>OX420939.1:0-2400000 GCA_949091785.1 Polymixis lichenea | reverse complement strand
CCTCTGCTTCTAAATCTCCTATTCAATATTTGTTTCCTTCCTAATTTAAAAATGGCGCCATACCGGCGCGCAACGCGAATGCCTCACTGCGGCGACAGTGAGAACTAACGTGTTGCGAACCCCAAGAATTAACCGCGGCGGAAGATCTGTTCTGCGCATCTCCGTTAAAAATAATATAAGAAGATACATAAAAAGCTTCGCTAGCAACTGATTGACTGATTGGTTCTCGTAACCTTCCATGTGAAGTGAAATCAAGTGAAACCCGTGAATCTGTAAGGCGTATTGAATAACCGCGTCGCCGGCCGGCACACTTACCCTTAACCAAAACTCGATCTACTCTGACTAATTTTTATGATAACTCATTTTCTTATACCGTTTTCTGAAATCCACGTGGGTGGAGTCGCAAATACAGCTATTTCTACTAAACGACCTGTAAGGTTTTTTTGTTTTTTCCTGGGTGGCGGAAAATCATCAAATAACTTCTCCCGCTCTGGATGGAGCAGGAGGGCGTGTCAGACTTTTACTGACTAAAACTCACCCGTGTTGCCTCAGTTGCCTGTGTGCCAGGGGCCGCGGTATCTCTTTCGAACAACCCGCACCCCCGGCAGGCATTGGCCCTTGCAGACTCCACCAGTTGTTGCTGACATCTCCAACGGCGCGCGTGGAACACAACGCGCTGTCGACCCAAGCATTTGTTTTAACGTGGAGAAATGCCTACTGCGCTACCACAGGGAAATAGCGCAGTTATGTGGGATTGTAACCCCTAAAACTCCACGGTGTCCTCCAGTGCCGCTTGAGGCGGGTACACGGAAAAGTGCAAGCCATCTGCGAACCCGCCGCGGCTGTCCGTCACCGACGACCTGTAAGTTTACACTACCATTTTGTTAACATACATACCAACTTATCTAACTACCGAGCTCATGCCTTTTTCTAGAGCTCGAGATTAACTTTATCTAAACTTTATCCATGTAGGTAGTATGAAAACCCACTATCTCCACCTCCGTTTTCTTATACCAATATGGCATTGATGTAAATTAACTCGTTGCGTTTGAGTTACCTGCATAATTATGTTGCATTTTGCGCACGCGCATCAATCATTCCAATTTATACCTTAGTTTTAATGACATAAAATTCAGACGTGAACTACGTTATCTATCGTTGAATAGTATGACTCCCACCCGGATCATAATTATGGAGAGAGAGAGAGTGAAAGACCATTCGGTATTTCATCACAGGGATTAGTCAGGTAATGCTTAATGCTGGCGCCATGTAGTTTTAAAATATTGACGTGTAAAAGTGTCTAAAGATTTACTTACTTATCATCTGCCTAGCCTTTTTCCCAACTATGTTGTCGGGGTTGGCTTCCAGTCTAACCGGATGCAGGTGAATACCAATTTTACATGGAGCGACTGCCTATCTGACCTCCACAACCCAATAACTGGGGTAATACGATACCCCTTGGTAAGATTGGTTGTCAGACTTTCGGGCTTCTGACGACCCGTAACGACTGTCAAAGATCCACAAATGACACCCAGGACCAACGGCTTAACGTGCTTTCCGAGGCACGGAGGGGTCTTGGTATGTAAAGATGGTCACCCATCCACGGACCAACCGCGGCAAACGTAGCTTAACCTGATCGATCGACCCGTGCAGCTATAGTTATTTAGCCACAAGCCCCTCCCCCACCTAGATTTACTTACTTATATAAATAAATATTTTATTTCGTATAATTTGAACAGGGGCTTTATACTTAACACAAAATTCATCCAATTCAATTCCTTTAGATTTAACTTCGAATATACGAAAGTCGGCGCTCGGGTCCATTTCTCTCACACAATCTGATACTGGTACTACCTAACTTAATAAAATTCTGAGAAAAATACCACATATTACCTATTCAATACTAAGAATCTAGGTATATAATACATCGTGCCTTATGTCACAACCGATAACAAACACGTTTAAGTAAGCTCCTACGTAACATAATACGAAGATAATTTTCTAAGTCGAATAAACTTTGCAACTTTTAACTTTTCGCTAAGTCCGTGCTCTGGAATTCACAAAGGTACTCTATGTATCAAAGACGACAACCACAAACGAAAATGAACTTAGTATCACAGTTTTTAAGGTTGTTTTTTGGATATAGATGATTTCCCGTCTTATTGAGTGTAGACAAGTTCGGAACAGAAGTGTAACTAAAGAAAACGCTGAAAGTTAAAAAAAGGAACACCCGTTCTTGTGTGTTCGAAGAAACTGTTAAATTTCACATTGGAACTGTTACAAAATCGTTCCTTTTCTCACTACTGTGTCCGTCTATAAGTTAGTAACTCAACGCTTTTGAGTATGGAACGCCATTCATAATTTGTAGTTGAATAGGGAGGAGGTAAATACAAACTTGAATACTGATATTAAAGCTGGTATTTCATATAGAATGGGTAACAAGTTCTATATACTACTAATAATAAAATTTTAAAAAACTTAAAAAAAACAACCGACTTCCAAAAAAAACACTAAAAAATAAAAATTACTTTAATTTCGGAAGGCGGTGACTTTGGATATGCATTTTAATTTTTTGTCACCGCCTTCCGAAATTAATGGTTTTTTTTTTCACTTTTAGTGTTTTTTTTTTGAAAAAAGTTTTTATTCTTCACTTCTTAGTGGTTCACATGTGCTTACCCCTTCACAGCTTCCCAGCGTTATGTAATGTTATGAACTGGTGTAAACAATAGACAGACTTGAGATTTCAGCAATTCCAGTACATTTGCTATCATTTATTGAGGAGTTCCGTTGCCTATCTCCGAAGTTCTTCATGAGATCTTCACCAAATTGAAATGGGACCACTCCAAGAAAGTACTCTTCCAAAAACTATCCAAATCGCTTCAAGTGTGCCTATAAAATTTGAAGAGTTATCCCTATTTCTCCAGGATCTCATCATCAGATCCTGATTTGATGATCATGGGACCACCTGGGAAGTATACCATTTCAAACAAAAAAAAAAAATCCAAATTGGTCCACCCATCTTCGAGTAATCGGGGAACATACATAAAAAAAAAAGTTCCGACGAATTGAGAACCTCCTTCTTTTTGAAGTCGGTTAAATAGTGATGTAAATTAAATTACCTTAGTTCTAATTATTACCAACCTCAGCTAAAAACCGGACCGTACCTATGCAATTTGAAAAATGTACATTCGTCTGATTGATTTAGAAAAAATATACGTACCTACAAAGTTAAATATTATTTCGAATTCACAAGAATACAATAACTTTATAAAACAAAGACACCTTAATGGATAATAAAAATATACTTTTTACATCGCTCTCAAATGATGATATATTTATAAGTCATACTGATTAAGATAGTATTTTTTTCTATTAATAATTCATTCTATAATTCCTAAAGATATTTACTTGATGAATAGTAACGTGAAAGTCCATTAGACAAATTAATTATACCATTAGTTACATTCAATGTAATTTGTAGTTGGATTATAAGTGAACGTAGCTGCCCAGTGTATAAAGAACTGTATTGGTATGTCTTCTTAACTAATATTATAAATACGAAAGCAACTTTGTTTATTTGTTACAATAAAATGTTTGTACGGATTTGAATGAAATTTGGCACACAGATAGACCGTGACCTAGGTAAGGACATACGCTCATTTTCATCCTGGAATGCAGACTAAATTGCGGACAACGGCTAGTACAATTTACATATTAAGTTATTACTAAGGACGTTATTGGATTTATTGTTAGTAAAAAATTGACTGTGATAAACGTGGTCGCTCACAATGGGCTTCATTAGATGGTTTAAAGTCGCCCAAAGGGCAATGGAGAGGGCTATGTTTGAAGTTTCCCTGCGTGATCGAATCAAGAATGAAGAGATCCGGAGGAGAACCAAAGTAACCGACATAGCCCGAAGATTTGCCAAACTTAAGTGGCAGTGGGCAAGGCACATTGCTCGCAGACCGCGTACCGGAAGACGTAAAATTGGAAGGCCTCCCACAAGTTGGACCGATGACCTTGTGAGGGCCGCAGGAGTCCGCTGGATGCAGGAGGCACAGAACCGGTCGACGTGGCAGAGCTTTGGGGAGGCTTATGTCCAGCCGTGGACGTCTTTCGGCTGAATTCATGATAATGATGATGAAACATTTAACCAGCAGATAATACTTTTGAAAGTTTTGTTTCTGCTTTGTTACTAGCTGTTGGAGCAGTGGTGGCCCAGTGGTAACGGTTGCGACTTACGAGTTTGTAGGTCGTAGGTTAAAACCCTGACAGTTGCTTTACTTTGTGTGCATTATTACATCACCACTGCTTGTAAATGGTAAAAGAAAACCATATGAGGAATCCAATGGGCACACCACGATTGCGGCGATAAGTCCCCTCTTTGAGGAGTGGCTTGAGAGGCGGCATGGCGCCCTCACGGCCGTAGCCTTTGCAGGAGACGCTCTGGGCGTCGGGAATCCCAGGCTGGTTCCCAGCCACCGTAGGCGCGGGCTTGCGGACGGGGAGTAATGGGTAGCTCGCTGTACAGTAAGGACCAAGCCCGGGTCGACGGCGCGTAGTGTTCCACGCGCGCCTCGGAGAGATGTCAGCGACAACTGATGGAGCCCGCAAGGGCCGATGCCTGCCAGGGGTGCGGGTTGTTCGAAAGAGATACCGCGGCCCCTGGCACACAGGCAACTGAGAGAACACGGGTGAGTTTTAGTCAGTAAAAGTCTGACACGCCCTCCTGCTCCACCCTGAGCGGGAAAAGTCATTTGATGATTTCCCAGGCAACAAAAAAAAAAAAATTAGGAAAAGACATGTGACATCGACCAACCAGCACTGGCTCCCCGAGGTGGAGATTATGGCCCACTGCTTCTTACCAAGAGAAGGCCTGTATCCCAGCAGTGAGAACAGTAAAGGCTGATAATGCTAATTATTTCAATACATAACATTACATGATGCTTTGTTACCCCAAAAGGGCAAGGCAGAAGTGTACGTATACAACGTGTAACGGAAAGGGTATAGACATACAAAGGGCACGGCTTCTTTGGATGATATCAAACGATGTTGGGTTCTTTAATCCTATTTCTACATGTTCGGAAGTTATGAGAATTTTTAATACATTAATACCAGAAACCGAACTTTTCAAATTGAAATAAAAACATCACTCGGAAGAGATTTATCGTGATATTGGCAAGTAACGTGGAAAGTTGTTATCCTGCGTAGTGCGGTGACACGTTTGATATGATTTGAATTTGAATTTGAGAAACATATGAAAGCAAAAATTTGGTATCAATTCTCAGAGTATTTTATTTTGAGCTGAAATTATGTATAGTGATTCTATACCGGCTGTTATCTTTGGTACTTAAGGATAGCAATAAGGTTTCTGTTACACCGTATATATTTTCATTTTCAAAATAATATTCCTTGCCTCTACGGTCCAACCTCCCGACAAATATCTTAAAAAGTTTCCAAGTTGTCTTGCCAGCAGTTTCCGGTCTGTATCGACGGCGACTTCCTTCCTCTGAGACATGCCGTTACATTCCAACATTATGAGGATCAAAATATTCGTACCTACATGGTTTTGAACAATACTTGCTACGGCGTAGCTTTATGCTACGACGTAGTACCACGGTACGCCATAGCAAACCAAGACTTAGTTCTCGGGCTTTTGAAACCCGTTGATCGTAGGTGACTGAAAATCTGGTGGTAAATATAAAAAAATATACAAGACAGACTTTTGACGGTGAAAAAAGGATACTCTCATCACAATTTCAACCACTTTTTCATTTATTTATGTACAAACTTTGACATTAAACGTCAAATTTTAAATAAGTTAAAGTATTTTCTATTAAATATAACCTTGTTAATTAACGCTGACATGCTTGGATAAAATATCGCTCGTTTGTTCAAAAGTATTTAAATTGCATTGAATCGAAAACGATCGCAAAGTTTACTTTCGCAGAGAGCCTTCGTCGACCATGGCTAATTAGTTTTATATTATTAAGTAATATTTCAAATTTATAATTTTACCTAATAATACGAAAAATGTTAACTATATTAGTGTTTTTAATTAATTTTTTGATAATGAAGGTAATTTTTGTATCAAACTTAAATTATAATTAAAAATAACCACAAAGAAATTCAAATGAAGCGAAAAGATTTGATTTTTTGGTTGTTTGTTTGTGACACATTCACGGTAAAAAGGCTGTATGGATTTTGATGAAATATGGTACGGTGGTAGACCATGACTTGGACGGTCATAAAATACTTTTGGTCCGAATATTCTCACAAGATCGAAACTCATTCCGGTGAAACCGCTGGGTGCAGCTAGTCTTTTATAATTTATACTAACTTTTTCGAACAGCTTCGCCCGCGTGAGTCTCGAAATTTATCCTACGGGAACGTATTACCGGGATAAAAATTATCCTTTATGTTAATCCAGGCTATGATCTATATGTGTGCTAAATTTCATCCAGATCCGTTTAGCCGTTTTTGAGTGATTGAGTAACAAACATCCAAACATACAAACTTTCACATTTATAATATTATATATATATATATTTATATGTTCCGTGTGGTGCCGGACGTAAAGAATAGCACCATCCCATTTCTTGCCGTGGGTTTCGTAGAAGGCTACTAAGGGACTTACCAGAGAATGGGTAGCAGCGTTCTCTATGCATTTTACCACCATAATGCGATCGCCAACCCGCCTGTCAAACGTGGCGATTATGGCAAACCCACCCATTTTTTTTGGGGGAGACCTATGTCCAGCAATGGACGTCTATCGGCTGAAATGATGATGATATTTAAATATATAGTAGGATTGAAAACTTGCATAAGACAATATTCAAACTTAAACTCAAAGCATTTATTTCAATTAAACCATTTACAGGCACGTTTAAACTGTCAAAAATTCGATCAGTTGGAAAGTTGAAGCTAGTTGCCCATTCCAAAACATAGATCTCTATGGAGAAGAACGGGCAAGAAACTCCACGGACACTCTTTTAAAATCAAGACGAATATTATTTTATTTGGGCTACTTTCACACTGAACGTTATAGTTGGTCGCCGCCTGTGATGGGTTACTAGACGATTGTTACCAAGATTTTGGTACTCATCACGTATGTGGAGTTTTGCTAGCATATTTAATTTCACCATATATATACGCATGTATCAATCAAAGCATCACATACCATCACACATCACATGCGGAAGGGTTAACACCTAAAATTATATGATATTAAATGATAATATTACATCAAAGCTGTGGGTTCCGCAGCAGGCGATGGTAATCCAATTGCAGTGCACAGAGGGTCTCTAAATCCAATTTTCCGTATCGCGCCTCGGTCGGTACTTTAGTCGGTAGGGGTAGTACAGCCTAAAATAACATATCGTTTCGAACTCAACATTTTGTTAAACGGAAAGATAACTCCCTTGGTCACGAGTTTGAATTTCTTTAGTTTGTGTAGCAGCCCTAGTTTGAGATGTCGATTATTGGGTGTGTCTAGAGAAGAATTTGTTTTCTAGTAGTGTGGAATTTAGTTTTAACTTGTTATTTTTTTTTTCGTTTTGTGTGGTTTATCATCATTATATGCCTAACACATAAGCTTCGTTTATTTTTTGTTTTTTATTTGTATAGACACCTAAGTTTAGCTTGTACTGTTTTGAATTTTATTTAGACTACAAACTTGCTATATTTTTTTATGAAACTATGGTGTTCAGTTTCTTGAATGGCCTGAACGTCATAATGTAAACTACAATCTATTGTTAATTTAGTTAAGTTTCTCTTAAAGTGAACTGTAATTTGTTCTTTGAGAAATAAATGTCTTTAAACTGAAATATGTTATAGCCGGCTTTTCATGTAACCGGATGCACCTGAAAAACAGTATTTTACACAAAGCGACTGCCTATCTGACCTCCAAATTCCAGTTACCGAGTAACATGATGCTCCTTAATAAGACTGGTGGTCAGACATTCGGGCTTCTGACGACCCGTAACGACTGTCAAAGATCTACGAATGACCAAAGGCTTAACGTACTTTCCGAGGCACGGAGGGGACTTGGTGTGTGTAGATGGTCACCCATCTACGGACCAACCGCGACAAGCATATTTTATCTTGATTGATCGAGCCGTTTGACTGTTATTACTTACCCGCAAGCCCCTCACCTCGTTTTTGTGATGGTTATAATAAAGATAATTATGTACAGTCAGTTACGGCTTAACTTGCAAAGTAAGGAAGTTGAAATGTCAGTAGGCTGGCTATGTTTGTCGAATGACTTATGGGCGGTGGAGTAGACGGGTCTTGGAGTGGAGACCGCGTGTCGGCAAGCGTAGTCGTGGATTCAGCTAGATTTACCGACGATCTTAGATAGGTGGCTGGGACAGACTGCATGCGGAAAGCGGAGGACAGGGTGCTATGGTAGAAACTGGGAGAGGCCTATAGCCAGCAGAGAACTGCGATAGGCTAAGTGGATTAAATTATGTACAGTCAACCAGTCAACGGACAGTCTGGCCTCGAATACGTCAAAATAATTACGTAAACCACTTATTTCCATAATTCAAGTCATGCTACTGGCATGCGCTCGATAACCTGAAATTAAAATCATTGTGAGTAAATAAACGAACCATATTTTTTTCATAAATATACACCGTGACATTTTAGTTGTCTTACAAAGGTGGTCCACTCAATATGTCTCTCATGAAATATCTCTAGGTGCGATTAAAACATTGTTACCATTAATTAAGATAATAGGTACAAAGGAAAATAAATAATGCTTTAGAATTATGAAACACCCTCCCTGTTAATAATGTTTACGTATCAAACGGTAGAAGACCTACCATTGCATTCCATCATTAATTCCATCTCCATAACAGGGTGTGTCAAACTATGTCATGCGCCTTAGTGAATGATATTTTTTTTTAATTATGCAAATGTTCATTTTTTTTTTTCAAATAATTAATAGTCATTGGATGCATGAAGTGGGCTGCCGTTGTAAGACGATTAAAATGTCACGGTGTATAAGTACGTTAACACGACAAATGATTTTGTAAATGTAAAACATTTTTCTCTCTAATAAATTGTATGTATATAAACATAATAAAAAGTCTCCACAAATCGGTTTTTTGTTCAATGAAATTAAAGTTAGTTAGATTATAGATGTTTTTCAATATAATTGAATTCAGAGAATACGAAACACTTATCAAATATTATTCTTGTTGATGTATTCAAAACATAACGTGGGCAGCAATGTTTTGAATTATTGTTTCATGGAAACGCGAAAGAAGAAAGTTATTTTTTTCTCAGAAATCCGTAGAAAATGCTACGCACCTACAAAAATCTTACTATCGTCGTACGTTAACACATTTTTTTAATTGTTAAATTATTCGTTGGTATTTGGTTTAGCGCAGATTATAGACAATACACCAAAAGATACCGAACCTCGATAATTAAGTATAGAAATTATAACTTCAGCAACTTGCAACTATTGGTTTGCGGATGAATGGAGTAATATTATGCGTAGGTATAAGTCTTATGTTCTTTGAGAGAAAGTATGCACGGGACCGCTGTTCCATTTCAAATTATATCTGACTGATAATTTATTTATTATTTTATTTAGTGTCAACGTAATAATTGGTAATATGTTATGTAATATAATTGGTTCGTACCGATTTAACTAACTATAAATAAATAAGTTACATATTCAGGTTGTCAATAATGAAAACGTAAAAAATTGAAGTGTTCATCGACTTTTGTTGCTGACTGTGCTACTGGCTGCCAGCCATGTATCACATAATGGTTTAAATAATTATTATTTAGGTTCAAATACCACTTCTTACAAAAGAAGAAACCATGTTTTGAAAATCCATCAATGTTTTTTTTTTTTTCATTTTACATTTTAATAAGTACAAGGAAAAGCGTTGGATTTGTGTGGAGTTTATTTTTTTTCCAGTTAATATTTCCATGTTTTATTTTCTCTTACCTCGTCCGTATTATACTAAGAGATAATTCCGTCCTTATCCTATTTCCTGCTTTCTCCGCCATACAACGTAACCGAGTGGTACGTTTTAATTTTTTGTTGAAGCTGTTTTACTTAGTTGGTTTGCTGTCTAATATTATTCTGTGTTAACGTGATATAAGAAGAACTGCAACCATGAATTGTGCACTCGATTCTAGACCCCGCAGCGTAGAAATTGTTCGGCGATTATTTAAAAAATTGTTTCTTAGAAAACTACAACACCTACGCGGTCCGAGTGGAAAATCTACTTAAAAGTAATCGACGTATACTCTCAAAGCAGAGGGTTTCAGAAACTTATCCTGAATCTATGGTAACGTGTTGCGAGTCGTATATAAATTATTTAGCTAAATATTTAATTCCACTCGAAATAGAAGTAAGAATGTTAACGCGTGTACTTAAATGAACAGCTAAGAAGCATATTATTCCATCATTTTCGGTCAATGTAGATGATGTGTTTTTTTTTTTTTGGGTGGGAAATCATCAAATAACTTCTCCCGCTCTGGGTGGAGCGGGAGGGCGTGTCAGACTTTTATTGACTAAAACCCACCCGTGTTCCCTCAGTTGCCTGTGTGCCAGGGGCAGCGGTATCTCTTTCGAACAACCCGCACCCCTGGCAGGCATCGGCCCTTGCGGGCCCCATCTGTTGCTGCTGACATCTCTTTGAGGCGCGCGTGGAACACAACGCGCCGTCGACCCAGGCTTGGTCCTTACCGGACAGCGAGCTACCCATTACTCGCCGTCCGCAAGCCCGTGCCTACGGTGGCCGGGAATCAGCCTGGGATTCCCGACGCCCAGGGCGTCTCCTGCATGTAGATGATGTGTTTAAGTAGCAGTGTTAATCGAATTTTGTTGAACCTTTGTTTAGCAAAATTGTAAAATAAAACAAAAAATATTAGAAGAGAAACACAACGGGCTTGTGGCTTATTAATCACAGCCGCACGGGTTAATCGATCAGGTTAAGCTACGCTTGCCGAGGTTGGACCGTGGATGGGTCATCTTAATTACATACCAAGTCCCTCCATGGTTTGAAAAGCAAGTTAAGCCGTTGGTCCCAGGTGTCATTTGTAGATCTTTGACAGTCGTTACAGATCGTCACAAGCCCGAAAATCTGACAAAGTTTAACCAAAGGATACTGGAATGTGGAGGTCAGATAGGCAATCGCTCCATGTAAAATATTGATATTCAACTGCAACTTATTAGACTAGAAGCCGACCCCAACAAGTTGGGAAAAGACTAGGCTGATGAGGATTAGAAGAGAGACAGACGCTTCTTATGTGTTGAGTGAATAGAAACATAGCAACAAAATCTTACGTTTTATCCTTATTCTGTTTATCAAGCCACGCATGAAATGCCTGCTTCCAATGAAGGCGCCTAGGGTTGGGGTTTTAGCTTTAAGAGCATTTCCTATGCGTGATACTACGCTATGGAGTGCTGATTCAGTTGATTTGCCTGCACAGTAGGCGTGTTGATTAGGATGTAAGGGTCTTTGTACCGAAATTTGGGACCTAATCTTCCTATCCCCCAGCCTCTCCAGTGTCTTCAGGAAGAACGAGGAGAGGCTTATGGGTCTAAAGGACTTGGGTTGGGTGTAGTCACCCCTACCTGGTTTCGGTATGAAGATTATTTTCACCTCTCGCCAGTTCAAGGGGATGTAACGGTGGGCCAGGCAGGCCCGAAACACCTTAACGAGGTGATCAGCCAGTAGATCTCAGGATCTCCACCTGAGCAGAGCTGGGAAAATACCGTCCAGCCCTGCTGCCTTGAAAGGTAAGAAGGTGTTGATTGCCCATGTTAATTTGTCTTTGTCAATTACTTCTAACGCCACCTCCCAATCCAAGCTACTAGTGACCCTCTCCCCATGTGGTTCCCAGCTTTGCTGGGTGTCAGTCTGACATCCTGGGAAGTGGGTGGTTAGAAGTAGCTCGCTTGTTTCAGCGTCGTTTGTAGTGTAGGTGTTATCTGGTTTTTTCAGGCTTCCTATTGAGTGGTCTGTCTCTTGAGCAAGACAGGTTTTGACTCTCATTGCCTGGTTGTTGCTTTCGATGTTAGTACAGAATCGCCTCCAACCATTCTTCCTTCTGAGGCGTATCAGTTTTTTGTATGTTTTACGAGCTGTTGTATAGCGGTCCCAATCTATTGGCGACCGTGTGTTCCTAGCTCTGTTGAACAGTCTTCTCAGCTTGCGTCGGTGTCTTTCCAGCTCAGGACTCCACCAGGAATGGCGAGCTCCCTGCCTAGGTACCGTGAGGGGGCACGACTGTTCATAGCTAGATAGAAGGATAGATGTGATGTTGTTTACATGTTCATCTAAATTGGTTACTGGTATTTCAGCCGGAAGAATGGGTAATCTACCCAGTTCAGCCTCGACGAGTTTAATAAACTTGCCTTGGTCTGTGTTGCGAGGAACCCTTCTCGGCTGTGGTTTGGTTAGGTTGAAGTTGATGGTATAGCGTATCCATCTGTGGTCCGAGCATGATATCTCGTTGGATACATGCCAGTCCTGTATGCAGTTGGAGATACCTATGGTTGTTATAGTTAAGTCTATTATTGTTTGCGATCTCGCGTTTATGAAGGTAGGTTCAGAGCCCTTGTTGAGTAAAACAAGGTTATTACTAAGAATAAAATCAAGCATTACCTCACCTCGGTTGTTAGTTTTGACATTACCCCAGAGCGTGTGATGCGCATTGGAGTCTGTCGCGATGATTAGTTCCAGTTTCTCCTTTTCACAGTACTCAACCAATGACGCGAGCTCTGGCAGAGGCACGTCCTCGTCGCCTGGCAGGTATGCCGAGGCTAGTACGATGTCCGGGAGTTCCTGTTCGGTTCTGAAAAGCCTGATTGCTGTCAGGTCCCTTGAACAGAATTCGTTAATTAAAAGGTTAGGTACATGTTGTGGGACAAAAATGCAAGTGCGCGGATTACTTACGGAGGTGTCCAGCAGCAACTTACCTCCGATGTTACCAAGACCGCATATTTTGCCACCCCTGATCCACGGCTCTTGGATGAGGGCGATGGTGTTGCCATGTTGGTGTTGGTTTTTCTCCAGCACTCTGCGCAAGGTGGCCGACGCAGATTGGCTGTGCTGGAGGTTGGTTTGCAGGATGTTAGTCCCGCAGAGGAGAGGAGCAGAGGCTGCTGTCCTCGCCCTCACTTCTCTCCCCTGGCGGAAAGCAATCCTCGTCCGACATTAGACCGGACGAGGGTGGTTCTCTCGTCGATCCCGCTGTTGAGACAACCTCCAATGCTGCCAGGGAAGTTGCCAGCTCCACCGCCTCCCCAACGGTCCCCATCGCGAGAGGCGATGGGGAACGTCCAGGCAGCGGCGACCCAAGCCCCCCCCTCGGCGCACTCGAGGCCGTCCCAGATGTAGTCGCAGCAGCGGCTTCCCTGGTTCCACCCTCCTCCAGGAAGCGGATGTATAGACTACCCATAAGGTAGTATACACGCCGCTGCTGGTCTTTTATGGTTTTTACCATGGACTCCGGCACACGAAAGAAGAGACAGGTACCCGGGGGCTCCTGTCTAACCCTTTCGTGTGTCAGAGTCCAGGTGTTAATCCTCAGGTTCGGGTTCTGCCTCGCCAGCATCCTGAGCAGACCTTGTGTGTCCTCGGTGGTCTCCGGGACGTAGAGCATGCACAAGGCCTTTTTAGGTATGTCGGCTTGGGGCCGAACGGTGAGCTTAGTCCCCGGTAGCGGGGACGGTATGTTTTTTGCGACCCCCTTGAGCCAAGCCAGCGTGAAGTCGTCCTCGCACCAGGTTTTGAGGACGCCTTCAGCGAAGTGGGCCCGGCCTCTGAAGTGGATCGCGGTATTAGTGTCCGTTTGTTCAGGAGCTGCCATCAGCAGAGCCCGGAGCTGGTTCTCTATCTGCTGACGGATCCCCTCCGCTTGCTCCTGCGTCATGTCCGAGAAAGGCTCGGTCATGACGGCGACACACAGCTCGTTACTTTTGAACGACGCGGCCGCTTCGGCGTAGCTCACCAAAGTTCCGTCAACCATACGTTTGCCTGTGTCGGGTGCATCTGTGGACGCAGCCTTAGACGGTTGCCGCTTAGGCGCATCTTGAGACGCAACCCTTGTGTGTGTAACGAAAGGCGCATCTGAAGACGCGGCCTTTGGTGCGTTGGTTATTATAAGCGCATCCGACGAGCGGGACGCAGCTTGTGTTTTTATCGTCGAAGTCTCTTGATCCATGGGTTTGGATGTTGAAAATTCACCGTTGGAGCTCTCCACCCGCCACGGAGCCCTCAGTCGGGGACGTCGCCCGTTCAACGAGCGAACGCCAGAGCTACTCCTTCGGTATAGGGTCAACCTAGTAGGAAATTGACGAGCCCGCACGCAACGGAAGATCACGGGACTGTATACGACACGAGACTATGCCGCAACCCATCCCGAGACCCCACGCCGCGCCGGCTGCCCTCCCCCACTAAGCCGACCCTCGCTTGACATCCCGCTTATGGGATGCCCCAGCCGGTTGATCGTAGGTAGCTACCCTACGACCTCCCGTGTAGGAGGAAATCCAGGCCAAAGTAGTGTGTTGTGTGCAATCTGCTCCACTCAACCACCAGGATTCCTTCATCCCTCCGTACGGGTCCCCGCGCACGGCACAAACACGCGGGAGGTCATTGCTGTCCATCATCTGCTTTTGTTTGACGGTGGACACCCAGGGACATGACCTCGCCACCCCTGAGGTATATCGCCCGGTGATTTCTGTTACGTCTAGTTCATATGGAATTAGACCAAAAACGGGGCGGCAACCTCGAGAAGGAACATCACCAGACTTGCCTTGAGGATCTGCACGACCGTTGCGCTCTCCCTCAAGGCCACGCCACCTTACCGCCTCTGAGGGAGGAGGCAAGGTAGGTCTGCGTCTACAAAACCAAGCCAAGCAGGTAAGCAAGCGAAGCATGTTGTTGAAAGCCAAAACATAAATTTGTAAACGCACAACCCTCCCCCGTTCCGTTATTAGATTTATTGTTAGTAAACATTTAACCGTGATAAACATGGTCGCTCACAATGGGCCTCATAAGAAGGTTTAAAATCACCCAAAGAGCGATAGAGAGTTGCTTGGAGTTTCCCTGCGTGATCGAATCACGAATGAAGAGATCCACAGGAGCACCAAAGTAACCGACATAGCCCGAAGATTTGCCAAACTTAAGTGGCAGTGGGCAAGGCACATTGCTCGCAGACCGCGTACCGGAAGACGTAAAATTGGAAGGCCTCCCACAAGTTGGACCGATGACCTTGTGAGGGCCGCAGGAGTCCGCTGGATGCAGGAGGCACAGAACCGGTCGACGTGGCAGAGCTTTGGGGAGGCTTATGTCCAGCCGTGGACGTCTTTCGGCTGAATTCATGATAATGATGATGAAACATTTAACCAGCAGATAATACTTTTGAAAGTTTTGTTTCTGCTTTGTTACTAGCTGTTGGAGCAGTGGTGGCCCAGTGGTAACGGTTGCGACTTACGAGTTTGTAGGTCGTAGGTTCAAACCCTGACAGTTGCTTTACTTTGTGTGCATTATTACATCACCACTGCTTCTAAATGGTAAAAGAAAACCTCATGAGGAATCCAATGGGCACGCCACGATTGCGGCGGTAAGTCCCCTCTTTGAGCAGTGGCTTGAGAGGCGGCACGGCGTCCTCACGGCCGTAGCCTTCGCAGGAGACGCCCTGGGCGTCGGGAATCCGAGGCTGATTCCCAGCCACCGTAGGTACGGGCTTGCGGATGGCGAGTAATGGGTAGCTCGCTGACCAGTAAGGACCAAGCCCGGGTCGACGGCGCGTTTTGTTCCACGCGCGCCTCAAAGAGAGGTCAGCAATAACTGATGGAGCCCGCAAGGGCCGATGCCTGCCAGGGGTACGGGTTGTTTGAAAGAGATACCGCGGCCCCTGACACACAGGCAACTGAGGGAACACGGGTGAGTTTTAGTCAGTAAAAGTCTGACACGCCCTCCTGCTCCACCCAGAGCGGAAAAAGTCATTTGATGATTTCCCAGGCAACAAAAAAAAAAATTAGGAAAAGACATGTGACATCGACCAACCAGCACTGGCTCGCCGAGGTGGATTATGGCCCACTGCTTCTTACCAAGAGAAGGCCTTTGTCCTAGCAGTGAGAACAGTAAAGGCTGATAATGTTAATTATTTCAATACATAACATTACATGATGCTTTGTTACCCCAAAAGGGCAAGGCAGAAGTGTACGTATACAACGTGAAACGGAAAGGGTATAGACATACAAAGGGCACGGCTTCTTTGGATGATATCAAACGATATTGGGTTCTTTAATCCTATTTCTACATGTTCGGAAGTTATGAGAATTTTTAATACATTAATACCAGAAACCGAACTTTTCAAATTGAAATAAAAACATCACTCGGAAGAGATTTATCGTAATATTGGCAAGTAACGTGGAAAGTTGTTATCCTGCGTAGTGCGGTGACACGTTTGATATGATTTGAATTTGAGAAACATATGAAAGCAAAAATTTGGTATCAATTCTCAGAGTATTTTATTTTGAGCTGAAATTATGTATAGTGATTCTATACCGGCTGTTATCTTTAGTACTTAAGGATAGCAACAAGGTTTCTGTTACACCGTATATATTTTCATTTTCAAAATAATATTCCTTGCCTCTACGGTCCAACCTCCCGACAAATATCTTAAAAAAGCTTCCAAGTTGTCTTGCCAGCACTTTCCGGTCTGTATCGACGGCTACTTCCTTCCTCTGAGACATTTACATTCCAACTTTATGAGGATCAAAATATTCGTACATGGTTTTGAACAATACTTGCTACGGCGTAGCTTTATGCTACGACGTAGTACCACGCTATGCCATAGCAAACCAAGACTTAGTTCTCGGGCTTTTGAAACCCGTTGATCGTAGGCAGAAGACTGAAAATCTGGTGGTAAATTCAATATAAAAAAATATACAAGACATACTTTTGACGGTGAAAACAGGATACTCTCATCACAATTTCAACCACTTTTTCATTTATTTATGTACAAACTTTGACATTAAACGTCAAATTTTAAATAAGTTAAAGTATTTTCTATTAAATATAACCTTGTTAATTAACGCTGACATGCTTGGATAAAATATCGCTCGTTTGTTCAAAAGTATTTAAATTGCATTGAATCGAAAACGATCGCAAAGTTTACTTTCGCAGAGAGCCTTCGTCGACCATGGCTAATTAGTTTTATATTATTAAGTAATATTTCAAATTTATAATTTTACCTAATAATACGAAAAATGTTAACTATATTAGTGTTTTTAATTAATTTTTTGATAATGAAGGTAATTTTTGTATCAAACTTAAATTATAATTAAAAATAACCACAAAGAAATTCAAATGAAGCGAAAAGATTTGATTTTTTGGTTGTTTGTTTGTGACACATTCACGGTAAAAAGGTTGTACGGATTTTGATGAAATATGGTACGGTGGTATACCATGAATTGGACGGTCATAAAATACTTTTGGTCTGAATATTCTCACAAGATCGAAACTCATGCCGGTGAAACCGCTGGGTGCAGCTAGTCTTTTATAATTTATACTAACTTTTTCGAACAGCTTCGCCCGCGTGAGTCTCGAAATTTATCCTACGGGAACGTATTACCGGGATAAAAATTATCCTTTATGTTAAACCAGGCTATGATCTATATGTGTGCTAAATTTCATCCAGATCCGTTTAGCCGTTTTTGAGTGATTGAGTAACAAACATCCAAACATACAAACATTCACATTTATAATATTATATATATATATATATTTATATGTTCCGTGTGGTGCCGGACGTAAAGAATAGCACCATCCCATTTCTTCCCGTGGGTTTCGTAGAAGGCTACTAAGGGACTTACCAGAGAATGGGCAGCAGCGTTCTCTGTGCATTTTACCACCATAATGCGATCGCCAACCCGCCTGTCAAGCGTGGCGATTATGGCAAACCCACCCATTTTTTTTGGGGGAGACCTATGTGCAGCAATGCTGCCACTAGACTAAAAGCAAAGGATAAAGGGTACAGATTTGTCTGGGTAAGAAACGGCAGGATTTTTGTTAGGAAGTCCGAGGAAGCCGACCATATTCTGATAAAGAATTTAGATTCATTGAATAAGTTGGTATGATTTATAACTTCAATTCTCTTTTTTGCTTTTCCTTAGTTTATATTTAAAATACAAGTTAATGTAAAAATAATATTTTTCAAATTCGATAGTTTACAGATATTTTACCAGAACTGTAGGGGTCTGCGGACTAAAACTAATCTGGTTTATCAAAATGTATGTTGCAATAACTACGATGTAATAATTATTACTGAGACTTGGCTTAATAATACAGTTCAAAGCAGTGAGCTATTCGACGATAGATACGTTGTTCACAGAAGGGATAGAGAAACTTCCGGTATACAAAGTGGCAAAGAGGGCGGGGGAGTTTTGATAGCAGTAAAAAAGAATATAAGTTCTAAGCGTGCTCTGCATCTCGAAAGTTGCTGTGAGGACCTTTGGGTTACCTTAGATCTACCTCTAGCTAAGTCTTTTCGTCGTTTGGCTCTCTGCGCAGTATACCTACCACCCCCTGTACGCATTTCTTGCATGGATGATTTCTTAGACCACTGTAATGCGGCGATCGATCAACTTAATGACTCATGTGTATGTATCATTGGCGATTTCAATTTGGGTAACATCGATTGGAAAATAGCCAGTAACTCAGATCATAGCCTCAAGCTTCCTAATACTTGTGTTGCTTTATTGGATTTTACTTGTGTGAATAGGCTTAATCAATGTAACTACACTACTAATAGTTCGGGTCGTATACTTGATCTTGTATTATGTAATCACCCATTGTGTTCTGTTAATCAAAGTATCGGCTCAATATGTAATATTGATCAGCATCATCCACCCCTTGATATTGTAATTTCTCTGAACAAGGCCGCCAAACTTCCTTATAATATTGTTAATCGACAGCCTGACTTTCGTAAAACAAATTATTTACCGATTCGTACATTTTTAGGGGAACTTAACTGGGATGAATTATTCGAGAGTAAGCACGATGTCAATGAGATGTTACAGAGCTTTTATGACATTATTGATTCGGCAATACAAAGATTTATACCTACTAAAATACCTAAAAACAGTAAATATCCACCATGGTTTAACCGTCATCTAATTAAAATGTTAAATTCTAAAAATAAGATGCGAAAACGCTAGAAGATTTATAATAATCCATTGGATAAAATCGAATTAAAAATTATTGGTAAACGCTGTGATGACCTTGCTACTGTCTGCTATAACAAATATATTAAGCAAATAGAGGACGAACTCAAAAGTAACCCGAAATTGTTTTGGTCCTATGTAAAAGCTAAACGAGGAGGGACAAGCACATATCCTTTATCTATGACAGACGGTATTACCACATCATCTGATGGAACAGCAATTTGCGAGCTTTTTGCATCCCACTTTTCCTCTGTTTTCAGCCCTGCTCGGGATAGTTACAATATTCATGATAACAAAAATTTATCCTTGCATAATCTTCAAAATTATAGTTTATGTTTATCTCAGCCTGTTATTAGTTGTGAGGCCTTATACAAGAAGCTGAAAAACCTAGATTGCAAAAAGGGAGCTGGGCCTGATGGAATACCTCCAATTTTTATCTATGAGTGTGCGGCTGAGCTAGTTAGACCACTATCACTAATTTTCAATGTTTCTTTGGTTTCTGGAGTATTTCCTGCAAAGTGGAAGTTAGCTAAAGTTGTACCTATCCACAAATCAAACAATGATGAAATAGTTTCTAACTATAGACCTATATCTATTTTATCAACCATGGCTAAAATTTTTGAGTCTATTATCTGCCCCCTCATTCAGAACCATCTAAAGCTGTATTTGAGTGAAGAGCAACATGGTTTTGTAAAATCTAGATCCACAAGTACTAACCTGATACTGTTCACGGAATTAATAACGAAGGCTATAGATTCAGGTCACCAAGCCAATGTGATATACACAGATTTTAGCAAGGCGTTTGATACAGTTTCACATAGAATACTTATCAACAAATTGGAAGCATATGGCATTGCTGGAACGTTGCTTTCTTGGTTGACTTCATATCTAAAGGATAGATCTTTCTTTGTTGTCATCAACGGCTTTCAATCAACCTTACGACATACATCTTCTGGCGTGCCGCAGGGTTCTCATTTGGGGCCAGTTTTGTTTATTTTGTTTATCAACGACATCCTAAACTGCTTTCTTAATTCTAAAGTTTTTATGTATGCCGACGATCTAAAATTTGTTAAAATCGTTAAATCGAAGGACGATGCCTCAGCATTACAGAGCGATCTTGAACGGCTTGTGCTTTGGTGCCGAACCAACGAAATGCATCTAAATACAAGCAAATGTTACTATATTAAATTCTCCAGAAAACTTTATCTAATTGAGCAAGATTATTATATCGATGGAGTAAAAATGGTGGAACAGGATGCAATAAGAGACCTTGGCGTAACGTTTGATCGGAAACTAACTTTTGTTCCTCACATAGACAATATAATAAAAAAATCCTCTAAAATGCTCGGATTTGTTATAAGAAACGCCAAACAGTTTAGATGTTGTAAAACTAAAATTTTACTTTACGACAGCTTAATTCGAAGCACTTTGGAATATTGTAGTGTGATCTGGCGGCCACACTACGCTACACACTCGTTGCGTCTAGAACGCGTTCAAAAGCGATTTCTTTGGCACTTGGCGTTTTCTAGCGGCATTGCAAAGAAAATA
The DNA here is from genome assembly GCA_949091785.1 of Polymixis lichenea. Classification (NCBI taxonomy): domain Eukaryota; kingdom Metazoa; phylum Arthropoda; class Insecta; order Lepidoptera; family Noctuidae; genus Polymixis; species Polymixis lichenea. Next base: position 2,379,242 of record OX420939.1, on the reverse strand, counting down.
CGTTCGTACAGTAACAGACTGAGACACTTTAAAATGGTTTCGCTGGACAAACGCCGTCGCCTTAACGACGCAATGTTTGCGTGCAAAGTTCTGGCACATAAAATTGACTGCCCACAGATTTTGTACAATCTCAGTTTCCGTGCACCCTCAAGAATTCCTCGTCATCCAATAACGCCACTCCGCCCACCAATGAGAAGAACGATACTAGGCGCAAATTCTCCTTATGCGAGATTATGCAAGGTCATAAATAGTTGCAGTGACCAAATCGATCTTCACTTTGATTGTTTGGGAAAGTTGAAAGCCACTTTTCATAAGTATCTGCCCGATTAGATTTAGTTTTAGTCATCAATATACGAATAAAGGTTAGTCCTAAGTGGTGTATGATGTTTTCCAAGTTTTTAAGTACTAAGCATTTTTTCAACCTAGTTTAGTTAACTTACTTTAGTTTAGTTAAGTTACTTTAGTTAAGATAAGTTACTTTAGTTTAGTTAAGTCACTTTAGTTAAGTTACTTTAGTTTAGTTTATTTTGTACAACTTTCTTTATATGCACGCGGAGTTTACCTGTAAGTGATTGTTACGCTACTGTATTAACTTATCTTGCATGTTATCTTTAGCATAATACCAGTGTAAACAATTGTTGGTGAACCTAATAAATAAATAAATAAAAAGCAATGGACGTCTATCGGCTGAAATGATGATGATATTTAAATATATAGTAGGATTGAAAACTTGCATAAGACAATATTCAAACTTAAACTCAAAGCATTTATTTCAATTAAACCATTTACAGGCACGTTTGAACTGTCAAAAATTCGATCAGTTGGAAAGTTGAAGCTAGTTGCCCATTCCAAAACATAGATCTCTATGGAGAAGAACGGGCAAGAAACTCCACGGACACTCTTTTAAAATCAAGTTGAATATTATTTTATTTGGGCTACTTTCACACTGAACGTTATAGTTGGTCGCCGACTGTGATGGGTTACTAGACGATTGTTACTAAGATTTTGGTACTAATCACGTATGTGGAGTTTTGCTAGCATATTTAATTTCACCATATATATACGCATGTATAAATCAAAGCATCACATACCATCACACATCACATGCGGAAGGGTTAACACCTAAAATTATATGATATTAAATGATAATATTACATCAAAGCTGTGGGTTCCGCAGCAGGCGATGGTAATCCAATTGCAGTGCACAGAGGGTCTCTAAATCCAATTTTCCGTATCGCGCCTCGGTCGGTACTTGAGTCGGTAGGGGTAGTACCAGCCTAAAATAACATATCGTTTCGAACTCAACATTTTGTTAAACGGAAAGATAACTCCCTTGGTCACGAGTTTGTAAATCTTTAGTTTATGTAGCAGCCCTAGTTTGAGATGTCGATTATTGGGTGTCTAGAGAAGAATGTGTTTTATAGTAGTGTGGAATTTAGTTTTAACTTGTTATTTTTTTTTTCGTTTGGTGTTATTTATCATCATTATCTACCTAACCTTTTCCCAAATATATATATATACACCGTGACATTTTAGTCTTCCTACGACGGCAGCCCACTTCATGTATCCGATGACTACCAATCATTTATTTAGAAAAAATTATATTTTTTGGACATATGAATAACAATATTAATAATAATAACAAAAAAATATCATTCACTAAGACGCATGATGTAGGTTTGAACACCCTATTATGGAGATGGAATGAATGATGTAATGTAATGGTACTATGGTAGGTAGGTAGAAATCTTCTACCGTTCGATACGTAAACATTATTAACAAGGAGGGTGTTTCATAATTCTAATGCATTATTTATTTTTCCTTGTACCTATTATATTAATTAATGATAACAATTTTTTATCGCGCTTGTAGGTATTTTATGTCGGATACATTGAGTGGACCACCTTTGTAAGACGACTAAAATGTCACGGTGTATACAGGGTTATTTGTAAAACACCGGTAACCTCTCAGGACTATATTACTAACATCATAAACAACAACTTTTGTTCTACGACTTTTTACAAAACATAATACATTTACCAAAAACAAACCTTAAATATTTCGTTGTCCTATGTAACACATTTCAACTCTGTATTTTGCTGTACCTACATACATTGCCGCGCACTGTCCTCGTAGTATTACTTTTGGGTTAGTAACTCGCTACGCTACGGTTCCCGCCTTTTTACGCAAAAGCCAAATTATACCTACAATCGAACATTTGACATGGAAATAACCTTGATATTTCACGGTACCTATGCACTAAACACCGTAATGAAAACAAACTAACAATGACATCTCACATTTTCTGTAAAGTTACAACGGTATAGCACTTGATAAAAGTATTTTGTATACGTACGTTTGGGAATCGTATGGCGTATTGGTGACACGCTTCCGAAACATTGTCATCACACCTAGCTAGCATTCGCACCATTTCCGTGTACTCGACATTGGAATATTGATACGCCATCATGTAAAGATAATTACGTATACGTCTGCACTGCCGAATTTCACTACAAGGACCCGTAATGACGCGACGCAAGCGCATCAAAGCAAACGAATGACTGAAGGCCGCCCGTAAATAGGTCAAGTTCAAGCGCCCCCGCCGCCCCCTACCCTGCTCCCCTCGCTATTGTCGGTACTACCTATCGCTTTCTTTTGCTTCGCATAGACTTCGTAACATTTAGAGCGTTGAATTTAAATATTTTTATTTTTGTATGTAAATCTGATGAATTAAAATATGATGAATTTTTAAAAGTCATAGAACAAAAGTTGTTGATTATGATGTTAGTAACGTAGTCCTGAGAGGTTACCGGTGTTTTACAAATAACCCTGTATATAGGAATTACATTTTAGACACATAAGTTTCGTTTATTTTTTGTTTTTTATTTGTATAGGCACCTAAGTTTTTAAATTCAAAACAGTACAAGCTATGTACTGTTTTGAATTTTTATTTAGACTACAAATTTGCTACATTTTTTAATTAAACTATGGTGTTCAGTTTCTTGAATGGCCTGAACTTCGTAACGTAAACTACAACGTATTGTTAATTTAGTTAAGTTTCTTTTTAAGTGAACTCTAATTTGTTCTTTGAGAAATAAATGTCTTTAAACTGAAATATGTTATAGTCGGCATTTCATGTAACCGGATGCAGCTGAAAATCAGTATTTTACACAAAGCAACTGCCTATCTGACCTCCAAATTCCAGTTACCGAGTAACATGATGCTCCTTAATAAGACTGGTGGTCAGACATTCGGGCTTCTGACGACCCGTAACGACTGTCAAAGATCTACGAATGACCAAAGGCTTAACGTACTTTCCGAGGCACGGAGGGGACTCGGTGTGTGTAGATGGTCACCCATCTACGGACCAACCGCGACGAGCATATTTTATCCTGATCGATTGAGCCGTTTGACTGTTATTACTTACCCACAAGCCCCTCACCTCGTTTTTGTGATGGTTATAATAAAGATAATTATGTACAGTCAGTTACGGCTTAACTTGCAAAGTAAGGAAGTTGAAGTGGCAATAGGCTGGCTATGTTTGTCGAATGACTTATGGGCGGTGGAGTAGACGGGTCCTGGAGTGGAGACCGCGTGTCGGCAAGCGTAGTCGTGGATTCAGCTAGATTTACCGACGATCTTAGATAGGTGGCTGGGACAGACTGGATGCGGAAAGCGGAGGACAGGGTGCTATGGTAGAAATTAGGAGAGGCCTATAGCCAGCAGAGGACTGCGATAGGCTAAGTGGATTAAATTATGTACAGTCAACCAGTCAACGGACAGTCTGGCCTCGAATACGTCTTTATTTCAAAGCAAAATAATTACATAAACCATTTATTTGCATTATTCAAGTCATGCTACTGGCATGCGATTGATAACCTGAAATTAAAATAATTGTGAGTAAATAAACAAACCATATTTTTTTCATAAATATACACCGTGACATTTTAGTTGTCTTACAAAGGTGGTCCACTCAATGTATCTGTCATAAAATACCTCAAGTTGCGATTAAACATTGTTACCATTAATTAAGATAATAGGTACAAAGGAAAATAAATAATGCTTTAGAATTATGAAACACCCTCCCTGTTAATAATGTTTACGTATCAAACGGTACAAGATATCTACCTACCATTACATTCCATCATTAATTCCATCTCCATAACAGGGTGTGTCAAACTACGTCATGCGTCTTAGTGAATGATATTTTTTTTTAATTATGCAAATGTTCATTTTTTTTTTCAAATAATTAATAGTCATTGGATGCATGAAGTGGGCTGCCGTTGTAAGACGATTAAAATGTCACGGTGTATAAGTACGTTAACACGACAAATGATTTTGTAAATGTAAAACATTTTTCTCTCTAATAAATTGTATGTATATAAACATAATAAAAAGTCTCCACAAATCGGTTTTTTGTTCAATGAAATTAAAGTTAGTTAGATTATAGATATTTTTCAATATCAATGAATTCAGAGAATATGAAACACTGATCAAATATTATTCTTCGTTGATTTATTCTAAACATAACGTGGGCAGCGATTTTTTGAATTATTGTTTCATGGAAACGCGAAAGAAGAAAGTTATTTTTTTCTCAGAAATCCGTAGAAAATGCTACGCACCTACAAAAATCTTACTATCGTCGTACGTTAACACATTTTTTAAATTGTTAAATTATTCGTTGGTATTTGGTTTAGCGCAGATTATAGACAATATACCAAAAGATAGCGAACCTCGATAATTAAGTATAGAAATTATAACTTCAGCAACTTGCAACTATTGGTTTGCGGATGAATGGAGTAATATTATGCGTAGGTATAAGTCTGATGTTCTTTGAGAGAAAGTATGCACGGGACCGCTGTTCCATTTCAAATTATATCTGACTGATAATTTATTTATTATTTTATCTAGTGTCAACGTAATCATTGGTTATATGTTATGTAATATAATTGGTGTGTACCGATTTAACTAACTATAAATAAATAAATTCGATATTCAGGTTATCAATAATGAAAACGTAAATATTGAAGTGTTCATCGAGTTTTGTTGCCGACTGTACTACTGGCTGCCAGCCTATGTATCACATAATGGTTTAAATAATTCATTTTTAGGTTCAAATACCACTTCTTATAAAAGAAGAAACCATGTTTTGAAAATCCATCAATGTTTTTTTTTTTTCATTTTACATTTTAATAAGTACAAGGAAAAGCGTTGGATTTGTGTGGAGTTTATTTTTTTCCATTTAATATTTCCATGTTTTATTTTCTCTTACCTCGTCCGTATTATACTAAGAGATAATTCCTTCCTTATCCTATTTCCTGCTTTCTCCGCCATACAACGTAACCGCCTGGTACGTTTTCATATTTTGTTGAAGCTGTTTTACTCAGTTGGTTTGCAGTCTAATATTATTCTGTGTTAACGTAATATAAGAAGAACTGCAACCATGAATTTTGCATATGATTTTAGACCTTATAGCGTAGAAATTGTTCGGCGATTATTTAAAAAGTTGTTCCATATAAAACTACTTACAACGCCTACGCGGTCCGAGTGGAAAATCTATTTAAAAGAAATTGACGTAAAATCTCAAAGCAGAGGGTTTCAGAAACTTATACTGAATCTATGGTAACGTGTTGCGAGTCGTTGTCCCTGCCACCCGTATTAATTATTTACATAAATATTTAATCCCAATCGAAATAGAAGTAAGAATGTTAACGCGTGTACTTAAATGAACAGCTAAGAAGCATATTATTCCATCATTTTCAGTCAATGTAGATGATGTGTTTAAGAAGCAGTGTTAATCGAATTTTGTTGGACCTTTGTTTAGCAAAATTGTAAACTAAAACAACTAATATTAGAAAAGAAACAGCCGCACGGGTCGATCGATCAGGTCAACCTACGCTTGCCGCGGTCTGACCGTGGATGAGTCGCCTTAGTTACATACCAAGTCCCTCCGTGGTTTGAAAAGCACGTTAAACCGTTGGTCCCGGGTGTCATTTGTAGATCTTTGACAGTCGTTACGGGTCGTCACAAGCCCGAAAATCTGACAAAGTTTAACCAAAGGATACTGGAATGTGGAGGTCAGATAGGCAATCGCTCCATGTAAAATACTGATATTCAACTGCAACTTATTAGACTAGAAGCTGACCCCAACAAGTTGGGAAAAGACTAGGCTGATGAGGATTAGAAGAGAGACAGACGCTTCTTATGTGTTGAGTGAATAGAAACTTAGCAACAAAACCTTACATTTTATTCTGTTTATCAAGCCACGCATGAAACGCCTGCTTCCATAAAATTAGGTCTCTATGCGACTACGCTGCTTATAATCATGTACTTACACACGAGTACAGCGAGTACAGAGAGTACCTCTTACACTTAACGTGTTAATGAGTGGTACATTTAGCTCCTAGTGCTGTAATAACACGGTTTAGCGCAGACAGGCAACATTTAAGAAGAGTTGCAAAACTCCAGCGATGATGGAAATCGGAAGAATTTTTTATTTATTTATTTCAAGCATATACCCTTTATTCCTGCTAAAACCACTGCCTAACTAATCAGAATCAACTAAAATTGTAAAAAGTGAGAATAGTAAGCTGGTGTGCGTAAAATCTATCGATAATTGGAAAACTAAATAGTTAGTCGCAAGTCGTTCGTTTATCTATTTATTTATTAAAACAAGGTATTAAAAAAAGGTACAAAGGTGGACTTAATGGCTATGTCCTTGTTATTATTTTGTAGTGCTCTGTGTCACTTTAGTGAAAACGGTTAAAGAGGAATAAAACAAAAACAAAAAAAAAATGCCTGAAATGGACAGAAACTACTAATAGTCCTTAATTATATTTAGAACTAGCTGACCCGTGCCCACTTCGTTGGGCGGTAAACATTTTTATATCACTCAATAGATTACAACACGGTCGCTGTTCGATATCTATGCCGTATTATCTATTTAGCCATTCGTTCAAATTATATGCAGTAAAAGGGAAAAGTCTCTATTTAAATGATTTTTTTAATATAAAAAACTACGTTTTGTGACTTAAATATAAAAGTAAGACATATGCTGTCGCAGACTTTTTTGTAGGCATTATTAAGTTCTACAACTTTTTTCTAGAACTCAATCATATATCTCTCATCGTAAATGCAGTGTTCGTAAGAAACGTTTTCGTTCGACCGTTTTTTCTCCGACTTACTTTGCAAATCCAACTACCACGAAAAAGTTTTTTAATTTTTCGGGTTAATGAATACCCTTTAACACTCAAAAATAACGTGGCTTTGTATTAATAAAATAATTTTCAGAATCGGTTCAGTATATCCAGAGATTACTCCTACAACCTCACAAACTCACAAACTTTACCTCTTTATAATATTGGCATACTTAGTTTAAATATTAGCATAGATGTAGATAAAATACATGTACAATGAAATAATTCTCAAGTTTACCTAGGGTGAAAATATAACGATAATTCAAATATTTTACTTGATATCCGACTAATTCATACTTATTTTTATTGAAGTTCAATGTTTATTTGGCACGATTAATTAAAATTCAGCCAAACAGGAATTGTCAAATAATCCTTAACGAACTATTTTATAGAATTAGTGCACAGTTGTTATTAATTTAATATAATTCGAATTATTTATCCCTTACATCTAATTAAAACAATACATATAAATCAATATTAATTAAAATCAAATTATGTTCAAAATGGAAAACGTATCGTAGGCTGTATGCACCACATGTCCTTTGCCTTACTGACAGTTTGACATTACTGCATTTCATTCTTTCGATTGTTTACTTGAATTGATTGATTCATGGTTTTGCGTTTACGACTTGAGTTACATAGAATTATATTGCTTTATATATTTAACGACGACTGCGAACATTTTTAAAGACTTTGATTTGACTTCTACACAGTTACGTGTATTTGAACACGGACTGAGATATCTAACCTTTTTTTTTTTGATTACGGGGGAAATCCTCATGGATGTCCTCCTCCCCGGGGAGGGCGGAGGGGTCTGTCAGACTGCCAGACTGTTACTGACGAACCCTGGTGTTCCGTCTCTCACTTGCACCGGGGATCACGGGAACTAGTGTGACTTCCGCGAGCCACCTCGCGATAGTGGAAGAGAGGAGGAGGGAGTGAGGCACCTGGGAGTGAGGTGTTGAACTCCCCCTTACGTCATAGAGAGGCGCGCGTGGAACACTACGCGCCGCCATTTCGGGTCCTAAGAAGTAGGGAGCAACGGATTTCCCCAGATCCGTTGCACCTGGACCCATTTAGGGGGACTGGAAGAGGGCGTTATCCGCCCTCCGCCGACGCCCGGTGCGTCTACTGCGGATCGGATTAGCGGAAGCAATCTCCCGCTCCCTCTCCACAGCCTCCTTCTGCGACATGACTGTTTCGCAAACGTATACCACCGCGTCCCAGGACTCCTCGCTGCCGACCATCGAGTCGACAACGGCCGGCAGCGACAGGTCACTGCCGACTCCTGAGATGAGGGCACGGGGCGGCTCCTCCCAAACGGCACACTCTGCCAGCGTGTGCCATTCCGTGTCCTCCCGACAGTCAACCTAACCTAACCTTGACTTAACCTATATTTTACAAAAATATATTGGACTGACTTCTACCTAGGTTGATGATAGTTACTGAAATTGTAATGGGTTCCCTATGATTTTTAGTACAATGTGGCATATATTTAACTGTTGTTCATTTCAAGCATTTTTGTGTGTGGCCAATGGGCATTTCCCTTTCCTCGATGCCTGAAGAGTACCTTTAGTATTAGTATTATGATCGTGGCATACTTGAAAACACATCCTTTGATTTGACCTACAATGTTTTTTTTTTTTTTGTTGGTGGGAAATCATCAAATGACTTCTCCCGCTCTGTTTGGAGCAAGAGGGCGTGTCAGAATTTTACTGACTAAAACCCACCCATGTTCCTTCAGCTGCCCGTATGCCAGGGGCCGCGGTATCTCTTTCGAACAACCCGCACCCCTAGCAGGCATCGGCCCTTGCGGGCCCCACCAGCTGCTGCTGACGTCCTCCTGCGACGGGTCAGTACAGTGGCCCCGCCGCCACGCACTTTTCGGCCGCAGGGGATAGGGAGAGCGGCCAACGCTATACCGACACTCCTCTTCCCCTGCGGCCCCACCGCGTCCGCCATCAAACGGTGGCGGCCCCGTCCAGGCTACGGAAGGGAAGAGCGCTACTCAGAAGTACCGGCACTCCTCCTCCGCCGCAGCCTGTAACCCTCAGCCGCGATGCCTCCCATTCGACATCGCGGCCCGCCTCAGTTGCGATGCACCTCACCGCAACCTACTTTTTGGCCGCTACGTCGTCGGCTTGGAGGCACAAGCCCTGACGAGCGGCCCCACCTTGGGGTTCCTCTTCGCTTCACCGTGGTAGGGTGACCACGGTTACTGAGCCCCCCCGCAACGACAATGCGGGAACCCCACTGGGGGGGGACCTACAATGATTTGACATTCGAAAAGTGCAAATTCTCAGTCTTGATTGAATACATGACTTTTGGTTTGATTTCATTTTGATAAGATCTAAAGTTTGGTATTTATAAACCTTCCCAGAAACAATAACAAATGGTTTAGTTTAATATTGGACAGAACTTAATCGAAGTTGACTCTCTTTCGATAATGATTACAATAAGCAGTTTTCAACTCAACCCAGAATTCCTGTAAGAATCCGACATGTTGAATACATTCAAAATGTACCAAAGCAGGGAAATAACTGCATTGAAAGATACTCCGGTAAAAATAAAAAGTTTGTTTTATTTAAATACTAGCTTTTGCCAGCGGCTTCGCCCGCGTGGAGGTCGGTGTATTATACATATAAACCTTCCTCTTGAATCACTCTATCTATTAAAAAAACCCGCATCAAAATCCGTTGCGTAGATTTAAAGATTTAAGCATACATAGGGATATAGGGACAGAGAAAGCGACTTTGTTTTATACTATGTAGTGATTAGTGAATAAATTCGCATATACGTTAATTTCAGTCCAATTTCAATTTTCCACTAGAATAATCATAAAAATTCAGGACAAAATATTTAAAATTTATTTCGGTTTTTCCTGTCTCGAAGCTTTGGGTAATGTATACCTTTTCATCGAATTAAATATGTATTATGTAAATGGAAACGACACAGGGAAAAACCCTTAGAATATATAATCGATCAATCAACCTATTGTTGTATGAGTATATATTACGTACATATGTTGTTATGTCGAAGAAAACAGTTGTCTGTTTGTGAAGCAATCAATTAGGTACAGGGTTTAACGTCGATTAGCATGTTCTTTGGCTAAAAGGCTATTACTAACCGTGTGTCACTTCAGAAAATATATTAAACAGAGCACTATTTACTTAGCTGTAACGTCTTACTTCAGGCATAATGTATTTCCAATATAACAGGGTAGAATAAACATTTTATGTCTTCTTTCTTTCTTTGTAAAAGATATTAATTTTCATTAAAGCGAAGTCTTCAGGGGCCAAGTTCAGCATTTGACATTTTTAGAGATAATATGAATGGATGCTTTCTTCCCAGTATTTTTTTATGTCACAAAAATTAACAGATGGTAGAAGCCACCGACATGGAATTAAGTTACTTGTGGGATGTGAAATTAATTATTTTTCATGTTATTCGAGGAAACAGAGCTATTGTTCATCCTTTCTATTTATGCAGTATTTGCAGCTAAACTATTGAACCAAATTTGAAAAAAAGCTTCTGAAATATAGCTTAGTATTTGAAAAGGACAAAGTCTACATTCCCATCGGCAAATAAGATCCTTTACAAGTTTCGTGGGCTATGCCTTCTATGCCGCTCGGCTAGTATCTCATGTATAATATGTATCGTGGTTCCTATATATTTGTAAAGAATATCTTATTTCATATTACCAGTTACCAGATTGTAACGCTCGTTAAAATTCAACTTTTGACGTTCGTTAGACATGGAGCAACGCTTTTTTGCATGACGGTTGACAGCCCGTTAGCGCCATTTTGAATTATGACGACAATGTGATTTTTTTTACAGTAAAAAAATTACAAAGTGCCAGTATGTGACTGCTCGTACCACTCTCAAAATAAATATCACATAAGAGAGAATATACAGAAGTGACAATCAAATTAAATAATTTAATAACGCAATCAATTTTTTTAACCTTTCGCAGCATGGCCTCGCCGTAGTTGTTCTGCTGCAGGCGAGTTGATTGATTGAGATCATGGAAGGCGTCTTCCAAGATCTCAATCAATCAACTCGGCTTATCACAATCTACTGCTGGACATAGGCCTCTCCCAGGTTAAGATGAATCTAATGATGCCTTTCAAGCTAAAATTCATCAAGCCATTTAGGTTTCAGAGCATGCCAAAGAAATATACATACATACGAACGCTCTAAACACATAACCTCTTTCTGGCGCAGTCGGGTAAAAAAGCACCTGGACATGCTAAATATTTCTCTTTTTAATTAAACGTTATCATAGATACATGTTTATTTAGTTATCTATATTAAGCACAGAAACCACTAAAGGCTTCATAAATAATAAATAGTAGTTTAAAAACTAAAAAAACATGCTTTAAAAACCAAACTAAAAAGTACAAAACAATTTAATTCTATTAAAAAGCGTGTGGTGCTTTTTGAGGTATTTTTATAATCAATTAATATCAAACACCCCACGCTTTTTAATAGAATTAAATTATTTTCTACTTTTTAGTTTGGTTTTTAAAGCGTGTTTTTTTTAGTTTTTTTAACTATTATTTATTTTATATTTTTTAGTTTTGCTAACTACAAAAGCGTGTTTTTTTTTAAATTATTGAATCGTCATAGGTCTTCGATAAGTCTACAAAGTTTAAATGAAATCTTACCGTTTAAAGTGGGTCAAAATAGCGTCCAAAGGAGTCGGTTACATACAAACAAACATACAAGTGAAGCTAATATAAAGCGTGTAAAAAGATATGTTATCCGTAAAAGTAGTAAGAATGAGGTAAGTAAAATGGATGACTATGGTGCTCGCTCCCGACGGCATGCAATTTCTCACGTTTAGGCTGATGCAACATTTAGACTTAGTAGTTTATTGCTATTTTAAACACTTTTATTTAGGGTTCATATGAATTACCTAGAACTAGCAACAGGGAAATGTGAAAAATATGGAATACCCGAACATAACAAATGTAAGTGAAATGTAAAGTGTTTATAGTCTGTTCCGTGTGGTGCCGGACGTAAAAGAATAGCACCATCCCAATTCTTCCCGTGGGGGTCGTAGAAGGCGACTAAGGGACTTACTTGAGAATCTAGAGAATGGGCAGCAGCGTTCTCTATGCATTTGACCACGATACTGCGATCGCCAACCCGCCTGCCAAGCGTGGCGATTATGGCAAATCCCCCCCTTTTGGGGGAGGCTTATGTCCAGCAGTGGACGTTTTTCGGCTGATATGATGATACAGGCTGATTACAAATCCTTTTCAAAGTATTTAATCTATAGCGTTTTATTTCTGAAAAAAATAAAGTAACTTACGAATTATTAATCAAGCTGAGTTAATCATTAATCCACTTACACCGAAACACTTCAGATCCAACCTTCAAATCCCGCTTATTTGATTGTAAAACGAAAGTTCCGTACAATTTGCATGTTGTCGCCTAACATTGTTATCGCTGAGAGAACAACAGATTGGGCTTATAAAATCCAGCCTCCTTGTTATTTTCACGGCAGAGTAACCGGTTGAATTCCATTAATGTCTACTAACGACCGGACGCACTTCAGATTGGGGTTTAAAAGGGTTGAGTGGTTTTCTACAATCGTTCTGATAAAAGGGGATGGATGCTAAGCTTTTAGCGATTTGAAGATGTCCCATCGGGTGTATTAATACCGATTTACTGAAGTCAATGAATTACGCAGTCTTGATGGTGTTCTTTGTTGAGTGTGGCGCTTTTTAAAGTAAGGTATACTTGCCTTTATAAACCTGTTGTATGTTGTACACCTCAACAGGTTTATTCCCTGATGTTATTAGACAGGCACAGATTTTACTTTAGCGGTTTTTATGTGCAAACGATCTTATTTCTTCAAAACCAGCCTTAGGGCAGCAATTTTCTGTAAAAGTTGGAAAGTATTTACCTTGAAAAATAGCTTTAGAAGAATTTCTCTAATACTTTTAGAATACCTATTCTTTATCAACGTAAACGAGGTTTCGTTAAAATTATATGGAGGCATAAATACAAATAGGCCCCAGTCCCCTTCAGTTTATCGTTTGTTTTGATTTCGCAAACTCGACGGCCCATTCGGATCCCGCGAGGAACATTCTAAACAAAACTAAAAACTAACTTATGAATATTCTCTTCTGTAGTATTAGTGTATAAGCTTGGCGGGTGTCAATCGGCGCGGAGCATGCGCAGTGCCGCGTTTAGCGCGGGCTTGCGTGCGATCGTCAGTAATTGGCCGCACGCCGTCCAGTTTGAACCGGTTGCTACTGGTTTTTGCTGCCTCTTTAGGCATTTCGCGCGCGCGTGACGAACTGTCAACGATACGTGAAAAAGTGTAATACACCCTGTATTTAAATTATGATTAAGTAGGGAATAAAACTTTAATCTAAGTGAGTGTTTTAAAACTTTGACGTTTGTTTCTTGTTAGTTTAACTTAATGATTGTTGTATGTAGTAGTTGCTTAAAAACTTTGTAAATATTAAAGTGTATACGTAAGTGATTTTTTTGTAAATGGATTTTCAAAGTATAGGTAAGTGGATACTGTCTTACTTATTTCTATTCTTGATTTGATATGTTAACGCATATAACAATGTTTTTAATTCAAAATAAACGTAGGTATTTATCAACATTTTAAAATTAAGTTAATATTTTACACACAATTTAATTTGATTTAGTTGTAATGATTTATTACAACATTGAACAGCTACAAATACTCGAAGTACCTAAGTATGTGTAGGCTTGTGATTTATCCCATTATTTCTACAATTAAATAAGAAAAAACTCCATTACCTGAGGTACTGCTCTTCATTCCACAAAACAAAATTTAATTTGATAAACAAAACTCCTCATCACATACATGTCCATATTGTTTGCTGTTACAAAACATGTAGTCCCTGTATTTCGGACTTTAATTCTCCTGACCAATATTTGACATCCGAGGGTGAAAAGCTCCCATATTTGTAAAGGATCCTTCCTGCTGACGCTTGAAGTACTATATTATTTACATGATGAAACATCAAGGACAATACGGCGTGGGTAAATAAAATATTTCGTGGAACCGTTCAGACGGCAGTGAGATAAAAAATAATACCAAAATAATTTTCTGACAAAAGACGTTTATAGTGAGCAGCCTTTATGATAAAGAAATCATAAACGCTTGAAGTATACGTACGGAAATGGACGGTGTACCGGTTAAATGAAAGAAAAGAACTGTTTATTAACCGACTTTAAAAAGGAGAAGGTTCCCGATTCATCTGTATATTTTTATGTGTGTATGTTCCGCGATATCTCCCGCAATCGTGGATTGGTTTCGAACATTTTTTTTTTATAGGGTATGTCAGGGGTGGTCCCTGCCAGAGGTGCGGTTTGTTCGAAAGAGATACCGAGGCCCCTGGCATACGGGCAACTGAAAGACTACGGGTGGGTTTTAGTCAGTAAAAGTCTGACACGCCCTGAGAAGTGATGATTTCCCACCCAAGAACAAAACAAAAAAAAATATATTACTTACTTTGCTTGAGTGGTTTTTGTGTTAGCTAGATAATACGTATTTAATGTACTTGTATGTAATGATGTAATATTTCCTATCACTGTTGTTTAAACATTACCAGCGGCTTCGCCCGCGTGGAGGTCGGTGTATTATACTTATAAACCTTCTTCTTGAATCACTCTATCTATTAAAAAAAACCCGCATCAAAATCCGTTGCGTAGTTTTAAAGATTTAAGCATACATAGGGATATAGGGACAGAGAAAGCGACTTTGTTTTATACTATGTAGTGAAGTTGTGGTACCTATACAAATTGGTGTGGGGTAGGTACCATGGTTAAAAACTGAAATATAAATCAAAAACATTTTACCTTAAATTTAAAAAAGGTGTTTTTTACTTCAAATGTTGTAATAGATCGGTTAATTAGGTCCTAGGAAATTTCCGGAGGCATTAAAACTCTTGAACAGCCACATAAGATTAAAAAACCTTTAATAAAATAAAACCTATGATTATGAATATTAAGTTGCAGCAGCTTATCAAATTAAATTAGTAAAAGAAATCAAATGAGCAGTTAAGTTTTCTGTATGAAAACCAAAGCAAACAAGATCCTTGAATCAGTCTTGTTTTAGATCTGAATTCTTGGACTTATTCATGGAAAATACTGAACAGAAAAGCGCGTCTTTCTAATTGCAGAAATCACGAGAAACGAATGCAAAGAAATGCCTTTCAACTTAAGCATTAAAGCAAGCTTCATCATGATCATCATATCAGCCGAAAGACGTCACTGCTGGACATAAGCCTCCCCCAAAAGGGAGGATTTGCCATTATCGCCACGCTTTGCAAGCGGGTTGGCGATCGCAGTATGGTGGTAAAATGCATAGAGAACGCTGCTGCCCATTCTCTAGTAAGTATCAGTCGCCTTCTACGACACCCACGGGAAGACATGGGATGGTGCTATTCTTTTACGTCCGGCACCACACGGAACAAAGCCACCTTAGTGTAGGATAAAGCGTAATTTAAAATAATAACACAATATAAATACCAGTCCATTAGGAAACTCTTTGTAACAGCATGGAGTCTATATTTGTGCTCGGTTTATGGCATTGGGCTCGCCCTTGAGTTCAACGTAACTGGCGAAATGCGAATGTACTGTTTACACCTTTGGCTACGCCTTCGGAAAATACTGTCTTAACGTTATGTGGAAATGGGAGGGAGCTGGTCACGTCGCGAGAATGCACCCGGAGAGATGGGCAACGATCGTTACTCACTGGACGACTGAGGAAGGACACCGCTGTCGAAGTACACTGTGGCAAAGGTTGGGTGACGAATTAATCATGTTAGCACGTGTGAGTACTATGTACGTACTATAAAGCTAACATTTACTGGGTACGTCTTCCATTGAGTTGAATGTGCCCTGGCGGCTGAGAGTACGCCATGCTCACTTTAATGTCTCACTGAAGGTGTCAAATGTGTTGGATTAATTAGCTTTTCAAAATGGTTGAGCTGAATGGTGCTAATCCATGCAGCTTGTGTCATATTCGTGAACGGGCACCGTTTGTAGAGACTGGTCATCTCTTACCTGAAACACGGCACGCAAACTTAGAACAAAAAATGTACACCTTATACTCTATGGTTGGAAGAAACGAACAAGACAGGCCTCCTCACCCCCTTCTATCATTCTTCACCCCTCTTTCGCCAGGTGCCAAAACCATAGACCATTTCCAAATGTCACTGTCAAATTTAGGCGGTTTTCGAATATGTTTTCAGTTTTCCGCTTCTGCTATTTATTTACCGCCATTACAGTTTTGTTGTTGATCGAGTGAAGTTAGCGTTGATTAATTTCCGGACTGTCTTATCCTCTCAGTGATTAAACTGTAATATTTTGCATTGGTGGCAAATGAGTACATATAACACTGTCCAGCTAAAAATAACATTTCCAAAATAATAAAAAGCCAAATTAAGTCTAAGTACTCATTTGGCTTCCTTTCTTGTGAAACACATAAAATTTAAATTAAAAAGGCCTTCCTTGACCATGTGTTAAAATTAGTAATTTTCAACTGGTGTTGTATAATAAATAAAATAATAAAAGGCACAGATATATCCCGATAAATAGGAAAATCTCTTCCGAGAATGCAACCTAAGGCATATAATAAATGTAAAACTAAATTAAAAAATATAAATCTTAATAAGTATTTGTTGTTTCATTTACATATTTCTCTGCAGTCCCCCAGTAATTTTTAAGTTTTACATTATTGGATTTGAGCTACCAACAAAAAAAAAAAGATCTGAAGACAGTACCTACAATAGGGTAATTGAGGCATTCTGTGTGAGCCTTTGCCTAAAACTCAACAAGTAAATTAAAAAAAAAACGAACTGTCATGTTTTAAACTTCCAACTTTTGACATCTCTACTGACCATTTTTTCTCTATAGGAGTGGGTCGTCTGATACGTAGTATCTCTATGTAGTCTGTGACCTGAAACGACTTATTTTAATTTAATTTAACTTAATATTAAAATTGTTTTTTTTTTATTATTTTGGACGCTTTTAACGTCCTGTATTGTTCTTACATGTATAATTTCGACATGAATGATTTTAGGAATATTTTGTAATTCGGAAGTGCCTTTAATTGATTTATTTGAAATAAAATGCCATGAGGTTAAGGTTGGAGGCCAACGTGGCCAGAGATTAGACAAATCAGAGAGGCTTGAAAGAAAAAAATGCAATACGTTTGCCCAGCTGTTGGATACAATTTATGCAAACCAAAAAAGCGTATTGTATTATATTAAAATACTTAGTAAACTTATGGAGGTAAATTTTTTGTACACTCCCTCTGCAACTTGCTAGTGAGTTAAAATTAGATCATCGATCGTCGCCGTGCTTGGCGTCTGCACTTATAATGTATTTTATTTATAACGTGCTTTGTATTGTGAACTAGGTCATATAATGAACTTTTAGTAAACCATTTCCACCTCCTTTCCAACTTCTAACTGGTAATCTAACAACCAGTCTTACCAAGGTGTACCATGTTATTCAGATACTGGGTTGTGTGGAGGTCAGATAGGCAGTTTTTTTCTGGTTCGATTTTAAGCTGAGTCCAACATATTTGAGAAAAACGCTAGGCAGATGGAATTTCCGCACTGCATAGTTAAAGCCACTACGCACCAAGAGAAAAAACAATCATGAATCACTAACTACGCTTGCTGAATATAGTTGGCGAAGACTAGTAAAACTCCAGGGCCTTAAGTCTGCTATTACAATAATGTTAGAATGGTCTATCATTGATTTCATAATTGCTGATTTTGACAAGTTTGGTAATCTACTAATATAATGGCGTCATTATGACTTTCCAATGGTGAGCCACTGACACTCCATTGAAACAAATGGCATTTATTGGTAATCTCGTATATAATGACAAATGACTGACTGACTTAGGCGGTAATCTGCTAAAATTTTACACTAATAAACTAATAAATATTATGTAAAAATATACACAAATGAAATCGGGCTTGAATAAATGATCAAATTTAGTAGTAGTTTTTGGAAAATCATTTCTACTAACGGGTTTTATAATAATGGCAATACGACAATCCCATTATAACACAATTCTATTACGAGACCCTTGACCGACCAATGATTGACCATTATGAATTTAACAGATTACGAACTTTTAGCAAAATGACAATCGGATCGTGTTGGAATGACGAATTTATAAAAATAGCAGACTTGGGCCCCAGATTCCCACGTGGTGGTTCCCTTAACCGTTAGGCACATCGTTCATGACGCAACCAATCACAAACTTATAATACCGCGTTAGTAAGGCGCATCAAGTACTTTCGGACCGCCATCAAAATACTAGTGCTCGACAATTTGAGTTTGGAAAGTTACATAATTGTTCGCGTTTTTTAACCGTCGGGGTTGACATGACTTTTCGAGAAAAAAAAAAACAGGGTGAACATACCTTCCTTAGTATTTTGTTCGACCATCGTGGTTTATTCTCTTTAGCCATATTCATACACTCACACCTTCATCCCATGGGGGGTAGGCAGAAACTACAGAACGCCACCTGCTACAATCCTTCCATACTCCTTAATGTTCATACATTTGGTCATAGACGCATTTTTCTTAATTATGCAGAAAATATAATATTCAAAAATATAATTTTCAATATTAATGTACCATACCAACACTCAGAAATAAATTACATTCTATTATATACCTTTATGCGATTGCGGACAGTACTTCGATTCATAATAATAATGGATTTATAAATATATCTCCCGTTTATTTCATAGAAAATATTACCTTGATTCTGGGAAAGACGATAGAGATCAGAACTAATATTTTTTCAATTGTGATGTAACACCGTTTTTCTTTTTGAATTATATAATACTAGCTGTTATTCAACTCTCCTGCCAGGCTCCGTGGTTCTATTTTCAGCTCTGATTACTATTTGGATGAAAGTAAGGATTTTAAAAGGTATAGTAAAAAATTAACCTGCCTAGCTTCTTCTCATCTGCGAGTATGTCGGGGTTGGCTTTTAGTCTAACTGTATGCAACTGAATATAGCATGGAAACATGCTTATTATACAATTAATTTTGTCGTAGTATCACAACGGACAAAACGAACATCATGTCTAATGCCCATGACACACCCACACTCATGAAGATCGGAGACTCTACGCCTGAAGTAATGGAAGATTATGTTTACCTAGGACAAACTGATCAGTTAGGTAGGTCCAACTTTGAGAAAGAGGTCAATTTTCGATTCCGAATTGGTTGGGCAGCGTTCGTAAAGCTACGCAATATCTTCTCGTCCCACATGCCACAGTGCCTCAAAACGAAAGCCTTTGACCAGTGCGTGTTGCCAGGGATGACCTGTAGCACTGAAACGTGGTCACTTACAATAGGCATGATTAGAAGGCTGAAAGTCACCTAAAGGGCAATGGAGAGGGCTATGCTTGGACTTTGCCAACGCGGTCGAATCAGAAATTTAAAGATCCGTAAGAAAACCAAGGTAACCGAACCGACGTATCCCGACATACACCAAAATTAAGTGGCATTGGACAGAGCACATTGCTCTCAGAACAGAAAGCCAATTGACCCAAAAGAAACTGGAGTAGCCACCACGTACCGGAAGATCTCCCTCAAGGTGGACACAGTGAAGGCCGCAGGAATCCGCTGGACGCACGGAACCAGTCAAAGTTGCGGCGGTTGGGGGAGACTTATGTCCAGCTGTGTATGTTTTTCGGCTGAAATGATAATAGTGATCACGATGTAAACGATTACTGGTATACTACATGATTTTTTTTTTTTTTTTTTTTTTTTTTTTTTTTTTTTTTTTTTTTTTTTTTTTTTTTTTTTTGGGTGGGAAATCATCAAATAACTTCTCCCGCTCTGGGTGGAGCGGGAGGGCGTGTCAGACTTTTACTGACTAAAACCCACCCGTGTTCCCTCAGTTGCCTGTGTGCCAGGGGCGGCGGTATCTCTTTCGAACAACCCGCACCCCCGGCAGGTATACTACATGATTAAGATACAGTTGGTTGATCATTTCATCCAGTGTTTCAATCAGTGCCAGTTTGTCTTAACTACATTAGTTCGTTTAAACATGAAATCAGGTACTAAAGATGGTAATTAACCTCCTGGTCACCACAATACCGCACTTAATCAAATTGCTTTCTTAAAAGTAATGAGACTTTTTATAAATTTAATTTGCAAGTTGATTGGAAAAAGTGTAAAAGAAAAATCTTATTTTCTTTGGGCGAGCGCTGAACGGAGAGCTGCGGCTCATATTGCAGAGGATCATCTATCCTATCTTTTCTATCTATCTTTTTACTATCTGGGGCACTATTATTTTAAATCGAAGTAGTTTTTGTGCAGGAAGCTAATTAGTTTGGAAGGTAATACCGAGAGGTGTTAAAAGGTGGAACGGGATGATATTTACCTAGAAGTACGCCTACAGATATACATGTCTATTTTTGATGGTTTTAATCCTTTAAAGGGTCATTGTACTTTTCATTATGAACAACTTTTACAGTGGGATCAACCCTGATATCGCGAAATAAAAATGAGCTGATCAATACATTTATGTTTGCATATCTCGACGCAATGTAAATTGATTGAAAAAATTGCTATGTATACTTAAAAGATAAATCAAAATATTAGTTAGACAACCTTTAGACCACCTTGGCACGGACGTAAAAATATCACGATAGTATTTCATCGCGCACTGGATTTTTGATTCTCGGTATTGAACCGAGCATTGAGGAGTCCAACGGACTGCATCACAGCGCGTCTAAAACATACACTGTTCGATTTTCAACTCTCGGCCCTAAGGAGTGTGGTGAAGATTGAGTGCACGTAAATCCCGCCACGATATTTTTACGTGCTTGCGAACGCAGTAAGCAGAGACGACCGGTACCTACAATTTAATTGATAGAAATGGGTAAAACAAATGTTACCATTAAGTTCACTAAGGAGTAAAGTTACAGTTACCTCAAGTATAACATTGTGAGAAAACTAGGTTTTAATGATCTGAAACCGTTAATACGCAATAACTCGCGTTAATGTCCGTTTCATCTCTGAATGAGACGAGGTATATTTGCCCTGCAGTGAGAAAATTACAGCATTATTATTAGTAAGTAATTAGTAAACATTTTGTTTTAGAAAGAGAAAGAAAAACTATAATCCCTACTAATATTATAATTGCGGAAGTAACGTTTGACACCTAAACCGCTGAACCGATCGTCATAAAATTTAGCAGAGGTATATCCTAGGATATGGAGAAGGACATAGGCTACTTTTTTACTTAGTAACTGACATCCACCTGGGTGGAGCTACGGGCAAAAGCTAGTTATTTTATAATTGTGCGCAAAAAAACGCATTAAAAGAACACAGACGAAGTAGCCAAAACCATAGTATCAACCAATTGAATTTCGACAATTTTGTCCATTGCTTGATATCAGGGTTAGGAACCAAAGACATTGCATATATGTTACGACCCTGATAAATGACAACAAATATATAATACAAACAAAAACAAGATGCCGCTGAGTAGAAAGATTTTTGTAAAAATAAGAACAATTTATTAAGCCGTGCTTCATATCTGCCCAAGAATAGGTCGTTGCTAGTAAAATGCTGTGACTTCGGACGAAACTATCGTCAATACCGTTGATTTTTAGCAACTACCTAACTTACCTACCTATTTTTTGTTCAAATTATATACACAGTTGAAAACAATTTCAAACAATTTAGAATAAACACAGTTTTTAGTCTTAGATTAACCTAAAAACTTCACATTGCGTGATAAAATTCACCTCCACCATTTTGTAAATTACATGAATAGCTTAAAAGGCCTGCGACGGATACATTTTAGGAGACGGCAAGACACTAGCGTTTCACTAATGTCTTCTTTGTTCTTACTGAAACGAAACGCCGTCACACATACCTGAATTTCATTAAAGTTAACTGATTTGTGAGGAGTTCGTGGCTTAGCAAGGCAGGTAAGCTTCGCTTGATGAGGTTAGTCGTCTACTGGATATAGTTTGCTGGATATAGGCTGCTACTTCCCAGTTCCGCGCATCTCTTATCCAGGTATTTCCCTTGACTTCGACGAGACCTTTAACTGATAGCGCTGTTGGACAGTCCTGGTTTCTATGGCCTAACAATGGCCACCGTTCGGTCAAAGCTTTACTCCCGTATTGGCAACCCTATAATAAATTTCAAACCTCCAAAAGTTACTCCTGTCATTATAACCAAGCCGTAAATTACTCAAAATAAAGAGAATATGAATGTATAATTCATGACTAAAAGAACCCGTAGCAAACATAAATAAAATTATAGATCCAAAGTTTGAAACAATACCGAACATTCCTTATAAAATTATAATGAGAACTATTTTGTTACTAAAGTTTCTGAGTTCAACTAATACTTGGAACATTTTAGTTAAGCGGAAAATCCAATTACATCATACTTAAGTGTGTCTTGTGTTGTAATTGAAAAAAAAAACAATAGTAAACAGAAAATACTGTCTAAAGGAAAAATATTATAGATTTTCTTATTTTTCCCCATTAAGGTCGGTAGGTATTATTTAATATCTGTTTGACGAAATTGGTTTATTATTTTGAAATAATTTTTGTAAGATTGAAGTGTGTTTTATGTTAAGAGGCCTTGTTTCGATACTTATTATAATTTTGTATATTTTTAACCGACTTCAAAAAGGAACAGATCCTCAGTTCACCTGCTTTTTATATGTTCCGCGATATATGCGACAATTGTGGATAGATTGGGGCATACCATATGGTATGTCCCAATTTATATTGGACCCCACCCTTATAAATTTGATTAACTTCCTTTGAGATGTTTTTGCGTTATTATCGCTAATACGTGTTTAATCCACTTTGTGTATCTTTAGGATATTGTAATACTTCCTACTACTGTTGTTTATTTAGCAAGTAGTGGTATACCACAGATATAGATAGACCTAGATAATGCAAGTATCACGATCGGTATGAAAAGCAAGCATACCATGTTTTTACTACCTACCTACTAAGACGTCACAAGCACTATTCAAGCGTCGGAACAAATAGTGCTACACTTTATTGGGAACCAATCTTTAATTCCCATCGCCTCAATCCATTGTTCTTTTAAATTTAGATCATGTGGAAAACTAAAAAATCACGAAACATTAATGTTTTTTTATTCAAATTGTCTACATAATAAATTTAAAATACAAAATAATTCCTGTTTCCGAAATCGATTTTCGAGAATCAATTTGAGTTGCATAGGATAATAGAAAAATGATAATGGCACTCCGAAACCGAAGCGACATACGATAGTATCACTTGTTTTGAGATTCATTATTTGTTAACGCAGAACGACACATCAACCGCTCCAAGTAAAAGCCGCAATGTATTACGAATATACAGCATGCTTTTGATGACCTATGTTTTTCTCAAATTTGATATTACTGTGGGTGTTATATTAAAAGTAATTGATTTTAAAATGAATTACGCATAATGTTAATCTTAAAATTACTTACCGATGGAAGGAAACGTTAAGTTTATTTTTTCTGGTCATATTTGTACATTTTTTGCAATATATCACAGCGCAATTAGGCATTTTTAATTTTTTTGACTGACGTCGAACTAGCGAGGTGCACCGATGCAGACTCAGCGCGACAGTGACCACGTTAAGCATTTTATGCTTAAGCCCGGCACGCGAAGTGGTTGCTCTTGCGTTATCTAGATCTATCTATATCTGTGGGGTATACGAATTGGGGTGGAATATGTACCATAACTATAAAGTGAAAAATAAAAACGTTTACCAAAAAAACAACCGAGTTCAAAATAAAAAACACTACAAAGTAAAATATAACTTTAAAGGACAGTAGACCTGAGTATTTGATATGAATTTCAGCTTAATACCCCCACGCGTTCCTGAGAAAAAGGGTCTTGACAGACAGACAGACGGACAACAAAGTGATCCTTTAAAGGTTCCGTTTTTTTCTTTCAATGTACAGAACCCAAAAAACACTACAAAGTAAAATATAACTTTAATTTCGCAAGTCGTAAAAACTAAAATACTGATACCTTTGACACCGACTTCCGAATTTAAAGTTATTTGTCACTTTGTAGTGTTTTTTCGTAACAGCTATACACCGTAACATTTTAGTCGTCTGACAAAGGTGGTCCACTCAATCTATCCGACATAAAATACCTACAGGCGCGTTTAGTTTTTTTACCATTAGTTAAGATAATAGGTACTAAGACAAATAAATAATGCTTTAGAATTATGAAACACTCTCCCTGTTAATAATGCTTACGTATCAAACGGTAGAAGATTTCTACCTACCTACCATAATTCCATCACATTTCATCATTCTTTCCATCTCCATAACAGGGTGTTCAAAATTACATCATGCGTCTTTGTGAATGATATATTTTTTTGTTACAGTTCATATTTCCAAAAATATTTTTTATTTTATTTTATAAATGATTAGTAGTCATTGGATACAAGAAGTGGGCTGCCGTTGTAAGACGACTAAAATGTCACGGTGTATAGATTGTGTTCAAACCCGTTCGACTCATCTCCTAGCCGCGTGATGACTTCTTAAAAAAAAAACATTGTCAAAAGTTAGTCCGGAAATGCTGACTAAGTTTAGATAAAGCATGAATAAAAAATAAGACCGTAAACTAACTTAAATAAAAAGTTATAACTAGGCGTTGATTCTTGATTCTCTTGCAATAAAAGTTCAAAGGTAAAAAAAGCTCAACTAATAATAGTTGACACAGAAACTCAAACAGGAAACTCTCTTTTAATATCAAACTAATTTTCATTTAGTTAATTAATAAAGCATAACGCTCATGAAATTTATTGGAATTCAATTTCGATCGAGATCCCAGCCCGACTTGAAACTAATAAAGCAGTATAAATGTTAGTTGATTGGTACCAAATTAATTCGATTAATGGTCTACCGTCGAAACTGCTAAGCTATTGAGTAATTAATTTGATCACTTACTAATGTACGGAACTTAATAATGTTTCTCTTTGTGGACTGATTTGAGTAAGACCTATAGCTCAGCGGTTATAATCACCATGTTTGGCAGAGAATTCTGTGACTGCTGCTTGCAATTTATTTCTACAGTGTAATTTGGCAAGTTTTGACTAACAATTTAAAAATAGCAATAACATTCATAGCAATATCATTCGTGTTCCGTGTGGTGCCGGACGTAAAGAATAGCACCATCCCATTTCTCATGGGTGTCGTAGAAGGCGACTAAGGGACTTACTAGAGAATGGGCAGCAGCGTTCTCTATGCATTTGACCACCATACTTAGATCGCCAACCCGCCTGCCAAGCGTGGCGTTTATGGCACATCCCCCTTTTAGGGGAGGCTTATGTCCAGCAGTGGACGTCTTTCAGCTGATATGAATTTGGCAAGTTATTTAATTATTTTGTATCTATTAATATAAAGTTTGGTTAACAATTTAAAACTAGGAATAACATTCAAGCACATTCATGTTAGTTTTTAGGGTTACCCTGTTACTAAACCTCCGCTGTCTATCCGTTCGTCTATCCGTCAGCGGACCGTATCTTATGAACTATAAATAGGTAGAAAGTTGAAAGCGGCAATAGAAATACACACTATGTGAACTCACAGAGATTGTATTTCTATTGCCGATATAACGACGAATTATGAAAATTAAATAAAGTTAAAATTAAAGGGGTCTCCAAATGTGTTTTCTACGGAATTTTTTGCCTGCTGGTACGGAACCCTTCATATGCGAGTTCGACTCGAACCTGGCCAGTTTTTAGTAAACTTCGAGAACTGCTAAGAAAAAATAAATTTACCTTTCCCTCCTTTCTTGCAGCTCTTTTGTAGCTGGCTGATGCTGTCAGAAACAACAAGCGAACAGAACAACATACCTAGTCATTTTAATATAGAAATTAATTACAGCGCAAATTTAAAGCTTGATATTTTAATTAAAAAGCAAGCAATGTACCATAGAAAATAAAAGTATAAAATACCTTAGAAGATGTCGAGGTGCACTAAGAAAAGATTTCGTAAAAGTTTGTATTGGAAAATCTAACTTTCTCTATTTCCGAAGAATTCAAGTCGACCGAGTCGCAGGAAAAGCTAGTGTAATTTAATTTGATTTGTGGGCTAAAAATACCCATTATAGGTAATCTCAGATCGAGTCGTGAGCACACTAAATAATTTAGTTCCAATTGTGTCAATCCACTTCTTAATGTTTTATTTATAGCCTTGTGATTTGTTCAGAACAAAGAACAGTCGACCAGTTTTGTTTAGTTCACTTATGTTTGTATAGTTTAACGCACACTTATGGCTATGTAGGTAGGTAGGTAGGTACTTAATTATTTGTTGGAACTTCTATTTCTCGCAAATGTGAGAAATGTTAGACCAAACATTTAAAAGAAAGTACTAATGAAAACTTTAGGACAAATTCTTCTTAGAGTATCGATAGCAATCTTTAGACCACCAGCTCAGAATTCGGCTATGAGCTTGGCACCTGCAGTAGCGTCTATCAACTCCTGCAGCGTACAGACTACATGCTTTTTTTTTTTGGATGGGAAATCATCAAATAACTTCTCCCGCTCTGGGTGGAGCGGGAGGGCGTGTCAGATTTTTACTGACTAAAACCCACCCGTGTTCCCTCAGTTGCCTGTGTGCCAGGGGCCACGGTATCTCTTTCGAACAACCCGCACCCCTGGCAGGTACAGATTACATGCTGATGATGATATTAAGAGCCCCATTGTTTGTTGGACAGCACCACATATAGGTATACTCAAGGGCGTAGTCATGTGTAGATCTACACCTGAGCAGGTTATCTTTGCTTCAGCCTACCTGAGTTCGAAGTCTATTTAAAGACTTCCAGGTAAGCCAAGGCAACTTATGTCTAGGTGCTAGATTTCCAGCAGGTGGAAAGAATTAGTTTACTGGGGAAACACTATGAGAAATCTCAACCGTTTATTTTAGACAGTCAAATGACTCGGGCAACTGAGTGGCCGTCATTGTGTGAATTAATGAACTGAAGCAGGAATTATGGAACCCACCGATATATACTGTAAACTTCTCATCTTGAAAACATAGTTGAAGTGAGCTGATAATAGTGTCAATGCCTAGTATCAGGTGGAATTATATTGTTAACTTCTTTTTTTATCTATCGATGATTGGTTTAAAATAAGCTTTGGCCAGAATTCAGCCACTTCGACAGCGTTATCGTTGGCCTCACAAAGGTCTTGCATAGTGCAAAGGTGTTAGTGCTTCCATAGTTCACTACAAGCTTACTTTACCTGAGTTCTTCTTCCTTGCGCGTCGATGGCAAACATAAAACGAAAATATGTAAATATGGGATAGTTATTTTAATTTATTGGGCCCAAAATTCAGCAACGTGAATACTGTTCGCTGATGATGCCATGAGGTCCTCACGTGTGCAGGTGATAGGGCGGTGCAAGATAAGAGATGAGCCTTTGAGCTACCTGAGTTATCACGCTGAGATTTTCACAGAATACATCGGCAGTTCTTTAAGTTATCAAACGATTTTTCTAAACCAGTTTCTTCACGATCAAACAGCACTGTTTATCTATAAATTACTAACGTATCGCGTGCTACAGCTCACGCGAGGGGCATCACTTTACATAGCTAAACACTTGCAATTTCATACTATCATGCAACGCAACTTTCATGACATTATCGTACCATCTATGTACTTAGGTCGGTCTTATGAGGTCAACTCATATTTAGAAAAATCTACATCTACATCTACACTAATAATATAAAGAGGAAAGATTTGTATTTTTGTATGTAACGAATAAACTTAAAAACTGCTTGGCCGATTTTAAAAATTCTTTCACCGTTAGAAAGCTACATCTTTACCGAATAACATAGGCTATATTTTATCCCCGTATTCTTACGGGATCGGGAACTACGCGGGTGAAACCGCAGAGCGCTGCTAGTGTAGGATATTTTTTGTGTAATATTTTGCTATGAACACAGACACATTGACAGTGATATTTGCTTGACTCATAGATTCAAATGATACGTCTACTTGATGAAATGTGCCTTAATCTTTTTCCTCCGAGTCTAAGTCAAATCGATTATCTCGATAATAAGGCGTATAAATAACACTTTTGTATTAATTTAAAATTGAATTTATTCTACTTGCCTCTTCCAAAAGGCAGTTATGTATAGAGAACAATAGGCAAGAATCTCCCTTGTTATCTTGCTTGTTAGTTTGCTTTATTTTGTATAATTTATACAAAATATTGTAAAACATTTTTTAATAATTACATTTATTTTGAGAGCTGTGGTGGTGAAACTCACGACCCACAGTCAGCATACATTGGTAGCGAAACTGACTGATACGCAAAGCCAAAGCAAAGTGCTTTCACAACTGATCTTTAAGTACTTACGCAGGTACTGAAATATCAGTTGTGAAGGCACTTTTAATACGACTGCTGCTATCCTCGGCGGAAATTATTTCAATAAAGCAACTACAAGTACAGAGTTTTATTGACCGATAACATAGCCGTTATCTACGCATTTAGTACATCAAACTAAAGTAATATTGAGTTAAAAATGTTGCTGAGAAACTACTTTAATTATTTATGTGAAAAGTTGCTGTTTTCGGCAGCGCGCAATGTCAGGCTCGCCAAAAATTGAGCTGATAAGTGCATTGCTTCATATTTAATAATTTTAACTATATTAATTTTAATTAAGGTGTATCGTCTTCACGTATGATTGTAGTATAATATTATAAATCATTTTAAAAGACTAACGGTGGAGTTTCTTGCCCGTTTTTCTTCATTCGAAACTACCTTTACTACCATTAAAGTAAATCTATCTTACATATAAAAATGAATCGCCGAAATGTATGTACGCGCATAACTTCCGAACGACTATACCAAATTGGATGATTTATGTGTACCTTATTGTCAGGACAAGGTTTGTATATAATATTTTTTTTTGTTAATCAGAATTCATTTTTATAATCTAATACAAAAAGTGATGACGGTATGTGACAGAAGACTTTGACAGATCTTTGACGAAACAATCGACCAACTGATTTGATTTTACCAGTCGCGGCTGGAGAAAAAACATATGGCGGTACGAAGTTCGCCGGGTCAGCTAGTTATATTTAAAGCTAGAATTCCAGGATAAAAACAGAACTTTGGCCATTAATATCTCTATAACGAGAAGGTTCCCCCGTATTAGGGAACCTTCTGAATAAAAAAAAACGAGAAAAACAAGATGACACTCTGCTTCGTTAAGTGCCTTTACACCCGTTATATTTGCAATCCAACATTTATCTAAACTTCTGTCTAAACAAAAATAACCCGCAAAATTCGTCCAAAACCCGCGAAAATCGCATAGACATGTTTTCATGCCCATGAATATTCAATAGGAAACGTGTACATATCACGTGTCAACGGTAAAAACCGCTAAACTTAGTTTAAAACGGGAACCAGTGTTTAGTTATTTTACTCACGCACGTTTAGAAGCTTTGCCGTGTATTATTCAAAGTGCATATCTATACAATCTGCTGCACAGTATCGCACACTTCATTTAAATATTTACAATGTTCAAACATTTTTATATCGTGCTGTGTTGGCGTAGCAGCTACTCCTCTGTACAAGAGTAGCTATGTACTGTAATATTATAACTATTGTTTACTTTTAGTATGGTTTGAGGTATATTTTAGGTTCTCTAACAAGATTTTGAATAATAAAGCTGATTTAACTCGTACAGAATTGCAATAGAGAAAGTTTAACAAAAAATATAAAAGACGTCATTATTTTGTTGGACAAGGACACAGAACCGTACGAATTTCAAAATTTTAACAGTTTTTTTTTTAAATAAATAATAACAGAGCAATCAAAACACTTTTTAGACAGTTTCAAATTTTTCCAATCAACTATGTTTCTTCACCAAAGAACAACATAAGTGATTCACCTTTTGACCTCCACGGCGTAAGCTGTTGAAAATAGGTTAGTATGACGGAGCCATTGGACCAGTAACCCATCAGAACTTGCAGTCACAAACTTTAAATCCTATACATTATGCAACAAGTTAGCTTCAAGCGGCGTAGATCCATTGTACGGTGCTGTAGGTACCTAACTTGATCTACTTATAACACTGCATAGATTTAACACTGGTATGGCCATGAGTTCTGTTATGAATTATTTTTTATTTTTATTTTGCTGGAATAGGAATATCTGAGGACATGGTTTGAAATCCTCCTGAAACTTTTGGCCGTTGAATAGTGATCGAAATTCTGCTAGAAACGTTACACCTAAATTGAGTATTTCAATTGCTTGTTTTTTTTTTTGGAAGGAAATTTTAAAAAGGAAACAGTGCTAATCTCAGCCATTTTAAGAATAAGTTATTGGATACGTTTACCAAGGTTCCAATTGGTACCTAAATTAAACGTTATGTTAATATTATGTTATCTATATAATACTTTTAAACGAGCAATTCTTGTATGTATATATGTATATTTATAATCTGAATATCGGAAACGGCTCCAACGATTTTCATGAAATTTACTTTGCATGTTTCGGGGGCGATAAATCAATCTAGCTAGGTTTAATTTTTAGAAAACGTCAAACCAAAAAAAAACCGAGATAAGCTAGGTCATCCAGATATTGTCATTAATGACAATAAGTGACTTGGAGCTTAGAGGGTTTGTAACAAAAAATACACTAATTTCAACCAGAATAACATAAAATTAGATAAACCATGCAATAATCAGCTTATAACGTTTCCACTGCTAGGACACAAGCCTCCTCTGTGAGAGAGAATGGGCCGTAATCGACCACGCGTGGATCAGTACGGGTCGGTAGATGTCACATATCTTCGAATATTTGGTTCCAGGGCATGCCGGTTTCCTCACGATGTTTTCTGTTACCGTTTTTGAGAGCTGATGAAATAAGCCACACAAAGTAAACCGCCTGGCAGAGTCCGAACCTACGACTCGTTTTTTTTTAGGTGGGAAATCATTAAATAACTTCCTATCCTATCCCCTGGCAGGAACCTACGACTTGTAAGTCGTGGCCGTTACCACTGAGCCCCCACTGCTCTAGATCAGTTACCTACTTATCTATTAGTAGTATCAATTAATTTTACAACAGAACGCATGGCCAATCTAGTCAGGAAAGCCACCCCTAGCCCCACCTTACTTGTGCCGTTATAGGGGACTAAAGGATTATGTTGTTGAGAGGACCGGCTGCACCGACCTCCTGTCTGCTAATAACAACAATCTGTGATTAGCATTCTATCTGACAAGCACGGTAACTGTAGAGATTAGCTTAAACGTTGATCTCTGGAGAGGGTTATGGGTGAACTAATGGTCAGACGTGGATGGATGTGGGTTTAAATTATGATCCGGAATATATAAAGTAACAAAAATTGTTATGGAGCATGGGCTTTTACCGTTTTTCGTTTATGTCTGTATTTAAAACGTCTATATTTGTGTGAATGTGATGCTTATTTTCCCCCAACTTGTTCCTTTTGTGTGATTTGTTTATGCGTTATGTTAAGTTCAAATAAAATGTATTTTCTTTCTCGTTGAATCGGTGTTACAGTCCAATATTTTATTACATTTTTTTTTACTGTCTGATGTGATACAAGTGTTTCTGCTACTACTTTTTAATTCGCTAGCACATCGACAAACCTTGGTTTAAAAAAATGTATGACGTACAAATCACAACAACTATCCTACAACCTAAAACGACTATTATTTATTTATACATTGTTTAATCGACACATACGACCACAAAATCGAGTAATCATTAAAGCCTTTTAATTAATCACCAAACCAGCCCGAAATTAGTTTTAATCCTAGTCCTAATGGATATTGCATCATTAAATATTTATGCCAATATTTAAATTTCATAACAACAAAACGGTTAATGGTTTTATCTTTAAATAATCCCGTTTAACAAGCTACATCCGTTTAAAACAATTATTTTAATGCGGGTTAAGCCCTGCCAAAACGGCAACGCCGCTTTGGCAGGGCGATGCGCATTTAATTACCTAAATTAACATTTTTTCAATAACCTAATGCAATGCGGCGTTGCCATCCTTCTATCTTTTTCTCATTAGTTGGTATGCAATTGGGGAAATGAGTCCTTTTTTAAAATTCACTAAGTTTGATTTGGAACTCCATACAGAAGTCTAGAACAATGGAAAGCTATATCTACCCTCGGCTTCATGTAGATATACATACGTCACTAAGTTATAAAAGATAGGGTAGAGGTATTTCAAGAGATTTTCTACATCAAACCTGTTGTCTGCCCTATTGTTACTAGAACAACGTAAATAAGAAAGTAATTTTCGTCCATTTCATCAAATAAGTCCCAAATATTATTATCCTTGTATGTTTTATCTTTAGTGGTTAAATCTAAAAGACTGACAACTCTCCAAGAGTGACTACCCTAAGAGAGTGACAATCTTTTAAGAGATTGACAACTCTGCATGAATTAAATGTGCGTTGTCTATGGGTCTGACAGACATGAATCTGTTTTTTTAAGACGTCTTTTTAAACTGCGACAAAATAATCTATCAGACTTTTCATTATCACCATAATTAGCCTATAATATTCCCGCTGCTGCCGCTGGAACAAAAGCCTCCGTTCTATGCGAGGGAATGGGCTGTAATCTACCACGTGGGCCTAGTGCGGACTGGTAGATGTCATGTCTTCGAATTGTTGGTTCCAAGACATGCCGGTTTCCTCACAATCGTTTCCTGCACCGTTTTAAGAGCAGATGTGATAAATTAATTTACACAAATTTAAGCTACTGTCTGGGTGTTCCCTACGACCTACAACTCGTAAGTCGTGGCTGTTACAACTAGGCCACTACTGCTCTCCGACATCAGAATTTTGGAAACTAACAAACATTCCAACTTAAGGTGAACCTAGTCCACATTTTTCCCATACAACTTCGGGAGTGTATTACACCACTGTCCGACAATGTACATCAAAAATTAAATGTGGTATGGTTTTGTCTCATTATTAATATTGTCTGTACGGAAACATAATACTCAAATAAATACTTATGAGACAACAAAGATTCATTTTTCTTGCTAATTTAACCTAACTTTGGGCGTGTTTAAGTAATGAAAAAAGTACAAAATCTGAAAAACCAATTCGGTACCGCCAAAGCTCAAATATCGAAAAGTACAATGAACTTTATTGATATTGGGCACGCCGCAATTGCAGCGGTAAGTCCCCTCTTTGAGGAGTGGCTTGAGAGGCGGCATGGCGTCCTCACCTTCCACCTGACACAGGTCCTCACCGGACAAGGTTGTTTCGGGAGGTTCCTGTTTCGGATAGGGCGGGAGGAAACGCCCAGGTGTTTCCATTGCGAAGATCGCCCTGAAGACACGGTGGAGCATACGGTGGAGGTCTGCCCGGCTTGGGCGGAGCATCGCCGTGTCCTCGTGGAGGTGATCGGCGGCGGCGATCTCTCGCGTCCGACCCTGGTCCAGGCCATGGTACGGAGTGAGAGGGCATGGCTAGCAGTCGCCTCCTTCAGCGAAGCAGTTATGCTCGCAAAGAGGGAGGCGGCGCACGTGAGGGAGTTGCAGTACATGCGCCCTCACAGCCGTGGCCTTCGCAGGAGACGCCCTGGGCGTCGGGAATCCCAGGCTGATTCCCGGCCACCGTAGGCGCGGGCTTGCGGACGGCGAGTAATGGGTAGCTCGCTGTCCGGTAAGGACCAAGCCCGGGTCGACGGCGCGTTGTGTTCCACGCGCGCCTCAAAGAGATGTCATCAGCAACTGATGGGGCCCGCAAGGGCCGATGCCTGCCAGGGGTGCGGGTAGTTCGAAAGAGATACCGCGGCCCCTGGCACACAGGCAAGTGAGGGAAGACGGGTGGGCTTTAGTCAGTAAAAGTCTGACACACCCTCCCGCTCCACCCAGAGCGGGAGAAGTTATTTGATGATTTCCCACGCAGAAAAAAAAAAAAAAAAACTTTATTGATAATTGATTTATGTAGTAGTTTTTTTCATAAAACCCGATCTTCCGAAGAACTGTTCTTAATTTTTTACGCGCCTGTTTTACTATAAATGATCCTGCATCTCACTCAATAACGTTGTGCGTGTAGACTAGCCTCTAACTGCTCATCATTGATACTACCTCTGTCGGACACGACGCCTGGTGAGAGACAGCGTGCTTTTTAGCCAGGCCCATCATTCAGTTCGAGCCCGCGACTAGGTTCCCCTTAATAGTCGAACGTACAACCAACTCCATAGGCAAAGCTATTGTTGATTCATGGCCTCGCACCTCGTTTGCTACCAAATAGGCTATTAAAGCGTACTAATTCCTCATATTGATCTATATTATGAACATCAAACCTTATCAATTATTCTTAAACAGGAACAATATAAGCAGTATTGATTTATATTATTAATTAAACTACATTCAATCATGAACAAAGATTATTATAGTAGAAATTATTAATCAATTCAAGGCTTCCCATAACATGTAAGCGATGAAATACAAATGGTTTATTATTTTGTTCAGCTTTGATAATTATTCGTTTAAGTTAAATTATTAATTATAATTATTCAAAATTGGGTTTCCATTACATTTCAATATATTATTAGTAGGCCAAATAAATGAATACAATAGAAACAAGTTACCTCTAGATTTATTTTAGAGAGTTTTATCAATAATTAAACGGAACTTAACATACCTGAATAGGTTTTATATATTTGGTTAAGTTTTTATAATTTCAGCAATCATCAATCTTTTTCCTAACCCTTCAGGTAATTGGGTACCCTACGATTGCGGCGGTAAGTCTCGTCTTTGAGGAGTGGATTGATGGCATCCTCACGTTCCGCCTAACGCAGGTCCTCACCGGACACGGATGTTTCGGGAGGTTCCTGCTAAGAGTTCGGATAAGGCGGGAGGAAACGCCCGGGTGTTTCCTCTGGAGGTCTGCCCGGCTTCGGCGGAGCACCGCCGTGTCGTTGTGGAGACGATTGGCGGCGGCAATCTCTCGCGTCCGGCCCTGGTTCAGGCCATGGTTTGGAGCGAGAGTGCATGGGTAGCCGTCACCTTCTTCTGCGAAGCAGTAATGCTCGCGAAGAGGGAGGCGGCGCACGTGAGACAGAGGCAATATATGCGCCTTCACAGCCCAAGCCTCCGCAGGAGACG
This sequence comes from Polymixis lichenea, assembly GCA_949091785.1. Taxonomy (NCBI): domain Eukaryota; kingdom Metazoa; phylum Arthropoda; class Insecta; order Lepidoptera; family Noctuidae; genus Polymixis; species Polymixis lichenea. The sequence continues at coordinate 2,343,878 of OX420939.1, read as the reverse complement.
CCCTGGGCGTCGGGAATCCCAGGCTGATTCCCGGCCACCGTAGGCGCGGGCTTGCAGACGGCGAGTAATGGGTAGCTCGCTGTCCGGTAAGGACCAAGCCCGGGTCGACGGCGCGTTGTGTTCCACGCGCGCCTCAAAGAGTTGTCAACACCAACTGAAGGGGCCCGAGGCAAGGGCCGATGCCTACCAGGGGCACCGGTTGTTCGAAAGAGATACCGTTGCCCCTAGCACACAGGCAACTGGGGGAACACGGGTGGGTTTTAGTCAGTAAAAGTCTGACACGCCCTCCTAGTCCATCCAGAGTGGGAGAAGTTATTTGATGATTTCCCACCCTCCAAAAAAAAACCCTTCGGGTAATACATGCGTGATGTTATGTCATATTTTATGTTATCAATTTAGTTTATGTTATCAAAGTGTGACTGCAGCAATATGTTCCGAGGCGACAAAGAGTTGCAACTTATTTTATCTGAAAAAAAAAACAATGTTAACTGTAAACCAATCTAGATAGATTATTTCACAGTTTATATTTAAAAGTCTTTATCATTATGTGGTGCTGTCCAGGTTATGACCCATTTGCTGGAATGTCCCAGTTTTATTGCACCTTTTTGAGTATCTAATAAACGCCTCCGACGCTGCTATTGACGTGGTCACCTACTGGGCTCAGCTGATTTAAAAAGTAGCATTGACTCGAAAAGGAGGACACATTATCATGTTAGAAAAGTAATTCCAGTAATTAGAAACGTTTGAAATATAGTAACAATGTCAGCAACAATCAAAGCCAAAAATTTGACAAAGGTGTATGAAAATTTGCGATATTTTTGACAGAAAGCGAATGTTTTCTTTTGTTTTTTTTGTGTGTTTTGTTTTGTTTATGTTTTGTGTGTGTTGTGTTTTGTTTGTTTGTTGTTCTTTGTGTGTGTTGTTTTGTTTTTTTTATGTATTTGTAATGTATTGCACCTCAGGTCATAGGCTCCATAGCATAAGTACAACGACTGAACAAATCAATTACCTCATATTTTTCTAGTTTCCTCAATTCCATCGTTTTATTAGACGTAGAGAAACGCAAGTCCCGTCGGACGTTACTCAACTTAGATTTAGTCTAGTCTAGTGCACAAAGAAGGCTTTCAGTGTACAGGTGCTAGTGCCAATCTCAATGATACGAGCCCTTAGAGAGCTTTCCATTTAGGTGACAGGTGGTACCTCGGCGCCGAGTGAAATCCGCGTCAGATTTTCGTAGGTAATAATTCAGTTTCGCGGCGCGAAAATGTGAAGGAGTGTGACCCAGTTTTTACGCTGGTAAAACGGAGTTGCTGAAATTATGGTTGCATTTGCGATGATTACGATTTGTGCTACTAAGACACAGCCAAAGTACTGTAGTAGCACAAATACCAAGGTAAGCCCTAGCCATAGCCATATACGATGCAATTTTTTATTAAAATACAAAAAGAGTATGTAAGTATCATAGCAGGTGGCATTCTGTAGTTTCTGCTTACCCTCATGGGAGAAGGCATGAGTTTACGTATGTATGTAAGTTCCTTCTTTTTAAAATGATTTCACAGAAAGGCGAAAGTCCTCAATTCGATTGTATCTCAGAACCCTCAGAACTCACAACATTTATAAACCAATCTGAATAATTCGAATGGACCCATATAATTTTGCTCAAGGGTTGATTAGTAGTTAAGTTATTTTTTACTTATTTATTTATTTATTTATATATTATATGCTTTATTGTACACCAGAAAATACATGACAAAAACAAAATTAACACTAAAAACATACAATGGGCGGCCTTATCGCTTTCTGCGAACTTATGTCGGTGATATAAAAATAACTTCCTGTCACTGTTATTTATTTAACAAGTTAAGTTATACGAAATTGTGTGGGGTAGATACCGCAAAATAAAAGTGAAAAATGAAAAGATTTTTTTCTTAAACAACCGACTTCCGAAAGTACCAACCCAAAATCACCGACTTCCGAAATTTTGCACTTTGAAGTGTTTTTTTGGAAGTCAGGGGTTTTTTCTTTCCTGTTTGACTTGCATTGTCTTAATACTGTTTGGCAGACCTGTGAATGCAACTTTTATTGTTGATACGACTAAAGGTCGCAGGCAATTAAATCGCACTGTGTAAATCAGGTTTTAGTAAATGTCAAACTCGTCTTACGAAAATGAAATTTTTATCTACTCAAAGATAAAAATTTCATTTATTCCTGGAATATATAAAAATAACAGTTTATCTTAGTTGAGGCACACAGTAAATGACTTGATGGACTTGTAATTCAATAAAGCCATTAAACATGTAAGTGGTTTATTTAATTGGAAATTAAATAAAACTGATATTTTTATTCCACATACCAATTGCAGTAAGTGCCCACTTTGTCTACTTAAAATACTTAATAGTAGAATTAAACATTTAATTATTATAAGAACTAGACTTAAATCCAGTTACAACTCTCTGTTGAAATGTTTCTGAACTTTTCGTAGTTTTTTTAATCTTTGTTTCTCGTTTTCCGTCTGTTAGGTAGTTGGGTGACTGCGTAGTGACGTTTTTGTGCGTTCTGTAAGTGTACATAAAAAATAGTTAAAAAACTAAAAAACACGCTTTAACAACCAAGCAACAATTAAAAAGTAGAAAATAATTTAATTCTATTCAAAAGCGTGGGGTGCTTGATATTTGGCTTATTTTGCTTTTATTTGGTTTTTAAAACGAGTTTTTAGGTTTTGAAACTATTTGGTTTATTTTCAATTTTTTAGTTCTGCTAACTACAAAAGCGTGATTTTTCAGGTTTTTTTTTTCATTTTTTGTTTTTTTTTTTAATTATTGATTTGTCATCGGTCCTCGATAAGTCTACAAAGTTTAAATGAAATCTGACCGTTTGAAGTGGGTCAAAGCAAGTCCAAAGGAATCGGTTATAAAGCAACAAACATGCTTACAAACATACAGGTGAAGTAATAAAAGCGTGTTAAAAAGGGTATAAATATCTGTTGTTTGTGAGATATCACAATAATAATAATAATAAGGAAATAATAATAATTGGCTTAGAAGTTCAAAGCTAGAATGTACTTCATCATTCCTTCTTGTCACAGTCACGGCGTGCAGTTGCCGACTATTTATGTTCTCTAAGCCGATGTATAAATATCTATGTTGTTTTCATGTTCTTTTTTTAAATGTTATGTAATTGTTTTTTATATGCACGTGTTTCTGTGACAAATAAATCCATTTTTCTTTCTTCTTTCTTTCTTTCTTTCATTCTTCTGCCCTTAGGTATAAAAATTTATTTAGGGTCCGTGTAACATTTTTTTTTCCATACGTCTATATCGTCGTATCGGTAGTCACACTATTTCTAGCCATGTCATCATTCACACATTCCATTCATCGTTGCTTTGGTTTAACCCTACTATTTAAGCATCCACGTTACTCAAAACTTTCCTCACGACATTTTCGTAGTCCTCCTAAAATACTTGCCAAGTTAAATGATTCTGCTGTCTTAATTCTTCTATGTTCAAAATTTAACACAAACATTACCTCGTAAAGTTTGGACTGATAAATTACACAGTGAGCAAGTGATCACGCAAATGTCTTGCAGATCTGGTAGCGTCTTGTGACGGGTCGTTGAGCTCTTTAAAATAGTGTTGAGCTACACGATAACTGATGCATACATACCGTTTGTTGGGATAGGTACGCTCAAACCTGCAAGGGCTATTTGTTCAAAAGACCCTTCCAGACATGGCACTGTATTGTTAGACTCACATAATATGTGTGGACAATTAAAGAGAAAATGACCTCTGAGTTTTGGCACATCTTCTCAGGGATCATTCAGCTTTAAAATATTGAACAAAAATATTGACGTGTAAAAGTGTCTTAAAAGGTGTAATTACATACATAAATAAACATTTCATTTCACGAAATGACTGACTGATTGTACTACGACGTACCTTTGTTCGTCGTACCGTTAAGTCAGATTAATATGTTAAAATAAATACTGACATCAAAAGTCCTTGTAACAAATTCGCCACTACCCAACGTAACCCCTTCCTGCATATTCTAAAAATTAATTCACAACACATTATCACATGAATAACCCACTGATTTGCCAGTTTCCGGCCCTTTTAGACACAATAATATATTATTATTTCCCCCATGCCCTTGAAAGCGTCTGTTGGTCAACCCCGCCCTATATTTTGTGGGGTTCGTGCGTGCTCATACAAAATATTAGCTAGTAAACTGGCGACACGCGAGCTGACCAGCTACTGGGGCATTGTTGAAGATTAAGTACGTGGCACTTGGCTACGACAACACTGGTTCTCACGATACTGAATTATTTTACTTTTGTTTGGTTGTCGTTTAGACTTTATTTGTGGCCTTGCAAAATGTTATTGCCTCTTAGAAAATGTGGACGTTGACTTGTTGTTATTTGGACTATGGTATCCAGCTGCAATGCTAAGGCCACCCTTTTTTGAGAAATGCATTGTCTTTTTCCTTCTATAACCAGATCTTTAGATATGAGTTATTTTCCTAAAACATCTTGATTTGTCTTTAGGTCGACAAGTTCTTCACGACTCATATATTCTAAGATATTTTAAATATAACAAAAAGTTCATCTCAATGTTACTAAATAAGAGGCCTCACGTTTTACAAAGAAGAAATATTTTAACTCGTTAGGTATTTGAATTCTTCGACTGATTAATTAGTCTCAGGAGTGATTACCATTTCAATGAAAAAGAGTAGGATTTAAATAAACAAAAAGCAAATAAATGTGAAAGAGAAATCATGACAATAATGTTGTCAATCACTTCTTTTTCCGAAAGAATGATAATAATTTATTCTGATGAAGGTTTGACAATTCGTTTCACAGTTTTATCGAAACGCGAAATCGAAAGCAAGGATTGTGAAATATACGCACTGTATATTATATGTGTAAAGCTTTCGATTTTATCTAACATCGTTGTCAACTTCAAACAAAATTGATGGAACAGACTATTTCTTTAAAGATCTGACATTCATGATACGCATGTGAGGATCACATCTTGTAAACACACACACACGTCCTTTGTGCCCGATTGCAAGGAATTTTGACAACAAATATGTTACAATATTGACAAGCGAGACCAAAATTTTACCTATTTTAAGGGCAAACTATTTTTTTTAAAACAACACATCGACAAAGTCTAAGTCCATCAAATTGATGAAAACAAACGTTGCATATCAAAATATGTTGAAAAATATAACCTTAAAATATCCACATTTTATAATAACATTTAAGCAGCTTTAACAAAATGTGTTAGTTGATTTCCCTTAATTATTTACTGACTGCTTTGTTTTAGGGGTAATATCAAAACTTGTCTAAAACAGCTAAAGAGAAAATTATTATGAAAGTGACAGAGGCAGAGAAAACCAACAAGTTAACTCATAACGGTTTAACAGACCTACTTCCGTACTTAATTACTAACTTCACAACTGTTTTTAGACGTTTTTGCTTTCTGTTACAAACTTCACGGGAGTTGACCTAAATTTTGTAATTGTAATTTTATTTAAAATTCCGTAAACTTTTCCAACGCGGCTATTTCGTGATTGTGTTTTTTTCCATAGTATGATATTGCTAGCAGAAAACGTTTAAGGGGAAGCGCCATGTTCACCCGCGAAATTAAAATGTTCTTCCGTTTTTTGCAATTTGCTGGTTACTGTCAGCCAGTTTATTCAATCCCATTGAATGCATTTTACCTGAAATAGTCATTTAATGGGGTTTAATAAACTTGCAGGATTTTTTTTTGGGTGGGAAATCGAATAACTTCTCCCGCTCTGAGTGGAGCGGGAAGGGCGTGTCAGACTTTTACTGACTAAAACCCACCCGTGTTCCTTCAGTTGCCTGTGTGCCAGAAGACACGGTATCTCTTTCGAACAACCCACACCCCTAGAAGGCATTGGCCCTTGCGGACCTCATCTGTTAATGCTGACACCTCTATGAGGCGCGCGTGGAACAGAACGCGCCGTCGACCCGGGCTTGGTCCTTACCGGACAGTGAGCTACCCATTACTCACCGTCCGCAAGCCTGCGTCTACGGTGGCCGGGCATAAGCCTGGGATTCCCGATGCCCAGGACGTCTCCTGCAAAGACTAGGGTGGTGTGGGCGCAGAGATTGCCTCTACCTCACATGCGCCGCCTCCTTCTTCGCGAGCATTACTGCTTCACAGAAGGAGGTAACGGCTACCCACGCAATCTCGCTCCATATCATAGCCTGGACCAGGGCCGGACGCGATAGATCGCCGCCGCCGATCGCCTCCACGAGGACACAGCTGTGCTCCGCCCAAGCCGGGCAGACCTCCACCGTATGCTCCACTGTGTCCTCAGGGCGATCTACTCAGTAACTGGAAGGGTTGTATTGATGATTTTAATGATTATATTTCTGGAAATACATATTTGTTTCGGGTTTGAATCATAGTTTGTTCAAGATACAACCTGACACTGACCTGTAAATTACATGCCTATTATTTGCCACAGTAATTTGAAAACATTGCAAAAGCCAATTATTTTTAAAAGAGTAACCGTGGAGTTTCTTGCCGGTTTTTTTCCATAGGAAGCGACAAATTGGAACCGTTCACCTAGCTTATGAAAGGTTTATGTGAAATAAAATATTTTGATTTTGTTCAGATAGCTTTGATAAAAATATGTCAAATGTAACCTGAAAATTCAACCGATTCACTCAGTTGAGCTTTAACATGTTGATTTGCGATGACGTTACGTAACAGATAGACATCCCTGAAGAAAAATAATTACATTTTCAGGACTTCATATGTAAGAAATCGTAAACTTTTAAATCTATTGACACATTGGCTTACCGCTTGACTTCACATGCTACATCCCTGCTGAACACAAATGTTTGTCTGTCCTATAGATTGCAGTCTGGGTGTTTGTTTATTTGACATAAGAGCTGCCACTGCACACACAACACAGCAGGTGGTTTTGTAAGGCTTTCAGTCCTGAGTTGAGCTACACGATAACTGACAAATACAATTGCACTGCACAGGTCTACTCAAATTTGTGTGGTTCCTTCCTGTAAAGACCGTTTCAGACACTGATCTACATGGTCTTCACTTGATGTAACTAAGATTATGTCTGGACTTTAAAAGCGACTATGTTGGATAGGATAGGAGTCCACCTAGCTTATTTATAGGTAAGTGATTCCGATAGTTAAACACAATGTACAATTCATTTTAGTTGATTTAATTTCTATATTCCTTGGCGAAATGTGAGTGAACTATATAGGTACACCACTGCCTTACCCTTCAGGGAAGAAAGTCGTGATGTGTTAACCTTGTTTGAAATAAATGCGTGTTTTTTAAAGAAGAAGAGAAAATGCTAGCGTGAAAAGAAGATTAATAGCATAGTCATTTTCTCTGTTCGCGCCCGTGATTTACGCGGCGTGAATATAAATAAAGTTCATTTTTATTTTTAGTACACTTTCTTACCGACTGGTACTAAAATGTTTATTTATGTTTTTAGCTTTATGGCGCATATCTTCCGGGCTTATGAAGTAAAACCTATTTTTACGAACTTATGTTTTTAGTTAATAAATTCTCAACCTACTTTTGGCTTTGAAGATAAGCTGACTTCCTCACGTTTGGTAATATAATTTAAAGTAATTTTGCATGTAGGTGAAATATATGACACGGTTTTTAAAAGGCTATGAAAACTGATTAAAATTATTATATTTAGGCATACTACTGTATATAATATGCTTACTAAACACGGCACCCATTGAAACCAACAATAAAAATATGATGACATTATTCGTTTGTATTCCTCTAATAATTACTTAGTAATTTCGGCCATTAATTTACAAAATTTTCTAGACTCGAGCTACAAATAGTCTAATATCACCTTCTCTACTATGGTTAGGTTGGAAATAATTGAAATAAGCATTTTAAGAAAAAAGTTTACAAAAAAAAAATGGGAACCGGCTACCAAAAAAGACAAAGTGAAAAATAACTTCATTATCGAAAGTCATTGTCTTTGGTTTTGCATTTTTGTTTTTTTGCCTCCAACTTCCGAAATTAAAGTAATTTTTAACTTTGATGTGTTGCTTTTGAACGCGGTTTAAATGTACCTACTACTAGAAAAATTAGGGTAAGTTTGTTCTTTAGTGAATAATTTAATAGCATCTGAAAAAGTTTGTAAAATTCCTATAAAGATCAGTTTCATTGGATAAACCTACTCTTAATCTTGTTATAAAATTACTTTAAAGAATTTCTTCAAAGCTAAAAAACAAAAAGTATAAGTACATTTATGAATAAGAGATCATAACTCAAAAGGCATCTCGAGAACCGATTCCTTAGAGACTTAAGAAACTTTCTTTATAATATTTTTCAGTGGTTTAAATGAGCGTTCCATTGAGAGCCAACGAGAGACATACTGGTAATATACTTTAAAGATTTATTATAGTTCCACTATAATAACAAAAGCATTGTTTTTTTTTTGGATTAATTTACCTCACCAGTACAAGGCAAGTACGTATACTATCATTAAAGGTCAAACTTTTACAACCAGAGGATAGATAAGTACTTACCACTAGAGGGCAAGTACACTAAGCGAAGAGTTCTAACCTTTAGAGGACAAAGACTCATCACTAGATGGCTAGAACTTACCACTATAAGGAGAGTACCTTCGGAGAACAAAGACTTACCACCAGATGGCAAGTACTTACCACTAGATGGTAAGTGCTTGCCACTAGAAGGAGATTCTTGGATTGCAAATGCGTTGCTGTTCCACAAACGATGGGATACTTCATATCGTGTTCTGTCGTCTGCACATTATAGGAACTGATGAAGTACATAAGTTCAACTGTTGCAGACAAGCTTTACAATGCTTATTAAAAGTGATATAACCTTACCTCTGGAGTGCAAGTACTTAGTAGAAGGTAAGGTAACAATGTATAATAGTCGTGGTTTAGTGGTACGTACTTCCCATTGAATGGTAAGCCACTTAATTGCAACTACGTACCACCTCTTCTCCAAACACATGATTATTGCTGTTAGAAATAATTATCCAACTAAAATGCTATCAAACTAAATGGTCCTCATAATCCCGTTAAAAGATTTAAGTCATCGTACGAAATCGTAATGGTTTTCCTGAAAGCCAACGAAGTTAAAAATATAATTTAATTAACAGTTTACCTTTAGAAGCTCGCGTAAAATTCTGCAAATGAATGAAATAAAAAGATTTATCTTTAGAGTGCATTTTAATTGGCTATATTGAAACATGCAAAATTTCACAATGAGAGACACTGATTAATAATGTAGTGTAATGTAATGATGAATTCGCAGTTCAGTCCTGCAAATAATGGTTCCGATTGGTGATGATTCTGTTGTGCACCAACTGAACTTAATTTAGGCTATTGCTATCTTTTTCTTCTGAGGAAACAAGAAAAAATAAAAATCAAAAGTCATTTATTCAAACTAGGCTAAGAATCAGCACTTTTCGATTGTCAAAATTACATAACACAGTCCCCCAAAACGCCCACCCTTCACCACTTCCTAGTGCTTTAGCTGGGAAGAAGAAGTGGCGCAACAAACTCCCCAGCAGCACAGCTGTCTGTTTAGTTAGATAGACTTGATTCTATACATAGGTAGGCAAAGTAATCAACATTACTAGATACAGAACTTAAAAATTTGTCAAATATCAGCTAGCCATGCCAATATACCAATAAATAAAATGAAAACATAACACAAGCACAAAAAAAAGTAAACAAAGCATACTACCAAAATAAAAGCCTCCTGGTATAAATGACGTGATAGCTTACATATGCAATGCTGAATTATGTTTACAAATGATAACCTAGGACCATCGACGTAAAATAAATAAACAGGTAGGTAATTATTACCAAACAATAACAAAATCATGGTCAGCAAGACGACCAGTCACCACAAGCAGCACCCCTTCACAAGCATAACACAAAGAACAGCCATTACCCTCCTCGCAATATTTGAGGGAAAGAGGTAACCCGATCCCAACGCTACCGCAAGCAGTGACATCTACGGGAGCGTGACGAACTTCCTGCCGGTTGCTCAGGCAAGAATAGAATGATCAATTGTCGAGGTCGCTAGCTAACCATAATGCCATACAACTCATCATAAAAAATATTGTTATGAATAGATAATGTCAATAACTAATGAAAAAATAGATTATAATTTTAAATAATTATGTGAACCCATATAACCTGTCTCTAGGTACGCTAATTCTGGAGAAAGAACATGAACATTGTCTTGAGTTAATCACAGCGACCAATTAATCTTGTCATTTAAATAGTCGTTGATGCAATAGTAAGCCTTTAAACACAGGTTGGATTTTATTTGAGCTTTAAACGCATCAAAGGCAAATCTAGCAAAGCAGAGGGAAGTTTGTTATAAAAGGTTATACCAAGCCCAACAAATGAATTATGAACCTTATGACGCCGGTGAAAAGAAGCAAGTAGTTGGTCCTTATTTCTAGTGTTTATGGTGTGAATGTCACTGTTTTTAGTGTACAAGTGTATATTTTGTCTAATATGAGATATTGGAAAATATGAATTGTGATGCCACCGTGAGAATACCAATATCTTTAAAAAAGTCCCTCAACGAAACTCTGACAACTAGCTGGTAAATTGCTCGAACAGCACGTTTTTGAAGCACAAATATATTTTGAATATCAGCAGATTTGCCCCACAGCAGAATACTGTAGGACATAACGCTGTAAAAATAACTACAGTAGGCTAACCGAGCCGTTTCGACGTCAGTGTATTGTCTTATTTTTCTGACGGCGTAAGCAACTGAACTGAACCTCCCTGCTAGGCTTGATATGTGTAATCCCCACTGAAGTTTGGCATCTATTGTTATGCCCAGAAAAACTGCCGAGTCTACAGTCTCAAGCACCTCTTTATTTAAGACGATGTTGGGACCTAGATTTCTAACATTCGGTAAGGCAAACTTTACACATTTCGTTTTCTTGGCATTGATAACTAGGTTATTTGACGTAAGTAAACCAATCCGTAACCATTGAGAGTGCACTGTTTACGTCGTCAAAATATTGTCTATTCCTGTCTACTTTAAAAATAAGAGAAGTATCATCTGCAGTACAACACCACAAATACCGTTTAAATAAAATGGTAAGTCATTGATATACACTAAAACAAGAATAGGCCGAGTATTGAGCCTTGAAGTACACCTAACTGATAGCCCGGACGATTTTACTCCATTAACTTCTACACATTGCAACCTATTATGTAAATAAGAATTTATTACGTTTAAAGCTTTGTTTTGGACACCAAAAACGCAGCTTACGCAAGAGCCTCTCATGGTGCACGCAATCAAAGGCTTTGGAGAGATCACAGAAGACTCCAATGGCATTTTGCGATTTCTCCCATGCGTTAAATATGTGTTACATCAGAGCAACAGCCGCATCTGTAGTCGAACAGAAAGAGACGGAAGTAAATAAGAGCTGTCAAAAGTTGAATTAAGATTTGTTCGACGCAACTACGATGAACTAAATTCTATATACATTTCTAATAAATAGATACACTACACCTCAGCACTGGTCTCATTAGAAATACATTAAGTTTTAAATGAATTATGTGCGAATAACGACCACTTTGGGACCACTGTACTGTTAATATCCGTCACAAAACACGTGTATATATTTCTGGCACTGCGCTATTCATTGCTCATAGCTACGCATTGTATTTTATTTTACTGAAAATATTGAACACTGCTGGTTTTCCAGTGTGGATATATTTTTAGACTGACCGATCAAAAACCACTAGGTAAGCTGAGCTATAGTTTTGTTTCATTTTTTTAACACCAACTAGAAATTCAACGCAGGTTCAAAAGCCATTTTGGACCAAAAAGGAACGGGTATATTTCAAAATTAACCATGTAAAAGGTGGTTCCGAAAAAAAAGTGATTTTTTAAGGTTTATGTAAGGATCGTAAAGGGTGGCAATCTGTGATTGCTGCCACACCCATGAGCAAAAGGCGCGTTTTTATTTATATATTAATTGATAGGGCCTCCACAAGTAGTGATACTAAAGTATTTAGTAATGTACCTAAATCCAGCGAAACCTGGTCAAATTAATGTTTACCACGCTACGAGGTGGTCATGAGGGAGGCGTCGCACGTGAGGGAGACGCAGTACATGCGCCCTCACGGCCGTAGCCTTCGCAGGAGACGCCCTGGGCGTCGGGAATCCCAGACTGATTCCCGGCTACCATAGGCGCGGGCTTGCGGACGGCGAGTAATGGGTAGCTCGCTGTCCGGTAAGGACCAAGCCCGGGTCGACGGCGCGTTGTATTCTACGCACGCCTCAAAGAGCTGTCAGCACGAACTGGTGAGGCCTGCAAGGGCCGATGCCTGCCAGGGGTGCGGGTTGTTTGAAAAGGGTACCGTGGCCCCTGGCTCACAGGCAACCGAGGGAACACGGGTGGGGTTAATCAGTAAAAGTCCGACACGCCCTCCTGCTCCACCCAGAGCGGGAGAAGTCATTTGATGATTTTCCACCCAATAAAAAGACGAGGTGATTCTATAATTATATTTCAATCCAATACGAAAAAAAGTGTATGTGAGAGTCTCACTACCATTTCCACGATCTAAGGTACGAATACACGTTAACATAAGCCCAGCGATACATCATACAAATGTTGCCAAAACGTATTTTTTATTCGTAAATTACACTCGTGTGTAACCGCCTTGTTCAGTATAACATGATATTTATGTAGCAAGACAGAGCAAACATTATTTTCTACTAATAAAACGTTGAAAATACTCCTTTTTTTCCTTTTCTTGTGAATAAAGATGTTCTTTAATTTATGTATATTATCCTAGTAAGTTTTCGTTCGTTTGAGAATATTATTGGGTTTATGTAAAAGAGGTAAGTCTTCATACATTACAACATTAAGTTTCTACGTATGGTTATTTTAATTAAAGGATCTGTTACACTTTAATGTTTACGGCTATATCACAGTTTGAATTGTACAAAAATGGCCCTTTTTATTGTGAGGTTTTACAAAGACTTACATTTTTGTTTACCATTAAAAGTGTCTAAATAAGAATGCTTTTTTACTACATACGTCACTGCCATAAATATCCGTCACATTTTATTTGACTTTGAATAACTTGAGGCGTTGCGGCTCGGTAATCGGAGTTGACAGCGTAGCACGCGTAGCCCGCGTAGCCCGCGTAGCCCGCGTAGTGGTCACTGCCGCTACGGCGTAGCGACATTAATGTTAGACCTTTTTTATTTCTCATTACTGGTTTCATTACATAATGTGATAGACTGGTATTTTATAATGTATGTAAATATTATTTATATTGAAACCCTAACTATGCAACTTTCTAAGACAGTGTATTGTGGCGCAGCTTGGTAGAGGCCTATGTCCAGAAGAGGACTGTGAAAGGCTGACTTGATTGATGAAACTTTTATGAGTTAAATTGAGGTAGATCTAACTTTTAAAACATAGCCAACAGATCTTTTTTTAATGCTTCGGTTACTTTTTAGAGTAAACCAATAAACCGTGTAAATGAAATTGTGTTTATTTTAAATTATCTCAATTAGGGAAATAAATTATTCTAAGTGCAGTTAAAATTCTTAGATGAAACAGTTATCATTTTACTATATAAAAAAATAACTCCGTAATATAGCATTCATTCATTATAATCCATTTTTTTTTAACGAAAAAACAAATTAATTCGGATATTTGGTGGAATTGAATTGTTTCTGCTACTATTCATACATCTATACGCCTATACATCTATATATCTATACATCTATACATATAAATAAAATTGGAGTGTCTGTTTGTAATATTAAAATAACCGCTTTTTGCTACATGCATATGAATATATATACGGTACATATACCAAAATATTTTTTTTTTTAATTTTTGTCTGTCTGTCTGCTAGACCTGCTAATCTCTGAAATGGCTGGAGCGTTTTTGACGGGACTTTCACTGGCAGATAGCTGATGTAATAAAGAGTAAATAGGCTAGTTTTATTTTAGAATTTTTATTTGTTTTTATTGATATATAAATACTTAATAGTAAAAAAACTATTCCGCGCGGACGAAGTCGCGGGCACAGCTAGTTAATAATATGTATTTTGAATTGAATTTTGCTGTGAAAGAAATTAATGTTTTAGTAATTACCTAAATGTTCAGATTTTGTCGTCTGGCCTATCTGAATGCACCATTCGTATGATATTTATTAAAACATAAATAGTCAGTAAGTCAATTCTGGGCCAAAAAGTGAGCAAACAAAGCTAATATTATATTCCAAATATGAAAACTTCCTGACATTAAGGAGTTGCGACTATCATTCAACGCTTTACGGCAAGTTTTAACGAAAAAAAAAAAGAAAACAAATTGCACTATTTTCCTTAGTAGGCTATTGGGAGCCGTGCCCCGGTACTTCCGGCTCATATTAAAACAGTTATCGTACAATCTTAACTGCCCTATACTAGAAACTATAGCGTCCGCTGAAAATGATATACTTACGTTCGATCCCCACACAAAAACCCACCCTAAAGTTTAATAGATAAGGTCGAATTTTTTATACCAACACGACGGCACAGAAAGACCCTATTATTTCTCATTATTAATTTGATAAGAAAAATTTCCCGTATGTGAATGGAATTTTCAACTTTATACTTAGTAGAATTGGGGGTAATTTTGTTTGAGTGCATAAACCGAAGTGTTCCGTAATCACCCGATACAGTACTGTATTTAAACGGTCGTTGTAAATACAGATAGGGTTTTCATAGGCATCCCTTTGTCGTTTGGAACAATGAAAAACACTGGCCTCTTTTGGTTAAGCCAGCTGTTAAAAACGTGGCCTAATGACAGGTTGAAGCGACCCCAATATGGACACTTCATTATCCGATGGTTTTTGTTTTGTCACAAGGACGGGAGATAAATATACAGTAAGGATTTTTGCCGAATGTTACATGTATATCGTGTTTATGTAAAGATGTGTCGGTTTTCGAAGGATAGGCACGTAAATGTAGGATAAACGAAATGATTGATGGGTTAATAATGTAGGACACATAAGTGGGGCGTAGAATCAATAATATTCTAGAAAGAATTATGTCAACTGTACCTACAAGTACCCACTAAACGAAGTGTGTATAGAAATATAATGGAAGTTGTCAGTCAGACACTCCTATTTCATGTGATCATAATAATTTGAATATCGGTTACGCCTGGAATCTCCCACAGTTCTCGTTAACTTTTAATTACGTTTTTAAGTAGATAAATTTTGTTCACAAATAGGAAACTTTTCCTACATATTTTTATCATGGATATATTTTTTTAAAACTTTATTTCACTTATGAAAACACACGATGAAAATGCTACTTTTCCTTAAGGAAAAAAACATGGAAGGAAACGAAAACGAAACTGAAAGTCTAATTAACTGAGAGTGAATCAAGGTAGACACTTAAAATATTTTTAACATTTCTGATCACAATACAAAAATAAATATTATGTCTTATGATATAGATCACACATAAGGTTGATTTTTATACATATAACGGGCTGTTGCATCTGATTGCTGATTCGTGACTTCGTCAGCACGGGAATCCATAGTGGGCGTTAAACTTCAGGAAACGTTAAAATAAATACGCTGTGGCGTTGACTGTTCACTATTTTAATTTTACAGACACTTGAATTACTTAAACAATTAAGGATTGCAGTAATAATGAACGATTTAGAGCCAATGGGTTTGCGAGTGACCACCACGTGCGACGGCTGTCAACAACTTAATGAATTGACACGACGTCGCCCGCCATGACAGACGCAACTCCATTCGGTGTTACCCGCTCTTAATTAAAATTACCATTTAGTTGAATTCAAATCGATTAATCGTTAAAATAACAGAATAATGACCAATGATTAAAAAAATAACAAAATAAATTAAAACTCTCGAAATTAACTGATTTTCATTATTTAATAACGTCACGCGCCGTTACATACAATAAAATCAGAGCGAAGTCAAAACTGTACTTGGTTTTTTTTTAAAGTAATTTTTGCGAGGTCTGAGAATGATTCTACTGACGAAAATGTTTATAACTTTTACACTAATTGTCTGTTTATCTGTTTGTCTGAATTTATGTTCCAGCATCACGCAAAAACTGTCTATATTCCCTTTAAGTCAGGCCAGCCTGGCTCTATAAATTATCACGCTATTTGCTATAGGGATGATCAATATTACAATTTGTTCGTATTCTCCTGTGATTTACCGCATATTGTAAAAAGACAAGCTAAAATATCGCAGATGGTTACAGATTTAACCTTTTAAATGATTATCATCCCGCTATTCCTTTAAGTATTTATGAAGTTACGAGTAATAACGACTTAATTTAAGAACTTTCAACAAAGAAAATATTTTTTTTTGTGTGTGGGCAATCATTAAATAACTTCTCCCGCTCTGGGTGGAGCAGAAGGGTGTGTCAGACTTTTACTGATTAAAACCCAGCCGTGTTAGCTCAGTTGCCTATGTGCCAGGGGCAACGGTATCTCTTTCGAACAACCCGCACCCCTGGCAGGCACCGGTCTTTGCGGGTGCTGTCGTCTCTTTGAGCCGCGCGTGGAACACGACGCGCCGTCGACCCGGGCTTGATCCTTACCGGACAGCGAGCTACCCATTACTCGCCGTCCGCAAACCCGCGCCTACGGTGGCTGGGAATCAGCCTGGGATTCCCCACGCCCAGAGCGTCTCCTGCGGAGGTTAGGGCCGTGAAGGCGCATATACTGCCTCGCCTTCACATGTGCCGCCTCCCTCTTCGCGAGCATCACTGCTTCGCAGAAGGAAGTGACAGCTACCCATGCACTTTCGCTCCGTACCATGGCCGGACGCGAGAGATGGCCGCCGCCGATCGCCTCTACAAGGAACAAACCAAATAGTTAATGAGAAATGCTATGAGTTTACAATCTACTGGTATAATGTAAGTGATAGCTTCATTCGTCAGGAATAATCTGTAAAAAACATCAATCAGTATATCAGTGTTATTATCTAGTATATAGCGCTTTCATTCATTCAATGATTCAAATAAAAAGCCTCGCAAGCAGTGGGAAATTACTACTGAAGGCTGCTGTTGTCGACTTCTGGACGAGCTGCTTCTCATACGGACAACGGTACGTCGCTTAGTGTGTACGTCACTAGTCCCGACTCTCTTAATATTTTGGCTGCTGAGACTAAAACAACAAACGTAGTACACAGGATTTAAAAAAAAATGTGTCTTATTTTAGTAATCAGCAGTATCTTACGACTTCCACGCGAACGAAGTCGCGGGCAGAAGCTAATGACCAATAATAAACAAAAAGCAATCTAACAGTATAAAGTTCCCTTTCATCACCCCACACGAATTTTATACAAACCCTTTTACTTTTACGGCGTGATAAGCCACCGTAAGCCTGTATTTGTATTCACTCCCAAATCTTGCAAACAAAAATAAAACGTTAATGGGTCAGCATAAAAAAAGAACGCGCTAATTCTCTGCTTACATTAGGACAAACACAACCATCATGCGTACGTCACAGGGTAGGTAGGTACCGTCACGTACGAAAAAGGTATTCCACTCCGAAAAAGGCAAACATTAAAGTTTTGGTTGAGTGCCATCTCTGTCATTTTAACTGTTCTGTGGTTTCGTACACAATGTCGCCGTACCTTTGTTGGGGACAGTTCGTAATTTGAAATTTGCGTGTGGACTCGTAAAGGGAATGTTTTTTTTTAGTTCTACGATGCGAGCACTTAGAACTCTTTTGTTTTTAAACACGAGTGCTTTTTTTGTATTTCCAAGTACCTACTGTGGTGTAAAAAGGAATTATTTTTAATTAAATAAGTACGTTTAATTTTATGCTTGTGTTTGTTTTTCGTGGATTTTAAAAGAAGCTTGTTTGCGTCGCGTAATTATGTTAGCTGGTTTTAGATTTTATTCAACTCAAAAATAGTACTAACGTTAAAGCTAAATTGGGTTCAGAATTTTTTTAATATATATTTTTTAGCTGATTTTTTTTATGCATCAGCGTTTTGTGGCGGGAATATCTCCAAATATAAAAGTAACATCTTTTTAATACTTGATTTCAAAGTATATACGTTACCAACTTATAAAAAAAAAGTCTGCTTGTCTGTTTGTTCCGACTATTTCCCAAAACGGCTTGACCGATTTTGACGAAACTTTCACTGGCATATAGCTGATTTTATAAGGATTTATGTTACGGCCCTGTGGGATAATTTCTGACATCCACGCGTGCGAAGCTGTGGCCAGCAGCTACTTTTCTGAATAACAAAGCCTCTTTTGACCTCGCAGCTGTTCCTTACTTAAACCAACGTGAACTGATTATAACGATTATCTTCATAACAGAAAAGCAATACCCTTGACACTCATAAACCAGAAATTATACGAAACAAACAATCAATACGTCCCCGCATATCGGGCCATTAAAATTCAGTTACTGTTTCACAGCCGGATATTGTGGCAGAACTTGTTTGTCACGGACAGTTTCTTGACTTCGTCACGTCAGCGGCGTGTAGCGAGCGACGAAATTGGTTTTAATGGCCCCATTCAATGTCGCCTTGGGACATTAACTGGGATTTAAAATTTGAATGATTTTTTTTTCGTATTAATACGTTGAAGTTAATGTATACAATTAACGTATAAACGTGTTATTACAAAAACGTATCGGCGTTTTTGTAATAACAGCTTTCTACTTTACTATATTATGTTTAATTTGTTATTACAGCTATTATTTAGGGCTAGTTTTATTTGAAAACAAGCCGTGAGCACAATAGAATTTTTCATCGACAAAAATGATGAACTTCCGCACAAAGTTTCATTCCCTATGTAACCCCTTTAAGGGTGATTTTCATAAATTATGTCTAAGTGCTCACTTTCGCTATCATTTCATGTTATAAGATATTGGTGCCGATTCTCTTGTCACAAAATTCTCTAAACTAAACTAAAAATCACTAAAATTTAGTTTATCCCTGTCAAACGACGATTTCCCATTCTGAAATTGACTAAAATGACACAACTTAACTATATTTTAGTTTGACAGCACTAAGATTGTACTGAGTTTTTAATTTAGTGAAAATGGTAATTTTGCTATTCTGCTGTTGTCAAACTAATTATTCTATTCAATACAAAATTTGGATTGTCTAACTAAATCTGACTATTTTTAATCGCGATTAAAAAGGTGTGGAATAAAATTAGTTGTCAAGAACTAAAATTCACACTGACACCTCGACTTCGGGCGCAAAAACAGTACTGTATCTTTTTTTTCTTTTCTTTTGCTTATATCTCGAAATTGGTGTGTCCTATCGTAAAAATAATGAAAATTTCGACCCCCTTTATAAAACCCCATACACCACTGAAACTCAACATGTAGGTAATAATTTTTCATACTTTCGATACAAAAAGTAAAAAAATCCATTTAAAACACGTTGAGGCTGCCCCCCCTGCGCGATTCCGGCTCTAAAAAAGCTCACGGGGTAGGGCAAACGTGGAGTCGCGTTTGTCAAATTCGATTTTAGTTGTGTCAAAATTATTTTTAAATTTAGAGATCTTTTTTTGCAGAATAGCTTTAAGATTCTCATAGCCAAAAGTAAGGAATTTTAGTGATAGTTTAGTTAGTTTAGTTCGGTGTACAACAGAATCGGCACCATTGTCCCTCACCGCGTCTGTCTCTCTGTTCGCGATAAACTCAATATTAGCTATGGCGGTGAAATCTAAAATTTATTATTAATAATTTTCCTGCCCTAATCTCAATTCATTTAGGATCAGCGCAACATGTATTTTTTCCATACTTCTCTATTAGTACTAGTCATCTCGATAATCAACCCCTTTCTAACCATATCATCATTCACACAGTTCATCCATACATCTAAAATTCATTATTAATCTATTACTAAAAAGAAGCAAAGCGAAATAAACGGTTCCCCAAACGTCAAGGCAAGCTAAACCACCAATGCACTTAATTGCATTTCTTTTGTACCTAGAAAATTAAACGACATTGCGATTTTTCTCGTACCTACAGGACCGAGGCAGATATTGTTTTGCCATTACAAGAATAAACAGGTTTCATAAAAGGTCTGCCTTTCTCAGAATCTTGGAGATCAATTTAAAAGATGCAATTGACATGCCAATTTGCAATTGACATGATAATCTTCTCTGAAATAGAATGCAGTTTTTACTATTGAAGTTTAATTTGAATAACGGATCCTACACTAGTAATGAACTAATAAATATTACGTTGTAAGATATCTTTCCGGTTGTTTGGTATTACCAATTGTTAGATCAAAGCAATTAATTAAAAACCTACATTTTTTTTAATAATGTAAGAAATAAAGCTTAATTTATAAATACAAACATACATACATAGATATGAAAAATTTATGTGTCTTTTGGTAATGTAAAAATTACAGCTATTTTACTAAATGCATATGAAAGTATATACGGTACTCGTAACAATTTATTTTTATTTTTTGGCTGCCTGTGTTTGGTCAGACTAATCTCCGAAAGGCTGGACCAATTTTAACGGGTATTTCACTACCAAATAGCTGATGTTATAAGGAGTAAAATAGTCTGTCCCGGTCACATGCGGGCCGATGCCGCGGGCATGGGTAGTTTATATAATATACAATGTGCTCTCAATAAATGATCTCAGATTACGAATTCCAGTACTTAATTATTAGTCATCTTCTTCTTTCTCCTGGCTATCATCTCAATTTATTTGGGACCAGCCCTCCTAGTACTTCTGCGCCACACCGTACGGTTGTGGGTTGTCTCTTTTGCAGTGTTGCTCGCTATCATGTCTTTTTGTATTGTTCGTAGCCAAGTTACTGGTGGTCGTCCACGGCCTGTTTTCCCCTTTCTATATTTAAGACTCTTTCAGACATAGTTTAGTGTAGTTCTAGTTTTTTAGTACCTCTAACTATTAGTATTTCTAGAAATTATTTAGTTTTAGTTTTGCTATTGTACATACTGTGTTAAATTTCTAGTATTAACAGGCTTTGTATGTTATACGCATAGATATGGAAGAGGGAGGTCTTTTGTTACAGGTATTTCCATACTTAAAAGAAGTCCTCTAAAACTTATTTGTAGAAACCTGTTGATTATGAAAATAAACTTATAAACTAAAGATAATTTAGATAATTCAGCAAGAGGAGTATTTATAGATAGTAACAGACACAGGTTGTCTGTGGTTTCTACCTATGCCCTTGGAAAAAAAGCGTTAGTTTGTGTATATATTTAAGATTAACAAAAATTAGTCATTCGTTACCTACTCAAAAATTATTCATAACACAAACTTCTCGAACATGCATGTCACATCAATAACAGCTAACCCTGCAAATGCAACTCTAATCTCTGGGATTAAAAAACGGAGTCTACACAGATACATGCAAAGGGTCACTCGAGATTACAAGCTCTTTAGCGAACATACAAATAGGATTAAGGAAGGGTTAGTTCTGCACAAGTAACCCTCCCACAGCCGACAACTTGTACAGACAGGCTCATATCAACTGCGATGATATCAAAGGACGATGATCGCGGTCTTTGAGAAGTGTTTCTAACATCTTAACCTGTTAAAGCTCATGTCAGACGCACAACTCTAGTTTTGACAAGTGAGGCGTACTATGTGCTAAGTTGTGTTTTTGGATTAGGTACTTACTTTCGAGTGAAGAATAATTGTAAATGTGTTAGTTTGGAGGGTTGAAATAGAAAAACATGCTGACAAATTTGGATGCTTCAATTATGTAATTTTCCAGATTTGCTTTAATTATGCATGAAAAATATTTCGAACTTTTGTAAAACTGCAAAGCAACAAAGTTTTTGCTGAAATAAATACCAAAAGAGACTAGGTATATATATGTACATTGAAAAAAACTTCATAAAATTTATTTTCATCCAACGGTATTTATTATTTTAGACACATTCTGAACATATTTTTACAAGCAAAGGAAAATTATTTTTTGTTTATACCTATGAAACGAAATTCATTTGCAGGTATTTTCATTTACTAAAATTAATTAAAAATGATTTCTCGGAACCTGAACAATTTATTGTATGTCAAAACCATTGAAGTATCTTTTACCTAGAACCTCAGTAAGCAATAGACATAATATCATTTATATCATACGGGACAAACAAATAAGAATGTATTTTGTCGCCATTCTGACCTCTTTGTAACAGTGACTTCTTTTACATTCAAAGATATTATAATTTTTGTCAGCCATATTTTGTTGTGTGCAAATGTAAATTAAATTAATTAACAAAATAAATTTATTTGATCGTGATGGCCAGAAAATTAAGAGCTGTGAATGTTTTCTCATACTTTTTTAATTCAGATTCAGGTGAAAGACAATTTTATAAATCTTGTACCTACTCAAAATACGAGTCGATCTGTGTGGAGCGCTACATCAATACATATAATAAATTAATAACGAAGAATTTTTATCCGTTTGTCTGTTTGTCTGGATGTATGTTTCGGATTAGCACAAAAGCGACTGAACGGAATGGAATGAATTTTGACATAAAGATTAATTACCTGGTTTAAATCACAGAGTAGGTACTTTTACTCCCAATTGAAAAATAACAAGCAATGCTGAATTCCTATCACACAACTTTTGTTTTACAAAAATAATCGCCGCACATTCAATTTTGATACTTATTCTAAATTCGCTTGAGTGTTTGAATACGAGTCAATTTTCTACATGATGTAAAGTTCCCTTTTGCAGACAACCTTTACAGTTGCTATGAGTAAAGGCATTTAAATAACACGCTGGTATTATTAATGTATCATCCACCGAAGAATTTGATATTATTTTCCTAAAACACACAATAGAGATAAACTACAATTCACAATGGTGCCACCGCAATCGTTTAAAACGACAGTGCCAATATTAATGTTGCGGTTATTTTACTTAGTGACAGCTCGGTTTGGAATTTCCAAATAGAATCAAAATGGAATTCATCGGATTTGAAATGTATGTTTCGGCAAAAATCATCAATAGATAAAACTGCAAAGCTTAATGATTTTTCAGAAATCTTTTCTTAATAACTGTTCAGAGTTCCACAGCTCTGAACAATTATTTAGTCAGTGTGGATGTAACTGTGTAGTTATTTTACAAATTTGAAAGAAGTAAACCTCTGGGCTGTGTGCAGGCTGAGAGTTGCATAGAGAGCCATGGAGCTTTCCATGCTTGGAATCAGGCTAATAGACCGAGTTCCAAACGTCAAGAAACAAAGACGTACGAAGGTCCTCGACGTTGGAAAGCGTATTAAAGAGCTCAAATGGAGTTGAATAGAACACCTGGCAAGGCGCAGTGATCACAGGTGGAGTAAAACTTTGACAAAGTGACTTCCAAAGACTGGAAGACGAGATGGGCTGACAATATCGCGGAGAAAACCTGGATGAGGCTAGCATAGGACCGTGGGCATTGAGACAACAAAAGAGAGGTTTATGCCCAGCAGTGGGGTATGGATGATGATCATGATAACACGAGGATCGGGGAACTAAAACACGTTCAATAGGGAAATCCATAAGGAAGTCAAGAAAAAAGGTCTGATGGGAATGTTTACGAAGATAACACAAAACTCTCATAATCTTGCCATCACCATGTTACATACTCTTCACAGTTAAGAAAAGAGATAACGTTAAAATACACGTTTAAATATTAACAACACAACCCACCCTTAAAATCCTCCACAACTTACAGGAAAAAGGGAACTTCTAACACCACGTGTTGTTGGCAACTTAACTAAAACGTTGGCAAAATACGAGATCGTTGAATAAGAAAACGCGTCGAGGACTGCCCATTACATCCAAAGGTCACGCACAAGGGCTGAGCTCCCACAAAATTGGGCCACAGCCCCACAGGTCGGCTGCCCGCAAATTCTATAACTAACCATAAGGAAATGGTCGGAGGGGAACGAATTACTGACTAGCGACACTTGTATAAGTTTATCAAGAAAGTTACGGATCGTAAAATAAAAAGGTCTTTCGGTCGGAAGCTTCGGTCAGACGCCGACGATCTGACCTCGGCGGTAAGTCCAGGTTATGAAAAATGTGACGGTTGAGGTTAGGGCGGTGATGTCGTTTAATTAACATATTGGGTTTCCTGTTATTATGTCGCGTTCGTTTTAATTTCGGGAAAAGGTCTAGGTATTTTATTTATTATCTTGCGTCATCAGGCCTGACCAGCAGCATAATGCTGTTATAAATGTATAGTCATTGAAACAGATTGTTTAACAGTGTAATTTTCAGTCATTGTAAATGGCTATCATACAAGGAGTTTGGTAGAACGTTGAACATACGAAAATGGTGGATAGGTGGGGTCATCTGCTACTTACTCAGCCCTAATTTATTTGGCCCTGGCCAAAAAAATATGAAATAACTCTAAAAGGTTTTTTTTTATAAAAACAAATTACGTACCATTAGAAAGGTCACACACTAGGGATGTTTTGCTAGAATTGGAACTCTTCAATAATTTTTTTTAATGCAAGTTGAAATTAGGATTTAAGTATTTTTTACATTTTTCTGTAAGTTTGAGGACTCATAACTTTTTTCTAGCTAACATCTAACAAAAATATTGCCTGTTTTACTCATTTTTAATAAAAATTACACTTTAAAGTTAAAAAAGTGGTGAAACTAGAAGAAAGCTAAAAAAAATGTAAAAAATATCCAGGGGGCCAGGGCCACATAAATAAGGGCTGAGTAAGTAGCAGATGCTCCCACCTATCCATCATTTTCGTATGTTCAACGTTCTGCCAAACACCCTGTATGAATAGAAGTAAAATAGTAATGTTTTTTTGTCTCAAATTTCAAAGTATGCTGTGGTAGCTGATTACAGCACTATCAAAAAGCCATGATTTCGCGAATTCAATGCAGTAATTGAGCAACATTTTAATACTCGGTTAGAGTCAATTTATTCGGCAAACCGTAGCCAATCATGGAAATAAATTAATCAATAAGTACCAATAATTAACGTTACCAATGATTCCACAATACACATTGCACATTATTGCAATAATTGTGTAGTAATTAGTATTAATTCAGTTTCGGTTTTTAGTGGTTTGTACCCGGAAAAGAAGATTTGCAGTAGTGGGCAGATACGTAATATACAAAAATTGAATTGCGATATTTCAGTCGGTTTTATTAATTTAATTTATGATATCATTGAATCATTGTATTAAGTTTATGCATCGTTTGGAGCCTGGTTGATGGCAATAGGGTTGCCCCCTATTACATGATAATTAAACATAAGTGATGAAATGTGAGTGTACTATGTACAAAGTGTGATGTTATGTTAACATATCATTAATTTCTAAGATATCCCAATAAAAAATCATTCAATTCTTTATGTTCAATCCTATCACGACACATTGTTTCCAATAGTGACATAATAATTAATTTCAAGTGGATTAACATGTCTCCAGTTGTTAGCTTACGCTGTCAATTCTGGCGAGCTCACAATTTCAATTTTCTATACATTTAATAAATCTGTGGACGAGCTGTTTCTGTACATTCAAAATATTTTTAAAATATTGTTGGGGTATTAAGGGATAACCAACAGACGCCATATCTATTATTTTTGTAATTTTTTTGTGTTTGTATGTTTTTCTGTTTATACTGTTTTTTGTAAATCTTTTTGGGTAACGTTAAGGAAAAATTAGTCCGTTGTTTTTTATTAATTTTGCGAATCACAATGTTATAACACTGTTGATAGTAAAAAAAATATACATAGTGATATTAAAAATCGGCCTTATTCTTTCAAAATATTAGGTCAACCCGAAATCGAAACCTTTGTGGGCAACCTGTAATAACCGTACGTCAAATAAGTTAACATTATGCCTTAACCATGATAATTATGTGAACTCATTTGACATTCGATTCATTCAAGGCCCTTAATCTCGCTACCCAAAAAGGCCCCCACAGGCCGACCAATTGTGTCACCATGTGTAAAATTTTCACGTATTTATTTGTAATTTGTATGGTGTATATAATAAGGACTATTCTAAAGAGAGTAATTATCAGATAAAGGCACCATAACAATTGAAAATCATTGCTATAACAATTTGTCATAATGAATTAAGTTCTATAAAAAAATCAAGTCGTTTATTCAATCTAGGCTGAGAGTCAGTAGAACGTCAAAATTACATAAGATAGTCCTCCAAAACGCCCGCCCTTCACCACTACCTAGTGCTTTAGCTGGGATGAAGTGGCGCAACAAACTCCCCAATAGCACAGTTGTCTGTTCAGATAGAAGAACTTGATTCTATATACAATATTAAGTAATTAAAATTACGAAACACAAAACATTAAAATAAATTATTTGCCAGTATGTCAGCTAGCATACGCCAATAAACCAACACACTTAACCATGTTGAAAATACTGATGACATTAACACGCTTCAACACCAAAAATTAAATTTAAAACAAGCAGACACTGATACACTTATGTTAATAAAGTGATGTCGCTCCATCGAAACCCGGTCGCAAGTCGTGTGAGTGACATATAGTAATGACATCTCGCGTCAAGATCTCACTCCAAGGCAAGCCGGGTTCGAGTGTTCTCCAGTTTACACGTCCCCTCCCTACTCGACTCGGAGAAATTTAATCTGAGTAGGGACAAGAGGAAAATAATCGTATTATATCGTATTTTTGTGACTTACAAGGTCCTCGACAAGTTTTTGCGCGACCCACCTTTAGTTAAGATGTCGCGATGAAAATGGAACGATAAAAAGCTGGTCGTTGTATTTTTTAAATAGATTCTTCCATTCTTCTTCTGCAATTTTTTTTTGTGAAGATATGGCCGTATTAGATAAAGTTTTTGGGCGATAATTGTACGTGTATGTACTATCAGCACCTTGATTGTGCAACACACCGATCAGAAATGCATTGCTTTTTAAGTTCGAAAAATTTGTCTGCTCAACAACCTATATAACGCAATGTATGTTGTTAAACTGTCAAAATGGAAGCCATTCCTACTGTAAGTGTGTTTACTTAAATACCGCAGTGTAATGATTTTATTACCATCGATCGTAATCCTTATAGTGACTTCCTTAATCAATATTATTGACGTGACTTCTCCCTAGTGTTTTCTTTTTAAAGCACATCCACGTCACATGCATCGCACTTATGCTAAATCAGTCTTAAATACTAAAAAAAGAATGCATATGAAACTTAAGACGTTTACCAGACATTATAACGTATTGATGTACTACGAAAACATAATGCATTATCAGCTGCTGCACTGCTAGAACACAGACCTCCTCGCTTTGAGAGGGAGTGAGCCATAATCCACCACGTGGTATCTGTATTATTACACTAACTTAAATACACCAGCTTAACGAAACTGGGTAGCAAACAATGAAAAATGTGTCTGTACGGTACAAAGTGTCTGTAGTGGGTTTTTTTTATGTTGGTAAATCCTCAAATAACTTCACCCGCTCTGAGTGGAGCAGGAGAGCGTGGCAGACTTTTACTGACTAAAACCCACCCGTGTTCCCTCAGTTGCCTGTGAGTACCAGGGGCCACGGTATCTCTTTTGAACAACCCGCATCCCTGACAGGCATCGGCCCTTGCGAGCCCCTTCAGTTGGTGTTGACATCTCCTGCCTGCCTGGACCAGGGCCGGACGCGAGAGATCACCGCCGCCTATCGCCTCCACAAGGACACGGCGGTGCTCCGCCCAAGCCGGGCAGAGTGTCTGTAGGGATGCCTGTAATTGGTCGTACACTGAAATATATTTACAGAAACTAATAAATCTCAGTGGCGATGTTGAAATCATATAAAATGAATGTAAAAATAATTGTTTAATGTATACTTGCTGATGAGTAAGTTGTAACGACGAAGAAGGTTAGGTCTTTTGTTTCCCAAATACCTTCAGTTGGAGGATCAAATAACCAGAATACAACGAATTAATTAGGGATCACCGACAACTAGGTATTGCAGTGAAACTTTGGAAGCAATAGAAGAAAACTTTTTACTACGATAGAGTTTAACAAAGTTGCTGATGGCTAGCGCCGTCTTTCAACACCAACTCAAAGAAGAGTGCCAATGTATTTCCGAACTTACAGTAATGGCGGCAACAGTCTTATATTTCTGTAATTTAATCGATAATTAGCTAGCTATTGCCTTCAAACCGGAAATCACTAATGTTGGTAGGCGGCGGAAATTGATATAGTTTCAGTATTTCCCCATCATTTTATCTAAACGATTATTATTGAGGAGGGACTGGTCATCTCTTAGCTGCCACGGCCTATTTTAATTTCTAAATTGTCACTTGATTTTTGTTTTTAATTGCGGACGAAAAAGACGTGCACATTAAAAAATGTACACGTCTTTTTATATCGTTCTCACATTGATAATTTGAATATCAATGATGTAACCAACTTTCTGTTACAAAATGTCAATAACATTATCATAATTTAAAAAGAGTGTCCATGGAGTTTCTTGCCCGTTCTTCTCCATAGGTACTTACTACGCTTTGGAATGGACAACTAGCTTCATCTTTCCAACTCTTTGACTATTCAAAAGTGCCTGTAATTGGTTTATTTGAAATAAATGCTTTGAGTTTGAGTTTGATTATTTGTATTAACATAACATAAAACATAACATCATGCCTGTTTTCCCCGAAGGGTTAGAGCCCAGCGGTCGTCACACTTTTCTGGTCAAGAGCCACATAACACAATGTGGGGTGGCACTGCGGGCCGCACACTTGTGTTTTGAATTGGATAATTATGTAAACTAGCAAAGCGATAAATAAAAAAATAAATAATATTAAAGATTTTTATTATGACAAAAATATTTTAAGTAGGTAGGTATTCATTTATATTTAACAGAATTGAGTTATTATGGTGTTGTAGTCTTTTAGTTATTTGTTCTATGTTGGCGTTTTGGGACTATACGCAATCCTCATTGCGTCTTCTAAATGAGTAGAAAGGCGATCGCGATATTTGTTTTTTAAGAAATTCATTTTTTATAATATTTTCGTACTGAGTAAAACATGTACTGCGCTGTTTACGACAGTAGACGCGGGCCGCACAAGTAACGTGCCGCAATTTGTCGACCACTGGTTTAGGCAGAGGTGTGTCTATAACACACCCACATTTTGCATAAATAGGGGTCCCATACAATAGGGGCCCAAGCCTTTTGCCATCAACCGACCACAAATACGGACTCCTGACTGCTACTGAGAAATTCCAATAATTATTTGTATTTTTAAGATAAAAACTGTCTCATTATAACTTCGTTACATTTCATTGGACCCTGTTTCCGTTTATTCAATTAATTGTAAGACTTATAATCAAAATTCTTCGTCTTCTTACCTAAGGAGGCAGCCAACCGTATAATGAACAGCTATACTCATGCATACATAATGTCTGTGTATAATTTATTTTCTTCGCTGCTGTGCGTACTCTCCGTGTATTTGAGGAAATCTTTTGGGTCTTTACCTTCATGTAATAAGCTTATAACTATAAATACAAGTATAAGGATAACTCATGCCTTGATAAAAATATAAACCAGTTAACAGGGTGGTTCTGGGGCTAACTTCGCATCTCAGTGTGCCAGATGTATCTTCTATACTAGTCCTAAAGCTAAAGAGTTCGTCAGGCAAATAAATGAATCTATCTATCTATCCGTTAGTTTGATCCCGCTAATCTCTGGAACTGTCAGTCGGGTTTGAAAAAATCTTCTTGCGTTTTATAGTCTAATTTTTGAAGCAGGGTAAGCTACTTAACATCAAGCTAGGACCTTTAGGAACCAAAAAATACACAGAACTAATGCTAAGGGAAGACCTCTCCGTGCCTCGGAGAGCACGTTAAGCCGTTGGTCCCGGCTGTCATCTGTACATCTTTGGCAGTCGTTACGGGTCGTTAGAAGCCCAAAAGTCTGACAACCAGTCTTTCCAAGGGGTATCGTATTACCCAGTAACTGGGTTGTGGAGGTCAGATAGGCAGTCGCTCCATGTAAAATATTGGTATTCAGCTGCTTCCGGTTAGACTGGAAGCCGACCCCAACGTAGTTGGGAAAAGGCTAGGCAGATGATGATGCGACGGGGTGACGAAACAAGAAATTACACGAGATAGAAGTCGCGGGCACAAGCTAGTGTTTAAATGTTGCCAATCGTTGAATGTATTTAATTGTGCCCCATTATTTACTTACCTAGTAATAATAAAAATTGTTAATAGGTTCTTTCCGAAGCTCGGACAACCGGTAGCTTGGGCTACTGCTTTATATATTTTTTAAAGTTTTTACTGTCTTTTTAATAAAAAAATATAATTTATAATTATGTATTTATTTATGTTACACAAGAAAATGTTATAATATACTTAACGAACTTAAGTACTCTAAATAGGAACTTAAAAAATGTCGACGCTAAAATTATTTATTTAGCATAAACTTTCCTGAAAATTCCCTTCAAACTTATGAAAAACGGAACATTAATAATCCGAAGGATTTCCGTAGGTATAATATTTTCGGTGAAGCGGTGTCAGACTGGATGATTAGACCGTACCTCCGAAATTCCCAAGACCGTTTGTACGTCTTAATATTATCATAAAATATGCTAAATCCATTTAAGCGCAGTTTTTCTTTTCAGCTTACTGGTCTGAAATATTGTTATGGCCGTTGTCGGCTATGGGAATTTTAATAATCGTGGTCTTTTAACCTTACACTGCTACGTGCAATACCTAATAAAGTCTGGCGTTTTTGCGATGGTTTAAAAAAACCTTTTAGAGGTTAATAAGTTGTTTTATAATATGTGAGTTGGAAGTTCATTGGGGGGAGTAAAGTTGTATTAGATTTTTTGTAGTAAATTGCTGTTTATTAGTTAATGAAGATATGATGTTGGTATGATTAATGTTGATTTTTTGTTTACATGGAACGAAATTTAATCCTCGTATATCTTTCAATTATCTTTTATTTACTCATAGTCTTTGTTCCACTAAGGTATTTAATGCTAAATTCTGTGAAAATTATAAAAAATAGAAACACGTTATATGATTACTTATTTTGTAAATAGAATAACTTTAAATAAATAAATACAACTTTTTTTTTTTTCACAAAGGTGCCTTAAATATATAAAGATTACAATATCTGAATAAATCCCTTGCGAGAGACTGGATCTTTACTAGGAAAACCTGTCACACAGATTACCAGCCCCCCCCCCTCCCCCCTCCAAAACAGTGTATAAGTATAAGTTAAATCATAACGATAGTAAGAATATATTTTTAAACTTTGGTAGGAAACATTAGCGACACTAAAATTAAGAAGTAAAAAGGATACAAAAAAAAAAAAAAAGTTATTCGTGTGGTGTAACGTAGCGTGGTGTAGTGTGGCGTGGTGTGGTGGTGTATTGTAGTGTAGTGTGGTGCGGTTTGGTGTGATGGGTATTATCAGCAAAAGTCTTGATCCCGTGGGAATATTTTCCATGTGTCACATCCAAATTCGTTCAGCTGTTTTAGCATGAAAGTGTAACCAAGAAACATACATAAATCGTTTTTTTTTTTCTCTTTACATATAATATACGATTATTTTAGATTTCTTGAGCGAAAAAAAGCAGTAAACAACACCAACGTAGTTAAAATATTACTTTGAGTAAAATAATCATAAGAAAACCTATTGTAGGTTTTCAAAAGTACGTTTCAAAAACAAAAAATATTTACGTGAAAAATATTACATTCGAAATGTCGATTCCGTTGAGATGAACCAGAAAAAAATAATACAATTCACTAGAATAACAAGTCGTGAAAAATGCACCCAGTATTTTTGCAGCAAAATTGAGAATTTATATTCACCGTGGTGATTGTTTTGAAACTCGACCGTGAGGAAAAAGAAAAAGTTATGTGCAACGAGTGCACTTTGAATCTCAAAAACGGCTTCAGACGAAAGGCGGTGCTTTTTGAGAGAAGAGCGTCTATGTGTCTAGTCTGACGGGGCACTACAGTAACGTACATTTGGGTGAATATACATACTACGCACATGTTTATGACATCTAAACTATTTATAATAAATACAAAAATAACAGTTTAGTGATATAATATTAAATACAATAATATCACTGAAATATTAATTAGGTGTGTGCAGTGCATGTTCATCTGAAACTGTCTTCTATTTTCCGAAAAAAAAAAAAACATTTATGTCGGAAACTTACAGAGAATAGGTTTCGCCGTATTAGCAACCCCATGTAATATTAATAGCTATGTAGGCTACAACAGGAAAAACAGTTAAGCCGTTTGTCCCGGCTGTCTTTCGTGGATCTCTGGCTGTCGCTACGGGTCGTCAGCAGCCGAAAACTCTGACAACCGGTCTAACAAAAGAGTATCGTATTGCCTATTAACTGGATTCTGGAAGTCAGATAGCTAGGTGCTCCTTGTAAAATATTGATATTCAGCTCAAACTCAAACTCAAACTCAAAGCATTTATTTCAAATAAACCAATTACAGGCACTTTTGAATTGTCAAGGTCGGTGAGTTAGAAAAATGAAGCTAGTTGCCCATTCCAAAGCGTAGGTACCTATGGAGAAGAACGGGCAAGAAACTCCATGGGCACTCTTTTTAAATCATGGTGTTGTTAC
The DNA here is from genome assembly GCA_949091785.1 of Polymixis lichenea. Classification (NCBI taxonomy): domain Eukaryota; kingdom Metazoa; phylum Arthropoda; class Insecta; order Lepidoptera; family Noctuidae; genus Polymixis; species Polymixis lichenea. The sequence continues at coordinate 2,311,282 of OX420939.1, read as the reverse complement.
AAAAAGTTGGTTACATCATTATGTTGAAATTTTCAATGTGAGAACGATGTAAAAAGACGTGCACATTAAAGCGTCCGTAATTAAAACAAAATTAAAATAACAATTCATAAATTAAAATAAGCCGTAGGAGCCAGGAGATGACCAGTCCCCACTGGCGGCGCCCGTTCACGAACATGACGTGTGGATCAGCATCAGCTGTATCCGGTTACATTGAAAGTTGACCCAAACATAATTTGGAAATAGATAGGTAGGCAACAACCAGTGGGTAATTAATAATAACTCAGCCACCATAATCGTAATCTACGTTAACTAGCTATAGACATTTCTCGCTCAGACTCCAAATATTGAGCGCAAAGTTTAACCAGCCTGCCACGCTTGGCTCATCAATTTCTCTTACTTTTTTATTATAACCCCGCCGAGGTGTGGATGTTCCAGGCATTTCTTCGCTTACAGTTACTTATTCTTTTATTAATAAAAGTTTATGCGCCCCTTGTTCACCCCTCCTTCTGCGATCATTTATTTGGGCAGAAGTATATGATAGGATTTAATGCTACATAAGTGTGTCTTTATGTAATTTTTCGTTGTAGTAAGCTATTTGTGATGGAGCTCGTCCGGGAAAATTGGTTTTTCCACCATACATATTTCTACTGCCAAGCAGCACTGGTAAATGATAAATGATTTTATTTCTGTAAGTAGGTTTGTACAAACACTTTTACACGTTAATCATATTTTTTAAACTAGATGAGGTCCGCGTTTTCTATCTGACTACTCTGTAAAGAAAGGGCGAAACAAACTCAGAGGTCACAGTCTCTTTTAAAGTCCAGACATGATCTGGGTCAGATCATGTGAAGACCACGTGGACTTGTGTCTGAAATGGTTCTTAGAGGAAAGAACCACACAGATTGAGTGGACCTGGTCATTCAATGCACGTATTTATCAGTAATCATGCAGCTCAACTCAGAACTCGAGGAGCTCAACGATTTGACGAACAATACCAAAGAAAGGACATTTGGGTGGGCAAGTTTGTAAGTTTCGATTTAAAAGGTTCACACAAAACACACAAAATCAGCCTATAATCTTTTCATTGCTGGGACGCAGGCCACCTCCGTGAGAGGAAGTGGGCCATAATCCACCACGTGGTTTCTGTACTATGTAACATTTAATGAATATACTAAACTTAAATACACCAGCGTAACGAAAAAATAGTTACAAACGGTGACGCATATCATGCCCACTATATGAAAAACGAAATTGTCTGAAAATTTAAAGAAAGAATATATTTTATTACGAACACGCACAGGAAAGATAAAAAGTTGAAAAGGGAAGGAAAAAACAAAACTAACATAATTATTTTTTCGAATTAACAAAATAAAAGAAAACCTGTGCGAGGCCAAAAAGGCTCCTACCTCAACACTATCCCACAATATGACTTAATACTATCGCGTCTTGGCCGAACGTATCGGTTTAATTACAGGCACATGAGAAATGTTAGCTTTGGATTTAAGACACATCCGCAGAAATTGTAGTTTTCCATAAGCATCGATGATATTTATCATCAAGTTGATCAGTCTGCTGGTTTCCCAACTGTTATGTAAGTAAATAAATAGTAATTTATTTACCACTAGCTGTGCCCGCGACTTCGTCCGCGCGGAATAGTTTTTACTTTTATTTATATATCAATAAAAACAAATAAACATTCTAAAATAAAAGTAACCTAAGCTACTCCTTATTACATCAGCTACCTGCCAGTGAAAGTCCCGTCAAAAACGGTTCAGCCATTTCAGAGATTAGCGGGAGCAAACAGACAGACAGACAGACAAAATTAAAAAAAAAAATGTTATTTTGGTTTAAGTACCGTATATAATATTCATGTGCATGTAGCAAAAACTGGTTATTAACCGACTTCCAAAATTAAAATACATATCCAAAGTCACCGACTTCCGAAATTAAAGTTATTTTTCACTTTTTAGTGTTTTTTTGGAAGTCGGTTGTTTATTTTTTTGAAAAAAGTTTTTTTTAATATTACAAACAGACACTCCAATTTTATTATAGATGTATAGATAAGACTTAGCCCAGGTAACATCGGTGTTGTTTCGATAAGGGATGTAAATGAGTAAGATGTATGATGGACAGTGTTTTAGAGGTATGAAAACAAGGTGTAAAATTCACTTTACAGGAGATTCAGAAGGATCACTCATCCTGTATTAAAACTTTTTTCAAAAAAATAACAACCGACTTCCAAAAAAACACTAAAAAGTGAAAAATAACTTTAATTTCGGAAGTCGGTGACTTTGGATATGTATTTTAATGTTTGTCACCGCCTTCCGAAATTAAAGTTATTTTTCACTTTTTAGTGTTTTTTTGGAAGTCGGTTGTTATTTTTTTGAAAAAAGTTTTTTATTTTTCACTTTTTAGTGGTTCACATGTGCTTACCTCTTCACAGCGTACCGGCGTGATGTTATGTTATTAACTGGTGTAAACAATGGACAGACATGAGATTTCAGCAATCCCTGTCCATTTGCTATCATTTATTGAGGAGTTCTGTTGCCTATCTCCGAAGTTCTTCATCAGATCTTCACCAAATTGAAATGGAACCACTCCGAGAAAGTACTCTTCCAAAAACTACACAAATTGCTTCAAGTGTGCCTATAAAATTTGAAGAGTTCTCTCTATTTCTCCAGGATCCCATCATCAGATCCTGACTTGATGATCATGGGACCATCTGGGAAGTATACCCTTTCGAACAAAAAAAAAATATCCAAATCGGTCCAGCCATCTTCGAGTAATCGGGGAACATACATAAAAAAAAAAAAAAAAGAAGGTTCCGACGAATTGAGAACCTCCTCCTTTTGGAAGTCGGTTAAAAAAGCGAGGATCCTTCGACCGGGTGTTGTGTCGGACGGGGAACTGTCAGACGATTGATGTTGGGACGTTGTATATATATTAGTTGCGCAATAAACACTGCTTGCGTGAAGTAGGATTTTGCGTGACGTGCCATGTGTAGTTCGCATATGCCGCAACAGCATTTTACAAAATATTTATAAATGCGTAATAATTCTGAAAACTTTAGCTAGTTATAAATAAAGTAGCTGAGCTTTCTCGGAATCCATTTTTTTCTGCCCTAGACAAAGAAGGCTTCCTTCATTTTCATATTACCCCATAAACCACGCTTCGAACTTCGTTTTATTAACTACATCATGACATCGGCAGAATTTTACAATGACGGGGTAACAAAGGGTTAATTAATTCTTAGTAGCTATATATCTGCTAGTCATCGCGTGATTTGGTCAGGTCAGGTCAAGGTTTTCGAGACCCATTTAAATAGCAAGAAAGTATACGGTGTATTAACTATTGTTGAACATAAGATTGGCAGCACAATGAATATAAATTAAGAACTGAAAATGGATTTTCTATTATGTGTCATACCTAGAAAGTCGCAACACATAACTCTTTTTCATTACGTGATGATTTCTACCAGTCAGCTCCTGCCGCATGCCGCCTTCAAGAACTTCGCTTTAGCAGCGCAAGCCTTGCACTATCTGAACGCAGCTTTAAGGCACTTCATACTTAAGTAAAGCAAACTACGTGCTGTAAAATGGGCACAGTTTATTTCATACTGAGTGTTTAAACTTCATCGATTGTTACTGTCACCACGGTTATCCCACAAAGTCTGAAAATGAAAACTACTTCAGCTTACTTTACTGACATTTGATTATCATCTGATGTCTTCTTATCATGCAAGAAAAGTGTAAGTCGAAGGCAGACCATGTATTCGAGATCCTTCTTAATACAACTAATATTTTCCGGACAATATTAAGAACTTGCTGAAACGTAAACGTTATAGTGAAGATGGTATTCGAAGATACACTCTATACATAGGCAAATTTTGTAAGCAACACATACATATAATATCGTAAACTATCTTCATGCCGATTTGGGAAGGAAGCCAAATTCTTTGATGTTTATCTACCCGCATAAGTTATGAAGGGAAAGGGTTACTGTGTTCATAGAAGATAGGCATACCGATATCGTGAAGACATGTTCGGAATCCGTCGGTACAATCTTTACGGACACATTTTCAAGGTTTCAAAGGTTTTGCTTATCTTTAGTTTTGACCGCGGCTTCGGCTCTGATTTTTGCATTTTATCATTCGAAGGGATTTCTTGAAGCACCAGGATCAAGAAGTTTTGGTGTGTTATGGCACTGACTTCCATGAATTTCCTTATTTTTATGGATACGGTTCGGATCTTACCAAGAACGGAAATAGCTGCGACTGAATCGAATATTTGACTGTATCAGAACCCTATGTAATATAACTGAGAACGAATGAAAATTACACAGTTTTCACAATTTTACGACGAATATTAAAGCCAAAAGCTATGAAAAAAAAGTCTGATTGTCCCCTGTCACCTGTTGCAGTAGGTTTTAATAGAAAACCCACTTGGGGTACATTTATAAAAAAAACTACTGCGAAAGGTTAGTTTACTTATGTCTTTATCGAAATCAACGTTTCTGGTCACATTCTCCTAGTTGAGATTTATACAGTAAATTCGAATCTTTTTCGTCGCCCTTCGGTCCAAAACTCCACGCAATCATCTGTCCGTGCTGTGTCACCGCTGCTAATGACTACTTCGTGTTTGTAATCCAGAAAATCCACATGTTAGGGTAGGAATCCCAGGTCAGTTAAATGAAATTCGAACGTTGATACCTCTATGCTATATGATAGTTTGATGTTGGAGAAGGTGCATAGTTTAAACGCAAAAAAAATGCTCGAACAAGCCAGAAATTAAAATTTCAAAGAGGCTTAGATCCAAAAAACAACACAATTTAGGTTTCACCGAGGAACCAAACTCAGTATAGTTTGGTTCGGAACCCTAAATTCTGTTTATTTTTTCAGCAGTTTGTGGAATAGTCTCTAGCGTACTGTAATTATTTTAACTTCTGTTTTTCCCGTAGTTAATAAACTTGAGCAAGCTCCTAAACTATTCAACTAAATAATATAATCTTAAGGTAGGTTCGGTTATTTCTACGTATGATCTTGAGATAAACTTTTGTGACAGACGGACAAAAAAAGAGATCTTATGAGGTTCCTTTTTTTCATCTTCAGGTCGGTATATTAAAAATAATAAAATATACATGTATCCTTATTATAAAAGCTCCAATACAAGCCAGACAATTTCTCTCACAATTCCTCATAAAAGTTATTGAGTAAACCAAATTATTTACCTCAATTTTTCCTACTAACTGTTGTATTTACGTTATCACGAAATAAGGGCCAAAGAACACGGCAGGGGAACCCGGGACGTCATTCCTGGTTTTATATTTATTATATCCGCCTCCCCTGTACGCTAATAAACCACTTTTTCAACGACCAATGCCAGGGGTTTTTATAGAGCCGTCTTTCTTTGTAAAAATATATTTTATTTATTTTGTTTTAGTGCCGTGCTAAATTTTTGTGGTTCTTATTTGTGGGGCTATAGATTTTTTTTATTTTGTGAGATAAGTTGAATTGAAATTCTTTTAAAGATTTCTTATCTGTACATTTAGGTATTTTATATTTCTTAGGCTCTTTTGACGCTAGACTGAGGTTTCACAATAATTCATTTATAGGACTAATTAGTTACCGACTTGAACGACCGACCGAGTTTCACGTAATTTCTAAATACAGTTTGAGCTTTTAATATTTTATAGGATGTTCCTAACAGCTGAATCGGTTATTCAATTTCATTATAGTTTTGTTATAAGCGAAATCCAATTTGTTATTGCTGAAATTTAACAATTTGTAAAACAAATTATTTCAGTAAAAAAATATTTTCACCTGTAAGATATTTTCATTGTACGATTTTCGTGCATTTTTAACTCAATGAATAATTATTTCGTAAAATAATAAATCAAAATACATTCTTGTTAAGAAAACAGTGTTTTCTGTTTGCTTAATGTACGATAAACAAAGAACGTTGCGTCCAAAAAGAAAATAATTACAATTGACTTGTTACTAAACCCATAATTTTTATTTTAATAACTGCCGGATTTATAACCTACCAAGTAACAAACGATGAAATTAAACACTTAACGATAGGTAGAAAGTTTGATGATATTCGTAAAAATAGTAACATTATAAAATGTGAGTAAATTTTTAGTACTTGCTAGCGACTGGATTATGAGTATTAATTATTTCACCAGGAATCCATTGACCTACTTCTTTTAATAGCGATATTCTAAGGTTCTTACATCACACACACACACTTTATACACTCACACTAAAACACACACTCATATACACACACACACGCACCCTCACACATACGCTCACAGTTAAAAAATACAAATACAAAATACAAGCTAACACTAAAATAGATAACTTAATATGATGTACAAGTATAAAAAGGGAAAGAGATCATCGGGTATCTAAAAGGTGTTCTAAAGTGAACTTGTGTAGGTACCTATCAGTCTTATGGGCATCAGACTACTCACATGATAGATATACCCAATAACTATTATAACCGGAATTGGCGGTGCCTCTTACTTTAAAATTTTTATGATTCGTTTTTAGGTAGAAACACTGAATACGGCAAGTGCACCTTCATAGATCTACATAGCTGTTACTTAGCTACGAGCCCCTCAAATGCGAATTCAACAGAAAATTTTAATTAACTTTTTGCATCAAATAATTCATGACCATTTCATAAAATGTAATCTCTCAATAAATAAATAATGCCTATCGTAACGAGTGAAATCACCTAATTTCGCTATATTATTTAAATTTTCAAACGGAAATTTTAATTAGCAATCGCGTATTCAATTTCGTTTCGTTGAAATATCGTTAATTTTAACGATAACTGCTGATGCTCTCGCGATAAGACTTGTACATTTCGTCATATAAAAAGCCAAAAATAGCTATTTGGCTAATTGGCTTCTTTCGTTTCCGTACATGTAATATTCACGGCTTTTCCTTATGAAGTCCGGAGGTTATACCGTCATATACGAGTGTATATTTATCTGGCTTTTGGGAGCAACTGTACATTTGTACAAGGGTTTATCCGGAGTGACCCACAGATTAAGCTTGCCTATCTCTTAGTCATCACGTTTAAGCCTATCATACACCTTTTAATTAACACCACCGAATTATAGGAATTTCGACGTTTTGGTACGTGTATTTAAGAATACAAATAAATTTGGATAGGCTTAAATGTGTGTTATATTGATCGGGTTTATATCACCAGTCGATGATATACTTAACACACTTGTTTTTTTATTAGACTTTCAAGTCTAATGAAAAAAGGTTCTTCTAGGGAAGCATACACCACGGTAAGCCGCATCATCTCTTACCCTCACGTGAGCTTGTAGTATTGTCACGGGCTTGCGGACGGCGAGTAATGGGTAGCTCGCTGTCCGGTAAGGACCAAGCCCGGGTCGACGGCGCGTTGTGTTCCACGCGCGCCTCAAAGAGATGTCAGCAGCAACTGATGGGGCCCGCAAGGGCCGATGCCTGCACTGAGGGAACACGGGTGGATTTTAATCAGTAAAAGTCTGACACGCCCTCCCGCTCCACCCAGAGCGGGAGAAGTTATTTGATGATTTCCCACCCAAAAATAAAAAAAAACTTGTAGTATTGTAGTAGTAGATTATTAATTTTAAAGTAGGTTTCTGACAAAACAATTCAAGTCTAACAACCTAAACCAAACCTCATATTTAGCAGCCATTAGGCTCTACCGCCTCTTTGTTATTTATTTTAATTATTTTTTACCATCCATCAACATCATTGTTCCACGGACTTAACGGCTTAATTTGAAACAAAAGCAAAAAGTTTTTAATTAACGTAACTGTTTAGGGCTGCCGATGTATCCAGCGTATTTGCTATACAGTTAACCTAGTTTTTTTACTAAGTGAAGTGGGAAAGTAGTTTACGAGGTTTTCAGGCATAGTGTACACTGACGGATTGCCAACAGTAGAATATCGTTGAAAATATTTTCAATAAAATATTCATTTATGAATTAGCTTTTGCTAGCGGCTTCGCCCGCGTGGATGTCGAAAATTTTCCTACGGGAATTCACTACCAGGATAAAAAAGAATCCTTTGTTTTAATCCAGGTAATAAACTATCTGTGTGCCAAATTTCATCCAAATCCGTTCAGCTGTTTTTGCGTGACTGAGTTACAATCATCCAAACATACAAACTTTGACAATTATAATATTATATAGTAGGATTTCGATTCACATATTGCCTATACGGCGCTAGGAGAGTAAACCTTGACGAAAATCGATAAGTATCAGATAAGAAAATAAAACTAACGAATGTCGAAAATGCAGAACCAAAACAATAATGTCGTAAATTAAAAATTACTCACAAACTTCTACGAAACAAAACAAATAAAAAGTTATACACTAATTGTTGGTTAAGACCAATAACGTTCAACTGTATTGTACAGCCATAGCTCGTTGAGAAATCGCCACAGCTTTACACCTGAAATACGAAATTTCTAAATTCCGACCAATAACTGCAATTTCGTCGTGCCAATTCTGCAATCACAAAAGCTCGATCCAATCTAAGTAGCGTAGGTACTACAGCCGCACCGCAGAAGAGTTAGGTAGGGACAGAAGGCCAGCTATATACCCCATACAACAAGTGAAAATAGGCGCACGTACACATAGACGTACGAACGGAGACCTGAAACTGTCACAAACAAAAGCCGGTCACGAGTACGCTTGCACTCACTGTATAGCGCTACAAGGTTGTTTTGCCACGTGTACAAAATCGGAACGTATGCCAAAAGTTTACCAACAGCGAGCGCCACAATATCCAAATCAAAATATTTTACTTCACATAAACCTACATATGCATGGTTCTAATTCGGCGATTTTTATGGAGAAAAGCCGGCAAGAAACTCCACGGTTACACTTTAAAAAATAATTGGCATTTACAGTGCAATGTTTTTAGATTTTAGTTTTAATAGGGAGGATAGTAAAGATCTGTCAATAAGAACTAAGTATGAAGTATAAGTACCATTATTCTTTCATTGTACAAAATGTGTTTTCGTGTACGTGCGTTTTTGCTCGTTGTATTCAGCTGACCTTCTGTTCCTATCTATTCTGTGGTGGGTACTACAGCCGTTCAGCAGTCGGTTATAGTCGGGTAAAGTCGTGCACGCTCGCCAGTGTACATGAGGTTTAATTTCGACCGCGGGTTGAAATCTGGAGTGCCGTTAAGAAAATAACCCCGTTGAATATTCAGAAGCTAAACAACGCTCTATCGCATGGCTTGTTTTCATTAGCATGATTGGACTGACCCCATTAAACATCCACCATAACCTCATGTACAGTGTAGCGTTGTTAGAATTTCGAAATGGATAAAAAAAGCTTTGAAATGCTGAACTTTCGCTTGTGTTGTTTATTAAAAGTAATGGTGAGACTTTTTTAGATTTTTCTGTAATGTGAAGGCCAAGTGTCAATAATGCGATTTTATTTGACACTTCCTCTTTAAAAAGGATGCGCTAAGGTAAACCGCGTGAAAATAAAATTTTCTTGAAACGCACAGACCTGCAAATTACAAAAAAAAACTAAAGATATTTGAATTTCGCTGACTACCCTGGCGTTTAAGTAAGAATTTATTTGATGTCTCCTGATTTCGATTTAAAATAACGACTTACTATTTTTTATTTTCCTAGTAACAAAGAAATGACGCGGATATCGCAAGTCTTGATTAATATTTTAATATATGATCATGAAAATTACATTCTAGGAGTGTTTTTTTTTTACCGCTACACTACAAAACTGACTTAGATAGGTTTACTTTACAAAGATATTAAAAAAGATCATTTAAAAAAAACCGTCAATCTGTGTGGTCGTAATTTCAGCCAAAAGACGTCCACTGCTCGACAAAGGTGTCCTCCAAGCTCCTTCACTTCGACTGGTTCTGAGCATTCCGCATCCTGCGGATTCCTGTGGCCTTCACAAGGACAATCTGTGTGGTGATTTCCTTGAAAGACCATTTCAAATACCAATCTACATGGTCTTTACAATTATGATCTGACCAAGATTAAGTTTAGACGTTAAAAGAGACTGAGACCTCTAAGTATTGTTTTTTCTGTTTGTTTCGACCGTACTCTCAGAGTAGTCGAATTGCCGACCTCATCTAGTTTTCAAAATATGAATAAGTAGAAGAAAAATTTATTGTTTTAAAAGTTACATTCAAAAGCGTTGCTTCCTGGAACTCACACTAGGATTCCCCGTGTCGTGTGATCCAGGCTCCTTCGTTCCGTTTACATTTATTGCTTTATTGAAATGCATGTAATACTACGTTACAATAAATTTCTTAATTTCTACTTATCTGCTGGTAATCTACTAGAAAAGAATATGCAATAAAACTTATAAAAATGATAATAGAAGAATAAAAAAAGAGAATAACCTTGTATGTTATATGTTGTTAATTAAAGAATATTATGAATATAAATAGAAATATACACCGTGACATTTTAGTCGTCTTACAAAGGTGGTCCACTCAATGTATCCGTCATAAAATACCTCTAAGCGCAATCAAATATTGTTACCATTAAATAAGATAATAGGTACAAAGAAAAATAAATAATGCTTTAGAACTATGAAACACCCTCCCTGTTAATAATGTTTACATATCAATCGGTAGAAGATATCGACCTACCTACCATTACATTCCATCATTAATTCCATCTCCATAACAGGGTGTTTCAAACAACGTCATGCGTCTTAGTGATTTTTTTTTTTTATGCAAATGTTCAAAAATATCATTTTTGTATTATTAATGATTAGTAGTCATTGGATACATGAAGTGGGCTTCCGTTGTAAGACGACTAAAATGTCACGGTGTATAATTGTACCTATCAAACCGCTTCATGTTTTATGTTTTTGGTTAACGTGTAAAATTGTTTGTACAAACTAATTTACTAATTAAAATTTTCATCGGCATTGATCAGGTACGTAGACTGTAGAACACTGGTATGCACAATTTGAGTAAATACCACTTAGTAGTAGTCAATGCGAGCTTGAGTACTACTTGGAATCAATTTAGCATTTGGTTTGGTAATTTACAAAACCGCAGCTCGTAATGGCAGCTCTAAGTTGTCACTTTGTTACCTTACGGTGTCTGTGTATAAAGCTGTGTGCAGACCTGCGTCAATAGGACTGTCTTAGAAACACGAAACAATCGATTTTTTTAAAGTTATTATAACGTACCCTGTTTTTAAACAAGATACAACTGTCCTGTCGTAATAACGTGGACCATTGGTACGACAACTACGAAAGTCAGGGTTTGTAGTGGTATTCTTTACTAGTTTCCACCTGCGTCGGCGTCCAGGTAAGAGGAGATCAGCCGCATTGGACAGAAAACACAACAAAAAATAATAACTTTCAAAGCGACTGAAGGGATAGTCGTAGAGATGCGGCGCAAAAGTATGAAATGATGAGGAGGACTTCCCCGACTAGGGTAACACATTATTTTTCCCTGGCAAAGCTTTGGGTTTTGGGCCCGACTTTGTATGAATCATGACTAATCTTCTTTCTTGTTTTTACGTAAAACATATCCTATAACACTCGCAACACTGTAGCTTCCCATTACTGAAATAATTGTGTAGATTTGTAGGTAAATTAGTTTGAACCATCATCTTCTGCCTAGCCTTTTCCCAACTGTGTTGGGGTCAGCTTCCAGTCTAACCGGATGCAGCTGAATACCAGTATTTTAGATGGAGCGACTGCCTATCTGATCTCCACAACCCAGCAACTGGGTAATACGATACCCCTTGGTAAGACTGGTTGCCCGACTTTCGGGCTTCTGACGACCCGTAACGACTGTCAAAGATCCACGACTGACAGCCGGGACCGGGGACGGCTTAACGTGCTTTACGAGGGTTTAAAGCTAATCACCCATCCATGGACCAACCGCGGTAGGCGTAGCTTAACCTGATTTTGTTTGAAAATTGAGCAGCATAGCAAACATATTTTTCAGCTCAAAGATATAAAACCACCCAACATGTTTCATTTATTATTCGGTAATAATTTCACAATCCTTGCTCGTAACTTATGCGCCCAATCGGCATTGACATAATGTTACTCCCTTTACGAATCCCTTGCGCGACAGCTATGAGCGAACGATGTCACAAATTGACTCCGCCATCACAAATTCGCATAATTTTCACCCAAAATACCATTTACCATAAAATTATGTTCACGGCAAGTCGAACTCGAACCAAAGTCACTGTGAACGAACATTTGATTCGTGTGGAACAGATTCAGAAATTACGCTGAAACTAATTTCTAATAAATCAAACGGTTTTCCTTGCGTATGGATTTTCGCGTTGCTCGACGTGATTTAGTGGGGACCTAAAGCGCCATCTATCGTGTACCAATAAAGGCAGTAGTAGAGTTTTTAATTTATTCTCTTTTCTCGCACAGAATATCGAATTGAATTATTTTAGAGGTAGATTTGTAATATGAGTTTTTAGTGGAACGAATGATACTTATGTGCTTTTTCGAGTTCTGTTTTTAGTGATGGATTTCTTTTATTTATGTGCAGCATACTGTTGCTGCATACTTAGGTATATGTAGCATAAAAAGTATTTTAATAGAAGTAATTTATTATCAGCAAGCTTTGGCCAACAGCTTTGTCCGCGTGTAGGTCAAAAATTATACCACGGGCACGTAGTACCGGGTATAATAAAAAAGCATTATTTTATTTTGTTCATTTTAAGAAAACTGACAACGAATACATTCGAGTAGTCAGAAATAATATGTAGAAAAAAGCCAATTACAAGTTTGCACTAATATAAACTTATGTATAAAATATATTAAAATTTTAATACTATAAATGTTAATCTAGGTTATAAGCTATCTTTGTGTGCTAAATTTCATCCAAATCCGTTCAGCCATTTTTGCGTGATTGAGTAACAAACATTCAAACATCCAACCAACGAACTTTCACAATTATTATATTAGTAGGACTAAAGGCAAAAAAGAAAACACGTACCCTGAGTTTATTCGATGGCTTTAAAACAACATAGACGTAAATAATGACGTATTCACCATGTTTATGATGTTTTCCCCCAGGAGCCAAGGTGTGTATGTGGATAATAAGGCGGGAATTAGAAACACGTACAGTTGTCCCTTTTATCTTTATTAAGGCAACACAATTATTTTAACGGTTGTTATTGTTTACGTTTCATGTTTTTCTGTTTTTGTTTTGGATGTTATTCGGCCTTTTTTTTTTGTTTGGCAGTAGTAGGGATGTGTTTTTGAATAAGGTTTTGAAGTCACCCTGAAGTTAGTAACAATAATGTTATAAAAACTAGCTAAAATATTTGTTTTACTGGTTACAAAGTGGACTAGAGTTAAAAATTGAATTAAAACCTACACGGTAACAAAACAAAAAGAAAACATGTGCATTCGATGGTCCCGCGTCAGGAACGAAGTTCATTACGCGATACTCGCACGCACACACACTCGTATATAATAAAAAGGGACGGAAAGAGGGAGAATGTGCGAATTTAATACGCGTTTTTAATACAGAGTTATCTAGTATTAGTTATTAGAAGCTCACGTTTTGTCGCCATCTTAGATTTTCATTATGACCTTGCTATTGGCTTCAGCACCCTCGAAAACTACAAAAAGGATCCTCTCTCCCTTTGTCTCTTTATTTTATATATAATAGAAAGAGAAAGAGAAAGTCGCATAGAGCCACGCTTTTCCAGTACGTGGCGATTTCTACCAATTTTTAGTACCGCAAGCCGCGTTAAAACTTCGTTCCAATAAGTAATATTTTTTATTTCTCTTCCACAAAGGCAAATATTAAAACATCTGATGAATAATTTATAATCAGACCACCATTTCATGTCAGAGATACTTAAATAGTAAATCTCTACTCGAGCTAGCTACTCAAAAATCAGCCGAGTAAAAACGATTAAAATATTTAAGCAACAGAATATACAATTTCACCTCATTTCAGTCGACAGCCACCGAGCCACCGAGAACGAACTTACCTTTTTGTTAAAACTCACATAAATAGAACTTGTACAAACATAAATCTCACACATAAACACTGAGCACAAAGCAGTATGCGTACACTTCAAGGGTCAGCCAATATTTGTTAGGCAAATTGCTTAGCCACAGTGCCAATCAAGTGCTCCACATAATCGCTCAACGTTGACCCCTGTTACACTTGTAACTAAGATAAAACAGTCTGCGGTAAGAATTGGTTCCATTTAGGACTAAATCGTGACTAGTAATTTGAGAATGTTTCAATTTAAAACGGTCTTCAAAGTTTAAAAAAAGAGATTGTGCATTCTACGCGATCTTTTTAATAGATAGGGGTAGACAGAAACTAAAGCCACCTGCTACGTTCCTTAGAAATACCTCTTTGCTTCGTTTACATACTTGGCCATACACGCACGCCAGTTGCGAGTACTACGAACATCAACAATAAGATATGCACGGATAACAGTATAAAAAGACAAGACATAGCATCACGGCTGATTTCCCTAAAGGGTTAGGCAGAGATGTACTCATATTACACCAATATTTCACCAGTCAGTCAAAAAAAAAATACATTTAGTGTTATTGAACTACGATTAATGTGTTCTGATTAATTTTTCTAAGTGGCCCGTAGTACTTACCCCAATTTAACTTATTAAGTAAGTACTAAATGTAACATAAATCCGTAAAGGTGATCAATCTCAAAATAACGTACAACACGAAAATAAAAAGCAACAAAAAAAGTTTTTTTTTGTCAATTACATTACAAGGTCATTTGTGAATACCGGTTCCGTACCCAAAAGGTAAGGCTACGGCTCCGCTGTCCGTACGTCTATCACAGGGATAATTTCAGTTTTTTCAACGAAAAATTAAGTTGACAATTAAAAGGGGTTAAAAACGTTAAAGTTAAAAATAAAGGAAGTTTAAAATTAAAAAATAAAATACTTTTCTTGGATGTGGAACCAGAAAAAGTGTTGAGATGGGAAAAAACAATTGAACGCACGACACTGTTACCGACACCACTGACAACACGAACGTACGAACGAACAACGTACGTATGTACGTAATTGTTCAAGTTTTCACTTCAGCTATACATTTCCAGTTTACGCTGATCTCGCACTGTACGGAAATCCTATATTGTATAGGATTTCCGTACAGTGCGAGATCATCTTATACTGGAAATTTATAGCTTGATGTGTAGCCGTGTGTACTCGCAGTAGTCGCACTTGGCCGCTTTTTCGGTAAGTATCATAAGTTACAAGTCACACATGAGGTACAAATTTATATTCCGTTAAGAACATTTCGATACTAATCTACCAGTAACATCATTATCGACGGCTATTACCATAATAACATGAAACTACAGAAAAATCAATATATCATGTCGATTGGGGATGTCACTCAAATGCTAGTCGCTCTAATGTTGACATAATAATGACGGCATTATTTATAAATAATAAATAATAGTACGAACATTGTGTTGATTGACAAAAGAGGCTTTCAGGAAAGAACTGAATAGTGTAGTGCCAGTATCGTAAAGGTTATTATTTATTTTGTTGGGTAGGAAATCATCCAATAACTTCTCCCGCTCTGGGTGGATCAGGAGGGCGTGTCAGACTTTTACTGACTAAAACCCACCCGTGTTCCCTCAGTTGCCTGTGCCAGGAGCCGGAGTATCTCTACGTACAACCCGCACCCCTGGCAAGCATCGGCCCTTGCTTGCCCCATCAGTTGGTGCTGACATCTCTTTGAGGCGCGCGTGGAACACAACGCGCCGTCGACCCGGACTTGGTCCTTACTGGACAGCAAGCTACCCATTAGTCGCCGTCCGCGAGCCCGCGTAAAGATAAGGAATCGTAAAGCTTTATGGCAACCCAGTGCGTCGGGCGATGCAAAACGCTTATAAGCAAAATGGAATTTTTTCTCCACTATCAAAATATTTTATTTCACAAAACCTACATGAGCACTTAAAAAATGTCAGAAGCTAGGTGCATGGTTCCAATTGGTTGTTTTACGTTTCTTACGATACTATACTGGCGGTATCAAGCTCCGGCCAAAATAGCTATGCAGATACGGCGCTTCCGACAGTAGTTGATCCGTCAAAACAAATGACTTTTATTTTTCGTTCGTGAAAAAACATATCGGTTTCTTTCTGGAGAATTGTCAAATCGTGTTATCCTAACTAACCTTATATCCATAGGTGATATCTATGGATTAGGAAACGCCCATAATTTCGGCCAAAACTACGGATTTCGTACGGAAGAGATCGCGTTGATTGAACTAACTTGTACGCATTACGCACAAATGTGTTCAAATTGGCTCTAATAGTCGCGTGATATCTTAATCATTGCCTGCCTATAGCGAAGCAAAAAGGACGGTTATGTTTTAAGCCGGTATATGTGGGTATAAATATACCTATGCACGTTCATCTGTTCCTTCGTAACTTCTAAACTGCTTATTATAATTTGACAAATGAGGTATTGTATGAAGCGTTTTAATTGTCTGCTGGTTTAAACGCTATGTGACACATTAAATTGATTATGTCTAGAGGACATATAAAGTCATGAACTAAAAAATGTTTCATAACATAACAATACATTTCCACAACAGAAACCGACAATTCGTACAATAGTAACCACAGGAGTTTCGTGTGGTGCTGGACGTAAAAGAATAGCACCATTCCATTTCTTCCCGTGGGTGTCGTAAAAGGCGACTAAGGGACTTACTAGAGAATGGGCAGCAGCGTTCTCAATGCATTTTACCACCATACTGCGATCGCCAACCCGCCTGCCAAGCGTGGCGATTATGGCGTGGCCTTTTTGTTAAAGGCAAAGGGGCATACGACCAGGGCTATCAGATGAGAATATTTTCTTGTCCCATACTTTTTAGAGCGTGAATTTTCTGTAGTCGGGTTTTAGTTACAGAACTTACTTTTTTTTAAGATTCGACGAGAGCTGTCGCGTCCCATGCACGTCCAGCGCGGGATTTGACTCAGTATGACCAAATGGGTAATGGCGTGGCAAGAATCAGTAGGAATCGTTTTCATTTTGACAGTTCCACAATATTCATGGCGTTGCTTGCGTTGCTAAGCAGACAATTTTTTTTAACATGGAAAAATGGTTTAGCAATACTACAGATTAATAGTGTGTTCGAGATAAACCACTGCAGTGAAGTGCACGCCCCTCCACTAAAACTTCTATACAAACATTTGAAATATGTATGCAACAAGCAGGCGAGGGGGGCGTTCATTTTAAGAGTGGTTTCATCATCATCATCATCATCATTTCAGCCGATAGACGTCCACTGCTGGACATAGGCCTCCCCATAAAAGATGGGGGGGTTTGCCAAAATCGCCACGCTTGGCAGGCGGATTGACGATCGCAGTATGGTGGTGAAATGCATAGAGAACGCTGCTGCCCATTCTCTAGTAAGTCCCTTAGTCGCCTTCTACGATATCCACGGGAAGAAATGAGATGGTGCTATTCTTTACATCCGCCATCGCGCGGACAAAGACTGGTTTATCTAAAAGAGGTTGTTTCCTCTGTATTATTAGGATAGGTTTTTTCTTTGCAACAAAGGCCTGCAACCTAATTGCGTATGTTTCGGGAGGTTCCTGTTTCGCATAAGGCCGGAGGAAACGCCCGGGTGTTTCGATTGCGAAGATCGCCCTGAGGACACGGTGGTGCATACGGTGGAGGCCTGCGTGGCTTGGGCAGAGCACCACCGTGTCCTCGAGATAAGAGTGGTTTATCTCCACACAATTAGGTTGCAGGCCTTTGTTGCAAAGAAAAAACCTATCCTCATAATACAGAGGAAACAAGCTCTTTTATCTTTCCATGATCACCACGCTTGACTAGTGCATGAAGGCGATAACCAGCCTACTTTCTTTCACTGTCATTCTATAACGGCCGACCAATTAATCTTTCAACTACGGCTTAACTTATTATCATAATATACCCTGTGCCGACACGCATTGCTTTATTATTCGTTATTATACATGGGGCACCTAATAAGTACGTACTGAACAACGGTGTGAAAGCGCCAGCCCCAGTCCATTCGTGCTAAGTATCATTTAGTACTGCACGCACTGTAATTAGACTAACTCTTTCCGTAATTTCCACTGTAAATCTGGGGGTTAAAGCTCATTTTAGCGTTACATTTTGCGGATCTAGTAGGGAATAAAGTTTTAAAATTTAGATGCATTTCCAGTGTTTGAATGGACATACTTATGAGTAGTTTAATGTACATTGTCCAGAGTCCAGTCTCCATTACTAAATAAAGCTAACATACCTTCATTGAAGATCTTTACATTTCGTCTAAATACAGTTTTTTTTTTAATTTGCAAGACTAAAATGACAGCTACCGTAGCTGTCGTTTTAATTTTTTTGAGAACATGACGGAGCGATAGTGGCATTTTTATCTAGAAAATTAATAATCTGAGTATACACGTAATGTAACCAAATACGAAATATTATTAAATAGATTGTTCTCTTTGCCAAAGTTTAATTAAGTGACAAATCGCTGAAAAAATTTGGAAATAATAGTATCATCATTCAACGGAAAATAAAAACTTAAACGCGTCGTCTCAACAGGAATATCGGAAAAATGTAGGTAATTAGGTATAATATCACGGATAAAAGGTTTTTTACCTACATTATCTTAAGAACATGGCCTGTTTTCTTAAAACAAAGTAACGAAAATGTTAACCTGAATTACACTTGACAAAAAATAAATCTTCGTTACCTTATTTAGATAATCTTAGAAAAATAAAAGGTATAAAGGTAGGAACTCACATAGCCTCTATATTTAGCCGTGTTTTTTAGGGTTCCGCGGCCAAAGAGTGCCTACGTAACTATTCGTCAATCTGCCACAGGGCAGTATACTTTTATCCGTAATAGGTAGACACTTGAAATTATCATAAAGCGTGTAGTAATTATTAACTAATAAATTTTTTATAAAGTTAAATAAATAGTATCGGAGGTTCCAATATAAGCAACGTGTTTTCTTTTTAACTGTATTAAAAAAAGAACCCCCAACTCAAACAAAAACTGGCTTTGTCACGTCGGGGGACGGCTAATTAAAATGCTAGGCCTCCTCTGTTTGGCGTTTTCATTGACCGTACCCCAACTTGACAATGCCTTGATCAAAATATTACCTACAACTTAAAAGGCGAATAATTTTTTATTTTACTTTTTAGAGTTTTTGTTTGGGTCGGGGGTTTTTTAAATTTTAATTTAACTTTCATTTCCTGCTTTTTAAACTTAATGTACCTATTGTTTAAATCTGCGCAGCGTTGCGTATGTTTCCCACAGTGAAGTTTGTCACTAATTTATCCTCATTCCTCGTTCTGTTCACCATTTATCTATAACTTATTCATTGAGACCTTTTCAATGAGCCCAAACACGATACTTCTGCTGTTTGTTGGTGAGTATCTTGGGTATCTTGGAAATTCCAGGTGTTGCTCCAACATCAGTTCAAGGTTACTTTGTTAGTCTAATATCATTGAAGTAATAGAATGCCAAATTTCAACTTGATCAGACCCGTGGAAGATGCTCAAATCCCCTCATCAACTAGAAAAGAGCTGATAATCTTCAAACGGCAAAACCGACTTTGATAAAACATGTCTAAAAACACTCCTGAGTAATTCATCTTTCAAACAAAAAAAGGAAATCGAAATCGGTTTATTCGTTTGGGAGCTAAGATGCCACAAACACACACACACACACACGCACACACATACACACGCGCAAACATACCCTCGCACACTCACCCACACACACAGACACGTCAAACTTATAATACCCCGTCTTTTTTTTGTCGGGGGTTAAGAAAATTTAGTATTCAATATTGTAAAGTGCTACGGAACCGTTCCTGTACAAAGACATCTAATTGAAGACAGTAGCCATCGTTCTGTCCGCCTATACAATTTTAAAGCCTATCGATTCGTCATGACCCGCTTTTGCAGCTCGTACTAAAACACAAAGCAATATTGTTGTAACAACTAACAAGCGTAAATAAAATCCTACAATGCAATCCCGTGCCACTATCGGTACCATTTGGATTCGTAAAAGCCGAGCGCTCTATTTTACCACGTAGCAATTGGTAAATCGGATCTCCTGAATATTATTAAGGCATCATCTAGCCTCTTCCTGACTATGATGGAGTTTCCTTCGAGTCTAAAAGGATGAAGTGACTGCCTGTGTCACTTAACGCAATAAGTAAGACAGGTTGTAAGAATGTTAATTTTCTGACTACAGCATTACAACTGTCAAAAATATAAGATAAGCGGTCAGCGGCTTTGCCGAAAATTGTCCTACGGGAATTTACTACCGGGATTAAATCCTGTGTTAATCCAGGTTATAAACTATCTGTGTGCCAAATTTCATACAAATCCGTACAACCGTCTATGCGTGATTTACTAACAAACAACCGAACTTCCAAACATAGGATATAATATGAAGTAGGTTAGAACTGACAGCCGGTTGAGGACTCAATCGGGTTGGGTTCTGCTTAACATGCTGTTCATGACACGGAGGTAGGAGTATCGGTATAAAATCGATGGTAACCCATCCCCGGCAAGAGAAGCTTAACCATAATCAATAGACCCTGAACGGCTGCACTTAGCCACGAGCCGTTCATTTGGCTACGAGCCGCTCCTGAATATTATTAGAACATCTCAACAAATTCCCGTTCGTAGGAAACTAAACACGCTTAATCTCAGCAATCTAAATATAAAAGCGGCAACAGTTTCTCGGGAGGATTTGTTAGAAAATCAAAGCAATTTACGCTCGTCAAGGGGAGACTGCGGCTGACACGCCCATTTGTCTCGAGAAGTCGGGACTGCCAACCGAACGTTCGACGGTATTTTGCGAAATGAGAAAGCTCTGAGACAGGATAACACCGGTTTAAGTGGAGGTTACCTAATGGCTGCGAAATATGTCGCAGCTTTTAGAATAAATCGATAAATCGCTCGAGCGGAGCGGAGTAACTTTTTGAGAGGAATGCGTGAGATTGAGTGGATTAAGATATCGGCTTATTACGGGAATGGATTGAGCGAGTAACAACAAATAGCTTTTCGCTTTTTTTGTTTCGTTTGGGGAATAGCATCGCATTTGTTTAGTGATTCGGGTTCATTGAATTTAGTGACTAGAAGTCAATTTGCAGCTTATCTTGTTATCTAGGCTTTAGCTCGAATGAAAACCAAAAATAGTTCTGACTAAGTTTTCGTTATTCGGCTGATACAACCGCCCTAAATTAATCAGTCCCTTACGTTTAAAAAACTACACAAAATATGAAACATTTATTGGTTGAATAAATTTCAGTGCAAAACAAAACATTACAGAATATCTGTTAACACTGAATTATGACGACACGGAAGAATTACTCAAACCATAACTTAACAAATGAACTACCCAATTACAAATACACTTCTACACTCATACCTACACATCGCATACGAACACACACATCTGGCGGATATATAGATACATCTTTACCTTATTTTAGTTTAACAAAACCTCTTTTACTTTCTTCCCCCGTTTCTTATAGATACTTAAAATAAAATGTAAGTAAAGTAAGTGTCCAAGTGTCCAATGTAAGTGTAGTAATGTGTGTGTGTGTGTGTTTATTCTCACAGAAGTGCACATGAATAAATTGTTACTATTATAATATCCTTAAATGAATGGATGGATGAGCCCTGTAACACAGTTCTTTCCCAGCATGGGGGTCATTATTCAGTTATTTTGTACCAGGCTATTTGCACGCTTAAATCAAGTGTCACCTTATATCTGTATAATTTTCATTTCAAATAAACAATTCTAATTCGAATAAAAATCAGTTCACACTGTTTTAACACAACACAGCAGCTTTGACATTTCAAGTATCTGATATCCGATACATGTGAACGAAACCCGTCGTAATTAATACGAAATTACAAGCGGTACGGTTACCCGATGGCATAGAAGTGCGATTGGGGTTAGAAATCAGAGGCGTGTATTCCGCTATAGATGCCTACTCTAAGTTATCCTACACTGTCTCACTGCTGAGCAAAGACCTCAGCCAAATCCTTCCAGGCATCCTTTTCCAGGGCCTCCTCGATCCAGCCTTTGCAATACGCGTCTAAGTCGTCACGCCACCTTTTCTTGGGCCGGCCTCGGCGGCGCCCTACATCCTCGGGCATCCACTGTGTGGCGACAATTGCCCAGCGGTCACTGTGCATGCAGCTGGTGTGACCCGCCCAGTCTACATTTTAACCTGGCAGCCTTTTTGCCTACGTCTAGAATTCCCGTTTTGGAGCGCAGCGTGGTGTTTCGTGGTCGGTTCGTAATGTACAAACATAATATACATATATAATCATCATATCAGCCGAAAGACGTCCACTGCTGGACATAAGCCTCCCCCAAAAAGGGGGGATTTGCCATAATTGCCACGCTTGGCAGGCGGGTTGGCGATCGCAGTATGGTAGTAAAATGCATAGAGAACGCTGCTGCCCATTCTCTAGTAAGCCCCTCTACTACACCCACGGGGAAAAACGGGTTGATGCTATTCTTTTACGTCCGGCACCACACGGAACACATATATAATACACAAGCTTAAACTAACGTTTTATTCACATGGGCAGAAAGGCAGCAACATGAGGCAAAAACTAAAGTACGGCTCTTTCTACGATCCTTATACTCCTTTTGCGTCGTTTACGTTCAAACGTCTTGGTCATACAGGCATGCTGGCAATTCATCATATGCCTAGTCTTGTCCCGGCTATGTTGGGGTCGGCTTGCAGTTTAACCGGATGCAGCTGAGAACCAGTATTTTACATGGAGCGACTGCCTATCTGACCTCCACATCCCAGTTACTAGGGTATACGGTACCCCTTGGTAAGACTGTTTGTCAGAGTTTTAGGCTCCTGACGACCCGTAACGACTGTCAAAGATCCACGAATGACAGCCTGCACCATCGGCTCAAATATTCCTTTCAACAACTTACTTTTTATTTTTCTCATTCTAATAATTTATAGCACTCCCGAGCATGTCACGTACAGTTCATGACTAGTTACTAAATTGCGTGCCAGGCTTGAAAATCAGGCAAGAAATCGATATTCACATAAATCAAGCGCTCAATTCGAGATACGGTACTCAATATATCAAATTTAAGACGTTCCAACTTACAAGCTTCCAACTGACATTGTAATTCGCACGCCATTTAAAACCGACAACTTAATTACTTAAGTTAACAGAATCATCTTATTAGAATATTACCTAGATACATTAAAATCGATATCACGAGTAATATTTTTATCGATACTATCGATGATAGGAAATCTACTTCCCGTAAACCGGACATCGAAACATTTAATAAATTATGCAGGGCCTGTAGGACCACTTAACCCACAATTTGAACCGAAATCCTTTTGAAGAGACATTAGCGTTTTACTAATTCATTTTTGTGATGAATAATTAAAGTAGTATTTACTTTGTTATTAAGGTGGGGGTTTATTTGGAAGGGAATAACGATAAACGATTTTAAGTAATCGGATCGGGGTAGTATACAAAATATGACCTATCATTTTTTTGTTGGGTGGGAAATCATCAAATAACCCCTCCCGCTCTGGGTGGAGCGGGAGGGCGTGGCAGACTTTTACTGACTAAAACCCACCCGTGTTCTCTCAGTTGCCTGTGTGCCAGATACGGAGGGGTATCTGTTTCGAACAACTCGCACCCATCACCCGCACGCATCGGCCATTGCGGGCCCCACCAGTTGGTGCCGACATCTCTTTGAGGCGCGCGTGGATCACAACGTGCCGTCGACCCGGGCTTGGTCCTTACCGGACAGCGAGCTACCCATTACTCGCCATCCGCAAGCCCGCGCCTGCGGTGGCCGGGAATCAGCCTGGGATTCCCGACGCCCAGGGCGTCTCCTGCTAAGGCTACGGCTGTGAGGGCGCATATACTGCCTCTTTCTCACGTGCGCTGCCTCCCTCTTTGCGAGCATCACTGCTTCGACGGCTGACGGCTAACCATGCACTCTCACTTTGTACCATGGCCTGGACCAGGGCCGGACGCGAGAGATTGCCGCCGCCAATCGCCTTCACGAGGACATGGTAGTGCTCCGCCCAAGCTGGGCTGGTGTTCGCTTTATCAGAGACATCGAGGTACATTACACAACACCAAACACAGAGCTGAATTGACTCATGTGTATTTAATTTCACCCATCAAACAGAACCACAGCAATGTTGCTCGGTAAGGTGAAATAGAAATGGTAGCAATACAATACGGCCAGTCTGAACATAGGCTTTCCAAATATTCGCGCATGTTCTTTCATTTCACCACATTCCGTGCCTCAAAAAGTACGTTAAGCAGTAGGTCCCGGCCGTCATTCATAGATTTTGACAGTCGTTACGGGTCGTCAGAAGCCCGAAAGTCTGACAACAAGTCTTACCAAGATGTATCGTACTACCCAGTAACTTGGTTGTGGGGGCCAGATAGGCAGTCGCGCCATGTAAAAAACTGGTATCCAGCGGCATCCGGCTAGTTGGGACTCGACCCCAAGGTCGATCGATCCGGCAAGTTGGGGAAAGGCTAAGCAGAAGATTTATGTACTTTCCATGATGAGTTCCTTCTAAAATAACCTCTATCTAGTACTACTACTAAAATCTTGTTATCCTGTGGACATTTCAATTTAGTTCATCGACAACGTAATAAGGAGCACCTTTCGTGACTATTTATCGGACACAATCCGGCAATTCCACTAATTTGTTGCAGCATCCAACGTATCGTAAAGTACATAGGTGGGTACGTAAATCCGGAGCGAGCCAATGTGCGGGTTTCGTCATGGTGCTCTGAGTTTCCGAATGAGGTGATTCGCCCGGTATAATTATGATTATTATTGTGTTGGACATTTCTGATTCAATCATTCATTTAATTTCTTTACCACTTCCCAGGTAAAGCACTAGGAAGTGGTGAAGGGCGGGCGTTTTGGGGGACTGACTGTCTTTTGTAATTTTGACGTTCAAAAAGTCCTGACTCTCTGCCTATTTTGAATAGATGACTTTTGATTTTGATTTTTTTTATTTTGCCTGGTCACTTGGCGTTAGCTTTATGTGTAAAGTTAAGGCCTGTCTATCCCTTATCTTAGAATGATAGGAGATAAGTACTCTATTGAAAACATGATTATACAAAATCAATTAAATAAGGCAGTTTCTTTTTCATGTTTAAGTATGTAATTTAAAAACTTATACCTGCCTAAACAAAATAAAAACAAATTTTTGAAAGCCCAATGACTATATTTGTTAATCTCTATTATCTAAATCTATATATCTATAAATATAAAAATAAATCCCTGTTTCCCTTGGTCACGGCATCACACGTGAACGGCTGGACCAATTTTGCTAATACTTTTTTTGTTGTTTTTGTTATTGTCTGTAAAAGGTTCGTATGAAAGAAAAAAATAAAAATTTGCGCGTAACACATATATAATGCTAATCCAATATTCATAGTTAATAACCGACAGACGTTGTCCTACGTCTGTCGGGTCAGCTAGTCAACAATAAAAACCGTTTTTCACGCAAATCGTGAAACTACGTAGAGAGGTGAGATGATTAAATTTTCCCAAAATGTATCAAAACATTTTCCCTAATAAAGAATGTTTATATCGCCTTCACTAAAGAACCACAAGGCACCTCACCCCATTACCCTCAATTTCAGTAACAGATGTAGTGCGTACACACTGCGTAGACACGCGGAACCAATTTACGCAGAGTCTACGCGGAGTCGGGTAGTATCGTTTGATATCTGTGTACACAGACTGAAGCTTTCAACGCCGGCAAACAAATGAGGCTGTCAACCACAGGTGCGTCTTTGCCGTGACGTGCGTTCACGTAACGAATTTTCGCGTAATTCCTAAGGATTGAAACACACTGGGTGACAATGGAGGAAGGTCACGCCATTAGTTTTGGAGACAAGCGCTCCATTAGTTTTGAAAAGGTGTTGGCAGGTAGGCATAGTTTTGAGAGTTTCGCTGCTTGAGAAAAATTACAGTGAGTACAATCTAATACAAAAATTAAGCTGAAGAAATAGTTTGTTTGAACGCGTTGATCTCTGGAATCGGATTTCAAAAACGTTTTTGTAATTAATGGACCGATTGTTGAGGAAACTTATAGGTTTAGGAGCCGAGCAAAAATAAAATAAAAAAACAGAAAAGAAAGTAATAGCGGCTGGGCGATAGGATGCAATGCGGTGGGTCAGGAGCTGAAATTGCATGCGGACGGAGTCGCAAACAGAAGCTAGTAAAATAATAAATAAAAAGTTATGAGTGATTGTTTCTGTAGGAAAAAGCGTCTTCTCATACACAGGAAGAACGATCACTGAGAAGATGAACTCTGTACAATATGAAAAATATCGTGAGTCCCAAAGATTGACGATCCACTTACAGAGCGACACCTGGCAAATACCTATGCCCATATTTTTTAAATTTCAGCGGCTTGCCCGCGTGGCTGTAACAAGAACCTTCGCCATTAAAAACAGTACACAGAGGAGCAGAGACATCGATGCGAAAACAGTAAAAATTAAATCAGCACGTGGTTCTAGGTTCATAGGTAACGTCGGAATTTTTCGTCGGTTGACAAAAAAATAAGCTGTTTCATATAAAAGCGCAATTAATACCTTCGTTGTCAAAATAAATTGCAACGGCTACTTAAAAAAAAAAATACCGGAGAAAACTTTCGTCGGTAACATTTTGTACAAAATCATATACCTACTGACTCCACGGCAACTTATGAAATTCATTATAAGTATATTGCTTCATTCCAGTACAATATTCCTTGTGTGTGTATAGTTCCGTGTGGTGCCAGACGAAAAAGAATAGCACCATCCCATTTCTTCCCGTGGGTGTCGTAGAAGGCGACTAAGGGACTTATTAGAGAATGGCAGCAGCGTTCTCTATGCATTTGACCACCATACTGCGATCGCCAACCCGCCTGCCAAGCGTAGCGATTATGGCAAATCCCCCCTTTCGGGGGAGGTCTATGTCCAGCAGTGGACGTCTTTCGGCTGATATGATGGTGATGATGAGTACAAAATTATGTTAAAATGACTCTTGTAAAACAATGAAAGTACTCAATTTGATAAAACAATGACCACATTTATGATGTCATAAATAAATAGTAAACACATAAACATAACATTAATAAAGTTGTTCATTATTACTCTGATAATTAACACGTGTAACGAGATACTACCGAAACAATTATAATTATTACTTTTACACATTTATTTTAAGTTGAAACATTCAATGGTGAATATTGTTTACAGGTTTAAATATTATTATGTTACCGGGCATTTAAAATTATTATTTACTTTACTGACCGGATGCAGATTTTCAAACCAAAATAAAAATAACCAATAAATAATAACCAATTGCGAGTTTCTCTACTTTAACTGTATTATACACCGTGAAATTTGAATGGTTGTTTTCCCGCAGCGAAATGGTTTTGTCTTGGTAATACGATCGTTTTATAAAAAAAATATATATTAGAAACAAAAAAATAGCAGATTAACCATTGTGATAAATCACCACGTGCGAGAATTTATTTTGCTTTGAACATTTATGCATCGATGTTCCCTTTGTCGGAGGTGCGTGCGATTCGAGTAGTACCGACAAGTTACCTCTAGTGTTACTATTGAGCAGTGTTTTATCGAGTTGATGAATATTTTTTAAATTATTTTAAAACAAAAAAATCTATTTTGTTTACTTTTACTCTATGTTTCGAAAGTACTCCTTATGGCAAGTTGTTCTGCCGCGGGAAAAAAAACCATTTAAATTTCACGGTGTATAATAGATAACATTACTTACATGATACTAACATCCGTTAAAGAATATCTTAGTGACAGATTAAAATAATATTTACAAAATTTTATCTATCTAAAAAGCGTTGCTCCCTTATTAGAACAATAATATTCTTTATTGACATTTTTATACCATTTATTATTATATACGAAATTGTGACTAACTATTATCTATTTGTTATGTACTGTCTTAATTTTATTGACATATTATTAATTATTAGTGTTTGGCATGAAATTCTCTTAATCTTACCTAGATTTGACTTTATTTTATGTTTTAATATTGTTCTTTGACATTCGATTACCTACCCTTTATACCGTATTGTATGCCTTCTGGCGGAACATAGTATGGACAAACATTTAGTTTGATTTAAATGTTTGGTTGATTATAATAATTTTGAAATGTTATTTTAATAATTATACAACTAGATTATCGATAATGTAATAATTTGCACATCTTATTAGGTAATGATACAGTGTACTTTATATTTATTTGTAACATCTCACCTACCTGTATTATGCAAATAAATAATTTGATTTGATTTGATTTGATTTTTTTGTATATAACATCTGTATAACTTTATGTTCACAAAATTAAAAAAATAATTTGAATATCAAATACATTACATAACTTTAACATTAGGTACTTGGAGGAAGTGCTAACATAGCTCGGCAAATTCAACGTACATTTTTTACGTTTCTTACGTGTTTTGCTATTTGCAATTCAGTGTCAGGTTGTATATTGAACCAAATATGATTTGCGACCGTAACAAATTTGGCTTTACAGAATTATAATAATTAAAATAGCCACTACAAAAAAGTTAAAATTGCAGAAATCGTACAAAAAATGTATTGGGCTACCTCAGTGCTTCCCCCTTAAGGTGAAATCCCACGAAATTAATTTTATATACCTACTAGCTTTTCCAACGGCTTCGCCCGCGTGGAGTTCGAAAATTATCCCACGGGAACGTATTACCGGGATAAAAGTATCTTATGTGTTAATCCAGGGTATAATCTATTTGTGTGTCAAATTTCATCCAAATCCGTTCAGCCGTTGTTACGTGATTGAGTAACAAACATCCAAACTTCCACATTTATACTATATTATATAGCAAGATAGTACGATAGTACCTATAATAGCTAGCAATGCTGAGATAAAGTTTAACAAGTTCTCAACTTCAAATTCTCAATCCAGAAACGAAGGCCCTAATCCCCGTTCCACTCAATTGTGAAAAACTTTTTATCAAGGCACTTGGAGTAGCTATAATTCCAAAGATGCGTAGGCTACAGACTAGTACCTATAGAGATACTAAGCTTTGTTTTTGGGTCAGAGATTATCAGATTCTGGTTCCTAGAAACAGCAAACAGAATAAAGAAAAGCCTTTGAATAAACCAGCGGATAATGAAATTAGGACTTCTTTTTGATAAAACAACTACGTTTTCTATGAAAAACTTCAAGAATACAAAAGACTTCGCGTAATGAGCTAAAAAAAAATTTTACTATTAACCCACTCGGTTATAAACGATCTACCCGTCTTATTTCTTGATAGAGAAAACAATGAATAGTAAAGGTAAAATCATCTTTAAAAATACTTTTTATTTTCAAAACGATAAATACTTTTATCTAGAACATTTTCCTGAATTAGTTACATCTCCTAACCGGTATACTATCACACTTTACAAATATATTTTGAAAATTTTAAAAAGCATCTAACCTAGCCACTGCTCCAACAATGCTGTCACGAAAGCATTTTTTTTATGAAGGCGAAATAGGTTATTATTCTCTGACTTTCTCCCACAAAACCTGCAGTGTGTCCCCACCCCAACCTGACTAAATTGACACTGTCTCGTAGCCGTCATGGTGGTACATAAGTAATTAATTACTGCAATAGTAATGCTGCGTTTATTTCTCAAGTTATATTATATACGAACGCATTAAGCTTGTGTGTTTCGCCTTGATTAATATGTAACCTGAATAATTTCTGCGTATTTTGGCGTCGACATCTTGGTTTGTTTTATGGAGTGAAGCGCAATGAAATTGAATAATATAATTTCTGGCTAAAATAAGATCATAATCATCATTATCATTTCAGCCGAAAGTCGTCCACTGCTGGACATAGGCCTCCCCCAAGCTTCACCACTTCGACTGGTTCTGTGCTTCCCGCATCCAGCGGATCACGATAGATCGAATTAAAACCTATTAAAATATGATGACACAATCATTTACTGATACTCGTATACCCATGCGACAAAAATAATATTCATCCTGATAAACTTTCCAACGAAAAGCAACAAACGCATTGTTTGTTGTCTAATCGTGTCCAAAGTCTGTTCCCTTCTTGTCCCAAAAAAAAAACACATTAAACCGAAGTACGAAAGTAACAACTAACACCGTTATCATGGCGACTCATTGAGCTCACAGGTCTACAGGGAAAAACTAATTTCCATCAAAATAATAAAAAAAAGAAAAATTCCAATTACGCCACCCTCCATTGAATTTAATGAAATCTCCACAATTGTCTCAACACTGCACAGGTGTATTTTTGTTTAATAAACCTTAGACGAAAAAGGTCACCCTGTTATCGGGGGTCGTGGACAAAGGACCCCGACCCATTCCACTTGTCTTAAGATAAAAAGAGAAAGTGGATTAAACGCATAGATAGCCGCCGCCCATAAAGAGATTCTACTCAGTGATAACGCTGAGAAGACGCGGGCGAGCACTGTGTTTTGCTATCTAAAAAAGGTTTCACTCCAATGTATTTTTATGCAGGTGCCTATTAAGATAAATTTTACGGTAGCCCATCTTATTTTTGAGGCTCTAAAGTGTAGACTTCTTGAATAATATTACGCTGAGAGAAAGGTTTAAACAAAGATATTCAACAACACAGTATTAGGCTGAACAGCTAAAAAGTAAAGGTCATGCTATATTTATCTGCTATATTTAATCAAAAGTTACATTTTTCATCATGAAACATTTTTGGTACGAGGTAATCTTTCTAATAACATTATTTAACAATGGTTTAAGCCTTGTTTCGATTACCAAACCCTTTACAATATTCATTTCTAAATAAACAAAACGTGAAAAATTGGTTATAATCCTGTTTCAGCTACTTTTGCCATGTTGTATTTTTACGAAACAAGCTCAGACTTCATGAAAAATATAAAACATAAAAAATGTCAAAGCAAAAATAACGAGGCAGATAACTTTTGTAAAATATATTAGAAAAACAGACATATTCTGAAACCAAGCGAACATAAATCTGAACTACGACATTTTTCAAATCAACGAAACAATTCGATCATTTGAACACAACTTCATTACAAATAAAATTGAAAAATACGCCCCAATAAAGAAACAGATGTCGCAAATGTCAACACTAAGAAACATACTCTTAATAATTTACACAAAAAGACGTGCAATCACGTTTCCCAAAGACGAATCAATCACAGAAGGGTATCATGGAACTGGATTATTTAAAATTCACATTGATATTGAAGCTTTTATTCCATTGTTAGTGAATTTCAGACTCCAATATTTTTGCTGAGTGCGCATTAAATTTCGTATTCCCTCTTGAGGCCGCGACGCAATTATTCACCTTCAAAATGCAATTCCCTGCATAGAACTTGCAATGCATTTCAGCATTTCCCCGATTCAATAATGCAGACAAAAGATATCTGCTTGCATTAATTGAATTTTTTATTCGGGTAAAATTTTTTTTTTTTCGTGTTTCCGCGGGAATATACAAGGTGTAACAGAATTTATTCTGTCGCAAGACCTGAAGTTAGTATGTTCCTAATTGAGTACTGAATCGATTTATGTAACTTTTAATATAGGTATTTTTTACAAAAATAATGTAATTTACCATACCTACAGCCGATTGAGCCAAAGAAAATTCAATCTTACGTAAAGGCAATAAAGGTCAATTTTAAATGCGTAAAGTATTGCTAGGGTCAATACGTTTTTCTTAATAATAACGCTAGCTTTAAAAAAAAGGTTTGATAATTGTTTGATGCTTTTAACTTGATACTCTAATTGGGGTGTATGAGGACCTGCGTTAATTATGTTATCTACATGTTGTATAACTCACTCCCTTTTGTTTGCTTACTGCAGTTATACCAATTTTAGCATTCATATAATAAATATGGTGTTTCGCGTGTGTTTTCGGGTGCTAATTGGCGTTGTTATGTTTTAATAACACCTTGATAACAATTAATCAATCTGCAACGATTTTTGGAAAGCGACCTTGTTTTCATTGGAAAATTATGGTTACTGAAATACAGTACACTTATGACACGGTGATTGCGGAGCGCTCTTTCAATTAATGTAATTAATGGAGACAACGTTAATTCAATTATATATATCTTTAAAATAATCTTAAGACGTCGTTTGTTTGAAACAAAATAGATTTAATTGTTTAATACTCTATCTATTTTTGTTAGGTAGTAAATAAAGAATTCAACGTATATGATGACGTATATCAGCTGGCTTACATTTCAACCGATAATCACAGAAAAAATGGTAAAACACGAATTTATTTCGTCCAAAAGGTTTCAAATAAATCAAAGTTAGAACATTCACAAAATAAACGCAAACAATGGTCTGTAAAACAGCATTATGTTTGTTTAAGAGCCCTCAAAAAGGTTCTAAGCTTTCCTGCGCATATCTGTCATAATATATTTTCCAGGTCCATTTTCACGTAAGAAATCATTACAACCAACAACGAGCCATTATCTTACTTACAAAGTACATCATCTTTACATTATGTATATCTATAGCGTCGCAGTCTTGTGTAGGATAAGTCATAAGGTTATGGCGGGGAGAAAGAAAAAGTAAAAAAACTCAAACGAAATTTAAGTTTGCTTCGAGGAAAAACGGCGCCAAAAAAAAATGGCCGACGAAGTTAGATGTTCTATTGAACCTGATAGCCACTGATTGAAATTCATATGTGAAATATTTTAATGGATTTAATGGAAAACTAACTTTCTGTACGCTTACAACAAAAATGTAGTACCTACCTCCATCAAAGCAATCGGTACTGTATATTTCCACTTTTATTTCCTAAGTAGACTTTATAATTAACGTCCACAATGAATGTTACCATAATAATTTTCCATTAAAAACTTATCGCATTACCTACCTCACCGACAAACTCGTAAACAGCATCTTAAGAACAACCAGACACTGCAATTTGCACTTAAGACACGAGTAAATATAGTGCATTATTAAATGGCACCGTCGCTTATGAATAGTACCGAAGCACTAAAGCGCTGTTAAAAATTCAAGAAAAAGCGGCGTTCCCAACTGTGGCCCGGGGGTACTCTTAACGCGATGCCACTGAAGCTGTGATGAAAATACTTAATGAACTAAAGGAAACAACGGCCAATGACGTTTGAGAAATTGGCCGGCTTTGTGAGCATTACGTGAATGTGAATCTTTAGCTTAGCGCTGCGTTGAGCCAGGTTACTGGTGCGAGTTTTGGTGGGCGTTACCTGAAGGCCAATAAACTTTCAAGACTATAGTCGCAAAGCTGAGACGGAAGTCTCAGCGATGCTCAATGTCAAAAACTTGTCTAAAATGTATGTAAATTGGAGGTATTCAAATTAGGACTTCAAAAAGGGTTTTGTGTTACTTTATTACTCCGACATTTATTAAAAACCGATTTGGAAAATTTCTTGAAAGTGTGTTCCTGATAGAGTGGTGTCAAATAAATTTGGTAAATTTCTGATAAGTGGTTTTTAAGTTAGCTTACTTTTTTTGGATGCTTTTTTTTGTGAGATAATTCCGAACTCCACCCGGTTGCTGCCGCGGACAAAAGCTAGTAAATTACTAAAGCCTTTTTCTTGATTTCTAAATAAAATTCAAAGCATTTAATATCTCTACAATTATAACAAAACATGATTACAGAACGAAACGTTTTTTTTTTAGCTCAAAAGAGAAGTAGTTTCCATTGTAATAATATTAATTTATTCAATTAAAAACTGTGGCGTGCCTCTGCATATTTTTACAACTTAACGACTTTTTGTTTTACTTATTAGTTTTGTTAGATTCGGTTAGTGTATAACAATAGTTTTACAGATATTTTTGCAAGAGTTCAGAAGATTGTATCAATGTTAACATATATTCGCGCGCGTAGAATTTATTATAACACGCCTTAGGATTAAAAGGCTTATTTTAGGTGGCGTTGGTCTAGTGGGTGCAAGCGCTACTGCTAAGAATGTCCCAGAGTGTTAATAGGTATTCCCATCTGCAGTTTCTCAGTAGCAGCCAAGAGTCCGGATTTGCGTCCGGTTGATGGATATAGGCCGCCCCCTATTACATGGGACTCAAACATGACTGGCGATAATTTATGTGGGTATACAATAAGTACACCTCTGCCTAACTCTTCAGGAGATACAGTCGTAATATTATGTCATCATAACTAGCCTATATGTTCCCACTGCTGGCTGGGACACGGGCCTCCTCAGTGAGTGGGAGTGGGCCGGAATCCACCACGCGGGCCCCACGGGTTGGTAGATGTCACATGTCTTCAAATTTTTGGTTCTAGGACATGCTCGTTTTCTCACGATGTTTTCCTTCACCGTTTTGAGAGCAGTGGTGAAGAAATTATTTACACAAAGTTAAGCGCCAGTCGCAGTTTGAACTTAGGACCTGCAATTTGTAAGTCGCCGCCGTTACCACTGGGCCACCACTGCCTCCTATTTTATGAGTTGTTATCGATACTACTACCAATAATAAAGCTGAAGAGTTTGTTTGCTTGAACGTGCTAATCTCAGGACCTACAAGTCCGATTTGAAAAATTATTTCAATGTTAAATAACCCATTTATCGAGGAAGGTTATAGGTTTATATAGGTATGAGGAACAGGGTGTAAAGTTCACTCATACTCTATTGGTAAAGGAGGATCCTCCGACCAGACGAGTGTTGTGTCTGGTGGGCTACTGCCCGACTGTTGATGTCGGGATGCTGTATATATGTGGATCGCGCGGTAAACTCTGCTTGCGCGATGTAGCTGATGTAGTTGCGGTGTGACGTCAAGTCTTGAGTAGTTCGCATATCGCATTGTAGATGGCGCCACTTCACTTTTTGTGTTTTCCACATTTGTTGATTTTGAAGTTCGTATGTGGCATTGTAGATGTCCGCCACAGGCTAAATAACATCACGCTAAGACCTTTTAAAGCCGAGCAAAGAGAAAAAAGTCACGAATACGAAGTACTCGCACGGGCAGGCGAGGCGAGCGACGGGGTGGGTCGAGGGAGCAAGAAATTTGACGCGAACGAAGTCGCGGGCAGAAGCTAATTTAATAATACTTAAGCTAGGCCAAAAGAACGTGCAAAGTTATTTCTGTCCTGTTCACAAGAGAAGGGGTCACCTCGACCTGTGTACAACTTTGTGGTTTCTGCCTACCTCCCTGAAACTTAGCGATCGTGTTTATTTACCACACATTGTGTTCCTTTCATTATTTACATTTTCTGCTACATTCAGAGAGAAAAGGGCTTGGTACTGGTACGGTTACGTAGTAACTGGATTTTGGGAGATAGGCCCTCATGAAGAGAGACTCTGCACTCGAAGTCGTGGACGATTAAGTTTATCTAGGACAAACTGTGCAGGTCCAAATTAAAAAAAGGTAAATCTTCGATAGGCAGTCGCTCCATGTAAAATAGCTGCTGGCATTCAGCTGCACCCGGTTAAGCTGGAACCTAACTCCATCATATCCTACTAATATTATAAATGTGAAAGTTTGTGAGTATGGATGTATGGATGTATGTATGGATGTTTGTTACTCTTTCACGCACAAACGGCTGAACGGATTTGAATAAAATTTGGTACACAGGTAGTTTGTAACCTGGAATAACACATAGGATACTTTTATCCCGGTACTACGTTCCTGTGGGATAGTTTTCGACACCCACGCGGGCGAAGCCGCTGGCAAAAAACATTTGGTATTTGAAAATGATCTGAGGGGCAATTCTCGTAATTTGAAGAACGTTCACAGTCTGATCTCAGTGTCAATTTGTCAAAAATACTTCTAGTTTCCATACATTTTGGAGAAGTTTTTGACATTTGATTGTCGCCGACATGACACTGCGACTAACTAGATTGTGAACGTTTTTAATTACGAGAATTGGCATTCTGTTGTGATGTAATAATCGTCTATTTGTACACTTATTTATAATTCAAATGAGCCTTGAATTATAAGTTAAACACGCTTATTAAAAATAGCCTTAATGGCCTCTCATTTCATTATAATTTTATGTGATAATGAAAAGGACAGGCATTGCTTATAAAGCATTTATTCATTATTGACAAGCGTCTATAAATAATGCCTGTGTATTATTATGTAGTCTGTCATTTATTATAATAAACAGTAACATTAGCTGTCTTATGTAATTTTGACGTACAAAATGTGCTGATTCTCGGCCTTATTTGGGTTGGTGATGTTTTTATATTGTCTAGAAAGAATTAGAATTCTATTAAATCAACGAAAACGGGACAAACAAATATTCAAATATTACAAATATTCTTATATGGTACAATTAATGTTATACAACATGTCCCGTAATTAACGCACACCACCAAAAGCCCCAACAAGAATATTATTTTTTAATCATCTACACTAATATTATAAAGAGGAAAGATTTCATGGTTTGTCTGTTTTAATTGAATAGGCTCTGAAACTACTGAACCCATTTGAAAAATTATTTCACCATTAGAATTCTACATTATTCTTGATGGACATAAATGATAGCATATTTTCAAAAAAACTTAGGGATCCATATGAAAAATTGATAATGTAAGTAAAGGTGTGAAAAAAATAACAAAAAAAATCCTTATATCGCGTACGCTACGGAAACTATTAACAATAGAGCAAAGTGTTGTGCTACAGTTTTATAGAAGACATTAATTTCTACAAAAAAATCCGCAATACTATATGTTTGACTATTACAAACTTACTTATTTCTCGGATATAATTTTATTCGCTGATGACACTTCTCTTATTTTTAGAATAGATAGAAAAGATACAGATGTCTTACATGTCAACGATAGTCTAGCTGTTCTCTCGAAATGGTTTGCGGCTAATAATCTTTTACTCAATGCAAACAAAACTAAACGTCTTAAGTTCTCATTACCAAATGTACCCCAATTAGGTCTAAATTTAAAACTTGATGGCAAGAAACTAGATGCTATTTCCGAAACTGTATTTCTAGGAATTACTTTAGATTCAAAATTGCAATGGGGTGCCCACATTAGAGCTCTTTCAAGTAGATTAAGCTCAGCTGCTGACGCAGTAAGAAAAATAAGGCAGTTGACTGATATAGCCACAGCTAGGTTAGTATACTTTGCTTATTTTCATAGTATTATGTCTTATGGCGTTCTGCTGTGGGGGTCGGCAGCTGACGTTGATTCAGTTTTCATTCTACAAAAGAGGGCAATCCGCGCAATCTATAAAATGGTGCCTCGCGAGTCGCTTAGAAACAAATTCAACGAAGTTGACATACTAACTCTGCCTTCTCTTTATATCCTAGAAAATATCTTGTATGTTCGCAAAAATGTAGGTCTTTTCAAAAAAAGATGCGACTTCCATAATCTAAATACACGTAGTAAAGATGAAATTGTGATTCCAAAATTTAGATTAACGCTTCTATAACAAGTTGCCAAAATCGATTACAGAACTTAGCGATGGAAAGTTTAAAATATCAAACGTGTCCTTATCAAAAAAGCATATTATACAACACTTGTAATATCGAGTATTTATTAGTGATTCTCATGGAAATCATGTCACTTGGTTTAAATAGGTTGATTTTACTTATGTAGATTCTTTTACATATTGTGAATGAGAGAACGTTGTAGGCCTACAGTTTCTATTCTTTATTTTCATTCCTCTAAAGTACCTGGTACTTATTGACAGGCTTGCAGCCCTGCACTGTCCTCCCATACCTATTAACACTGTAATTTGAAAACATTATAAAACCCAATTATTTTTAAAAGAGTAACCGTGGAGTTTCTTGCCGGCTCTTCTCCATAGGAAGCGACAAATTGGAACCGTGCACCTAGCTTCTGACGTTTCATAAGTGCCCTTGCAGGTTTATGTGAAATAAAATATTTTGATTTGATTTGATTTACAGTTATGTGTATGGATCGGATAATCGGATGCATGTTTACCTAAAGTTAATTTTTAGTTATGAAAATATGGAAGCGGCTTCTTAAAATATTTTTTGTACAAAAATCCTGGGATGCCAGTAACACCAGGAATGCATAACTAGTCAGTTGTACCTATAGTATGGAAGCGACTTCTAAATGATTAGGATTGCATAACTATTCAGACGTATATTTACTAAAAAAATTAACTCCGATGGAAATTTGGTACCTATACCTATGTACCTAGGTTGTAAGTCTGTAAAAACATTTTTTTACATTAAATTTAAAAAAAATCGGTACAAAAGCGCATTCCATTTTAGCCAACCTCTCAACTTTAGGTAAATATGCACCCGAATATCCGATGTCTATTATGTTACAAGAAATAAAAAACATTTGAAAATATTAAAAAATAATACAAAAAATTAACATAGTAATAATAATATAGAAATTATCTTTATAATATACTATTTTCTATTAAGACCCGACACAAAAAGAGGGGTATTACACGTTTATCGTGTGGATCTATGTGTCTGTGTGTGTATCTATCCGTGGGTCGTTGCGGTATCACAGCTCCCACACAGATGATTTTGATTGTTTGTTTTGTCAAAAGCAGACTTGATCAAGTGTTGAAAGTATAGAAAGTCTGCCAAGAGTGTGTTAAAATATATTTAATATTTTTTTGTTAAATACCTAGGTATATCTACCAGTGCGAAATCAGGGTGGGCCGCTTGTAATACATATACTGACTTTTTACTACTGTGTATAAAATAACGTCTATTTGTTAAATTAGTCATCTCATTATGGGAGAAAATTGTGGTCACATAACACAACTATACAGGCATACAGTCGCACACGTATAAGGATTTTGACTGGACAGCAGTAATGTGACTTAAATTTTAAACTTCATGACAATACTGATAAAAAAATGATTTCAGGCAAATCATATACTTATAACATCACTACAAATCTTATTATAATCATTACACTAGTAATTTATATTTTCAATTACATACCTACATAAGTAAAATGAAAATCAAAAGTCATTTATTCAAATTAGGCTGAGAATCAGCACTTTTCGAACGTCAAATTACATAAGACAGTCTCCCAAAACGCCCGCCCTACACCACTTCCTAGTGCTTTAGCTGGGAAGAAGAAGTGGCGCAACAAACACCCCAGCAGCACAGCTATCTGTTAAGTTAGATAGACTTGATTCTATACATAGGTAGGCAAAGTAATCAACGTTAAGAGACACAGAACTTAAATAATTTGTCATATGTCAGCTAGCCATGCCAATATACCAACAAATAAAATGATAACTTAACTCAAGCACAATAAATAAAAATGTAAATAAAGCATGCTACCAAAATAAAAGCCTCCTGGTATAAAGGGCGTGATAGCTTACATATGCAATGCTGGATTATGTTCACATAGCTGTTACGACCCGAGTAACAACTCGAGGCCACAAATGATAACCTAGGACCATCGACGTAAAATAAATAAACAAACAGGTAGGTAATTATTAGCAACAATAACAAAATAATGACAGAAATCGACTCAGTAAACAATTCTGAACAAGCTACTTAAATATTGTGAATTATTTCAGTAACACATTAGAAACGTTTCATAGTTATGAGAACAACCTTACACTTTCACAATTTCGACCCAAAACATCACACACACACACACACACACATCTATGTTATTTTTAACTATATTTTATTGTCAGCCAAATTACCTATCCTATAGAAACCGAAAGTTCCTCAGAAATCGGTACATGGCCAGCAATTTAGTAAGACGAATGGTTATTGTCAGACAGTGTTCAGGAAATATGAAGATGGATGGTTGGGAGCATGCCCTATCTATTGATCCCGGGAGCAAAGATGCTGCTTAAACCGGGATAATGAAAATTTTATGCATATTGTCCTCTTCGTCTGCAGGACTGGGTAGGGCAGCGTTTGTATAAAATTATAATGTTTACTAGTGATTCTCGTGGCCTTGTTTGTGGTTTAATATTTTTTGTTTTACTTTAGCAAATCTCAAATGATATTACGAAGAGAAAAGATTAGATATTTGTTTTACGCTGTCACGCTAAAATAGCTTAAATGTTTGGATGAAATTTGGCTCATGGGTAGACCATGGTCTGAATTATCACATAGGATACTTTTATCCCGGAATTCTTATGCGTTTGAGACTTATGTGGATGAAACCGTGAAGTGCAGCTAACCCCTACTAATATCATAAATGCGAAAGTAACTCAGTGTGTCTGTCTGTTACGTTTTCACGCCTAAACTCCTGTACCGATCTTCATGAAATTTGCCTGGGTTATGGAAAAGGACATAGACTACTTTTATATGTATACAAAGATTTCATGAGCTATTTAGATATTTTCGCAAATGCATAGATTTCCTAGGATATAATTATGTAGGTACTAGCTTTTGCCAGCGGCTGCGCCCGAGTGTGTGTCGACAATTTATCCCACGGGAACGTAAAACAGGGATACAAAATGTCATATGTGTTAATCCAGTTTTTAATCTAACTTTGTGCCAAATTCCATCCAAACCCGTTCATCCGTTTTTTTGTGATTGAGTAACAAACATCCGAACATTTAAACTTTCACATTTATAATAGTAGTAGAAAGTAGGATTAGTTATTGTTGCGTTTTAATGTTTCCGGTTAATCTTAAGGTGAACCTAGTCTACATTTTTCCCATACAAACTTCGGGAGTGTTTTACTCCATTGTTTGACAATGTACATAAAAAATTAAACATGGTATGGTTTTTTCTCATTATTAATATTGTCTGTACGGAAACAGAATACTAAAATAAAAAGCCATTCAAAAGTTAGAAGCCAACAAAGATTCGTTTTTCTTGCTAATTTAACCTAACTTTGGGCGTGTTTAAGTAATAAAAGATGTGCAAAATCTGAAAAACCAAGTTGGTACCGACAAAGCACAAATATCGAAAAGTTCAATTAACTTTATTGGTCATTGATTTATGCAGTGTTTTTTTTATAAAACCCGGTCTTCCGAAGTATTGTTCTTAATTTTTTACGCGCCTGTTGTACTATAAATGATCCTGCATCTCACTCAAGAATGTTGAGCGTGTAGACTAGCGTCTAACTGCTCATCACTGATACTACCTCTGTCGGACACGATGCCTGATGAGACAGCGTGCATTTTAGCCAGGCCCACCAGTGAGTTCGAGCCCGCGACTAGGTTCCCCTTAAGGGTTGGTTTCGGGATTTTTACTGATTACAACTTAGTCGTTTTTGTTCTTAAGAGATCCCGTAGCAAGATTGATAATCTTATGATAAAGGAACTCAATTCGATTCGAAAATACTTAATCACCCCCGAAACAGAGCCATAAGTAAATAAAAAATTACACATTCAATAGAAGAAGCGACAAGACGTAAACAGTTGAAAGGTCAACTTAACAAAAATACTCAACCAAAAATTACGACTCAATTTTATTCACAGTTCGTAGTTGATTCAGTCTCAGAGTTAATTATCGAGCTTTTTAATTTACGAGAATGGCTTCCAAGGATCTTTGAGTCATTAATGAAAATAGGATTATAACTGGAATAATGAATTTAAAGCGAAAAGGCCGAGCCGTTGACCTTGGTTTCGTTTAACTTCATTTACTAAAATAAACTTGCGTTGCGTTATCAGGCTTTTTGTTGTAGAGAATAAAGTTTAGTTTAAGTTTCTACTGTTTTAGTTTTTACTGCTGTGCATGCGGCCCTGTTTATAAGTTTAAATATAATAACAATACCTGTGCAGTGGTATCGGTCCCGGATTAAAAGTTTGGAGGTCGTAAATTCAAACCCAGTCAGGCGCTTTAATTTGCGTGAATTATTTCATCACCACTATGCTTGCCAGACGTGGAAATTTACGAATAACATAAAGAATAAAATAATAACGTGCCAGAGGGGAACGGAACGTAGCATGCTTACTATAAGAAAAACACACAGAATCCGTCATACAAAAATAATAAGCATAATCAAAACAGTGGATGCGCTCAAATATGCTCAAAGATTGAAATTGAAGTGGGCTGGCCACGTAGCACGACTTAAAGATAAGAGATGGACACCTAAAGTAACTACATGGGACGGTCCACAGGGCAAGCGTCGGTAGACGACATTAAAAAATTTAAGTCGCTGGACCGCACTGGATTTATGTCGCCAGAGACAGAGAACAATGGAAATCTTTGGAGGAGGCCTTCACCTGAGAGGGGTCCAAGCATATAAAAATTAAAATAATAAATTGGATATCCTAAAAATAATAATAATTTACTTATATTATAATATATTTGATTATTCCAATTTTTCTATTAGATACATATAACCGAATTAATTATTTTTTTCTTTTAAGCTATTTTCTGTAATATTTAAACGGAAAATAATAACAATCAAGCATGTGATTTGAATTCAATATTGTAAAATTATTTTGTAAATGCATGGAATAAAAGGCTTTTTTTTTAATTTTATTTATTTATTTATTATTTCATCACCATTGCTCTCAAAACGGTGAAGGAAAACATTGTTAGGAAACCGGCATATCCAAGAGCCAAAAATTCAAAGACATGTGACATCCACCAACCCACACTGAACTCGCGTGGTGGATTATGAAAACAGACCTGCTTTTTGTGAGAGGGAGTTCCCTCTCACAAAGAGCAGGCCTGTGTCCCAGCAGTGGGGACATTGCTGGCCAATTTTGATGAACAATACCTAAATTACAATCTAGCCAGATAACACTAGATCAATTGCAAAAAATAACAAGTGCTTCAGAAAGTTATTCCCACGTTATAATCGCACTTACGGCCTTAAACATGGACACCTTGCATTTTACAATAAAAATCAATGTAACCTATCCGATCTCCACAACCCTATTAGATTGCATCGTTATGAGACATTTGGACTTTTGACACGTGACGACTGTCAAAGATCTACAATGACATGTTGAACCGTTGGTCCCGACCAACGGTTCAACTTGCTTTCCGAGGTACGGAGGGGTCTCGATTTGTAATGAATAAAGCCACGAGCCACTTATTTGACAAGAATTTTTAGATTTATTAGGTTAGCCATATGTCCTTTCCATCAACATTTTTTATTTTTATTAATTAAGTTTTCATATGTTTAATGTTAATTATTTGCTATTATTGTATAGAATCAAGTTTTTCCAACATAACAGACAGCTGTGCTGCTGGGGAGTTTGTTGCGCCACTTCTTCTTCCCAGCTAAAGCACTAGGAAGTGGTGAAGAGTGGACGTTTTGGGGGACTGTCTTATAATAACTTTGAGGTTCAAAAAGTGCTGACTCTCAGCCTAGTTTGAATGAATGACTTTTGATTTTGATTTTGATTTATCCATTAGCACTCAACTACAACTAGAAATTGTGATTATAGTGCCTAGTATTCCGGTTTACCTCTTAATTTAGCTTGTAACAGGGTTAAATTCAGGTCAGCAGTGTTACGGGCGCGGTTCAAAGTTATGAGTTTAGCTCGCCTTTACGTCACCATTGCCCTTGTGCTATTGTATGCAAAATAATCTAAAATTAACTTTTAGCGTAAGCAATGTTGCAGCAAATTGAAATTTATTTATAACTAGTTATGTTTTAATTATAATTTCCTGTTTACGTTACGGGAAACTTTTGTATTCCCGCAGGGTTTTCACTAGAGCCATAAATGAAGTATCACACTTATGACTTTGAATTCGTCAATTCAACAAAATCCGTTACTTCTTATCTTGGGAAAAGTGTTCTAGACTACTTGATCTACGCAATATATAACTGAGATAAAAGCTCTGCTCTCTACTAATATGTAGAATTACACAAGTTCTTCTAACTTAACCGACAGTTGTGCTGCTGGGGAGTTTGTTGTGCCACTTCTTCTTTCCAGCTAAAACACTAGGAAGAGGAGAAGGGCGGGCATTTTGGGGCACTGTCATATGTAAATTCGTTTGTTCAAAAAGTGTAGATTCTGAGTCCAGTTTGAATAAATGACTTATCATTTTTTATTCTGATTTAACAATCTATGACGACGATGCAAAATTAAAACTAATTTTGAATACAATAGTTCTACAACAACTATATTATGCAACATACAATGCAAAATTTCCTAACTTTGAATTTTATTTTGTTACAGAACAAGAAAACGTGACGGTGTAAACGAAAATTTCATTCTAAATGTAATCCTGAAGATTATGTGAGGTGTTCGGATATTCGTGGAGTGCCTCTGAAAATGTAAAATGGAGAGTTCTTTCCACGCGAGCCCAACTCGGGTACTGTCCCTGTGGACACTGCTGCTCGGATGCTGTAACATTGCAGGTTAGTGAATGTAAATATATTAAAACGAACAGGATAAGAACGTAATACTCTTATAGTGTTATTGATGACGATGATCAATATTGTGAGATGTTTTTAATGCTGTCTCGACACTTGTCCAAAGAAATTATAATTTTTAGTGTACGGTCAGGGAAATTAAGGATGATAGTTATGATATAGATAATTAAAGATGGTAATTAATTTGATAAGAAATTAAGGATAATACAACTGTTCCCATCGGGTCGTGGTCAAAAAACAAAATCAT
Source organism: Polymixis lichenea (assembly GCA_949091785.1). Classification (NCBI taxonomy): domain Eukaryota; kingdom Metazoa; phylum Arthropoda; class Insecta; order Lepidoptera; family Noctuidae; genus Polymixis; species Polymixis lichenea. The sequence goes on along the minus strand of OX420939.1, from coordinate 2,266,734 downwards.
GTAACCGAGAGTTGCGACCAATGTCAATTGAAATATCTTATCGACAATAGCAATGTATGCTAAGGTGACGAAAATATCTATCTTTACAGTTTATAAAAAAAATATTCAATATTTAATATGTTTTGGATTTGACGCTCAACCTGGCCGCTTGATGAGTTAATTCAGTCGGGCGATCCCAAATACATTCTTAAGTAAAATCGTAAATGATTTTAATCATACACGAAAGTTTTAAAATAAAACACGTCTTAAATACTTATGTCAAATCAGTGGTGGCGTACAGTGAAATAAATTTCTCTGATATTTTGCATTTTTTTTTTTCGAAATTCTTTACCGCAGCTTGCAGTGGGAGTAAAATTGTAGAAATTGTCACGTAATGAAACAACCGCTGCGGGTTGTTGTGAATTGTGATCTTCAGCGACCACCAGTACATCTAGCGTGAAGCACGTCCTGGCTGGACCCGGGGCATTGCCACGTCACATGAATCGGAAATGGCCTCCCGGAACTACTCCACCTCATCGTTGATGCTAGCTGGCCTGTCCGGTGTTGATACCCAGGCTTGCACGATCAAAGCTCCCGGTCTAGCGCCCACCGCAGACCACACAGGTCCTGTCGGACCGGCGCACTCGAGCGGAGCGGAGACGTCAAACCAGATGTACCGGTGGTCGGAATACGTCTCCACCTCCTCCATGACGCGCCAGTCGATGACACGCGGCGACAGAGCGAGGCTGGCGAACGAAATGTCCACCATTGAATCCCTCCGCATCCGCTCACACTTGGCGACAAAACTCCGTTTTAAGACAACCAGGATTACCTCCAGAGCCCAGTCCTCCACCATCTTGCCCCTTGTGTCCGTGTACCGGGAACCCCAAACCACGTTGTTGGCATTGAAGTACCCAAAGACGAGCACGGTGAGGGAACGGAACCCGATGACGACGGCTCTCAACTTCGCAAGGGAGTTGCGGAACTCGGCGAGAGTACCACGACAATCTCCCTGAATCGTGCTGCCACGCAACCCCTTCCCTTCTTGACAGCCTCAAGGGCCGGAATACTGGCAGCGGCCGACGAAATTAGAGTAACTGAGCCGCTCAGGTCTTCAACTCAGTCCTCCCTGGGTGGGATAAAGTACGGCTCAGCAACTATGGCGATGTTAATCGACCACTGCGCCATTTTCTGGAGCAACAGATCCTGAGCGTTAGCGCAGTGGTTGATGTTCACCTCGAGGAGGCATAATGTCAATTATTGGCATTACATATCAGCCCCCTCCGGAGCCCCCTGTGAAGACCCTGCCGCGGTTGCAACAGTGGCGGCGGCAACAGCGGTGACGGTAGTGGTGGAGGGCTTACCCCTATCTCTGCCCCTGGCTGTTGCGGGTGGAACGCTGGTCTTGCTTCCAGCACGGTGATCGGACGGCTCGCCAGCTCCCGCACATAAATAACAGTGTGGCATGGCATTGCGCAAGCCAGCCTTATGACTAGGCTGACCGCAGTAGAAGCATCTCAGAGGTCTAGATTCCAGCAGTTTCACCTGCGCGGAAACTCAGCCCACCAGGAGCCTTCGGCCCTTCCGGCCATTTTTTGGGCCACCGACACGAAGCAGCTCACCGTAACGGTTCGCATCCCTGTAGCGCCAGGACGAATGGTGCCTGCCATCACCTGCTTGGCAGAGCACCCGCCAGTCCTAACGACGGCGGCCACCACCTCGCCCTCCGTCACAGAGTCGTCCAGACCCAAGATGTGCATGTCAGCGCACTTGGTGGGCCTCGTCCGCATTTAGGGACGCCCTAAGCCTTTTGGCTAGAGCATCAGTGGTCGGGCCACTGGCCGCTCCGGGGACTTCCAGCTTGGGTCTGGCCCTGGTCCAGGCCATGGTGGTGGTGAGAGTGCATACCTATGCACTCTCACCACCACCATGGCCTGGACCAGGGCTACCTAGCCGTCACCTCCTTCTGACAGGGGTCTCCCCAAGTCACTACCACAGAGCAAGGTGACGCTTTCGCGACCGCTGATAGAGGCAGCAATGTCAACTGTTTCTGAAAAAGTTAAGCCTGTCACCATTTACTCGAATTACGACACTAATGACGTATAGAAACTGGTGGCTTTGAAGGTGGTGCTCGATAGAAGTTGTGCATATGCACTCTCGGCGCTACGAGTTTGCTTAATACTGCAATCTCTAAACACTACCGGTGGCGGTATGGCGATCCCGTGCTTTGTGTCCGCCGCACCAAATTTTTTCATTTTACGTATTTTATATATCTACTAAGTTTTTCCAGCGGCTTCACCTGCGTAGAGGTTGGGAACGCACTACCGAGATAAAACGTATTCAATGTACTATCTATGTGCCAAATTATATCCAAAATCGTCCAGCCGCTTTTGAGTGATCAAGTAACATTAATACATACCAACTTTCACATTTGCAATACCATTCAGATTTCGCTTGAATGCAAATCTCTCTAAGCGACATAAACGAGTTCTGTTAGACCGTTCATAGCCACACGTGGCATTTATCTACGTAGATACTTACTTTAATGTATTATTTTGCCCTATTTGACTGTTATAAGCCATTATCGCACCGTAGCAGAATCTGGATTTTATCTCGACAACATGTTGATGTTTGGCACTTGGCTTAAGTTCCAGCGACATTTACAAATATAATTAAAACAAAAACTGCCTACTGAATATTGTACTGGCAGACTAAATTTTCCCAAATTCGTATATTGATAAGTCTGGTGCGCTACTTTTGCTGTATTTGTATGTGTCGAATTAACCTAAAGCCTCACATTCATTGTGAATACAAATTGAACGGCCAAATTTTTTTATCTCCCAGCATTCCAGGCATGTAGTCAGCAACATAAAAGATGTTGCTGCAAATGTGGCCTAGTGGAAACAGCCGCCTTTGTGTAAATTATTTCGTCACCGTTTCGAAACCGGTATGGCACCTAAAACCAAAAATTTTATGTGACATCTAACAACCCACGTCGTGGATTACAACCCACTTCCTCTCACAGGGAGGATGCCTGTATCCCAGCAATGGGAACATTATAGGCTGATAACCAAGGGCCACTCGTGCAGAGTCTACATAGCTGCAACAAATCATATGCATACATCTTCATAAGGCTCATCTATATGGCTAAACACGAGTGCACGCCGCATAGGGCTCTTACACTATTCTCGTACATCTCTGAACAGTCCACCTACGTGGCTGCACACGAGTGGTGGTGGTACTTGCACCACCAATCACCAAAAACATCTAGCGTTAAACTTGTTTAAAAAATGTTTCAAATTCGGCGTTAAATATGTTTAGTGATTTTTGGTGCAAGTGGCTTAAGTACCTAGCTCAGTAGCAAATTTGACAAACGCAGTTTCTGGAAACCACATGATAGGAAGGAATGAAGAAAATGGCGTGAGAAAAGATGTGAGTATGAATGTCGATGGCTATATGACTGGGTTGACCAAAGAAACGATGGATGCATTTCAGTTTATAATGTTCCCACTGTTGGGACACTGGTCTTCTCTATTCGAGAGGCAGTGGGCTGTCATCTACCACGTGGGCCCAGTGCAGGTTGGTAGATGACACAAGGATATGCCGTTTTCTTCACGATGTTTCCCTTTACCGTTGACACAAAGTATGGCGCCTTCCTGGGTTCCAACTCACGACCTACAACGTTTAGGTTGACACTGCTATCACTGGTCACGAAAAATTGGGATAAAGGCAAGAAAATTATGGGTTTATGGAAACCACCATTTCGAATCAAACTAATCTAATAGTCTGTCATTCTAAGAATGATCGACCTTTTTTGCGCATTGTATCTTTGTGACATACTACTGATCAGATAACCCTCTGGCACTATTTTCGATGTAATCGCTAATCTCTAACAACTTACACCAATCATCAAAGGACATTCTGATATGAGGAAATCCCTTTAAACAATATATTTCCGTGTTCGTCAGACGATGCATACTAACACTTATTGCGCCAAATTATATTACACGTTCGTTATCGAATGAGAATGTAATAATTTTGTTATGTACGATGCTGTTAATGCGTTTTATTAGGTTAGTTAATAATGTGCTGGCGATGAAATATGGGGGCGTGTGGCAAAAAGCCTGTTTATGGGTAAAATGTAGGTTGATACATTTTGTAAAAGATATTTCATTTTCGGATAGTAATAAAGGAAAAATGCATTATAAGGGTTTTGAGAGTTTTGATATAGAAGCAAATAGACATATCTATGTATCGAAAGAGTTTATAGGAATTAGTGACAGAAGCTTCTTCTACTTAATGAACATCATAAATTCATTCATTGACAGATAACGTGATCAGCCTATAATGTTCTAACTGACACAGGGCTCCTCTCTGTCAGATTGGGTCATAATGCACCACGCGAGCCCAGTGCGGGTTCGTTACTTTTGGTTCTAGAACATGCCGGTTCGCTCACGATATTTTCTTTCACAGTTTTAAGAAGATACATACATACATAAACTCACACCTTCTTCCCATGAGAGCAGTGGCGATATTTATTAATTACACAAAGAAAAGTGCTTGTCTGCGTACGAACTCGGCGCGAGTCGTGAGTCACGGCCGTTACCTCTGGGCCACCACTGCAGGCACGGTCGCAGCCAGACTTTGGGGGGGGGGGGGGGCACAGACAAAGACTACGTACATATTAATAACAAAATTTATAATATTTTCGAAAAATTACTATTTTAAGCTTCATGTTTACGGCTTTAGGGGGGTCATGACCCCTGGGACCCCCCTTTGGACTGCGCCTGCACCACTGATAGATAACGCACAGCATAAGCCGCTGCGTCAAGAAGCATGAACGACAAGAATTCCTTATAATATAATAAGGAACTATTATTTTTTAAATTTAACCTTTATAGGGAAATTGTAAGGTAGCTTAGAAGTTTTGTATGTGTCATCTTGTCCCTTATCTTTCATACGGCCAAGAATCAAAGAGTCAAAAAACAAGAACCAAAGAGTTAAATCCCTTTGATCGTTCCGTCTTCACACTTAAGGATTACTCCTGACTGGATCTACCTGTTACGTCCTACGGTTTCACGGTTCCGTACCCAAAGGGTCGGGATTATTGTTGTGGCAAGAATCCATCTGTTACACGAATTTAGCCCTTAAACGAATTTGTGACACTCGTAAGCTTTGTTAAGATGGTAATTATGAAACGAAGTTATTTCAATTAGAATAAAGTTTGCAGTTTGGTCTTTTGTCTAAAAATAACTAAGCAAGTCCACGTTCCCATTTCTTCCTTCTCCTTATTCCTTCTTATTTTAATTTCTGAATTGTTTTTAATTTTTGTTTTAATTACGGACGCTTTAATGTGCACGTATTTTTACATCGTTCTCACTTTGATAATTTCAACATAATGATGTAACCAACTTTTTGTAACAATACCATGATTTTAAAAGAGTGGAGTTTCTTGCCCGTTCTTCTCCATAGGTACCTACGCTTTGGAATGGGCAAATAGCTTCATCTTTCTAACTCACCGACCTTGACAATTCAAAAGCGCCTGTAATTGGTTTATTTGAAATAAATGCTTTGAGTTTGAGTTTGAGTTCCCGTGGGTATCTTTGAGGCGACTAAGGGACTTACTAGAGAATGGGCAGCAGCGTTTTCTATGCATTGTACCATCATACTGCGATTGCCAACCTGCCAAGCGTGGCGATTATGGCAAACCCCGCCCCCCCCCCCTCCAAAAAACCGGTCGAGGTGTCCGTGCTTGGGGGAGGCCTATGTCCAGCAATGGACGTCTTTCGGCTGGAATGATGATGATAATGAAGTCCACGTTACCATTTCCAGGGTTTGTGTATATATTGTATTTAAGATAAGCTTGCTATTGCCCAATAACTAAACTGATGCAGCTGACAATCAATTAAGCTGCCTAGCGTTTCCATAACGGGTCGGCTTCCAGTCTAACCGGATCCTTCTGAATACCAATAATTTACATGGAGCAACTTCATATCTGACCTGTTATACTGGAAGCCGACCCCAACATATTTGGGCAAAGACTAGGCAGATGATGACGATGGTGACTGCATATCTAACCTCCACACCCCGGTTACTGAGTCAAAGTCAAAGCATTTATTTCAAATAGGCACTTAAAATGTACTTTTAAACGTCAACATTTACATTAAAATATAATTTATTCTAGTCGCCCCTTCCAAAATATAGTTTTGTGTGGAGAAGAATGGGCAAGAAACTCCACCGTTACTCTCTTAAAATGTTTTTACTACAATATTCAACATACATTCATTGTATAATTATGTGTGAAAACGATGCATCCAGAATAAAATGACCATACCAAAATAGGTAAAAAAGAAAATGAAATTGAGGCAATTACAGATAAATTAATTTTATGATAGATACATGGTGCTCACATATTTACAAACATTGTAAAAGTAAGTGTACAATTTTTCTAGAATAATAACAAGTAGGTAATCAGTCAGTGTGTGAGTTCAAGTAATCACTAAGTGTAAATCAATGTCATAATTATAACTAATTACATAATTCAATTAGCAACCAGCTTGATTTTGTCTAGACTCTAGATTGTCCTATGGAGCAGGACCAGCATGTTTCCAAGCATTCTTATCTTGGATATAGTCCTCTAATTTGTAATAAGCTTGTTTACAAAGTGTTCTTTTCATATGAGTTTTAAATTTCCTTTCATTTAATTGCAATATATTATAAGGTATTTTGTTATTACATTTAACACAGTACCCCATAAAAGATGTATGTACTTTAGCTAATCTGAAGAGTGACATTAACAGTTAACTAATCTGAAGAGTGACATTAACAGTTAACTAATCTGAAGAGTGACATTAAAATCAAAATAATGTTATGAAAACAAACCCATAAGTTCCACAGTGATTTCATTGAACAGAGGCGACCGGTGGTCCACTTTCATAGCATATTTTATCTACTTAAAACTAGATCTACCACAGTCTACTATGCAATATCTTACAACAGAGGTCACAGTCATTCAACATCTATTATTCCATTATAATAACTCAGTGTCGATGTTAACCCGTATGTGCTCACTGCCCCAATTTTAAAACGGTAACTTATTTATTATCTTTATCGAATAAAAAGTATTTAATTGGATTTGGGACGCTACTATTTCCTATGTTTACAACTTGGCAACATACAAAAATTAAAAGTCAAAGCTTTGCCATTCATTTTTTCTGTCAATTGAAAAAATAAAAAGTGCAAGTGTGATGTTCGCGATGGCCTGTAATAAAAAGTAAGTTTATTATTACTTTATTTGTTAGTAAGACTAAGTAAATTAGTTTTTTTTTTAAATATATTTATCTATGTTAACGAGTTTTGTCTCATAAATCTATTGCTACTGTTTTTACAGATTTTTTTAGACTATATTATATTCTGCCCCATTATTGGGGCGCTGAGCGCGAATGCTCACGTTGATTTCGTCATAGATGTTATATCTTATTTACATTGATAATAGTTTTTTTAGTTCATTAGATTACATATTTTATTTACAATTTATTTTAGAATGTCTTTAGCTGAAATAATAGACATCTTAGAGACAGAAAATGACATTGTTGAATACCTACAACACCTTCTGTCTGTACATGTCGGCCTAGTAACCACATGATGAGCGATGCTGATAGTGATGAGGAAGATGCGCTCGTGGGAGCTCTCAATCATCTAACTGGCAATCAACTTCGGGCTGAGGCGCAACTTGAATGCGTGCGGAAAACAGGAACAGCATTACAGTAAAAAATTATAGGACAAGAAGATTCTAGTGACAACGACAACGTGCTTTTGTCGGAGCTCGCATCCAGTTCTACAGGTAAAAGGCAGATAAGAAAAAATAAAATTATAGAAAAACGAATATGGATTGAATTAGATTTAGCGGAACATCAAAGACGAGTTTGGAATCGTCCTGAATTTTTAGCGTAGTTACCGTTGCATCAACCTGCGAAGGAGTCACTCCGATAGGATTGGTGCAACGTTGGTCAAGCAACGAGAAAAGGAAAGTATCGTTTCAACAGCCTGCCTGTGTACAGATGTATAATAAATACATGGGAGGAGTTGATCGCCTTCATCAAAATATAGGATGCTACCGTATTAGCATAAATAAAAAGAAGTGGTATTGGCAACTGTTGTTGTGGCCCTTGAATGCCTCTATAAATAACGCATTCCAATTGTATAGAATATAACAAACTAAGCAAGAAAAAAGACATCTCGCGTACCTATCTTTTACCAGGACTGTGGTTACAACGTATCTGGGGAACTGGAGAAGTATGCATCGGTTCGCTCCATAGGCCGCCCACTGAAGCCAGTCTCAAAAAAAAGGAGGGTGCCAGATGATGTTTGCCTCGATGGGGCTAGATTATTTCTAGTGCAAAACAGATACGTTGTAGCCAATGTCATAAAAACACCACGAAGAAATGCTGAAAGTGTGATGTCGGTTGCCATACCAATTGCTTTGAGATTTTTCATTTGTAAAACCTTATAATACTTGATTTAGTTGTATTTCTAGATATTAAATAAATACATATAAATTTAAAACGAAATTACTTTCTTTTACTGAAATTAGTCTCAAATATACCCGAAACAGAACAGTTTTTGGAGATATTCTTCGCGTCCGGCGCAGAGCTCAACGCCCCATAATCGGGGCGGTTGAAATATCTAAAATGGTATTATTTTGATTTAATTTTTTATAAATTCTGTTTATTTATGTTATTTAGACTTACAATAAAACAAAAATAGCACTAATATTATCGAAATAAAAAGTTGAGCATATACGGGACCCATAAGTTCCACAGTGATTTCATTGAACAGAGGTGACCGGTGGTCCACTTTCATAGCATATTTTATCCACTTAAAACTAGATCTACCACAGTCTACTATGCAATATCTTACAACAGAGGTCACAGTCATTCAACAAAGATTTATAGCATCTATTATTCCATTATAATAACTCAGTGTCGATGTTAATAACACTGCCCTTAGTTAGGCTGTGGCCGGAGAATGTTGGATAATGTTAAAGGTCACAAAGGTCATACGTGATATGAGGTCAAGCTACAATTACAAGGTAATATTAATTATTCAGCACAATGCTTAGTTAAGAGACGGACTAATTAAATATTGGTCTCTTTGTGTGTACATATAAATATTAATTATTTTACTTTTAGGTTTGATACAATAGGCCAACTTGTTTCTTGTGGGTAGTATTCATAACTGATAACGTCGAGAAATTCATATTTTCTTAGTTTACCCCAGTTTATTTCGTGTTTCCTTCATCATTTGCACCCTATAGTAATTAACTGGTGGACTAACAGATTATTTTTAGAGTTACGTACGTCCGAATAAAAAAACGGAACCCTTATAGGATCACTCGTGTGTCCGTCTGTCCGTCCGTCACAGTCAATTATCTCCGAATCTACTAAACCGATTAAGTTGAAATTTGGTACACATATCAATTTCTCTGACCCAAACGCAGAGGTGTGACGTGAATAGATGAAATTTGTATATGGGTGTCACTTTTGGGACAAGATGGAAAATTAAAAAAAAAAAAATTTGCAAACTGCATCGTGTGACATATTAAATGAAACAACTTGTTGTGAGGATCTCAAATATTTTTTTTTGTAATTTGTAAATAAATAGTTTCCAAGTTATTCAAGAAAATAGACGAAAATTTACCATTCCTCCACCCTTATCTCCGAAACTACTGAACCCAAAATTTTGAAAAAATACAGAAACTAGTTTTCTACTTATAGATTATGGGAAAACCTATAAGAAGTTCATGATATTAAAATAACATTGTAAATCACTCAATATTGTGCGTACCAACTTACATTTGCAGTTGGAATGTGTGGGAGAACATATTTTTCAACTCCAATGTTAAGTTTTGTTAAATCGGTTTTTATATATATTGGTACGGAACCTATCATGCGCTAGTCCGACTCACACTTGGCTGGTTTTTTTCTTGCATATTTAGCAAATATACTATTACATGGGACTGAAATAAATTGGCGAAATGTTGGTTTATTATTACGTACACCTCTGTCTGGGAGCAGTGATGGTCCAGAGAAACGGCCGTGACTTAAGAGTTGCAGGTCGTAGGTTCAAACCCAGAAAGGTGCTTTACTTTGTGTAAATTATTTCATCAAAACGGTGAAGGAAAACATCTTGAAGACACAATGCAGCGGCATGGCGGCATGTCCTAGAACCATAAATTCGAAGAAATATGAAATTAGCCCGCACTGGGTCCGCGTGGTAGATTACGTCCCACTCCCTCCCACAGAGAGGAGGCCTGTATCCCAGCAATGGGAACGTTATCAGCTAATTATGTTACCTCTATCTTACATAAATCCATGCCTTTTTCACATGGAGTAAGCAGAAACAACAAAATGCAACCTGCTACGATCCTTACATGCGTGCCAGACCGGTACGTGTGGAGGCGGCGGCGACCGCCACTGCTGGCCGTGCCTGCTGCCAAAACCAACCTGCTATCAAAAACACCCTTCACCTGCACAATATGTGTACTAAACGAATTGCAGGATTGACATTTTTTCGTCCAATTTGAGTGAATTCGGAAGAGTTTTATTGAATTTAGTTACTTATATTTAAATATTAACATTCTATGTTAAGTCTGATTTTGAATTTTGTTTTAAGAAGTTTAGTTTGATAATTATTACATATACGAGTAATTCTGTAAAAAAATTGAAATCAGTCGATTTCTATTTTTTTTACACAACAGCAACAAACACATAAAAAAGAACAATAAACATGACAACAAAATTGCAGTAAAAATTAGAAGTTGATTTTTTATTTATTTGTTGTGTGTTTGCAAACCACTATTGTATTGGATACCCATCCTATAAAGATAGTGCGTGTAAGTTGAATAATAAATAATACGTACTCCTTTGCTTCGTCCTTGCCTTACCCTTCCAAGAAAATGTGAGTGAATCATATGAGCCGAAAGATGTCCACTGCTGGACATAGGCCTGCCCCAAAAGGAGGGTATTTGCCATAATCGTCACGCTTGGCAGGCGGTTTGGCGATCGCAGTATGGTGGTCAAATGCATAGAGAACGTTGCTGCCCATTCTCTAGTAAGTCCCTTAGTCACCTAAAAGGGATGGTGCTATTCTTTTACGTCCGGCGCCACACGGAACTGTGTGAACGGAGTGAATATGAAAAGTTATTAAAAAATATGTATAAATAGCACTATTTACATTATTCGAAATAAGTGATAACTAGTGTAATTATTACTAGTCATACCCAGAATATCACAAACTTATTATTGTTTTCATGTCTAATTCGTTTTATCTGTGTTTAAAACTGTTTCTGAACTATGTTTGTTGCTAAAAACCTCGAAAGAACAACAAAAAGAATTTCACATTTACGGGTACAGGTTTTATGTTTAATATATAAAGTGGTTCCCATAGTATTTATATCGGATGGTCTCTCCCCCCACAACACATTACCAGTTATCCGTAAGTTACACTCCTTATAATTCAACTTTTGACGTTCGTTAGACAGGGAGCAACGCTTTTATGCATGACGGTTGACAGCCCGTTAGCGCCATTTTGAATCGTTCCTTTTACAAAACATTTTTCAAATTAATTTTGTCGAATACGCTCTTTTCACACAATATAAGCGTGCATGCTCCCACCGCCAAGTATGCCAGCAAAATCCTCAAGACAGCCACGATAATAAAAACCAGCCTATTAAGGCTTCGTTTAGGGCAGAACTTTTCCTAAAGTTCGAAGTTCGCGAAATTTGCTAGTCTCCTGACACCTGTGGCAATAATTTGTGGGCCGCGAAACATTAAAGAACTTTCATTCAAGTTATTAGTGTAATGGGAAAGTTAATTTTATTGTTGCGTCTCTCTCCAATTTTTGGAATCGTATTAATTATGAGGTTGATACGCTTATTTTATTTGTGGGCCATGCTAAAGTTCTGTTGATTTTTGTTATTGTTGGCATAATTAAACACACAATATCGTATTGGAATATTATAAAATGTAAAAAATATAATTGCAAAAACTATATTGTAATCACGTAACTTATGTACATTGTTTTAAAATAAATCATTTGATTCAAATAAAGAGAAAAAAATGCAAACTCATTTTATTTTTGAACACTCTTTATGAAAAAAAAATTAATCATTAAAAATATAAACACCAATTGCCAAATATTTATATCAAAAAAGTTTAATATTTCAAAGTTTAGTTGTTTACCTCAAATTGTAATTATTGAAACCATGTTTAAAGTAGGTACAGCCCGGTACAGCTTAACAAAAGATTAGTTGCGTTATCGCATGATTTATAAATAATAAAACGCGTGTGTAACTAATGTCGTAGCATGGTACGCCGCCATCATATCTGCCTACGACGTAGCGATCTACGCCGTAGCGAACTACACCATAGTAGACTACGCTAAATACGGCTGCCATTGACACGTGTGGCTCGTATGTATGAGAACTAAAAAACGATAAAGTGCAGAAAAAACTTTACTTTTACATCGAAATTCTAATGCAGACACCGCAAAAAGTCATACGATAATACATTCATATCACATGGGACCTAAAAATCTCGTTACAAAAATGCCATCCAAATTTCAATTTCACTTTCAACAGCAAAATAGATTGACGACGTTATTGGATTAATATTACAACCATGTTAATACATAGTGATACAATATTTAGGCTTTGTTGTATCCTTGTAATCTCGGGTCGAACCACGGGCGACCACCATTCGGGTTCCACTATTATTATGCAAGGTTATTCGTATTCATTCGCGACCAACAAATGGATTCTGGGTTCGGCTTGTCATTGTTAAATTTATGAGAATATGAGGATTGTGCCTCTATTGAGAAACTATAAGCTTCTTAAGACCGTAGTTCATTCAAACCTATTCAGGCGTTGATGATATTCAAATAGAAATTAATTAAGTATAAAACATTATTGAAATTGTAGTCATTTTATTTGAAACTCTATAGTTTACGTACAATTATCGCGTACAATTATTGTCAACGCTTAAAGGAATATTTTACTCGATTTAAATCTGTAACTAATAGTAGTTACAGATTTAACTCGAGTATTATTATATACTAGCTTTTCCCTGCGGCTTCGCCCGCGTGGAGGTCGGTGTATTATACATATAAACCTTCCTCTTGAATCACTCTATCTATTAAAAAACCCTCATCAAAATCTGTTGCGTAGTATTAAAGATTTAAGCATACACAGGGATATAGGGCTGTCCCTATCAAAGTCGCTTTCTCTGTAGAAAGCGACTTTGATTTATACAATGTAGTGATTACTCGAGAATATTTTACTCTAGTTAAATCTGTAACTAATAGTAGTTACAGATTTAACTCGAGTAAAATATTCCTTTAAGCGTTGACAATAATTGTTAAAATTTCCAATGTATTGAGGAATATTTTTATGAAAACCGTAATTATTTCATACTTACTAGACATTACATGCAACGTTGTCAGTCTATTGGAAGCTTTCCCTTTTCCTTTTGATAATACATGATTACATTATAGCGAGAGCTAACGCATTCAAAGAACTTCCCTGAACCAATGACTACACTAAGAAGTGTCACGTCACAACGTAAATCACAGTCTGCCTAATCTTTTACAAGAGCCATGCTTGTGGAACTCGAATCGACAAAAAATAAATATTTCCCCAAAAAGTATTACTCAACACTTTATTTGCAAGCCACAACGTGTAGATACTTGCTTGTGTACCAAAATCATAAACAAAATTAAATAAACACTTGTCTGTAAATAAATAAACAATAATAATATAACGGCATAAAATATTGATAAAGTTTCTTAATTTACCCTGAAAGGTCAAAATATCTGAAATATACATTGCCCATATCATACGTCATTAGATTCCTAAAAATAAATGTCATGAACCTTACTTTAAATTATGAATTAGAATATTAAAACAAAAGGGCAAGGTAAATAGGTCAACGTCGTGTGCGATAAATATTTTATATTACTTCATAAATTATTTTTATTTAAGGTATTTTAGCGGCATCTAGACCACTACATGCGAACTACGCATCGCGCTGCCATCACGCAAAATCCAAAAGTTCACCGTGCAACTAGCATAAAAACAACGTCCCGATAATTACCCACGAAACATAACACCCGGTGAGTGGACTTTATTTACACTCCGTTCCGCATCGATGCGGAACTGAGTGTAAATAAAGTCTAAGTAAACTAGCTTAAATAGTCTTAAATAGAATAGTGTGTGGTAACGTCGGTTGCACTCAAAAACTTGTTCGTAATTATCTAGGGGCCAATTGCTGAACAAAACTTTTACCTGAGTGACTGATTAAGTATACATTTTTGACGTTTAAACGTCTCTTAACTTTAAGCAACGATTATAAATAAACTATTAAATATGTCGATTTGACAGCTTTTGTAAATAAAATTTATGTAAAACTGTCATATTTTGTGGGCAGTGTGTCATCACAATGGGCCTTTTCAGAAGGCTTTGACTTTAAAGTCACACAAAGGGTAATAGAAAGGGGTGTGCTCGGAGATTCCCTACGCGATAGAATCAGGAAAGAAGATCCGCAGGAGAACCAAGGTAACCGACATAGCCCGAAAAATTGTCAAACATAAGTGGCAGTGGGCAGGGCACATTGCTCGTAGAACAGATGGCCGATGGGGCCGAAAGGTTCTGGAGTGGTGACCACGTCCCAGAAAACGTAGAGTGGGAAGGTCTTCCACAAGGTGGCCCGATGACCTTGTGAAGGCCGCGGGAATCCACTGGATGTGGGAACCACAAGACCGGTCGAAGTGGAGGAGCCTGATGATGATGTCATATATTTTCTTCAGAATATAGTAATCTGACTATTGAAAAATCGGCCCTAGACCAAATATTGTACGTGACGAAATACTGTTTTAATAAAAAAAAAAACAATCTATACGCCGAGATTGACACTAATTTTTCACAATCTCACATCTGATTTTTACTAAAGCAATGGACAAAACAACAGACTGAAATAGCATAACCAAATTACATTATCTCATACAAATAAAACTAAAAACAAAGTGACTTCACAGAAGGAAATATCGACGAAAAGCGCTCAGGAATAAAATCACAATCGTGGGAGAAATACACGCGAAATATTGGAAAACTTCACAAGTCTACCAAACATCACAAATTCATCAATATCCAATTTAACTAAATGACTACACGACATTCAGTCATCTGTTTAAACGTTGCGCTCAATGACTTGTCTAGTTGTCCTTCAGCTATTTAATTGGATGCCGGCGTTTAATGAATGGCCTAGGCATCTAATTAGCTGGCTAATTTAACCAGATGGCTGCGACATAACCATTTTACACAACTATCAAACAATGACAGTTACTTCTGTGATTTTAATATACGGACAATTTAAGTTAGTAAGACTATTTGCTTTACAAACTCCCTGATTTTACAAAATGTATTTTTAAGTTTTCCTGAAACGTCACCTGCAGTACATAAAAACTTATTAAAGAAACTCAAGAGAGACAAGTGAAAGAATTACAGTACAACTTTCATATCCAAATTCTCGAAGTCACAAAATTAAATAGACTATTACAGATAATTGCTTACTTGGCGAGATAACTAAGTTATAGATACGACATTCGTAAATAGTTTAATAGTGCTTTAAAGTGCGTTTGTGTCTAATCATCGCGCTTTACAGTACAATATTAATTTAGCGTTAGTAAATGATACCTGATTCATTATAACAAAGAAGTATTTATACATTACATAATTAATGTATTTGTAAATGTACACACAATCATAATGTTTAGTGCTTTTAGAATATAATCTGAATATCTGTCAATACTTAGCAGAAATTCTGTTCAATTCACGGACTTTGATTGGGATACTTCCTCACAATTCAATTTACAAATCGTAGAAAGACCGAGGAATTGAAAGACCAAGAAAATTGACGCAAAAAAAACGAACGCTTGAAACTAATAAATCATACCGCAAAAAGGTTTATCACGTAATTATGGACCGAAAACTCCATAGATACCTATTTAATTACTACGTAGAAAGTAGGCCGCTTACTGATTTTCGTCAAGGTTGTGTTTTATTAAATTTTACCTACCTATATGAAAAATATTAATTCGTGGGAACGTTGTAAGACCTTCTTATTATTCTATAATTAAGCAGAGAGGGCTTTATTTTGGTGACATCAATATTAGGTGGGCAAACACCATCTTAATTAAACAGGGTGTAGATATATTTAAAGCGACGAAATATGTTATTTTAACCTACTTTGAAAAGTGGATTTTATTTACAAATAAACAGCCGATGTGCTTGAAGATTACAAACATGCTCGTACTGTGTATAATTATTTTTCATTTTTATTTATTTACATGGTTTTTAAGGGGTTTTTTAAAGTATTAACTAGTGTTCGCCAAGTAGTCGAAATTCTTTCATAATTCATTAAAATTTTAGACTAAATATTTTTCTATTGTAATTAGTTTTGTGGACTCCTTCTTTATCTAAACTTATACCCCTTATTTATAAACGTTGCTAAAGTTAAGAGTTGTTTAAACGGCAGGTGCTAATCATACTTAACTTTACGTAGCGTTTATAAATATGGGGGCAACTGTTCAAATTTCATGCTTCTACGTTCGCGTGATTTTTTAAAAAGGGGTATAATATTTTTGCGTTTTTTGATTCAATGATTTTTTTTGCATGTCTGTCTATCTGTCTATAAGTCACATTTAATTTCCTGTGGATTATAAGAAAATCACAATTTTGATTTCGAAATAACGACTCTTTTAAGATTCATTTCTCAGTGGAATCGTCGTCTCAATTTCACTTATACTTTTTCAACCTTAACATTTATTTAAATAACAACCCACGCAGCCACATAAAATAATAAATCAGTTTCAGCTCAACTAAAACACGTGTACAAAAGAAGATTGAAGTTGCTTCAAAGCCCATTAATTCAAAGACGGAGTTCAAACAAGATGAAGACGATGTAAAGTCGAATAACTTTTCAAAGATACTCGTATGTCTTTAGCCAAATGAAGGGCTTCTTGTCTTGTGAATATGTTATAAGTTGACAAATTATTATAAGCGAAGTACATTCGTGTAACTTCTTATGTGACCTGTTGTTACCTTACAGTGTAGGTGTTTTACGTTGATAAAGATAGATATTTTTACAGCAATGGTAGCACAGTGGTGAGGGCCGCGACTTACGAGTTATATGTACGTCGTGCGTTCGATCCCAGATAGGCAAATTACTTTGTGTAAATAATTTAATCGCCACTGCTCTCAGAACGGTGAAGGAAAACATCGTGAGGAAACCGGAATTTTTGGTTCTAAGACGCATGTCCTAGAACCAAAACTTCGAAGGCATGTGACATCTACCAACCAGCACTGAGCCCGCGTGATGTATTACGGCCCAGTCCCTCTCACTGAGGAGGCCTATGTCCCAGCAGTGGGAACGTTATAGGCTGAGTATGTTGTATGTAGATATTTTTACCCGACTATGGCAGAACAAAAAGGAGTATATATGTATGTTTGTTCATCTATTCCCTTATAATTTCTAATCTTTTTCTTCATAATTTGACAAGTGAGGTATCGTTGGAAGCCTCTTTATCGTCCGTATTAGAAATGTCAGTTGCGTAGTACTGAACATACATACATACATACCAAAGTACATACATGATACCGGTCAAAATAATAACCTTAATCCTTTTTGCAGTCGGGTAATTAATATACCTGGTTAAGGTATATGAAATCTAATACCTTGGTTCCTTGATCGAAGTAAATAGTTAGTGCCAAGGCAGTAGGTAGATACGGTCAACATGAAAAGACAATAAAGAGCATATCTGAACGTAAGTATCGTAAAGTGCCAGTATTTATATTTGGAACGGAATCGGGACATCTAAAATAAATGAAGGTTCTTGAATCAATCTTTAAAATATTTGCTTTTAGTGCTGACTTCATTGACAATACAGGATAAATTATTATTAATTCAGTATATCATTCTAGACCCCGCGCAGAAATTTTTCGGTTATTTGAAACAAAAATCAGCTGTTCCATACATTTGAACCGCGTAGGTATTGCACTTTTCTATGAAACAGCTGTTTTACTTTTGTATAACCGACGAAAAATTTCTGCGCTTGGGGGTCTAGAATGATATGCTGAATTAATGGTTACAGTTTGCGCACTGGTTAAAAACTCAACCTGTATAATTATAAAACTTAGAAGTGGTAACCTCGACCTTTAAAGCGGAAATTAACTTTATCTAAAAATACTTTCTGAGGAAAAAGGACCAAAATATTTTCGGCGGAATGAACATAATTTCAGAGGCTGATTAATATTTAATTCACTTTGCTTCATTTGTGATTTCTATTTATAAACTTAACTTGTATTGTTTTTGTATGTAAAAAAATCCAAATAAAATATGCAGGTATTAACAAGGGCAGTAACAACTAAATTAAAAACAGAACAAAAAAAAACTAGCTAAACTAGATTTGTTTTGTATGTTAATCTCTATTCTTATGAAGTGTTAATCTATGTTATCAAATGTATTCTTAATACATTACATTACATTACATTTACATTACATTGCATTTCATTTAAATTACATTTAAATTAATATACATTACATTTAATTTACATTTGCATTACATTACATTTATATTACATTACATTTACATTTACATTACATTTGAAAACATAGGTTAATACTTCATCACGTTAATACTCCTTCAAAGATCTACGAATGACAGCCGGGACCACTGGATCAACATGCTTTACGAGGCATAGAAGGGTCTCAATATGTAACGAACGGACACCCATCCACGAACCAACCGCGGCAAGCATAGCTTAACATTCGATCCAAATGTGCGACTGTTATTATTTTGCCACGAGCCCCTTATAATTAGCCCATAATGTTCCCACTGCTGGGACACAGACCTCCTCCCTATGAGAGGGAGTCATAATCCACCACGCGGGACAGAGCGGGTTGGTAGATATCACATATCTACACGAAGTAAAGCGCCTGCCTGGGTGTGAAACTACGACCTACAACTCCGAAGACCTGGGTCACCACTGCTCGTCATATACACCGTGACTTTTTAGTCGTCTTACAACGGCAGCCCACTTGATGTATCCAATGACTACTAATCATTTATTTAAAAAGAAATGATATTTTTGAACATTTGCATAATTAAAAAAATTAAAAAATCATTCACTAAGCCGCATGACGTAGCTTGAAACACCCTGTTATGGAGATGGAATTAATGATGGAATGTAATGGTAGGTAGGTAGATTTTTCTACCGTTTGATACGTAAACATTATTAACAGGAAGGGTGTTTCATAATTCTAAAGCATTATTTATTTTTCTTTGTACCTATTATCTTAATTAATGGTAACAATGTTTTAATCGCACCTAGAGGTATCTTATGACGGATACATTGAGTGGACCACCTTTGTAAGACGACTAAAATGTCACGGTGTATATAGATGAATATGTGAAAATGTCAAAAAAATATAAATGGTATGTGAGATATTACTTTTAAATATTTTTTTATGGAGATATTTAAGTAACAGTATAATGAAATAACCTAAGAATAAAATATAACTAAACATATTGGCTAACAGTCCACGTCATTTCCAGAACTCAGAACTGACGTAGGTACATAACTCTCAAAGCACTATCGACGCGTATATTTACGGGGAAGCCTCTTTAGACCAGTATTGCTTATTTCAAGAGCTATTTGCAGAATTTCGTTTGAAACAATGAGGCTTTTAATACAGCTCGACCTCACACAGGTACTCATAACGAACATTGACGTAGGTGCATTCCCATTTTCATTCAACAGTGTCAAAGGTAGTAAGGCTCTTTGTAAAAGATTTCGTCCTGCCACACCGTACCTAGTGGGCTGAAATGCTGTATTTCGATTGAAGGGGAATGGTAGCCGAATATATTTGGCATCATGAAGTTATTTAATATTTACGTGTGGATAACGAATATTGCGTTACATTTACAATATGACACCTATTTTATTTTATTTTATTCGGGAAACTTACAGCTAACATAAACAATTATATTAAACAATATGAAACTGAAGGCCATTTAGAAGATTCCACTGATAAACACTCAAATTAAAAAACAACAAACAAGGTCAGTAGATACAAAATAACTACTTATGACTATCATATACGCTCAACTAATATAAAGTAAAAAAAGCATACAGAGCAAACAATTCCTTTTCATTCAAAATCAAAATCAAAAGTCTTTTATTAAAACTAGGCTGAGAGTCAGCAATTTTTGAACGTCAAAAGTACATAAGACAGTCCCCCAAAACGCCCGCCCTTCACCACTTCCTAGTGCTTTAGCTGTGAAGAAGAAGTGGCGCAACAAACTCCCCAGCAGCACAGCTGTCTGTTAAGTTGGAAGAACTTGATTCTTTAGAATAAAGAAGCTTTCCACCAACAGATGCTTAAAGCGTGATAAACTATCCTATTATAGATCGCTGGTTTGAAACTACAGTCGACAGTGACAGTCGATTTACTTTGTGTTAATTTCATCAGGACTGCTCTTAAAATGGTGAACAAAAACATTGTGAGGACACTGGCATGTCATCGATTCAAAAATTCGAAGATGTGTGACATCTACCAACCCGAACTGGGCCCGCGTGGCAGATTACAGCCCACCCCTTCTCGAAATGAGAAGGCCTATGTCCCAACCGTGGGAATATTAAAGCTTGATTATTTATGTATATTGGTAGGTTAGTTACTTACGGAAGTGCAGCTTAATACAATTGTTTCGATATGGTTAAATAATATTAGAAACCGAAAAAAAAGAATGAAATGTGATAGTTCAAAGACAGTAACAAAATAACTGCCATCCGATATGTCTTATAACTTGGTTGATTTTTACGAGGCCGGTTTATAAGTAGATTAGAACGACTGACCAAATGTGGGTGAATAAATTGATAAATCTCTGCCCCAACTATTTAGGGAATCAAGATCAAAAGTTGATGGATGGACAGGGAGAGGAAGGCCAAGGAAAATATGGATGGATTGTGTGTGGAATATGAAATGAATGAGAAGATAGTGAATGATAGCGTGACGGTTGACAGTGGAGAATGGAAGAAGAAAACATGTTTCGTCGACCCCAAGTAACATGGGTTAAGGGCAGAGGGGTGATGGACCGGGTCAACGGCGCGTTGAGTTCCACGCGCGCCTCAAAGACATGTCAGTACTAACTGGTGGGGTCGGCAAGGGCCGATGCCTGCCAGGGGTGCGGGTTGTTTGAAAGAGGTACCGTGGCCCCTGGCGCACAGGCAACTGAAGGAACATGGGTGGATTTTTTTTTCAGTAAAAGTCTGATACCCGCTCCATACAGAGCGTCGAGAAGTTATTTGATGATTTCGCATCCCAAAAAAAAAGCGCGAAATTATGATGAACTTCAGAAAGTACGGTACATCAACTTTATAACTACGTTGAGCAAGACAAAAACGTCACTTAAAAACGAATCAACATATTACTTTATTAAGGATAATTTTGTTGTAATCCATACTGACAATGGTGGCGTACCTATGAAAAATTAATAACTTAAACCGCATGATGGTTTGATTCGAATTTAATTGTAGAAGCTATTATACGTATTGTGTTGTTGAAATCAATACACTCAACTCAATTATAATCCCATTATCTATTGTTATGATATGTGTCTATCGATATGTGTGTACCTGTTTCCTTTCCATGCATGGTCTCCTCTTACAGTGCTCAGTCAGTCAACGAGTAATTTGTGTTTATAAAAAGAAAATTCTATACCTAGTCAACGCAAAATAAGCAGCAAATGACGAACATATTTATCAGCTACTGAACTTAACAATTTTATAGATATGTCGTGGCCATATCGTAGAGTTGCTCACTTCATATAATGCTCGAGATTTTTTTTTCAAGAAGACGGTCGACGTCAGGGGCAGCCCGAGGTTTGGTTCGGTTAGGTTCCTTTAAATCCTGCAGACAGAAATGATGGAGCTCCGCTGCGTGGGGCTCCGTCAACCTTACGTCGACCGTCTTCTTCTGTAATATAAGAACCAGAGGAAGACAAGAATTTCATGAAATGCGACCATTTCATGAAATTCTCGAGCATTTCATGAAGTGACCAAATCTACGATATGGCCACGATATGCATACATCATGACGTGGACCTGATTAATAGGTAGAACAAGAGATTAAAAACAAGGTTTTCTTTAGCTATGGTTTAAACCATTGCGCCGGTTTTTGAAATAAAATCATAACAGAAATGTAAAAATAGTTCTTTTTACAAAATTAATAACTTATTCCGGTGCTAAGTTGTCATTTTTGTATTAAAAACTTTACTCAAATTGAAATAAAATTGGAAACTGGCTCAGAGCTCTTTGCTACAACTACAGTTATGTCGCATTTTGTAATAAAATGGTATGTGTTTAAAAACTCTCGATTTAAAACCTAAAACACTTCATCAAGTTTCAAGGATATGCATTACAACTTTTACACTTTTACACAGTAGTCATAACTTATGAGTATACAAAGGCGGGATGTCTCTAAAACGTCAACCCTTAGCTACTGAAACATTTAACTAAAAAAAGTGGCGCAACCAACTTCTGAGTATTTCATTCTATTCTGTGATTCCTCATCTGCCTTGCCTTTTCCCAACTTTGTTGGAGTTGGCTTCCAGTCTAACCGGATACAACTGAATACAAGTATTCTACATGGGGCGTCTGCCTATCTGACCTCCACAACCCAGTCGTTGGGTAATACTATAACCCCTAAAAAATAAAACAAAAAAAACCCAAATAAAAAACCAAATAAAACCCCATTAAATTACATTTTATTTCTATATATTTTGGTGATATTTATTTTACAAGTATGTATGTAAGTATGTATGTTTGTATGTATGTATAATCTCATATTATGTGTGTATATTTAAATTAGAGTTTATGTTGTAATTTTATGTTTTCCCTTGTACTGTTATTACACGCGTTGTCTACATCTCTGTTATCTTCTCTCCTATCGCAGGTGTGCTGGAAGAGATTTCTGTAGAAATAAGCATTACCTATGTACGTATTTTTCTGTTCCTTTCTTCTTGTCTGTTTATATGTGTGTGCATAAATGGTTAAATAAATAAATAAATAAATACCCCTTGGTAAGACTGGTTTTCAGACTTTCGTGCTTCTCACGACCCCTAACGACTGTCAAAGATCCATGAATGACAGTCGGGACCAACAGCTTAGCTGTGAATTTTATAAATTAACAATGCGATAATTTTTCTCGGATTTCATTACCTACGTCAAATCAAAGCCATACAAAACAAAAGACTTAATTAACCAAGTAACAAAATCAAGCCAAACCGGAAATGTTAAATACAATCATGACTTCGAATTGTGAATTCAAAACAATGGGACACAGTACACACTTGGGGAGTAATTGAAAAATTACCATTTCGCTTTTCCAACGGCAGGTTTATTAAACTTTTGTTACGAATCGCGTGTTAGAAAAATGTATGACGAATGTGCTTACGGCGGAAAAGTTGAAGACGGGTACGAGCTCGCAATATGCACCGAACTAGTAACTTTCCTCCACTTTTCTTCAACTTGCCTTAGACGAAAAGTTGCAGCAAAAACTTATCTGTTACATTTGCAATATTTACTTTGTGGTGTCGACTATGAATTTGTACTAATAAAACAGTCCGTCCCGAGGGTGTCGTGAAATGCAACGGAGGAATAATTTAATATGCAGTAGAAAGGTATATGCACCTGTTCTAATTACATAATTATTTCGAGCAAGTTCTAATCAAATCTAGTATTTAGTATAGATTACGAATGAATCCTTGCTTCTGTGTCTGACTTGCAAATATGACGCAATCTTTATTTAAAAAAAAACACTTCTATTTTCGAACCCGTAACCGTCTTTTTGTCTCCTATAAATTCTAACGTGACTATAATATTGTGGACGTTCACATTCATAAAATATATGGAAATATTTTATGAATTTTATGTAGGTGATGAAAATCAGCGCTGTTGACGATTGCTTGTAATGCTTTGACTTCGGACGGACCTACCATCCAAACTCATAGCATTTTGCAAAGCAACGACCTCTTTTTGCACAGATGCGACGTTGTTATTATTGTAGTTTTTTGTTACAAAAGTAGTCGTTTATATACACTTAGCAATCGGCATTTTGTAATATAATTGCCAGTATCGCAACGTAGATCCATATATATGGACAATATTGTAAAACTTTTTCAACTTGAAAACGAGGCTTTTGGCTACTTTGCATGTGTGCATTTTATGTATTTTTTTTTTTTTTGTAATGTGCATTTTGTTGGTGCAGAATAAATAATAGTTCTTTCTTACTTTCTTATAAAGTTATCGTGAACGTTTTCATGTATTTTACTTCTATCTGTTATTATGATACTGTGACGTGGACATGAACGTCCTCAATAATATCGTCACATTAGAAATTATAACAGCGCAAACTTTGTGTCTACATAATTATTACTTTGCTGTAAGTTCATCATCTACTGCATAATCACCCTCTAAAGACACAGGCCTCCTCTTTATGAGCGGGAGTGGGCCGTTATCCACGCGAGCCCAGGCGTCTTGATAGATGTCACATGTCTTCGATTTTTTTATTCTAGGACATGGCAGATTCCTCCCAACGCTTTTAATCACCTTTTTTGACAGCAGCGGTGATGAAATAATGAACACAAAGTAAATTTTATATGAGCTTCATCTACTATGTGATATTATATTTAATGGAACACACGTTTCGTGTTACCTTTAATTCGATTAAAATAAATAAATAAAACGACACAGTTCTCCGTTGTAAAAACCTTCAGTAAAAAAATACTACAACTTGCCATACATAGTGATTATTTCAATATGTTCAGTTGTTAACGAAATGATGGCTATGAATATGATATTTTTGCTGCACGGAGCTGTTCAATAGGGTAATGTGTGTATGCATTCACTCACAGTCTGTAAGGCAAGCAAAGGTACTGGAGATTTTGACTGAGTTATCAATGTTAATAAAGTAGTACCGTGACTGACTGATTGACTGACTGACAAAAAACAAAAAACTGTAAATCACTCATTGTTTTAACGTTTAATTAATGTATGCAAATACTGTAAAACATTTTAAAAGAGTAACTTGCCCATTTTTCTTCATATGACGCTACCTTTCGGGGGGCGACTAGAATCAATTCTATATGAATGTAAATTTTGAAGTTCGAAGTGTCTTTTATTTGCCTATTTTGAAGTTCGAAGTGTCTTTTAATTGCCTATTTGAAATAAATAATGCTTTAACTTTGTTGTTTAATAACACGTGTACTTAATAACTTACCATGCATATGCAACGTTTATTTACACATAACATTACGCCTGTTTCCTCAAAGGGTTAGACAGAGTTGTACTTATAGTTCTTATAATCACATATCAGCAGCTGTAATAGAGAGCGAGCCTATTGCCATCATCAACCGGGCACTAATCCGGACTTTGGGTTGCTACTGAAAAATTCTTCATAGTGAAATCCAATAACACTTTGCCCAACCTGGAAACCGAACCCAAGAAGACTACATGCTCAGCAGTAGCACTTGCAGCCACTAGACTAACGACGTTTAATTAATTGTTACAAACAAAATACGCTAGTTATTGTTCCCATACCTATAAATGCTTACTTACACCTATAAATGCTTTCTTACACCTTAGACAACCATACATACTTTTCACACACAACAAAACTTAGTTACAGCATTTTCGCCCTCATATCACAATACGCTGACGGTTAGTTCAACGTGAAGCCTGTATGTAGCCGCTGTTACAATTTCCACTGAATATTTACTATAAAGCAGACCGAGGCTTGTTTTCATTACCTTGATTGCATCAGGCCAGTTTTGGAATGAATGGAAGTAGGTGCTTACTTCAGCAGCTAACTTAAGTGAATATTTGTTTTTTGCGGAAATCTTAGCTCACCTTAATTAAAAGTAGCTTATTTTAAGTTTACGCTTTCAGTTTTTAGTTGGTTGCTGAATTTTCGAGTGAATGGAGAGAGAGAGAGAGTGCACTTAGCTTTTTGTTGGTAGATGTTTTCGTTTTTCGTTGTCTTTGTATCAAAGTTAATTGTACTAGTACAATAAATGGAATAGATTTTTGTTTGATTAAAGGTTGGTAGAAAAGACGGTTAGCAGCCGAAACTTTGTTCTGTTTCTTATCAATCATTTTAAAGTACTGAGACGCTCTTTTTACTAGAAAATTTCTGCAATGGGACAAGTTCTTCAACAATGAGGGACCTGATCTAAAAAGAAATGTTTAAATTGTGGAGGCTTGTAAATGGCTTGTCGTAAATTACCTTACTACTACTTTTGTACTGATAGCTGTAAGCCACACAAACAAAACAAAATAAAATAAAATAAATAAAATAAATTATAGTCTAAAAAAGTTTCGATCAAAAAAGTTTTATTTTTGTCAAATTAAGCTGCTAAGTTAATGTAATCTAATAATTTTGAGTCAACACACAACAATCAACGCTGCAGATGAATCAAGCTGCAATTATTTTACTTAACACATTTGTTTGTTGTACAAAAAAAAATTCCCTATATACGCATCGACTTGCGAACCTCCTCCTTTTTAAGTCGTTTAAAAAAGCATCATTATTTTTAAACAACTCCATTGTTATATTTTTTAGACGCACATGAAATTAGCCGTAATTGTCTGTGCCTATACTGATATACTTTTCTATGGTATGCTGACCTACAGTTTTAAGGTTTACAAACTACCAAATATACCTAGCTACACTTCAAACAGATATCATTATTATTAATGTAGGGAAATAGCACAGACGCACCGGTGCTGTTCACAACTCAAAAAAAGTTACTTCGGATTTTAGTTAACTTAGAACAAACGGATAGCTGCAAACCCTATTTCATAAAACGAAAAATTCTAACTCATCCCTCTGTACACATACTGGAAATCTGTAAGTTCGCACACATATATCAAGACTTTTACACAAAACGAGAAGACATACAAACAAGATACAAACTCCGACACAAAACACGATTAAACCTACCGATATCCCGTTTAAAAATGCACTTATCTAGTCCACTGGTTATGTCGATAAATATATATAAAAAAACTACCCGAGGTACTCAGTAATGAGAAAAATATTGCCGTTTTTACAAATAAATTAAAAAGTTATTACTAAATAAATGTTCATCATCATCATCATTTGAGCCGAAAGACGTCCACTGCTGGACATAGGCCTCACCCAAAAGGGGGTTTTTCCATAATCGCTACGCTTGGCAGGCGGGTTGGCGATCGCAGTATGGTGACCAAATGCATAGAGAACGCTGCTGCCCGTTCTCTAGTAAGTCCATTAGTCGCCTTCTACGACACCCACGGGCAGAAATGGGATGGTGCTATTCTTTTACATCCGGCACCACACGGAACAAATAAACAACAAATCAAATAAATGTTATTATAGCATAAATGAACAATTAATTGACAAATCTATAGAACTGACATGATAATATTATAAATTAATGATAAAATGTTAGATTAAATTAATGATTACTAAAATGTTACCTGAGACTAATCAGCCTTCAATAAATTAGTTGCATGTATACCTAAATGAGTCTTTTTTTTTTTGGGTGGGAAATCATCAAATAACTTCTCCCGCTCTGGGTGGACCGGGAGGGCGTGTCAGACTTTTACTGACTAAAACCCACCCGTGTTCCCTCAGTTGCCTGTATGCCAGGGGCCGCGGTATCTCTTTCGAACAACCCGCACCCCTGGCAGGCATCGACCCTTGCGGGCCCCATCAGTTGGTGCTGACATCTCTTTGAGGCGCGCGTGGAACACAACGCGCCGTCGACCCAGGCTTGGTCCTTTTCCTTAAATTTTTCTTTTGCTGTGCCCGACAGGGTTCACGATTGTTACAACAAATGTTTACATATACATTGTGGAATGCAATAAATGATTGAGTATTGAGTATTTTATAAGGTTCAGTAATGATGGTCACTAACGATATAGAGTCTAGACATTCAAATATTTCATTGAATTCATGAAATAGAACATTACGCACAAGGTCTATGATATTGAATAAATTATGCCTTAAGTTAGGCACTAAAGACATAGTAGGTATTTCACAGATATCATTTGAAGTACTAATTAATACCTTTTGTAGAAGTAATAATCTATTAAGTATTAATTAAGTCTAAAGATTACGTTATAGACTTAAATGGTTGGTACTTTTCACTAGCGAGATTTAATTATTCTTTGCTAGCTTTTGCCCGCGGCTTCGAGCACCTAGAGGTTGGAAATTCGGGACCGTACGTAATTAATTTCACATACTTGTCAGATAAAACGCTATGTCCTAATCTGGTCATGGTCTACCTGTATGTCACATGAATAGGCAGAGAGACTGAATTTAGCATTTATAATATTAGTATTACAACATGGATTTAGTTTTTATACAGAGTGACTTTTTGATTTGGTAACGAAGCATTGACAAATATTAATTAGTAATTAAAGGAGTCTTGCCCTTTTGAATCATTTAGAAGATTAAATAGGACAAAAAATATACACCTCCAGCATGTCTATGTTCTATGTTCTCTGTTATTGGGTTTGGTTTCCGCACTTAGTCCTTTAAGTGGACCATTGTGCGTGAGCCATGGCGGCCATCGGTGGTTATTCCAGCCAGCCCACCTCCCTCCAGAAGTTAGCTATTTCTCCTAGTCTATTGAGAACATCCGTGTAAAATTTGGGCGCTCCGAGGGTTTCTGTTCTGGTCTGGGCTACGCCTGTGCATTCGAAAAGCACATGCGCAACGGTTTCTTTAGCCTCCATGCAGGCCCTGCACAGGGGGCTGTCCGTTATGCCTATTGTGTGGAAGTGTTTGTTTAGTGAGCAGTGTCCCGTGATGGTCCCAGTCACCAGACGCAGATCCTTTCTGTCCTCCAGCATGTCTTTCGCAGATCTGCTCGAAGAAACTCAAAAGAAATATGTCGTTTTTACGTATGTATTATCTATACATAAGTATTTAAGTAAATAAATAGCGACATTGCTATATCAACTGTTATTTAATTAAATCTGTGTTAACTTAGACCAAAAAAACGCAGCACAACAATTAAAATAAATCGAAAGCAGTTAGAATTAAAAGAGGTGTAATGGGTGATTCTTCGAAAATTTTTTAGAGTCTTTCAACTTGTCATAAAAGATTTAGCATTTTTAATTATACTAACAAATTGGAGGTTATTTTTTTTCTTATACACTGTGTTTAGCATACGTATAGCTTTAACCCGTCTTCCTTGAAAACAAGAGTAAACAGGCATCTTTTGGGCACGTTCGTTCGATCGTAGACCTCATCCATCGCTTTTCATCAGCCATGATTCAGATTAAGAGCAGGCTATTCAGCCATAAAAAACATACGCCTTCTTCAGATGGGGGAGGTGGCAACTATATTAACAGGTACCGATGTGTTTTTGTGTAAATTACTCCCTAATCGAAAATATTTTTACACAAAAATTTTACAATTACAGAGAATTTTTTATTTTATTTATTTATTTATTTATTTATTCCCCAAACACATACAACTATCATCACAGGCTCACCTAATACAATAGTGTAGTTATAGTAATAAAAGCTTATAAATGTAGACACAATTATTATATTTAAAAACAATCAAGAGCAATTTTAAAAAATGCGGCCCGTGTGAATTCACTCAGAGTACAACTGAAGCAGTCAATCTGTTGTGACATCATATTGAGTGTGCGCAGGGCGCGCGTCAGCGGCGCGTGCAGCAGGAGGTTGGTGCGAGCGGGCGGCACCCATAGCAGGGGCGGCCGCCTCCGTCGCCCCACGTACCCATCAGGTACACACAAACCAACCGTCCGTAACACGCCTGGGTTGTGTATTTTACCACGCATTATCTTAAATAAGTAGGTGGCGAGAGCTACTTCTCTTCGTACTTCCAGTTTATCATAGCCTACCATGCCCAGCACAAACAGAGTAGGATACAACAGTGGATACCCTGGATATACACCATACTGCTTTAAGTACAGGAATCTCACAAATTTGTTCTGGATACGTTCTAGCATCAGTTTGTACTTGGCTTCATGTGGCGACCAGACGACAGCATTGCATTCCAAATGACTTTTTACAAGCGCTTCGTACAACGATCTTAGAGCACTGATGTTCGTGAACTGGTTTCCTAGCCGTAAGACCAACCCTAAATTGCGGTATGCTTTTTTACAAACATCAGTGGTGTGCTTACGGAATTTTAAATCAGTTGTAAAGCGCACGCCCAAGTCCTTAACCTCTGAGACACGTTGCAGTCGGATTCCATCCATGCAATATTGATAATGACTTGGGTCGCGCGCACGGGTAAATGATAACACCGAACATTTGGCTACATTGAAATACAACTTATTCCTAAGACTCCACTCTAGTACCCTATTAATATCCTGCTGCAATACGTCATGATCAGTTTCCTGTTTTATTTTAAGAACTAATTTCAAGTCGTCAGCGAATAACAATGGTAGGGATTTATTGACTACTCTCGGCAGGTCATTAACT
The DNA here is from genome assembly GCA_949091785.1 of Polymixis lichenea. NCBI lineage: Eukaryota > Metazoa > Arthropoda > Insecta > Lepidoptera > Noctuidae > Polymixis > Polymixis lichenea. The sequence goes on along the minus strand of OX420939.1, from coordinate 2,236,136 downwards.
GTTAAAATGAAGAGAAAAGGCCCTAAATTAGTGCCCTGACTCACTCCTGATCTCGTGAAATAGGGCTCAGAGAGCTGCCCGCTGCAGTCGACGTACTGACAACGATCTCGTAAATAGCAGGCGAAAAACGACAAAGTGTGAGGTGTACAGCCTACACCAGCTAATTTCTTTACTTTGAGCCATTTTAGTAAAAACTAGGAATTTCTACTTTTGTGATTAGATGAAGTGCTTCTCTCTTCTTCAGACTTAAATATCTAGTTACTATTTTATGCTCTCTGACATAAAATATTAGATTACGAAAAACATTATTACTTTATGCGCTACCTATCTCAATAACTTTGGATGAAAATGTAAAATTAAAGTCGAAGTAAATGTAGAAATTTTGAAACTACGCAATTTGTTCTAGTCAAATGGAATGAGATGAATTATTAAGCCAGCAAATACTTCATACTCACTTCGTCTAAATATGAGATAGGAGCTTAGCGATCTAATCTTAATTTAATATCATAGTTTATTTGTTTAAGTGAAATATTCTTAATGGTATTTTTACCATCCTGCAAGTTGACCTATGAGGTGGGTGGTTGCTTAAATTGGCTTTCTTATGGTGCCTCAATAGACTTAAGCCAAGTTCCAGCTCCAGCTCCTTGGGTCCACCAAAGGTATAAACTTAAAACGAAGCCACTACACGATACATCGACTTAGACCTTTCCCTTTTAGGGTTCCATACTCGAATGGAAATCAACCAACGGGACCTTATTACTAAGCCTCTGCTGTCCGTCCGGCCGTCCGTCTGTCTGTCAGCGGGCTGTATCATATGATTCATAATAGGTAGACAGTTTAAATTTTCAAAGAATATGTACTTCGGTTGCCACTATAACAAGAAATAATAAAAACCAAGTAAAAAATTAAAGGGGTCGCCATACAAGAAAAGTGTTTCTTTGGAGTGGAAGGAAAAACCTTGTGGTACGGAACTTTCGTGTGCGAGTCTGACTTATACTTGGTCGGTTTTTTTTTAATATATAGCAATAAGTGTTGTCTGACTTTTTCAAAATCATCGGAACCAATCTTTGGCTTATTAGCTCAGTTGTTTCCAACACTATTTGGGTAACCCTTATAATTACTTAGGTAAATCCAATCACATTTTAAACATTAATTAACATATTATCGCCCCTACTGTTACAATAACTTTCAAACTCTTCAAATATGTTAACATGCGTATAAAATTTTGTAGTAACAAAGTTTATAATCATAAAAGTCTGAACTGGGTGGAAAATATTTCTAGAATTTTGATTAGGCACCGTGCCAAGAGCATGCTTGTAAATGTTTTTAGCGTTAGAATATTATTTTCTTGCTGTTTCAGTACGGTGAAGGAACAAACATTTTGTGGTTAATATTTTAAACGCCAACACTTGTTTCTCTTCCAATCATTGTTTTGTTTACCTTAGCAAGTAAATTAAAACGCTGTACTACTGGTGTTGTTATTACAAGCGTAGTTGTGGAAAATGTGAAGGTAGAGTACATCGAAAGCAGCTAAGTAAATAGGGGAATCTTTTACATTTTTTCAAAGCATTTTTGGTTATTCATATTGCTTGGTTAGACGAGAGACCTTCTAGAAACCATTGCATTCCCGAAACGAAATATTCTATTATTATTTGCTGCAGAAAAGGATATCAAATCTAAAATGTTTCCAGAGAAAACCGTGACACAAACAAAAACTTTTAACACCACTATGCTAAACTGGAATCAGGAGCACAAAATCAAAATTTAAACTAAACTAAACTAAACTAGTCAATAATATAACGCTAGCGCATGCAAGTTTCTAAATTCTAACTTTATTTTTGCTCCGTTCTCTAGCGTAGATACTGCGCATATTTTAAAAACAGCTACCCGTGAGAAAACGTAAAATCTGAAACTTTTGAAGCGATAACCTGCCCAACTTGTAGTTAAGTTTCGAATAACTAACTTAATAAAAGTACCGAGATAGGTTCTAGTTGGTCCCGTATAAAATTTAATGAAATCGCTGAACCATAATGTTAAAGCCGGCTTTGGAATATAAAATCCGATATTGTCGGCTTGACTTTTAAAGATAATTCGGATTATTTTCTAAAGAAGCATTTGATTTCCAAGCTGTGGAGGTTGATGTTTGATTCTTTGAATATTGCGTTTTTATGTTTGTGTAACGAACGCGAAAATGTAGAAGTACATATTATCTTTAATAACATTCGGATACATATTTACATGTTCTTTTTTTTTTTTTTTTTGTGGGTGGGAAATCATCAAATGACTTCTCCCGCTCTGGTTGGAGCAGGAGGGCGTGTCAGACTTTTACTGACTAAAACCCACCCATGTTCCTTCAGCTACCCGTATGCCAGGGGCCGCGGTATCTCTTTCGAACAACCCGCACCCCTAGCAGACATCGGCCCTTGCGGGCCCCACCAGCTGCTGCTGACGTCCTCCTGCGACGGGTCAGTACAGTGGCCCCACCGCCAACCACTTTTCGGCCACAGGGGATAGGGAGAGCGGCCAACGCTATACCGACACTCCTCTTCCCCTGCGGCCCCACCGCGTCCGCCATCAAACGGTGGCGGCCCCGTCCAGGCTACGGAAGGGAAGAGCGCTACTCAGAAGTACCGGCACTCCTCCTCCGCCGCGCCTCAGCCGCGATGCCTCCCATTCGACATCGCGGCCCGCCTCAGTTGCGATGCACCTCATCACAACCTACTTTTTGGCCGCTACGTCGTCGGCTTGGAGGCACAAGCCCGGACGAGCGGCCCCACCTTGGGGTTCCTCTTCGCTTCACCGTTCATTCATTTACATGTTCTTTACATATTAAATGTGGCTGTTGAAACACACCCATATTTGTATACAAAAATAAATATTGTAATGAGATATTTATCTTCTTTGTATAATCCATGAGTAAAATTATCACATGTTACAAACCAAACTTAAAGAAAATTATCTATAAAACTAACAATAGAGGCTATAACAGGTTTTTTTTTTGAAGGTGGGAATTCATCAAATAACTTCTCCCGCTCTGGGTGGAGCAGCAGAGCGTGTCAGACTTTTACTGGCTAAAACCCACCCATGTTCCTTCAGCTGCCCGTATGCCAGGGGCCGCGGTATCTCTTTCGAACAACCCGTATCCCTGGCAGGCATTGGCCCTTGTGGACCCCACCAGTTGGTGCTGACATCTCTTTGAGGCGCGTGTGGAACACAACGCGCCGTCGACCTGGGCTTGGTCCTTACCGGACAGCGAGCTACCCATTACTCGCCGTCCGCAAGCCCGCGCCTAACGGTGGCCGGGAATCAGCCTGGGATTCCCGACGCCCATTGCGTCTCCTGCGGGGGCTAGGGCCTTGAGGGCGAATATGCTGCCTCTCCCTCACGTGCGCCGTCTCGCTAAGAGTACTGGTGGTAAGTTCAATATTTCTGTCTGACAAAAACATTTAAGGTTTCAACAAATTGTGTTTATGGTGAGTAAAGTGATGGGAAGTCTAATATAGGGGGACAAAACCATATAACATTGCACTGCTTTCGATTCAACATACACGCCGGATGTACTCTGATAAACGGGCTTTTTCAATATTTGTATAGAAAACGTTATTATTGTCACTTTCTACAGTAGAAGGTACTTTTTTGCACCGTAGCTTTTAAGTTTATTGTTTTGCACTTTTCCTGTCTCTATAAAACACTTTTTGACTATTTAACAGAATATATTGTTTATGGCAATATAGTCTGTTAAAATGTTGGCAATTAAAATGAAGGTATTAGATAATTAATTACCAAAAGTAGTCAAGGACTCCTCCACATAAAACTTTAATAAATTTATCATAAGTCGAATATTCGACAATTTTACATTCAGAAATCGGTTGTTTAGCACAGTTTATGTTGATAAGCGAACCTTCGAAGGAAATAATTCTTTCAGTACTCAAAAAAGATCACTAAAATACCTCACACGCAAGAAAAAACATCCGCACGGGTCGATCAATTAGGGCCACGATTGGTTCGTGGATGGCTGACCATCTTAAAATACCAAAGCACGTTATGCCGTTAATCCCGGCTGTCATTCGTGGATTTTTGACAGTCGTTACGGGTCGCCAGAAGCTTGAGAGTCTGACAACCGGGTATCGTACTACCCAGTAGCTAGCAAGACCATAATTCTTTTAGTACTTAAAGACGGTCACAAGAATACCTCACAGCTAACAAACTCTATCATAAACGGTATTATCAAACTAAGTTACGACTGTACCACACCACGTTTAGAAAAAGTGTGACACACGACACATTAGTAGGCCTACGGATCCGCAATGCAGTAAATAGTACGGTAGGTAAAGTAGCAAGCTCGTCAATTATGTAGTAACATTGTTGACAATTAGCTGTTTTAGTTCATAAACATGTTGTGTTATGTTTTGTGTGGGTATCAAAAATGTTGGGGGGTTGTAGGGGTGTCGAAAATGCGTGGTGAACTTGTAAGGACTTGAAATTTTGTTGTGTTTTATCCAAAAATCAATCTGCCTAGCCTTATCCCAGCCGATATGTTGTGGTCGGCTTCTAGTTTAACCGGATGCAGCTTCTCTTCTTCTTTTCATCGGACCTTCAAAACCAGTTACTGGGTAACACAAAACGATACCCGGTATTAAGACAGATTTTCAGACATTTTATTTTGGGCTGTTAATGCCTTTCAACTACCCGTAACGACTGGCTAAGATCTACGAATGACATCCTGATGGTAACATTTTGCATCCCATTTTCCATATTGTATAGGTACCTAGCTACTATCCTACATAGCTACTAACACACCTTGGCAAAATGGGGGCTTACAGACCCGTCCGAGACGACCAATGTGTGTGCAGCTGTTCAGAACGTGTCCCACTTGTTGAAATGTCCCAATACGCAGGTATTATCGGCTTATTCCACTTTTCCCCCCTGAGAGAATCCCCCTCAGGGGGGAAAACTGGACCCTAATATAAAAGAAGTCCAGAAAGTCCCCTTTTCATTTTAAGTTAGTCCACTTTTCCCCCCTGAGAGAATCTCTTTCAAGGGGGAAAACTGGACCTTAATATAAAAGAAATCCAGAAAGTCCCCTTTTCATTTTGGATCATTCCACTTTTCCCCCTCATTTTTAGTTTTGATTTGTACGCTCTTATAGTACATAAAAAATAGTAATCAGATACAATGTAATTAACAAAAAAACGACAATATGATATATATAATATCATTAATGAGTCTTTTTTTCACAGACTTTTGATATAATAAAATGTGATGAAGAGTAAAAACAATCACAAAAAAACTGCGATGAGGGATTGGTCATCGGTTGATTTTTGTAAAAATTATAATTAAAACTGTTTAAACAAAGTACACACAACCTACCTAGAAAAACTAAATTATTTAGATATGAAAGTTTCCCTTAATAACATCACTTTGTTAAGTATAAAACAATTATCAAGTTCTTCGGCAATTTTCAGATAGTTAAAATGAAGTACAAAGATAAAGAGATTTTCCAGGAAAAGGTCCGTGACAAATAATACCAATAGTACATTAGGTATAGGTACCTAATGTACTACTAGTATTATTTCTCACGGACCTTTTCCTTTCCTTTCTTTTCCTTTTGATTACAAACAGAAGGCTGTTTGTAATCTATATCTATACTAATATTATGAAGAGGTGAAGTTTGTGAGGTTGTAGGAGGTAATCTCTGGATCTACTGAACCGATTTTGAAAATTCTTTTACTAATAGAAAGCCACGTTATTTTTGAGGCTATATGTATATTAACCTGAAAACGGTCAAATGAAAAAGAATGGGATCCCACACGTGCGAAGCAGGGACGGGCAGCTAGTTTAATATAATATGGTATGTTCATTTAGTGATTTTCTTAAAGTCATTAATGTTGTTGCTTGTGACATCGCGGTTATATTGCGTTCCCTTGGGACTATTAACTAGGGAATTTTAAAGTATCTATGTACTTTAAAGTTTCAAAACAAAAAGCGTCCTATGTGTTTTCTCAATCCCCAGACCAAGTTTCATAACAAACGATTGAGCCGTTGTTTGCGACAGCGTGAAGAGATATCAAATCAAATAACGAAACAAACGCACTTTCGCCTTTATATTATTATAGTTAGAATCCTTGCTAATATTATAAATGGGAAAGTGAGCGTTTTTGTTCCGCCTTCACTCTAAAACGGGTAAACGGACTTGGATGAAATTTGGTACATGGGTAGACCATGACCTGGATTTGGACATTTACCCCGATATTCCTACGGGATCGAGCGAGACTGCGGGTGTAACCGCGGGGCGCAGCTAGTTATGAATAAATAAGGAACAACAACATGTCTGCCTATTTAAAGTATTTAAACTCGAATTACATAAAATATTTCAGTATACATTTTATATTAGCTTTATTGAATATGTCGACGAAGGCCTGCTTGGCGGTGCTCCTGTTAATGTGTGAATGGTTAAAAATGATTCCCAAGCTCGCTTCGCTCGCTCCTGCATTCTAGGTTTTCTAAGTAAAATATCTGCCGGCGCCCGCGGTAAATATTTTAGCAACCAGCACCGGCGAACAAATTGGTGCCCAGCACCAGTAGCAGAAGCACTCCATAAATTTTAATGACCTCAGGGGGGATTTCTGGACGTTGGTTTTTCAGATTCCAGTTTTCCCCCTCAGAGGCATTTTCAGGGGGGATTTGTGGAAGAAGTATTTTTTCAATTCCAGTTTTCCCCCTTAAGGGGGATTATCAGGGGGGATTTCCACACTTTTTATTTATAGATTCCACTTTTCCCCCTAAGGGGGATTTTCAGGGGGGATTTGTGGAATAAGCCGTATTATCATGAATAGCATGCATTCGATTCTCAAAAGTACGGACTTTTGAGAATCGAATGCTACGGACGCTGTTATTAACATGACCACTACTAATCTAATCAATGACAACCACATTTTTATGTCCACGCAATCACTGTCCATTCCAAGGTTTCCTGGAAGAGATCGCAGAAAGCGATAAGGCCGCCCATTGTATGTTTTTAGTGTTTATTTTTTTATTTTGTCATGTATTTTCTGGTGTACAATAAAGCATACATAAATATGTGGCTGACATCTACAATGCCCCACATACGAAACTTCAAATCAACAAATGTGGAAAACACAAAAAGTATAGTGGCGCCATCTACAATGCCATATGCGAACTACTCAAGACTTGACGTCACACCGCAACTACATCATGCAAGCAGAGTGCACCGCGCAATCTACATATATACAACATCCCGACATCAATAGTCGGGCAGTAGCCCACCAGACACAACACCCGTCTGGTCGGAGGATCCTCCTTTACCATAGAGTATGAGTGAACTTTACACCCTGTTCCTCATACCTCTATAATTAAATAAGTAAATAAATAAATCTAAGAAATAAAATGGACTCGTAATTTATTTTTAAATTTTGTGATTAATAACGACAATCAATTTTATTGTTTGGTGATATATCATGCTTGGTGCCGTGGTTGAGCCATCGGGTTCTACTCTAGCAACCACAAAATAATAGTTCCCTGCGATACTTGAACTCCTGGCCTAGTGGCTACCATATTTTTTTTTACCTGCATGTATAATATGTAGTTTTTTCTTACATTGAAACTTAAACATATAATTTCAGATTTAATATCTTTTTTTTTTAAGATTATGGACCAATCAATCACCTAAAGGTATCATAATTACCGAGTCACTGGGTTTAAAACGTAAAATAGCCAGTTACTCCATGTTAAACATTAGTATTTAGCTGTATCCGGGTTGACTGGAAGCTGACCCAACGCAGTCGGGAAAAGGCTAGGCAGATGATAACCAAATGTAACATAAGTTTTATCAGAACTAACGAACGTCAAATTCAATTTCAATTAAACGATACCGAGTGACTAAATCAATCAGCCCCATCGATTAACAAGTAGGTAAGTGTGTTACGCCGCGCTCCTTCGAATGATCGGGAGCGGTAGTAATTAATTAAGAGCCTCTAAGTTACCTACTGTGTTGATTGCTTGACATTCGTGGAATGTTCTTGGTATAATTTCAAGATCTGAACGGACTGACCTCGAATGTACGGTGTAATTAGGTGAGTATTTTTATGAATATTTTGTGAGTGTCTGTGGAGTTTCTTGTCCGTTCTTCTACATAGGAAAGCAAATACGCTTTGGAATGGGCAACTAGCTTCATGTTTCTGACTGACCAATCCCTTGACTGTTCAGAATTGTTTTGGTTGTTATAAATGCTTTGCGGTTCGAGCTTGTAGTTTTCAATAAAAGAGAATTATGTGATAGGGGAGACGCTGATGTTGGCATAATACTTATGATCCTTAAAAACTTCATTGAAGTTAATTTTAAAACCACTAATCAGAACTTGACCAAAATATGTATAGGACTACTGGCTTTAAAAAAAAATTCGAATCGGTTTGTAAATAACGAAGTTCTGAGGTTTTTTTTTTTGGGCGTGAAATCATCAAATAACTTCTCCCGCTCTGGGTGGATCGGGAGGGAGTGTCAAACTTTTACTGACTAAAACCCACCCATGTTCCCTCAGTAGCCTGTGTGCCAGGGGCCGCGGTATCTCTTTCGAACAACCCGCACCCCTAGCAGGCATCGGCCCTTGCGGGCCCCATCAGTTGGGGCTGACATCTCTTTGAGGCGCGCGTGGAATACAACGCGCCGTCGACCCGGGCTTGGTCCTTACCGGACAGCGAGCTATCCATTACTCGCCGTCCGCAAGCCCACGCCTGCGGTGGCCGGGAATCAGCCTGGGATTTCCGACGCCCAGGGCGTCTCCTGCGAAGGCTGCGGCCGTGAGGGCGCATGTCAAAATATGTCATGTACTGCCTCTCCCTCACGTGCGCCGGTGGGAGGGGACCACATCGGCGTCGAGTCGACGATGAAGCACCTAGGACTCGTCCTCGACAGCCGGTGGAGTTCTGAGGTAACAAACATAAAATAAATGAAAAAACATATAAACAACTGAATTGAGAACCTCTCCTTTTTGTGAATTCGGTTAAAAATAAATACGAATAAATATTGGTTCAATGACCTGCCTCACCCAAAATAATGTTTGTTCCTACTACTTTCCTTCGTATCGTCTAGTCTAGACATAATAATTATCTGAAACAGTTTTATGCACGGAAGAATATTGGCCTCTTAAATAAAATAAATTATTAACATAATCTGAATTTCACGATTTCGTAGTAAGAAAATTAGGTCCTTGAAATAACATTCTAACTACAAATATCTTTCCTAGGAATCAAACTTGGTGAACAGTTCTCTTCCACGCGATACAAGTAGGTACGAGTAGCTATAATCCCTAATCTGCCAACAGTTGGAAAATGACACGACACGTCCCTATAAACTTAAGTTACCACGAATTAATTCCACATACGTTTGATATATTCAAAATTACATGTGGGTACAACTTCGTCTTATCGCGTTACCAAAATTCCAATCATATTCGACAGAAGGATCTCTTCTCTCTCCCTCTGACGCTCTCATTTAGACAGAGACAGGAGAAGCTGAAATTATCCTTAACAAATACAAGGGGCACGTGTGTATTAGTCACCGTTTTCATTTTCGACAGAATGTTCAACCTCTCGTTTACACAGTATAGGATAAAGTGTGACAGACACAGTTCGAGTTTAGATTGTTTGCTACGAATATAGGGGTAATAGCCACAGCTTCATAGTAGGTTCTGGAAACTCTTTGGCGACATATTTGGTTCAGGATAAAGTTTTCGTGTTACTCGTGAATGCAAATAGAATTTTGCTGCTGATATGAATTTGTTAGAATGAAATAAATTGACTTTAGTTAGGTTCAGGTGTCGCCGTGCGACACATCAAGCTATACATTTCAAGTTTTAGGTGACTGCGCATTATATATAGTTTTCGTACAATGAGAAGTCAGCTCCCCAACCGTCCCTTGCCCGCAGAAGTGCCAGCCCGCGCCGAAGCTGAGCAAGTAGAGTTAAAATCCCCATGATATAATAATAAGTAAATTGTTTGATCCAGCCTGTCCCCTCTTGCTGCCCCCCCAACAGTGACTCCCTGAGCCAAGGCTCGTACCCCGCAGGGGGTGCCCTCAGTGCGCAGTCGCTATAGGTTAAGCGTAGTTTTGTAAGCCCTGGCTGGAGGCTCTTAGTCTAAAAGCTAATAGTCCCCACAGGAATGCCCGGTTAAGCAGTCACGGCCTCTCAAGGTCAACTGCAAGATGCCATACGAAAAAAAAAAAAAAAAAGAGAAGTCAGCTCATACTGGAAATGTATAGCTTGAAATATTACCATTCAGTAGGTACTTATAGAATGGCTCCTACAAACATTTGATTAATTACGTCTTAATATTATTATCTTGTTTTCTTGCAGTTAGGTACTGTTTACCAATAATTATACACATTTAAATGCCATTTTTTGACTTCACATTTTTGAATTTTTCGGTTAACACATTTTTTTTTTCAATTCAATTTTAGTCCAGGAGCTAACCACCCCAGTCACGTTCCTAATACATTATAACAGCAGAAAACAAAAACGAATATACACGAAAATAATATTCACTATTCAGCCGAATACTCTCAAAACCAGTGAAATCTACACACGCAGTATAACAGCCAATTTAAAACACTCGGTCTCCAATACCGAGCACAGCCGAGGTTATCCGAATTTTCCCGAGTTTAACCGATCATCATCGGTATCACGTAATAACAAGATATGTTCGGCCAGCCCTAACATAACTACGTCGCCAGGTGATCCCACTACTTTATGCGTACGAAAACTTTCCTCCGCTTTTCAATTTACATTTTTCGATTATTTTCTCTGCATTCAGTATTCTGTGCATGTTTTTTCTTTGTGTTCTAATTTTGTTAGGAACGCGATTTCGTTACGATTGGGTTCGGATAAGGGGCGACTGTATTGTTTTGTAACACTAGTTTTGTGTTACGATATGTTTTGTGTTGAATAACTCGTTGGGCTAGTGGTCGCAAGTGCTACTGATGAGAATGAGGTTTTTGGTTCAATTCCCAGGTTGGGCAAAGTGGAATTAGGTTTTTAGGTAGTCTGTATTTTTCCCGGTTGTTGTCAACAGGCTCGCCCTTTATTACACGGAACTTAAACATAGCCAGCGAAATGTGGGTGTTACTATAGATACAACCCTGCTTAACACTTCGGGATTACAAGCGTAATATTATGTTTGTATGTATTATGTATTGTATGAATGCTATAACTTACTGTTTGTGTTTATTATTGCGCGATTTGTAGATTTTATTTTAGCTTAGAAATCGGATTAAGCAATTGAAAGCTTTTCCCTACGTAGCTTTATAAGCCCGAGTACGCAAAACCAAATGACTATCGACCGGGAGTTTAGCTAGACTTCGCAGGTTGCTCAACAAAGTGAGTCTTCATAATAAAATGGGCCTAGTTTATAAACTATTAATTTATTTTGAAAATGTGTAACTTTGTCAAGAAAAATAATTATGTTACTTGATAAAACCTTGTTAATATCATAATTCATAACACTAGGTACTCATATTTCAATCTCCATATCATAATTCCTTTATTATCTGTTATGAAACCATTCGTGACAATACACGCGTGATCAAACATGTACGTACGTAAAACAGCACTGCGTATAGTTCAAGAGACGCTATGTTTGTGAACACTTTATCCATAGCGTGTATGGCCACAGAGTCGTTAACCAAACAGAGACAACACTTCAAAAAATAGTAATATTTGTGAAACTCGGCTGTAGTAGTAAGAAAAATTTTATATGATGGTTCGGTGAAAGGACAAATTAGAAGTATTCGCAAAAAAAAACTACAGTTTCAATTTATTACAGTAAAAAAAAACTGGAATATATTATATTAGTGTTCTGATTTGTTAATATAATAATGGTGAAACCTCTTTTCACAGCACTGCCAAACTACTACTAAATTTTCTTCATTGCCTCTGTATGGTTCTCTTCTCATGTGTTTGCGTATCAGATATTTTGCTGTAGTTAGTTAGGAAGCTACACAAACTAAACGAGTGGCCCAGGTAACTAGATGCGGGAAATTGAACAGCATAATTAAAGTTTCTTGAAGACGTAGTTAACATAAGCGTTTCTGCGAACACAATATAATTACAACCTTGGTTTGTTGCCAAGGACAAGAATAATAAATAGTAAAAAACAAATATGGTGTTGTGATTTTGAAATGCTTTGTAAAATAAATACACATTTTATTTTTTCGCCGGTGAGTGTTAACGTTGAGTAAAAATTAAACTAAACTCCTTTATTTTACTACAAATATACATGGCTCGCCTTGCAATCTGCTAGTAATATGCCAACCTAACATGAAATGCCATCTTCTCTTGATGTCCTGGGATTCTTTTTTCTGTTTTTTAATATACATGTACATATTATTAATATGATTAAAAGTCTGTTAGCCTATATATATTATCCTACTTAAATATCGCCTCTATTATTCCAGTATTACGGCCTAAAAAAACTTATCTTCCAAAATAAAACATAACAGTGTGTTTAAAGTAACCTGTCTCCTGGTCTAGAAGATTAATTTAATGAAGTTTATCATTTTCGTGTTGATGAAGGTTCCTCGTGCGTAAGTTGACACGCAATGTCATGCCATAAACCTTATGTATATCAATTTAAACCAAATTTAATAATAATGTAAGTAGTCAGTAAACACTATCATTTTATATTGTGAAGATGGTTTAAGATTTCGTAATTATTAGTGTAATGTTAAAATGTGTTGAATTAGAAATCTAAGTCAACATTCATACGGACGTAATAATATCGCGACGGATTTTTTTCGCGCACTGCGATGCACTCTGTTGGATTCTCAATTCTCGATTCTACACCAAGAGTTGAAAATCCAATGCGCGATATAATTGCGCCACGATATTTTTACGTCCGTTGAAATGTTGACTAACACGCATTAGTGCTACATTATGAATACCTAAATAATGAAGTACGGGTTGGTTTTTTGTTTTATGTGAAGCTTGCTTCGTTCAATGAGCGTGTGTAGTCAAAATATTAGGCAATCAGCAGGTAGGTGGCGGGACTAAACAGCCTAGAGTATTTTTTTCTAACCGTCACGTCTCTCGACGTAAACGAAGCAAAAAGAGTAGGGAATATAAGGATCGTTCCTTACATACTCTTTTTGATTCATTTATACACACACATCTAGGGCCCTAGTGTGAGTTTCATTTAACCCTGGATTGGCGAAAGGCCAATCGGTTGGCCCAACGCGCTCGATGCATTTGATCGATATGTTTAAATGAAACTCACGCTAGGGCCACTAGTCTTACACGCACACCGGCTGTGAGTATTACGCCGCTAACCTTTTGAAGAACATCACCGATAAGTATGCATTCTCAATTCTTTATTGCATTTCATAATGTTGGTGAAACAGTTGGTAGGGTTGTAGGCTCGTGCAGACTAGCGCAAATGGTCGGGTCACGACACTCGTAGTACAATTTTTACGAAAACTTCATGGAGATTTTTCCACAAGTATCGCGTCGTACTAAAGAAACAAGGACACAACATAGTAGGAGCGAAGAGGAAGACTGCTTACCTGTTTATGTATATTGTTTATCTATATCTATGCCTGGAACTGTATTTTTAATTCATTGCTACTTTTTGTTATTCTTCTAATATATAAATTAGTGACGTATTTTCTTTATTTTGTTAATGACTAGAAATTATGCTTAATTGAATTTAAGTTATTGCACTATTCATTTATGTATTTATTATGAATTGTAATTCAAATATTGAAGAGCTTTATCTCTTGGCGGTTTCCATCCACATCTGCCTTGGAACCTTTTTTTAATGGCATTTCATTCATCCTCTCTTCTCTCTCAAGTATTTTGTAATTGCCTTAAAAGTTTGAAATAGGTTATGCTCGTCTAAATATAAACAGTATTATTTTCTTCTTCTTCACACTACTAACCCACAACAGGATACCAAACTCCGAGCTTCAAAACTATAAACAGACTTAGTTTACAGTATCCAATATCATGAAACAAGAATATTACCTATATCACTTACTTTGTGGATACTACTCCAAGTTATAATGTTATAACTTACTATTAGTACCTATTACTAATTGAACATAACTGCTAATTGTTTTGATGCACGTTGGGGAATTGAGTTCCCATTGTATGTACCTGTTAATACATAAGGATTTCCCAACTTACCTAAGTAGTATTTTAGCAGTTGGGTACCTTAATTACCCATTTTTTCTGTTCTCGTTTTATCTGTGATCGGGTTTCTAGGCATAATCAGATGGATTCTTCTTGAATTCTGATTAATAAAAATATTACTAAAAGATTAATTTGTGGTATCTAGGATTCTTACAGTATAATTAATTTTAAATCACTTCTGTCGCAGGCGTACTAAAGGTGATTTTAATTTTAATTCAAAAAGTTCAAGATAACTTAATGATATTTTTAAATATCTGTAAATATATGTAGAAGGGTCCGTATGGTGTCGGACGAAAAAGAATAGCACCATCCCATTTCTTCCCGTGGGTGTCGTAGAAGGCGACTAAGGGACTTACTAGAGAATGGGCAGCAGCGTTCTCTATGCATTTTACCACCATACTGCGATCGCCAACCCGCCTGCCAAGCGTGGCGATTATGGCAAAACCCCTTTTGGGGGAAGTTTACGTCCAGCAGTGGACGTCTTTCGGCTGAAATGATGATCTGTAGAAGTGGTCAAGGCAAAGAAAGTTTGCTCATAGCATATTTCTCAATGACCACATCTATACTCAAAAGTGATACCTTAAAATGAAACTAGATACTTCACCAATTACCAAAGGCTGAAAACCGTCAGTCCATAAAACGTCAGGTTCTAAACAACAGTATACAAATGTCTTATTCATTGCTCCCCCACACAGCGGCAGTATGTTTCTTGAAACTCATCCCATGAGGGTTGAGCTTATTTATGTTAATTTAGTGTCTGCCAACCGCCTTATACGATATTGTACTTCCTGTATTATGTAGAGTGAATTACTCCTTCTAAGAAAATGAGCAAGTGTACCGAATATTTGGACAAAATTAAGCCACTTTCGTCCCCTTTTTCTCGCGCCATACGAGAATATTAGCTCATGTTGTGATAAAAGTACCTATTAGACCTTATTGGTAGCACAGACGACTGCTCAGGATGTGTCTACCACTTGTAGAAACTATTTTATTGCTTTAATTGAATAATAATGGGGGCTCATCGTTCGATCGAAGATAAAGCTACGCGTGGCGCGTTTTTGTCGTGGGTGGCTTACGATCCAGGAAAAAAACGCGCGTTTGTCCTGGCTATTGTTTGTCGATTTTTGCCAGTCGTTATGGTTAGTCAGAACACCAAAAGTTTGAACAACAGTTTTACAAAGGGGTATCGTGTTGCCCAGTAACTGGGTTGTGGAGGTCAGATGGGCATGCGCTCCATGTAAAATACTAGTATTCAGCCGCCAGTCAACCCCAATATAGTTGAGAAACAGCTAGGCAGATTTCAATTAAAATAAATAATGATTAAACGACTACATGTTTTACGGAAGATATAATTACTGCAAACATTCAGGATTTGTCATTCAGAAGTCATTGTAACATGCCTTACATTTAAAAACATTTTAAGAAACCCTACCGTATTCCAAAATCGTATTTCTTGGCCTGGTTGCATGACTTCTTACTATTTAAGAATTTCAGTTACAAAACATAAAAAGCTGTAGCAGAAATAGTCCTCATTTGCTAGACTTACCCATGGCCACCACAAAATACTACAGTTTAACAGCAGGTAAAAACATATGGTTTCCGTCAGTTAACGACGTTTCCTGCTCGAGTAAGTATTTTCCTAACTTATGTAGTGGTAAATTGTTTTGAACTTTGGGACACTGTTCTGATGTTCATTGGTGTGTTTTGTTTTTACTTTTAATCAATAATTGACCATAATGCCAATACGGTACAAATATGAGTACAGAATCTAGGGCTCAGGTCAAAAAAGCAAATAAAACGCATTGTTGTATTGTAGCGTCATTCAGAGATAAAAATCAATAATGTCATGTGTCTATTGTTTTTTCGGCACTTAGCCTTCCGATCCTTTTCAATATGTGCAAAGTGCAAGCAATGATGCTTAAAAACTTAATAAGTATAGTTAGTATTTTTATTTCACAAAACGACGCGTGCTTTACATGTGGTTACCAAGTGTACAAAGACGCTTTGAATGTGTGTGTGTGAAATGAGATGTGTTTGTGGGTGTGTTTATATGCTCACGATACTCGTCTTCATGCACATATTGACAGCGTGTTTGTACACTTGATAACCACAAGTAAAGCGTGCGTCGCTTCGTAACATATAAACACAGGACCAGGTAGGTAGTTATACCAGGTAATTGTATATATAACCTCTTACCATAACAACTCGTTCACTTACATTAAAAACAAACACAAATTCCACTCATAAAACGTATTACTTCAACAAATTAACATAAATCAATTCAACGAAACACGTTCGCAGAATTGCATTTAAACTCAAGGAGTTTCCATAATGTTAATTGCCAGATAAGCCTTCCACGGCGTTTGAACTCATTAGCCGGGAAAGCCCTTAGAAATGAAGGCTGTGTTGCGATTAACAACATTATTATTTACACGCGATACCATAGTACCTTCGTTGAACTGCTTGTTATTGAGTTTGTAAAGCTGAGTGCACGGTGTCGACTGACTACTATAATGTACGTTGAGAATTCAGGTTTAATTGTGGAAATAAATAAAAGTTTAAAAAATTTCGCAAGAGAGATAAAATTCCATTCTTCTAAGAAAACGTCGTACAGCTCTCTTAAATCGCCACACTGTCGATTTGAAACCTTTTTCTTGATTTCGCACCAAAGAAGCTCTATTGGGTTAGGTCTGGGCTGTTAGCTTGCCAATCTAAGACAGAAACTGATTGCGATGTGGCAAATTCCTTAACGGTACGTGCAGTATGCTTTAGATCATTGTCGTGCTGGAATATCCAAATAACCGGAAGCACGTCTTCAGCATAAGATAACATTGTTTCTTCCAGTATATTTTTGTATTGAAATTGATCCATGTTTCCTTCTGTCAGCTTAACAGATCCAACATCAAGTCCAGAAAAGCACCCCAAAATTTTCACATTTCCCCCAATGTCTTTTTGTGTACTTTTAGGGTCGAAAGCTTTATTCGGAGGGCGTCGTACATTTTCACTTATTTTTAACTACCATAGGTAGCTTAACATCGCAAATAAGTCAAACATCAACATACTTTGAATTTCAAAGTCATTTTTAGAGAATACGTTACAATGTATACTCAGAAAATGCAGATTATAATAAAGTAATAAGGATACCAAAAGGTCACGTTTAACGAAGGTTTGAGTTTTATTCAGATAACAGTGATTCAGTCCCATGTTTCTGCGTTAGTCAGTGTTTCGACGGTTAATTTTATAGAAAGGTTTTTGTTATACGCGTAGGAATATTTTCGTGTAAAATAACACACATTTATATTTTTAGAAATATTTTTACGTACCTGTCTAGATTTTGCTTTGCGGTTCAATGACTTGTCATCGTATCAGAAGCTTGGCGAAGTGCTGCCAACCTTGAAAACAAAATAGAAATGTTAATGGACTTATCTGGGTTTTTACCTTCAAACCTAGAATCCGCAAAAAGAAAAAATTAAGAAAAAATGTTAATTCTGCACAAACAAAACAAGCATTACAATAATTTAAAATAATACACGCACAAAATAGCCAAAAGCCTCGTATTCAAAAAATTTATAAATGTTTAACAGTGTTGTCCATAGGTTGAGTCAAGTCAGATTATTTACTATTTAATGGTCACACCAAGACCAAAGGCAACACACATTGCGCTATTACTATTTTACAAAAACAAAAACAAAAAGCGTTTTGGTGGCAAATAAATGTTATGGTAACTCCTCTGTGTAAGATTCCAAACACAAAGCTAGAAATCTCCTTAGCCGACAAAAAATATAAAACCTAATAAGCATAAAAGTCTAATTGTTTGTTTGTTATTCTGAGGCAGCTACAAAACTTTCCAAGTCAAAGTTTCCGTCGCAAAAGAGGCATAAACTACTTTTCTTAGCGAGTATTTGGTTAGACTTTTGACATACAAAATATCTCGCCTTGCATTTTCCTTCGAGAACTCTTCGAGGAAGATTTTGCTATTATTCAAGTTCGTTTTTACTTACTTCAAGTTATTTGAGATAACTGGAGTTTTTAACGAAATTATTATAAACAAGATTCCGCCCGCGGCTCCGCCCGTGTGGTACATCGATGAAAAGTAGTAGCATATGTCCTTCACCGGCTTCAAAGTATCCTCGTACTAAATTTCATCAAAATCGGTTCAGCCATTTCGGAGATTAGCCGGGGCAAATAGAATTATAAATTGTTTTTTTTTAATTTTACCTTAAATACTTTCATTATGCATTTACTAAAAAGCTATTATTTTGAAATTATAAAAAGACACTTCGATTTTATTTATAAATAGATTGACAATATTAGAGTAGGTATGTAAAGATATATAACTATTTAAAGTCATGTATTTTTGTTACTTTCTTTTAGGTAAGTAGGTAGGTACAGCCTATTATACAAGGTTTATTTTTAATTTTTAAGGAGTAATCTATACCTACTTCAAGGAATTGCCGATGGTAAATGTTTGCTTATTTCATTTACAAAAAAAAAAACATTCTACCTAATATTTCATAAACCGTCATATTGCATTTAACTAAATGCAACTAGTGACTCGCTTTATGCGGCGCCACTACACTATCCATAAGCAATACCAACACAATAGTTGTGTAACCATTTGACTAAATACAATCGCTGATAAAAAATAAATGAAGCTCACCACACGATCGCATGTGTGTGTTCCCTACTTCATGGCCGTGACTTAACGTTACGCGTCGATTGCACGCAATCAACATTTAGAACCTGGTTCCCGCCTAATTGGCACTTACACCACGAAAGCTTATGATATTTTATTATTGCGCTTGTTTTTCTAGAGGTTTTATGAATTGAATTTCTTTTTTGTTGATATTTTGTGTACAATGTTGTTCCTGCAATCGTGGGCTGTGTACAAAGTTCTTTTCCTGGTGTGAAAATCCAGCAACAGTCTTCAAATTCAGTCCCAGTTTTTCAGTCGATATTTTCCTGTACAGTAAGTTATTGTTGTCCAACTTTGAAATTTTTATATCAATACTAATATTATAGAGAGGTAAAATTTGTTTGTAAGTTTGCATGTCAGGGGTAATCTCCGGAACAAAGAGTCTATATCGAAAAAAAATGATTGAAAGCTGCATTATTCGTGCGTGCTATATGCTATCAACTATATTTATATCTTGCATATTAGCCGAGCTATTACAATTTTTGTCTAGCCAGGCGGAAAGAAATACCTCTTAAAACAGAGCAAATAGCTCTGTTTTAAGCGTGCGCTGCCTCAACAGTTGTATATAATTGAAAACAATGTAAGGCAACCTGGTCCGCCTTAAATAGTTTTACAAAATAGTTCCTATTGTGTATTAAAAAAGTATTTACCACATACTTGCGTTTGCATGATTTTTTAACTACAAAATATGAATTCTTATCAAAAAAAATATTTATGAACACAAGGACATCATAGAGATTAGATTTGCCCTTTACAGTATGTTAATAAAATTACTAAAACGCAATATTTTTCAGTAACCGTTTTAGAACATGCTTTGTGCGGACGTTTTATCCAATCACCCATAGATGGCTGGCTTTGGCTTTTAATTTTATTATTTTAACCAAAAATATGATCCATATACCCTGTGCGGTGCATAATTTAACATCACCCTGTATGAAGAACGGTATACACCGTGAAATTTTAATGGTTGTTTTCCCGCGGCAGAACAACTTGCCATAAGGAGTACTTTCGAAGCATAGAGTAAAAGAACCAAAATAAAGATTTTTTTGTGTTAAAATAATTTATAAAATATCCATCAACTCGATAAAACAGTACTCAATAGTAAAACTAGAGGTAACTTGTAGGTACTACTCGAATCGCACGCACCTCCGACAAAGGGAACAGCGGTGCATTAATGTTTAAAGCAAAATAAACTCTCGCACGTGATGATTTTTCACAATAGTTAATCAGCCATTTTTTGTTTCTAATATTTTATTTGTTTATAAAACGATTGTATTACCAAGGCAAAACCATTTCGCTGCGGGAAAACAACCATTAAAATTTCACGGTGTATATGCTCAAAAAAATACCCTCGGCTATTCATCACCGATTCTCAGACTGGCGAGGATTGTTATCCTTTATATCGTCGCCGTGATGCTGAAAATACTGGTCAGATCGTTACCGTGAACATCAGAGGCAGGCTGATTACAATAGATAACAGGTGGATTGTACCATACTCAACAATATTGTGGAAGTCATTAACGCCCACATATACGTCAAATACTGTCATTCAGTTCAGGCTATAAAATATAAATGTAAATATATAAATAAGAGCTCCGATCAAGCCACTTGTTTAGAAATTCACATAATGAGGTGGAAAATGATTTAAAAAGGGTGGTATATGAATACTTTAGAAGCTGTCTGGAGAATTCTTGAGTTTCCAATCCATAACCGGCATCCCACTATCGTGCATTTGGCTGTGCACTTAGTAACGGTCAAAGGGTGTATTTCATACCAGAAACGGCGCGACAAGTTGCCGAAAATCCACGCAAGACCACGCTATTGGCGTTGTTCGAACTCTGCGACACCGAAGAATTTTCAAAAACCCACGAAGTTCTACACTATTATGGATGGTGATCAGTCTGGTGACCAGCTCTACAGGGCCTCACGGGGAGGAGTGCGGCCCTTCCCCCTTGGGAAGAACCGACCGAAAAACTAATACATAATTAGGAAAAACGAATATTTTATCAGTCTGGGGTGATTTAGGAACAGTCACATGTTTATACGTGAGCTAATAACAAATTTTCAAGACGAAGACGTAGTCACGACGTAGATGGACACCCAGGCATAAAAAGAGATAAAGCTTTGGGAAGAGTGTACGGTGTACATCCGTCTCAATCAGAATGCTTTTAACCTTAGAATTTTGTTGCACCACGTACCGCGGAACAACTTCATTCAAAGATGTAAAAATTGTAAATAGTGTTGTCAAGGTGACGTATCAAGCAGCTTACGGACCAGAGGTTTGCTGGAAAATAATGATCACGGGGAAAACATTTTAAGGGAAACTACGATGTTCATTGTAACTTAGGGAGTTATTCTAGTGATACTGCTATTTTGTCACCCATATGAAGCAGTAAAATTGTGGAATATCTTCAAAGACAATTTTTAAGAAGACATCAGACACGGAATTCGACAGCAAAATCAGGAATTTACCATGACTGTTAATGATGTCATGAGGTTTAATACAAATAGAAAATAAACTTTTAGCATTGAATGATAAAACATTAATTGACTTCGGATTGCCCACTCCAGTTCACCCTGTAAATGATGTAATTGATACAATGTTGGTAAATTCGTACAACGTCAGTGAATAAGCTACTTTAAAAAAATGCTGAAGTTGGTTGCAGATCAAAAACAGACTTTTTAACAATAAAGGAAAAAAAAGTTGGACGCTCCAGATGGCACAGAGAAACCATTCCTCCCTAATTTAATATTAGCTAATGTTCCGTGTGGTACCGCACGTAAAGAATAGTACTATCCCATTTCTTTCCATGGGTGTCGTAAGAGGCGACTAAGGGACTTACTAAAGAATGGGCAGCAGCGTTCTCTATGCATTTTACCACCACACTGCGATCGCCAACCCGCCTGCCAAGCGTGGCGATTATGGCAAATCCCCCCAAAAAATGGCAATCGCCAAATTTTTGGAGGAGGCCTATGTCCAGCAGTGGACGTTTTTCGGCTGAAATGATGACGATGAATGTTAGGCAATCCGGAAAAATAGCTCTAGCAGTGGCTTCTTCAGGGATTGCAGCTACTTTACTGAGCGACGGTAAAACTGCTCACTCTACCTTCAAATTCCCACTGACAGTTTCATTGGAGCAACAGTCGATTTTTCGATACGCAAGAATGGGCCCCTTGGTCAGTTGATAAAAAATACGTCGCTGATAATGTGGGACGAATGTACCATGAGTCATAGAGCTCATGTTGAAACAGTGGATCGAACACTTAAGAGCGTTCATGCGGCGCGGGATGCACGCTCTTAAGGACTTGAGAAACTCAGTCGCTGTCATGGCTGGTGTCACTTTTGTGTTTGCTGGTATCTTTTGTCAGACAGAAGGGACCCAGATCACAAAAGGGACACGTGCGGGCATCATCACGGCGCGTCTAAAATCATCGCCCCTATGGAGTATAATTCAAACCCTAAATTTACGCACTAACATGAAAGCCCACCTTATCGGATATATGGATAACAATTTTCCACAACAGCTGCTCAAAGTTGGAGAACGGTCTTTTTCTTCTCCAACCTTGGGCGCTAACGCTGTGGAAATCATTATAAATGAAAGTCTGGGTCGTACAGTTCACAGTCTGCAGTAACTTATAGATGCAGTATATTCTGACCTTGAATATGTACTTAAATAGAGACATTCATTGGCTTAGTTCATGAGCTATCGTCTCACCTAGGAACTATACAGTCAATGAAATCTAATAATTTAATTTTATTAAAAGTCCCCGGGCAAGTCAAAATCTACAAGTACAGTGACACAGTGTGTAACATCGAAGATGCAGTCCACTATCGTGGACGAAGTTGCGGGGGAAGTGCTAGTGATAGACATTTTTATTCGGTAGGTAATTTATAATGTACAAAACACCATGTGTACAGATTTCTTACTAAATATTTTTTTTTAATTACATATTCATACGTCACTGATTCGTATTACGAGGCGGATCTGTAAACTTAATAACGTAGGATTATCAAACAGGTCATTAGAATAGAATAGAATAACTTTTATTTCGGACACAAATATCCATAAAGTGTTAGTAACATACAAGAAAAATAACTTATTGCCTAGTGTTAGTAAAAATCAACCTCCGCACAAACTGCTGTACAATCGGAGAGCCGAAGCTCTCGGCTACAGTTTTCAGGATGTTGTTTCGACTACCCCTCACTCTCCCCAGTAGCGACACAGTTTTTTTGCGTATTATTGCATAGAAGCCGTCGGTGCGGGCTTGCGCAAACATCTCCATCTCATTGAATTTTGACAGTTACCTTAAACATCATCATCTGCCTAGCCTTTTTTCAACCATGTGGTGCAGCTTCCAGTCTAACCAGATGCAGCTGAACACCAGTATTTCACATGGAGTGACTAAATGTCTGACTTCCACAACACAGGTAGTGAGTAATACGATACCCCTTGGTAAGTATGACTAGACTTATGGGCTTGTTACGACTGTCAAAGATCCACGAATGACAACCGAGACTAACGCTTTAACATGCTTTCCAAAGTACTGAGGGGTTTGCTATATAAAAATGGACCGATCCATAGACCAACCGCGGCCATAAACCTCTCTAAAAGTATTTAGCCATAAACCTCTCTAAACGTTCTACAACCAGACCTTAAATCTACGTAACATACTAGCACCGATAGTTGCCAATATGAACACACGCTTTGTCAAGAACAGTTCCAATCTATTTAGATCCCATGGGATACAGTACATGTTTACTACAATCCTGCAATGGCGCTGAATCCCATGAGAGTGAGCCTTTTGAGAATTTGCTGACAGAGAAACTCAATTACACTTTTGACCGACTCCCAATTCAAACGAACTTCAGACATTCGTAGCAGTTCCAAGTCCTGATCTTTGTAAAAATCCCAATAGGGGTGCGTAGATGATAAAATTCAAGTTATTTTAAGTTGCATAAATCTACATGGACACTCAAGAAACGTCAAAAGCTAGGTGCGCGGTTCCAATTGGTCATTTCCTTTGGAGAAGAGCCGGGAGGAAACGCCACGGTTACTCTTCCTACTGTATCCTACTAATGTTATAAACTAGCTTTCGCCAGCGGCTCCACCCGCATGGAGGTCGGAAAATATCCCACGGGAACGTACTGTCGCGATAAAAAGCATCCTTTGTGTTAATTCTGGTTATTAACTATCGAAGCCGCGGCAGAAGCAAGTTTATAAATATATAGGATATCGAAAACAATGGGTTGGAGATGTCAATGCCCAGACACGGAATGAAGGTTCATGACTTCTAAATCACATCATTTATTTAGACTAACTTTCTAGCTAACTCTCGAAATACGAAGACTTCCTTTATCAAGAGAGTTTACCTTCATGAGTGTAAATATAAATAGAACCGTTGTTTTTTTTTGGGTGGGAAATCATCAAATAACTTCTCCCGCTCTGGGGGGAGCGGGAGGGCTTGTCAGACTTTTACTGACTAAAACCCACCCGTGTTCCCTCAGTTGCCTGTGTGCCAGGGGCGGCGGTATCTCTTTCGAACAACCGGCACCCCTGGCAGGCATCGGCCCTTGCGGGCCCCATCAGTTGCTGCTGACATCTCTTTGAGGCGCGTGTGGAACACAACGCGTCGTCAACCCGGGCTTAGTCGTTACCGGACAGCGAGCTACCTATTACTTTCCACCCGAAAGCCAGCGCCTACGGTGGCCGGGAATGAGCCTGGGATTCCTGACGCCCAGGGCATCTCATGCGGAGGCTAGGGCCGTGAGGACGGATATACTGCCTCTCCCTCACGTGCGCCGCCTCCCTCTTCGCGAGCATCACTGCTTCGCAGAAGGAGGCGACGGCTACCTAAGCACTCTCGCTCCGTACCATGGCATGGACCAGGGCGGACGTGAGAGATCGCCGTCGCCGATCGCCTTCACAAGGTCACTTCGGTGCTCCACCTTGAATGAAATTATTATGTCTGCGGGCCAAAATTAGTAAATAAATAAAAAAATCATGATTGTGTAGTGTATGTCGGTACTTAAGTTCTTCCATTCATTGACACCAGTTATCGTTACAAGTTGTGCAGTCTTTTTATTATTTACTTTGGTACAACCTAACGTACTTTTCTGAATTTCCTTGAAGATTTTCATTCCTATTCCAGGATATAAGGAAAACATAATACATCACGGCTTATCTAACCGCACAAGGGTAAGATTAGGGAGACGTGTGTTGTATTGTTTTTATAATGGTTCTAAAAAAAGGCTAGAAACGGTAATGGCTTTTTCTTCAAAGTGTGTTAAAGGCCATCACATTACTACGACGCACTACATAGCCTTATAAGAGTTATTGGGTGACAGCTGGCGCAGTAGGAGGCTTACCATAGTAAGTCCTTAGGCCTATTTGGATGGATTGTTTTGGAATTAAATTAAATTTGATATATGAACTGTTTGTTTTCTTTTAATTAAATCAAATTTTATTCTAAAATATCAATCGGTATCTTAATAGACTGCAACTATATATGACGACCCTGGTTACGCATTTCTCGTAGTGATTGTACATCTACAATACCAGGTGCATCACAGGTGCGTGGCAAACCAAGACAAACCCCCAAAATATCACATGATCTTCCAGGAATGTATATGTGCCTGTTACACGGAATCCAGTAACGATGCGTAGTGACAGAAATAGATCTGGTGGTACTGATTCCACAGATGAGCATCCTCACAAAGAGCTTCTTTCATTTTCTTATGAAAGCAAATCAATAAAAAAATAACAAATGAAATCTGCGAATAATTCTAATATTTTCTTAAGTATTGTAAATAGGTGCATTTCCTTACAAATAACAATCTTTTGTTACTAAGGTGTGAATAGCAAGCGACTTTCAACTATGATTTTTTTTAATGCTTCGATTTTTTTTTAAAGATCCTTGAATCTTGAATCTTGAAACCCGTCGGTTTAGGCTGTGCGTTGTATGCCAATGAGTAAGTCTAATAATTTAAGCGGTTTATTAATAAGACTAGCTTCTGCCAGCGACTTCGTTCGCGTCAAATTTCTTGGTCCCCGGCCCACCCCGTCGCTCGCCTCGCCTGCCCGTGCGAGTACTTCGTATTCGTGACTTTTTCTCTTTGCTCGGCTCCTAAGAGTCTTAGCGTGATGTTACATAGCTTATAGCCTTCCTCGATACATGGACTATCTAACCCTGAAAGATTTTTCAAATTGAACTAGAAGGTCCTGAGATTAGCACGTTCAAGCAAACAAACAAACAAACTATTCAGCTTTATAATATTAATATACAGCGTGTAACGGAAGGGGGGTATCAACCCTGAAGGAGGTGAATGTGCTCATGAAACTCAACAACTTTCCCCAAAGAACATAGGTCGAAATATGAAAAAAAAAATTGGCCCTCCCATAGTAAATCAATCAGCCGGTAGTCAGTTTTGTAAGGGAGGGCCAATTTTTTTTTTCATATTTCGACCTATGTTCTTTGGGGAAAGTTGTTGAGTTTCATGAGCACATTCACCTCCTTCAGGGTTGATACCCCCCTTCCGTTACACGCTGTATAATATAAGTATAGAAATAGATGATATAAGTGGCAATCAACGTTATGTTGTAAACCGTAAATTTTAACATATTACAACTGCAATGCCCCATATCCTTTGCTCCATTACTTTACGCTCGTGACCAAATAACAAAGTAAAAAAAAAACTCTTGTTTTTCCACCAGCACCAGTTTTTTATTTAAAGCAGTTTGAAGAGGTGGTTGTACATTTTAATATTTGATGCCGTGAAGCGTACGAAGCTCATTATGCCATAAAAATGTAAACACCCTTTTATGGGTACCATGCTTTTTACATTTTATGATTTAACCACGTATTTCGACCGTGTGTGAAATACCTGGCCTGATTTCATATTTTTCTGTTTCTCAATGGGCTTATAAATGAGACCGCAAATTAATGACCAATATAGGTAGCGTCAGGGCAATGAACTAGATAATTCTTACAGCGCGTTTTTATCTAGACATTAATTTAGGTGACGTCTAGTTTGATTAAAAACGAATATAACTTACGGTATCCCTTTTTATTATTCTACGTTATCCTCGTTATCAAATTGAAGAGAGGATAACGAAAATGATGTTCGTTTGTCTCTCTAGACGTAAAATCCGTATTCTTTTAAAGATTTCATATCTCGTGAAGTAGTTTTTTTGGTTAATGGAAGCAGTGGTCGCGCAGTAGTAATTATTATTATTATTTATTATTATTATTATTTTTATTATCAGGCAACTAAGGCCCATACATAAAATACACAAAATAAACTTAAACTATAATAACAAACTAATACATATTAAAAAAAAAAGTAATGAGATATATAAGACGGGTCTTACGGATTGTAGGTCGTGGATTTGACGTTTACTTCGTGCAAATGATTTCATCACTACTGCTTTGAAAACGGTAAAGGAACACAATGTGAGAAAACCGACATGCCTTAGAACCAAAAACTTGAAGACATGTGACATCTACCAACCTTTACGCAGCCTGCGTGATAGATTGCCTAGGTATATCCCACTACCTCTCGAAGAGAGGACGCCTGCATCTTAGAAGTGTGAGCATTATAAACTGATTATGCTATGTTAGGTTTATTGTTCACTAGCTTTTGCCAGCGGCTTCGCCCGCGTGGAGGTCGGTGTATTATACATATAAACCTTCCTCTTGAATCACTCCATCCATTAAAAAAACCCGCATCAAAATCCGTTGCGTAGTTTTAAAGATTTAAGCATACATACGGATACAGGGACAGAGAAAGCGACTTTGTTTTATACTATGTAGTGATTGTAGGGTGAGGGAGCCTACACTATGAGCACGAAATCCGTAATCTCGGTCAATGTTACGGGCGTTTCCTACTTCGTATCATTTTCGGAGCTAAGATTAGTTTGGGGCCCAAACTAAGAATGAATTACTACACGATTTGACAGTTGTCTCTACTCCTTATATGGTTTTACCCGTCCATCATCATCTGCCTATCTTTTCCCAACTACGTTGGGGTCGGCTTCCAGTCTAACCAGATGCAGCTGAATACCAGTATTTTACATGGAGCGACTGCCTATCTGACCTCCACAACCCAGGTACTGGGTATTACGATACCCCTTGGAAAGACTGGTTGTCAACTTTCGGGCTTCTCACGACCCATAACGACTGTCAAAGATCTACAAATGACAGCTGGGACCAACGGCTTCACGTGCTTTTCGAGGCACGCAGAGGTCTTAGTATGTTAAGATGGTCACCCATCCACGGACCAACCGCGACAACCGTAGCTTAACTTGATCGATCGATCCGTGCGGCTAATATTACTTAGCAACAACCCCCCTTGGTTTTACCCGTCCAAAAAACTTAATTAATCAGCTGTAGGAGTCACTTCGAAGTTTCGAACTATTTTTCGACGGGCCCATATTTTCGTTGAAGGAGTTAGCGACTAGGCCCTCAAGGACGACACATGCGGTTATACGCGAAAAGTCACGGGCAACAGCCAGTAGTGAATAAAAAAACAATGAATATATTGGCATCAATTGGATTGTGTGAGCCATCTGCGCTGGGCACTGACCAGTGAACCAGTCTAACCGTCTGTGAATAACTCGAAAACCTGCCA
Organism: Polymixis lichenea; assembly: GCA_949091785.1. Classification (NCBI taxonomy): domain Eukaryota; kingdom Metazoa; phylum Arthropoda; class Insecta; order Lepidoptera; family Noctuidae; genus Polymixis; species Polymixis lichenea. Next base: position 2,207,612 of record OX420939.1, on the reverse strand, counting down.
AAAAAATATAGTGTTTTATTTAGTTCAGTATTTTAAGAGGAAACACCTTTCAGTTGGTTTTTACGCTAGGTATATTTTTTCTAGAATTCTATTCAGTTTATTTTTTCAGTTATAATTCACTTTGCGTTCGAACAAATCCAGCATGAAACATAAGTATTAGATGTACAAATTCATCAAATAATACATTTAATAAAAAAGAGAAAATATAAAAAAAATACCATAAAAAAAGTAAAGAAAAAAAAAGAAGAAAAAAATAAGAAGAATAGAATAGAAAGAATGAATGAACGAATTTTCAGAGCAAAAATACTCACTGCCCTACTTTCTATTTTTAGGATGTTTCTTTTAAAATGTCGTAAGCTTTGAATAGACTTACAATGTAGAATAATATTATAAAATAGAAAATAGGGTGTAAATGTTCAGCTCACTAGCCGTAATAAATTTTAAATTCTTCGCATTTATTACTTCCTTGAAACATTTTTAATTCACTTAAAGCGTTTCTCTGGAATTTATGTTGAATCGCGAACATCTGGGTTATTAATGTTCTGAGTGAAATATTGTTTCTTTATAATATTGGATAACATAATTATATTATCACAATAAAGACAATCACTAGGGTAGATTTTAGGGAAGTGATTTTCTTTAAAAGTAAGTTTCCATAAACTGGACACCAACTCATCTTACCCATTTTAAATTCACTTTGTTGATTTGTTTTTACTTTATCTTTAATATTAAAAAAATGGTGTATCACGTAGTATGTTCCTGGACATAATTGGCAGATGATATGATTGGAATTGGAAAAAAACCAGCTCAGAGCTCTGAGCGGTGTTAAAAAAAAAGCATTGAATTCACAAAAATAGACACAACTTTTAATAAGTTAGTAACTACCTAATAACGTGGTTTGATATCCTTTTATATCTTTTAAGAACCAATAACAGGTAGATAGTTTTATAATTACTTAAAAATTAATCTACCTAGCCTTTCGCAACTATATTGTGGTTGGCTTCCAGTCTATCCGGATGTAGCTCAATATCATTATTTTACATGAAGCGACTGCCTATCTGACCTCTACAACCCAGTTACTGGTTAAGATGGTAAGACTAGTTGTCAGACTTTTGACGACTTTCAAAGAGGTTCGAATGATAGTGGGACTAACGGCCTAGCGGGCATTTCCTAACCACTGATCGACATAAACATACGGCTGTTATTATTATTCTAACATGACTAAATTAAATCAATTTCAACTATCAAAATCAAAATAGAAATATTTTGTTTCACATAAACCTGCAAGGGCACTTATGAAACGTCAGAAGCTAGGTGCACGGTTCCAATTTGTCGCTTCCTATGCAGAAGAGCCGGCAAGAAACTCCACGGTTACTCTTTTAAAAATAATTGTGTTTTACAATGTTTTCAAATTACAGTGATAATAGGTATGGGAGGACAGTGCAGGTCTGCCAATAAGTACCAGGTACTTAGAGGAATGAAAATAAATAATAGAAAATCATCTATAAATCTAGTCTGTAAGGCCTACAACGTTCTCCCATTCACAATATGTCAAAGAATCTACATTAGTAAGATCAATCTATTTAAATGCTATGCTTACCAACGTCATATATTCCACAAATGGAGGCAAACCTACAGCTACCAATAATAGCAATGGTCATGAAATGCAAGCAGCCAGTCATCTGTGTATTTACCTATCTGCCGTAAATTACAATTTCGTGGAATCTTGCTCAGTTTACTGTGAACGTTGGCATCAACTCCGTTATGAACATAAATTTTAAGTCTGTTTGTTTACGTATACAAAGTGTAACAGAATAAAAGTAACAGCAGCATAATTGAATACTGAAACAATTTCAGTATATTTTAAGGAAGACATTTTTTTAAACATAATAAATGTATTCTGGCATACCTACCGCCGATGGAGCCAAAGAAACTTCAATCTTATTTCAAGGCTCAATTTTAAATGCATAAAGTAATGTTCGGGTCAACATGGTTTTCTTAACAATAACAGCATTAATAACAACGAAAACCAAAATTAAGCAGGCGCAATTCGAGTCCGCGCCATTTGTTTTCGTGAAAACGTTAAACAGTATGTTTTACTTAGAGTTTCGACTCATTGTGAAAAATAAAGGGTGGCACGCATGCGCATGCCCGCGTGATGTCATAGGCAAATTATATCCCGCTTAAAAATTATTATAGATATGGCCTATCTTTTAAATGCTCAAACATTACTCTAGCACTAAAACTCTTTGTAGTTATTAGCGTTTGAAATATTACATGTTTTTGTCACTCAGTAATATTGAACTTACCACCAAGCGAAAAGACGTTTTCACGTCAAAAGTTTCAGTCTTTGTGTTATGCTATTAACTCAATACTTTTACTGAAATTAAATGAAATGAAATGTTTATTTATGTAAGTAGATCTTTAAAGACACTTTTACATGTCAATATTTTGTTGGTCAATATTTTAAAACGCTGACTGTTCCCTGAGAAGAAAAGAAGCAAACACAGAGGTCATGGTCTCTTTTAAAGTCCAAACTTTTTATTATTTGAATTTTATATGAGTATAATAATACAGGGCAATGTCTGGAAGGGCCTTTTGAAGAAAGAGCCATTGTAGCTTTGAGCTGACCTGTCTCAACAGACGGCATGTATGTAGCAGTCACCGTGTAGCTCAACCTATTTTAGGGAGCTCAACGACGCGTCACAAGACGCTACCAGATTTGCAGGACATTTGTGTAGGCCATTTACAAAATACTCGAAACCACCAGACGAGTTATAAAGTCATGGGTTCAGTCTAGCCTGCATAGTACTCACATTCACAGTTAGTTTTTTTCTTCAAATGTCATCAAAAATAATGTCACGTAGATCAATACTTAAATATAAAATGTCAATAGTATTCTATTAACACTAAGCGTATATAATAGTTTGTTGCTTGAGGGTACATTGGAGCAACTTAACTAATCCCAAGCCTTTTTGTCATCCAAGTAATCTTTAACTTTACAGTAATCTTTAATTTTATATTTATTAACCTTTTCAGAGTTTCTGTTTACCAAATGATTTAAATTTATTGTAGCTTAGTTCTTTAACATGGTTTGGGAGTTTGTTGTAAAAAATCGAATACTTTGGCACCTAAATGAATTACAAATTTTTTGGAGCCTAGTCGTGAAATAAGCAAATCTTTATTTCTAGTATTTATGCTATGAACGTCGCTGTGCTTAGAATATAGATTAATGTTCTTTTTAACATAAATTAGATTCTCATATACATATTGAGATGCGACTGTCATTATATTTATTTCCTTAAATTTATCCCTCAGTGAATGTCTACAACTTAGGTTACCAATTGCTCGAATGGCTCGTTTCTGCAGCACAAATATAACCTGAATGACCGCTGTCCATTGCGAAGATCGCCCTGAGGACACGGTGGAGCATACGGTGGAGGTCTGCCCAGCTTGGGCGGGGTACCGCCATGTCCTCGCGGAGGTGGTCGGTGGCGGCGATCTCTCGCATCCGACCCTGGTCCAGGCCATGGTACGGAGCGAGAGTGCATGGCTAGCAGTCGCCTCCTTCAGCGAAGCAGTTATCCTCGCAAAGAGGGAAGCGGCGCACGTGAGGGAGATACAGTACATGCGACCTCACAGCCATGGCCTCCGCAGGAGACGCCCTGGGCGTCGGGAATCCCAGGCTGATTCCCGGCCACCGTAGGCACGGGCTTGCGGACGGCGAGTAATGGGTAGCTCGCTGCCCGGTAAGGACCAAGCCCGGGTCGATGGCGCGTTGTGTTCCACGCGCGCCTCAAAGAGATGTCAGCAGCAACTGATGGGGCCCGCAAGGGCCGATGGCTGCCAGGGGTGCATGTTGTTCGAAAGAGATACCGCGGCCCCTGGCACACAGGCAACTGAGGGAACACGGGTGAGTTTTAGTCAGTAAAAGTCTGACACGCCCTCCCGCTCCACCCAGAGCGGGAGAAGTTATTTTGATGATTTCCCACCCAAAAAAAAAAATGTCGGCTGCAGTTCCCCACAGCAAAATGCCGTACGACATTACACTATGGAAATAACTAAAATATACTAATCGAGCTGTTTCTACATCAGCCAAATGACGGATTTTATAGACCGCGTAGGCTGCAGAGCTTAGCCGCTTCGACAATATAGTTACGTGTGGGCCCCACTGTAGCTTCGAGTCCAAAGTAATACCTAAAAACACAGTGGTGTCCACAAGATCCAATTCCGCCCCATTTACTAATACATTGGTTTTCACCTGCTTAACGTTAGGTGTCAGAAATAGAATGCAGGTGTGAGGTCTTGAGTTAATTATGTCACACGTTGTATACAAATCTTGGATGGTAAATTGTTCTAGAAAATAATGTTGTGGATGAGAAATCAGGATTTGAAAACAAGAACATTGTTCATCACGATAATCTGAAAGATATGTAAAAAACGTATATGCATTTGATTCTAGCGAAAGAGCATATCGATCAGAGCGAGAGTTGAAATACGCAAAGAAATGGTAGCACTCATAAATATGAACAACTTTGCCTCCTTGTTCTAGTGGTCGTAAGCGCTACTGATGAGCGTAAGGTCTTGGATTCGATTCCCAGATCGGGCAAAGTGATCATGGTTTTTTCTTTCTGGAATTTCTCAGTAGCAGCCCTGAGTTTGGATTTGTACCATGGATGGCCATAGGCTCGCCCCTTGTTACATGGGACTTAAAAATAACTGGCGAAAAATGGGTGTATCATCCCTACCCCCTATAACTTCTGTAATCGATATTTTTCTACGTGTGCTATATATTTTATAGTTACCTTACAACTCAATAGATGATTATAATGTATATTTAATTGGGTCGGCATTATGTTGACTTATTAATAAACAATGTATCGCTTACATATTAATATTAGCGAATAATTTGTAAGATATTATATAAAGGATCATATATTTGCAAACATTGTCTTCAACATCACAACAACAACCTAAAGATATATTGCCAAATTGCCTTACTAAAACATTCAACCAAATTCCAACCGTAAGCTAATTTCAACAGAACATATTTTAGTCAGACCTAAAAATATGGAACAGAAAAATATAGAATAACAGAAATGACATACAGCAATAAATATCAGAGGCGAGCTAGGCCGCTCTTATTCCACAAAGGTCACGCGATAGGCGTTCGCACGTTCCACACTTTTTATTGTATCGCATTGTTCCTTCGAAATAAATCGACACCAAAGAATATGAAGTACAGAAGGCACAAACAAAAGGTCCACTTTGCGTGCGTTATGAAGAAAACGGGCTTGGTAAAAATCTCACTATTTGCAACTCGGTGCTATTTCTGTGACTCGAAAAGCTCGTGGTTGAGTTCTCGTGTATGACTACAACTACAATGACCTACATGTAAGGAAATAATACTTTAAATTAATAAATTTTATTTATTTTTTGCTATACAGTGATCACTTTAGGTAGCACGGCTTATACAGGTTGGTCCCGGTATCGATGCACAACTGCATTAATTCAGCACGTGACTCTAGGCCTCTTAATGTCGAAATTTTTCGACGGTTATCAAAAAAAATCTGGCGTTTCATAAAAAAGTGCAATTTTTTTTTATTACTGACGGAAAATGAAACAGAAGGGGTGAAGAATTGGGCTGATTTCACGGTTTCAGTTTTGTGCGTCAATGTCCCTGCCACCCTGTATTCTGGAACAATACTCCCCCATAATATCAATATAAAATATACCTTTGAGTAGCGTTTAGCATTATCTTGGAATCTCATCGTCATAATTTGTGATCCATGATTATGTTTTTTATCTATGGGTCTCATAACATATTTGAATCAAGATCTTAACAAGGCTTTAGGTTATCTTATATTAAGTGAAACTTCTGCAACTTACTATTCCATGTCACCGCTCCGGGCCGTTGCGTGCGTTCTATATGTATTTTGCATGAGAAAGAGCTACTTTGGGCGGTGAAAAGGTGCGTGATCTTTGTAAGATTCGCGACCAAATTTATAGCCAGTGTACACTGAGTTTTATTCGATAAGTCCTGTTAGATTGAGAGGTTTGATACGGGGAAGTTTCCCAGAATCGTGTGATTTATTTAGTAATGTTTTTGAGGTTAAATTGGGTCTATAAATCAACTCTATAGTGACAAAATTTTCCGCTGACTGTCGAAACATTGAGCTAGTTTTCTTTTCTCACGTGACAATCCATATTTACAAGTTTATTGTACTGACTGATTGACGAAGATTGTTTGTGCAAATTGCAATATAAATATATTTGCCAAATGTGGTGACTATGCCATTTTCTCCTGTTTATAGAAACTCAAGCTATTTTAGTCGACCCAATATTATTAGACGGCCTTGTTAAAAGTCACCCAAACTGCAATGGAGAGGGCTATGTATCCCCATGTGATCGAATCAGAAATGAAGAGGTCCGAAGCAGCACCAAGGTAACCGACATAGCCCTAAGAGTTGCCCACAACCACTCAAGTGCCAGTGGGCCAAAATATATCGCTATAACAGGAACACGAAGTGATTCTCAGCTCAGCGACCGATCGTTGCAAGTGTTTTTACATTATATCTGTGAATTATTAGTAAGCAAACCTGTTCAAATCAATGAGACAAACATACTGTCCCATTCAAATCATAATGGTATCTAGTTATAATTAAGTCATGTAAACTGAATACCGTTCCGTGTGGTGCCGGACGTAAACGAATAACACCACCCCATTTCTTCCCGTGAGTGTCGTAGAAGGCGACTAAGGGACTTACTAGAGAATAGGCAGCAGCGTTCTCTATGCATTTGACCACCATACTGCGATCGCCAACCCGCCTGCCAAGCGTGGCGATTATGGCAATCGAAATTCAGATTCAGATTCAGATTCATCATATCAGCCGAAAGGTCCCCCCCTTTTGGGGGAGGTTTATGTCCAGCAGCGGTCTTTCGGCGGATATGATGAATCTAAATACTGGAGTATTGGCAGCTCAAGATAATATTGACAGGCACTGACCAATGATAGCTAGGAAAATAGTCCTTTGAGACTCCTGCGTGTATTTTGACATTGTTATATTGGTTCAACCATTATGTAATCACTCTGAAGTTATCAGTTATATAAGTACCTTATGTTTTGTTTGTTTTTCATGTACTTAAATGTAATTATAGGCCCTTTTATTTCTTCGCGGTTGTCACGAATAAAAATCAAGAGGAGGCGCTGTTATGATGCTAATAAGAATACATTATTCTAACTTAATGAATACGAAATAGTTCCAAAATACTTTACTATGAAGACAAGTCCATAAAATCAGTTTTATTTAAGTTTTCATGATTTTGTACATACATTTTACTAACGCATCTTTTTGCTATGAATGATTTAAGTAGTAATTTCTGTAAATATGTATTTAAAGATACTTTTTTTAAGTCAATAGCTAACAAAACCCAACATATTGACCCCCTATCATATAATTACCATGTATAAACTCCATCCAATCAATTCCTAAACGGAATAGGAGCCTACACATATACAGAAATTAATTGTACTGTTAAATTACTGGCACATTGCGACCGCATTCCAGTGTACGCATCGCAGAATAATGCGGTATTCGCACAGAAGATCATTGCTGCAACCTGCATCGTGGAATAAACGCGTGTGTATCGAAGCCCTAATGATGCTGGGATAATTGGAAGAGCATTGTTATGTTGTGTGTTGATATCAATGAGAAATTGTATGGATATGTTATGTTAAATATAGTAAACTGGCGAACTACTGCTTCGCACGGCTGTGTCTTGATTTCCAAGCATTAATAATATTTGTAATGATTTTAAATAGTAATTATAAAATTGAAAGTATGTGATTTCCATCAAATTATTTGTACCAGTGTAGTAATGACCTTGACAGTTACCGTAAAAGTACAGATTTTTTAACGAAATGGAATGGAAATATAACGTTTGGAGCATCGCCTAGTTTTTAAGCCGGTTCTCTCCGAGCTTCGAAATTAAAAGTTTGTCTTCAAGAAGTCTACATTTAATAATATGTTGAGTACCTAATTAAATAATTTGTAAAATATTGCTATATACCAAGTTTGTAAGTGTGCAAGAATAGAAACACTATTGCACAATTTTTACTGGAAAAGATGTGTTAATTTCAGATGGCAAAACGTCGAGAGGTCTTTATTAAATATGAGTTTGATAAATGATAAATGATAAATGATTTTATTTCTGTAAGTAGGTTTGTACAAACACTTTTACACGTCAATCATATTTTTTTTAAACTAAATGAGGTCGGCGTTTCCTATCTGACTACTCTGAGAAGAAAGGCCGAAACAAACTCAGAGGTCACAGTCTCTTTTAAAGTCCAGACATAATCTTGGTCAGATCATGTGAAGACCATGTGGATCGGTGTCTGAAATGGTCTTTTGAGGAAAGAACCACACAGATTGGGATATTGGTATACCTATTATATGAGCCACTGTGTAGTTGAGAAAAACAACGTGGTGACACAATCAGACACGATTACGTTAATAATATGTATAGATAAATATGTAAGATGTTATTGGTAAATGGTAAATGGCTTTACTCACGGGCCATTTAAGAGGTATTTTTTGGTTAAAAATAATAATTCGTTCTTTGATACTTGTTGTTTAGTATTTAGTCATGTCAAGAGTGAATATCGATTATGTGTATAGAAATAAAAAATAAAAAATTACAGTCTGATCCTATTTATTAAATACGATTCAAGCGTTGTTCTGTATTTACTAGATACTATTGTAGCATTGTCGTTGGATTTTAAACTGAGTTTGTATTTCCATTTTGTAACAGATCAAAAATCTAGCCTGGCTAGATTGCCACGAAGAGAAAGAATCATGAGAATTACTGTTTTGTATCATATTTGTATTACGAAGAAGAATGTTTTCGCCATTCTTGTTGGATGGACGAATATTTGGCCCAAATATAATTAGGTACAGTTCGGCTCCCTAGCCTTTTCTCAACTATGTCGGGGTCATTTTCCGGTCTAACCGGACACAGTTGAATAAAAACTATAAAAGTATTATTTTAAATATTGTATTTCATGCCTATCTGAGCTCCACAACCCAGTTACTGGATCGCACGATACCTTTTCGTAAGACTGGTTGTCAAACTTTAAGGCTTCTGGCAACCCACAAGGACTGTCAAAGATCCACGATTGACAGTCGGGACCAATTGACGGCTTATCGTACTTTCCAAGGCATGGAGGGGTCTTGGCACATAACGATGATTACCCATCCACGGACCAACCGAAGCAAGCGTTGCTTAACCTTATTTAGAAAATTATATTGTAAGATATTAATCCTAACTTAAACTTTACTTCTAATTTGCTTCGACGTGTATTCAAGCGAGGAAAGCTCGTCTTGAATAACAGTTAAGGATAAAGCGAAAAGGCGACGTAAACCTAATTTCTGCTTAACATTTCTTTAATTTAAAATGAAGATCCAGCTAAATCCTCCAAGGAGAAGTAATAATAATTGTTGAACAAGCAATTTTATACACTCCACGGGACATCCTACTCAATGTACGTACTAATTAACATTCCGGTAATATTAGATTAATATATACCTATAACAATAATATTATCTGCACATTTTCCTTTTAGGAAGCAACGGGAATGGTAAAGGTCATTGCACAGTATTTCAGACTTTACCTCGTAGAAAACAGAGGAAAAAATCCATTGTTGGTTATCCCGGTCTCTGAAAGCTGCTTTTGCTGATAGTACGACGTCACTAATCCCAATATATCTAAGGGAGCTACGACTTAAATTTATAGTCGTGTGAGACCGCAGCTTAAGCGCGGTGACAATTTGTTAGCAACATAATATAAATTTTAAAGTGAATGGATTTGGTCTTGGAGTCGTATTTTGTAAGAAATTCTTAACAGTACGGTCCTTATCTGAGTTAAAAAGTGTAAAGTAATAGACTTTCTTTGTTGGTGACTTGGGTAAATAAATTGATTGATGACTGCTGAGGAGGATCATCAGTTTTTAGGAGTTGGTGCGGAAAACACGTTTGTTGTCGCAAAACTCCAATCAATTTCACAATCTCAGTTGTCAATCACGAAGCCAAGCTTTACTGCGTCAACCATCAAATCCATTATTCAAAAGCAACATTCGACAAACGTTTAGGTTGCGGCTCCTATCGAAGAGATAGCGGTGGCGATGAGGAGTCATTAATTAATGGGACTTGTTATTGTGTAAAATATTGTCACTTTGTTAATTAGGGCTTGCAGGCCGTTCCATAATACAAAAAAGCGATTCCGAAAGAAATTGAAAAGATACACAAATGACAATCCCTTTTGCTTCTCTTGAGGGTCAACAAGTTTATATTACAGATCTTCTATTCTGGCTCTTCGTTGATCCACAGCGTTTCGGTCTTGATAAGTGCTATTTGTTAAGCTACTCGTAAGTCTGTAAATTGAATCGTGCTGAATCCAAATCTGAATTTCAGAGAGGTTTAAAGGTTTTTACCATACCTGTATCTTTTAACGAACTCAGACACAAAACATCACGACATGAAATTAAATATAAAGACCCATAAAATTAAAGACCCATTATTTGACCCTCTTAAAAAATATAAACACCACGTGCAGTATCAGTATCAATCAAATTAGCTCATATACATCGTATGTGCGAGGTACGCTCTCTCCCAAACCGAGGCACATCCCTAATGTCGAAATAAACAAAAGGCCTCAATTATAACGTTGGGTGGGACCGGTATTGATGCTAATTTCCTGGTCCCGAATAAATTAAACAATCCTATAACAGGTACTCATTGGGAACGCGTATCGATCTTTATTAGGTGAATGGAAGACTCCCCTTCAGTGTAGTAGTTTATACGATTAATTCAATATTGGCGTTACGTCACCTCAGTGTGTATGATTTAGTTTTAATTGAAATTGAATACTTGAATGGTTCGTGTTGAGAGCTTTGTGTTGTGAGGTGGTGGGCGTTGAAATAATTTTGTGATTTTGTGGCGTAGAGAAAATTTGACAGCTTACTGAATATGATTTTTTCAAATTAGTGTTATGAAATTGTATATCTGACAATATATTGATGATGGCTTAGAAACAAACGAACATAGAGCGTTTTGGAGGGCGACTGATGTACATCTTTTGCCTTTGGAAGTTAAAGAGGTACTGCGACGAACGCCAAATTAATTGGGTTAGGAAGACGATGATGCAAGCCTTAATATGCATTGTTTCCTAAAAAATCCATTTAACAATTTTTTTTTATCAGCAAAAGTTTAGATCAGCAATCAGTAATATAATGCTGATCTAAAGTGCTATATTTTTACATAGGTACACCACATGACCCTGCATTGTTAGACAAACATTACATCCTAATAACATAATGTTTAAACTTTAAAGGAGACCATGAACTCTGAGTTTGTTTTGGCATTTCTTATGGATCAGTTAAATAATATTAACCAACAGAAAAACTGACAAAAGAAAGTCTTTTAGAGATCTACTTACATAAACCAACATTTAATCTCATAACATATCAAAATACTGCTGTTTCTTACAACAGAACTATACAATCTTATGTTACAACTTGTTAAAATTGTTGAAAAGATAAAATACTTGCTAGAACATTGTGGTTTACTTTTAATTAGCCGTTGGAGAGCTGCTAGTAGCTTGAAAGAAAAACTTTGTCCGGGAAGTATTATCTGCATTACAGTACTGTATTCCGGTTTAAGGAGTGCTGGTAATTTGGGATTATGAGACTGTTGAACTTTGTCTCTGAAGTGACTAACGCAGCTCATCTTCCTGCCCTTGTCCCATGTTACTTGAGGTCGGTGCGACAAGCTTTCTTCTTCCATCCTTACCTGTTAACTGTCACGCTACTTTTTCTTTGGTCTTCATCGCCTTCTCCATCCATCAACATTTATAGCGTTACTGCAGTATGTTTTCTTCTTCCATTTTCCCGTGTCAATCATCACGCTATCATTAATGCTATTTTTTCTTTGGCCTTCGTTTCCCACTCCATTCTCCTCTTCCTCCATTCTTTAACATTTATAAGGTCGGTACAACACTCTTCTTCTTCCAATCTCCTCTGTCAAACATCATGCTCTCTTTTCTTTGGGTTTCAACTCCTTCTCCATTCATCAACAACTATGGGATCGGTGCAATACGTTTCTTCTTCCATTCTCCCCTGATCGTCACGCTATCATTCACGCTATCTTTTCTTTGGCCTTCCTTTCCCTCCATCAACATTTATATTCGTCACTATTTTATTCACAAGCTATTAGGTATTACCTGCTTTTGTCTTATGTATAGCAGATGTGTTAATAGGTGACTTGACCACTAGGGAGACTGGCTTAACCGATCTACATTGGGATCAAATGGGGACGCATCCAAAGTTTGGAAATTTCTTAGGTCATTGGGGGTCGGTAAAACCCGACAAGAGACTATCCCAAAAGATTTAGACATTAATGCAATGAATAATCATTTTACTGCTTCGTCCGATTTTGATAGGACAATAAAATTGAATACACTGCATAATCTATCTTCTCTTCCGACTCCCAGTTTTTCTCCATTTGTTTTTGGTCAATTCTCCCCATGTGATGTTAAGAAGAGCATACTATCAATTACTTCCAATGCGGTAGGAAGTGACTGTATCAGCCGTAATATGTTAGTCCCTGTGCTGGATGTAATCCTTCCCGTCATTTGTCATATCCTCAATTTTTCAGCATCTAGTGGTGTCTTTCCATGTTCATGGAAAGATGCTCAAATAATTCCATTACCCAAAAAGTCTAATCCTTCATCCTTTTCTGAATATCGTCCTATATCCGTCTTACCATTTCTATCCAAAGTCCTTGAGCGGTTAATCCACGATCAATTAAGCACTTTCCTCTCCAAAAATAACCTCCTCAACCCTTTCCAGTCTGGTTTCCGTCCTGGTCATAGTACCACCACAGCGCTTCTGAATATTACGGATGGTATAAGGTCAGCCATGGAAAATGGTAATCTAACGGTCTTAGCTTTGCTTGATTTCAGCAATGCTTTTAATACTGTTGATTTCGATGTATTACTTGGCATTTTATGCTCTCTTAATGTATCTCCATCGGTGATTGACTGGTTTCGTAGTTACCTGTTCGGTCGTCGGCAACGTATTTGCATCGGAGAGACGTTGTCTTCCTGGTGTAATACTTCTGCCGGTGTGCCACAGGGTGGCGTTCTATCTCCTTTACTTTTCGCAGTTTTTATTAACTCTATCTCCGACGAACTAATTTCTTCCTACCATCTTTATGCAGATGATTTGCAAGTCTACTCTCGAGCTCCTCTTGGAAATCTGTCCGAGGCTATATTGGTGATTAATCGCGATCTAGCCCGGATATGCGACTGGAGCAAGAGGTATGGACTTATGGTCAACCCCATTAAGACGCAGGTAGTTGTGGTTGGCAGTTCTAGGACGGTCTCAAGAATTGACTGGACGACTCTTCCCCAAGTTTCCTTTGACAACTCTATTATCCCCTTCAGCGAAAAAGTCAAAAACTTGGGTATCTTAATTGACAAGAACTTCTCTTGGACTGCCCAGCTACAGGAAGTTAGCCGCAAGCTATTTGCATCCGCTGCATCTTTGAGAATGTAAGGTATTGTGTCTACTTTTGTTATTCTGTATGTGGGTATGCGCAAATATGAATAAACCAGTCAGCTATCCATCTCCGTGTTTAATTGACGTCCCATTTGGCGACGAGAAATTCGAATTCCAATTGCGTGTAATATTGAAAAGAATAATGCCGATTGGTCGACTAGATCCTTTTGACATTAATTCGAAGCAGTGGCCGTCGTATATTCGCCGGGTTAAACAATACATATTACTAAATGAGGTTAAAGATAACTTGTGTGTGCCATTGTTAATAACGGTTGTGGGTGAAACTACATACTCGTTAATGTGCGACCTATGTGCTCCGGCGGATCCAGAGACGAAGAAATTTGAAGAATTGGTACGTTTGGTGACCGATCATCTAGAACCACAAAGATCAGAGATTGCCGAGCGTCATATGTTTCGCTTACGTAGACAGCGTGTTGGGGAATCTATGACGGACTATCTCCAAGATTTAAAACATCTCGCGACCACGTGTAACTTTGGAACAATGCTAGAAGAAAACCTTCGCGATCAATTTGTTTCGGGACTATCGAATAGCGCGATGCGATCGCGTATATTTACTGAAAAAAAAATTAAATACAAGGAGGCGGTGGAGCTGGCTCTGGCGTTAGAGGCCGCAGAAAGGCACGCGGAGGTGAGCGCGGCGACCGCCGCCGCAGCCACGACCTCGAGTGCAGGCGGCGACGTGGGCGAAGGCCTGCACAGGACCGACGCGGACCGAGCACGTGGCGGAGGGGCGCGCCGGCCGGGGCGCAACCCAGGTGCTAGGGCTGACGGCGCGGCGTCGAGAGGGGGCACCCCTGCGGCGCCGGCGCAGGCCGCGGCGACTCAACAGTGCTGGCGGTGTGGAAAGCCGCATCGGCCGGAAAGGTGTCGTTACATCAATTACAACTGTGATGAGTGTAATCAACGTGGACATTTGAAAGTGATGTGTAAAGAAGTGCGTGGTAGTGGTCGGTCTGGTAGGCAACACTACGTAAGTGAAGATAACTCGGGAGACGAGGATTTGTTAAGCATTGAACTGGCGTCTAAAGGTAATAAACCTTATTTTATTAACGTGAACATTGACAATTACGAAATTAAATGTGAAGTCGACACTGGAAGTCGCATTTCGGCGATTAGTGAAGACTTTTATAAACAGAGGTTTCCAAATAAAACAATTCAATTGGATAATCTAATGTTAAGGTGTTATGCAGGCACGCGGATTGAGTCACTAGGGTATATAACGGTCAATGTTACACTTGGTAAGGTTACGGCAAACAATTTGTCTTGTTATGTTATTAAAAATGGTGGACGCCCATTATTGGGTAGGGATTGGTTACAGTCCCTCGATGTTAAACAAATAAATATTAATGAAATTATTGCTGATCCATGTTTTAGTAAGTTAGCTACAGAATTTCCCGAGGTTTTTACTGATAAATTAGGCAAATGCAAAAAATTGCTCCAATTGCAACTGACTAATAAAGAGCCTGTACACGTGCGGGCGCGCCCCGTGCCGCTGGCACTCCGCGCGCGCGTGGAGCGCGAGCTCGAGCGGCTTGAGGCCGAGGGCACCATCTACCGGGTCGAGCACTCTGACTACGGCACACCCATCGTGCCGGTTATCAAGACGAACGGCGATATACGAATATGTGGCGATTATAAAGTTACCATCAATCCTAAACTTAAACGAGAATTTTACCCACTCCCACGCATCGAAGAGTTGTTTGCCACTCTAAGTGGGGGAAGGGAATTTACCAAAATTGATTTAACCCATGCATATCAACAAACGATGTTGACAGATGATTCCCAACTGTGTACAGCTATTACCACACACATCGGTACATTTGTTTATCGCCGGACGCCATTCGGATTATCTTGCATTCCGGAAAAATTTCAAAAGTTAATGGAGGAAACATTGCGCGGCGTGCGTGGCACGGTGGTGTTTCTTGACGATATCTGTGTGACGGGGGCTTCGAGAACAGAACATTTGGTTAATTTAAGACAAGTACTGGTTAGATTAAGAGATATGGGTTTGACCGTTAAATTAAGCAAATGTTGTTTTCTACAAGCAAGCGTTAAATATCTCGGGTTTATTATTGACCAAAGTGGTCTGCGCCCGGATCCCCAGAAGGTGGAGGCTATTGTGAAGGCACCAACCCCTAGGGATATCACACAGTTACGAAGCTTCCTAGGTTTACTTAATTATTATGGCAAATTTATTCCCAAATTAAGTATGTTATTACATCCGTTGCATGAACTGTTAAAAAAGGGAGTCAGTTGGAATTGGAGTAATGAATGCGATGAGGCTTTTTTGGAAGCGAAGCGAGTTCTATTAGGAGAGAGAGTACTCGCACATTATGAGGAGGGACGGCCTTTAGTGATATCGGTAGACAGCAGCGCGTACGGGTTAGGCGCAGTGTTGGCGCATCGTTACCCAGACGGCAGTGAGCGGCCGGTTAGCTGTGTGTCGCGCACGCTCAATGACGCGGAGCGCAATTACAGCCAGATTGATAAGGAGGCTCTGGCAATATTTTATGGCGTCACTCGACACCATCAATATCTGTATGGTAGAAAGTTTGAATTACGTACAGATCATCAGCCATTAAGTTATATCTTCGGGGCGAAAGTGGGTATACCACAAACTGCTGCCAGTCGTTTACAACGCTGGGCTGCCCGATTAGCCGCATATGATTTTACAGTAAAATTTATAACCTCAAAGCAAAATGGACCAGCGGACGCGCTGTCACGTTTACCGTTAGCACAGGAACGTCGTCCCACCGAATCGATGAGTTATGTTAACTTAGTACATCAATGCATGCCAGTTAATTTCCACGATGTAGGTAAAGAAACCAATAAGGATGCAATATTAACGCGAATAGTGGGATTTGTAAAATTTGGATGGCCATCCGTACCTAGTTGCGAAGAAGAAAAACCATATTTTGCACGAAGAAGCGATATTACAATGGATTTTGGTTGTTTAATTTATAAATATCGTATTATAATTCCAAAAACACTACAAACGAAAATTCTCAAGGAAATTCATCAAGGTCATTTAGGAGTTAGAAAAATGAAAAGCTTATCACGCAATTATGTTTACTGGCCAACCTTAGATGGTGACCTTGAGCTAATGTGTCGTACTTGTGAGCCATGTCGTATGGTGCGGGATGCAGCGCCGCGTGCTGACATGCATCCGTGGGAATTCCCTTTGTTTCCATGGCAACGCTTACATGCAGATTTTGCGGAGTATTCGGGAAGAAAATACCTCATTATAGTAGACGCGCATTCGAAGTGGATTGAGGCACTTCCTATGGGTCGTACAGATGCACAGTCAACCATTACAGCTTTAATAACAGTTTTTAGTAGGTTTGGACTACCTTCGCAACTCGTTACGGATAACGGACCACCATTCCAATCGACAGAATTTAAAAAATATTGCAACCAAAATTGTATTGCACATGTGACAACGGCGCCTTATAGGCCACAGGGTAATGGCGCCGCTGAAAATGCGGCAAAGACTGTAAAAAAGCCATTAAGAGAGCAGTTCTTAGTGGCGAAAATGTAATACAAGCAGTAAACACATTTTTATTCAATTACCGCAATTGTGAGCATGCAACTACGGGCGTGCCACCGGCAGTATTGCTAACCGGGCGTCGGATGCGGACGCGAATGGATGCGTTACGGCCAGACGTCGCGCAAGTGGCGCGCGCGGCGCAGCAACGTCAGGTAGCTCATGCAGGAGGCACGCCCCAGCCCCCTATCCATGTAGGAGAACCGGTACTCGCACGCGATTACACCTCGAGTTCAAATAAATGGGCCACGGGCACCATTTCTAAAAGTACGGGACCGGTGTCGTACCGCATTGACATGGGAAACGGTGTCGAGTGGCGAAGACATCGCGACCAAGTACTTCCAGTAGGGAACAAGTCGCGGTATTCACTTTCGCGAGCGAGCATCAGTACTCACAAGGGGGAGAGTAATGATAATAATGATGATGCTTTTGAGGATGCATCAGAAGTATCCAGTGAGTTGGAGACAGAGGCGGGTAGCGCGAGCCCGACAAGCCCGGCCCCACCGGCAGCGCCCCGCTCCCCGCCGCCGCCGGGGGCTTCAGCCCGAGCAATACGTGCGCACGTGCGCGCCGTGAATAAAGACAATGAGTCGAAATAGTTGTAGAAGTATTTAAGAGTTTTATTTCGTGTTTGTTTTTAATATACATTGTTATTCTATTTTCTGTTTGTTATTAGTACTGATAAGTTAACATTTAATCTTAAGGGGGAAAAGTGTAAGGTATTGTGTCTACTTTTGTTATTCTGTATGTGGGTATGCGCAAATATGAATAAACCAGTCAGCTATCCATCTCCGTGTTTAATTGACGTCCCAGAGAAGACTGCGTAATTTTCTGCCGACTGCCACCAAGATTGCGCTTGCACAATCACTTCTTTTACCTATCCTTGATTATGCTGATGCCAGCTATCTTGACGTTACCCAAGACCAACTCGATAAACTTGAGCGGCTTCAAAATGTCTGTATAAGATTCATATTTGGTTTGCGTATATATGACCATGTTTCTGAATTTCGTGTGAAGCTCAAGTGGTTACCAATTCGCCTTCGCCGGAATGCCCATATTCTTTCCCTTTTGTATAATGTGCTCTTTTCCCCTTACACCCCTCTCTATCTTAAGAAACGTTTCCAGTATCTTTGCGACTCCCACACGAAATTGTTGAGGTCATCAGACAACTTAAAGCTTAAAATGCCAATGCATTCCACAACTTTCTTTGACAAATCCTTTTCTGTTCAAGCCGCTCGTTTGTGGAATGCATTGCCAGTTCATATAAAACGCGCGCAATCGTTACCTATATTCAAGAGACTCGTGAAGGAGCATTACTTGTTGTTGTGATTTTGTTGTAGCTGTTATAATCTGTAGTCGTCATTTATTGTCTTTGCTTATATAGTAGTATGTATGTATATAAGTATCTATTATACAGCATATATATGAATATACCTATGTATATATAGTATAGTGTATCTATTTTTTGCACCAATGACAACCCCATTTTTATGTCCACGCAATCACTGTCCATTCCAAGGTTGCCTGGAAGAGATCGCAGAAAGCGATAAGGCCGCCCATTGTATGTTTTTAGTGTTAATTTTTTTTTTGTAATGTATTTTCTGGTGTACAATAAAGCATATATAAATAAATAAATAAATACATTCTGAACAAATTCGTTTGAATTTATATTCCAAAACTAAACCGTTTTCACCTACAGCTGCCTGCCTAGACGTTTTCCAAGTATGTTCGGGTCGACTTCCAAACATGGTTTTTTTGTGGGTGGGAAATCATCAAATAACTTCTCCCGCTCTGCGTCGAGCGGGAGAGCGTGTCAGACTTTTACTGGCTAAAACCCACCCGTGTTCCCTCAGTTGCCTGTGTGCCAGGGGCCGTGGTATCTCTTTCGAACAACCCGCACCCCTGGCAGGCCAGAACATGGTTCGATTGCATATCTGACTTCCAAAACTTAGTTATTGGCTACCACATGACCTCTTGTTAACACTGTTATGTCAGATTTCTGCTACCCATAACGACTGTCCGAAGTACGGAAGGGTCTCAAAATGATGGATGGGCACCCACGAGCCGTCCGCGGCAAGAATAGGTTAACCTTCGATCGGCCCATGCGGCTATTATAATTTAGCCATGAGCCCATCCATTTTCACCTTCAGCTGAATTTAAAAAATAATAAGACGATCAAATACTTGTAAAATACTCAAAAACCCTCAAAACAGCTAACTGGTAAAGTTAGAATAACTAAAAAAAATAATGAAGGTTTGGGTCAAGCCCTCTTGAATCGCTCAAGGGATTCCGTTTTTACAATAAATTCACGAATATAAATAGAATATTAGATTTTATTGGATTTTCTGTGAAAATGGAATGGATAACTGGGTTTTAAGGCTTTTTATTAATCGTGTCTGCCGCCCGATAATATAAAAATAGTAAAAACGCAATAATCTCTTCTTGAGATTTACGAAATTATATACAGCTAGATTTGACTTTAATGAGATAGTTTTTTTAATTATATGAGGGGTATTATGCAATCTGATGATAGTAATGATTCTAAACAAGTTCACGCGCCACTTGTATAGGAAACTATATGGGGTATATCCGTTTTTCCGTTGATGTACCAACACTCTGTTTGTGCTCGGTATGGTCGGGTACAACCAACTGAGGGTAAGACGGGAATTCACGCTTGTCTCGTAACCCAGGAGTACCTACTGCAGCACCTGAATTTATGTGTACCATACCGCTACGTGTGGAGGCGGCGCCGCCCGCCGCTGCTGGCCGTAGGTACCGGTTGCCAGGACCAACCTTCTCGCCAAAACACCACTCACCCGCGCAATTCGGGTTATTAACGAACTTCATTTGAAGGTCGATGTATTCACATGCCATTTGAGTGAATTCGCAAAAATTCTGTTGTTTATTTTATGTTATAGTGTAGATTAGTCTTTATGTTATTGTTTTTGCTTATTTCTTATATTTTTAATATTGTGTTTGTTACGTTTTTCATCGTTTTTAATTGTAAGTTAACTTTAAGACCGCGCTATCGCATTAGGTATACACATGTAATGATAGTTGTAAGGGAGATTTTAATAAATAAATAAATAAATAATAAATAAACTCATCAGCATGAAATGACTGTGACATTGTCAAGGCTGAACACAACCATCTTCCCAGTATTTTCCGAGAACTGTCATAATGCCACTGAAAAGCAGAAGCAGAAGATAGACAAACGACATTTACTTAATAACGTAACGAAGCCAAGGTGCGGACTGAAGAGCCGTATCAGCTTTCTCAAGTCGACCATCCCACTATACAACGGTAGCTCTAGTGCAGCACGATTGAAACAATGGAAAACATCACCCTCAGGTTGAGCAGAAAGACTTCCAGCGGGCCATCTACTGCCATAGCTCATCTGGAAATCTCTTAATCGACTGAGAAGCTAGGTAGGCCGCTGCCGTCACAAATTGGTCAGGTGGGGGTCAGTGCGATTGTGGAGCACAATCACCTTTTGTCGTGCTCTCTGTGCCCTATGGAAGATCTTTGCGAGGCCAATGATAACGCTGTCGAAGTGGCTAGATCCTGGTCGAAACTTATTTAGAACCAGCAACAGGAATCATCGATACGACGAAGAAGAAAAACTGTCACAATTAAGCATGGGTGGTATTTATACAGCTCTCTAAATCCCAGAACATATTACGAGTATATGGAAGTTTAACCCCCGACTTGAAGAATCACGACACAAAGTAACAATAACAGAACAAAAGCTAAAATAAAATCTACTCCTTCCAACCAGTTACATAAAACATCGTTTATATTTATTTTATTTTATAACTGCACATTGCAAGCACGTTTACTGTATATCAAGAAATACTGTTCCTAAGGGTGAAGACACATCAACGCGGTGCGGTCACGCAACTATAAAAATATGTAGCATAAACTACAATGGGATCGTATAGTACAAAGTAACGGTAAAAAAGACCAAGCCTCGTGTTTTAGAAGCTGTAGCAGGATTTATAACGGGAAATTACATAACATACATAACACCTGACATAACATCACTCCTGTTTTCCCCGAAAAAATAGGCTGCATATAGAATACTCAAATGTCATCTTTAACTCCTATGTAATAGGGACCGAATCTATTGCCAAGAATCGGGCACAAATCCAGAGTCCGTACAAAGAAATTCCTGATGAAAAAACCCAATAACACTTTACCCGACCTGGGAATCAAATCCAGGACCCTATCAGTGGCGAAAGCACCATATAACACGATTCCTACTGGCTAGCCTTTGGGGATTTGCATCGGCAACTCTATCGCTATTAAAAAATGGCACGTCAATGAATACTGGCTACTATTGTCAAAAAAAATATTTTATTTATTTATTTATTTATTTATTTATTTATTAAAGACTATGGAAGACTTACAGCTAAATACAATGGTAATATATAACAGTATGATAATCTGTATGGTAGTAGTTATTTTTATTAAGCAGTAAGTTAAAGCAGATTTCGCTTCGGCTTCTCACTTGGAAAAATTGGCACCTCGCCGTGTGTGTGCCCCGTAAATGAACGAGGCAGTGAAATTATATTCGTTATTTGTTTTTGAATACAGAAAGAAAAGCCAGTGCACGAGGATTTACTAGGGTAAAAGCTGTAGTGAATGTGGTGTACAAAACACATAATTTCAAACATCCGCGAAACGTATCAGTTCGTTCCGCAATTCGCACACAGCCATTGTTTTGTTTCGTAGTCTTATGAGAAAACCGGTAAAAAGAAAATCGTCAATCGATGCAAAAATGCCTGATATAATTTGTTCCATTTTTTTTATATTCAACTTGATAATGATTTTATATCGAAGTGATGTTCAAAGAATAACACTACAGAGACCCTTAACCCTCATTGTGTTAACACCCTTAAACTCAGTTTTCTCCCTTAGTTACTGAATATAGATCTCTTCCCACATAAATTGGGCTGAGTTTATCTGATACGTGCACAATGTTCTCCGCGGTAGAGAACAACAAATTGCCGGTGAAATGAACGAATCATCGCGTTTATCCGCCAGCACGTGAAGCACGCGAATGCCGTGCATTATCACGAACTGAATTAAGTTTCTGTTTTTTAATATCCTTAATTTTTTATTGCGTGGTATGTTTTAATTAAACAGTGGTCTGAGAATTTTAAAAATGTGAGCACTCGCACTATGGCCACACATAAAAACGAAATAAGTAAACTACTCTGTTAACATTGTTTAGTTTTTATGTGTAGCAATATTTTGACATTAAGCGCTCACTGTAAGTTTTAGGGCAACATTCACAGACCGAACTTTCACTTTACTTTGCTAAGGTGAATTAACCGCTTCAATTTAATTGAATAATTATGAACTTTATTAAAATGCTATAATGTTCATATCCGTATAAAATGCTTGCACGCATTCGCTTAGATATACCTATGAATTATCATCATCTGCCTAGCTTTTTCCCAACTGTGTTGGGGTCGACTTCCAGTCTAACCGGAGGCAACTTAATACCATGATTTTACATGGAGCGACTGCCTATCTGACCTCCACAACCCAGTTACTGGGCAACACGATACCCCTTGGTAAGACCGGTTGTCGGACTTTCGGGATTCTGACGACCCGTATCGACAGTCAAAGATTCACGAAAGAGACGCGCTTAACGTGCTTTCCGAGGCACGAAAACGTTGGTATATAAAGATCACCAATCCGCGGACTGACCGCGGAAAGCGTAGCTCAACTTAATCGCATAAGTAGGTATACGAATATGAACATAATTTATATAAGAATAGCGTTCATATTTATATGAATTGCTTACTTAAATTGCACGCAAACTGCTTCCACTACCTATAGAATTGTTACAAAGACTCACTTTATGAAAACCATAATGGCGTGAAAACTTACAACAAAATAATCTCATCGTCAAAGTTATCAAAATATACTGAAATACCTGCTTGATATATGAAAAAACTGTGATACCTATTCTGTCTTAGAAAGAACAAACTTATTTGATTTCCAGTGTGAATACTGTAACTTTTAGTATAATTAATGTTCAATAAACCGCTTCTCATAATTGATTTAGACTGAACCGAAAACCATAAGACTAATCATGTGGTATTCATTTATGACACTTACCGTTAGTAACAGTGTGAAGATATTAATTAAGAGGTGACTGGATAAGCAGAAACGTGGGTACTGAGTGTGATTTATAATTAATTACAGAACATTGTAATATGAGAAAGTCCAAGTTTATTATTTTGGGATAACCGTTTAATAGTTTAATATAAAGAAAAGAAAAGAATCAAAAATGTTTTCTTTTGCGGTAAACATGACGCAGAGAAAGAACACAAACGTAAAAAGAACAAGTTGGGGTAAATATGCGTCACATCCACGCAAAACAGCCATAGCTCAGCATAATTCTACGACTCTATACGAAACAGAGCCCCAGCGCTGGTTTTCAGCGGCAGCCGGCGTTGACGTAATGAAGTCGACCGGTACAACTTGCAAAATCATCCTGAAATTATTCACTGTCTTTTAAAACCTATTTTTTTGCGGTTATCAACTCTCATTTGTAGTAATCAGCTAAAATGGGCACCTGACTGTACTAAGAAATGTATCTTTAATGATCTCTGGAAGACATTATCATAAAACCATTACATAAATAAGTCAAAGTCGGGCATACCCCACAAACGTAACTTTGGAACTCTTAGATAGTACGTACAGTATTTATGTAATTATAAGTATTATATACCTAGTCCTAGTATATTATATGCTTGTATCGCGCAGCTGGTGTAGTGTTAGTGGCGTAGGAGTGTTATTGTTCTTTACTTAAGAGTTATTTTAAGTCAAAGACTTAAGCGGATCGTTAAAGACACCATTACATTATACGCGACCCGCTCCTGCTTCGAACTGGTGCAATGACACACCAATTTGACGACATGATATAAATATGTAGGATAATTTATAGATATTTTGAGAAGTGTAAAAGAACGGGCACACAAACAGACAAGAAAAACGAGTTTGTTTTATACTATCACTACATATTATCAAGCAAAATCCCCGCCGCGTCTGTCTGTCCTTCAGTTCGCGAGAAACTCAAAAACGGCTGAACGGATTTTCATGCGCTTTTCAACAATAGACAGAGGTAAGGTTTTGTGTACATTGGTTAATGGGGGCGAAGCCACTGACAAAAGCTAGTATGGTATAATAAAGATGACGAAATAACGTAAAGTTGTTGCTATGAAATTTTTCGAAAGTATACGACATTAACAGCAACTAATGTTTTTTACACATAGGTACAATAAGAAATGTACAGACCGTTCCTACTTTTTGACACTTTTTTGGTCCACATGGGTGAGGTAAAAAAATATTCTGAGGAAATATGTGTGTTGATAAGTAACCTACCTATTGTAATGAATGATCTATTAATTTTTTTACTGGTCACGTGTAAAATTTTGTAACGTAAACGCTGTCTTTAAAAGATCGCTTTTAGCGTTAAGATCGCCCATTGTGTCAACTTATGTCAAATTCTTACTTTTATATCTGTGATCCACATGGTGTAGGTTTAATAAAATAAAGAGTACTGCATTATTTGTTTTTATTAGGTTTTTCCAGCGGCTTCACCCACGTGGAGGTCAAAAATTGTCCCACAGGATCGTACTACTGGGATAGAAAGTATTACATGTGTTAATCTAGGTTATAAACTATCTGTGTGCTCAATTTCACATTAACCTGTTAGGCCGTTTTTGTGTGATGAAGCAAAACAAAAAAACATGCAAACGTTAAAAACTTTCGCACTTTTTTTAATATTCGTAGGATAGTAGGATTCATATTCCGCTCGCCTATCGATCTTGTACCACGTACATAAGCGTTTAAACCGACACGGTAACATGCCGCAGCGCGTGTTCTGAACTCTTCCATGAATATGTATATCAGTGTCGCATCAATGTACTGTTACATTTAACGAGGAACCTTTATTTTTAATTACGAATCTTATCTTGTTTACATTACACTTTTGTACGCCTTTTGAGCACCTACATGTTATCTTGGAACGGAGTCGGAATACTAAATAATGCGTGAGGAAATCTCTTGTCATATGGGAGTGAGATTGTGCTGAGAAATATATTTTTAGGTGTGGCTGAGAGTGAAATTGTTGGCCATTTCGGATGTTTATATATAATACTCAATCATTGGAGATATGGGAAGACATATAATTCAGCTCGCTTTACAATACTATACACCAGCTTACACAACAAGCGTTGTGCTATCGAAACAATAATTTATACAAAAAATGCGTTTAATTAAAAAAAAACATGTAATCCTAATTCGGACTATTACGAACAATAAATATATATATATATATATATAAATATATAAATAGGGATTCATTTATATATATATATATATAAATGAATCCCTATTTCCCTTGGTCATAGCATCACACGTGAACGGCTGGACCAATTTTGCTCATTCTTTTTTGTTGTGTTTGTTATTGTCAGGAGAAGATTCTTATGAAATAAAAAATTAAGAAAGTTGAGCATTCATTATATCAATGCGAATTCAATATTCATAGTTAGACAAGAAAACGTATGTCGGGTCAGTTAATCTAAAATAAAAACAGACAAATCGGTCCAGCCGTTCTCAAGTGATTCGTTTACCATCGTACAACGTTTCATTTTGATTTAAATACGAGTAGATAGTTTACAAAAATATATTAGAGCCTTTGCTGAATCATATTTTTGTAGAACGAGCAACGAGACTATTCTACTGAATTACGTAAACTTCTACAGAATTTGTAAAAAAAATCCTTGTTCGATTGGATAAATATCCATCGACGTGTAAAAAGTAGAAGCATTTTACCGAGACCAGTTTAGTATCCTTCTGGAATACCGCATCAAATAAATCCGCAATCAATTCCGGACCGATCCGAACTAAACCTCAGTTACTGAAATCGCAACAGAATAAAATCTAAGCCTCCCCATTGGTAGACGAAACCGTTACCGTGTTGCACTGTGTCACTTCGTACTCCCACTTTTAAAATGAAAACCGACACAGCTGCGAACAGTTGGAAATTGGCTAGATAGAATGACGGAGCAAAAAATCCGCAAGCAATTCCCGTCCCTAAGGAGTAGAGAGAAGTTAATAGATTTCATTAATTAACCCGTTCAGTGGACCGAGTGATTGCAGTACCTACTATCCCAAGATAAAAAGTGTCAATTCGTTGCCGCACGGATTTTGGGCACCTTTTTACGTGTGTGGGTCAGCTAAACCAGTTTAATGTTTGATAAGAAAGAAAATACTAATTTTAGAAAGTACTCCTTGGTAGTCGAAATGCAGTGCATTTGTTTATCTAGTTATACTTGAAAAGATACATACGGTTATTTAGTACCGTAGGGTACCTACTATATTGGCATCAGTTTACCAAAAATAAACTAAACCTAATCACTAGAGACAGAACAGAGACAAAAGTGGCAGCAAAAGTTAACCAATGTTTCTAACCATTGTGGCAATGTCGAAGATAAATTTAATATAATACCATAACGGCATGGTGGCGGGCATACAAAATTTAACATCAAAAAGGCACAATTGGATGCATACATAATTAAATCTTTGAAAAGTGAATCAAGTATTGATATCTGAGTTATTTAGCAACTACGTAAGCAAAATCTGACCTATAAATATTAAGTCTCAAAATTCATACAATCAATTCCATCTCCACACCTGAAGGTAACATCACTCTTCATGCTAAGACACATCTAGGACACTATCACACATTACCCTTCCACGAATTTTTATCCACGACTAGCCGTGTCACGGATCCATTGAACGGGTTAAAATATACGCGGCCACTGTACAGGGGAAGCAAAATGTTCCAGTGGATTTTTCTCTTTTGCACCGGCTTAGGTCGGCGGCTGAATGGTTTACGTTAAATATTGCCTTTTACCTATCCGAAGAGGGAATTCACTTCACTTTGAAATGTAATTGAACAGGCAACTTGGCGTATAGGATAAGGTAAGGTTTGTAGGTGGAATGTATTCACATAATAGTTGTCGGTGAGCTGTGCACTATTCTAACAACAACAACAACAACTGTGCTATAAATATAAATGTTTCTCTGGTTTAAAGATGTGGTAATTATGCAGTTCCTTTTATTAAGATCGTTGTCCACAAAATCACCTATGCTTGCTTCATCATCATCATCATATCAGCCGAAAGACGTCCACTTCTGGACATAAGCCTCCCCCAAAAGGGGGGCATTTGCCATAATCGCCACGCTTGGCAGGCGTGTTGGCGATCGCAGTATGGTGGTCAAATGCATAAAGAACGCTGCTGCCCATTCTCTAGTAAGTCCCTTAGTCGCCTTCTACGACACCTACGGGAAGAAATGGGACGGTGCTATGCTTTTACGTCCGGCACCACACGGAACCCTTATGATGCTTGGTTATCGAGTCAATAATACTTAGGTTTGCTACCTTATTCAGTCATTATACTATAGAAGGTACTTTTGACGCGACTTTGACAAAACTTATATATGTACACTGATTTCAAAGGTCCCCGTACACCGAGCTCTATAAGTGATAAATGTAAGCATGAGAAAAATGTATATTGTATGCGGTATAAGATAAAAAATGTATGTTGTATGCGGTATAAGATAAAAAATGTATATTGTATGCGGTATAAGATAAAAAATGTATATTGTATGCGGTATAAGATAAAAAATGTATATTGTATGCGGTATAAGATAAAAAATGTATATTGTATGCGGTATAAGATAAAAAATGTATATTGTATGCGGTATAAGATAAAAAATGTATATTGTATGCGGTATAAGATAAAAATTAAGATAAGTGGTCATAGCATAATCAGTCGGAATCCTTCTTAATAATATTATAAGCGTGAAAGTTTGTGAAGATGTTCGGATGTTTGTTACTCAATCACGCCAAAATGGCTGAACGGATTTGGATGAAATTTGGCACACAGATAGATTGTAACCTGGAACAACACTTTTTATCTCGAAAGTATGTTCCCGTGGGATAATTTTCGATGTCTAAGCGGGCGGAGCCGCTGGCAAAAGCTATTCAGAAAAAAATTACACAAAGTAAATCGCCTGTCCAGATTCGAACGTATGACCTACAAACTCGTAAGTCACGGTTGTTACCACTGGACCACCACTACTCTCACAAGTTATGTGGTCAGTTCTTTATAATTAATCTGTTAGATTTAACCAATAGCGTTTAGTTTTTTTTTGGGGACGCGAAAAAAACAATGAGTGGGAACTGTTGTTTAACATTCAGCACGTTTCTAAGATTCACTGTGTAATAAAAAATGTAGTGAAGCAACTCTTTGTCTGCAGTCTGCGCTTTACGTCCCCCTTGCGTCCAATTCCTCCCCGCTTGAATGACTTACCCAGGTCCTTTCCCGTCATTTTTAATGAGAACTTCTTGTACTTTTTTCTAAGTATCAGGACATGGTTTTGCAACATTGTTTTTATGGAGTTATAAATCTAACCTTACTTTTTTTTGTTTGATGAAAAAAGATAGGCTATCTTGTACCCTTTTCAAAGATATTTTCTAGTATAATCGGATTATGGCAGTACATATTATTTGTTGTTATTTATATTTTCGTTAGATTCAAGCAGTGTAGAAATCTATATCCAATTTGAGTGATGTCTAAAGCTATTGTTTTCGCATATCAAAGTTCAAGATTAGCAGCTCAATAGGCGGTCAGTGTTCACGTGACATTAACTAGTTTTAGATATAAATTGAGATTAAATGTAAAGCTGTTGTGCTATCACTCAGCATAGGAAAATGAGCTGGTTTACATTAAAAACCCTTTTTCTATAGAATAGAATGCTGTTTAAATGACAAGTAAAAACATGACAAATATTGGTATGACCTACACGTAGTTGTTCCGGGTCTGGCTATTTGTGTATGTGAGTTTAATGTTTGTAAACGCACCCACAATACAGGAGAAATTCCTAGTGTGGGACAACGTTTTATATTTAAAAAAAAAAGTAATTTTCAAATCCTATTAATTATTTAAACGTGAAAGTTTGTTTGTTTAGATGTTTGGATGTTTGTTCAATCACGCAAAAACGGATGAAAGGATTTGAATGATATTTGGCACACATATAGTGTATAACCTGGATTAACATATAGGATACTATTTATCCCGGTAGTACGTTCACGTGGGATAATTTCCGACCTCCACGCGGGCGAAACAGCTGGCAAAAACTAGTAAATAATATTCGCTTACCTGCATCCAATTCATCAAGAAAAGAAAAGAAAAGAAAAGAAAGGGGGAGACATGATGAATTGGATGCAGCTTGAAAAATGTATGAATTCTCTTTTACTTGGTTTACTGTGGAAGTGTTGGTAGATATTGTTAGTAAAATAACCCACGATTTTTTTAAATTATTTTCTGTTTTATTAGTATTTTTAATCTATTATTTATTTTAATTTTTTTAGTTCTGTTGACTACAAAAGCGACATTCCTTTTTTTTTAATTATTGAATTGTCATCGGTACCTACTCGATAAGTCTGCAAAGTTTAAATGAAATCTTACCGTTTGAAATGGGTCAAAATCAAGTCTAACGGAGTCAGTTTTAAACGAACATACAAACATACAGGTTAAGCTAATAAAAAGCTTGTAAAAACTTTAATTTCGAAATTCTTTGGTTTTGCATTTCCGTATTGCCACCGTCTTACTCACCGGCAATAAGGTATTTCTTTTTTTTTTTAAGACATTTATTTGCCTCAGGAATATAGTCTTTCAAAGAAAAAATAATTGACAAAATCGGAACAAAAATTATTTAAGAAAAAAATACAGACTTCTGAAAGTTGATTATTAATAAAAAAACATTTTATAATTTTTTTCTTCTGATATTGTGACAGATTATAAAGACTAACCTTTTTATCAAACAAGATTCTAAATCAACAGAAACTAGGTCTTGTCGAGTGGGACACATGTTGAAAATAAAAATATTTTATTACTTTCAGAGATGAGGACGATACTCGTACTGCCATTGACTTAGTTACTTGACATTAATTTCAACATAAAGACTCAAGTATTTTCTGCGAAAAACTTGACAGCCAGCAGAGTGAAACAAGGATTCAGTTTTTAGGCTTCTCAAAATAAACCAAACCCTAGAAAAAGGGAGGTACAGTAATGCTACTAAATATCTGCGCTCCTCTAGGGAAGTAGGTAGGTACAGTAAACGTAGTAAAGATCCGCGCACACGGAATTCAAGGATCGCGCTCGACGTCGAGAGCCATCGATTTCTCTCAGACAACCAACACTTGAAACTTCGCTCCATATTACGAACGTCAAAGTCACAATTCAGACATTACGTGTTCTTGGCAAATTTTCCCCTCCAATTTGGCCCCGTCACGTATCACGATACATAGGTACTTGTGAGAAAAAGCCGGCGAATTCCACACGCGAACTTATAAGGCCTCTACACTGGCGGAATCGAATTTGTGTAATATAAAACTGGTTATGCTAATCAGTTTTTAGATACTGAAACTTTTGTGTAGGTAGGTTGTAGTGTAAACGTTTCATTAATGTCATTCGAGATCTGTCAAAATATTCTAGAAATTTTGTGAGGCTGGTCGAAAAAATCGAACGTGTGCCGTCAAAGTAATTCGGCTTGCTTGGAATTTGTCTGAATGAGGTCTTACAGAATCAGAAGCGTGGCCCAGCAGAGAACATAAACAGGGTGGCAAGGACCTCAACACGCAACTTATTACCATGGATTCAGTATATTATATTCACGATACTGAAATGCAGGACGTTGAAAATTTTATTTGATTATGAAAAAAAATGGTGTTCATTTTGACCGCGTAGGTCAAAAAACAGTAGTTTTTTTTGTTGAGGTTCGGCTATTTTTTCTACCCTACATTACAGTGTCTACAATTGTCAGTGTCTAAACTAATTGGTATCAATCAATCAAATTCAAATTCAAATATTTATTGCTCAACACAGTACATAATCATACATTTCTAGATATCAAGTGAATGCGCAGTCCACTGTGTTGCACCAATTCAGGCATGCAACCTTACAACGATTAAAATTATACCATTTCATAAATTCACATTAACACGTTAAACAATTAAATCAATCAATTTATTCATTTAATTTATTAATTATCTCTTCACAATATTGGTTTCCTTAAAAGTTAACAATGTTTTTGTAATGCTATATTCCACCATCGTAAGAGACTGGTGCTTGAACTAGATTTTCGAAAAAGCCTGTGGTACGGGTTACCAGTGCCACAGTAAAAATACAATAAAGGTTTAGAGATGATCTTATGTGAACATCGTTAAAGGAACCACAAAGATTACACAACAGTGTTGAAATAATGGCAAATAGTGAAAAAGACAAAATTATAAATAGACAACTAATGGTTCATACGAAACTGGTTATTGGTACTGCCCTGTATGAATGTATGTTGGGGTGTATGAATGTATGTTGTTAGTGATGTATGTTGGTGTGTGCGAGAGCGAAGATGAGATGTAAAACAGTCACGGGAGGGAAGGAAATCTATTTGAAAACTGTCAAAAGGTTCTCTGTTTTTTGATGGTCAAGGGTTTTAAGAAATGTTTTAACTGTTTTGTGACAATTAGAGATTGTTTTAGGATATTTAATTTTTATTTTTTGAGGGTGGGAAATCATCAAATAACTTCTCTCGCTCTGGGTGGAGACTTGTCCAGGCTTTTACTGACTAAAACCCAACCATATTCCCTCAGTTGCCTGTGTACCAGGGTCGACGGTATCTCTTTCGAACAACCCGCACCCCTGGCAAGCATCAGCCCTTGCCGACCCCACTAGTTGGTGCTGACCTCTCTTTGAGGCGCGCGTGGAACACAACGCGCCATCGACCTGGGCTTTGTCCTTACCGGGCAGCGAGCTATCCATTACTCGCCGTCCGCAAGCCCGCGCCTACGGAATTAACCTGGGATTCCCGATGCCCCGGGGCATCTCCTGCGGCGACTAGGGGCCATGAGGGTGCATATACAGGCAGTATATGTGCCCTCACAGCCCTCATCCAGATCCCTCACGTGCGCCGCTTCTCTCTTTGCAAGCATTAGTGCTTCGCAGAAGGAGGTGATGGCTATCCATGCACTCTCGCACCGTACCATGACCTGGACCAGGGCCGGATGCGAGAGATCGCCGTCGCCGATCGCCTCCACGAGGACACGGTGGTACTCCGCTGACCTTGCTGGTGATGCTCCACCTTGTCCTCAGGGTGATTTTCGCAGTGGAAACACCCGGGCGTTTCCTCCCGTCTTATGCGAAACAGGAACCTCCCGAAACAGCCGTGTCCGGTGAGGACGTGCGTCAGGCGAAAAGTGAGGATGTCGAAACGTCTCTCAATCCACTTCTCAAAGAAGGGACTTATCGGCGCAATTGTGGCGTGCCCAGCACTGGGTTACGACAATCGCACTCTCCATGTCGCCATGAGATCCCGCCGGAGCTGCGATTTCTCGCGGCAGTACAGTTGCGCCCCGGCGTTTGGCCTCCTCGCACCACTCCCAAGTGTGCGCGAGGCCCTTTGCCTCCAGATCCCATGTCGGCAATTTGGCAAGGAGGCCCGCCGCTTCACCGGAGATCATGCGGTATCCCTGGACCATCCGGATATCCATGAGCCAATGGGACGCCTTCAACCGGCGGGCCGGTTGGCGCCTCAACGAAGGCGCTCACACCGGCGCCCCGTATAGGGCCATGGACCGCACGAACCCCACGTAGAGCCTCCGGCATTTAGGATATAGATTAAGAGTGACAGTTAATTTGTTATACAAAAATTGGCCAAGGAAGCAAACAAAAATTCTGAGGGAGTAAAGATTTGAACTGCAATGAGGGGCAGACTTTTCCCTTCCGTCGTTGGTTATTGATTAATTTGGAATCAAACTGTAGATGGGACCAAACCTAACCCTTTATATAAACATCGTATGGAAAGTGTGGAGGCATATTATTTGTTTAAATAATACTTAATGGTTGTACAAGGTACGAGCTACAAATCTGGCATTTTAATCTAATAATACATGAACTCTCCCTGTAGAATAGGGAAATTTTAAGTTAAATAATCTAGCAGATATTTACAAAGGCTTATGTACCTTTATATTATTCATAATTAACTTACTTCAAGCCGTTGTTTACCTAAAGTTTATGAAGATAAATAAAATCCTTTACTGTACTAGAGACTCAAACGTGAAAAATAAAACTTTAAGCTCTTTATTGTTGCATTTGTCATCGTCAAAGGATTTTAGTTGCGGAAAGTATACAGAAATAAATGAATTACCTTTCATGAAGTTCTCTTTCATGTAATATAATAATATTGTTCACTGTAAAAGATAAAAAATGCAACTTCTATTAAGAGTAAATATAGACGAAGCTTTGTGTACTGGATTCACTATGTGATTGGGAAATGTAGGTATTATGTACTTATTTCATTTTACAATTTGAGGTTATACCTATATGGTGAATGAGGGTTTATTTAATACGCTTAAGTCTATAATGGCATTTCTCGTTGCGAAATATAGGCATAATATTATTTTGCTTCTGTTGAGCTCTTGGAAACAAACAGGGACAAAAATATTAAACACTGTCAATCGATTGGTCAATGCGACTCCATTTTATTTTGAATCATAAATGGTTGGTATAATCGCTTTTAAGTGATAGAATATTTTGAACCCACTCCCAATATTAACTCGCTAAGTTGAAATACATTACTGCTTTATCTGCTTTATGAATAAATATGGCGGCTAGCTTTTAACGGCCATAAAATTCAAATTTCGAAGTTCATTCACTGTATCGTCCATTTTGTTGGCAACCGTAGACTCTGCGTTAATGGAAAAAACTAATATTTTAAAGCTTTTTGATATAATCTGAATGTGAAACAGGTTTTTTTTTTTAAAGAACATGAAGTAAATTCTAAGAAAATATGGCTGAAATGTGTAAAGGAAGTGAAATAAAGAGACGAATTATATGATGAGTCAAACACAATGACAACGTTGTTTAATTTTTTCCTTTGATTTTTGTTAGTATTGTGTAACAATTTATAAGACTTGTCAGACAAAAGGTACCATCATCATTGTGATTGGGTATCGTTTGATTTGTCTAATCAAAAGATAATTAATGTAAAATGTTTTTGCTTTTTTTGTTGTTGAGTGAAAATATTTTATTGCTTGATATTTTATTTTGTGGGCTTGTCAACTCAAATCAGCTGCTAGTAATCATCTGCCTAGCCTTTTCACTATTATGTTAAGGTCGGATTCTAAGTAGTCTAACCGGGTGCAGCTAAGTACTAAGTACTACTTTACAATTATTGGATATTAGGATACCCCTTGGTAAGACTGATCGTCAGACTTTCGAACTTCCAACGACCCGTGATGACCGTCAAAGATCTGCGAATGACAGCCGGGACCATCGGCTTTTTAACGTTCTTTCTGAGGCATGGAGCTCCTCCGTGCCTCAGATGTGTGTCTTTAATATGTATAGATGGTCACCCATCCACAGACCAACCGCGTCAAGCGTAGCTTAACCTGATGAATCTATTGATGAGCTATTGTTAGTTAGCCACAAGCCCCTCAGCTGGTTATAGTAACAAAATGAATAAATACTTACTATGTATATAGTTACAGCGTCCCATAAGGCAGTAGGATATCCATGAGCTATATCTTTGCTGTCTATTATAAATTATGGATTTCTGTCAAGCCGGTCTGTACATATTTGGAGCAGCATTTTAATAAAATATAAATCACAAAATGAAACTCACATTTTTACAACCCTTCATAATGTCAAACTCAAAATACACTCCCGAACAGTCTGTCAATAACACAGCCAAAAACTGTCGAGCTCCGAAATAAAAATATGAACATTGACATAAATAAAATATGGAAGCGGACTATGGTCTAAAGATAGACCAGGTATTGCATAAAAGCATGTATTCCGGTATTATTCCATCGGAGATAATCCGGGCAGCGTTGTGACTAACGAGGCGATTAGCGCCGGAATTCGGTACGCACCGAATATCGGATCCGGATTTCACTTTGTGCTTACGTAGGTTCATAACTTCGACACGTTTTTCCAATAACGTTTTTTATGTTAGAAATAAATGTGACAGAATAAATTTTGTGACATACCTGGAGAGGTGCTTCGAGTTTTTTAGAACGGGCACAGGCTTGGACAGTTCGAAGAACATCTTAGTAGGTATTTTAGTTTTAAGGGTTCAATAACAGAGTTGCTTTATTAAAAATATTTTTTATTATTGAAGAGTAGCTAGTATAACTGTATCTTTAACTATCTATTTATATTGAAATTCATACTGTGGTTTCCAAAATATTAAATCACCAAATTGCACCAAATTATAATAGTTAAATCTATAGGCCACACGTTAGTCAATACTCAAAAAAAAGAAACAAAACAAACAATATAATCCTGTCAAAAACAGAACACACTTGATAAATGTACCAAGAAATCACGCCGCCCCAAAACGGTAGAGGTTCAGCTTGGAAATGTATCAAATAACGTAAGTACACTTAGTCCATTTTGTACAACAATTGGTGGAGTTAACGTCAGTTCACGACGTATGATTCTCGCCATGACATATACTGGAAATAAGGTCGGCTCTCACGGGACTGCTGTACTCAATGAATTCGTTCGTTTTAAATGGAACATGCTATAGTGCTAACTTGATGAGTTGCTTCTATAGGTATTATGTTGGTGTTTTGCTTTTAAATAACTGAAATGGCTGTGTTATTCATTTATTATATTTTTTCAAGAATAATTAAACCTTCATTTTGCTGGTCAAGAGTCTATAAGGTTCAAGTTTTCGGCACTACAAATTAGTGTTCTTTATATATTTAATACTAGCTTTTGCCAGCGGCTTCGCCCGCGTGGAGGTCGGCGTATTATACATATAAACCTTTCTCTTGAATCACTCTATTTATTAAAAAAACCCGCATCAAAATCCGTTGCGAAGTTTTAAAGATTTAAACATACATAGGGATATAGGGACAGAGAAAGCGACTTTGTTTTATACTATGTAGTGATTTTTCTATTTATTGTATGTAACTCTAGATCCTGCTTCTTGCTTGGCGAAAGCCTCGTGATTTCGAGCCGGTTTTGCAACAAGTCTTTGGAACTTTGCTCAGTAGTGACATATATTATTTATTTATTTATTTATTTGTTCAAAATATACAACATTTTATTAGTATAGGTGTTACATTTTATGACACTTGTTACCATAAACAGATTAGAACATCTGTGTCTGAACTAAATAACAAATATCTGTATTTCAGACATCAGCGTGATATATTATATGCTAAGTTAATATTGCAGTGCCTATAACTATGCCTTAGTACATAAGATTATGAACTAAATAAAGCTTGGCAGCTAAATTTACTTACGGAACATGACAAATTGTTTGGCAGAACATTCATCAAAATCCACTTAGACTAAATATAGACGTAGGCTGGTACAATCTGGGTTACGTCAAGATAAATTTATCAGGATATAATAATCTGGTTTGAAAGCTTATTTATAGGTAACGGCTAAACTTAATATAGTTTCTTGTTTTACTTTGCAGTAACCGAAATAATCATAAATTTCAAAGATAATGTTGATGTTCTTGATGGATGCAAAATAATACGGAATATTGTATTTTAGTAAAAAAAAATACTAGTTTATATTTTCATGTATATGGTAACTTTTACATGCCCACTTTTCGATGAGAGAATACGGTCCTGTCACCTTACAGTTATATACAAATTTGTTTTACAAGTGACAGCAACCTTATAGCATTTAGACTAATATAAAATAACTGTGTAGAGATGGCAAACGCTAAATACAAAAGAATACTCGTTTTACGAATTAATACATTATAAGTTGCTAATCGTGTCCAACTGACAGGTGTCGGGAACGCGTTCTCTCAGTGGGCGGAATATACAACGTGTAACGGAAAGGGTATATACATACCAAGGGCACGGCTTCTTTGGATGACATCAAACGATATTGGAAGGGTTTTTTGATCCTATCTCTACATGTTCGGAAGTTATGACAATTTTTAATACATTGATACCAGAAACCGATCTTTTCCAATTGAAATAAACCGTCACTCGGAAGAGATTCATCATGATATCGGCAAGTAACGTGGAAAGTTATTAACCTACGTAGTGCGGTGACACGTTTGTTATGAATTGAATTTAAGAAACATGAAACTGAAAATTTGGTATCAATTCGAAGAGTATTTTATTTTGAGCTGAAACTATGTATAGTGATTCTATACCAGCTGTTATCTTTAGTGCTTAAGGATAGCAATAGGGTTTCTGTTACTGTTCTAAAAAAAGATGGATACAAAGTATATTAAAAGAAATTAAAGTAGGACCGAAAACCAGGATCATGTATATTGGTCCATTTAGGTATACTAATACGTATAATTCACATCCAAAGCACAGTTAATGTTACTCAGCGGCAACACGCGACCGAGATTCATACAAACGTAGACCTGGCAGTAATCCACGAGGTTCCCACACTAAATTGATACACCCACTTATTTTATAGGTACATACCAACCTCTGTTTTACAAGGTAGATATATATCACCAGTTTATCGAGGAGAACAGACATTTATAGACAGAAACTCCATTAAGACTATTAATAGGTTGTCGGCTTTTATGTATGTACGTATGGATACCGTATTTTCCTTTAGAGGTGGCGTTTCGGGTGGAAACTACAGCGTTTTGACGGTAGTGAAGCCGCTAATGTAATTGGTGTTATTTATTACCATGTTTCGTTCATCAAATCGTAGCTGCTTAGTGTAATTGAATGTTTTGGAAGAGATGGAGCATAAAACTAACGTACTTTTAAGAAAAGTTATAATTGAATAAAATGGTATTTTACGTAGTTTTTTTTTTTCATTATTAGTACACATTTAAATAGTTTATAATTCGCCTTGAATAGTTCAATTATTCCCAAATTTCTTCCCAACTATTATGGTATTGTATTGACATCAATTTTTGATCTTGGTTTAAACAAGTTTTCCTTAAAATATTTTCGTTGTGCGTAAGAAGCTTTTCTAAACTCACTGGAATAAACTGAAGTAACAAACAAAGTTTCCACATCCCCACGTCAGCAAGATCTTCGAGGCATTACGGTTATGATCACATTAATATTTAACAAGCAAATAACTTGAGAGACTCGTCAGCGTTAAGAAAAATCCTTTGATATATTGCATCGTTAGTCGCACCATCTCTTCTTCGGGGCTAGGATTGTTAATCGGGCCATTTGTCACGATCGCGCTTGGTATTCACTGGGAACGAACAATTCGAATTTCGCGAACGATTTCTAAAGGAAATCGAGTCGCGAAATTCTTACTGGCTGATCATGATTCTCGTTTGTTAAGTCAGGATGCCATATTTGCCTTTTAGGGCCGTATTATGTATTTTGTTTTGTTTAATATGTTGGAACTAAAACCCATTTTTTGTGTAAACAAGGTTTCAATTCTGGTACTTACTTGTACAGAGTCATATTAAATTAGCTGGAAATACTTTACTACGTGTTCGGTATCGAAAATGAAAACTAATGACATAAAAAAATCTTTCATCTTTCCAACTTTGTTCAAAGCTCTGACGTGTACATTAAGGCAAACCAACGACTGTTATGTTACGGTTTTCGGTGTAAAAAAATATATATTTTTCACGAAAAATTACAAAACCAGGTGACCGATTATGGGCATTGAGCTTCGGCAATCGAATGATTTTTTTCTTCGTTCCGATAGTTTTCAATATCGATAGCCGACACGTGAGTAAAGTATTGCCAGGTAATTTAATTTGATACTGTATAACGTCAATACTAAATGCACGGTTGCAAATGTTGATCATAAAAAGCCCTAAAACAAGAAAGTCGTTGTACCCGATTGCACTTAACTTAAGAATCGCCAGTTCCTAAGGCGATTTTTATAATATAAGCAGATAAATTGTAGCAGTCGGGACCCATTCTAGAAAGTCAGCCGTCTAGTCAGTAGATTGGAGTAATCTGCAATGTAATATAGGTATGTGCTCTCAATTCACTAGGCCTCCATTTCTAGAATGGGTCCCGACTGCTACAATTTATCTGCTTATAAGCATCGCCTTAGCAACTGGCGATTCTTAAGTTAAGTGCAATTGGGTACAACGACTTTCTTGTTTTATGGCTTTTCCACGAATACTCAGAAAAGCAGTCGGGTTTTTTGGTTTTTTAAATGACCGTTTTTTTTTATTACGATATCACTTTCACAGTAATTACAAATCTAACGACACCTCTCGAGCTAAAATCCATCGAGCCGTTCAGGCTGCAGAGCGTGCCAAACAATTATACATACATACATACATACATACATACGTACTCTCGAAAAAAACATAACGTCCTTCTGGCGCAGTCGGGTAAAAATTCTTATTTTTACCCGACTGCGCCAGAAGGACGTTATGTTTTTTTCGAGATTATTATTATATATAGATTATTTGTTTTGCTGACTCTTGTCAGCAAAACAAATAATCCACTCATATTGATAAAAGTACAATATTTGTTATTTATTCTAGTTATATTGATGATACGTCCTCCCATATAATTAAACGAACTCAATCACTCGCTGTTTATATAACATAGTAGAGTAATAATTACAGAACGACTAACAACACACAGTAACATGCAATTTTTGTTCATAACTATATTTATTTACTAACGGAAAACCACAACGAAAATAACAAAGTAAAATTTTTCTATTACTGAATAAAAGTTTATCAGTGTTTCATATCGGATTTGCTTCATTTCTTTTTCGACAGAAAAATAATGGAGTTATTAGCTAGGGTGACGTAAACCTGTGGTGTGCTGTGCCAAGTTTCGATCCGGCACGGTATGGAGGTATTACTATGCTGTCTGCGTTTCTGTCGGTACAGTTAATGTCTTAATACTGCATTGTCTTGTTTCCGTTTCACATTTTTTCTTTAGTGATTCAGTAATGTGTAAACACATTGCCTGAATTTTGTATAACAATAATTTGGTATGTATTTTAGTTGCAAATTATTTGGAGATTCTATCCACAGTGGACAATTGGACATGCTCTGAACAACACTTAATTTAAAGAGTTTAATAGGATCTATTCCGTTTTTAGACAGTTTGATAGGATTTCCTTCTTCTTACTACTTAATCACTTTATGTATTTATCATTAAGCCCTTTTGACTTTTATTTTCTAATGTATAAAGAACATACCAGTGTTACATTTTTCTCTTATTGCAGGGTTAATAACTAAGTATTATTAATGCACATATCATGCATTATGTATGTGATAGATGTAATAACCTCACAAACGGTAATTGTCAACAGGTCTCCGGCCGACGCCAAGTGTCATAGCGGAGTCTCTAGACATAGTGAAAGTGTCAGCGGTGTCAGGCGGCGACGCGACACTGCCGTGTGACACTCGCTCCACACAGGCCTCAGATGTGCTGCTGCTCGTCGTTTGGTACAAGAACGATGTACCATTGTATAGGTGAGTTGTTTTTGTTTTTTATAAGAATAGCATATGAACGTGGACTAACATAGACATACATTCCTGGGCTAAAAATTTTCATTTGAAAACGATAGCGTAATTTATTATAAAGTTGCCGCATGCGATTGCAGTCACGGAGGCTCCCTTATAAGTTAAAGTAACATTAAGTACTCAGTTACAGGAGGTACATCTCTGCCTAACCCTGCGGGGAATGGCATGGCGAGGCGTGATGGTATGTGTATGTTGTTGTAGTAAGTAAAAATGGTTACTACGGTAGCGAATCAACATAATTATGATAATTATACGGGTGAACTGTGGTGGCCCAGTGGTCACCGCCCCGCCTTACGTGCATATATAATATTTCTTCACCACTACTCTCAAAACGGTGAATGAAAACATCGTAAGCAAACCGCCATGTCCAAGAACCAAACAATTCGAAAACATGTGACATCCGCAACCCGCATGGGGCCGCCTGCTCTCTGCAGGCCATAATTCGCCTGGCCAGTGCTATTTTCCTTTATTGCAATAAAGGAAAATAATGATAACGTGTTACAGTCACAAATACTCTAGTTTTATATACTGGTATATCTTCAATACACATCCAATTTTGAATGCAAACCTATCCACACAAAAACAAGCACTCTCTCTCACCTACTCTCAGGTAATAAAGTGGTACATACTGCCATAAAGAAAGCGCAATAAAACTTATCAAGATGTTCAAACAGATCGGTGCACCAGCCAGGTATGAGGAAAATAAATAAGCTCGAAATTGGATCGGGAATAATTCCACGAATATCGACAAAATGAATACATGTCATATTGAAGGCATAAGAGTTCTGATAACTTATATGAGGAGCTTACGGAAAAATCGTTCTAGTTTATCATTTGATATTCTTCTTCTACATCTTTGTACGTTTTAAGGGGCTCATGGCTACTTTGTAGATGGCTATAATAAAAGTCAGCTTAGGAGTTTGTCTCGGTTCGGTTTGTTTCGGTGATCATTTGTTAATATACAAAATGTAGTAATTGTGAATAGGTCTAGACAATTTCGCTTCATTCCAAAATGTAGTTTAAAAAATTGTCGCGTTTAAATTATTTCTCGAATTATCTATCATCAAACGTAGTTCGACAGTGAGGCAAAAGTATTGCAGCAGTCAATAAGGTCGTTTGTTCTACATATATTCTTTACATATACATCATTATTTACCCAGTTTACATTTCCGAACAATCACGAATATTTAATTACTGAAGACAAAAAGAGAAATAAAACTTTTCTTTCTTTTAAATGATTTAGCAGTCGCAATTATATTTTAAGCAACTACTTCACTGTAATTAATTACCGGGACGGCTTACTATAATTACGAAAATAAGGTAATGAAAATTACTACGCAGTTATAATACTCAAATAGTGGAGCATTATTCTTAGAAAACCATTTGTATTATTATTTTAATTCAAACCTTGTAGAAATAATTCCACCTGCTACTTTAATTCTATTTCGTTTTTACAGAAAGTCCAAACTCGATCGTTAGTTGTGAAACAATGAACTCTAACGATCGAGTAATAGAGTTGATATTGGATAGAGAATTAACGCATTTTGGATTAGAGAGGCTATTATCCAGCTAAGTAGAACAATCGCATTTGAAACGATCTTTAAGTTTTCAGTCGGTTCTTATTAAAACCTCAGCACTACGTTTGTTTTGCGGAGTTTTTTGTTGGAAAAATGTAAATTGCCCTCTATATTGGGCCACGTAGGAGCTAGCTGTAGCTAGTTGGCATTTGTTTTTCTTTTTTCTCTGTAATAGGTAGGTCGCGTGTGGCGCCAGAACAACGACCCGCTTGCCGCTACTATGTGTTCATTATCTGTTGAGTGACAGTAAGTAAAGTGAACTTTTCACCCGACATCGTCTCAGAGGAGAGATTTGTTGAGAAGTCACTAGGACGAGGTCTAGTGTTATGTACTGGAAGTATGTATTACAATTTGGGTTGACAAAAAAGATCATTTAAAAAAAAATAGTAGTCGGTTTCTTTGATTTTGTATTTTCGTTTTTTAGCCACTACATCGAAGTGACAGACTACCGAATTGCGACTCAATCAAACCTGTGGAAGATGATAAAATCCAATCATCAACTGAAACAAGAAGATAATCTTTAAACGGCGGAACTTATTTTCTTGAATCATATCTAAGAACACTTTCGGTCAAGTCACCTTTCAAACTAAACAAAATCGGTTCAGACGTTTGGGAGCTACGACGCCACAAACAGACACACCGATGTACACACGTTAAACTTATAACACCGCTCTTTTTCCGTCATCATCATTTCACAAACCTTTTTCCAACTATGTTAGGGTCAGCTTCCAGGCTAACCGGATGCAACGAATACCAGTATTTTCCATGGAGCCTATCTGACCTTCTTCAACTGGGTTGCAGTTACGTTTTCCGTCAGGGCCCGGGGGTTAAAAAGCCACCGTCGCTATGCCACAAAGACGGGAAATAAATACGTGATTACAATAATAGTTTATCTTTGGTTGAATAACTCAATTAGTACTTAATTGGTTAACTTGAGAGTAGCTGCAGGCGCAGCTAGTTTTGAAATATATTTTATTTAAAATAAGCTCAAGTGAAATAAATGAGTCCGTTTTAATTCCATAAAATTTAATTACCATCTGTTTCTTTTTGCAACACAAAACTAAATGAAAATCATATTTTAAGTATGTTTACTTTGTCCTTTCATTTAGTATTTTAATTAGGGTTCAAAATTAAATTTTAAGATAAAATTATTTGTATAGTATCCTCGTTAATAATTGGTTTCATAATTGAAAAGATTTAATGCACGTATTTAATT
The DNA here is from genome assembly GCA_949091785.1 of Polymixis lichenea. NCBI lineage: Eukaryota > Metazoa > Arthropoda > Insecta > Lepidoptera > Noctuidae > Polymixis > Polymixis lichenea. The sequence goes on along the minus strand of OX420939.1, from coordinate 2,164,068 downwards.
ATTCTTTATGTTTATACGAGTAAGACTCGTAGCTTCACTTTGCCTACAATTATGTGCAAAATGTGTTTTTTAACTATGAATAAATACAGCATAACATCACACCTTGTTGTATAGCCACATTTCGCCAGTAATGTTTAAGACCCATCTAATAGGGGGCGAGCCTATTTCCAAATCCAGACTCCAGGCTACTATTGGGAAAGTCCAGATAGTAAAACCCAATAACAATTTGCCCGACCTGGGAATCGAACCCACCTCATACTCAACAGTAGCGCTTGCGACCACTAAACCATCGAGGCAGTCGAGTTTTAATTATACATTTTATCATCAATTTAGTCCGGGCTAATTACACAGACAGTAATTACAGTAATATCACTTTCATAATCATCATCATTTCAGCCGAAAGATGTCCACTGCTGGACATAGGCCTCCACCATGTTCCTCCACTTCAACCGGTCTTGTGCTTCCCACATCCAGCAGATTCCCGCGGTCTAGATCGATGACCTTGTGAATATCTCTTTAATAGTTTAAAATTCATACCCGGCTTTTTTTTTTGTTGTGGTTGGGAACTCTTCAAATAACTTCTCCCGCTCTGGGTTAGACGGAAGGGCGTGTCAGATTTTTACTGACTAAAACCCATCCGTGTTCATTCAGTTGACTGTGTGCCAGGAGCCACGGTATCCCTTTCGAACAACCCGCACCTCTGGCAGATACCCGGCTTTATGACTTAAAGTGCGACCTAGTATTCCATTATTTTATGTCAGTGGAAACTATAATCTGAACTGTTATCATGACACATTATGGATGCCTATTAGACCTTTGGCACGCAATGCCTGAATTGATAATTGACGTTTTGTTTACTTTAAAGAGAAGATCTGATATTTAGGTCTTCCTTGATTCTTATGTAGTCGACCTCGTAATCGCTTACCACTTTCGATAACAAAGACCAGACAATTGGAACTTCACTAAGATTTGTATTTTTGATTTATTTAATTAAAGGGCAATGGGAGATCTTGCCATCTTAGCGAGAAAGCGCTTAGGCGGCAACATCAACCATTGCAAGAAAACACAAAATTGTTAGTGAAGTGGAGTTTCTTGCCCATTCTTCTCCATACGAAAATACCTTTTGGAAGGGGCAACTAGAATCAACTCTATTTTAATGTAAATGTTGACGTTCAAAAGTGCCTTTATGTACCTATTTGAAATAAATGCAATGAATTTGACTTTATTGAAACTATGTAAAGATATATAGGGCATACATCGACGCGCAAACTGTAACCATGAATTCAGCAAAAGATTTAAGAATAACTTCAACGCTAAAGTCTCTAAACACCTTAACGAAGAAATTATTGAAATTTTCAGCGTAGAAAAGCGCGAAGTACCTACGGTGGTCAAAATGTATTAAACAGCATTTTTTTATTATAACCGAAAAATATATTTTCAACGTTCTGCATTGAAGAAATCATGTACTGAATCCATGAAAAACACGTTGTGCGTCAATGTGCCTGCCAGTATTAGAATTTCATTTTTAACCGACAAGTTCTAATGAATTAGTCGCTTTATGACGTTCAAATGACACTCAACATTATGGTGGTAAAGTAACTAGATCATCTCTACACTACAAAGCATACCTAAAAACATCATTAATATGGCAATTCTCATCAAAACCCCACTTTAAAACTACCAAAAGTGACAACGTCGTGAGAACCACACGTAGGGGATCAATCACCCCACTGAAACACCTAAGATTCATGACTAAATCGCAATCTGACAATGTGTACATATTTTATAAATCGCTCAAACCGAGCATTTGTTATGCATACTCGTGTCAGTGAGAATGTGAAAGGAAAATTAGTTTGCACGCGAGGTTAGGTACGGCACGGTGTGATCAGATTAACCGGAATTTACGTAGCCCTGACAAATTTTATCTGGTAACGCTATTAATATAGCACTCTGCCGGTAATTTGACACTGATAATCAGTTTTAGGAAGTGTAATTTTAGCACAGAAGTACCATTCTGAAACTCTTGTTATTAAACTAGTAAACTATTCAATAATTAGTGAGCGTGGTGATGAATGTTCGATGTTTGAAGAGAGGTCTTTGCCTTGCATAAGACATTGTACACTCTATATAACTTCATCATAGGTCTCCTTCAAGGAATAGACCGTTATCCACCACGCCGGCCCAGTACGGGTTGGCAGATGTCACATGTCTTGCAAGATGTTTTCCTTCACCGTTTTCAGTTTTGAAGTAATTTACACAAAGTAAAGCGCAAAGTCATGCGCGTCATATATTCAAACCCAGTCAAGTTTGAACCTGCGTCTACCTACGATCTCTGGGGAATTATGTCTTAATTTTATCTAATTCAAATACGATTACAATGCTCATATTAAAAGTACCGTTTGTAAACAATCAATGAGAAGATTATTTCCAAGATAAGAATGCTTGTAAACATGCTGGTCCTGCTCCTTAGGACAATCTAGAGTCTAGACAAAATCAAACTGGTTGCTAATTGAATTGTGTAATTAATTGTATTTATCTATCATAAAATTAATTTATCTATCATTGCTTCACTTTAGTTCTTTTTACCTATTTTGGTATGGTAATTTTATTATGGGTGCATCGTTTTCTCGCATAATTATATAATGAATGTATGTTAAATATTATACCTAAATATTATTGAAAGACTAACGGTGGAGTTTATTGCCCATTCTTCTCCATACGAAACTACATTTTGAAAGGGGCGACTAGAATCAATTCTATTTTAATGTAAATGTTGACGTCCAAAAGTGCCTTTTATGTGCCTATTTGAAATAAATGTTTTGACTTTGACTTGGTTGCCTTTAGTGACAGGAATAAGTTTTGCAGAAGCTGCTGCCTTCTAGTGTAATAATAATACAGGCCTATTATCATCCCGCTGCAGGGCAAAAGGCTCTTTATATACTGGCGTGGCGACACAAAAATAGCGTCACTAAAATGTGATCTGATTAAACAGAATGGGCAGTTACTTTTATCTGATTTTGTTCATAATACGGGCATACATATATGTACATACATACAAATACCTACTGTTTTTGTCGAGGTTTATAAGGTTCTTTTATAGCAATGCCTTTTAAGCTATTACTTGACGTAAGAAGTTGTCCGGTAGTTTCAGAAAAAACTAACTAATTATAAAAATTCTCGTTTATTTGACCACGTTATTTTTTTACCACTTTTGACAAAAACTCCCAGTAAATTGAAACTACACTAAGGTCGAAACTATTGTACTGGCATATTGGACTTAAACGCAAAAATAGACCTTGATGTTTTGAAAACAAGAACAAAATTGATTACACCTTCCAATTTTAATTCTATTTTCTAGAAAAATAAACAATGTGATTACCAACGAAAGTCCGTCTAAGCACATCTTCTCAACACAAATAATACCAACCACAACTGAAAACTTTCCTAGGCTCTTTTTACCAACCATAGATACAGAAATAAACGCGCATTGCATCTATTATTTTCGACTACCATAGACAAGGCAGAAGCGATGGTATCGACATAAATTCTAGTCTTTGCACTATCAATCATGCATTCAAAGCGAATAGCCACTGGTTTGCGAATAAAGCCGAAACAAAGTGGTTCTGTGTATTTTAGCTCTGAAAAATGATTTCCAGGAACGGATAGTAACTTTTTAACTATTCGAAAAATTCTGTCCATCGGTGTGCTTGCGTATGGGATTCTTGACCTAAAAGACTTTAAGGCGTTTTTCTTTTTATTTATTCCTCCCTTTGATTTATATCAGCTTATAACTGGTACGTACTCGTAAGGTATATTTATTCCTATTATGCAAATGCGTCTGTATTCCTTAGGGATAGGGCAGAAGTGTACTTATTATACACAATTTACCATTTATGTAAAGTCACCTAAAGGGAAAAGATTCTGGCTATGCCAAGCCCTTGTTACGACACACATTCGACATACCACATTCAGGTAGCGATTTTGCGTCCATACAATATGCTGTCTCTGGTTTGTATGACATCAGATTGGATAGGAAACACCGACCGTTATCTAGTTTCAATATTATTCTTGCGTAAAAAGCGTTGGTAATAAACATGCAATGACGTGTATCATTTAATATCACTCAATTTGTGTTTGGCATCATAATATTTTAACATATGAAACAAAAGAAAAAGGAATTCCAGTCAACGCGATAAATAAGCACGTGTCAAGTCTACCAAGCCAACCATAAAGTGCTCTTCTCTCCGTCACGTGTAAAGAAACAGCATATATAAAACAAAGCTAGATATTATAACAAAAAGAACACGATACAAATGCTATCTGAAGATTGATCTGAACCGTCAAGTAGCCTCAAGAAAATTCCCTTTCGGATACATTTCTTACGTCTGTTTGACGGATTATGATGTATTTATATGTATTTTCTACTGATATTCGAATATTTATCGATGTTGATTGAATTGGGGTAGTTTATTGCAATATTTTTAAGAAGCGGTGGCTGCTCTGGAAAATTATATGGATAGAAAGGGGGTAATAACTGAGAAGGCGACTAATAGAGAAGTAAGGAAAAAATACTCCACCCAAATGAATTGGAATAAGGGACCATTAAGTTATGTTCAAAAGTGAAAAAGCCAGCTTCCGCAGTGCAGTTTTAAAACATTTAATATTTACTTGCTGTGACAAAAAAAACCAAGACCTAAAGTAGGAAAGCCAGGGCTGGCAACATGTTGTGAGCAAGCGTGGCGATTAATGTTCAATCCTTCTTCGTACTACAGGAGACATTTGCTCTGAAGTGAAACAGTTGCAAGCTCATACTGTCAACTTGAATGCAAGAAGCATAGGACCGGTCAATGTGGCGACGCTTGTGGAAGGCCTATGTCCATCAGTGGACGTCTTTGGCTCTAATGATGATGACGGTATTTTTGTAGGTGTGGATACATTACACTGGACATGACTATTGAAGTGATTTGCCAGAGATACGAGGTAGTGAGTGAGAATGAATACGTCATCCACGTGGTTCACCGAGCCAATGAACCATAAGTTTGCAATCGCTAACGACATGGATACTACATAGTTACTGACAAGAAACATTACGAATTTCGAAATATTTATAATCTACATGTATCACCAACATCAACTCCAATAACATATCAAAGAGATATAGACATTACACGTCAAATTGTTGGCTTGGCAATTGCTGTTATATACATACCGACATGGGATTAGGGATTACCAATATTCTGCGGTAAATATTGCTTTGTTATAATATTAACCTCATATTAATTAAACGTTTGCACGAACGTCAAAATATCGCGGCGACATTTTATGGCGCAGTGGATTTCATTTCTCGGTGTTGAACCGAGCATTGAGGGTCCTACAGAGTGCATCTCAGTGTGTCGAAAAAACTTATTGTTAGACTTTTTCCCCTCGCCGATAAGCAGTGCGTTGAAAATACAGTGCGCGATATTTTTATGTCCGTGTTTTTTGTGTACGTGGTCTTAGCGAACGATTGGTGTCTCATGTTACTGAAATACAGATTTTGTTTGTTTCGTTATTTACAACATTGTCAATGTAAACACATAATACGAAACGGTTTCATAACTGCCTTTCAAACTGACAGAAACTCACAGCCTAAACATCTGGTGACAGAAATGTGAAAAGATAAAATGTTGTTGAATGTATTCAGATGTGCTCTAAGAAAGTCAGAACTTTAAAGAGACTGAGGCCTCTGAGTTTGTTTCGACCGTTCTTCTCAGAGTACTCGGACAGGAAACGCGAACCTGATCTGGTTTTTAAAATATGGCAGAAATAACATAATTTATCATTTAAAGAATTAATGTGTCTCCGAATGAATTTAGTGTACAAGTATGTCACTGCAAAAAGCTTGATAAATATCTACATAATGTCGTGAACGCAATTAAAATGATGACAGTGGTATTATTAAAATAATTTGTAAAACAAAACAATTGTACAGTTTCATTCGAATTTATGTGACCGGTAAAACCAGTTTGTCAGTTTTAAATGTCAAATTAATCCGATTAATTTATTTATCTTGTAAAGTGGAGATTTGATTGTTTTCATTGTTTAATGTGTATCGGTGACAATTATTGCGCTGGGATGTGCCTGCAAATTGACAAAAACTAATAGACTACAGAAATTATGTGTTTTATGGTAGTAGTCACAAATTTTTGATCAGCGAGATGGCTTCTTTTAACGTCTTGTTTTACCCAGAACATTTACGGGTTGTTTATTAAGATTAAAATTTTAGAGCTGAAATTCCTGTAAGTACTGATAGGTACGTGTTTTATTGTACAAAACCTATGGAATCTTATAGGCTTAGTAAAATTCTTTAATTCACTGACAAACAACGCACAGCCTAAACTACGTCAAGAAGCAGGAAATTTTGCACAACAGTTCCTCATATAAGTAATTAAGGTGAGCATGAAAGAAGGATTAAAAAAAAATCTTTATGGGTTTTCGTAGGTGATGAAATTCCGTCGTTCCGTCCGACTGGAAATCTTATCTCTAACGTAGGTAGACTCTACTAACATAGTCGGGATTCATTTATCCCATGAATAAACTTAAGTTTTTTGGTGAAACATTTTCTCCCATAAATCGATACATGGCAGAGTCAATTCTCAAACTGCAAATGTAGGTTAAAATCTAAAAAAAAATTGTGATAAAACTACAAATTAACGATTTCACGGACTTGTTCCTTTACTTCGTAGTGTATAATATCAAATACTTGTGTCTACGGTCCAAGGGACTTTGGACCTACGTATTTAATGTTAATTTTTACTTGTTGACCTATGTATTTAATATTTAGTATAACGCCTTGAGGTATCTCCTGGCGTTTCTGAGAAAAAGGGTCTTGACATACAAAGGGATGGTTTTTTTCAACAATATTGTGAAACAGTCTCGTCGTGTCGTTTACAGTTGCCAGGTCAATAACAACAGTCGCAGACAGTTTTTTTTTTTATGGGTTCGAAATCACGAAATAACTTTTCCCGCTCTGGGTGGAGCAGGAGGGCATGTCAGACTTTTACTGACTAAAACCCACCCGTGTTCCCTCATTTGCCTGTGTGCCAGGGGCCGCGGTATCTCTTTCGAACAACTCGCACCCCTGGCAGGCATCGACCCTTGCGGGCCCCATCAGTTGGTGCTGACATCTCTTTAAGGCGCGCGTGGAACACAACGCGCCGTCGACCCGGGCTTGGTCCTTACCGGACAGCGAGCTACCCATTACTCGCCGTCCGCAAGGCGCGGGCCTACGGTGGCCAGTTAGTTAGATATTATGTTATACATGCCATACGATAGTTAGCAGAATGATGACGGTATCAAGTCTCAAGGGACAAGGCAAACCTTAAAATGAATGTCGATACATTAATATAATCAAACAAAGTTTTAAGCAGTAAACTGTATGTAACTTTAATAATAATTGTCTATGGATTGTATAGACAACTATTGAAGTAGAAAGTGAACAAATCAATGTTGCCGTAAAATAGCCTTAAGGCTGCCCGTTGTGTTTTGTAGTGTCAAATGTATTTTTTTGTTATGTATTTTCTGGTGTACAATAAAGTTAAATATCAATAAATAACAGTGACAACAAATATTGTTGCTAATGTTAATAATAACAATTGTTCGTTTTTAATTGTTTTTTAAATACTGTGTAGGTAATATTTAATTGCGATTTAAAATAAATGTTATATATAAAAAAAAGCTGTCATTTTGGGAAATAATTCTTATTAAATTTCGTTATTTTCCAACCGAACTTTTTCATCTACATTCCAAAGAGTCTTTCCTTCCTTCCTTAACACTTCATCTTTAAACTTTCCTTTCAATTTTTATTTCAGGCTTTTGATAGTACCCACTTCGCTAAAAACGCGAGGTATAAAAATTTGTCGCGAGATTTTCCTACGTAGAGAACTGCATAATTATGCAATTTATAAAAATCGTCCCCTCTTACACTTTGATCCCCCATTTTGATTTATGTTGGTGACTGTATAAAAGAATAGGGCAGGGCTGAACTGGCCTTAAGCTGCTCGTGCTTATGAAATATTAATGAGTAAAAACGTTTTCATTTCGGAGCACGTTGGAAACGCATTGAATTTTTTAGAGTTCAAAGTTTGAGGTTAGGATTTGAGAGTAGATATTATGGAATTAACGTTCTCGTTTCTTTGAGGCAGTCATGACTTTTATAAGAATCTAATCGTTTGATATTACGTTTTTGTAAACGTTTGACTTTATAGTCAAAATACTGCTTTAATATCAGCAATATAGAACTCTAAAGGATTTCATACAAACAAAAATAAAACGTTCCATCGTTAGCTCCACAGCAAAACTCACGTCATTAATCCGCAAAACAACGACTACTGACGATAGGTCTGGTAGTCTGCAACAATATCTACTAGCAATACCAACCTAATTAAACCTTAATTATTTTATTAAATTAAAATGAAACCTTATTTATCTATAGCTACTGTTCATTTTTACTTTTGTACGCAAAACAGCGCCTAGGAAGTGACTACCTATGTTGTCATCGCCATCTACCTAGCCTTTTCCCTACTACATATGTCGAAGTCAGATTTTAGGTATTCTGACGACCCGTAACGACTGTCAAAGATCCACGAATGGCAGCCGGGACCAACGGCTTAACGTGCTTTCCGCGGCACGGTGGAGTCTTGATTTGTAAAGATGGTCACCCATCTACGGCAAGCGTAGCTTAACCTGATCTACTGAGCCGTGCAGCAGTTATTCCTGAGCCACAATATTAGTGTCTTTAAGTAATCAACAATAATCCTACTTACTAAAATTCTGTACCTGTTTGTTGGATAAATTATTTAAAAACCCTATTTCTCTCGTTTTCTGAGCCAAAGCAAGTATTATAAAATACAGTAATACCAAAAGGAAAGTTTATTATTTACCTACATACTTTATCAGGTTAATTTTTACGTTTGTCCACAGTTACGACGGGCGCATTAAGGGCCCGACTGCGCACTGGGCGGACGACGTGCTCGGTGGTCGGGCGCGGTGGCACGCCGCCACGCCATCCTCCCTGAGGATACGTGACGTCATCCCAACTGACCGCGCCATGTACCGCTGCAGGGTAGACTTCAAAATATCGCCCACGAGGAACCATAAGATCTTGTTGGATGTTATTGGTGAGTAGACATTTTATTTATTATTACTATTATCAAATATAACATCAGACAAACTTTATTTTAATTTATTACGTTTTATAATACAGAAAGATATCTCACAAACTTCGGGATCAGGGTCTGTACCTCCACTAGCCAGGGTCCTGTTGGTGGGATTCTAATTTATGTATCATATTCCCCAGGTTTTCGCATTTGTTTCTAAAATTAAAATAATAGTATTAAAATCTGCTTTTTTCTATTTTTTTAAAATTATTGAATTGTCATCGGTCCTCGATAAGTCTTCAAAGTTTAAATGAAATCTGACCATTTGAAGTGGGTCAAAATCAAATTAAAAAAAGGAGTCAGTTACAAACAAACAAACATATAGGTGAAGCTCATACAGCCGTTTAAAAAAAAAAAAAGTAAGTAGTTAATTTCACGATAGGCTAGTTCCTTGGCGAGTCACATAACTATCTAAAAAAGTGTACATTCTGAAGTAAACCTTTGCCTACCTCTTCAGTGAATAAAGGCATGATGTTATGTGATAACACTATTCAGTCCACAGCGCAGTTCCATCCAAACACAATTTCACGTTCATCGCCAGTTGTTCATACTAATACACGATCAAACACACTGGTGCTGAATATGTCCTAATAGACATTCGCGATGTGCTCGCATAGCTAAACATTTGACGATCAACGTCCCCTAATCCTGTTCATTAGAACTGCGTTTATATTTATCGAACTAGTTTTCCGTTAATTCATATGCAAACTGATACCCGTTTTATCCGCATTGACTTTTGAAAGATACATAAACAACATAACATTATTACAGCACTTTTGTATTCTCCGAAGGGTTTGCCAAAGTTCCATTTAATAGGAGGCGAGCCTTTTGCCATTAACTGGTCTCAAATCCAGACGCCGAGCTGGTACTGAGAAATTCCAGATGATGAAACAAACCCAAGACCCCATGCTTAGCGATAGCGCTTGCGATTACTAGACCAATGACGTAGCAAGGTACTAAAATAAAACAACTCAATTATCACAAGGTTGGTTTAATTGTCTAAATGTGTTACTCTCTCTCGGATTTTCACAAGCTGTACAAAAATGCTTGGCTACGTTAATAATATAAGCGAGCCAGTAAGATATTAGCAGAATTGACTGCCCAAGATGCACCGCATGTATATTTAAATATCGCCGCTTTTAAAGTCTATTTTAATGCACACCTGAGAGACATCGACAAATGGCATACAATAACAAAAGGTGCAGCACTTTTCTCTCTCGAACTTAACTCAATTTTAATAACACCGTTTTATGCAACACAACGCTACTAGGTGCAGGTCACACTCCGTGACACTTTTAGCTAGACAGTTATTGTACAATATTCATAGCTCGGCTAGCTATCACTGCGCTCCGGCACTGTCTAGGATCGTTCATTTAACATTTATAGTGACTATTTCAAATTCGCATTCGAATGCAAACTTCCACTGCGCTCGTCTGAACACGTCTTTAATATTCTACTGCCAATTTGTAGTTATTAATAGATAAATAGAACAGATATAAATATTCTTAATTATGCACACCTTAAAAGTTACAGATTTAAAAGTAGAAATTTTTGCATAGAGTGACACAATGAGTGGTGCATGAAACTGTATGTGATGATAATGTTTAAGGAAAGATAAAGTATTTTTTTATCGAAATTTTAAAAGTGGACAAAGATTGAGCCCATCGTATCAACACGGGTAAGTCATAACCGTATTGCTTGAATTAAAAATATTTGTCAAAAATATGATGGTGGAATGTATCTCAAGTCTTAAGTTTTCCAATGACCTCAGATATCTATTATGGGTGTTTTGATGGAACTTGAAACGTTCTTGAAGATCAGAGGGGTTGTAGAATTTAAAATAATACGGAAGAGCTGGTGAATGATATGAGAATTCCGGTGTAGACGCATGGGATGCCACTTGAGCTTTGTATGGAATTCAAGAATGTGATCATATTTATTTGCGCAGGACAATTAAAAATATTATTGTAAAGTTTAGAAGTTACCCCAGTTTATCTAGTTGTGCTTTAGTCTTAAAGTGCTAAACTCATTTAGCGTAGTCCAAGATGGGAAGATAAAGGGATTGTGCAAGCGCAGTTTTTGCGGTCGTTGGAAGAAAGTTCTGCAATCGTCTCAGGGACTTATCAGATGTAAAAAAATATTATGGGAATAATCCTTAAGATGCCTACAACAATTACCTCAGTCTTCAATGGATTTACTTGCAACCCACATGCCCCCACTCCAATTGCAAATTGAACTCAAATCCTTGTTTATGATATTAATTGTAGTAACAAACATGAAATTGCAGCTTGTTCATATATTTGTAAATCATGTGCATAAAGGTGGTGGTAAAAAGAGTTACTAAATATGGCGAAGAATAAAGGAGGTAAAATGTTACCCTGAGGTACACCAGTAGAAGTATAACACCAAGAAGAATAAGACTCTTCTGTGTTTATACGTTGCCAGCAGCCATACAGGAAACTACGAAACTAGTCCATTGACGTTGGAGGTATGTTAAGTGAGCGAAGCATGCCAAGCAAGTTTCCAAATCGACAGTATCAAATGCGTTTCTAAAATCCAGTAAGGAAAGAACCGTCAGATTTCCTCCTCATCAGTAACGTAACTAAGGTTGTAGCGGTACAGTGATTTCGATGAAAGGAATCAGCCATTTTTACTAAGAAACGTATTAAACTGATTGTGGACAAGGCATTAAAGGACTTTGGAAAGGACAGGCAAGATGGAGATAGTATTCGCAAAAAGAAGTAGGATTAGATATATTTTAGGTCAAGGAGTGATTTTCATTTTTTTCTATATCAATGGAAGAACACCATGGAATATAGAGTAGTTTAGGCATAGAATGGAAAAGATTTTGTTAGAAACAGGGAGTATCATTTTCCGACTTACACAATTACTACCAACTGCTTGAGATATGATAGAAGCTACGCTCTTAACATTACAATCAGAGAATTGATTAAATATAAATGGAGGATGGTTATTCGATATGCGTTAAAGTTTGTATGAGTTCAAGTCATTATTGGTTGTCATAAATTAGGGGATAATATAATATAATTACTGGAGATTATAATTACTGGCTTCAATTATATACGTAATGTTAGTGGATTTATAGATGTTATTTCTTGCTAACAGCTGACATTTAAACACAATTTGACCATTCCATATCCACCTAAAAATTCAATTATTACAATTTGCGTAAGGCACTCGTATTGAAATGTAAAAACAACACAAAGTAATCATGATGTTTGCCAGTGCCAAATGAAGTCAGAGAAAAAGTTCAAACAACGAATTTTTTCAATCCAACCAGAGAGTGCAAATGTGAAGCCATTTTGCCAAACAAGTTTGTAACTTTTGAGAACTTTTTATTTTGCGGACTGTTCACGAGGAACAAAAAGAAAAGATAGAATTTCGGTGTCTCTAAGGATGTAATTAGAATTTTGCCATGTTGCAATATAAATGGGATTTCAGGAAGATAAGTTATGTGCAGAAACGGGTGCCACGCAATAGTGTGTGATTGGCTACTGCGTATAACGTATGTTTAGATAGTGTGATTACCACAGTATTTGACTGAAACCAATTAATTAATACCAAGCTATCTAAAGGAATAATATCTGTAGCGCAAAGATGAAGAATGACCAAATAGCTATTAAGCAGATATAAAAATACATCCATAGTTATTACTTATGTCATTCAGCTCTGGGGCACAGCCAGCCACAGTAATATCGAAATCCTTGAAAGGTTTCAAAGTAAAACAATGAGAGCCATGTTTAAGATCCCACCACACATAAGCAATAAATATGTAAACCTAGACTTCAATCAGCGAACTGTGAAGGAAGAAATTGACTCAAACAGCAAGAACTATCAAACGAGATTGGACCAACATATAAACGAGCTAGCTGCTCTTATATTTAAGAGTAAAAATATATATTTTTTTACATGGTTCTCACATATAGAAACAACAAGAATAATGTTCCCAAGATTTTGTAATACCATACTTGATTTAAAAGAGTGTCCTTGGAGTTTCTTGCCCGTTGTTCTCCATAGAGATCTACGTTTTGGAATGGGCAACTGGCTTCAACTTTCCAACTGATCTACTTTTTGACAATTCAAAAGTGCTTGTAAATGGTTTCATTGAAATAAATACTTTATGTTTGAGTCTGAGTTTCCCGCCACGTCTATCTGTCTGTCTGTCTGTCTGCTTGCGATAAACTTAAAGTACTGAATGGATTTTCATGTGGTTTTCACCAATATACATAGTGATTCACGAGGAAGGTTTAAGTGTATAATTTGTTGAGGTTTTGATAAAATTTTCTAACGCAGGTGTAGTCGCTGGCAATAGCTAGTTATTCATATAAAAGAACGCGACTATCGCGTTCTCGCGCGATGATCGATTTGATTTAGGACGTGTCCTTATCCATTATTTGGGTGCGTTATTTTTTTCATAATGGTACTCCACATCAAAAATGTGAGTGAAAGAATAAATGAAAAGCAAAGAAAGAAGTACGTTTACAGGACGAAATATTGTGAAATAGAAATGACCGACAGATGAACTAAATAAACAATTCATAATTTATCCAAATTATGAAAACAGCAAACAAAATTATGCAACGTCCAGTCTCCATAATACTCTCTGTATATACTGGTCTTTGCCTATCAATAAGGCTTTATTTACCACAAAATGTTGGTGTATCAATATTTTATGACTGTTCAAGTCACCTGGTTCCCATGTCCGTTATAAATTTATGTGTGGTATCGGAACGCAGCCAAATAGTATCGGTTTATTGGCAGACATCTTGGTCACGATGATGAAGTTGCGTTTTAGGAGTTATGAAATATTATATTGGTTGGAAATAGTTGTTTGGGATGCGGTATTATTTCTGATATTATAATGTGATATTCATAATTTATTCCTATTTTCGTTTTGTTCCTTAATTGAGTCTTGATGTTCAGTTTTGTCAGTGATATGTTTTAAATCGGATCAGAGTAATGCCGCTTAATGAATGACATTAATTTATTATGATGGGAGTGTAGTAAGTAAAAGCAGGGAAATTAATTCTTCATCAAACTGACTGCCAACTTAAATTGTTTTTAAATTCAAATCACGAATGTCATTATTTTACTATGCTATAAAATGGCTACAACATGGAAATTTGAAATAGTATGTCAATTTGATCAAATTGACATACTATTTCAAATTTCCCTGACTGTACCTAAATATCCGGACGATAAAAAAATACAGTTATTTCTTCTAGCTTGTTTACTATCCTAACTATGCCCTTTTCAAAACACAGCGTGTTGTCAAAGTATGATATCCAGAGACAAGCAAAAAGTGTGGCTGAATAAAGTAGCTATTTTACTCGGCCGACTGTGGCTGCATATTGCATGCTGGCTCCCTGCCAATCTCGGTTTTATTGGCTAATAATTCTTTTAGTTTTATTACTGTGTCGAATTATGTAACGTCTGAATTAATGCGCCTTATGATGATGAGCTTGATGATTTGTTATTAGAAACTGACTTTTAGATGTATTTTTTATGGTCACCAACTTACGGCATAGAAACATTTATGTTGTAATTTAGTTAAAAACTAACATGGAACAGTGGACTCCCTTGGATACGTTCTCTTACAGAACACCAGACATATACCTATGCATAATTTTATTCTATTGATCTGCAAACACATCCCATTCAGGGTTGGCAGTCAAAAGAGCGTTGAGCATCTTTAAAGTACGACACACTGGAGATTCGGCTGTGTCTTTGTGATTATAGGTACGGACAGTTTCAAGTATCGTGTCGTAAGAAATAGCAAGCAATTAAAAAACGTTCGTGACTTTAGTGACATATCTTTGGATTAACAAGTCTACCTTGAATTTATTTTCGTATTAGCACAGTCTGTTAATTACAGAGAATTGTTTTAGTACTCAGAGGTCACAGTCTCTTTTAAAGTCCAGACATAATCTTAATTTGCTCACTTGAAGACCATGTAGATTGGTGTATGAAACACCTGATTGAGTGGACCTGTCCAGTCAGTTCACGCAATTATCAGTAGAATATTGACGTGTATAAGCGTTTGTATAAATCTACTTAGAGAAATACAATCATTTATATCTTTTACTGTTTCCTAGAAAGCAGTGTCCGCCACAGTGACGGTGGTCATGACAATGATGGCAACAGGGTTTTTTTTTTGGTGGGAAATCGTCACATAACTTCTCCCGCCCTGGGTGGAGTGAGAGGGCGTGTTCTTTCAGGTGCCTGTGTGCCAGGGGCCACGGTATCTCTTTCGAACAACCCGCACCCCTGGCAGGCATAGACCCTTGTAGACCCCACCAATTGGTACTGACATCTCTTTGAGGCACACGAGAAACACAACGCGCCGTCAACCCGGGCTTGGTCCTTACCGGACAACGAGCTACCCATTACTCGCCATCCGCAAGTCCTCGCCTACGGTGGCCGGGAATCAGCCTGGGATTCAGGACGCCCAGGGCGTCTCCTGCGACGACTAGGGCCGTGAGGGCGCATATACTGTCTCTCCCTCGCGTGCGCCGCCTCCCTTTTCGCGCGCATTACTACTTTGCAGAAGGAGGTGACGGCTACCCATGCACTCTCGCTCCGTACCATGGTCTAAACCAGGGCCAGACGCGAGAGATCGCCGACGCCGATCTCCTCCACAAGATGGCCACAGGGTTTGACTGTACGAAGTCAAGAAACGCTCTATATGAAAACACAACGACTTACTTTCATAGAAAAGGTTTTAGCGATATCATTCGCAAATCGAATTCGCGTTCAATGCGAAATTCAATTTCTTACGTTTTTCGCAGTTAGCAGTGCAGGGCAGGTTGTATTTTGACTAAAATGTGAATCGCGACCGTAAAAAACACATGGCTTTACAGAATCATCATGATTAAAATTATCAATTGAGTTTAAGCTGAAAACGCTTCGCAACCCGTTAGGGGGACCAAAGCTCAATGCTGACGCGATTGCGGGAAGGCTGGACTGCCCCTTCATCCGGCATTGTTCCAGCAGACATATTGCTGTACCAGTATCGGAGAGAAAATATTAATTTTATTATTTAAAAACGTTGTTTATTTTGATTGGATTTGATTGAATTTAATTTGACTTAATCTAGTTTATTTAGATTTAATTTAATTTTAATTGATTTTATTTTATTTGACGTTACATAAATTATTTTATTTGGTGAAATTAATTGCATCTGATATATTTATTTGGTTTTTACCTGTAAAATTGATATTAATTTATGTTTGGCAATAGGTGTTATTTACCTGTAATAAATGAATTTATTATATTTATTAAACCTTTTATTTCCGGTATTATGTGTATACATTTGTGTACCTACTACTACAATCTACAATACTGGAGACAATAGTCTTTATTCTATTCTATTCTAGTCAATATAACCCTCTACGTCCATTTTTAACTGACTTCCAAAAGGAGGAGGTTCTCAATTCGTCGGAACCTTTTTTTATGTATGTTCCCCGATTACTCGAAGATGGCTGGACCGATTTGGATTTTTTTTTTGTTTGAAAGGGTATACTTTCCAGGTGGTCCCATGATCATCAAGTCAGAATCTGATGGTGGGATCTTGGAGAAATAGAGAAAACTCTTCAAATTTAATAGGCACACTTGAAGCGATTTGGATAGTTTTTGGAAGAGTACTTTCTCAGAGTGGTCCCACTTTAATTTGGTAAAGATCTGATGAAGAACTTCGGAGATAGACAACGAAACTCCTCAATAAATGATAGCAAATGGACTGGAATTGCCGAAATCTCATGTCTGTCTATTGTTTACACCAGTTCATAACATAACATCACGCCGGGACGCTGTGAAGGAGTAAGCAAGAGTAACATGTGAACCACTAAAAAGTGAAAAATAACTTTAATTTCGGAAGGCGGTGACAAAAAATTCAAATACATATCCAAAGTCACCGACTTCCGAAATCAAAGTTATTTTTCACTCTTTAGTGTTTGTTTTTGGAGGTCGTTAAGTTTTTTTTATCCCATTGAATGATTTTTCTTGAAATAGTCAATATAGTCAATACCTACTTAGTACCCTTTTGGCTACCCTGGTGCTACCACCTTAAGAGAGCCTTTGTTTAGTTTTTATAGCGTTATACACCCGTCAGTTTAATTGACATTTGTACCTCATGGCTACAAGAGGTCACATATTGGGCGTTGACTTGGTTTATAAATCGACCAACTATCTTACCGGTGTAGGGCTACGCCCCGCTGTAATGAGGTGAGATTACTTTTTCTTTTACTTTCAGTCTAACGTTGAAACATTACAAGCAATTTATTTCCACTACAAGCCAAACTATTCGTAAACAATGTGTTGATATAAAAACGAGAAGGCGAACTGAAATATTGCTGTACATTCAGCGACCACAGATTGATACTGTAGTATAACATGAAAAACAATTACTTTGTAGATAAATACAAACATAAACTCACGCCTTCTTTCCGTGGAGGAAGGCAGAAATTACAGAACACCAGTTGCTACGATTCGTGCATACTCATTTTGCTTTTTTAGATCTTTAGCATTTATGCTTTGTATTATAGTTTTACGGATTATTTTAGGATAATTTGTACAACAGCTTATGATGTTTTTTTTTAATAACGAATGGTAAATTTTACAATAAATAAGTAAAAACAAAACTAGAACATTAAAATGTGTGCACGGCAGTGAACGTGAGTTCGTAATTATGAATTATATTTGTAATAATACTATTTGCTACGATCTCGTAGCAGGCGTAGCGGTCGGCTAAGGCGTAGCCACTTCGTAGTAGGCTTTTTTGACGATTTCATAAGCTCAAATAATAATGTAACATTCAATTTGCTCTGATTTTTCAATTTCAGCTACTTTTTTTCGGTTACAAATGGATTTTCATGTATAAAGTAGTTTAATATTAATGTTGGACTTTACGTAGGGTCCTATGTTAGAAGTTCTCGGTAAGTCACACAATATTTCGATATTAACTTATAAAAACAGAAACATCAAAACAACGAATAAGCAAAAAAACCTTAAATCTATTACGGGACCCTTATCCTCGTTCTATTGTATTGTTATTTGATTTCTTACATCATAATCTGGCCGCGCCAGTATTCCATCTGAAAAATCGCAAACGATGAAAAGATTGCTTCGGGCAGTTTGGACCAAAGTAATTTGCATCAACGATGTCTTCCGAGGCTTTTATTTTAGCAATATACGGTCGGAGGGTAAGTTTAATGTAGGGTAACTCAATTATAGGAGGTACTTGGGAGTGCGTGTCTTTTTTCGTCACACGGCCCCCATCTGGCCCTTCGATGTAACATTTTCAATCTGTAAAAGTAAATGGGAATAAGGTCAGCTGCTGGTTTTCTCACGCGAAGACTTGAAATGAGGGTAGATGGTTATTATGGGTTTGGGCTCTATTGCTGTTTATTAACACGTTATTTTCGTGTGGTTTTCTTTCAAAGAATTGGCTGTCTTTTCTCCCGTGTCTGGATTCAGAAACTTTCGATAGCGAATCGAATCGATTATGATTTATCTATTAGTATTATAGGGGGAAAGTCAGCATAACGGTATATTGTTTTATTCGCTAACATATTACATTATATCTACTCGTATCTTTATTACTGATTATTTATTTATAATATAACTGCCCGTGACAACACATCGCTCAGGCGTGACAACAATCCCGTTACGAATCTGCCAAACGACCCATGAGCCAGATTGACCCGACACTACACCGAAGACATCCCGGACGTTAGTTTGTACGAGATTAAAATGGCTCTGAAACAGCTTAAAAACAACAAGGCGCCGGGTGATGACGGAATTACGGCCGAAACCCTGAGGGCCGGTGGAAAACCCGTTCTTAAGACCCTCCAAAAGCTGTTTGATTCCGATATACTCGAGGGCCACAGGCATTGAACAGAGGTGTGGTGGTACTTTTCTTTATGAAGGGTGAAAATAGCCTTCTCAAGAATTACATGCCCATCTCACTTCTGAGCCATGTCTACAAGCTGTTATCAAGAGTCATCACGAACCGTCTCGCGCACAGGTTTGACGACTTCCAGCCCCCGAACAAGCCGGATTCCGTAAAGGCTTTAGCACCGTAGACCACATAATATACACTGCGGCAGGTTATACAGAAGACCGAAGAGTATAACCTACCTCTCTGCTTAGCGTTTGTGGACTACAAAAAAGCCTTCGATTCGATCGAGACATAGGTTGTACTGCAGTCTCTTCAACGGTGCCAGATTGACTATTGGTACATCGAGGTGAAGTGTCTGTATGAAAACGCAACTTTATCAGTCCAGTTCCAGGACCAGACTTCGAAACCTATCCTTCTGTAGCGAGGTGGGAGACAGGGAGACGTTATCTCTCCGAAACTGTTCACCGCTGCACTGGAGGATGTCTTTGTTCTGGACTGAAAAGGGCTGGCATCAACATCAATTGCGAGTACATCACTCATCTTCGGTTTGTCGACGATAAAGTTGTCACAGCTGAGACCATGGAGGACCTCAGTGCAATGCTCGATGACCTCAGCAAAGCGTGGTTCTTAAAATGAACATGGACAAGACAAAGGTCATGTCGAATGCTCATGTAACTCCCACTTTCATGACGATCGGAGGCGCTACGCTGAAGTTGTGGATGAGTTCGTTCACCTAGGATAAACTGTACAGTTAGGTAGGTCCAACTTCGAGAAAGAGGTCAATCGTCGAATCCGACTCGGCTGGGCAGCGGTCGGGAGGCTTCGCAATATCTTTTCGTCCCAAATACCGCAGTGACTCAAGACGAAAGTGTTTGACCAGTGTGTGTTGCCAGTGATAACCTATGATACGGAAACATGGTCACTCACAATGGGCCTTATCAGAAGGCCACAGGCTATTCACACAAAGGGCAATGGAGAGAGCTATTCTTGGAGTTTTCCTATGTGGTCGAATCAGGAATGCAGAGATCCACAGGAGAACCAAGGTAACCGACACAGCCCAAAGAATTGCCAAACATAAGTAGCAGTGCGGAGGGCACATTGTTCGCAGAATAGATGGCCGATGGGACCGAAAGGTTCTGGAGTGGCAACCGCGTACCAGATAACGTAGAGTGGGAAGGCATCCCACAAGGTAGACCGATGACCTTGTAAAGGCCGCGGGAATCCGCTGGATGTGGGAAGCACAAGACCGGTCCAAGTGGAGGAGCCTGGGGGAGACCTACGTCCAGCCGTGAATATCTTTCAGCTGAAATGATGATGATGAGGATAAACAAACCATTTGAATTACAAAGCACGGTAAGCGAATGAAATGTCATGAAATATATTTAATCCGCGACCTTTTAAACTTTTTTTATTTAGGCCGTACACGTACTTTTTTCAAATGGCTATTGAGAAATCTAAATGGATTGATAGATAGCACTTGTTTCTTTTATTGTCAAAAATTGGCATTGATGTGTGACAGCAAACCTTACTATATCTGTAAGCATAGCTGCTAATGTAAGCTGCGTAGCTCTTTCTCAACTAATTTTAGAATTGGCTTCCTATTTAACCGTATATCTAGCAGTATTTTACATATAGCGACTTCCTTTCTAACCTCCATAACTCAGTAACTGGGTACCATGATATCCCTTGGTGAGACTGGCCTTCAGACTTTTTGGTTTCTGACCACCCGTAACGGTCTTCAAAGATCTACGAATGACAGCTGGGACCAACGGCTGGGCGTGCTTTCCAGGGCACCGAGGGGCATCTATATGATAAGGACTAACCGATCGCGACAAGTGAAGTTTTACGTCCGATCTACCCGTGCGGTTGTTGTTAGCCACGAGCCCCTCTAGCTATTTATTAGGTTAGCAAACTTACGTACCTGTTAATAATGCCTAAAACCCAAGCAAACACCATTCCAACTTCTCAGTAAACATAATATTTATGTACAAATATGTAGTACATGTTACCTTATACATTAATTACTTACGTTATATGAGATACAAATATTCATAGCGCTAAGGAGGTAGTTACAAATTAAATATTAATACCCAAGTTTCAGTTTAGTATTCTGAGCTCACAGAGGTTTTTATTATTATACTAGCTTAGGTTTAGCGTGTTGCTTTTATGTCAGCCAATATCCGTTTAAGGCCTAGGATATGGTGTTATAAGCGGTAGTGGGAAATTTGTGGGTTAGGACTTAAGACTACCTATTTCGTCTAGTGGTCGCAAACGCTATTTCTCAGCATTAATCAAACCCGGGAGGGGTTTGATGCCCATTTCGGGCAAACTGTTATTGGATTTTTCCACCTGGTGAAATCTGGCCATACTATAGATAAGTATACCTCTGCCTAACCCTTCGGGGAATAAAGGTTGGCAGGCAGATATTGACGTTCATGTACGTATCTATTATTGTCCCGGAATTACTTTTGTCGACCGGCTGCTTTCATTCATCGATTGTTGGCATGAAATACCTAAGTTCGATCTTACCTAAACTTATCGATCGATAGATACGGATTATCGAATATTATTCTCCCGACTTGTCTACGTTTATCGACCGCAGTGTGGTTGCACCTTTAACTTATAAGACTGATTAAAAAACAGTTTCTGCAAGCTTTCTATAACACAGCTTCTACCTATTGTATGCTGTGTGTATGTGTGGTGTTTTTATTTTTTTTGTGCGTGGGACATCATCAAATAACTTCTCCCGATCTGGGTAGGGGTCAGACTTTTACTGACTAAAACCCATCCGTGTTCCTTCAGTTGCCTGTGTGCCAGTCGCCACGGTAACTCTTTCAAACAAACCGGCAGGCAGCGGCCCTTGTGCACCCCACCAGTTGGTGCTGACATCTCTTTGAGGTGCGCGTGGAACACAACGCGCCGTCGACCCGGGTCAATCCTTATCGGAAAGCGACCTACCTACTACTGCCTCTCCTTCACGTGCGCTGCCTTCGCAAGCGTAACGCTTCGCAGAAGGAGGCGACAGCTACCCATGCACTCTCCCTCCATACCGTGGGCTGGGCCAGAGCCGGACGCGAGAGATCGCTGCCGCCGATCGCCTCCACGAGGACACGGCGGAGCTCCGTCCAAGCCGGGCAGACCTCCACCGTATGCTCCACCATGTACTCAGGGCGATCTACTACTATGCTATCAAACGCCTAGAAGCGAACTACCTTAGTTTTAAATGTACCTATTCACCTTTTACATAGTGCATCGCAGCACAGATCTAAACAAAATGTTATATTATCTTTAGAACAAATTCTTAGCGAGATAGAATATTTATATGTCATAAATAATTTTACACCAATTACATTATTTCCCTGATTTCTTAAAACCGTCTAGATTCTCTTCTAGATTTTAAGAAATCCTTATAAAATAATAAAAATAGTAATAAAATAAAACTCATCTCGTCTAGATTTTATTAACTCCTTGTAAAATGATAGAAAATATCTATACTTTAATAAAACCACTGACAAAAATCATAATAGACTTAGAAAGAAAAAAAAAAAAAAAAAAAAAAAAAAAAAAAAAAAAAAAGCCATACTTTATTTCATAATTTTCAGTCATGGATATAATAAATGAAATCTGCCAGTAAAGTTGAAATTATGAGTTTTTCAGTCACTCAGTAAAAGTCGGATTCGATGATACTTAGTCAATTCTAAACCTACTCAGCCTCTTTTGTGAGTATTTATTTTTGCCTTTGTAAGGAAGGATGAAGTCTTTTGTGTTCCAGACACAACAAGGTTTAGTTCGCTCTTTGATGTCTAGATGTAAAGGAAAAAGTATTTTGAGGCAAGTACTAACTTTGGAAGGTACTTCTTAACTTCTTAAACTTGTTTTAGAAAAGCAGCTGCTACTGTGTATTTTATGCTATCTTACAATATTACAAGTATTACCGAAGTGGATTTTATTTTAACAAGCATTTTCTTTAACCATCTTTAAATTTTTCATAAGTGAGGGTGTTGGCAAAATACCTACTTAGAAATAAAAGGTAGAATACATCGTCATCTTCATAAAAACACAGAGGTATTAAGTCATATTGAACCTTATCCAAACTAAGGCACAATTTGTCGAGTATTTATTTTTAACATTTTTCTATTTAATTTCTGATGCTTCTTGACTTACACATTATTCAATAGTTTTGTGTTCTATGTTCTATGTTATGGGTTTGGTTTCCGCACTTAGTCCTTCAAGTGGACAATTGTGCGTGAGCCATGGCGGCCTTCGGTAGTTATTCCAGCCAGCCCACCTCCCTCCAGAAGTTGGCTATAACTCCTGGTCTGTTGAGAATATCCATGTAACATTTGGGTGCGCCGAGGGTTTCTGTTCTAATCTGGACTACGGCTGTGCATTCGAAAAGCACATGCGCAACGGTTTCCTCGGCCTCCATGCAGGCCCTGCATAAGGGGCTGTCCGTTATGCCGATTGTGTAGAAGTGTTTGTTTAACGGGCAGTGTCCTGTGCTGGTTCCAGTCACCAGACGCAGGTCTTTCCTGTCCAGACGTAACAGACGTCTGGTCAGCTTGCCACCCAAGAATGGCATTGCTTCCCTAGACTGCCTGCAACCTGGTGTCAGGGTCCACCAGCTCTCGTCTTGTGTGTGGGTGTACTGCTGAAGCCACCTGCGTATTTGGTTCAAGGGGATGGGCACGATGGGCTCGGGACCACAGACTGACGCGCTGGATGCCCTCCTGGCCAGTTCGTCAGCAGCGTCGTTGCCTAGTGATCCACTGAGTCCTTTTATCCATTGCAGTGTCACAGTGTTGTGGTTGGCAACTGTTACTCTTTCTAGTGCATTGTGACATTCTAGTGTTAAAGCCGATGTAATATATTTTCTCCGTAGGGATTGGAGAACTGAAGCACTGTCGGAGAGTATGCGTATGTGTGTGTATAGTGTATAGTTTTGTATTTCGTGCCGAAACAAATGAGGCATTACGCGAAGGAGTATTGTTGCATGTTCAATTTGATAATCAATTTCAAGCGAATAGGAATAAAGTATAAATTTGTAAGTTGTTCTTATGTGAGCCGTAGCAACGTAAAATTCGTGTCGTATATTCCGAAATTTGTTTCTTTCTCCGAGACTTCTGTTGACAATTCTTGGCAAGGTACATTACTAAATTATTAATTTTTGCCTCAAGCGACTTGATTATAAGGAAAATAATTCGCAAATTATGAAAAAAATAATCAGAGTGATGCTTTGTTTGGTAACGTGTTTCAAAGAGATGAATATAATTATTAAAAATAGGACATTCATGTTTTTCTTTCGTTATTAAAATGATTTCAGTGTACAAATTATATTGACCGAAGTGTTGTTGGGAAATTGCTATTTCTTAGACTAATAAATTCTAATTAGGCTGAGAAATATCACTTTTTGAACCTCAAAATTACCTATAAGACGGACACAAAACGACAAAAAATTGGGGCAACAATTCAGTTTATATAAAATGTACACTGAAATCATTGTAATAAATACAGAAAAATATGAATATCGTGTTCTTAATAATTATGTTAATTTCTAGAAGACTTATAAGACGTTTGTTGTTACATTTAAAATGAAAATGACACTTTTCACCACTGTTAGGAATACACCCTTTTTCCTACAGCACGAAAGAAGTGCCAGTCGCTTCAAAGATCCTTTATTTCATGTTTGTTGCTATCTTTAGTTATGTCTATGCGTTATTTGACAGGCAGTCAATTAGTCCGTCAGTTACAGCTTTATGATATAATATTGTTTCGGTAAAGTTTATTTGATTTGTAGCATAACCAGAACAATTAATGTTGTTTCCAACTACGCGGATCTGGTTAACCTCTCTACAAAGAAAGTTTACAATTTATTAGCAGCTTATCATAAATTGTATGTGTTCCTAGTAAAGACTAGCCGTAAGATTGAAAACATTAACAGACAAAAAGAAAATAAGAAAGATAGGTTTAGAGGGAAATCCGTAGTGATTGCTAATAACATTGATGCCCGACAACTGTTTACTGCATAGAGCAATTTTATTGAGCTATAAAATTTGTGCCCAGCAATATTTCAGGATGATAGACCATCAAAAATATAAATTTTATTTCCTATACTGCCGACTCTGAATGTCTATCATTTCATTTTTTAATGAAATAAGTACATTTAAAAGTATTTTATTTAAATAACGTTACGTTCTGCTAATTCTTTTTGGATTTTAGTTCTAAGTTTGATATGGTGAGCTGGTGCTGATCCATACGTCCTTATTTTAATTTCTAAATTGTTATTTCATTTTTGTTTTAATTACGAACGCAATGTGCACGTCTTTTTAAATCGTTTTCACTTTGATAATTTAAATATAATGATGTAACCAACTTTTTGAAATAATACCGTGATTTTAAAAGAGTGTCCATGGTATTTCTTGCCCGTTCTTCTCCATAGGTACCTACTACGCTTTGGAATGGGCAACTAGCTTCATCTCTCTGACTCTTTGACAATTCAAAAGTGCCTTTAATTGGTTTATTTGAATTAAATGCTTTGAGTTTGAGTTTGATATTGATTGGAATGGTTTTAAATAAATACTTTGCTTCAATGATTAATTTATAGAAACACCAGGAATTTCTTCATAGCAATGGGCTCGCCTGGTATTAGACCTAGACATAACTGGCAAAACGAGGCACACGTCTACCTTAACTTTCGAAGAATTAAAGGCATCATATAATGTTGTTATTGTATAGAAACACCGTACTACTGTGCTTTTTGACACAACATTCTCACCACAGACATATCAAAATTCCCCACTATTAGTCCACTAGTCTTTATAAATTAATTCAAGTTATGTTTTTGTTGTTACAGAGCTACCAGAGAAGCCGAAGATTTTCGATGAATTCGATAAAGAAGTGGTCGGTGTGGCCGGCCCGTATATCGAGGACACCAGTTTGAAGCTGACCTGCGTTGTAAGTGGAGGTAAATTTTGGGGACATATTTGATTTTCTGTAATACTATTAGTAGCAACCTTTTAAGACCTGTCTCTCAAGAAAGCCACGAATAATTATATTAATATTATAAATGTGAAATCCTATCCTACTATAATATAATATTATAAATGTCAAAGTTTGTATGTTTGGCTGTTTCTTACTCAATCACGCAAAAACGGCTGAACGAATTTGGATGAAATTTTGCATACAGGTAGTTTATAAACTGGATTAATACATAGGATACTTTTTATCCTGGTAGTACGTTCCCGTGGGATAATTTACAAACTCCACGCGGTCGAAGCCGCTGGCAAAAGCTAGTAGATAATATATTATGTTAGTGAGTCTGAAAAGGTTGATTGAGAGTCCTTTGGGCTGATAAAACTAATTCGTTGAATTGATATGATATGATTAAACAATTCCATTTTATGCGCTTAAACGTATGATGATTCTTTGTGCCATCAAGATAATTAAAAAAAATACTGATAGCTACTGACCGTCTTTTCTTAATCGCGTGGCTGACCTATCATGGTTTTCTGTAACTTGAAACCTCTTTGAAGTGACTATACACATTTCGAATGTGAACTCATTTGTTTTTAAAGTACGCTAGCTTTCGCCCGCGGCTTCGTCCGCACCGCCCGCAGTGAATATCTGGATTTAAAGTATCCTATGTTTTAATCCAGGTTATAAACTATCCAAGTGCTAATTTTATCCAAATACGTTCAGCTGTTTTTCGCCAATCCGGGACATACATCCAGACTTTCTTTGTAACTACTTTATTATTATGTATTGATAACATGTCACCGCTTTGACATTCGAACTGTATCTTGTAGTGAATCCGCGATGATTCTTTAAAACAAAATGACTTCGCGTTCGATTTGGGTGCGGTCAATCGAGTGAGGTTCGAAGATAACTTCAGATAGTAGCACACTACACGTTTAATACATCATACAAATAACTGTAGAAGTTCTATATTGGTTTACCAATTAACAACAGTCAATAAATAGTCCCTACAACACATTGCACCCGCCATTTATGCCGTTCGTATCACCAAGATCGGGTGTCAAACCCCGGTAACTTTCCACAAACACGATAAAGTAAAAAGTTAAACATTGACATTTTAAGGGAAAAGTGACGGTGCCCAGTATAAAGTTCAAATTAAACTAGTTACCTCTGTATCGTCGCAACTAAAGTTTTGCAGTCGACGGTCGAAGACTAACTCGGTGAAATAGGGGTACACAGGAGAAAGAATAAAATGCTTGAACCTTTGAGCTACGGAACCCGAGTCCGTTTACCATGAACGTAAAAGGACAGGCTATAATTTGGTAGGAAGGCAGGTGAATTATCTTGTTTCGAGCTTCAGCTTCGAAAAATGAAAAATCTTCGTTGTAACTTTTCTGTTGTTGTTACGTATAATTTGAAGGCTTTGCCGGTCTGTAAGTCTGTTTCTCTTATTAACAAACTTATCTCTCGAGTGTTGGGTGTCTAAGATAATAAAAAAACTTAAGTGGAGTACATCTTATGTAGTTTAAATATGTCACTAAGTGGACATACACACGTAGCGTATCGCAGCGGGATTTCTTATTAAGTAAAGTTATAACCAACTACATTAATTGTAACTCTAATTTTCCACCGAGACGGGTTTCAATAAAATATTACCGCTGTATTAAAATTCCCCACCCCGAAACTGTAAAGTAGTCTAATAAATTATTTAACTGGAAGATCTGCCTCATTTTATAATTGAAACAAATTCGATTATAAATTACTGAAGGGAGTTCAAACAACCTTAAGATTTGCTAATCAGCAATTTCTCCAGTTTGCCCTTATTAATATTTGATTAGGTACTACTTAGATTTTCGAGCTGAATAGGGAATAAGTGTGATATTTCTGCCTTTCTACGAAAAGATTTAAATAAAAATTCTTGTTATTATTGCTAATAATATCGAAGGTTCTAAAGTTGCTTACAGATTGACGATTGACGATCGACACGTGTAATTAAAGAAAATCGAGATTATCCTCAGACTTTGATATGATTTGACACTAATACATAGGTAATCGTCAAAACTTTAGCAACTCTAGAGGCAACTTAATGCCCTAGTATCAAATACGAGGCTAGTATTTAAAGCTAGGAAAGCAAAATATTGCTAGTAAGCTAGCAAGCTAGTTATTTTAACCTCGTGTATACAGATATCCTCATTTTTAGGCTAGTAAATAGTAGTTTAATAGGGTGGGATTCTATTTTTGAGCCAGTAGCGCCCCCACCACTGATTGTACTATACTGGCTTGAGTAATAGCCCATGCGGCCGTCAAACATAGTATCCCATTGGATCAATGCTATTGGCTTAAAATTCACTAGCATTGTGTAAACAGCACTGGCATGTGACAAGCCAGGAGATTTTAAAAACCAGCCTCCTGAATCTTGGTCATAACAAGCATGGTTTAACTGGCAAAAGTAGTGAGTAGTGACTACTAAATACGTGTTTTTTCCAGGTTGGGTTCAACCTGGAAAAAACACGTATTTAGTAGTGGAAAATATGATATTCTGTGAATTTACTTGAGTGGAAGCTCCCTAGAAACCAATATTTGTTTCACAATTTTCTTGGAATATGTGAAGGATGCTTTGTTTCTAGATTATAATAGTAGCTGTAGCGCCTATCCGTGACACCGCCTGTCAAAAGAATAAGAATGTATCTCATTACATAATAATGTAGAATGGGCGATCCTATCATACAAGGCCATCTCCTCCAGACGACCTTTAGATGGACTAAAACTTATGAGACATTCACTGCATGATAAAATGAACCCAATCCAAAGATATTAAAGCTAAATCTCTTTCTTCTCTCTTTCTATATACCTAGTAATGTTTACACTTTCAATTTTCTTCCCAGGAAAGCCAATGCCTCGTATTCGTTGGTGGCGTGACGACAAGGTAATAGCCACCCTCGCTCCAATAGAAGATGAGTCGAGACTCAGTCTGCTAGAGCTGAGGATACCCAAGCTATCCAGAGATTACTTCGAAGCTGTGTATACTTGCACTGCTGATAATACGGTGCTGGTGCCGCCTTTGCGAGTCAATGTGCAGATACAGATTTATTGTAAGTATTTTTTTTAATCGTTTTTCCTGATCGTTTCAAATTTTTTTCATTTGAGGCCCTAGCTTTATTTAGTAAGTCGTAAAATTCCTTTTCGATATTTTATAAGAAAACTGCAGTTTTAGGTTTTCAATGTACTTTGTACATATAATAGCTAAATCAGCCTGTAATGTTCCTGCCAGGGGTGCGGGTTGTTCGAAAGAGATACCGCGGCCCCTGGCATACAGGCAACTGAGGGAACACGGGTGGGTTTTAGTCAGTAAAAGTCTGACACGCCATCCCGCTTCGCCCAGAGCGGGAGAAGTTATTTGATGATGTCACTCCCAAAAAAAAAAAAAGGTGTAAGGGAGTGGGCTGTTATCTACCACGTTGGCCCAGTGACATTAGTAGATGGCACACGTCTTCGAATTTTTGGTTTTAGGACATGCCACGATGTTTTTTTTTTCACTTTTTTGACAGCAACGGACGACTAGGCGACTAATGCTTATGAAACCGAATTCACATGTTATTTTTAACCGAATTCAAAAAGGATGAGGTTATCAATTCGATTGTTTTTTTATATGTATGTTCTGCCATAACTCCGTCATGTATAGACGGAATTACAAAACTTTTCAAAAAATTACAGCAAATCAATCGCGGTTGCTGCTATCGCTTAAATGTGCATTGTTTACGCAATCACACAACATAACATCACGCCTGTACACTCGAAAGGGTTAAGCAGATGTATTCAGTATATCACGGTACACCCACATTTTCTATCAAAGTCAGTAGTGTAGTTGCATATTTTTTCGTTGAAGTATACGTTAAACTTTTAAATACTAAAAAGTGAAAAATAAAAACTTTTTCCAAAAACAAAAACAATCACAATTTCGGAAGTCGGTGACAAAAAACAAAAATACATATCCAAGGACACCGACTTCCGGAATTAAAGTTATTTATCACTTTATAGTGTTTTTTCGGAAATCGGTTTTTTTTGGAAAACGTTTTTTTGTTACTAGCTATTGCCAGTAAAATCCCCGTTAACTGCTCACATGTGAATATTAATGCCTGGCTAAAATTAAAGCCAGCCAGTCTCTGATTAACGTAAAAAGTATTCAAATTTTTTTTATGGATTACTGAAAAACTTTTTTGTAGAAGCAAAAAAATGCCACGTAGCAACAAAAATATAAAATATAGCACCACTTACGAAGTTTCTAGATCTTAATAAAACAATTATTCAAATGCGTAAGTTTTACCCAAGCATTTCACAGGCTACCTACGTTACAGAATTTATACAACAAAACTAAGCTCACAAAAACATAACTTGGAAAGGTCATGCAGAGTTATAGTCGTAAACTCGCTTTCGGTATAAAACAATGTATTGCCCCTGGTTCCACTCACATTCTAGGGAACTTTTAAATATAGCCGTAGATCAAAAATATCCTATAGAACTGAATGTTTACCTTGTAAAGTTCCTTCAGTACAAATATCTCGTCATCATTGAGGTATACTCACTTTACACTTTACTCTTACATTACATTTATTTTCATAGTTAACCTGTGTAAGCAAACCAATGCCAAACATGCTCACCAGTTAAAGAAGGAAAGTAAAATGCATTTGTTGGCATTACAGCAACAAAAAAAAACACTTTGAAAATGATCAAAATAAATGAAACAAAGCTAATCATGCTAAATGCCTCAGCTCAGCATAATATCCGATTGGGCACGCCACGATTGCGGCGGTAAGTCCCCTCTTTGAGGAGTGGCTTGAGAGGTGGCATGGCGTCCTCACCTTCCGCCTGACACAGGTCCTCACCGGACATGGCTGTTTCGGGAGGTTCCTGTTTCAGATAGGGCTGGAGGAAACGCCCGGGTGTTTCCATTGCGAAGATCGCCCTAAGGACACGGTGGAACATACGGTGGAGGTCTGCCTGGCTTGGGCGGAGCACCGCCGTGTCCTCGTGGAAGTGATCGGCGGCGGCGATCTCTCGCGGCCGACCTTGGTCCAGGCCATGGTACGGAGCGAGAGTGCATGGCTAGCAGTCGCCTCCTTAAGCGAAGCAGTTAGGCTCGCAAAGACGGAGGCGGCGCACGTGAGGGAGATGCAGTACATGCGCCCTCACAGCCGTGGCCTTCGCAGGAGACGCCCTGGGCGTCGGGAATCCCAGTCTGATTCCCGGCCAACGTAGGCACGGGCTTGCGTACGGCGAGTAATGGGTAGCTCGCTGTCCGGTAAGGACCAAACCCGGGTCGACGGCGCGTTGTGTTCCACGCGCGCCTCAAAGAGATGTCAGCAGCAACAGATGGGGCCCGCAAGGGCCGATACCTGCCAGGGTTGCGGGTTGTTCGAAAGAGATACCGCGGCCCCTGGCATACAGGCAACTGAGGGAACACGGGTGGGTTTTAGTCAGTAAAAGTCTGACACGCCCTCCTGCTGCACCCAGAGCGGGAGGAGTTATTTGATGATTTCCCAAGCAAAAAAAAAAACATAATATCCGATTACAACACAAAGTATACCACCTGACGCTGATTTTCAGCTGCAGCCTACAAGTGTCATAGACTCAAAATCAAAATCAAAATATTTTATAGCACATAAAGCAAAGCAAGGGCACTTATGAAACGTTAGAAGCTAGGTGCGCGATTCCAATTTGTCGCTTCCTATGGAAAAGAGCCGGCAAGAAACTCCACGGTTACTCTTTTAAAAATAATTGGCTTTTACAATGTTTTCAAATTACAGTGATAATAGGTATGGGAGGACAGTGCAGGTTTGTCAATAGGTACCAGATACTTATAGGAATAAAAATAAAGAATAGAAAATCGTCCATAAATCTGTAGATTTATAGACGACCTCTGTAAAATTTACCCTAATAATAAACACAAAGCAAACTCACAAATTCACAAACATCAAAACTTTTACATTTACAACATTAGTAGGACAGGTCTAAACACAGGTCTCCAATTTATCTAGATATTCATGCAACGACGTGTCTCCAGCGTAATATTCAGTCATTTGTCTGACTAACCGCGTTGGGACATTATGAACGTTGACAGAGCAGTACGTCATCGTACGTGATAGTAATATATGAGGATAAACACATAAACATGGTGGATTCATACGAAAAAGTAAGACAGAAGTGACTTAAGATTTGAGGAAGCTGTATGTTATTTTTGGTGAGGGTTGGAGAATAAAATAAGAGGTGAAATTATGTAAATGCACGAGCCGGAATTATTTGCTCTTGAGCTCAATTTTGAAATCAATGTTTGAACTTGTAATTGGGAAAAAAATCTAAATCGTATCAGTGTCGATTTCGTTCAGTGACGTAAAGCTGAATTCAAATGAAAACCGGAATAACTGTTTTACCAAGTTCAGTCGAAAAATACCACGTAATTCGCGTTTTGTGTTTACCATGAAAATCATTGTTCTAAAATATAAAACACAAACCAAAATCCGATTAAATGACAAAAAATAAAATCGTTGTTAAATTCGAATCCCTACCAGGGACTGATCCATCTAGGCGTACTCGAGTAATAAAAACAATGCACATTTAGACAATATACTCGTATATTGATGCTTGTTTTATTTTTATCGCCTTCCCTACAAAAGAATATTGTCTTGTTTTATCAAAAGCTTTACTTTTACCGCAAAAATATTTTACTTCATCTCAAAGAAAAATAAACGCCCCCATAAAAAGATATAAGGACACTTTATTTAATCAAATCTAGTGCTACCCTTTTGCCAGTTGTTACCCAATCTGCCTCGAGCAACAGTTTCAAGGAAAAATAACATTGGCCGCCGCAAAATAGTTGGAAAGTTTCATAACATCCGCATTACGCGGGACAAACGTTCATTTTCTGTTATTGCAAGACTGAATCCACGTAAATCCGTGCGATTAACCTATATCAACCGCGCTAGTCTTACGGATTATCTCGGAATATGACGGTTCGTCGCCGACAGGATTCTTTTGTCACCGCTCACCCCTAAGGGGCCATTAGTTTTTATTTGTGTAGCATTGTCCTGTCGTGACGCCATTGCCACGTCGGCGAACAGGAAATTATTCTCCATTATAATAACCCATGATGTCATTCGTTCAGTAATGCACGTTAAGCTCACCTTTTTCCATCAAAGCTTTTAGTGGACGATCTTATTTTTGTTTTTAACACTTTTTCAACTATCCATGCCGTTAATGGACTCCATTAGCGTTTTAGTTTCCTACTGTCATACAATAGGAAACTAAAACGCTGCTACTACAACTAAACTAAACTGCTTCGATTTAATTCTTACGATGGATTTATGGAATCGACAATCTACATATTTTTTTTTTTTTACTGAATGATCTGATGATGGAACCTATACGAATTATAAAATAGTAAGACGAAAAATTTAAAAAATATGAAAAATGAATTAAAAAAAAAGACTTGTTCCACACGAGTCTGTTGACAAAAATATAGGTTTTAGAATCTTTGTCTATTTGTCTGCATGGATGTTCCGAATTGGCGCAAAAACGGCTAAATGGATTTTGATGAAATTTGGCATACAGATAGTTTATAACCTAGGTTAGCACATAGGACACTTTTAATTCCATTGGTATATTTCCGTGAGATAATTTCCGACATCCACGTGGGTAAAGACGCAGGCCAAAGCTAGTAGAGTTATAATTTGACATTTATTCCTTATTTATATTAAACTAGCTGACCCAACAGACGATGTTCTGTATTAACAATGAATATATGTTACGCGAAACCTTTTATTTTTTTCTTTCATAAGAACCTTCTCCTGACGATAACAAACTCAACAAAAAAATAATTAACAAAATTGGTCCAGCCGTTCACGTGTGATGCCGTGACCAAGAGAAATAGGGATTCATATTTTATATAATTATATAGATATAGAATATATAAATACACAGATTAACAAGTGAGTGAGTGAATCAAATTTGTGAATAAACTTAACCTACACACTTAAGGCCCTGGTAACTTTAAATATTGTCGTTGTGACCGATAATAGTTCTTATTGCAATCTGTTACGGATTAAAATCTGTTGTAATAAATTCGAATAGCAAATGAGCAAGCGTATGTCGTAAAAATGCAAATAAAATCGTATTAAATTAGATATTAACGATTTAATAATAAATAATCCATCATTGGATGCAGTTTGGAATTTGAAATTTTATGGTATATTTTTAATTATGTTTATAACTGTTATTGAAAGGATAAACTGATTTTAAAGATAATTAAGAGTCGACTTTGATGATTTTTTGTATGCATTAAAGTATGTTTAATTATGTTTTGCGTTCCATCACTGTATGCAAAAAAGACTTGAATATATCATATATTTTTTGGATTCAAAATTATTTACGGTTAAAGAGATACACAGCTTTAAAAAACCACCTTTTTGAGCGTTTTCTAGTAATCTCCGCCTTAACCTAATACGGCCATCCCTGCTACAAGCTCAACATCTATGACGTGAAAAGCTGCAGCAGAGATTCCCACACAAGCAGTCCAGTCTGCTCACGATAACCTGCAGTTGGAGCTGGCCAGCACCCGGCGAACCAAGGGGGCGCATCTTTTTCGCATTTACAATCAGCTTAGGTTATTTTTCCACCGAGAAGTCAACATGTATAAGTGAGTGTTTTCCGGTTCGCGCTCCCAGCCACATTGATGGATTACCATCGATTTTAACGGTAGGCACAATTTCTCATACTGTTCTGGGATAGGCACGTAGCAACAAATTCCCAATAAAAATAATCCTCGGCTTTAAACGTTGTAAACATTGAATTACAGATCAACTTTAATGGATAGTCCATTATCGTGCGGGCGCGTATTTTGTTTTGTTCTTGGCAGAAAATAGCATTCTATTTTCTGCCAAAAACAACGTTATAAATCATTTATTTGTAGTCATACCCTGTTTCTTTGTTTGATAAAAAATAATTGTATCTTAAAAGTTCCCAAAAACCAGGACTTACTTGCCTACCATAATAAACCTATAGCTATTCGAAAAATGTCGAATGTGAAAATAATCATGTTTTATAGAAAATATTATTTTGTAGTAATTATACATAATATTTTCTAGGCGGATTTGAAGCTAAAAGGCATGTTTCGAAACTCGACTCTTGAGCACATAACGGGGATTGTGCAAACAATATCTAGTACTCAACAATAACATGTGAATATTTATTTATTTATTTATTATTATGGCACTCCGACGACTATTTCACATAAACATTAACAGAAAGTTTAGTCATAATTAATATAGTACTACATTGAACTTTATCACTTAAAGGTGTGCACAGCACTTACATGGTTTGCCTGATTAAACCCAGTTAATTAACTGGCGAAAATAACGATAAAATTAAATTAGTTAATAAATATAAAATCAAATAAGTTACTAATAAATATAAAATAACAATGATGAAATCAACTAAATTACTAAAAAATTAACAATTATAAAATCAAGAAAATCAATAATAATACATGCAATAAAATGGGTGCATTTAAAAAATTATAAAAAAATAATTAGTTCGAAAGTTGAAATTGTTACAAAAAATACAGAAATAGACATGAATGACGGAATACAAACAAGAATCAACTATGAATAAGTTGTCGTATAATATGATTGCGAAATTGAACCAGGGTGTCGGAAAAGATGTCAATGCTATGGGTGCGAGAGTGACTTTCGTAATACGTCCTCATCAGACGGCTCAATAGCGCTGATCGCCCAAGGTCGGTTCGAGCTGTGGGTAAAGAGAACACATCTAGTTTACGATCCAGCCTGGGTTGACTACTACGGGGAAAAGATACATTAAAGTCTTCCAGAAGTTTTGGAACATGGATCAGTCCAATAATAATATGTTTTCAAGAGCAGTAGTGGGTCAGTAGCAGCGGCTCTGACTTACGACTTGTAAGGTCGTGGGTTCAAACCCAGGCGTTTTACTTTGTGTATTCATTCATCACCTCTGTTCTCAAAACAGTGAAAGAAACCATCATGAGGAAATCGGCATAACTTAGAACTAAAAATGCGAAGACATGTGACATCTATCAAACCGCACTGCGCCGCGTGCTGCAATATGCCTCTGCTACTATATATAATAGGCTGAATGTATGTATAACCATACATACATACATCCTATAACGTAGAATGCAGGCCTTAATGAAACCTCATTCAACACAATGTTCCAGATATCAATCAAAATATGATAAAATAACCAATGGTACATTATGATATTAGTGCGGTAAGTTGAAAATTACAACCGAGGCGACAAGAAAGCAGAGGCTGTAATTATCAAAGCGCACGTATGTCATACGACGTTTTATAACATATTTGCGAGGAAATAAATAAAACTCGGACTTTCTTAAACGAAAAAAGCGCGCGGAATAATTTTTACTTGTTCACAAACTAGCGATGCGCGCGCATCAGCGCTTTTTTTTTAAGGCAAAGGCACAAAAACAGCCAGTATTACTAATAAAATAATTTACACACTGCAGTGATGGACCCTTACTAAATAGACTTCCATTTTGTGGACTGAAGTTTAATAATAGTAATGTCCGGGAATTGGTTAGCCGGGCTGTCATAATATAACAAAATTTGGCGGTCCTAACGGTACCATAATGATGATAAGGGTACTGCGTTTGTCACTTTTTGTGAATAAAGTATTTCTTAACGCCAGTTTGATTTTGAAAATCATCTCATTTTGATTGAAGTTAGAATTTTTGGAACGACAGTGTTCCATTTACGTTAGTCATATCAGCTGAAAGACGTCCACTGCTGGACATATGCCTCCCCCAAAAGGGGGGATTTGCCATAATCGCCACGCTTGGCAGACGGGTTGGCGATCGCAGTATGGTGGTCAAATGCATAGAGAACGCTGCTGCCCATTCTCTAGTAAGTCCCTTAGTCGCCTTCTACGACACCCATGGGAAGAAATGGGATTTACGTTAGTGTTGGGACATAATTACTGCCAAGTGGAATCATTTTGAAATAAAGGTCTATTCTCAACAGTAACATTAAATGTTAAACAAGTAGAAGTGTTCCACCCATGGGACAAAGTTGATAATGTTGCCTCTGATACTGTTTGATCAGGAACTCAGCCAGGTTGTTTAGGGACCAAAATTTGTATGGTGACAAGAAGTAGGTCCACACTCATGGAATACATATGTAAGGCTCCTTAAGAGCGGCCAACCCATCATAAGTCTCATACAAACGCTCGTACGTGATTATGACGTTATAACACAGTATCCTCCAGATATTTGGAAACATAAGGTATCGTGTGGTTTATATCTAGGTTTCTATTTATTAAAAAAACTTTTTTGAGAAATAAATTCAGTATAGACGTCTTAATGTAGAAAAATGTTTGCTGAATTATGCCGTTCATGATGTATTCATAAATTAAAAAGTAATGCAAACATCCTTAATGGCAATTTTTTTTTTTCAAACTTCAATACCAGATATTTCCTGGAATAAGTTTTGTGAAATATCCGCGTGTCAATATTTGTACGATATAATCGCGTTCTTACTCGCTTGCGTTGCGTTGGATGAATCAACAAGGTCTTCAAGCATGCTCGCGTTGACGATAGAGGGACCGGGCGTCTTAAGGTAAATTTTTAATTGCCCCTTAATATTTTGTTCCGACTACGTCATTGCAACAATTTGGAAATTACAGTTCGATAAAGTGACATGCGCCCGCTATGTGGGAAAGAAATATTAAAATTATCGCTCCTTGACCATACATCCCAGTGAGCTCCTTAACTGAGAGCTCTTCTTCTACTAAAATGTCGCCTTGCTTAAAATGTTTATTTAATTGAGACTTTTTTTCCAGTGCGACCATTATTTGTGGAGATCTTAGCTCGTGAGCAGCCGCTCTCAGTGGGTCAGGCTGCCGAGCTGGCGTGCAAAGCTGTGGGGGCCAGGCCACCGGCTGTCATCACGTGGTGGATGGACGACCGGCAGATGTCGGTAGCG
The DNA here is from genome assembly GCA_949091785.1 of Polymixis lichenea. Lineage (NCBI taxonomy): Eukaryota > Metazoa > Arthropoda > Insecta > Lepidoptera > Noctuidae > Polymixis > Polymixis lichenea. The sequence continues at coordinate 2,125,954 of OX420939.1, read as the reverse complement.
GCGATACAGAAGGTAACCATAATCACATCAAAATAAAAGTCAATTCATTATATACTCCTCAAATTTAATAAATTAGCTCAAATCAAATCAAATCAAATCAAAATATTTTATTTCACATAAACCAGCAAGGGCACTTATGAAACGTCAGATGCTAGGTGCACGGTTCCAATTTGTCGCTTCCTATGGAGAAGAGCCGGCAAGAAACTCCACGGTTACTCTTTTAAAAATAATTGGCTTTTATAATGTTTTCAAATTACAGTGATATTAGGTATGGGAGGACAGTGCAGGCCTGTCAATAAGTATCAGGTACTTAGAGGAATGAAAATAAAGAATAGAAACTGTAGGCCTACAACGTTCTCTCATTCACAATATGTAAAAGAATCTACATAAGTAAAATCAACCTATTTAAACCAAGTGATATGATTTCCATGAAAATCACTAATAAATACTCGATATTACAAGTGTTGTATAATGTCAAATAATGACGAGAATATGTCAGAAAGTGTAAAAAATAAAATTAATAAAATTAACATTGTAATTTGGAAGCAGTTAATAGACGCTCACATAGTTATGTTATTAATGAGTTACCAGGGAATCCACATGTGCAGAAGGAATTAATGCCAAACTTCCTTGTCTTCAACGTAGTCTTTAGCTGAACTCCATAGACGTGATGGGTACCCATTTACATCTAAACATCATCATCATGATGTGCCTAGCCTTTTCTCACCTGTGTTGGGGTCCAGTTCCAGTCAAACTAGATTCAGCTGAGTACCAGTATTTTACACGCAGGGACTGCTTATCTAATCTTCGTAATCCCGCGGGCTTGCGGATGGCGAGTAATGGGTAGCTCGCTGTCCGGTAAGGACCAAGCCCGGGTTGACAGCGCTCTGTGTTCCACGCGCGCCTCAAAGAGATGTCAGCAGCAACTGATGGGGCCCGGAAGGGCCAATGCCTGCCAGGGGTGCGGGTTGTTCGAAAGAGGTACCGTGGCCCCTGGCACACAGGCAACTGGTGGACCACGGATGAGTTTTAGTCAGTAAAAGTCTGACACGCCCTCCTGCTCCACCCAGAGCGGAAGAAGTTATTTGATGATTTCCCGCCCAAAAAAAAAAAGCTACTGTTTAATACGATATCCCTTGGTAAGACTGGTGGTCAGACTTTACAGCTTCTGACGACCCGTAACGACTAACCACGAATGACAGCCGGGACCAACAGCTTAACGTGCTTTCCGATAATGCTGGTCCTGCTCGACAGCCATCTGGGCTGATACTAGTTAAAGTTTTAATATTTGGAAGAGAAACTTCCCTTTTTTATCTTTTCTGACATTACGAACATTTTTGTTCCTATTATTATAATTTTTGTGACATTTCGAATCTGTTTTATTTTTGCTAAACCAAGTGTTAGTTATTGAATACCTTAATATATATTAAATGTTTTTCTTTCCTTTAGGAAATTAAAGTTTATTAATATCTCAAATAGATTGCAAACTATAGTTTTGTATAATTTATAAGCATTTTGTTTAAATTTTGTAAATGTGAGTACAATGCATCCGTTTATTGTGTTGTTATGATGTACGTTGACTTGAAAAAGCATGGCAGTTGAGAGTATGTCATGCTCACTTAAATGTCTCACTGATGGTGGCGCGTGTGTTAAATCATTCGGTTCCCTACAAAATGGCTGAGCTAGATTGTGCTGATCCACGCGTCAAGTTCGTGACCGGGCGCGTTGGTTGAGACTGGTCATATCCTAACTTCCAGGGCTTATTTTTATCTTGTATTTAGAATTGTTTATATATTTTTTTTTACATTGTTCTCACATACAGAAGCAACAAGAATAATGTTCCCAAGATTTTGTAATATTCAACTTGATTTTAAAAGAGTGTCCGTGGAGTTTCCTGCCCGTTCTTCTCCATAGAGATCTACGTTTTGGAATGGGTAACTAGCTTCAACGTTCCAACTGATCGACTTTTTGACAGTTCAAAAGTGCCTGTAAATGTTTTAATTAAAATAAATGCTTTGAGTTTGAGTTTTTCCGAGGCACAGAAGGGTCTTGGTATGTAAAGATGGTCACCCATCCACGCACCAACAGGGGAAAGCGTAGCTTAACCTGAGCAATCGACCCGTGCAGCTGCTATTATTTAGACACAAGGTCGTCTCGAAAAATATCGAAACAAGATTTAAAATGTTTAAACTAATTTAACTATACCTTTTATGATGCAGCATTACAATAATAGGTAGAAAACAAGAACTAAATCTATACCAGCTACCTACGTAATAAACAGAATTCTCTTGAAGATACGGCCTCCGTACCATCCGGTCTGTTATTTCAACATAGCTACTGCATTATGAGCATAATTAATAATGTATCTTTTGGAAGGTATTGATTATTGAATCAATAATAACACGGAATCATCAATAATTTAGATGATATTATTGTAGATTACAATAATTAATATTCTTAGTATTTGCTTTTAGAATCTGTGCAAGGAATACACAGAAGTAACTCATACATCCTGAATAATAGTTTTTTAGCATGGACCATGCGTGGAAAACATGTCTAGTGTAAGCGTCAATGCCACGTAGACGCTGCGAAAATGCATGTGGTTTGCTAGTGCCATTTGTATCGAAGGTTCTTCGTGTTAGATCACGTGCATACGGACGTGAAAATATCGTGACGAGATATTATAGCGCACTGGATTTTAACTCTCGGTGAAGTGCATCCCAGCGCGCAAAAAGACACGTCCGATTTTCTACTCTCAGTGCTAAGCAATGCGTGTGTGCGGAAAACTCCCGTCGCGATATTTTTAAAACCGTGTGAAGTGGTCTTACCGCAGCTTTTATGTGCTGCTTGGAATACTTGTAAGCACGACCCAGAACGAAACATGCTGGAGCAAACGTAACCTTAATTCAAAACACTTCGTTTTAAGACTATTTATATCAATTCTCTTTCAAAATTCTAACCAAACGATACTACTTTAGTACTTTCAATTAAAAAATCGTTCGAATTTATAGTATCTCAACGTCGCGCGTTCGTGCCATTTCTTTTGATTTCTTCATTTTCTTTTCATTCGAGTTCTATCACTATGACTTTAACATACAACTTAACGTAACCATTCATTCATTTTACCCAGAACTCAGACGACAAAAACGAGACCGTATCGTTTCTCCGCTGGACGCCCCGCATGGATCAAGACGGGCGCACGCTCACTTGCCGAGCGGCCCACGTCAAACTCGAGCACACCACAATAGAAACCAGTGTCACGCTCAATTTGCACTGTAAGTCCCTTTTCTTTTCTTTTTTTGAATAGGTAGAAGGCAATCTTTTTTGTGGATTTATAGCCGGTGAGACTCTGAAAAGCTATTTGTGTCTGAATTATACGGCTATTTGATTTTGTATTACACACAAGCGAGTACCACCAACACGGGCTAAATTTGAATGCACTGTTTTCTAAGAAATTTAAAAAATATGGTGGAAACCCTATAAAAATCTATAAACGAATTTAAAAGTGGGCTCTAACCAAATACGCAGAAGAACTATTTTTAAGAAATTTCGTGCGGAAGTGCTGGAACAATGAGTCAGTGACTCTGATACCTAAATAGTTATTTAGGTATTCAGTATTACCGCAAAAAAATCATTATTAATTAGGTCAAAAATATCCTGCACCCTAATTACGTAACGCACGATCAGTCATAATCTGAATCATTTTGAAACAGATTGCTAATCCATTGCTTCATGTAAAAATGTATATGCTCAACAACGTAAATAACGCAATGAATATTGTTGAACTGTCAAAATGAAACCGATTATGATCAATCGTGAGTTGCGCAATCAAAATCAAAATCAAAATCAAAAAGTCATTTATTCAAACTAGGCTGAGAGTCAGCACTTTTTGAACGTCAAAATTACATAAGACAGTCCCCCCAAAACGCCCGCCCTTCACCACTTCCTAGTGCTTTAGCTGGGAAGAAGAAGTGGCGCAACAAACTCCCCAGCAGCACAGCTGTCTGTTAAGTTAGAAGAACTTGATTCTATACAATAGTGGGTAATTAACATTACGAAACACAAAAACATTAAATTTGCCATATCTCAGCTAGCACAGGCTTATATACCAACAAAACATTGAAAACATAGTACAGGCAAATAAAATAAACCAACACATGAACTAATATAATTATATAACCTGTCAGTAGTCAAGCTAATACTGGTGAAAGAACATGAACATTGTCTTGAGTTAATCACAGCGACCAACAATTATTATCGTTTAAGTAGTCGTTGACAGAATAGTAAGCCTTTGAACAGAGGGTGGATTTAACTTTAACTTTAAACGCATTAAAATTCAAATCTAGCAAAGAAGAGGGGAGCTTGTTATAAAAAGTTATACCAAGACCAACAAAAGAGTTATGAACCTTATGAAGCCGGTGAAAGGGAACACGTAGTATGTCCTTATTCCTAGTATTAATATTATGAATATCACTGTTTTTAGTATACAAGTGTATATTTTGCCTGATATATAAGATGTTGGCCAAGATGAATTGCGATGCGACCGTGAGAATCCCAATATCCTTAAAAAAATCTCTCAGAGAAACTCTAGCACCTAGTTGGTAAATGGCTCGAACAGCTCGTTTTTGAAGAACAAAAATATTTTGAATGTCAGCTGCTTTGCCCCACAGCAGAATGCCGTAGGACATAACACTATGAAAATAACTAAAATAAACTAACCGAGCTGTATCAATTAGGGTGCTGTTTACCTTTCTCTTCCGTTTGTTATTTAGGACCATTTTATTTATAAATAGTTATTTAGGTATTCAGACACATTTCATAAATAATCTACCACTATTCACGTGCTATGTCGATTTTTAAATAAAAAAATCGTAATTAATTAGGTAAAAAATATCCTGTTTACCATTCTCTTCCGTTTGTTATTTAGGACCATTTCAATTCTATTTTCAGTACAGAGAGCTTTTATTTTGGTTAAAATTGGAATACGGTTACCAATTTGCAGCCAAAATTACTCGCTAGCGAGGTTGCCTGTCGAAAACTAATACAATACCTAGCTGACATTTCTACTTTTAAAACAGTATTGAGCGCAATTTTCAAATTGAAAGACTAATGGATTGGGTATCAATAAAAACTTATTTTTAATCAGCTAAAATTGTGGAGGCAACTGAATCATCGACATTGGTTATCTTTGTTGTATTTTTCTATTAGGATTTAAATGTATTAATGGAGATAAAGAATATTCCAACAGATTTCATAATGTCATTGTATGAAAAAAATAAAAACAAACTGCAAAATTTTCTAACTAGATTGACGAATGACAAGATTGCCGGAATGAAAATAATGAAATTTTACATGTTGACAAAGGAATTCTTAGTAAAATTGTAACCATAGATATTTTCTTACACAGATATGCCAATAGTGACGCTGCAACTTGGCTCCAAGATGAATCCCAATGACATTGAAGAAGGCGATGACGTCTACTTCGAGTGCATGGTCCGGTCGAACCCACCAGCTTATAAAGTTGTTTGGGAACATAACGTAAGTACCTGTCTCATATATTCGGAACGCAACATTATCGTGTCTTTATGAAAATCTTATTGTTATTATAATATTATAAACGCGAAAGTTTATAAGTACGGATGGATGTTTGTTACTCTTTCACGTAAAAACTACTGAATGGATTTGAATGAAATTTGGCACACAGATAGTTTGTAACCTGGAAAAACACATAGGATACTTTTTATCTCGGTACTACGTTTCCGTGGGACAGTTTTCGACCTCCACGCGGGCGAAGCCGCTGGCAAAAGCTAGTATTATTATAAAACAGCTGCTGCCCGCGGCTTTGCCCGCGTGGAAGTCGGAAATCATCACAAGGGAACGTGCTACCGAGACAGACAGTAGCCTATGTTAGTCTTTATAGTATCAACCATCTTCCTGTGAATCCCGTCAAAATTGGTCCAGCCGTTTAGGAGATTAAACGGAACAACAAACAGTCAAACAAAACTGTTTGAAATCGCTTTTTTGTTATCAGTCCCGTTTATACTTCCGCATGCATTTGGTAAAACCTATTTTGCATTTATAGGTGCAAAAGAGACAGGTCGAGGAAGGCCTTAAAAAGATGGCGTGACAATTTAGACTAGTTCTTGAATAAGAAGAAGGCCGTTGAAGGCAAAATATTAATAAAATTAGAAAACTGTGCTAAAAAAAATGTGAAAGTAACTCTGTCCATCTGTTTGATTGTTAGTACTCATCACGACTAAACCACAAACCCGACCTTTACGAAATTTGACGAAGAGGTAGTCTGCGGCCTGGAAAATGACATAGGCTTATGCTGAATATTTATTTTAAACTACGAATACATGTAGATGAATTCGCGGGCAACAGCTAGTCATGAATATAAAAATAATAAAACGGTTTGTGACTGATCAATAAGCCACACACAGCCTAGAAATAGATTGGACGATAGTTTCCTTATTGGTTGTAGAGAATTTCATTTGATCAATCAAATTCTGTCACCTCTCTAACGTGATTCTCGGAATGTGATGGTAGTTTCACACTCGATATTGGATTCCAATATTTGGCTACAAGTTGTTGACACATTTTAACCCACAAGCACACTCTTCACTTACACCCCACAGACACACACTACACTCTCATACAGCACTCCCACATGCACAACATTAAACACTTAACTATTTAATTTTAATTTTTTAATTGTTACTATTTAAATTTGTTTTTTACTACTTTATTTTTTACAATTTTAATTTAAAACCCTACTGTATTTTCATATCTGGAATCTGGAACGCTGTAGTCACCCTCTTGGAGGTGGGCGTTAATAGCTGCGACACAGTTTTGTTACTACGTACGAAATCAATTTGTGAAATGTGTTTTTGTTCCAATAAAGATTAAAGACTAAAGATTAAAGATTAAAGATTTTGTGTTATTTTTAAGGGTAAATTTTTCTTGAATTTATTTATTTCAGTCTACTAGGACCCACATATATAAAATCTCCCGAGATAATTTACAAGCCATACGATTTTGTAACTGAGATAATTATCTCTTATTAATGGGTAAAATCTTTAAGTTCCAAGTTCAATCTATAACACACTAAGGTAGTGTGACAACGTTTTCATGGCAAGAAAAGTAGGGTCATCTCAAGATCCTTCCTAATGCCATGCTTTTGTATTTGCAAGTAACTTATTCACAAAGTATTCCGTCTTCCTCTTCCTGCTTTCCAAAGTGAACTTTAATAACGTCACATCGTTGTCTTATTAAAAAGTTTACATAAACCCGTGTAGACGGAAGTTTCGATTTCACAGCAATATTTAATGAATCTTATAAAACTTTTGCATTTAAGTATCATTAGAAACATAAATACCAATTTACTTTTAGATACAAAGTATGTCCAGTTCAACATCAAAACAAATTTCTTTGCATTTTTGATCAAAGTTAATGATATACTCGTAACATCACAGTGGTATTCGCCGAAAGTGTAAGCAGATGTCTACCTAAAGTACCAGCTGTAAACTTCTGATCATTCTACGTTTACAAAAGAATATGAGTTGAAAACGGATTTATTATCAAACCCTTTACATGAAAAGAAAGAAAGTTAAATAGATTTCTTTGTCACAGAAACACGTGCATGCAAAAAGATATGATCATTTGAATAATGAACATGAAAACAAAAACAGACTTATACCTACTTAAGAACACAGAACATAAATAGTCGTCAGCTGCACGCCGTGACTGTGACAAGAAGGTTTCCACTCAGCATGATGCTGTGCTAAGGGACCCACCCACAACACAGCACTGATTTTTCGCGGTCACCCGAAAATAGAATATGAAAATAATATACAAAGAATTCCCAATTCTTCCCGTGGGTGTCGTAGAAAGCTACTAAAGGACTACTAAAGAATGGTCAGCAGCGTTCTCTGTGCATTTTACCACCATATTGCGATCGCCAACCCGCCTGCCAAGCGTGGCGATTATGGCAAAACACCCCTTTTGGGGAGGCCTATGTCCAGCAGTGGACGTCTTTCGGCTGAAATGATGATGATGATAACACAAAGAATTGGCCAAATGATATCTGCACTCCTAATGTCTTTGTACAACATTAACCAGATCGAACAATTTCAGGGTCAAATCATGACACACAATCAGCGGGCTGGAGTGATAGCCGGCTCAGCCAATCTAGCTCTACAAGGTGTAAATAGAAGTCAAGCGGGGAAGTACGCGTGTACAGCATCCAATGTGGAAGGCGATGGGAAGTCCCTACCAGTCAATCTGCAAGTTATTTGTAAGTATTACTTATGTAAATAAAGATTATTTAGGTAAGACACACAGTGTACGATGAAAATATGTTAAAACCTTGATGGGCCTAGTATACTTCCTTGCGAATACCGTAATCTGAATGAATAGTGCTCAGTTTTTGATGTATTTATAGCTAGAGTTCTGTTCGATATTACTTTTGGTTTGATATCTTGACGCATTTGTTTTTGTATGCCATGATGTGAAAATTTAAAACGTAGCTTTGTCGAATCAATAGCTACTAAAATTTGAGAAAAGCGAGCATTGATTTATTTCGGTGAGATAAATATAACCATAATGCTTTACTCTCGGCTGATCGATTTTAAACTAATGAATATTTAGAAGCGATTAAAATGATTTCTTTAGTAACCAACCAGACATCAACTTATCTCAATAATAGTTAGACCGTACTTGACATACACATTTCACTCCAACTATATAGACTATTGAATTGATTATATTGGAATAGTAGAACGTCCCCACAGACATACACCAATGACGAATTCACTTTGTTAATAAATAGTTTAAACCCACATACGGGTTAAAACCACAGGCCGCAGTAACATGACCGAGTCACACCCATTGATTAAATTTTTCAGATACTACTGTAATGTTGCAATGAAAATAGCAGTGGTCCGATTCGATTGTGAAGCATGGGGCCAAGTTACTTTATGTTTTGTGTCTATCACATAGGGTAATAGTTTCATTGACAACATTATATTTATAGATCTGTTACTAATAGGGGTATCATTCGTTTATTGGTTGTTATTATACTCACCTTTTTCTTGTTTTCACTTACAAGAAACACAGCTATACGTAGCGACCACCGAGATTTTTAAGAGCCCATGAGTTGCTGTCTCGTCGTTTTCCAAACAGGTTCTGCACAGAGGGCTGTCTGTGACTGTATAGGAGTATAACAAAGAGGTGTTTACTGACCGAACTATGCGCAACTGTTGTTCAGTTACTTGGAGAAGTTGTTTTGTGAGGCGGCCATTAAGTAGGAAGTTCTTCCTTAACCTACCTGCACTCACCTTGGTCCACCGTAATCTATTAAAGAAGTAACGTTACAATACCTTTATAAAATCACAAACTTTTTATTAAACCCTACATGCCTGTACCATGTTGTATTGTATTTCCCGTTAATCGACGGCACGTGCAGACTTTTACCCTTTGTTGCCTCGAATTTTGCAATTCATTGCCCCCGAAAAGGGTGAACCCCAAAAAATGGCTACCACTATTCAAACTCACCTGTTGCGGTGTTTAGCCATTATAATTGCCACAAGTGTCAATGGGAAACCTTGAGTGTCAATGGGCCCAAAGCCTTAAGAAATACCCTGTAGATGTGACAGCGAATCGACAGCCTATGAAAAATATGACCCTCTTCAAACTACATTGAGCGTAAATATTGAATTATCGTGTGAAATATTGAAATATAACATCCGGTAATAGGGGCGGATAAATAGCACCATTTACTAGGCAAGCCAGAAAGTGTACAGATGTGTGTTAAGAAGGTTCTGATAAGTTATTTTGTTAAGAATTTGGTCAGATATCACCATCGTCACTCTTCTTTATATCGTGTCCATTTAACATGAAACTAATAGTTATAAAATATTTTACTGAAGTCCATATAAGTGTAGACTTGAAGAAGTCAAATCACTATTTATTTCAATACCAACCAATGAGATGGGATGGGGTTTTAGGATATTTGAGGCAAAGAATTTGTGAACGTTTGCCGTTCACAATTTCATTGCCTCTTGTCAAGGCACAAGCTCGCTATCTAAACTTGTATGCGATCAAATGTGCCAATTAACTAGACAGTATCTTCTATAATCATTTTAGTTATTAAATTACCCATACGTTAATGGGGTAAACGTAGCCATGTTCAAGCTCTAACGTCAAAGTTTACGTGTTGATTCAATAGCTGCCCAAGCACTCTTCATTTGCTATATTAACTTAGAGTTGGTCTTCTCTGAATACTATGGGAGCTGTACATAGATCGATTTTCGCTTTACGGCTAGTTTCCTACCGAGTTGCTTCACAAGGCAGCGTAGGCACTCAATTGACTGTATAATATATGATTTTCACTCAACTGGGTAAAAAGTGAACTATTCAGAATCAATTTTAAATTTGTATCGTTTCAATAACGGGTTCTTTTTCTGAAATGACTTATGATCTGATTCATTAATGTAGCGAGCTATTGGCTACGATTGACCATTCCCGGCCATCGTAGGCGTGGGCTTGCGGACGGCGAGTAGTGGGCAGCTCGCTGTCCGGTAAGGACCAAGCCCGGGTCGACGGCGCGTTGTGTTCCACGCGCGCCTCGGAGAGATGTCAGCACCAACTGGTGGGGCCCGCAAGGGCCGATGCCTGCCAGGGGTGCGGGTTGTTCGAAAGAGATACCGCGGCCCCTGTCACGCAGGCAACTGAGGGAACATGGGTGGGTTTTAGTCAGTAAAAGTCTGACACGCCCTCCTGCTCCACCCAGAACGGGAGAAGTCATTTGATGATTTCCCACCCAGAAAAAAAACACATTTACACGGTCAATTTTAGTCACCCGCTGCTCGACGAAAAGTAGACAAGCGGTTTGTTTCGGCGCTAGCGACTTTATTCACTTTTGGTTCGATTTTATTGGACAGATAAAATCGACCCGTGTTTAGCCCATATAACTTGGAGCGTTTCTTGTTACGCCAACACAAAATTAATATTATTACAATACCTTATTCTGACATTATAAACATGAATAAGTATGTTCATAGCCGCAGGCTTCCTATTCAATCGAATTGGGTTCACAATAATAATTATTACACGAAATTCCGTATACTCAGTTAATGGAAGTCGGTAGGTACGATAAACGGTCGGATCTCCAGCACTCGTAATCACATTATTTGCCTTTACTTATTAAATTATGTTCCACCGTACAATGGCGTATTCGAGGCTCATGATATTTTGTTGAGGATAAAATATTATATTTCTAATTTTCGTGGAAAAATTCCACCCATGTTATGAACACTTAATAAAATCTTCACATAACAGCACATTATTAAATAAATACTTGCTTCAAAAATAAACTTTAGATATCTGTTTTTATGAAAAATAATTGTTGTAGGCATTTCTATAGAGTCTTAGAAAATCACCAACATAATGTAGTTTGACAAAGAATAACACTTTTTCTTTTTATTTCTTCTTGTTTATGTCAAATCTGCCTAGTCTATCCGGGTGCAACTGAATACTAGTATTTAACATGGAGCGAACGCCTATCTGACCTCCACAACATAGTAACTGGGTTATTATCCCCCTTGGTAAGTCTGATTTTCTGGCTTCTAACTACCCGTGAGCACTGTAAAAGAACATACGAATGATAGCCGGGACTAAAGACATAACGTGCTTTCTGAGGTACGGAGGGGTTTCGATATGTAAACATGGTCACCCATCCACGGACTGACCGCGGCAAGCGACTCATATGGCTACCTCTTCATGTTTATGTGTGACCAATTTTCAAAAGTTGACCCACAAGCATTATCGATCATATTTATGCGTTATTTCTTTTAATTCACACCAATAAATATGTGTGTAAAACATTCTGGCATTCAATGATACGCAGTTTATTGGCAACACTGGCCAATATATCACGGGAAGACCCATTCCATTTTGTTTCAGATATTGACATGTCATGAATTAAGCGTTGATTTTCATTCGCGTGTTTAATAGCAATTTAACAACATTTTTGAACTGAAAAACGTTTTGATTGTTTTTTTATGTTGCCACCTGAAATGCATTTTGCATGTAGTCTGCAAAACGTTGAAAGATATTTTTTTAGTTTTTTTTTTTCAGTCAGTAGTCGTTTTTTTCTATCGTAAAATCCGATTTATGCACAGTTTTAGCAATAAACGAATTGGGTTCAGTATATAGACGATGAGAGTGCAGTTATGTCCCTTTGAACCTGACTTATGAGAAGTAGGTCGTGCGTTCAAATCCAAGCAGGCGCAGGAAAACGGTATGTCCTAGAACCAAAAGTTCTAAGATCTACCAACCCGCACTGGGGCCCGCGTGGTGGAAGTAATAATAAATAATCAGCATATATCGTTCCCCCTCCTTTTCAAAGTGGAGGCCTATGCCACAAGCCCACAGCCCCACGGGTGAAATAGGCTAATTATTCATTTATTACTAGCTGTGCCCGCGACCTCGTCCGCGTGGATTTTTCTAAAGTAAAAATACCCTAAGTTATTCCTTATTACATCAGCTACCTGCCAGTGAAAGTCCCGTCAAAAACGGTCCAGCCATTTCAGAGATTAGTGGAAACAAACAGACAGACAAAAATGGTAAAAAATAATATTTTGGTATATGTACCGCATATATATTCCTATGTATGTAGCAAAAAGCTTATGTTAAGTTATTTTAATATTACAAACAGACGCTCCAATTTTATTAATATGTATAGATTACTTACATAGGCGATTAACACAACAGACTACCAAAATGTGGGTAGTGTAATGTAGCTAAGTAATGCTGTTTTGTAATAAAACAAATACGAGTGTCTGTGCATCCATTGGTATGTGTTAATGTGACTGATTCAACAGACTTCCACCACCTCAACTTCAGATTAACAAACCTAACTTCCCTTCATTTGCATCCGAATGTGTAATATATCAACTCATCCATGTCGCACACACCATAGGCAGAGCAAATTGAATTTAGCGTGTAACGCATAACTTGCAAATTCATTGAATAACACCGGATTGATTTGATTTTATATGCAAAGCTTTGTAGGCCAGTGTTTATGATTCAAAGCTGGATAACAGCTAAACTGTGTACAAGTGTGTTGAATAGTGGAAATGTTTCATCAGTTGGTTTATAATTATGTATGAAGCGGTTATAGTTTAAATATGCATTCATGTGTATGACGAGTTACTTTAATTTTTGGCCCTAACATCTAAAAGTCTGCAAACCTCTAATAGTTTTAAAAATATGATTGACGTGTAACAGTGTTTGTAGAAACCTACTTAAAGAAATAAAATCATTTATCATTTTTATAGGATAAGTTTTTAACCAGTGCGCAAACTGTAAACATGAATCCAGCATATCATTTTAGACCCCCAGCGCAGAAATTTTTCGTCGGTTATATACAAAAAGAAATCAGCTGTTTCATAGAAAAGTTGACCTATACGGTCAAAATATAGGGAACAGCTGATTTTTTTTGTTGTATAACCGACGAAAAATTTCTACGCTAGGGGCTCAAGAATGATATGCTGAATTCATGGTTACAATTTGCGCACTGGTTAAAAATGTATCCTGTATATGCTTTTGTTTGTTTTAGGCGTCACGAAAAATCTGGTGCGTCATAATGGAGCGCTCGATGTAGTATTTCTGAAAATAGTTCGGTATATTAATCGAATTACTATTTAGGTATTACAGCTGTAAAATAAGAATTTAGCATTTCATATGAATACCTACTTATAATTTCTGTACCTAGGTACATCCCTAGAGCTGTAAATAGAAGTGTTAAATAAAATCAATTAATTCTCATTAGGAAATCGTTATTTTCTTAAACATTGTTAAATCTCAGACCGTTTCATGGCCTTCAATTATGTTCACAACTTTTGTACGTAACTGGAAACAAAATTAAATACCTAGACACAACATTTAACTTCGACCTTTCAACGTCACAATTTTAAAGTAAAATCATTTGTTTTTTTTAAGAATAGAGGTCAAAGTCGCTTTCACATCACGAATAATGTCAATTTCTTTTTATAGAAATTTAAATATCTGTAGAAAAAATCAGTTGGTAACAGAAGTAATTTCTCATTTTATGTTTTGTTATATTGCTCCTACATTCTCAATTCTTTAGAATTAAGGCAACTCTTATGTTCCTACCATGTTAATTTATGTTCCTACCTATGTTAATAGGACGGAATAGGACCTACCTATCAATGTATACACATGGAACTTTCCTTAATTCTATAGAATACATAAGAAAATAGATAAATGCCAAATAATTTTATTTCTATAGGTAAGTACCTTTGTAGAAACATTTGTTAAAGGTCAAGAAATGAACTGATTTAGAGATGTTTGTTACCATCACAAAATATTTAAGCCTACTTCTGTCACAAACAACTAAAACATCGTTCTGTTTCTTTCAATCGTTTCAAGATGACAGAGACAAAATGATCTTTTAAAAATGTGTTGTATTACAGTAAGATTTGTGGTGCAAGCAGGCCTTAACATTTAGAAACTAGACTAACAAAATAAAAACAGAGTTAGACTAGTTAAACCAAAAACTGCTCATACATACATGCATAAACTCACTTTTTTTCCACCTGTTACGATCCTTACATACTCCTTTTGTATTCAAAATCAAAATCAAAAGTCATTTATTCAAATTAGGCTGAGAATCAGCACTTTTCGAACGTCAAAATACATAAGACAGTCCCTCAAAACGCCCACCCTTCACCACTTCCTAGTGCTTTAGCTGGGAAGAAGAAGTGGCGCAGCAAACTCCCCAGCAGCACAGCTGTCTGTTTAGTCGGATAGACTTGATTCTATACATAAATAGGCAAAGTAAGAAACATTACGAGACACAGAACATTAATTAAATAATTAGTCAAAATGTCAGCTAGCCATGCCAATATACCGACAAATAAAATGAAAACTGTCGAGGCCACATAAAGCCTAAAACAACTAATCATAAAAAAAAATATTATTAATTTATTATTTATTGTTTATGTTCATACATCAGAAGCCCAATTCTCGTAGTTAAAAACATTCAAAATATAGTCGCAGTCGCATCTCAGTGATAAACAAATGTCATGAATGTATAAAAATCGATGTATTTTTCAAACATTGACACTGAGATTAGACTGTGAACGTTCTTAAAATTACGAGAATTGCCCACTGGTTATACACTCACGCCAGTTTTCAAAAACCGAATTGAAAACTTCTTATCAAAAATAGAAGAGTTATTCCATAACTACTTTATTTAAAACAAAAATAAAAAGTCCCCAGCTTTGGCATGTAGTTTGGAACTCAAACACGGACGGGGCCGTTTATACTCAAAAATAAATACGAAACATCTTTTTGTTTGTTTTTCGCGGGTGTAACCAGATGAAACCAGTTCGGTTAGCTTAATTTAGAAAATGTTACAACCTCGATACTGAGTTTATTGCGGATTAAATAAACGATTGGAGCTTGTTTCGAAAAATTAAGTTTAATCTGTATCGTAGTGATGTATTCACAATTCGACATGGACATGAAAAAAAAATTGTATAGATTTTAAAATCCAGGCTCGAGAATATAACAATAATTATTTTATGAAGTTTTCTGTTGGGTTTACGCACCTGTCTTACTGTCACTTTCTTTTTTTGTATAATAATCCTAAAACACACGATTTTGAAAAAAATCTGATCCTTTATTCAGTAAACAAAACTCTAATTATTCCACCACTGTTCTAGACCATAAAAAAACGCCATTTTTATAAACCAATCACCCGAGCTAAACAATTTCCACTCTCCGACAAACTCAATTAAACTTTTCACATTTTAGACCATCGATCAAACCGGTGTTAGTTGACCAAAAATCAACCGGGAGCTGTAACCGTGAGTAATGACTCCCAATGAATGATATGCAGGCGACGATAGGCCATGATCGGGTAGATTACTCCGACTCCTAAATGTGATGGAGTGCATATATTAGTCACCCATGCAACTGGTATCCAAATCGAATGATTGAGCATCAACGTTGACCATCGTTGATCGATAATAGTGGGCAGTTCATTTTACTTGGCTTTGGGTAACAGATTTTCAGATATCCTTTATTAAACACTCCGTTACACCTAGTCAGTGTTGATAGAAACAGTAATTTAAACGTATTTCAACATTTAAAATACTGTTTTGCACATGATATCAGTTTTTAAGGCTCTGTGGATGATATTTATCGTGGTTGCGTCATGTATTTAAACCAAAATAGTGCAGTA
Source organism: Polymixis lichenea (assembly GCA_949091785.1). NCBI lineage: Eukaryota > Metazoa > Arthropoda > Insecta > Lepidoptera > Noctuidae > Polymixis > Polymixis lichenea. The sequence goes on along the minus strand of OX420939.1, from coordinate 2,109,681 downwards.
TGGTTATATTTTCAAGTAAAAAATCGATAAAACTTACGTTACTATTATGTCGCGCGTTCATGGTAGGGCTTCTGGTCTTCCAAATTACCATCTGTAAAATGGCTTTAGACGTAGGGCAATGGTGGGCTAGTGGTGACCTTGTAGGTCATAAGTTCGAACCCAGACAAGCGATTTACTTTGTGTAAAAAACATAATTCAATAACATCCTCTCACAGGGAGGAGGCCTGTGTCCCGGCACAGGTAACAATATATTCTTATTATCCAGTGGGTGAATTTATATTTTTCTTAAATAATTCTTTACAACTTTAGGGAGATCAGGTACTAGATTTATAGAAAGAATACCTAAGACTACCCGTTTCCGGAGAAACTTACGTGAATTTTATCGTGATAAGCTGATTCGTTCCGTCTGAAGTAGTTACTTCGGGCCGCAACTTAGCCGCGCCGGGGCCAACTCATGATTATAGGCTTCGACTGAGTAAAAATCTAGTTAAGAAACCCCGATAAATCCTCTTGAGTAAAGCTGTCTATACTCTTAAATTAAATGTCACTCACGAAGACAGATTTATTGTGTGAAAGAAGGGTCGTAGTACATTCGGATAAGAAACGTTTCTATTCAAAAATCTTACTTTAGTTGCTGATGTATCAATCGTCGAGTACCTAACACAAAGCTGGAGAACATTTCACAAATGTAATGTAGCATAAAGGATGATCAGCCTATAATATTCCCACTGCTGGGAACATATGCCTCCTCGAAAGGGTTGTGTGTTTCCAATTTTTTTAGTTCTAGGACATGCTGGTTTCCTTACGATGTTTTCCTTCACCGTTGTGAGAGCAGTGGTAATAAAATTATGTACACAAAGTAAAGAGCCTGCCTGGGATTGAACCCACGATCTACAACGAAGTTTCGGCACGATCACGACACGACATTTGGGAATGATGGCCAAGTGGGTTACTAGGGTAAAACCAGGATAGTTGCCCCAGGGGTATCGTTGCCCCGATTGTAATTACTCTAGTTTCGCGGATGAATCTCATGTTATTTTATTCATTGAAAGACTCTCCAATTACCACTAAGTTGACCGAGTCGCATGTCTCTGTTCGATTGCATAGGAAGGAAATGTTGCGATCAAAGTTTTCGCGGGATAGATGTCCTGTTGCTCGACGGGGCATCTATCGTAAACGTAATTTATATGGATTAGGCAACTATCCCATGTGGGATAGATGTCCCAATATATAAAGGTCCGCAAAAATCGCTAATACTCTGGAAATATTAAAGATAACGTTTTTTACTTTTCATTAATTCGAAGATAAAAACCAAAGTATCGGCCAGTTTTACAAAAAAAAAAATGCTTTTTGTACGACGAGATAGAGAGTGGTGGTAAAAAGTGTGGCAGCTATCCGGCTTTTTGTAATAGTGGTAATACTAGTAACATAACTAAGGTTTAATTCAGTTAATTCTTTACAGATAAGCCAGTATGTCTGGCAAATGCAGTAGCAATAGTAGGCGCTGCAATCAATGAACCAACCAAAGTGACATGTGAAGTGGATGCCTTCCCACCACCTAAGAATTTTCAATGGACGCTCAATAATTCCATGGGAACTTCTGAAATTGAGCCGGTGAGTACAACAAAGTTTATTATGGACGTAAATGTGCATTGTACAGCAAGCTGCATGCCAGTGGTAACAAAACCAGTTACAGCTGGCTTTGTGTTCTATTGAAACTCTGTAGGTACTATGCTAGGCAAGTTTAAGGTCAAAGTGTTACAACCAACGTTGGTTCGACTGTACACTAAACGGAATAATTGATGTTTCGGTACTCGAAATTATGTAAACGTTTGATAGTTTGAGAAGTTTAGGTTTCAAACGGAATGGTAATGTGAGCATGAACCAACTTGTGCTGGGAAGTAAGTATTGCAAGTTTTAAATAGATTTTATTAGTTTTGCAGCGGCAGAGATACTGCAACAAAGTCTGTAAATTTTACGTCGTTTTTTGTGTTCTTTACACAAGACCAGTCGAAGTGGAGGAGCCTGGGGGAGGCCTATGTCCAGCAGTGGATGTCTTTCGGCTGGTAAAATGATGATATGTTCTTTATGTAACACAATGGCCTGGCAAAGACTTCCAAAACCTTTGGAGTTATTTTAAAACATGGTTGAAACGGAGATAGAAGTATTTACCCATACTATTGCAATATATTTGATCCTGCAAACTTAATGGCATTCAGAATTATTTTAAGTCCTTGTGTCATCATAATGCCTATCCATTTTCCAACTATTTTGGGTCGGCTTCCAGTCTGATTGGGTGCAGCTAAATACCAGTATTTTTCAAGGACCGACTGCCTATGTGACCTAAAAAATCCGGTTACTGTGTACCCCTTGCCCCGTGGCACCCCAACATCTGTCTAACCAATAAGTAACCTTTCTTACCAATAACCCCTTGGTATGCTGGTTGTCAGACTTTTGGGCTCCTGACGACCCGTAACGACTGTTAAAGATCCAGGAATGACAGCCGAGACCAACGAATTAACATAGCTTTTAAGGCCCGAAGGGTTCTTGATATGCAAAGATGGTCACCAATTCATTGACCCACCGCAGCATGCGTAGCTTAACCTAATCGATCGAACAGTGCAGCTGTTATCACTTAGCCACAAGCCCCTCAATTAAAAGTCGCTTGTGTGCCTGTAGTAAAATTGTGGCGCATCTACAATGCTCTACATACGGAACTTAAAATCAACAAATGTAGAAAACACAAAAAGTAAAGTGGCGCCATCTACAATGCTATATGCGAACTACACAAGACTTGACGTCACACCGCAACTATATCAGCTACATCGCGCAAGCAGAGTTTACCGCGCGATCTGCATATATACAAACATCCCGACAGCAATCGTCGGGCAGTTGCCCACCAGACACAACACGTCTGGTCGCAGGATCCTCCTTTACCAAAAGAGTATGAGTGAACTTTACACCCTGTTCCTCATACCTCTGATGCTTCAGATAGAAAACACTAACTATCGCATAAAAAACACCATTTAACGGTTGCAGTTACTCCACACGATTTCATTTTGTTACTCCCGTTGTTCTGTCGTTACAAACATCCCCTTTTATAAATACACGCACGGTCCTTGTCATTCTCTTTTATGGACATGCGAACAACGCTCGTCATGAATAATCCTTTGCTTTATGGAAATATTTTTTTCAAACATTTTCCACGAGTTTCGCCTTTTTTGCGGGATTACAGAACGGGCCATAAGTGTTCCTATGGGAGTTAAACAAATTCATGTTTTGCTAACTTATAATTTCGATTTGAATGGCAGTTTTATTACATTAGCATTTTTATTTATAAGAGTATTACTTTTTGGGAATGATTGCTACATTTTGTCAATAAGGATAATGCCGTGAGGAAAATTTGAGGTATCATATATGGAAAGCTATAAACGTAGAGGTGAAAACAAACCATGGATAGACTGTATGGAAGTTGATATGAATAGTAAGAGGGTGACTACTGGCTGATATGACGATTAATTATGTATTATATTAATTAATTTGAGATAATGGTCGAAGATTGATTTTGATGAGCTGCATTTCTGTCCAACAGGAGAAATTCATTTTGAATGGAGCTGGGAAGTCGGTGTTGTTTTACACTCCAGCATCAGAGAAAGACTATGGGTCCTTAGCGTGCAGAGCTACGAACCTAGCTGGTCAGCAAGTGGAACCCTGTCGGTACTCCCTGCTACCAGCTGTGAGGCCAGATCCATTGGCCAACTGTTCTGCTATCAATCTTACTGATGATTCGGTGGCAATAAGATGTGATTCTGGTAAGTTTCTTAAAAAAAATCTACAACGTGTAACATAACTGACGCAAATCCTAATACTAGTTAGAGTATTCAGTTATAAGCATAATACAAAGACCAAAACGTATTCTTTTTAATGCGAACTGTTATTGTTAAGAAAATTGTGTTGACTCTAGCATTACTAACATTACACATTTTAAATTGAGTCTTATCGTCTTGAAATAAGACTGATTTTTCTTTGGCTCAATCGGTGGCACGTATGGCAAAATACATGACATTAAAAAAACCTACGTTAAAAATGACTGAAATCGATTCAGTAGTCAATTACGAACAAGCTACATTCAAGACTCGTCTATTCTGTTACACCTTGTAGTACCTGGTAGCTGGTTAAAAAATATAAGTCATCTTTGATTTACGGCATAAATTGCTGGGAGCAAAAAGGATAAATCCAAACCACTTCAGGATATCAATCAGGAGATTATAAAACCATGGCGGTTGTTTCAATCTTCCAGTACACTTAGCTTTGTTGCGATTTTTTATGAAGAGCCGTAAGATTTAATGGAAGCGGAAATCAAGTTATTCGAATCACCTGAGCTACAAACTGGCGAGAAAAAAAAAATCGGTGTTGTCTGTTTCATTTCCAGTTTTATTGTGACTTTGTTATGATGTTCTTTAGAACGTTGTAATAGAATAACCACCCTCTTGTTTTTTTTTCTGGTTTATAGATACACTAAAAGCAAAGCGAGTTTTACAGGTTGAATTCACGAATAAAACTGACCGAGATCAGCACATCTAAACCACGTTCAAGAGCTATCTGTATAAATATTCCTCAACAATGATGACACTGACGCTCTAAAATGCAGTTTTAATATGCTGATCTTATACACTTTCATTGGGGAAATTTTTCCTCAGAGTCAATAAAAGGGTACATGTTTTAGTCAAGTCTACCAACAAGCCAATAAGCACAAAATATGGGCCATATTCATAGCAAAAGTACAATTTTAAAAAGTACTAGTCAAAAATCAAAATCAAAAAGTCATTTATTCAAACTAGGCTGAGAGTCAGCTCTTTTTGAACGTTAAAATTACATAAGACAGTCCCCCCAAAACGCCCACCCTTCACCACTTCCTAGTGCTTTAGCTGGGAAGAAGAAGTGGCGCAACAAACTCTCCAGCAGCACAGCTGTCTGTTAAGTTAGAAGAACTTGATTCTATACAATAGTGGGTAATTAACATTACGAAACACAAAAACATTAAATTTGCCATATCTCAGCTAGCACAGGCTTATATACCAACAAAACATTGAAAACATAGTCCAGGCAAATAAAATAAACCAACACATGAACTAATATAATTATATAACTTGTCAGTAGTCAAGCTGACAACTGGTGAAAGAACATGAACATTGTCTTGAGTTAATCACAGCGACCAACAATTATTATCGTTTAAGTAGTCGTTGACAGAATAGTAAGCCTTTGAACAGAGGGTGGATTTAACTTTAGCTTTAAACGCATTAAAATGCAAATCTAGCAAGTTTTTTTCGAAACCGTCGGGTTTCAACTGGACTTAAGCTGGAAGTCACCTTATAATAACAAGTGAACGCGAAAAAATTCTCACTGTGAGCATGCAGCAAGCACCATTCGTCCGTTTCCTATGAAAAAATCTCGGAGTCATTTGTTGTAATAATCGAGTCTAATTTTACGTAAATTGTTTTTAAATTTTAACTAGTTTTTTATGTCTCGTTTTACCTATATGGTCGTTTTATTATATACTAGTTGCGATCTGATTGACTTGTTAGAGCCCTCATTGTTCTGTTGGGAAAAAGGGATGGGATTATTCGTACTGCATCACTTCATCTCCTTCTTGTACTAAAACAATGATGACTGTATCTACAACAGAAATATAAACAATCCATTTTTTTAGGTTATGACGGTGGTCTTCAAACATTATACTTCGTGGAAGTATGGGAATCTAAGAATTTAGTAGCAAATGTGTCCACTGCATTACCAGCATGGATATTGCGAAGTCTTGGCTCAGGGAAGAGTCTGAAGCTGGTGTTCTTCGCGGCTAATGCCAGGGGAAGGTCAGAGACTGTTGTCATGAGGATAAATACTTTGACACGTCTTGCTCTACATACAGGTATGTACCGAGTTACTTGGTTTAAAATTATGTGGAGGGTCAAAACAAAAACTTTGCTCTTTCATGCAAATATCTGCCTTTTGCTTAGCTTAGACTGTACCTACTTAAAGCAATTCATTTAAAATGACGTACGATCAACTGTGGCATCTTTACTTTGTACAAGGGACTTTATCCATGAGTACCTACTGTACTTACATATAATATGTCAATTACTAAACATCTGTTGCTAGCATCTCAAAGCGATACAAAAGTATTAAATTCGACTATTTGTGCAAGATTTATAGTATAAATTTCATTCATGTTCATATTTTACTAATGGAATGTAAAGATGCCATAGTAAGCGGTAGCTAATTATTGTTGCCATTTATTTGTTCATGCTCAAAATTACAAAACAGACCTACTGGTAGAAAATATAAAACAAGCTTTAACCGTAAAATCCATCATTTTCACACTCTATCGTGCAATGTTTTGAACTTTCTTGAAACAAACGAAAAGCGTTAATTAAGTTGTTAGGAGTTACATCCTCAATTATTCATTTCTGAATACAAAATACTGTTTTCGTTTTGTTTCCTTTTGAGTTTCATTAATTATTAGAAAACTGAATATTCACAATCGTGAAAAGAATCGCGTTGGTGTTGAATACTAAATTGGCTGACGACCTAGCTTTTTGCTAAATTCTGTCTACCGTCAAATTGGATTGACAACTGGCGTAATTGGTCGATGAAATTTTAAACTTTGATGTTTTGAAACTCTAACACAGTTGTCATGTTAATTGAATTTGTTAATCCTGTGATCCTAACTAATTTACCTTAAAAAATATTCTTCAAGCCTTTTTCCAATAGAATGAATTGAGTAAAATAGAATAAGTTTTAATTTTCAATTGATGTTTTTTGATGGAAATAGGCACCCTATGGTTTTCCTTGATCATTAAATTTAGGCCGCTTACGGACTTGTTATTATTTAATTTTTTCTAGCAAAAAGTATCGATTTTCTTTTTATATTTCCCTAAATTTCTACAACGGTAGATCCAGAATCACATGGCCAAAATTGAAACAAAAGCCGCCATCTTGTTTTTCTATACAATTTCTATGACAATTTCACTAATGTTTAACAACAATGCCCTCATGCAAATGTAATTGAGGCACTCTAATATTCTTGAAGCAGTCTAAATTGAAATCTTTGTAAGTCTAGTTCTAACAATTACCTTTTTATCAACAGAAGCTAAATCCGGTAAAGCAGTGGGTGTCGACGCCAGTTGGGCTTTAGGAGTGATAGCTGGAATCGCCGGGACCTTGGTGGCTATCGTGGTTATTGCTCTGTTGGCTAGAAGAAGACAGCATCCTCCTATGCAGTATGAAGGTAAAAATACCAAAAGCATTTGTAGTAAATACAAAACAAAACATTAGCAATCCGGGAGTGCCGACAGAAGTGAAAACTTGAACAATCACGTGTTTATTTTTTTTAATCGTCAGGAAATATTTAATTGTATAGGAAATAATTTAAAATGAAGTGTTTTTTTCATTCATTATTATAAACTACTGCTACAAAAATTATATTACAATTTTCATGCACAATATATGCACATACTTTTATACAGAGGTGTCGGTAACGGTGTAGCGAGTTCAACTGTTTTTTCCCATCTCAAAAAATGCCCATCGCGCCTAAAGAAGTTTTCGCTTCAAAAATCTTAATTTTTATTTATAGTGGACCTTACTAGAACCACTTTAGACAAAAATTCCCAGTAGATTGAAGCTTCACTGAGGTTAAAATTATCTATCTGCCAGATAGACATCCCATTTCTTCCAGTGGGTGTCGTAGAAGGCGACTAACGAGACTTACCAGAGAATGGGCACCAGCGTTCTCTGTGCATTTTGCCACCATACTGCGATCGCCAACCCGCCTGCCAAGCGTGGCGATTATGACGAAACCCCCCAAAAATGACAAGCAGTCCTGCAAAACGGCCCCTAGTACCCGGCAGCCCGCTTACCCTTGGCTACGGTAGCGACCAAAGTTACGGTGAGGCAAGGGGTGCTAAGAATCTCCGGAGGAGATCTGGCTACCACAACAAACGAAAACTGCACCTGGCAACCTACACCACACGTACACTTTGGACCGACGAGAAGATTACCGAACTCGAGGAAGAATTGAGCAGGTTACGGTGGGGTATAGTAGGGTTTTCTGAAGTCCGAAGAGAGGGGGAGGACTCGATAATTCTCAAATCCGGTAACCTGATCTATTTCCGGGAGGGCGGCCAGCAGTCCCAAGGTAGTGTCGGGTTTGTCGTCCATAAGCCCTTGTGAGCAACGTGGTGAAGATCGAGAGTGTGTCGACCACGGTGGCGTACCTTATGCTCAGAATATCTGCAAGATATTCGCTGAAGGTCATACTGGTCTACGCCCCGACCTCGTCACACCCTGACGATGAAGTGGAGACCATGTATGAGGATATATCCAAAGCCATGCATGGCTCCAAAACTCATTTCACCTTTGTCATGGGGGCTTCAACGCGAAACTGGGCAATCGGGACGATGATGAGCTGAGAGTGGGGCAATTTGGAGTTGGACATCGGAACCACTGGGGTCACTTATTGGCCAGTTTTATGGAGAAGGAAGGCCTCTTTATGATGAACTCCTTCTTCAGAAAACGTGAGCATAGAAAGTGGACCTGGCAGAGTCCTGATGGTGCAACTAAAAACGAGATTGACTTCATTATGTCGACGAAGAAGCAAATATTCAATGATGTCTCTGTGATCAACGCGGTGAAAACCGTGAGGCAGGGAGACGTTATCTCTCCGAAACTGTTCACCGCTGCACTGGAAGATGTTCTTCAAGGTTCTGGAGTAGAAGGGGGCTGGCATCAACATTATTGGCGTGTACATCACTCACTTTCGATTTGCCGATGATATAGTGGTCATGGCTGAGACCATGGAGGACCTCAGTGCAATGATCGACGACCTCAGTAGAGCTTCCAAAAGAGTGGGTCTAAAAATGAACATGGACAAGAAAAAGGTCATGTTAAATTCCCATGTAACACCCACTCTCAGGACAATCGGAGGCGCTATGCTTGAAGTTGTGGACGACTACGTTTACCTAGGACAAACTGTCCAGTTAGGTAGGTCCAACTTCGAGAAAGAGGTCAATCATCGAATCCGACTCAGCTGGCCAGCGTTCGGGAGGGAGGCTTCGCAATATCTTCTCGTCCCAAATACCGCAGTGTCTCAAGACGAAAGTCTTTGACCAGTGTGTGTTGCCAGTGATGACCTATGGTACAGAAACGTGGTCGTTCACAATGGGCCTTATCAGAAGGCTTAAAGTCACCCAAAGAGCAATGGAGAGGCCTATGCTTGGAGTTTCCCTACGCAATCGAATCAGGAATGAAGAGATCCGCAGGAGAACCAAGGTAACCGACATAGCCCGAAGAATTGGCAAACTTAAGTGGCAGTGGGTAGGGCACATTGCTCACAGATCAGATGGCCGATGGGACCGAAAAGTTCTGGAGTGGTGACCGCGTACTGGAAGACGTAGAGTGGGAAGGCCTCCCACAAGGTGGACTGGTGACCTTGTGAAGGCCGCGGGAATCCGATGGATGTGGGAAGCACAAGACCGTTCGAAGTGGAACAGCATGGGGAGGCCTATTTACAGCAGTGGACGTCTTTCGGCTGAAATAATGATGATGACACATAGACAAATATACCTTGTCGTTTTATGTCGTGCAAGTGACATTAAACCCAAAGGTGATAAAGCAATTACCAGGTCGATCATCTTATTCTTTAAAATTTATTGGAATCAATTAGGGCTGGCTTGACACAAATTTACAAAATGAACACAATTTTCATAAGAAAGTAGCTTAAGGTAACCAACTTTTCCCTTGAAAGCATGGATAAATTAGGTGCCATAATGACCCAACAAACTTGCTGGGATTAGTGACCACTGGATTAAAAATATAAATGAAATGGGGAAAATCAAAACCACTTATTTATTTATTTTTATTTCAGACATAACATTCGTCCATAGCTTCAAACTCATATAAATAAATTCTCTAATACTCATAAATCTAAACTTAAAATATTCAACAACTCGGAAAAATATAAAAATAATTGTCAAAAAACTTATAAGAATCGTATAAAAAAAATAAAAAATAAAATGTAAAATATAAAATTGTCAAATTGCAAAGTGATATAAAAATGTCAAAATAATACAAAGTTATTGTGTTTGAATTTTTGTGTTCAGTCAACTTCTACGAAAAAGAAAAATCTTACTATTCTTGCATTTTTCTCTGAGTATTACATTTTATCTGGTGGTACAAAACGTAACCAACGAAATATTTCGGAAAGAGACGAGCGAAAATATCCGCGCTGAAATTCAAACAGTGAAAATTGGAATGCAGCGAAGCATAAAAAATATTTCACATAAAGTATGATTACTCAAATTGACAAAGGTCGATGAATCATTTATGTGTACATGATCGTAGCGTGTCCAATTTTGATAGATGCTATGAATCTACGAAATAACAGTATTTAACCGAACCATGGCGTGTGCAGCGCCTATAATTTAGAATATAAACGACACAAGTTTGAATTTTACGGTGAAATTGTCGCCAGATAGTGCCAAAGTAATTTTCTTTAGCCATTCTCACGTAATGTGACTATAATTTAATACGTAACACCTTCAATTATAACTTGAAATTTCCAAACGAATTTTTAATTTTAAGTTGGCAATTCTGGTTTATGTTATAGTGACGTGCCTAATGCCTTTTTATTATCGATGTCTCGGATAGGTAATTATTTTGAGGGTAATATAAAAGCAATATAGAGGTTCGTACCTTCGACCACAAATAAATCGAAATTGCTTCGCTGGGCAGGTTTACTGGCGAATAGCGGTGGATTCTGTCGCGTGACTGGAATTTTTGAACGCCTCGGACGGGCCGGCTGTGGGCTTCACTGCATTTGAAATGTGATTTATGTCCTTTTGCATTTGGAATGAAATTGCAGATGTTCCGTCTGTCGATGGACGGCGACAGCGAAGTCTTTATTAAGTTTCCATATTATTAAATAAATTGTCTTTTAGACGTTTGGCCGTTTGCGTCACGTAGTAATACTTTTACGTGATATTTTCAAAATGGCTGTTTTAAATTTAAGATGGCAGTAATGACATTGAGTATGACATTTTCAAAAATAAAATGGCCGGCATTTTTTGGCCAACTGGCATTAATTACCACAATATAATATAATCCACATAATTAAAGGTGCTTAGCAAGACACATCAAACCGCTGCCGTGAAGAATATCGTACCAATAAACAGGAAATTAGTATCCTGATACTCTATTTAATTTAGGAATAAATTTGATATACTGCACTGGGTTTTAATATCGGTCACTCCTTGGAAAATACTGATCAATATAATCAGCCTTCCATGTTCCCACTGCTGGGACACAGACCTGGAAGTCTTGTCCTCGGGTAGAAGGAATGGGCCGTAATCACCAGGTGGGCCCAGTACAAGTTTGGGAGATGTTACATGTTCACCGCTTTGAGAGCAGTGGTAAAGAAATAATTTACACAAAGCACAATAAAATAAATAATTAAGAAAAAAAAATACACGCGCCTGTCAGGTTTTGAACCTACGACATACAACTCGTAAACCGTGACTATTCCCACTTGGCCACCAATGCTCTAGAAAAAACACTGATAGTGACCCGGAATTGATTAAACTTGAAGAATCTTCTTTAGGGTTTCAAGTTAAGGAAAGGCGTGTCCCCTTAATAAATCAGATTAACTTTCGAAGTTTGTCAAAGCTTGTAGAAAAACCCTTGTCTCGATAAAAATAGGATAAGCTTCAGATAAATTAGCCGTTACATAGAGACAATAATCCGTGTGTTACCTTAAGTAATACAAAGTACACTACCGATACTTCAACAGAATATCCTATCATACGAAAATTGAAACGCTGACAACTACTTCGAAGCATAAACTCAGCATATCCCCTCTACAAACACGCGTAGAATGGCAACCTATGGCAACACAGAACGGCAACGTGTTATGTGAACAAATATTCTAACCGTTCCGTCAACAGTCGCGCAGTGACGAACAGACTGCTCTGAGATGGTTAGAATGTCATGCAACCACTTCGTTCGTCCCGTTAGTAATATTATTAATGGGGACAAACACGAGACAAGGAAGGTTTGACAGTAAATAACATTGACGTGCCGCGTAATGTAATTTTCATAACGTGAATCTTCGTGACGTGTTTGGTTTTGAATGTTTCTGTTCAGATAACGGAAAAAGGGTTGGAGTTTGAATAGCAGTTGCTAGCAAAAGAAAAAAAAACCATGTTGTTGAAGAATTATTTCGTAAAAATCTTTAAACCTACGTGTTTATACAATGTGTAAACAGGATAAACGGAAGACCGCAAAAAAGCCTACACTAGGCACTAGGTCAAATATTTATAAATAATGAAACCAAACGAGGTTTAACTAAATTAATTTACAAATATTATTATATTCTTATTATTTAATATTCTAATAGAGGTGTTTGGCGAGGTGCGATAATCCGGGACCTGTTGTATGTAAATAATGACGGAAACCTATTCTGAAGCCGCCTCTGAACAAACTTCTTTCAGGTCTTGTGTTTCTTCCGTAAAGTATTAATTCTTCATAGTGAATCAGTACGGATGACTTCCGTACCATTCGACATTTTAAATTAATGTTTAGAGAAAAAAAACCGTACCTAGAACGTTAGCAGCAGAGCGATTACCTAATACATAAATCTACAACAAATTTTCAACACAGCTTGGCTAGGGTTTTATTCGTAGAAATAGACTTGACGATCACAATTAGCTTTCAGAGGATAATATGGAACTACTGTACCATTATTGAATTATTTTCAGTTGTCAGAACTACTGAAAACCTCAGAAAAGTTAATCTACTTATAGAAATAGCGTCCACATAAATCGATAAGCACAGAATAGGTACACACTTATTAGCACGATTTCCACAACCTACTTTTACAATAATCAGAATGATTTATTCTTTTCCTTGCCTCTGCCATTAAGATTTAGTACAAATTCCTGGTATTGTTGGAAATCGCGAGCATGAAAAGTTATGTTCCAAAAACTTTGTAAGCAACAAACGTTTTCATAGAAATAATAGCCTTTTAGAAATATGGTGCAATAAAAACATTTACCTATATCGAGAAAAACATTCGTTGTGCCAGCCCAGTGCCAGGTAAATTTAGGACCTGAGTTGTAAATGTCGTGTCAGACAACCGTATCGTTATATCGACACTGAAATCATCGATATCGATTTAACTTTTGTTGTTCGCTACACTACATTAAAAATGAACGAAAATGAGCCCTAATTTAGGCAGAATGTCTGAGTTACTAAACTACTTTAAGGTAATTTACTAGTACGTAACATATAAGAGTATAACATGCTAAACCTATCTAATGCTGTCCCAAACTTTCTTATTGCTCTAAATGAGTAAATCACGAGTGCTTCCAATTCGTAAATGGCAAGCTTTGAGTTGAGGAACTTGTAATCTATCCTATGCACTCCGTACCGTACTACCGCTTGACCCTAAGTTTACCTCGCTCGCTACGCTCAAAACATCACAAAAGACGAAGCAAACTAAAACCTACACTACAAAGTCTTCACATCATAAAGAATGATGGATGTATGCGTCAAATTCAATATTTTTAAACCAATTTCACGTTCATAGTTCACCTTATGGACGTGCGATATATACCATATAATTTATTTTACCTTATTTTTAGCTCCTATGCAGACGGTGAAGGCTTACAAAGGCACTATACAAAGCACCAACCATTCTCCGGTTCAACCTGACGATAAAAATCCTGATGTGGTACCTCTGGGTAAAGGTAATATAGGTAGATCGATTTTTATTTATCACAAAATGTTTTATTCGCTTTATTTGTTCGATGCAACTCTTTGCTTTATTGTTGACATGTTACTAAACAAATAAACGTAGTCACTGTACATAAATCTGTTTGTTCATTTTATATTTCATCGATGTTTACTTTCAACTTTACACAGCCGCGTCAAAAATAAAAGTTTTAATGTAATTTTTAAATTAAGATTGATCGCTGATCATTTTAACTAAATAAATTATGTTTTTTTTCCTTCTAATGTTATTCACTTATGTGCATTTTAAAACTTTGATAATTTTGATTGATCAATCATTTTGTTTTTTTCGCTAGATTTCAACAGTGCAAGGGATTTAGAACGCCCGCCGGAGCCACCGCCTTATGGGGCAGTTATTTCTCCTCCTGTGGGGGCATCAAGGAGTTCTAATAGTCTCCATCATCATGAAGTGAGGCCTGTTACACCGCGTACACCGATTACTCCTGCTTCTGATGGCCATGTAAGATTATAATGATTGGAACATATATGTAGTATTTCAGTAAGTTAAATACTAATACTAGGGATGCCTCGATACGTCTTTTCTCCGATACGATAACGATACCGATGCTCTTATAAAAATATCGGCAATACCGATACCGATACGCTTATTGATTTCAAAAATGAAGGTAAAATAAATAAAACACAAGTCAGGTTATTTTTTTTATTAATTTAAAAAGAACAAATAACAGGACAAACTAAAGAAAACCGTTTATAACTATAGACAGGTTGAGATTAGTTAAGAGTTTAATTAGCATAGTTAATTCGTGCCTCGTTTGCAACGAAATATATGAGACATCACCCGCGATTACATTACATTTTTAAAGCGCGAAGTTTGAAAAGTATTGTTGAATGCGTCACAAAAATATCGCTCATGCCGATGTATCGGCAAACTTCGAGTATCGCCGATATATCGGCATCGGTATCGTTATCGGATGCATCCCTATTAAATTGTTAATGAAAGGTTTTTTTTGGGAATAGTATGAATCAAATATTACTGACTGTTTTGTAAATTAAGATCCACTTGCTCCATTAATTGCTTGTACACATACATACATAACCTCACGCTTATCTCATGCTTACATACTCTTTTTGTTTTGTTTATGTTTATATAGTCACCAAATATGAGTTAAACATGTTTAAAACAAACATCGTTGTGTCTCTGTAATTTAAAAACGATTGAAAGAAACCAAACGATGTTTTTTTTTTTTCTTTTTGGGTGGGTAAATCATCAAATGACTTGTCCCGCTCTGGTTGGAGCAGGAGGGCGTGTCAGACTTTTACTGACTAAAACCCACCCATGTTCCTTCAGCTGCCCGTATGCCAGGGGCCGCGGTATCTCTTTCGAACAACCCGCACCCCTAGCAGGCATTGGCCCTTGCGGGCCCCACCAGCTGCTGCTGACGTCCTCCTGCGACGGGTCAGTACAGTGGCCCCGCCGCCAACCACTTTTCGGCCGCAGGGGATAGGGAGAGCGGCCAACGCTATACCGACACTCCTCTTCCCCTGCGGCCCCACCGCGTCCGCCATCAAACGGTGGCGGCCCCGTCCAGGCTACGGAAGGGAAGAGCGCTACTCAGAAGTACCGGCACTCCTCCTCCGCCGCAGCCTGTAACTCTCAGCCGCGATGCCTCCTATTCGACATCGCGGCCCGCCTCAGTTGCGATGCACCTCACCGCAACCTACTTTTTGGCCGCTACGTCGTCGGCTTGGAGGCACAAGCCCTAACGAGCGGCCCCACCTTGGGGTTCCTCTTCGCTTCACCGTGGGAGGGTGACCACGGTTACTGAGCCCCCCCGCAACGACAATGCGGGAACCCCACTGGGGGGAAACCAAACGATGTTTCAATACGTTTTAGCACTAAACGCATTTAGTATTGTGTGTGGTCAGCGGGTTTTAAAGAATTACGAACAATTTGTGTCGAAATACATGAAAACATTTGCTACATACTGACGATAGATTACCTATATTCCTGAAACGGATTTGAATGTAGCTGAATTCCAACGCTTATGTGATTAAACTAGCCAAATCAGATCACAGACACCCACAAATCTATGTCCAGCGATGAAGTTAATAGATCTATCATTCAGAATGCAATGCGTGAAGGTTCACCTCCTCGAATTTTGACAACTAATGGAAAATTTCGCGTAGGTGAACCTTTTCAGAGAGAGTATTAATTTTATTTTATTAAATATAAGTCCAGTTAGCAATTTTTCGAGTTTACTTATTAATGAGTAGTCTGCCTTTGGAAGTTTAAAACCCTAATTAGTGGAAAGTTATTTTAAATCAATATTAAATTAGGATAATTTTCTGTTGATTCAGCTGAGTTGGTAGAACTTAAAGATTCTTGTTTCAGCGAATTATTATTCGAGTGTGTTAGAAAATGCTACACTTTTTCCGTAACCTCATATTTTTCGTTATTTTTTTTTTTAAACGTTGCCTCACACTAGCAATTGCTCCTGTATTGTGGGTTTGTTTACAAACATTTAAACTTACATACACAAACAGCCAGACCCGGAACAAGTAGTTGTATATCATACCAATATTTGTTCCGTGCGGGAATCGAACCCGCGACACGCAGTGCACTAGTCAATCGCTTAACCGCTGCGCCAACCGTGCCGTCAAATATTGGTTGTAGTCTTCTATGTATGTGTGTGATACATATGAGTTGCATATACAACGTCTTGCATTACGACATTAGTCAAGATGCTTGCTATGAAAATATACTGATATAGTCTCTTTGAACGTTGACTGTATCGAGAAGTTAATATTCTGCGGAGTTAACTCTGACGGCAGATGTCACTCAAAACCTTTAACAGGAGCTTCGAATTCAGCCTTTGATGTGCGGCGTACTGCAAGAAGATGTAGATATGTAAGGAACAATTTACCCGAGTTCTGTTTTCGTTTTTTAAGTTAATTTTCTTCTAATATTTTCACCACTTCAATAAAATTCTTCGGAAAAGGTTTTCAGACTGATTTTTTTATAATTTAAGAACCAACTTCACTTTCATCTAACTTTCTTTCTTCTGTAATAGTTTTCTTTAAAATATAATTTCTTCTTATTTTCTATCTTCACAAACTTCTATCAATATAAATCTTCACGTAGGTATCTGTCACTTTTGTTTTTTATGTAAATTGCAAAATTTTATTTGCTGGCTTAAGGGTCCCCATGTATTGGAGTTATGTAGGCAAAATAAAAGAGAACTGTTCAATTCAATTAACTACTAACGACTTTTGTAATAATTTCATTGATTAGTGTGTCCTAACTGGACAAATATACGATTAGGCGATCTGCACACTACAATATACACACATACAGACATACGTAAACTCACATCTTTTTCTCATGGGGTGGGCAGAAACTACGGGACGCCACACTCCTTTTGTCTGGTCATAGTTCGCCGGTTGCAGGTACTACACACCTGCCCTTTCTGAATAACATCAACAATAAGATCACTATGCTCTCCTGGAGCCTTGTAAATACTTTTTGTTAGCCGTCCTTCATTCATTCTCTCAACGTGTTCAAACTATCTAAGCATACTATTTAATTTTTTGTCTCTACAGTTTATGTTATACCGCACCGTTGTCTATAGCTAATATTATTTGTCCTTTTAACTCAGAGCATCGGAACCTTGGCAGAAGATCGTCGAAGCGTGACCAGCGGTACATTCTCTAGGCGGAGAGAAGTGGTCACGACTAGAACTCCACTACTAGCGAATGCGAGAGAAAGCTGTGTCTAGTCTGAAACTACTATTTTAGTACGAATTTGAGTCAAAGGGATCATGTTACACGTTTATTTTCTAGAATATTTTTTTACTATCTAGGGTTACGTCTATGATATGGCTTAACGTGTGTTTTGGGAATGTGGTGGGTTGTTGACTTAGTTTTTGTATTACGATTTCTGTGCGGAATATATTTTTGGTTTGGTAATATTTAACTTTGAATAATTTAACTCGTATTTTTTTTGGTATTTTTCGAGAGATTTTTATGAGAACTTACGTGTCTTTTTTGAGATTTGAGTATTTATTGTTTCAAGACCCTTTCTCAAAGATATAACGATCGATATTTTTGTAAATATACATCGAAGTAAATTTCGAAAGACTGTTAAAACATAATCCCTTTGACGCAAACACGAATGTAAATTAGGTAAAATGTTTGTTTTATAGGCAATATTCACTTTCAAAAAGAGATATTATATCAATCTAAGTAAATATAAGTGTAATTAATGTTCTGGAAACTGGCACTATTCTGTAATAGGCTATACATACTAATGATCAGATGGTATACATTATAAATTATGTATATATACATAACTTCGGGTATGTTTTATTCCTTCGTAACATGTACTATAACTACATGTAAACAAGGTTCACTCTTAAGTAAAGCTTATTGAATTTATATGGTTAAGTAGGTGTATCTACCTACATAAATGATTCGTTGTTTGTTTATTTTGATCTACCTATCAGCTTTCAGCCTCTGAAAGCTTGATTAAGATGTAAGAGGAACTAAGGGCCAGCCACGTGACTGATATATCAGTGAAAACGATCATTGAAAAGTCCACAATATATTGGATTAACATAGCATAATTTGCCTATAATTTTCCCACTGTTGGGACAAAGGCCTCCTCTCAACGAGAGCATGTGATTTCGTAATTTACCACCACCAATTTTTGGTTCGAGGACATGCCGGTTTCCTAACGATGATAGCAGTGGTTTTGATAGCAGTGGTCATGAAGAACTAACACAAAGTAAAGCACTTGTTACCACCACTTGGCCACCACTACTCCATAACACAAGGATTCTATCAATCTTGAAAGTTGATAAAGAAATAATAGTACCAAATGCTTCGAAAGCAATTGCCACATTGTTTAGATCCTCTGGACGTATTATCATAATTATCTGTATGTTTTAAATTGTTTTTATGAGTGTCTAAAATATTGTCGTTTGGAATTTGTTTAGCAAATTGCTCGCGACTTTCACAGTCTAAATTTTATTAGGATGTTATATACCACTTAGATTCGAAGCAAACTCGTGTCCAGTGCCAGTGTTTGGCACTGATCGAGTGTTTAGCGCGACCAAAACACTGATGCTAGAAAAGGTACGGAAAACTTTCCTAAGATGCCTCTTCTTCAAGCATTTCTTTCCCTATTACCAACATTTTTTTTAGGTATGTTGAGAAGAGACCTTGTTTAGGTCACAGTGGCCTGCAAGAACTTACGGGGACGTATCGACTGCTCAAAGTTTCATGGCCTTGTCTGCCGATCAGACACCTTTAGAGTAGCCCTCACAATCTGTTTGCGCAATGGCCATATAAAGTTGTAGCCAGAGTCGAATCCCGAATCTGTCGTACTCCAAAGATGATGACCCTTCTTACTGCCAACCCTAACTGTAGTGTTTTTGCGGGTGAATGGAATAAAATTACGCGTGTAAGTCTGGTGTTCTGTAAGAGAATGTAACTGTCACCGTAAAATTGGAAATACCGTTAGATTATAATCTATCTCGCGAGATTGTAAACTTTCGATAAATTGTGAACTACACCCTGCTGCCGACCGACCGAATAGGTTAGGTTAGGTTAGAATTGCGACCAACCGCGCGTGAGCCGAGCCAGCGAAGCGAGCGGTACCGCGGCAGCGGCCGGCGAGAGCTACTTCCAAGTTAGTGGCAGTTACTTGACTATTTAGTAATAGCGCAAGGTACTATCCGTCTTGATACCAGTTTACGATTTGACGGTTTCACTTCGAAAGATAATCTATCGAAAAATAATGCGTTAAATTGTAAGCAGTATGTTACGATTCACAATCTTTCGACAGTTTACAATCTCGCGAGATAGATTATAATCTAACGGTATTTACAGTTTTACGGTGACATATGCAAGTTCTGAGTTGAGCTGTATGATTACTTATAAATGCGTGCACTGAATGGACAGGTCCACTCAATCTGTGTGGCTCTTTCCTCAAACGACCATTTCATACACCGATCCACATGGCCTTCACATGATCTGACCAAGATTATGTCTGGACTTTAAAAGAGACGCCGACCTCATCTAGTTTAAAAAAATATGATTGACGTGTAAAAGTGTTTGTACAAACCTGCTTACAGAAATAAAATCATTTATCATTTATCATTTATCAAGGGAGTCCTCTGTTCCATGTTAATTTTAAATTAAATTATGTACAACGTAAATGTTTCATAACATAATTGCTGTCAACCTAATAATTATTTCTACATTATGTAATAGAATTGGCGTTGTACCATTTTATTAACTATAGTAAATAAATTGGTGTCAACTGAACTTTTCACTAAGACTAAACTACAAGCTTTTCAATGAACAAAGATCTATAAATAAATGATGTTTTGGGACCTTTCCGTCAATTGAAATTTATTTCAATATCCCACTTATTGTCTAACACCCACCGATAAGAAAACCGAGATAATCCTTTGGGAGCGTACTGTGTTGTACATACGTAGTGGGATGTGCGTAGGACGATAGAATGAAGAGTAATTCACCTGATGAGGTTAAAGCCCTGTATTCCTTTGAAACAAAGTTAAGAAACCACTGTAGAGCATTGTTTCCCGCAACATCAAATGAAGCTGGGGACACTGTTGGCAAATTTTTGTTAACCATTAATGTAGCATCTCACGTTTCATGCACAAGGTTGTGGATTCTAATCCGGGCACGCGCCAATGAAACTTTTTCAATCCACATGTTCTTTCTGAGTCTTCCACTGACATCAGTGACAGAAAACTATATATCATCATCTACTTGGCCTTTTGCTAACTGTGTTGAGGTCTATCAGTATTTTTAATGGAATGACTGCCTATCTGACCTCCACAACCTGGGTAAATCATCAACTGGTTACTGGGTCATATCATCCCCTTGGTATGACTGGCTGTCAGAATTTAGGCCTTTTGACGACTGATACAGA
Source organism: Polymixis lichenea (assembly GCA_949091785.1). Classification (NCBI taxonomy): domain Eukaryota; kingdom Metazoa; phylum Arthropoda; class Insecta; order Lepidoptera; family Noctuidae; genus Polymixis; species Polymixis lichenea. The sequence continues at coordinate 2,088,920 of OX420939.1, read as the reverse complement.
TCCACAAATGACAGCCGGGACCAACGGCTTAACGTTCTTGCCAAGGCACGGAGGGGTCTTGGTATGAAACGATGGCCACCCAGCCAAGGACCGGGCGCGCCAAGCGTTACTTAACCTGATGGATCGACCCGTGAAGCTGTTATTACTTAGCCACAAACCCCTTACATTGGTGAAGAAAAACATCGTGCAGAAAACTATACTAGTTTATAGATGTATGAAATCTTCAATTCGCCTTAAGCAAGCGACTACACGAATCACCAGATTAAGGCTCATGTCTTCTCTGTATAAAAAGAGGGCTTTGTCCTGCAGTGGGCCCATAATAGGCTGGTATTATAACATGTTGCAGTAACACCTTGGTGAAACCAAAATACGCAACTTCGTTTCCCAATGACGTAACTTAGCTAAATATAAATTTACAAAGCTGACAGCAATCTTAATAAAAACTACCGTGATATTAATCCCTAAAGGCAGATGTGCCAACTGTATTAAAGCCGAAGCGGCACAAGCAAACCTATCCTCATTAATTTCTTGGGCACTGTTCCAATTTCCGCTCATAATTTTTCAGGAACAAATCCGATCACAGACTGTGCATCAAATTATCATGCATATTAGAATTGGAGACGGTTTATTGGTTTATCAGCACGTACTTGTAACATTATTATCACTATGAAAACAAGACATCGATTAGAAGTGAGGGTCATTCATACTTAAGTACAGCGCAGACGACAGACTATCCGTGACGCACATTTTAGTCTGCGAAAATAGAACCTAAGCAATTATATGCAGTAACGCATACGACGCGCAAAAAGTCCGGCGCAGAAGAAATCCGTGACATTCTGGCAGATTGCGCCGCGCCGCGCACAAGAAGGGCGCGAAAAAAATAAAACGTTTGCTTCAAAGTGCGCTAACGCAGACGGCGCACACTTTTAGTATGCAATCTGCACTCGTTAGTGGGGTACGTAACTAAAGTACGCGATATAATACCATGGCGCTAAAGATCGATGTATCGATGTTAATATAAGAAATACAAAACAAACCAGCAATTTATGATACTTCTAAGGCAGAATATCGTGATAGACATTTAAAAAGAAAATTGTAGGAAGAAGATACAGTACCTACTACAGTTCTAATGACGTAATGATCGAAGGTGTGCGTTAAAGTCTGCGTAAAAGCCACGACGGACTTTTTGCATTACATGCAAACATTTTGTGCGCCACAGACTCGATCGCACAAGTGTGTCGTCTGCGCTGCACCTTATACAGACAATTGTAAAATCGTATTTTCATTCATTCTTCTTTCAGAAACCGAACTAATCTTAAGTCGGTAATTGAAACGGAGTCGGAAACCCCCGTAACTTCAGCCGAAACTACGGACTTCGTGCTTAGGGTGTAACCTGATTGGTGGATATGAATGAGTTTGCTATGTTATTTTTATAAGTTTGAAGTCTCGCTGCGCTTCGACTAATTGACTCTTACATTCACGATAGGTGCTCAGGTCAATAGCTTATGAGAAAAAGAATGCAAAATAAAACCAATTTTGTTTCTACATTATTATATGAACACTGAACTTCTTTCATTTTGAGCGTACATCATAAGGAAAGGTTTTATTAACTTTTTTTTATTACAACCTACCTATGTTATACTACAAAGAAAAACAAAGACAAAAATGAATAATAATTTTAAATTTTTTCATGGGTACAATTTACAACTTAACGGTTTTAATTTGGTTTTTTTTTAATTATAAATATAACCAATATAATAATAGGTATGATTAAATAGTGTTTTACGAAGGAAAAAAAAAAATCTCAGGTGACTAGATATATTATAAGAAAACTCTATACACCTACATAGTACATGTGTTCATTATTTCCGTTTTCCCTAAAACTAAGTGTCCTTCTTAAATTATGAGTAGTTTCAAATTTATTTAATTTTACGAACATTCACTTGAATGTTCCATAAAGTCCTTATATTATTTTATTAGACAGATAATATATAGCATTTCTATTATAAGTCTAAATATTAGATTTGTTTTTAGCAAATACTTGTTATTTTATAAATAAAAAGAACTTTTATTAAATATTTACTTCTGTGATTTATAAACGACTGTTTACTTATTACATTTTCATTATAAGTATAATTTATAAATATTTTATTGGTCTTTTTATAAATAGAAGTTTTGTACATTAAACTTTTCAAATTGTAAATATATTTATAGTTTCGGAAACTGGCTCAATAATGTTATTATAAAATATCATTATAAAGTTTAAAATGTTGGTGAAAAGGTAATTGTTTACGAATATGAGGTTTGTATTTATTTGTATCGAATACCCCTGTTAATGGATTTAAAGTTTAGTTTGAATGGAAAGTAGACAATAAATTTAAAACACGTTGCCGTTATGTTTTTCATTGTATTTTAAAAGCTTTTATGTGAACTGGGCTATCTCCGATAGATTTTGAGGAAATATACACTGGTATTCAACAGCTGGTGTGAAATGTTTCATAAAATCTAGAATTTAAATAAAAACAAAAGCACTTCGTGATATTGTTTAATTCTTTTTTCGAAAACTTTTATGATTTTTAGCATTGGCAATTATAAAACAAATGAAAGACAGCTGGTTTTAAGTAAGCTTTATTTTTCCTAAAGTACTTTGTAATTATCAAATTTAAATTTAAAAGGACCAGACTACTTCGTTTCTTAACGAAAAGAAAAGTACTAGAATCACATACGATCAAGAAAGCAGAATCCAAGTAAATATACCCAACATATGGGCTGTTCGACCTTCCTGAGGATCTTAACCATATTTTCTAGCGGAAGTTATTCTGGCTCTGTAAATGTAACCGACACACATGTACACAAAATGTAAATATGTTTTGGGACATAACTATGAAGACAAAATATTTCCTTTTATCTACGTGACCAGCCACCGTTTACTCTGCAGACTTTATTTATTTATTGGATAAGAGAATGATGAAGATGGTTTTATTTAGAACTTTAATATTTTAACTTTTTTTTATAATTGTTGTGTTTATTGTATTTATTGTGTATATCACAATGTTGGCGAAGATGATAATCCCCTTATTTATAAACTCTGCTTTAAGTTAATGAATGATTAGCGACTGATTACCCATAAATTTTTGACGCTTAAACATCTCTTAACTTTAAGGTGAATCTAGTCGATATTTTTTCCATACAAACTTCGGGAGTGTATTATTCCTCTGTTCGACAATGGACATCAAAAATTAAACATGGTATGGTTTTGTCTCATTATTAAAAATGTCTTTACGGAAACAGAATACTAAGATAAAATGCTAGGAGTCAACAAAGATTCGTTTTTCTTGCTAATTAAACCTAACTTTAGGCGTGATAAAGTAACAAAAGAAGTGCAAAATCTCCAAAACCAAGTCATTACCGACAAAGCTAAAACATCGAAAAGTTTAATAAATTCTACTGATCATTGATTTATGCAGTGGTTTTTTCTTAAAATCCGATCTTCCGAAGGACTTTTCTTAATGTATTACGCGCCTGTTGTACTATACATGATCCTGTATCTTACTGAATAACGTGCGTCTAGCCTAGCGTCGAACTGCCCATCGCTGATACTACCACTATCGGACACAATGCCTGGTGAGACAGCGTGCTTTTTAGCCAGGCCCATCAGTGTGTTCGAACCCGCGACTAGATTCCCCTTCAGCCAAGTTTATAAATAAGAGGGATTTACCCTGATGATGTTTTAAAATATTATTAGGACATTTTCAGAGGTTATTAATTAATTATTAAATACATTAATTTGTTGAATTTATTAAAAAAATATTAGTTACCATTTGAATTATTTCTAATATATATTTTATAATTTTATCTATTTGAATTTATTTTAAATCCCTTAAGACTAAAATGTAATACAGTGCTCATAATTTTTTCTTAAATGAGTTAAAATTGGTCTGCGTTAAATTTTTTATCGTGGTATCCAAATATTATTCAATATAATTTATTTCCTTCAAGTATGTATAAATCACAACTTGAAAGTAGCTTATAAGTAAATAGTTATAATTGACTTTGAATTTCTATAAATAAAATTAAATAAAAATGAATACACTGTGATGCTATAAAATTTATAACTCTCTAAATTATGAATTACATTCATAATATTTATATAATTGTAAATAATAATTAATATTATTAAGAATGTGTTGTCGGTTCTAGGGTATTATGAAAATTACCCTAGTGGAATACTTTAGAAATTTTGTGTATTGTAAATAGTATTAACTTATATGTGAAGAAATATTATAAATAAAAACAATTGAATGTTAATCAAACCCGCTAGTTTATTTGCGATTTTATTCTTTTGTAAAGTCGAAAGGTCATTTCTACTTAGAAATTACTTACTGTTATTTGTTTTATATTTGATAAAATATGGCTGATAAGTTGGATGTGCAATCAGAGACAAAAATCATGTAATTAAATATAAAATATTTATTATTATGTATTTGGATAAATAAAAGTCAAGTGAAGTTTTTCGAATAAACACAACTATTTTTAAATAGGTAAAATAAAACGAATTATTAAGATACTTGGTCCTTTGAAGTAAAAAATGAAACTCATCTTAAATCACCGGTTTTGTCTCTGTTTGAACCAATATTTATTTATTATTATTTAGTTAACATATTAATTGTATGAAATATATTTTAATAGTCTACAATATTAATACATTCTAAATACAGTTAACTGTATTTGTTTAGATTATAATATTTAAGTTTAATTTTGAAATGATAAAACCTGATAAAATAATTCATGTTATCTAACATTTTAAAACACAATAACTTGAAAACACTCCTCGCAGGAAACAATGAACATTTTTAACAATTCAGAAACATTTTACATTAAACTGAAGTAAAATGTGTCCACATATCAAATGAAAATTTCATATTTAAAATTGTAATAGCTTTTCGTTTCCTGACATCATAATGTGGTTACGAGTTACATCACTTACAGGTCGACGATATAAAGTACATTCTACTTATACTTATGCAGACGCTCCGCATGAATGCTTCCCTCGAAATTTTATTCGAGTAATAAAATTCACGGGTACGGCCCAACATTTACACAAAATATTGTGGACTATTAAAACGACATGTTGCATCTATATATTATTACAAAGTATATATATAAATTAATTTTTTATAAGTCTGTTTGATGGTACATTTCTCTACGAAATAGTTAAGTTTGTATAAAAGCGTATAATTTCGGTGATTTTTCAAAGACTTCTTGACATATCGTAATTATTAAGATATGTGTAATACTTCTTGGAATAAATTTGCTTATCGGCAAATCACTTTTGTGTTTATATTTCACCATCTCACCTCTTTCAGGAACATTGAATTGGTAAGTGCACAAAAATGAAACAACTCACGAAAAACAAGCAAGATAATTTTCATAACACGATAATCCAGACCCACATTACAGTATTTTTGCAGCTTTTCATCTCTGCTGCTACAAAATAAATGACACCCTCTGAAGTGTGACGTCTTTGTTTACTTTCACGGCCCTTTCAAAGCCCTTTGACTTACATGTTGGATACACATACACACAAACAAGGTATGCACCCAACATCCTTGGAGAGCGACAAATGCGATGGGATGTGATGCGACGCCACAGCACAAAGTTTCTATTCATATCAAGTAATCGGCAGATCGTATTTCTAAGCTATTTTATCTGATGTTAAACCATGATAGAATAGAATATCTTTAGTTTGCTTATAACATGGTACATGAAAGGTCTTAAATAGAAATACTTTTAAATTTTGATAACTTATTTCAGCAAGCAAAAAATACTATATAATACAATTATAAACAAAAAATTAAAACACTTTAATTAATAACTGCTCAGAAAATACTTCAAAAATCAATATCAAAACGAATTTTAAATCCAAACTAGGCTGAGAGTCAGCACTTTTTAAACGGCGGTTGCGGTTGACGCTTGGCTAGATGAAAACCATTGATTTAAGACTTAAACACTCCCGCCAAGCTTTGACTTTGACTTGATGCATTATATTTTGTAAATTGGTTTCACAATTACTTTACGATGTTACGATGTTGCTAGTAAAAGAGTGATAAATCATTTTTTTCCAGTAAGCAATTATTACCTACATAGGTACCTACATACCGACTACAGTCACCAAAAAAAAAACTCCCGACTTCCAAAAAAACACTACAAAGAGAAAAATAACTTTAATTTCGGAAGACTTTGACTTTGGATATGTATTTAATTTTTTTTGTCACTGCCTTCCGAAATTACAGTTATTTTTCCCTTTGTAGTATTTTTTGGAAGTCGGGTGTTTTTTTTTTCAAAAAAGTTTTTATTTTCACTTTTTAGTGGTTCACATGTGCTTACCCTTACCTTCCGAGTGTACCGGCGTGATGTTATGTTATGAACTGATGTAAATTATAGACAGACATGAGATTTCAGCAATCCCATGCAATCCATTTGCTATCATTTATTGAGGAGTTCCGTTGCCTATCTCCGAAGTTGAAGAACTTCGGAGATAGGCAAGATGAATAGACCTGATGAAGATCAGGTCTTCACCAAATTGAAATGAAACCATTCCGAGAAAATACTCTTCCAAAAACTACCCAAATCGCTTCAAGTGTGCCTATAAAATTTGAAGAGTTCTCTCTATTTCTCCAGGATCCCATCATCAGATCCTGACTTGTTGATCATGGGACCACCTGGGAAATATACCCTTTCAAGCAAAAAAAAAATATCCAAATCGGTCCAACCATCTTCGAGTAATCGGGGAACATACATAAAAAAAAAAAAATCCGACGAATTGAGAACCTCCTCCTTTTGGAACTCTGTTATAAAGAAATAAGTAACCAGGTATAAATGAACTGTTTGTTTTCTATTAATGAAAATAAATTGTATTTAAAAAAAATACATCGCTTTGTTACTAAACGTATACTATAACCGAAGACTCGGTTTCATATCTCTTTTGGTGGTGACGGTATCTACCTCAACACTGTTTTGACCTAACGTGAAAAGTTTTAAATCCGAACAACAAAATTTTTCATATGCGGTTCGTGATGACTTCAAAGTTATAGATTTTAAGTACCTACATTAATCATCAGTGATATACCCCATTTAACACTTAAAGTGTACTGATATCTAGTGGTCACCGAAGCTTTTGGACATCTTTAATACCTACCAAAGGTGTCACAAGACATCTTATTTCGTAAAGAGGTAATTAACCATAGTCATCACAAAACAGTTTCCTAAAATACCTTTAATGTAAGACTGGTATCCAAGCAATATCTGAGGAATATAAACAGCTCAGTTGCTCCATCCAATCCGGTCAACTGAGGTCGTTTAGTGGGTCGTTTGATTTGTTCGAAGCTGTCAAGTGCGGTTAGAGCGGACTGCAAGCCGGCACTCCAGCACTACGGCACTCCGGCACACTACGGCACTCTGGCAGTTATGCACTTGACGACAACGCTTGAAGCCGTCCAATTAATCTTGCTTTAAATGACTCATTGGCTACGAATGTACTAAAGTGTACTGCTGTTTCTGGCTAAGTGTCGGTTTTGTACTAAGTAAGAACTGTTTGTGGTACTGTGGGTTGATAGATCTGTTACGGGATCGTTGCTGTGAGTCTGTCTGTACATGGAGGTAGAAACTGATATAACATGGATGACGTATGGAAGGTTAAAGTAACGTGTTTTCTTATGGCTATTAACTAACATGGGACCTTTCCGAATACAAAACTTGTCTACTTATCTATGGCTGCCACGGGGCTACACCATAAAGTTGACACAGCCTAAAGACATGAAAGAAGTAGAAACCCTATCATGTACGTGCGGGGTTAACATTACGTAAATTCAAACGATTTTTGAACCGAAAATACAACTATCCTAAAGTTAAAAAAATTACGACAAGCACACATACCTTAAATACCTATGAATAAAGTCTAAAAACGAAGTAGATATTTTGTACGAAACGAGTATTTTAAATTTTAAAGTCGTTTGAATTTACTTTACGTTTAGTCCGTGCGTTAGAATTAAGTCCACAGATGCAAAAATGTTCTAATCGATCCCTACCGTACCACCCAGGTTATCTTACCTTATGTGTTTAGTATCTTCATTAGTACAAAGCTTTTGGTGAAGGTTTTTTATAAACTCCTAAACATAATGCACAAAAAACCAAAACAAAAACACAAAAAAAAAACTAATAATTCAAACAAAATGTCTAAATACGGCCACACACATAGACAAAAGACGCTCCCCCGAGCACTCATAAACACGCAACTCTGTAAAAGTTCTTTGAGTGGTAATAAAATAAATTCGCCTAAACAAGGTCATCGCTAAACGGTAGATATATCAGACGTATGGCGTAATTGTAGACTATTGAGGAGTTCCACCAAAAGGTAATGAAAAATTATTGGTTTCGTCATTATCAGCGACGTTTACGTGGAAATAGATCGGCTGAATAACGGTCGGTGTAATACAGAGTTCGGTCTTGTTTAGAGATCAGCATCAGTTCTGGTAGGTACTTTAACCTTAATTCTCTGCGTTTCACGGTTTACTGTGAATACATCTCACACCTTCGTTTTACCGATAACATGGTCATAATGGCAGAGACACTGGAACAGTTAGACCAGATGCTGCACAGCCCAAATGGAGCCTCTCGGCGGGTTGGCCTCGGCATGAATCTGGACAAGACGAAAGTCATGTGCAATTCTCACGTCTTGCTGAGTCCAATCCACATCGAAGGGTTGCTTCTCGAAGTTGAGAAGAAGTATGTCTACCTAGAGTAAATCATCCAGCTCGGTTGACACAACTTTGAAAAGAAGCCGACAGGAGGATCCGGTTGGTTTGGGCAGCGTTTGGGAAACTGTGTCAAGTCTTTTTGTCACCTATTCCGCAATGCTTGAAGACTTCCACCAGTGCGTCCTGCCCGTGATGACATCCGGTACCGAAACGTGGACACTGACAGTTGGGCTGGTATACAAATGTAAGGTCGCTCAGCGTGCTATGGAGAGAGCTATGCTCGGAGTTTCTTTGCAGGATAAAATCAAGAATTGTTTTCTTTTTTTTTTTAAGTAGAATGAAATTATCCGGAAAAGACCGGAGTCACAAACATAGCTTGTAGAGTGAGCAACCTGAAGTGGCAGTAGGCTGGCCATGTTTGTCAAAGGACCGATGGACGGTGGAGCAGACGAGTCCTGGAGTGAAAACCGCGTATCGGCAAACGTAGTGTGGGACGCCCCCAGCTAGATGAACCGACGACCTTAAAAAAGTGGCTTTGACATACTTAATGCGGAAGGTGGAAGATCGAGTGTTGTGGCGCAGCCTTGGAGAGGCGTATGTCCAGCAGTGAACTTCCATAGGCTGAGCTGACTCTGCGTTTCATCCCCGTATCGGATTATCGGGTTTTTCTATTAGTGAAGACTCGGTAGCAGCCCGAGTCTACATTCTGGTAGCCGGTTAGCGGCAATAGATTTACGTTTTTCAAAATCAAAATATTTTATTTCACAAAAACCTGCATGAGCACTTATGAAACGTCAGAAGCTAAGTGCACGGTTCCAATTTGTCGCTTCCTATGGAGAAGAGCTGGCAAGAAACTCCACGGTAACTCTTTTAAAGTGATAATAGGTATGGGAGGACAGTGCAGGCCTGTCAATAAGTACCCGGTACTTAGAGGAATGAGTTTAGCTCTCATATCCGGTGAAATGTAGAAGATACTATAGTTACGACCTAGCGAACCCCTTCGACGCATAGAGACATGATATTACAATATGCCAAAAAGAAGTCAAAGACCTGTAATATGTTTTATAACACATTTGCTCGTAAAGGGTCTCTTATTACACCAACTTCAATATCGTAATGTATGTCATTACACACTTGTGCGTTATTGTAATGTAAAACGCACGGTTTATCAAGATGATCCGTCTAAAACGAACGGTCCTTTTTTTAAATCTTAGCAAAGAGTTTTAATGTCAGAAAAGCGGTCAACCTTTTATGAATAAAATTAACTTTGAGAGATAAAATATAAAAAAGAAATAATAATTCTTTTTAGTTTTAACAATAAATTACAACCATTTATCTGTAACAAAAACAAAAAAAATATTAATTTACTTTATTAGTTATACTGGCTGTTTTTGTGCCTTTGCCTTAAAAAAAGCGCTGATGCGCGCGCATCGCTAATTTGTGAACAAGTAATACAATTATACAAATTGTTCAAATTTTTCTAACTGCTTTATCAAGTGATTAAAGATTTACTTGTTTAAGAAAGTCCGACTTTTATTTATTTCCTCGCAAATATGTTATAAAACGTCGTACGACATACGTGCTCTTTGAAAATTACAGCCGAGGCGATATTGCTACAAGAAAGCCGAGGCTGTAATTTTCAACTTACCGCACTTATATCATAATGTACTATTACACCAATAAATAGCTTGTATTTTGTTGACAATTGTCAACAAGTCAATCAGTAGGTACACAAAGAACCAAAGTGATGTTACATCGAATCGACTACAGAGTACAAATTGTGATTTGGGGTTTTAACCAAGGCTAATCCAGTTTCACCCACATAGCTAAGTTCTAACTGACTTTTTCACCAAAACACCAATGTGGAAACTCAATTACAACTCCACACAATTTCAAACATTCGAACACCAAAAATCCTTTCACATTTAGGTGCTTCAATTTAAAAATTTTGATCGAAGTTGAACTTCTTCCAACATTCGAGCTATTCGAGGAGATTGCCTACTCGATGTGATTGTCGCTGTGATAAGAATTTTTATTCGAAGTGTGCTTTTGTTTGGAATAAAGGTGGCGTGTGAAATGCAGCTACTGCATAGTACGTTTTTGTTGTTTATGTCTATTAAGGGGGCGATCCCACTAGAGATTGTGGCGTATGGATCAGTTTTACTGCTTTAGTTTTTTATGGTGTGGAAAAATATAGTGAGTTTTCTATATTGCTTTTATGGTCGCATGTGAAAGTGAAAAAAACTTAGCTATGGGTGAATATAATTTATTTGTTCAAAAATTTACAATAATTTAATAGCATGGTGATACACTTTGTGGCACTTGTTTCTATGAACAGATTTTGTACATCTGTGTCTAAACTAGATTTTAAACAAGCCAAATAAAACCGTTTAATTCTGTATTTCAGACATCAGCGCTTTTCCTCTGATGTAGGCAATACTTAGAAAATAACTTTGTTTGACCTCTATGTATCCACATTTATAAACACAACATTTGATCAAAGAGTTAGAACAATATCAAATAAAATGATAAAAATAAATGACAAATTGCAAGAGAATAATCTTAAATAAGTTGCGTAGCGATGACCTCCAGTGAGTAGTGTAAATGAATGGATATGTGTAGGAGGGTGAGTATTATTAGAAGCTACTATCTAATAGTATTATTATAAACTAAAATATTCTACTAGTATTGCTACTAGGATATTTTTGATCTTTTAATTTAACTTTGTTAAACAGCGAGTCCTGGTTTAGAACGTTTTTGACGTCAAAGCATCAGGCTTTCTAAATGACGAGGTAACTCACGATAATCTCAGAGATATCGAACTACATACATTAACACGCTAATTCAGATTAATGGTTCCAAAGGCCTTTAAAAAATGCTGGGTAGTACAAAAAGTAATTTAGCTAAGTTGGCAGCTTCTTTACATAAAACCGGCCCCTAACAGAGGTGAGTGAAATGCGTAATCTTTGTAACAATGACTACAGCTTTAGAGGCAGGATCTTTTTGTTTTTATTTGTTTGTGAATACAATGGGAGGCCGTTAATAATGGTGTTTAGATATGATTACCGGCAGCTTTGTGTTTTTTTTACAAGTGCTTTCATTTCAGGAGTTTGTTATCGTGTGGTGGTGAATAAAGAAAATTAAATAATATTTGGGTTTAAATATAAAGTTGGCCGCAATCCTTTTTTTTATGAAAATTCGGCACTTTATTCCATGTTGCAATGTTTTTTTATTAAAGTAAATTAGTGCAAAGGGGAATCTGTACTGTCAAATGAATCAGTATTTCAGCAGCGTCAATGAAACATTTCTCAATTTACTATATTTCGTAATTGCTAACGTTTAAGGATTTTTAATAGCTTCAGCGGTTTCGAATCAAGAAGAGACTTAACATCAGGTTCTTTTTATTTTAGTAACTATTATTTCAATGATAACGCTGTAAGTAAGTAATAGTGTATCAAAATTATTAAAGTCCTAACCTACTAATTTACTCACACTTAACTACACCGGTAACAAGAAAAGGGAAAATACCCCGCATCCGTCGCAAAGCGAAAACTATCCGCAATTAGTTCCCGATCGTTCGCACGTAAGGTAAATACACCCGTAACAGCCCATCGTTAATTAGGCGGTATATACGTGGGCCGAAGTATTAGATAATTTTAAAATAAATCTATTGTTTTTGTATTTACTGACCTTATCATTCTGCCGTATAGCAGTTTCCCAACAATGTTGGGAATGGCTTCTAGTCTGATCGGAAGCAGCTGAATACCAGTATTTTACTGGGAGTGGCTGCCTATCTGACCTCCATAACCCAGTAACTGGGTAACATGGCCCCCGTATGAACTTTTCGGCTTCTGACTACCCGTAACGACTGTGAATGATCTAAGACTGGGATCCGGGACAAAAGTTCCGAGGCATGGTGGGGTCTAGATATATAATGGAACCATCTATGAACCGACCGTAGCAAGCGTAACATAACCATCGTTCGAACCGTGAGGTTGTAATCATTGATTTGAATAACACTAGTTTAATAATGTTCTGACAATAACGTACAGTTTAACTTACAAGTCCAAACCCACCAATTTACTAACACTTATCTGGCAACAAGAAAAAGAAAAATCCCCCACATTTATCGCAAAGCGAAAACTATTCGCAATTACTTCCCGATCGCTCGCACGTAAGGTAAATGCACCCGTAACAGTCCATCGTTAAACTGACGGGGCGTATGTATCAATTACCTAAATGAATCTCACGGGTCCACGGCACGGGATCGACCAATCGGAATCGAGATCGGTATTCAGATGCGGCCAATTATATTTCTGAATTGTTGTTTGGACTTTGGCTTTGTTTTTATTTTATTAATATTTTGGATACACGCGGGTACATATTGTTGCATATGTTATGAGAAACAAGCTATTGTAAAAGATAATAACAGGTGGTGAATATTTTTGTTATTTTGTGGTGTGATTTTGGGGCATTTATTATATATTTTTAAATGCGAAATCTTGGTTTCAACTTATCCAATAATATACTTTGATAAAATTGTATTCACTATTCCTGATAAGTATTGCAACGAGCAGAAGTCTAATTTGATCAGTAGAAGCTGCATAATTAATTTAATGAGTAATATCCGTTGCTACTCTTTGCCTGCGGAATCCTAAAAATTACACCCGAATACCCAGACTTTAACGAAGTTATCTGGAAAAGAACCTGAGCTACCAACCTAGCTTGCAGAGTTATCAACCTGAATTAGGAGTGGGCTGGCCATGTTTGTCGCAGGACTGAGGGTCTTTTTTTTGGGTGGGAAATCATCAAATAACTTCTCCCGCTCTGGGTGGAGCAGGAGGGCTTGTCAGACTTTTACTGACTAAACCCACACTGTTCCCTCAGTTGCCCCTGTGCCAGGGGCCGCGGTATCTCTTTCGAACAACCCGCACGCCTGGCAGCCATCGGCCCTTGCGGACCCCACCAGGTGGTGCTGACATCTCTTTGAGGCATGCGTGAAACACAACGCGCCATCGACCCGGGCTTGGTCCTTACCAGCAAGCTACCCATTACTCACCGTCCGCAAGCCCGCGCCTACGGTGGCCGGGAATCAGCCTGGGATTCCCGACGCCCAGGGCGTCTCCTGCGAAGGCTACGGCCGTGAGGGCGCATGTACTGCCTCTCCCTCACGTGCACTGCCTCCCTCTTTGCGAGCATTACTGCTTCGCAGAATGAGGTGACGGCTACCGATGCACTCTCGCTCCGTACCATGGCCTGGACCAAGGCCGGACACGAGTGATCGCCACCGCCGATCGCCTTCACAAGGACACGGCGGTGCTCTGCCCAAGCCGGACAAACCTCTACCATATGCTCCATCGTATCCTCAGGGCCAGGACTGATGGTCAGTGGAGCAAATGTGTCGGAGTGGAAACCGCATATTGACAATCGTAACGTGAGACACTCCTGCTAGATGGACCAAAGTCCTTAAAAAAGTGGAAAGGACATACTAGATACGGAAGACGGAAGGCAGGGTATTCTGGCGCACTCTGGGAGAGGCTATGTCCAGAAATGGACTGCGTTAGGCTGGGTTGATTGATTGACCCATACCTATGATACTGCTTGCGGGATTATGTTATCTGAGCAAAAGTTTCTTTACCTTCAAGCTTAGTCAACCGATGGCTGCCCTTGAGAGGTCTCTATACCACCCACAATGGCTGCCTATCCTATCTATTATGAACTTACGGCAATTGATGGCGATATAAATAGAAACCGGAAGACAGCTGAGTTGCGCCAACTGACAAGCCAACTGAAGAACAACTGCATGCTATTGTTTATTATTTATAACTTATCATCAGGCTTGTATACCACGAAGAGTTAAACAGGAGCGGGTACACACATATTTTCAAGTTTGTTTAGTTCCAAATTGGGGCACAAGTCCTAAATCCGAAATGTTAGACTTGGAAGTTCCAATTGGAATTTACCCTACAAAGGAAATTAACAAGGATGATGTCATAACAAATATTTTAAATTACAAACTGTATAGTTGGTTTAAGAGTCTTAGAAGACTCTTAGACTAACCGTGCAGTTTGTTATTTAACGTATCTGATATCCATGAAATGGTAGGGTAATTTTTTTATCACTGTTGTGTGTACCCACCTTAATAGATATAAGTAATGTCATAGAGAAAGCACTATGGTTCTCATCTAGCGTCGCTTATTTTGTCTTCAACATTGAATCATTCGACATTCATGCGTCGCTTGTTCAGAAATAAATGTTGTATCGAGCACACGCCTTTTATTCAACAACTACAATATAACACAACATCACGCCTACTTTCCACGAAGGGTCAGGCTGAAGTGTTATAGTACACCTACATTACACTAGTCATGGTTAAGTCCCATGTAATAGGGGACGAGCCTATTGCCATAAATCGGGCGCAAATCTAGACCCCGGGCTCCGGGCAATAACACTTTGCACAAACCTCCGACGGAAAAACCGAATAACAATTTTCCTCTTCCGGGAATCAATCCCAGACTGCTCATCAGTGGTGCTTGCTCCACTGGATCAACGAGGCAGTCGGGAATCGGGATAACTATATGATCAATAAATATCTATCTGATAAATTCAATAATAATACACACACACATGACATATAATAATTAGGTATAATATAATATAGCATAATAATGTCAATAATAAATTAATTAATAGTAATAATAAATAATAATTAAATAATATAAACATGACTAAAATGAAAATAAAATTCTTATTAAAATATAGAAACTAAATATACGAATTACAATAAGAAATATGTAAATAAATACGTAACTAACAATAATAATATACAATTTAATATATTAGTGTTCAAAATACAGACCAATATTAAGAATTTATAAGAAAATAATTAAAGCGCTCTTCCTCTATTCTAATTAGAATTTAAAATGTTGCTGTGCCCTACAGGGTCCATAATTGTTTCCACATATGTTAATACCCACCACCTGTATACATTATGGAATGCAATAAAGATTTGAGATTTGATTTGAGATTTGAGATCAACTGATGAAGTATCTCTAGCTCTATCTCGGGTTAATATAACTAAAATGAGACACTATACCGAAAATGTATCGTGATTTAATCAGGATTCCTAGTCGTGCTAATTTCTAAAAAACATGCCAATAGTTGAAGCTATAGTTGGTGTTATTTCATATTAATATCTTTAATATTAAATTCCTCTACAAATTTTTTATTAGGTAGTTTTGTTTAATACGATTCTCGTTACCTTCCAATAAAATTAACTGAATGCTTGTTTTGATATCTAACAACATGTTTGCAGCAAACAGTAATATCCGTTGACAGCTCTGTCAATAATAAATTTTTCACGTTTATTTTTTCACTCAAACGAATAAAAGTGAGCGCTAAACCGATGGTGAAATACGTTTAGTGCTACGCTTACGTGCGGCGTTAAATTGAAGGGAAAAGCACATCAATTACATATGCACACAGGCCCAGAGGTCGGAGCACGCAACGCTGCCACCCGGACCGTTGGCTAATTCGAGCAAAACTGGTTGAAGCGAGATATTACCGGTCGGAACCGGTTTGCGTCGGTTATTACAAGATTTCGCCGGACGGAACGGAGACCCCGGGCGTTTTTGCGCTTGAACGACTACCGTTTGAGGAACGCGGCTGATTGCTTTCAAATTTTGAATTGGATCGTTTCGATCGCTTAGATAAAGAGAGGGATTAGCTGATTTTCGTCTGTTGCTGTAACATTTCTGTTTTGTTTCATTTGTACAATTGCATTTTGGTACTAAAATCTTAATTCCAAATCACGAAAACGGCATAATTCTCATAATATAAGAAAAAGTGAATATTTTCCCTCGCTGAGGCACAAGACATCATCTATACCTAAATAAAAGCTCAGCATTACTCGAAAATTCAGGATTTCCAGAAGTAAATCTAACTTAAAAGCCCTCAGTGCACCTTGTTACTGAACAATATGGCGACCATCCAACAAGTTTCCTGTAAACCTTGATCGGACAGTAACGTCAGATTTTGAATTCAAACGAGAGAATTTCAGTCAAATATTCAAACCGTTCTTTAATAACACCTACAGTATTAGTTAGGTGCTTAGTTAAATTAAAAATTGAACTTTCAGGATAAACCATCAATTTACACAGGATATTTCCTGTCTTCCCTATTTATATGAACTGCGTTGGGCTCATACAACTGATCCATAGTATTAAGTGTGAATGCAATTAAAGTATGGAAAACAAGGATATGAGAAAATTTTATTCTTTTTCAATTTGACGAAAAGTGTCAACGACCGTTTCGACCATCCCAGGCTGATTCCCGGCCACCGTAAGCGCGGTCTTGCGGACGGCGAGTAATGGCTAGCTCGCTGTCCGGTAAGGGCCAAGCCCGGGTCGACAGCGCGTTGTGTTCCACGCGCACCTCAAAGAGATGTCAGCACCAACTGGTGGGGTCCGCAAGGGCCGATGCCTGCCAGGGGTGCGGGTTGTTCGAAAGAGATACCGTGGCCCCTGGCACACGGGTGCGTTTTAGTCAGTAAAAGTCTGACACGCCCTCTTGCTCCACCCAGAGCGGGAGAAGTTATTTGATGATTACCCAACATAAAAAGAAAACATTTTCGACCATGATCATCCCACGGCCCAACGGCTGGTTTTTTACATTGGCCAAAGGTTAGCATTGCCATAGAATGTGGTAATACCAGCAGTTTTCTAATCATAAACAGAAACACACTACAAACTACCACTTAATTCAAAATTGTCAGCTCCCCCGATCAATTCCAACATTAAAACGATAAACTCAATAATTCCATAGATCGTTTTCTATTGCATGGGCATCATGTTGTCTCATACAGAGCCACTGAATTCTTCCTCCCTGTCAATTCAGGCTTTTTCACTTACCTTATTGTTGGCGGCGAACAATAGATTTTGCTCCTCTCTTGTTTTTGTCTCCTGGTCTATTGTGACAGAGCCTTATCGACAAGCTGTGTGAAAGACTTATTGTGGACCTTTTAATTATTATTTCGTAGGTAAATCATTGTTTAGTTACAGCCTGGCTGTGACGGCACGATACGTATTTAGAGTTCAGCTGTAATTGTATTCTAATTAAGGAATACGGTGGAAAAATGATTTACAATTCTGTGTTTAATTTTCCACATAGGTGCCTTGTTTATTTTTTACCTTAAATAAACACCGATGTTTTCATAGTAATTTCCTAACTATGGTAATACAACATGCAGAATTGTAGATCTCCAAAAATTTTTAGAAAATTACGAGATTCGTTTAATTATAATTTTTAATCTATTCGGGAAATTTACCGCTGACTTGTAAAATGTGATTAAAAACAATATGAAACTGAAGACCATACAAGTTTCCACTGATAAACACTTAACATAAAAACAACAAAAAAAGGTCGGTACAAAATACCTATTACATAACTCGCTTACTTCCATAAATAGTACACATAAACCTAATCTTACTTCGCTGGAATTCAGCTTAATTTGTCTCTTTATTAAAGGGCTTTTAAGACATCTAAAATTGTATAAGCGTTGGTATAAGATGTTTATAGACTATGCTACAGAAGACATACCTACATCAAGTATGAAATCGGTCTTTTTGTAAACCTATTAAATACTTACATGAAAAAAATCCAATTTCACACAAAATTAATTCGTGGTTTCGTTTCTTCAATGTTTGTGTGATTTATTTTTCCTTGTTTATTTTCATGTAAGTAACTGAATCGTGTCGAAACATGGAGTTCGGAGATTCCTAAGTGTGACAGGAATTTTCCACACGATGTCAAAATAAATACTATATATCACTCTCTTGGTTTGTATCGGTCTTTGTTTTATATTTTGTTTCTAATTAAGTTTAGATGAATCAGTTGGTCAAAGTTACTAAGTTTTTTATAATTTTTTAATTAATTTCACGATGAACACTGAAACATTCCTTTCATCAGGTTCTTATAAGTTACGATTGCAATAAATCGGTAAGTAAAACGATCGGTTTCAGACATTATAAACGAAGATAAGAAAATTTATCGATTTGAACCATTGTAAAATTATTTTAATTCTTAGCTTGATAAGAATTACAGTGACTGTAATTTTCTTCGGTAAGATATCTCACTGCGCGCCATAACTTAAGAAGGGGATATTGGAGAAAAAACAGCCACGCTCAGGAGGAGGGTAGTGGGAGGGAGTGGGAGTACGTTGGACTCGTGCGCATGCACCCGCAGAGATGGGCAAGGTTCGTCACCCACTAGACGCCCGAGGAAGGATATCGCAGTAGAGGTAGACCACTGCGAAGGAGGTGGGACGATGTGAAAAGGAATACAGGGCCAATATGGCCAGAGAATGCAAGGGGCATCGGTTTGGAAAGAAAAAGGGAAGGTTCTTGCCCAACAGTGAGGCACAAAAAATATCCTTTAGTACAATGCAAGCCTAAACAGGACAATACTGAAACCACAACGTTTAGCAAGCCTTTCCCTAGGATCACAATTTGTTGTTATTATTATGCATTTTTCAAATGTTTGTAATTATACAACGTGTAACGGAAAGGATATATACATACGCAAGGCACGGCTTCTTTGGATGATATCAAACGATTTTGGAAGGGTTTTTTAATCCTACCTCTACATGTTCGGAAGTTATGAGAATTTTTAATACATTGATACCAGAAACCGAACTTTTCAAATTGAAATAAACACATCACTCGGAAGAGATTTATCGTGATATTGGCAAGTAAAGTGGAAAGATATTCCACTTCACTTCCACTGGAAAGTTATTGGGGTCGTGCGGGCCATGGCCCTATACGGGGCGCCAGTGTGGGCGCCTACATTGAGGCGCCAACCAGCACGCCGGTTGAAGGCGGCCCATAGGGTCATGGCCATCCGGATGATCCGGGGATACCGCACGATCTCCGGTGAGGCGGCGGGCCTCCTTGCCGGATTACCGCCATGGGATCTGGAGGCAAACGTCCTCGCGCTCACTTGGGAGTGGCGCGAGGAGGCCAAACGTCGGGGCGTAACTCCGCTGCCGCGGGAAATCGCGGCACGGCGGACAGAGCTCCGGCAGGATCTCATGGCGACGTGGAAAGTGCGATTGTCGCAACCCAGTGCTGGACACGCCGCGATTGCGGCGGTAAGTCCCCTCTTTGAGGAGTGGCTTGAGAGGCGGCATGGCGTCCTCACCTTCCGCCTGACACAGGTCCTCACCGGACATGGCTGTTTCGGGAGGTTCCTGTTTCGGATAGGGCGGGAGGAAACGCCCGGGTGTTTCCATTGCGAAGATCGCCCAGAGGACACGGTGGAGCATACGGTGGAGGTCTGCCCGGCTTGGGCGGAGCACCGCCGTGTCCTCGTGGAGGTAATCGGCGGCAGCGATCTCTCGCGTCCGACCCTGGTCCAGGCCATGGTACGGAGCGAGAGGGCATGGCTGGCAGTCACCTCCTTCAGCGAAGCAGTTATGCTCGCAAAGAGGGAGGCGGCGCACGTGAGGGAGATGCAGTACATGCGCCCTCACAGCCGTGGCCTTCGTAGGAGACGCCCTGGGCGTCGGGAATCCCAGGCTGATTCCCGGCCACCGTAGGCACGGGCTTGCGGACGACGAGTAATGGGTAGCTCGCTGTCCGGTAAGGACCAAGCCTGGGTCGACGGCGCGTTGTGTTCCACGCGCGCCTCAAAGAGATGTCAGCAGCAACCATCTGTTGTCGGCCCGCAAGGGCCGATGCCTGCCGGGGGTGCGGGTTGTTCGAAAGAGATACCGCCGCCCCTGGCACACAGGCAACTGAGGGAACATGGGTGGGTTTTAGTCAGTAAAAGTCTGACACGCCCTCCCGCTCCACCCAGAGCGGGAGAAGTTATTTGATGATTTCCCACCCAGAAAAAAAAAAAAAAAAAGTGGAAAGTTATTGGCCTACGTAGTGCGGTGACACGTTTGTTATGATTTGAATTTAAGAAACATATGAAACCGAAAATTTGGTATCAATTCTTAGAGTATTTTATTTTGAGCTGATTCTACACCAACTCTTATCTTTAGTGCTTAAGGATAGCTTTAGGGTTTCTTTTACACCCTGTTTATATACACACTACAGACTAACATATAAGCAAGTTTTCAAAATATTTATCTCCCTCTCAATTACATACACATACCTCATCCATAGGTACTTTGATAGGCCATGTCATAGTTGCATTTATTAGTAAATAGTTATCTTAATAATAACATGTTGTGCTAGTCTTACAACTACCCGATGGTCGGCAGCGAGGAATCCTGGGACGCGGTGGTATCCTTCTGCGAAACAGTCATGTCGCAGAAGGAGGCTGCGGAGAGGGAGCGGGAGATTGCTTCCGCTAACCCAATCCGCAGCAGACGCACCGGGCGTCGGCGGAGGGCGGATAACGCCCTCTTCCAGCCCCCCTAAATGGGTCCAGGGGCGACAGATCCGGGGAAATCTGTCGCCCTCTACTTGTTTGGACCCGAGATGGCGGCGCGTAGTGTTCCACGCGCGCCTCTCTATGACGTAAGGGGGGAGTTTAACACCTCACTCCCCCCCTATCGCGACGTGGCCCGCAGAGGCGGGCCGGCACTAACCGGGGATCGCGGAAGTCACATCAGTTCCCGTGATCCCCGGTGCAAGTGAGAGACGGAACACCGGGGTGGTTTTAGTCAGTAAGAGTCTGACAGACCCCTCCGCCCTCCCCGAGGCGGAGGACATCCATGAGGATTTCCCCCCGTAATCAAAAAAAAAAAAAAAGTCTTACAACTACTGATAAATTATGTTCAATAAAAGGCGAGGACGATGGCACCCTAAACACAAGTTAAATCTTACATTGGGTGCCAGAGTTCATCAAAAACACTCTTTCCCTTAGTTGTAATGATGCATAGTGTTTATGTAAGTGTTTTTTTTTTGTACAACTAAATGTAATAAAAAATCTTTTTTTTAGAACCGTTTTAATGAAGAAATCTAACATAACATAAGATGACGCCTGGTTTCCACACATCCGCATTAATTCACCAGTTACGTTTAAGACCCATGTGGTGGCGAGCCTTTTGCCATCAATCGGGGACTAATCCAGACTACTGCTACCGAAAAATTGCACATAGAAAAACTCAATAACACTTCGCCCCACCTGGAAATCGAAAACCGATGCTCAGCAGCAGCGTTTGTGACCACTAGACCAACGAGATGATGAAATCTCTTAGCCCACATCCACACATGTCAATACATCTTATCACCCAGGTCTTTGTTCAGGTGTTCAAGTTCGATCGAAGCCCTCATAGGTAAGCTACACCGGCAGTGGGTCAAAAAGGCTGTTTGAACAAGGGTGCCGGGTACAGCGTCCGATTGCGCGCAATCACTGGCACGATCAACCTGATTGAAGCGTTCGTTATATTTATTTCTTTAATGTGCGGAATTATCTTTTGAGATTTTTTAACAAAAAACTACCTACCTTATACCTACGTACATTATCTGCCGAATTTTGATAATCTACCAGCACAAATGCGTGGAATTTCAATGGGTCTTATTGAATACGGTCTACGACACTCCTGCAGACTTGTTTCTGGCAGAATAAAGAAAATGCTTCACCCCTCGTATGCTTTCTGGACTGTGTTGACAAGTTTACTATGTTTTCTTTCAATGTAGTCGCTGGACTGGTTCATCGGATGTAATAACGTCTACTGGTAAATCACATAATATGTCCATTAATATCTCAGAATCATTGCAAGTGACTTCGTGATCAATACTTTCTATTACGACTTTTCTTGCCTAAACTTAAATGATCAAATCAATTGTTATTATTCATTCTTTTTTTTTACACGCGGCATCTACGTTTTCTAGAGTGGGTCCTCGGTGGGCATACTCATTTAATTGCCAAGTGTAACCTCACCTTATCTATGGTTAAAAACCCAGGAAATTTTGATTTTTATATGTTGAACAACGCCACGCAGACGTACAGACGCCAGCACGTCAAGCTACCTCAAACTGTCAGCGGGAGAAGCGGGAGAAGTTATCTGATAATTTCCCACCCTTAAAAAAAACATGTAAGTCAACAATATGAAGACCTCTCAAGAAGAAAATCTAGAACATTTTTCCATACGTATGCAATGGTAAAATACAGTCATCAGTTCAGCCCCACAAGTCGTCCCAATTTACTTTGAAGACATATTTTCTGCATCTAATCAAAATAGCTAACCAATTTAACCAACCCCCAAAACTTAGCTAAAACCAATAATCGACCGTTTAATAAGAACGCTTTTGCAAACAAATCAGATTATTACAACCGACCGATTACACTGGCTTCACCGTGGAATCATTCCGACAAATGAATGTTGACCATCTGCACTATGCAACTGTGTGCGTTTAATACGACAACGGCAAATATTTGCCGAATGCGATCCGTTTGCGATAATTGCTCAATGTAATTTGATCAGACTTTCTAATCGATTTATTCTGAACTTGGAGATAATCTATCGTCGCGATTTTGGTCTTTGGTGCAAGTTGTAAACGAGCTATCTATAATCAGTCGAAAAATGTGATGCCTATACATTGAAAATATTTAAATTAACTAAAGATGTTACTGTTTGAGAGCTTGTGATGATTTGTATTACTTTGTACTAAGTCACTATAGTTACGATTCGATATATTATATTCAACAAACACTAACCTTACCCATGATGTAAGTAGTTTTGTAAAACTTAATAACGCCTTATCACATTCAATATATTAACACAGTGCCCTAACATAAGTCCTTAAGCTGTTTACACAAATTATAATACACGAAAACGCAAGTATCATGCATACACTGTCAACTCACATCCCGGCTCTCACAACATAATTGGCTAAAAATAAGTAGCATCACCTCTGACGTTATACTCATGCAAAATTTCCGAACGGCATACAAATGAGGCGTTCAGACGATCACAGCATCCCGTCTAATCCAGCATCTTGAATATTCAAGTGGCAATTACTTTAATGGCAGATACCCCTAAGGTGAGTTGCAGACTGCCGACAATCACTTGGTAATGTAAAGTCGGCAAATCCATCTCAAGGCAAATCAATTGGAAACGAAAGAAAACTGTATCAAACTCTAATAAAGTAGTATAAATTGAAGGAGAAAGATTAAGCCCGTGCCCTAACTGTGGAACACATCTTATGCTAACAAAAACCACTAATACCGTACACACGAAAGTGTGTTTGTTGCTGGTTTGTTTTTTTTGTTCCACGCAGTACCAGAGCAACAGATCGACGTGGTTTTGTGCATAAAGGTAGTCCAGGAACCGAGGAGTGAAAATTAGCCGAATGGGGGCAAATTGTGGGCAAAAATTTACCGAAAAGATAATGTTGGTTGCCCTACAAAATATTGAGACGACGACAATCAGGAGAAGATTATCGCAAGCCGAAAAAGTCTATCGTCTAAAGCCACCCAAAAGCAACGGTGCATGTTATTTCATACGGAACACCTTTGGATAAGGATTAGTTAGTGAAACAACGGTTTCGTGTTGAAGCGAGAGCTTATTGTAATATATTTTGCTTCTAATATTCAGAAGGATGTTATGAGAAGTGTGTTTGCGTTGTGTGGGAATTTTAAATTTAAGTGTTTTGGGATCTGCTACTGAGGAGACATGTTATTGTTATTTATTCATTTACCTACTAGCGAACCAACCGCGCCCCTGCTTGGTGCGGTTTTATTTTTGCGGTTTTATTTTGAAATTGCTTTCTTTTATGTAAGAAGCAAGGAAGAAAATACATTTATTTAGCACATACTATCACACAATATTCAGTAGATTAAAAAAATACCTATTTATAAGTATAGGTATACATTCCTTTCGAATAAATTCTCTAAGTAATGGTGAAAACCGCATCAGAATCCGTTGCGTAGTTTAAAAGCACAACGTGGTTACACAGCGAGAGACGATCATCATCATTTCAGCCGAAAGACGTCCACTGCTGGACATAGGCCTCCCCAAAAGGGGGATTTTGCCATAATCGCCACGCTTGGCAGGCGGGTTGGCGATCGCAGTATGGTGGTTAAATGCATAGAGAACGCCCATTCTCTAGTAAGTCCCTTACTCGCCTTTTACGACACCCACGGGAAGAAATGGGATGGTGCTATACCACACGGAACGATAAGCTTTTTTCTTCATAATACATTATGTATAAAAGTTAAAATACGGTACTCAAAATATCAAGAAAGTGGTAACAATAATCCTTTTCTAACATCACTCCCTAATAACTCATTTTAAATGAAACTACATTAAAGCATAGAAACAAATAACAAATAAACGTAAAACGTTAGCCTAAAAGTATTCAAGAAACAAATTAAATTTCACAGAAATTCCAGCTAAAATCCTGTGATTTGTGATTTAAACTCAAACTTATATTGTTTATATTTAGTAAATATCTCTAAAATTCAGACGCTTTAGTAACTACAAAGGTGAGAAACTCAAAATAATCTAAAACAAATTTTCACGCGTCGAAAGTTTCTGTAGAAGTGTAAATATCTTGAATCTCAACACGATGACAACGAACAAATTCCTAGTAATATGCTTAGAAGAAGAATTAGCAAAACATCGAAATTCTCTTCGAATGGCTGCTTAATAAATAATTGTTGAGCGTCTGAAGAACTAAGATAACAAGTCTAAGCGGCAAACTAAGTTAGGGACTTAATTGAAGCAACGCCTCCTTAACTCTGGAATATTAATATTTGTCAAGGATGAAGACAGAACAAATACATTTTGCCTTAATAACGTTCCTTTCCACGCTCAACGTCCAAGTACAGAACTTAGTAAGTTCGTTACGACTTCATTAGAACTCTATCAAAATTCAAATTAAAGAAATACTCGACGTTTTATTGACGTCGAAAGGAACCCAAATTGTTATTGCCTATTTTGCTTGCTGCTTAGTTGAGGAGTTTTGGATTAGGGGTGTCATTGACCTTGGTAGCTTAGGATTTGAATTTATGATTTGATTTGATTATGATTTTTAACAAGTCTTATACCAACAAGGTGATATTTATTTTTTGTTTTATTGCGTTTTAGCTCCATTTGGAGTTTAACGAGTTTTTTAACAGACTTATTTTCAGTTTGTACAGTGCAAGCCAAAAAAACAAACCCATTACTTCGTCTCTATGGAATAAAGTTAGATTAGTCTATTTAATGAGATTAGTTTTTGAAAAAAATACTAGTAGAAACAGCTGTTTTTAGCTAGATACTTATTTAAAATATATTTTAAGATTATCTTATTTATTCTTAATTATTTAAATAACTTTATCATTTGCACACGTTGTTAAATAGGTAACTCAAACCAAAAAAAAAGGTTCCCGGGTAGTAAATAAAATGCGCAGTCTTTAAGTGTGTATGTAACTACTCGTCATAAACGGGATATTATGTCTGCTGCTCCCCAACAAAACCCTCTATTTCCATCCTTATCTCTCATCCCCCTAAATACGCACACAATAAACTACTTCATTCAAAAAGTATAAAAGTAAGTATGAGAGCTCAAGTAACGATCGCATGCAGACGTAATGTTTCATCGTCGTAACGTAACAGTATGAATTTCTTTATATTCTCGAGTAATACTATGTATGATCTGTCACCATCAGGGGAAATCCCGGCAACTTTACAAGAGAACACCCACCTTGTTGGTAACAAGGAAAAATGATGATATTCAGCGGAGCCGTAACGTAACACAGGCTCCTTTGAACCGCGCGAGTGAGCAGAGGGGCTATTTATAGCACACTGGATGAAACGAAAAGAAATTAATAATTTTAGTTTATTTACATAACCTAGGACTTTAATTAGAATATTACTAATTAGGTACATCTAAAGATCTTAAAAATAAGGTAGTGCGCTATGTTTTGCCACTATTGGCATATAAGTTAATAAGATCAATTTAATGAGCGCTTTTCAATTATTATGATAAAATTACAATATAATAATTATAATTATTTGAGTAGCATTCCAGCAAATTAAATTTTATAACAATGAAATTCAGAGTCAATTTCATTTTATTTCAAAATTCAAAGTCAATTCTAGGACTTGTAAGAATATTTTAAGATCGATCGACAAATAATGAAAGTACTTATTTTCATTAAAAAAATATACCCACTTTCACTATTTGTAGACCAATCTTAAAATATTAAGACCGATCTACAAATAATGAAAGTGGGTATATTTTTTGGTCTTCAACTGTAACAGTTCTTTTTTTAAGAAAATAAAAACATATTCAGTGTGATCATTTGAAATATTCTAGATTCGTATTCTGCACCAATTCTTTTCTCCCTTAGTTAGGACCACCACAGAAAAATTCAATTTGGTATCCGACTAGTTTTACAACATCCACAGAGTAGCTATAGCAATAGAACTCAGACCGCATTTCACGCAGCGTAATCGTATCGTGACATGTAAATATCTTGCTCTGCGGGAACAAATGGCTATGTCAACCGCAATGCGTGCCGCGTCACGGTCTTCAGTCCATCATGTTCACTACAGGTTTTGATTTTCCACTCGAATTGCCCTGTAATCGATTACTTTTGGAAACTCGTATCGATGCAGCTAAAGATGTGATTGCGATCAGCTGATTGTTGTTGTTTGTACAGGAAGATATTTTGAAAAACAGGTGATAATACAATGGTAACTAACTAGGTTGTGTTAGTTATCTTGCTGCAAAAATCTAGACAGTTTATGAAACAACACTTTCTGCATAAAAAATAATTATATTTGAAAACGAGCTTTTAAATCATCGAAATTGTAATTAATTTCGTAATGATTTTAATCGACAATGACAATTCGAGGTTCCTTGGATAACTTTATAGACAAACAAACTTCATACTTATAGGTACACCTGAAACCCCAATGTTTACATCGCAGGTTTAAAAACTCCTTAAATACGCAACAAAAAAGAAAATGACGGAGGGGCTTGTGGCTAAGTAATAAACAGCCGCACGATTCGATCGATCAGGTTAAGCTACGATTGATGCGGTTGGTCCGTGGATGGGTGACCATCTTTACATACCCCCGTGCCTCAGAAAGCACGTTAAACCGTTGGTTCCGGTGGTCATTTGTGGATCTTTGACAGTCGTTACGGGTCGTCAGAAGCCCGGAAGTCTATCAACCAGGTTTACCAAGGGATATCATATTACCCAGCTAATGAGTTGTGGAAGTCAGATAGGCAGTCGCTCCATGTAAAATACTGGTATTCAGCTGCATCCGGTTAGACTGGAAGCCGACCCCAGCATAGCTGGAAAAAGGCTAGGCAGATGATGAAAAAAGAAAATCAACTACTTATAAAAGTCACTAAGGATTTCATTTTTTTTTAACTGGGTTTGGGGGGACCCCAGGGGGGCCATCAGGAATGAAGTTCTGTACGTTTTTTCTTCAACTCCGACTATAACGTCATTTACTCTATCTTTAAAATACTCAAACGTTATTTTGACCACCTCATCAGCTTCAGCACCCTTGAAAACCATGAAAAAGTCACCCACGGCAAAAAAAAGAATATAGGCAGTCTCCATCTTGGATTTTCATTTTGACCCCACTATTGGCTTCAGCACCTTCGAAAATCCTAGAAACTATCTCACTTTCTCTGTATATATCAATTATAATTATTAAAAGTCGCATGCATGGGGCATAGCGCTATTTAACGATTTTTTTAAATTTTACTCCCACCACAAGCTGAGTTAAAAATCTACGTTCCAAAATTACCTGCGTTAAAACTGTATATCTTACCTTACTATATTTTAATGTAAAAGTTTGTATGTTTCGATGTTTGGTTGTTTGTTAGTCAATCACGCAAAAACGACTGAACGGAATTGGATGAAATTTGGTACACAGATAGTTTATAACCTGGATAAATATATATAGGATACTTTTCTCCCGGTAGTATCTTTCCATGGGATAATTTTCGACCTCCACGCGAGCGAAGCCGCTGGCAAACGCAAGTTATCTAATAAGGCTCATAATCTACATTTTAAAGCAAGTTGCCATAGCATTAACCCAATTAATTAATTATTATTTCACAACTTCCCGCTACCCGACTAACAACAGGCAAAAAAAGCGGTAGGAGCCACTGAGATAATTGGGATGATATTTCAGCCTGATTAATTGCATTTATAAATCAGAGAGGAATCAGGGGTTTTTAAATAAAAAGGTGAAACAAAAAAGGTGCTATTTTCCTGTTGTTGCTTAGTTCAAAACAGTATTATTTGTAGTTTGTTTTTTGTTCCGCTATCAGGAATTAAACGAAGATGTAATGGTTTTAGCTTTTGTCTTTTTGTGTTGGATATCTGACGTTCCAAGCTATTAACACACAGTTGCACGAAGAGAAACATTAATGCCACATTACATAATGGACCAATAAATCTAATTATTTCATTAATTTAGTGATGTTGCACAAAACAACTTTAAGGCGCTAATGTTGCTTGCGTTGTGCAACAAAAACTGAGACAGATTGCCTCGTTTGAGGCCTCCAGCGCAGAAATTTTTCGTTGGTTATACAAAAAAAAACAGCTGTTTCATAGAAAAGTGCAATACCTACGCGGTCAAAGTATATGGAACAGCAGATTTTTTTTTTTTGTATCTGGTCTAGAATGATATGTTGAATTCATGGTTGCAGTTTGCGCAATGGTTAATAATTTACCCAGTTTATGTAATGTCAAATATGACTACTAAGGATAGCACCCAACATCAACGTCTTCTGCTAGGGGTGCGGATTGTTCGAAAGAGATACCGCGGCCCCTGGCACACAGGCAACTGAGGGAACACGGGTGGGTTTTAGTCATAGTACATACCTATGTATGTATGTGATAGATTCACTCATAGATTCTAAACTACTTATCGCAATTCGACACATGAAGCATCGTTGGAAGCGTCTTGATTGTCCGCTAGTAAGGCTATGATACATTATATTTAATTAAATATGGCGACCTCTAGAGGACATAAGAAGTAGCGTAGGGTATCTATAAAATTATATTATAAGCTAATAAAAAATAAAACATATAAGTAAGTTCAATAACTAAAACCCGACTACAAAAAAATAGCACTTTTGCCCTATATTTTCTTGTTTCATTAATTTTTCAGAAGTCTGATTTTAGTTTTAGACTTTTATTGACAATATAAAGATGAAGATAACTATGGACTTTTTGAAAACATATGGCAAAACTAGCAGCGTACATTTCAATCTCGGTCATCATTACACGTCATAATGATACGTACAAAAAGTAAAATAAACCACCAGATTTTTACGCAATATTTTCAAATTTTTATGTTCCCCAATTAGTTTACTCCACACAGCGTCAAATATAATTTACAAATTAAATTTGGATGCCGCGATATTCAAGCAAAATCGGAAATGTAAGCGAAACAATTCCAATTTGTCATGGTTCGATAGTGAATCAGCGGTGCGGTGGTTCAAATACGATGTGGAAATTAATTTAACATTCAAGTTTAATGTCTATAAATTACTATTTATTACTCGTAATTTTATGCTGGTTTTGTGGAATTGCACTAAATACGTAATTAGCTGCTGGCCGCGTTATTATTTTGCTTTATTTCGCTGACCCACTGAGAGAGAGAAACCTTTATAAAGTTTAATGCATAAATATTACGTAATGAAATGAACTAAGGGGCAATTCTCGTAATTTTAAAAACGTTCACACTTTGATCTCAGTTTCAATCTGTCAAAAATACCTCGAGTTTCCATACATTTTTGACATTTGCTTGTAGCCGAAGTTTTAATTAAGAGAATTGGCCTTCTAAAATGTTTATTTATGTAAGTAGATCATTATACACTTTTACACGTCATTATTTTGTTGGTCAATATTTTAAAAACTAGATGGCGCCCACGCCTCTCATAGGGAACATTGTGTAGATATTTTACTAAATGTTCATGTCTTCTGTGGTGTATCCAAGTAGGTGTGCTTTATTTATTTATTTATTTATTAAAACTTAATGCACAATTAAAAAAATACTGTACAAAGGCGGACTTAATGCCTGAGGCATTTTCTACCAGTCAACCTTAGGGTGATGCAGAGAGAAAACATGGCAGGTGCAACATAAGGGATAGGTTACTCGAAAAATAATACATACTATACATAGATACATACATACATATAAATAACGAAAATAAAACTAAAATAACGATAGTAGAGGAGAAAACGAATCCAGTATGTCAGCGCTGGGATGATTCTGCCAATTTCTTACGAATGTACTCATGTGCCTTTACTTTAAACGAAAGCCGACTGGTTGCCATCCTGATATTCAGAGGGAGTGCATTCCAAAAAAACACTGCCTGGACAAAGAAAGATTTGATGAAACCAGAGCGGTGAGAGCGGTAGAAGACGATTGTTGGTGGAACGAAGATTTTTACTATGCGCAGAGCACAAGTATTGAACCTGGGAAGTCAGATAAGAAGGAGAAGTGAACTTTATCTGTCAGTAATACTGTCTTGGAACCGATTTACAGATTTCTTTGCTAACAAAACCTATTAGGTCAAACGTAGCACGAGAAGTAAGGTCTTTCAGCATCATGTATCAAGAACCAAAGTCTTTTTAGCATTTCTTTGATTGACACGTAATGTGACGCAAGAAATTAAACGAAATCTTCAAAAGAATAACATCATCATATCAGCCGAAAGACGTCCACTGCTGGACATAGGCCTGCCCAAAAGGGGAGGTTTACCATAATCGCCACGCTTGGCAGGCAGGTTGGCGATCGCAGTATGGTAGTAAACTGTATAGAGAACGCTGCTGCTCATTCTCTAGTAGTCCCTTAGTCGCCTTCTACGACACCCACGGGAAGAAATAGGATGGTGCTATTATTTTACGTCCGGCACCACACGGAACGACAATGCGACTAAACAATACCATACAAAGATGGAAACGGTTTTCCTTTTCAACGACCCATTTTAAGTATAAAATACATATATATATACATAGTCAGCCAATGTTGCCTCTGCGGGGACATCGTGCTTCTCTCTGTGAAAGAGTGGGCTGTAGCCACGTGGGTCCAGTGCGGATTGGTACATCTCACATCATCATCTTCTGCCTAGCCTTTACCAACTATGTTGGGGTCGGCTTCCAGTCTAACCGAATACATCTGAATACTAGTATTTTACATGGAGCGACTGCCTATCTGACCTCCACAACCCAGTTACTGGGTAATACGGCAAAACTAGAAAGAGTGGTTGTCATACTTTTGGACATCTGAGGACTCGTAACAACTATGCACAAATGACAGCCGGGACCAACGACTTAAGGTGCAAACACGAGCAACTAAAATTGCTCCATCTTGGGCAATTCTCGTTAACTATGACTTCACGACTACATCTAGCAATTTAGAGCAATGGCAATATTCAGCCACCTGTTGCCAGAGATACGGCCACACAATATGGAGCAATATGGAGCAACTTAAAAAAACTAGGCAATGCGCCTCCCCTTCGTCTCCACCGCCAGCCGTTTCCTCTCGCAAAAACGAGACGTAGTTATAGGTACAAACGAGATAGAAAGAAAATTGAGTAGAAATTTCCAAACCGATTAGATATTCGGCAACTCATGAAATATATGGAGCAATCAGGAGCAATATTGCCGAAAGACATCGGCAGTTTATTGTTGTTGCTCCAGATTGCTCCACTTAATTGCTCCAGGTTGAACCATTAGTGTTGCCGAGCAGTAATTGCTCAAAAAATTACCCGTGTGCACCTTTAACGTGCTTTTCGTGGCACTGAGGGGGTTGGTACATCTCACATGTCTTCGAATTTTTGATTCTAGAAAATGCCGGTTTCCTGACTAAGTTTTCCTTTACCGCTTTCGAGCAGTGTTAATGAAATAATTTACACCACTTGTGATTCGCGGCCGTTACCGCTAAGCCACCACTGCTCCTCACCTCCGCTGCTAAAAACATTATAAAACAATAACTTGTGTAATATATCAAAAGTTTCTGTTTCTATTTAGCGGACCTCCATACATTACAGTCTAGGACATAAATGAAACAACATTACCTATTTCTGTTTTCAAAGTATTTACATAAAATACGGGTAGTCTAGTCCAACGCAGTCGTATATTAAAACAACATAAAACATTTCACCACTAATTCTATTGTTGTTTTAACGAGGTATACCTGAAATAGGAATGTTAATACCTCTGTGTTACTTGTAATTTATTACTTTTTTATTCCGTATCCTTTTCGAAAGTAAATTGATATTTCAACTCGGGTAAGTTGTTAATGACTTTCACATCTTGTAGTAATGTTATTCTTTTTACATACGGCAAATACATTTACAGGGTCAAATAAAATTAGCTAGCAATACTTACCCACGTGTTGGATACCGATATCGAAAACAAATAAAACAAAAAAAAATTGTCGAACGTTTTTCAAAACTTTAAATAACACAGTGACATGAACATTTAGGTAACCAAATGACAATTGTGTTATGGTTTTTGGAAATTCGTAAAATATATCTAAGTTCCACGAAACATTACAAAAACAGCTGAATGATCTACGTGCACCCGGCCAACGCAGTTCGCTGACCAATTACGGGCTTGAGCTTCGTCCTTTGATTTTTTCTGTTTGTTTTATTCGTTTTCGATAATATTACCTAAACACGTAGATAAAGTAGGTACTGCCAGCAGATTTAATTTGACCTTGTATATTATTTACAACACATTAATTTTAATGATACAGTTATTTGTTGACATAAATCAGTGTTGTTCTAACAACAAAACGTAATTGCCAGAAAAATTTAACGAAAAAAAAAAATCAACAAAATCTCTGGCAAATGTGAAGAATGTCAGCATCAACAAGTAAATGCCTCTCTCTCTCTCTCTCTCTCTTTCCCTTACATTCATTAGCGCACAATTCTGAAAATATTCTTTCCATCCGCATTAAACACAAAACCATAAAAAACGTCAAATGACTTATAGGTGAAAAAAAATATTAACTACACACCGCCCAAACACGTTTACGGTTTGATCTGCTAGTGAAACTTGGCACATACTCCTCCTTTGACTCTAGTTTTGTCGTTTTTTATCAATTGAAAATAATGAATTGGGTTTTTTATGATTCTGCTTTTGTACGATAATTTTACCTAGAATACGATAATTTTCACGTCGGAACTCGATAATTTGAACTTTTGGAGTTGGCAACACTGACATGAATAGATACTCTATATAGTAAGGTGAGCTCAACTCAAAATTGAGTTTTCTTCCAGCAAACTTTAGAGTCTTTTGACTTTGATAACAGAACTAGGTGCACAATACCGGCAGCACCTTAATTAACGAAATCAACTCAACTTAGCCTTTCGCAGTCCACCGCTGGACATAGGCCTCTGCCAAGTAACACAATGGCTGAGTGATTAAATGAGTTCTGAGTTAGGTTATTATAATATCAACAAACTTGGCTGTCCAAGGAAACAGGACTGTTCCTGTTTCCTATTAGATTGAAAACCTTCAGAAGTCTACCTTAACAAAACTTTTTTCAAAAAAATAAACAACCGACTCCCAAAAAAACACTAAAAAATGAAAAATAACTTTAATTTCGGAAGTCGGTGACTTTAGATATGTAATGTATGTTTCCAAAAACTACACAAATTGCTTCAAGTGTGCCTATAAAATTTGAAGAGTTCTCTCTATTTCTCCAGGATCCCATCATCAGATCCTTTTTTCCTTTCAAATAAAAAAAAATATCCAAATCGGTCCAGCCATCTTCGAGTAATCGGGGAACACCCATAAAAAAAATAAAAAAATGTTCTGACGAATTGAGAACCTCCTCCTTTTGGAAGTCGGTTAAAAATAACAATAATTTCAGGAAATCGAAACTAAAACTACAACTCACGAAACGCTTAAGTAACAGAACTCGAATTATTAATAGTTCCAAGTATCGACTACAACTCTACACCGCTAAGTTCAGCAATTAAAATTAATCACCGAACGGGTTCCCGTTTTTGCCTATACACTGCAGTTTCGAGGCTCAGAAGTTGTTCAGGAACGCTGATTGCTATCTGACTACAGACTGCAGTGTGGTGATTCACAGAATGCGTCCGCCATTATTTGTTTAGAACTCGTTGGTAGGATGTTTGAATGAAAAACTAATACGTATCGCATCAGGATTTGTTCGTTGACTTGTGGATCTGCTTTTGGGAGGAAGTGGGTTTTGGTTTTCGAATTTACGTAATTTAGGTTGTTAATTAACAAAGCAGTGGTGGCTCAGAACAGGCACGGTCCGAGGGGGGGGGGGGGTCATGACCCCCCCTAAAGCCGTAAACGTGAAGCTTAAAATAGTAACTTTTCGATAATATAATAAATTTTCGAATCAATATGTATATCTTTGTCTGTGACCCCCCCAAAGCCTTTGGCTGCGACCGCGCCTGGCTCAGAGGTAACGGCCGTGACTTACGAGTTGCAGGTCGTGGGTTCAAATTCAAGCAGGCTACTTTCTGTACGTTATTTTTTCACCACTGCTCTCTAAAACTAAAACTGTGAAGGAAAACATTGTGAGGAAACCAGCACGGGCTAAAACCGAAAATTCGAATAAATGTGACATCCATCAATCTGCACTGGCATCGCGTGGTGGACGCTATGGCCGGAGGAGGCATGTGTAATAGACATGGGTAGTTCGCGAACGATTGAAGGAAATGAACTACTTCATATAACAAAATAAACTTATCATTCAATAGTAGTCATTCAAATGTGTTTCTACTTCACTTAGTTCAGTCTTTCTTTTCGGTATTTCGATTTTAAATACGCCAGCCGAAACAAAAATTTCTAACTATGAGTAAAAAAAAAAACAAAACATACTACTTACTTAATAAATATAGTTATGCTTAAATTCATATTTCTAGGTTGACAGTCCTTAGCCTGTATAAAAAGTATGAAGAAAAGTCGACATACGTATAAAACTGGACTAGTGAAGTGCATCATTTGTCGTAATTTGTCAATCACTATCGTTAGCTTACGATAAGGACTCGTTCTGATTTGCTGCACTAAATGAAGTACTGAAGTAAATGAGTGGACTAGTTCGCTAAGCGAAAAGATATACTTCATTCATTTATTTTTACTGTCACATTTTGCGCATCTCTAATGTGTAACAGCAGTCAGAACATTATATTCTTATTATGCTAATCATTATCTTTTCAAGCACTCGTATGGGCAAAAAAAAAAATTACAACAACGCTGTTTACGAAACACTAGCTAACCCGTGCCCACTTCGTTGGGTGGTAAACATTTTTCTTTTTTTTTTTTGGGTGGGAAATCATCAAATAACTTCTCCCGCTCTGGGTGGAGCGGGAGGGCGTGTCAGACTTTTACTGACTAAAACCCGCCCGTGTTCCCTCAGTTGCCTGTGTGCCAGGGGCGGCGGTACTTTCGAACAACCCGCACCCCTGGCAGGCATTGGCCGTTCCGGGCCTCATCAGTTGCTGCTGACATCTCTTTGAGGCGCGCGTGGAACACAACGCGCCGTCGACCCGGGCTTGGTCCTTACCGGACAGCGAGCTACCCATTACTCGCCGTCTGCAAGCCCGCGCCTACGGTGGCCGGCAATCAGCCTGGGATTCCCGACGCCCAGGGCGTCTCCTGCGAAGGCCACGTGGTGATGAAATTATGAGCGTGGTTCGGTTAGTACTGAGTGCTATTCAATAGATTACGTCACGGTCGCAGTTCCATATCTATTCGTATTATCTCTTTAACCATTCATCCAAATTGTACGCAGTAAAAGGGAAAAGTCTTTTGTGTTAAACACTTGAGACGATAAATTTACTTATTTTGATAAGAATTCATTGTTGTTGATAATCTGACCAATAAACATGACCTAGCGATTTAATTTATTTTTTAAAATAAAAAAACTGCTATTTGTGACTTAAATATAAAAGTTAAACATATATTGTCGCTTATTTTTTTGTAGGCATTATCAAGTTCTACAACTTCTCTCCAAAACTCAATCATATATCTCTCATCGTTAAGGCAGCGTTTGTAAGAAACGTTTTTGTTGAACCGTTTTTTCTCCGACTTACTTTGCAAATCCGACTACCACGAAAAAGTCTTTTAAGGTTTCGGGTTAATATATAACTTATGATACTCACAAATAATGTGGCTTTCTAATCGTAAAAAGAGTTTATCCCCTACAACCTCACAAACTCATAAACTTTACCTCTTTATGATATTAGTATAAACATGCATAAAAGCCAAGACTCCAAAATTTAAGGGACAGTTTGAGTAATCACGTTTCTAAGTAGGTATTTGTTGTAAACTAAACTTCAACAACTAAAATTATACGAAGACATGGTTTTATTAGGAACGTGGGAGGTCCTTTAGATCTCAGATAATTTTCGTTCAGGCATATTGCGAAGCTTCCCGAACGCTTTACCTCCTTACATACAGTATGTATCCAGCAGACTAAAATTACAAGTGAAAATAACTAAGTGTCCCAAACCAAAAGTCCCATCCATCTCAGCGTATCACAATTAAAGCAGCATTACCCAAGTTCCAAATAAATAAATAACCTACAGAAAAATAGACCAACTACGTTCAGACCTAGCCTATTAGCCATCAGTAGGTAAGTTACGTCCCCATCCTTATCCCGGGTCTCTCGCGTGTGTCGTAACCCTTACATTAGAGCTAAAACTTATCTTTTTGCTGTGAGGTCGTGACGTCAATGTAATCGAAACGGGTACCGGGAGCAGCGAATGGCTGTCAGGGGACGCGGGCGTGGAATTAGAGAGACTAGATGTGGCTTAGGATAAAGGTATTTTTTTTTTATGGCGGGAAATCATCAAATAACTGCTCCCGCTCTGGATGGAGCCGGAGAGCGTGTCAGATTTTTACTGACTAAAACCCACCCGTGTTCCCTCAGTTGCCACGCTCAGGGGCCATGGTATCTCTTTTGAACAACTCGCACCCCTGGCAGGCATCGGCCCTTGCGGAACCCACCAGTTGATGCTGACATCTCTTTGAGGCGCGCGTGGAATACAACGCGCAGTCGATCCGGGCTTGGTCCTTACCGGAGAACGAGCTACCCATTACTCGCCACCCGCAAGCCCACGCCTACGGTGGCCGGGAATCAGCCTGGGATTTTCGACGCCCAGGGCGTCTCATATACTGCCTCTCCCTCACGTGCGCCGCCTCCCTCTTCGCGAGCATCACTGCTTCGCAGAAAGAGGTGACGGCTACCCATGTACTCTCGCTCCGTACCATGGCTTAGACCAGGGCCGCATACGAGAGATCGCCGCCGCCGATTGCCTCCACGAGGACACGGCGGTGCTCCGCCCAAGCCAGGCAGACCTCTACGGTATGCTCCATCGTGTCCTCAGGGTGATCTACGCAGTGGGACCCGGGCGTTTCCTCCCGCTTTATGCGAAACAGGAACCTCCCGAAGCAGCCGTGTCCGGTGAGATCCTGTGTCAGGCGGAAGGAGAGGACGCCATGGTGCCTGTAAATCCACTCCTCAAAGAGGGGACTTACCGCTGCAATCGTGGCGTGCCCATGGGACAAGGGATGACTTGTGCCTATTGTGCTGGGTTTAAATGTGTTTGAAATGAAATTAAGTCGTTTATTTTGTATAGCAGTGACCCAGTTGAATTGGCCCCGATTACCTAGTTGTAGTTCGTGAGTTCAAACCCAGGCAGGCCGTTTCTTTTGTGTATGTAATTTCTTCATCGCAGCTCTCAAAACGTTCGTGTAACTTTCCATCTACTGGGACACAGGCCTTCTTTCTGTGAGAAGGAATGGGCCGTTATCCACCACGCGGACCCAGTGTGGGTTAGTAGATATACATCTACCTATAATATGACAGAGACTACACCTAGACATGTGAATGTCTTGGAATGTTTGGTTCTAGGACATGTCGGTATCCTGACGATGATTTCGTTCACCATTTTATTTCACTAGGCCACCACTGCTCACGTGCATTTAAAGGACTGTTAAATTGTGATTATGCACACAGTGCTAAATTAGCTTAGACGTAGTATACGTCATTAGCTGCCTATTCCAGTAACTTTACATCCCAAACCAAATAAGGATACAGAGAGGCATCGGGCTCGAGCAAATAAATTCAACAAATCCCGAGCACGGCCACCGTTGATCTACATCGGCCTAACTGCACCAAATACGTCGTTGAGGATTACTTGTCACTGTTATGGGCTCCCGTGCGATTAACGCGTTGCAAACGCTAGCGTTAAGTAACGTTATTTAGAGTCGGTAATTTTGGCCCGAATTGGACATTTGTTGAACACGAGTAATGGAATGGAAACTAAATGTGTAGCATTTCTAATGGGGCTTAGTCTGTCATCAATCGGTTAGAATTTTCTTCACCAGAGAGCCTAGACGAGTGGCGATCGCTTTCAAAGCGACTTTCAACAGAACTGCATATGTCAATCCCATACATTCCCATATCCTATTGTTTTCGCTAATAGAATGTCACCTTGTCTAGGGTGTCAGGTTGTGTGGATAAAGTTATAAAACTAGCGACTACATTTAGATCTTTATCACCCGTTTACAGAGCAATGTACTAATCTCTTCAAAGGTTGAACCAGCCAGGTTTGAACGGCACGTTACGAAATTTTGTTTCAGTGCCGTTAGTGGAAGTGCTCAGGTGCCGTTCAAGCACGTGCCGTTCAAATCTATGCCCTAAGTGGAATACCTAACTAGTTTTTAGGTAGTTGTATTGATTTTGCAAGAAAGTTGAGGAATATTAGTCAAAATCAGTCGTTTCAACCTTTTACCATACGCTCCCACGTATTGAAAAACATTGGAAACCACTGATCTTGAGTAATGTTCAGTCCATAATATACAACGTTGAAGCTTTAAATGAGATGCCAAAAAAACAGATCCGCAGATAATATAAAAGTCGAAAAACAAGTGGCTAAAGAAACAGCGATAAATTGAAAATGACGACTGTTGAAAAACATCAATTAATATTTGTGCTTTTTTAGGGTTCCGTACCAATTTCGTGCCCACGTCTGTCTTTCACGTCTCTCATGAAACTTAATAAATCAAATCAAATCAAAATATTTTATTTCACATAAACCTGCAAGGGCACTTATGAAACGTCAGAAGCTAGGTGCATGGTTCCAATTTGTCACTTCCTATGGAGAAGAGCCGGCAAGAAACTCCACGGTTACTCTTTTAAAAATAATTGGGTTTTACAATGTTTTCAAATTACAGTGACAATAGGTATGGGAGGACAGTGCAGGCCTGTCAATAAGTACCAAGTACTTAGAGGAATGAAAATAAAGAATAGAAAATCGTCTATAAATCTAGTCTGTAAGGCCTACAATGTTCTCCCATTCACAATATGTAAAAGAATCTACATTAGTAAGATCAACCTATTTAAACAAAGTGACATGATTTTCGTGAGAATCACGAATAAATAGCTGATATTTGAAGCGATGTATAATGTCAAAAATGACGAGAATATGTCAGAAAGTGTAAAAAATAAAAATAATAAAAATTAACATTGTAATTTGGAAGCAGTTAATAGACTCTCACAAAATTATGCTGTTAATGAGGTACCAGGGAAGCCACATGTGCAGAAGGAATTAATGCCAAACTTCCCTGTATTCAACGTAGTCTTTTATCTTATAATATGCTTTGTTGATAAGGACACGTTTGATGTGAGTTTTAAACTTTCCATCGCTAAGTTCTGTAACCGACTTTGGCAACTTGTTATAGAAGCGGATACTGTTTATTAGAAATGACTTGCTAGTTTTAGTTAATCTAAATTTTGGAATCACAATTTCATCTTTACTACGTGTATTTAGATTATGGAAGTCGCATCTTTTTTTGAAAAGACCTAAGTTTTTGCGAACATACAAGATATTTTCTAGGATATATAGAGAAGGCAGAGTTAGTATATCAATTTCATTGAATTTGTTTCTAAGAGACTCGCGAGGCCCCATTTTATAGATTGCGCGGATTGCCCTCTTTTGTAAAATGAAAACTGAATCTACGTCAGCTGCCGATCCCTACAGCAGAACGCTATAAGACATAATACTGTGAAAATAAGCAAAGTATACTAACCTAGCTGTGGCTACATCAGTCAACTGCCTTATTTTTCTTACTGCGTAAGCAGCTGAACTTAATCTACTTGAGAAAGCTCTAATGTGGGCACCCCATTGCAATTTTGAATCCAAAGTAATTCCTAGAAATACAGTTTCGGAAATAGCATCTAGTTTCTTGCCATCAAGTTTTAAATTTAGACCTAATTGGGGTACATTTGGTAATGAGAACTTAAGGCATTTAGTTTTGTTTGCATTGAGTAAAAGATTATTAGCCGCAAACCATTTCGAGAGAACAGCTAGACTATCGTTGACATGTAAGACATCCGTATCTTTTCTATCTATTCTAAAAATAAGAGAGGTGTCATCGGCGAATAAAATTATATCCGAGAAGTTTGCCATTAGGTAAGGAAGGTCATTAATATAAACTAGAAATAAAAAAGGGCCAAGAATTGAACCTTGAGGCACGCCCATCTTAACTAGAGACCCCGAGGACGTTGCCTCGTTAACATTTACTTTTTGCTGTCTGTTTGATAAATAGGAAAGTACAAGATCAGCAGCTCGTCCACGAATTCCGTAGTGGTGTAATTTACAGATTAGTGTGTTGTGGTCAACGCAGTCAAACGCTTTTGAGAGGTCACAGAAAATGCCAATTGCAGTGACTGATGAATTGTACTCCCGCGTCAGTCGTCGACCTACGTGAAACCAAACTATCGACTATGTAAAATCCCATTTGAGTTAAAATGTGACAACATCTGGCCTAGCATGATTTTTTCATAAATTTTGCTCATTGCTGGAAGCACAGATATAGGTATATAATTAGAGGGATCACTCTTACTACCCGATTTAAAAACTGGTACCACTTTACTATGTTTCATTAAGTCAGGAAACGTACCGCTGTCTAAACATTGATTAAATATGCCTGTTAGGACAGGGGCAATTGTGTCAATGATACCTTCAAGAACCTTAACGAAAATTCCCCATAAGTCTTCAGTGTTTTTTAGATTAAGACTTTTAAATGCTGTTTTAATTGTGGCAATAGAAATGGGTTTGAATTCAAAATTTGGAATGTCCTTACTGATGTTTTCTTTAAGAAGAGATTCAGCTAATACAGATGATGAGGGTAGAGACTTCGTAACCTCTATTGGGATGTTGGTAAAGAAATTTTCTAGAGTCTCAGCAACTTTTAACTTATCTGAAATGGTTTCATTATCAATTTTTAGAGCTAACTCATTCTGATCTCGCTGTTGTGTGTTTCCAGTTTCTTTGTTAATTACCTGCCACACAGCTTTTATTTTATTTTTAGAAATATTAATTTTGTTACTTATTAATTTAGATTTAGCTTGAGCGCAGACCCTTTTGAATATCTTAGAATAGTTTCTTACATAAATATGAAGGGCCTGATCAGAAGTCAGTGATTTTTCGTGGTACAAATTATGTAAGACATCTCTGCTTTTTCTAATGCCAGCTGTGGCCCATTCGCTAAATTTTGGTTTAGGAGTGATTGTAACTTTTTTTACAGGGCATGCTTTATTTAATTCTTGGCATACTGTAGAAAAAAAATTGCTATAGTTTATATTGGGGTCTTGTGAATCAAAACTTGCTGTTGAGAGATTGCTAAGAACATTATTTTTAAACGTTTCCAATTTATTTTTAGTCAGAGGTCTCAATTCAATGGTTTTATTTAGGTGTAACTTTTTATCTAAGTCAAACGATACAAGCTGACCAGTATGGTCTGACCTAACGCCACTGATTAAGGACGAGTCCTTTATTTTGCAATTAGTAAATACATTGTCTATGCATGAAGCGGTGGTTGCTGTTATTCTAGTAGCTTCATTAAATATACATTTTAAATTGAATGATTTAAATAATGAGATAAGCTTACATTTTTCTGGTGAATTAACTAATAGATCAATAATTAGGTCACCACACACGAAGACTTATTTATCATCTTTAAAAAGTTTACCTAATATTTCTTCCATTATGATCAAAAATGATGACAAGTTTGAGGCTGGTGGTCTATAAACAGATAAGAAAGTATGGCCCTCAACCTCTGCACATGCTACCTCACATAAGCGATCAACAGAGCAAGCAGTGATATCCTTTCTCTCCTTATATCTAAAACAACTATTGCATAATATCAAAGTACCACCCCC
Source organism: Polymixis lichenea (assembly GCA_949091785.1). Lineage (NCBI taxonomy): Eukaryota > Metazoa > Arthropoda > Insecta > Lepidoptera > Noctuidae > Polymixis > Polymixis lichenea. Next base: position 2,046,020 of record OX420939.1, on the reverse strand, counting down.
TATCGAAGACCTGTTGTACGCACTGGCAACTGAAAAATTATTTACATTAAACAACATCCTATCTGGTTTTAACCAAGTTTCACAAAAACATAGGATATCCATATGATATATATATATATAATAGATAGACCGTTGAAATTTTAACAGTATGTATTTCCATTGCCACTATAACAACAAATAATAAAAATTAAAAGGGGGGACCCTTTTAATTAAAAAAAAAATGAAAATCAACAAACATATTTAAAAAAGGAGTGAAATATTGTACGATTGTACGGGACCCTCCGAGTGCGAGTCCAACTCGCACTTGGCCGGTTTTTTAGCACTCAGTAGATAGGTATGTCAATTTGTTGAAATAGAAAACGATGTCTTGAATGAACTGTGTATCATTTCTAAGGCTTTTTGATCTCACGACGTCGAATTTTAATGAGGTCGAAGAATTATAATATATTTTTAACGCTAAAAGAAAATATCACTTAGATTCTTTGTTTGTTTTTTATTTCATTGTCAAACAAATGAACAATAGCTAAGATTAATGTTTCGTCGTTTCCATTTCCCAAGTTGATGTTTTATTTTTATGATATTAAATATTTTCTTATTTATAAACTTTACTACAGCTCTAAGTTAAAGGTAGCTCAAATTACGTAGTTTAATTACGTAGGTTTCGAACCCACAACCTATTGGTTATTGGTTCAAAGCCGGGAACGTACCAATGTGACTCACATACATAAATGTAAACTCCAATATGTTTTTTTTTTCTTGGATTTTACTGACATCAGTGAACGAATACATCGTGCTTACCAAGGGTATCGTATCGTATTACCTAGTAATTGGGTTGTGGAGGTCAGATAAGTCATTTTTCTACCAGCCTGCAATTTGCAAGGTTCCCTTTTGCAGACAACCTTCACAGTACCAAAGATAAATTTATAATAACAGGCTAAAGAGGTGCTATAAGAAAGGTTTTTCAGAACCCAAACTGCGTTCCCAACGGAGCTTGAAGGTCGCACGCGATCCAACACGTGCGATAGCCAGCCAAAGAAATAAAACCAATTAATAGGAGACAGTAATTAAAGTGTCTACATAAAGAGACTATGGAATGATGTTAATATTGATTTAACAAAATTAAATTGTAATCCAAGTGTTAGTGCCTCGCAGTTTAATTACTGTTTAAAAAGGGACACGGGTACGTATACCTATTTCATAAATTTAATTTAAATTAGTCATCTAATTACAACTGTAGAAAAAAACAGAATACTTATCAAGGTATTATAAAACCTATAGAAATAGGTACCAAATCTAAAAAAATCAATTAGTAGATACCTAGTTTTGGCAGTGGTAGTGGCAGGTACATCGACCCGCAAACTGTTACCATGAATTCTGCACATCATTTTAGGTACTCTAGTGTAGAAATATTTCATCAATTATCTAAAAAATAATCAGCTATTTTATAGAAAAATACAATACCAAAACGGTCAAAAAGTATGGAACAGCAATTTTATTATTTAATAACTGACGAAAAAATTCAAAGCAGGGTGCTGTTTTTAATGTAGATTTAAGTTTGTTCTAAGTTGCACTGTCTTGTGTTCTTGTTTTTACATTTAGATTATATCGGCGCTCAAACTGGCGCGCACTGTCTCGTGACTTATTATTCATTAAAAATTCCAAAAAAAATACAACTGACTTCCCAAAACAAAAAAAAAAAGTGTAAAATAACTTTAATTTCGGAAGTCGATGCCTTTGCATCTGTATTTTAGTTTTTTTGTAACCGAAATTGAAGTTTTTTTATTGTTAAGTTAATGTTTTTTATTGGTGTTTATAATGTACCTACCCCACACCATTTCGTATACCTGTACTGGCCAGGGAAACAACAGTGACCGGAAATATTACAACATCATCACGATACAGTGGTTTCAGTACGTATTAAGTATTGAATCAAAGTAAATAAAACTTATATGGGACCACCACTGAGGCATACTCTATACATTAAAAAAAAACAGTGGCACTCCGGCAGTGCCAACAGAAGTGAAAACTAGAACAATTACGAGTGTATTTTTTGTATCGTCAGGAAATATTTTACTGTGCAGAAAATACTTTTAAATGAAATGTTTTTATTCATTATTATAAAGTAATACTACAAAATTTTTGTTACAATTTCATTTCATATACATGAAAAAAAAATTGGCAGCTATTTTACCAAATGGGTAAAATCTTTTATTAAATGTAATTTAATTTGTAATCAGTTCCGTGTGGTGCCGGACTTAAAAGAATAGCACCATCCCATTTCTACCCGTGGGTGTCGTGGAAGGCGATTAAGGGACTTACTAGATAATGGGCAGCAGCGTTCTCTATCCATTTGACCACCATACTGCGATCGCCAACCCGCCTGCCAAGCGTGGCGATTATGGCAAATCCCCGTTTTGGGGGAGGCTTATGTCCAGCAGTGGACGTCTTTCAGCTGATATGATGAAAAAAACAGACGAATTGAGGACCTCTTCCTTTTTGAAGTCGTTAGATAATAATCGACCCATGCGGACACATCCCGCGCGGCATTCATCCCGGTTTGGCCAGAGCTAATAACCAAAAAAAAATATTGAGTGCTTATAAACAAAGGTTATTAAAATATGAAAATACTTTTGATACTTATAGCTATACAGGGTCGATGGCAACAAAAAAAAAACAATTTCGACGTATCAGAAAGAAAGGTCAACGTGTGGGTGGCAATTAAGGTCGTCAAATGAAAGGTCTTTAATTAAAACACAATTTCGGATAAAAAAATTATATAATATAACGTAGCCTAACATTTTCTTTTAACTTTAAAAAAACGTAGATAAATTTCTGACAAATGTTTCCAAAACTATAAATAAGAAACGAGAAAGAAGATAATAAAAATGATTTGCCCCAGTGCACCCAAAAACAATTATCAGAAAAAACTAAACATTTTATTGTGCATTCGTGTGCTTCTTTCGACCCGAAAGATGGTTATTATGGGCAGAAAGTTGTGTATTTTCAGATGAATCAAAATCAAAATCAAAAGTCATTTATTCAAATTAGGCTGAGAATCAGCACTTTTCGAATATCAAAATTACATAAGACAGTCCCCCAAAACGCCCCGCCCTTCACCACTTTCTAGTGCTTGAAGCTGTGAAGAAGAAGTGGCGCAACAAACTCCCCCCAAACTCCCCTTATATACTAGTACTAATGGAGGTACTAAGGTATGGATGCTGAAGCCATGCTACGACCACCTGACCCTCCACATGATTCAGGATAAGATCGGGGGGATGATGAGTATCGGTTCGTGCATGAAACAGAGGTGATCATTTATTAAACAAAAACGACTCTTACAACTGAATTATCATTGAGTTAAGCTACGCTTGCTACGGTTGGTCCGTGGATGGGTGACCATCTTTACATATCGAGACCCCACCTTGTCTCGAGATGCACGTTAAGTAGTTGACAGCTGCCATTTGTGGATATTTGACATATTTGGTCGTCAGAAGCCCGAAAGTCTGACAACCAGCGCACCGAATGGTATCTAGGGTATTTTACTATATATGAGAAAAAATCTAAAAATGTATTGTTGAGATAGCTTAGGGAAAAACTAGCCGGAAAATGTTGGTTTTACTTCATGAAATAACAAAACAAATGTTAAAATTAAATTCAAAGATTTCAGTTTTTTATCTGTTTTTGAACACCATGAAATAGTAGCCGCCATGTTATTATACGTCATACCGCTGTTTTAACTAATCAACTGAACAACTTTGTACTTTTATTATTTTCGAAACCAAAGTAATTTTTATTGAAATAACTACATTCAGCAACAGCAAACCAACGATAAGTAGAATAATAACTCATTTTTTAGTTTATAAACAATTATCATACAAAATATTAACACATTTGCAACGCACACGCACAGAGCAATGTGGCGTCCACTGCGTATTCGCATGCGTTTTCGTCAAATTACGCACGAAATATGAAAATTTAAAATTTAAATGCATTTTTATGGCACTAATCGATTCTATAAAAATGTTGTTTTTTATTGGTTCACTAGCAGCGCTCCGCGGTCTCACTCGCGTAGTTCCCGATCCCGTAGGAATACGGGGATAAAATATAGCATATGTTACTCGGTAAAGATGTAGCTTTCTAACGGTGAAAGAATTTTTAAAATCGGTCTAGTAGTTTTTAAGTTTATTCGTTACATACAAAAATGCAAATCTTTCCTCTTTATAATATTAGTGTAGATGTAGATGTAGAAGTGTAGAAGTGTAGATTAGCATTTTAGAATCTAATTAAGAAACATAAAAAAAATGGTTGTAATATCCTATTGGGTTGTGGACGTCAGATGGACAGCTGTTGTTCCATGTAAAATACTTGTAATCCGGTTAGACAGAAAGACGACCCTAGCATAGCCGGGTAAAAGCTAGGCGGATAGTGACAAGTGAATTGACACGTGATTTATGCTTACCATACAAACTAGCCTCGGTAAATTCTTACAGAATTCCAGTCTCACCTCAGAAACCTGTAACAAATTCAGTAATCAGACAGTTAAATAGTTAATTAAAACACTGTAGGGTTGCTGGTGTGATGAGAATAACGAGGCTGGAAATGCTATTCCTGTGTTACATTTAAACAAAGTTTCGAGCAGCCATAAAGCATGAACTAATTTGTCAAAGTTCTCAGTGGCACTGCCGAGAGCAGATGATTATGTTTGTTATGGTAGCCGCGTTTGATGCTTTTCATATTAAGTGACGTCGTGTTCTGAAGTAAACTAAAAAACTCAAAGCATTTATCTGAGCCACAATATACAAATGACCCTCGTTTAATTTGAGGCTCACCGTACATGTCACATATTGTATTCTTATTTTTTTAATTAATAAACGAATGAACAACGATGAATATACATAACATTTTAAATATGTTTAATAAAGAATATCCAATAGGGAACATGGTCCCAGCTACGGTCAGCGTTCCAGTGAGAGAAGGCTCTTAAAAATTCGAGCCGTGACTAGAAGTACAGCAGTTCTGAATTTTTCATAATGTAGCTAAAATAAAGTCAATTTCCCATGTAATAGTTATTAACGCTTTGTAATTAATCTAGGTTGTAGCATAGATACAATATGCAGAATTTTAAAATGAAGGAAAATGAAGAGATTCTTCGCAGTTTTAATTAGTTCTGGATTAGAGCCACGCTCCCGGCGATTTACTTTTGCAGTAGTCACTTATTCAAAAATCCATTTTTCTTTATACCCGAGTATATTTTTTTTAATTCGTTCGTATCTTATAACTAATAAGGGGTTTCAACATTAACAGTATTAGGTACATTAACTTTACAATTATTTTGGATTCAATACCATGTTTTATCTAAATCAGTGAAGCAAAATATCGTCGACTCCGTATTGGAAATATTAATAATTATTCTAATTTTCATTCCTAAGCAGCAGGGCTACATAGTTATAGCCACACGGGTCTATCAATAGTTAACCTAAGCTTGCCGCGGTCGGTTTGTAGATGGATGACCATTCATTACATATGGAGACCCGTCCGTGCCTCGGAAACCACTTTAAGCCGTTGGTCCCGGCTGTCATTCGTAGATCTTTGACAGTTGTTACGTAGTACCGTAGTACGTGGGTTGTGGAGGTCAAAAAGGCAGTCGCTCTTTGTAAAATATTGTTATTCAGCTGCATCTGTTTAGACTGGAAGCCAACCCCAACATAGATTTGCCAGGGGTGCGGGTTGTTCGAAAGAGATACCACGGCCCCTGGCATACAGGCAACTGAGGGAACATGGGTAGGTTTTAGTCAGTAAAAGTCTTACACACTCTTGCTCCACCCAGAGCGGGAGAAGTTATTTGATGATTTCTCACCATCAAAAAAAACTCAACGTAGATGGGAAAAACCTGCGAAGATTGATTAAATAATGTTCATTCCTTGAGCATCTCAAATACCAATATAAAAACGAAACAATCTTCGCCAATACTAGGCTGGTTGGTACCAAACCCCGTTTCATTACAGCGAGCCTTGAACCCGCGTCCACGATAGTGCGAAGTAGCAAATAGCACAAACTTATGCAATTGGAACTCCAATATTATAATTTGGGTTGCAACAGCGTTGTTTTTGCCGCAGCAGTCCATTAAACGGCTGTATCTCGGTCGAACACTCACTGGTTAGGCGTTTATTACCGTAAGACTTGCAGTTGGCATTGATTAAGAAGGGCATGTATTTAATGCGGCAACTAAGTAAAATGAATATAGGTTTTAAAAAAAAATAGAGTGGGTACCATATATAATGGGTTGGCAGCTAATAAGGAGTATCGTAATAAGTAATAGGTAGCATATTAATATATCAGTAATAAGCTCCGTTTTAATTTAAACTAGCATCAAGTTTTTCTTTTGGGAACTGAATTAATATCTAAGCGGAAACTTAATGGCAAAAAAAAAATAGAAAATGGGCATTCATAAATAATATAAATCAGATTCTATTTAAAATTGTTTGTATGAAGAATAAATATAAACTAGCTTATATTCTAGCTTAGTTTTTGTCACGGCTCCGGCGCTGCGGGGCTACGGCGGTCCCTCGCGAACTTATCGTCGCAGATGGTTTAACACTCACCACCGCGGCTTCGGCTTGCTGGCCGGCTTCGCCGGCCAGCCTCAGCCGCCGCGGCGAGTGTAACAACCACCCGCTCCTCAGCTCGCGGGCCGCCTCGCCCCTCCGTGCCTACGCGATTCTAAATTACACTCTAGGGGTAGGGCAGACAAGACTGCATGGAGTCGGATTTATAGCGATTCGTTTCTGTCAACCTGAAGAACCTAGTTTTTTGCCACCCTACTAACATTATTAGTCGCCAAGTCATTATTTATAGCTCCTCGCCTAATATTTTATTTGACTGGTATAGTTTATTTGCTACCTAAACGCAGCTGCTAGTTTTTAGTTTTTATAACACCTTTAATTTTGAACCTTACATAATATAATAGTCGCGAAAATATTTAATCGCTGGCAAGTTATTTTATTTGTTGCAAACATTTAGTCGACTTTTAAGTTATTAGTCACTCGGAAAATAATAAGCTATTAAGAAGGAGCTCGGCCCTTTCTGTTTGTAAATAGAACGGCATTTGACTTTTGACTGACTTTAGCTAGTGGAGTTAGGACCTTGTGGCTCTTTGGGAAGCTTTCAATGCGATGCTGAATGACTAGAATTCTCTTTCTTACTTCATCTCTCCTTCTCCATTTAAAACCATCAAATCCGTTGTCTTTGAAAGATCGACTGGACTGGAACTAGGACTGTCCATTGTGTCACTCTCTACATTTATATCTGTAATTCATTTTTAATGGTTTACAAAGAGTATTATATTCTTATTCTGTATTAGAAAAACACCCCAAGCATATCGATTATCGGGTTCTATTAGACGTAATTAGTTAGTCATGCATTGTAATTAATTAATGACGTCTACATCATAAATAATAATTATGTCTTTATTAAAATAAAAACCGGCACTGTCATTTGGCTGCAAAAAAAAACAGCTAAGTTATTTAGATTATTTAGCTACAATAATATTTACATCATATCCACAATACTGATTCTCAATTGAAATCATTCAATAGTAAAATTAAAACAAATCTTATTCATAAGCCATAACTCAGTACTCGGTACTCGAGCTACTTCGGTAAAATTGCAATTGTATAAAATGCATTCTCATATAGCGACGTGCTACGGAATATCTTGGTCGGTCACAGTTGAAATAAAGCTTCGTAAAATAGATTGAAGTAGATTGGCATTGGATAACTACAGGATTGGTAGGAAACTGTATTGGACTTTAGATGAAACATACAACTTATATGTGATACAAAAATAAGTGATAAAGACTTTTTGTGGTAAACCGCCTCATTGGTCTAGTGGTCGTAAGAGCTACGGCTGAGTCGGGCAATGTGTTATATAGATTTGTCTTTCAGGAATTACATGGAATGAAATCCACTATTACATTGGACTTAAACATACTTGGCGAATGTGGCCATACAATAGCTACACCTGTGCCTAATGCTTCGGGGAAATCCAGCCGTGATGTGTTAGAATCAGGGTGAGGTGGTTAATACATGTTAACTAATTTGTTATTACTTAGATACCTTTATATTTGTTAGCATGTAGAATTCAAATTGGATAACAGATACTGTAGAATAATAGTTACCAATTAGATATTGTTTTAGTTTTAAGTAAAAATGTTTTCATACCAAATAGTAGAATAGAAATGACAGTACGGTCACCAAATTGGTACAGTCAGCGTCAATAATATCGGGACGAACACACTGTTCAAAATGATCTAAATAACTATGAAAATTAAATATTAATCAGTGACACAAGGAATGTTTCAGAATGAATACAATAGAGGACAAATGTCATTCTGACAAGAATTTTATATAATTGAGATAAAGTTTAATTTCCTTAGTTGTCGAGATCATTTTGAACAGTCTGTTCGTCCCGATATTTTGCTTTTTTACTATACTTCAACTATCCGACGCCCTGGTTTCCTATCTGTTTTGGTGACTGCATCTGGAACCAAATATTAGTGTAACTATTCTGAGGGTTTCTCTGTCTATTCTATTCTGAGAGTAATTGACCCGCTTTCTCTATTCGTGGAAGCGGCCTTGGCAAGTACTTACAATATGTGGCGTTTTCTTAAGTGGGGAGGTCATTAACACCTCTCAATGTAAAAGAAAAAGTGAAAATCACAACCAATGAAGCCAAAAACTTTCACATGCAAAAATCAAGAGATCGATGGTAGTTCCTGTTTGATGAAAAGTTTATTTGCTGGGAGATAACAGAGCAGTAGTGGCCAAGTGGTAACGAATTAGGAGTTGAAGGTCGTGGTGTCGAACCCACGCATGCGCTTTACTTTGTGTAAATATTTCGTCACCACTCCTCTCAAAACGGTGAAGGAAATCATTGTGAGGAACTCGGAAAATCCTAAAACCAAAAATTCGAAGACCTGTGACATCTACATCATCTCACCATCACCACCCACCACCCACCCACCCACCATCTCTCTCTCTCTCTCTCATCTTTCTTGTATCTTGTATCTTGTATCTACCTAACCGCAATGTGCCCGCATGGTAGATAAAAACCCACTCCCTCTCGAAGAAGGGTTTGTGTCCCAACTGTGGGAACATTACTGGCTGATTTATACTAGGAGAAAATCCAGTATTCGGAAACCATCCAAGCCTATTAGCGACATTCCTAAGTAATGTACCAAGGACCGTCGAAATATTAACGAGACTAAAAACTTTGAACTTCCCAAGTCTGTCATTATTAATTTAAATGTAATTAACTCAAGTTCAGAGGATCATTAGATGTTTAAGAGCTGAGAACATATTTTTTTGACGTTATTATCTAAATGCTAACGTCAAAAGTAATATAATTTGACAAGTGCGCGAACAGAAATCACGATGAACTTGACAAATCTCCGCCGCGAAACCACAGCAGCGCAAAATGCTAACGTCGAAAAATATATTATTTGACAAGCCATGTGCGCGAACAGAAATCACGACGAACTTGACAAATCTCCGCCGCGAAACTATAGCAGCGAAACCGCAGTAGTTTCTATATAAATATCTATCCCGCGTGATTTTGTCGATTTGCTAAGGAGCCAGTTACTAGACCACTATTTTGTTGCGGTGCGGCGTATGTTTCGCACGTTTCTATAGCAGTTGACAAGTTTATAATGCGAAACCTAATTTTTTGTAAAAATAGATGTTGTATTTATGAAAAAGGTAATCAAAGAAGTCCGAAGTAGATCTATACTGTATTTACTAAGTCGAACATTTTGCTCGATTTGTTACAATTCAACAGACTCCCACGATGTTTCGCTATTCGTATCGCGAGTTTCGCGACATAATGCAGTAAGGTTTCTTAGCGGAATTCTTTAAGATGTTTTCCGTCATTTTTTTAGCGGTGGACGTGTGCTAAGGCCCTAGCGATGAATTTTAAATACCCTTATTTTTAGTACTCACTGTAAATCAGGTAAAAAATTTAATTATTTATTTTATTTATTTATTTATTTTTGATTGACAAACTGATGAATCTAGATCCAGCAGTTTAGGCTGTGCTTTGTCTGTCGGTGAATTCTTTACTTAAGTAGAAGATTTTAAGCTTACCTTTCATTTGTGCAAGAATTGACAAGCTTTTCCATACGACTACAAGGTGACCTTAGATAGATACGTTAACTTTACACGCCTTGCCAATAATATCAGGTATAACACAATACCACAGTTCGATCTTCAAGTATTACCAAAAACAGAGCCCCCATCTTACCATAAACACACAAATAGAAGCTGTAACGGGCTGCGAGTCAGATTTATATCGGCGTTACATAGAGCCTTAAGGAAAATTGGCCAGAAAAAGGGTCGCGAGAAATATTTCAATATGCCATTCACATTTTTTACGATCGTCATGTGTGCCTCCTTACGATTGTGCAGAACCGCAATATCGGTCTATACTTTCGTCTCTATTCCTTTTTTGTTAGTTTATGGAGCGTTTGAACTGTTAAACAAATTATGAGGGTTTTGGAGTTCGCGATTTCGGTGATTTGTATGGGCTTAAATGTGATTGGATTCGTTTATTTCAGGAAGTAGCTAAATAACCTCATTTTTATTACCAACTAACTTTTGTCAGCGGCTTCGCCCGGGTTAACCAATCTAAACAAAACCAAGAAATTATTCACTTAAACCTTCCTCAGAATCACTATGTCTATTGGTGAGAACTAAATGAAAATCTGTTCGGTACTTTTCGAGTTTACCGTGAACAGACAGACAGACAAAGAGAGAGAGACTTTGTTTTATAATAGGCAGTGATATTTCTTTTTTAAACTTATCCAAATATCAAAAGAGTTTTATAGAAGAAAATCAACCTATTTTATTCGTTTGGCGCTTTTGGGTGTGGTATTCCGCCACTTTCGCGGACAAGTGCCTTCGGAACGCACAAAGACTTAGTACAAATAAGTGACACTAACATAGTTTTAAGTTTTATTTACTAACACAAGTTGTTATTATCATATGTATATTTAGGTTAAGGTATTTATCTATGGGTCTTAGTAACCAGAAAATAAATGGTTTATAATTAATATTACATAAAGAAAGAAAACTCAATCAAATCAATCCCCACTTTGCTCTCAGTTAAAATCACAAAAAAATCAATTTCTCAACTCATCATCAATCATTAGTAAATGTTTCGATTCGTAAGAGTGGAGCGTTAACGACGCTCCTCATTAATTTCAACAGGTTCGTTTTCCTTTGTGCTCTATAAATATGAGAAAAAAAAAAGTAATACGAAATATTACACCTGCAAAGTTTTACAGCTTCGAAAGGGCTCCGATTCCGATTATTTTAAATTTTTATGAATTGCCAGAATACATGCTTTTCAGACGATTTTTTTAAAATTAACTTTTCATTCATTTAAAAAAATTATGTGAGTTAATACATATTATATTTTTCTTTTTGTGGTACCTCTTTGGATCTGCTTATCATTATTTGGGATAAGTTATTAGATACTATTGAGAAGCAATTTCCCACACTAGGAATTTCGTCTATTATATACCGTAGGTGTGTTTATAAACACAAGTTTCATCCTACGGTTTCCCAGAAGACTGTTGGCCGCCCACATAGCCTCCGCAGTTTAATGGCAAATGACGTCACTAAAACGTTATTAATGAAAGTCACTTTATGAGTTTTTTGGCACCGCAAATTCAATCCCTGCTGCCATCATATTCATGACAGCCGTCACTGTGACGTTATGTGGCGGCCTGCGCTCTTCTAGACGGAAACTTAACCATTTCAAAATCCGTTTCGATTGGTCACCCGATTTGACGTTTTGCTTAGCTTACCACAATAAGCCTATAATATTCCACCGCGTGGACACAGGCCTCCTCTGTGAAAGAGAGTGGGTCATACACCAAGTGGGCCCAATGCGGGTTGGTGGATATCAAATGTTTTCTTTACATAGTTAGATGTTAGATCGTTTAAACTAAGCAACGGATTTTAACGAGATTTTCATGGAACAGTGTGATTCAAGGGGAAGGTCGCTGGCAAAAACTGGTTGAATATATAGTTTTAAGACATGCCGGTTTTTTTCATGAGGAAATCGGCATGGCAAACGTTTTAAGGGCAGTGGTGATATAAATCAAATACACAAAATGACCTTCCAGAGTTAGAACTCACGATGTACTACGCGTTAGTCAGAGCCGATACCTCTGGACCACCACGTTTTGGTTATTGGGCTTTACTGCGTAGTTCTAAAGACAACTGTTGGGTGTTGGGTTATTTCCTACTAAATAATGAGACAAATAACTGACTTTTGTATTTTGAAAGACTCATAGAAATCTTCGGCTAAACAATTCTACTAGACACTTTACATTTAAACAAAATCTCGTGCGCAAGTAAAATTCAAAATGAGATTGTTTAAAAAAGTTAATGGGGTAATTTCGGCAACGCAATCTCATAAAATTATTTAAACGTTCCGTAATAAAAAAAGCCATACGACTGCCTATAAAGCCTCTTAATTGCGTATAGAAGTGCTGGTGGACCAGATTTCTTTTCGCACGGTACGGTTTTACTAAAATATATCTAAAATTGTGTGAAGGTCACGGATTTATCTACCTACAAAATATTTACATTATAGATAAACGTAAACGTACATGAATAGTCTAGACACAGAGCTCTTAAATGCAGACAAAAGACATGCAAGTAATGCAGTAATTCAGTTTCGAAAAAATACAGCTAGCGTTGAGCTAGAATTTCCTTTTGCCACCAGTTTAACACAGAAGGTCCACAATTAAATGTTGTTAAATTTAATTGTTAAGTGATTGATTTGATGTCGTTGTGTAAGAGATTTAAATCATACCGTACACGTAAACAATAAGTATAACTTTATATTCTAGTCAAAATATAATAAATTCACACTTTTAGTGGGAATTTATTATATTTTTGACCACATTATTTTAAAACAATTCTGGAGATGTCATTCGGACTGTGTCCAACGATCAACTGACGATCACTCATTCCAATATTCATGTGGCAAGTGTCGCCCCACAACGGAGTAATAATGGCGCGCCACGAGTGCTGCCAACCTAAATATTAATCAGATAGTATAATATTTAATTTTTATAATTGGTAAACGTGTTTCAGTTAGAGAAGCTTACAAAAGATTATTAATTGTATATAATTTTAAGAAATAAATCAACTTATAATAAATAAATCAATAAATAAACGAAATAACTTATTTCATACGTAAATATGTATAGCCACTCTCGCCTACAGACACCTATTTTACCTACATGAAACTACTTAGCCCCTAAAATCATAGACAAACCACTTTTAACGCTACAAAAGTTGGTCATCGACCTCTTCAAAACAAACAACTCCATTTATCAAAGTAGCTCCAACAGTATAATACCATAACTTTACAGTATTTCGGTGTGTTATTTCCCTCTGCGGGCTCTTTTAATTACTGTCGGCCCCTACATGTATCATAAATTCTAATGGAGTTCAGACCTCACCCAGTCTGCCCTGTGCCGGCACAAATTGCATTTTAGAATTTAAACGTACGACCTACATTATACTCCTGATCGAAAATTTAAATTTTGATAAACGTATGCTTCAATATTTTCATTTTGGGAATGATAAAGTATGGGGGCGAATGTTAAATGATAAAGTAGGCGAATGTTAAATTGTGGGTCAGTCAGCATATTTTCCCAATGCAGCACACCGTTACAAATGTTATTCGGAATGTTGATAACTATGTTATTGTTTGTACCTTTTGTTTTTCCGGCATATTGTCAGGGCACTCTATTGTGTGGCAACAGTTTGGTTAAAGGTTACAAATACAAACTTTATCGGTTAGCAAACTACAAACTATTGGCTAAAATAATAACAAGTCTATTGGCATAACAAAACAGTTTAGTTGATTTTGAGCTTAGCCCTGATGCATAATTCAATGTTTTTAGCCTGTGTTTGTTAACGTTCTGTAAAATACTTGTGGTTTTGAATGATTTGAATAAAATTATACAACTTTTCGTGCCTTGCTTAAAACCGCGAGTCTTACTTACTACGCTACTCTGCGCTTGTTCGAAAGAGACACCGTGGCCCCTGGCACACAGGCAACTGAAGGAACACGGGTGAGTTTTAGTCAGTAAAAGTCTGACACGCCCTCCCGCTCCACTCAGAGCGGGAGAAGTTATTTGATGATTTTCCAGCCAAAAAAAAATCACGACATTGTAAAAGGTGGTTTGGTTATATTGCAAGGTACCTACCTAGTAATTACTTAAAAAATCATACCACGGTGCATATTAACATACATAAAACTCACGCCTTCTTCCTTTTCCACGTTCATATATTTAGTCATACACACACGCTGCCGGTTGCGAGTACAAAGCACTTGACCTTTCTGAAGAACTTCACCAATAAGGTAATTATATGACCTCCTAGGGCGTCCCCTCCCGGCGTTTCCACTCGCCTTGTAAATGTACCACAGTACAATATAGCTAAAATAACTTATTTTTAAGCGTGGGTGTACTATGTTTATAGGTACACCTACACCAGCGTAAGCCTTCGAAAAATATAGACCTGATGTTATGTTAGGTGTTGTAAACTTCTATTAAAATTTAACCAATTTTAATTAATGAAGTTACATTCTACGTCACTCGTTTTGCATTGCTTACATGGTCGCTAATGGATTACAGGAATGCAATGGAACGTCACGAAACATTGGTAGCACGGTATTACCATGGGATTCGATGGGTTGGGTAAATATGGCTCTAGTACTGAGCTGTAGTCTGTTTTCAACAGGGTTGAGAACATCTTTGTTTTTTTTTTTTTGTCATTTAATTCCATATTTTAATATTTGAATTACTTACTGAAGGGGCTGGTTTGAGGGGACGTCGAAAAAGAGCTTTTTGGCAGGACTTGGGAGACGCTTGGAAAAGTATAGAATAAACAAAAAAAAACCTGAAAGACAGATCAGGATAAGCAGGTTGCAGGATGAAGCTGAAATTTTCGGGAGCACGGAACATTATGAGAAAAATAAACTTCAAGAAATACAGGTAACATTAATTTCTATAAACAGTAATAAAAGCCTCTCGAGTCGATCAGTCAAGTTAAGGTACGCTTGCCGCGGTTGGTCCATGGATGGGTGACCAAAATCAAAATTAAAAGTCATTTATTCAAATTAGGCTGAGAATCAGCACTTTTCGATTGTCAAAATTACACAAGACAGTCCCCCAAAACGGCCGCCCTTCACCACTTCCTAGTGCTTTAGCTGGGAAGAAGAAGTGGCGCAACCAACTCTCCAGCAGCACAGCTGTCTGTTAAGTTAGATAGACTTGATTCTATACCATTTCCAGACCATCTTTACTATGCCAAGTCTCTTCCGTGCCTCGGAAAGCACGTTAAGCCGTGGGCCCCAGCTGTCATTCGTAGATCTTTGAAAGTCAGTAGGTTAGACCCGAAATTCTGACCATCAGTCTTACCAAGGGGTATCGTATTACCCTGTAACTGGGTTGTGGAGGTCAGATAGGCAGTCGCTCCATGTAAAATACTGGCATTCAGCTGCATCCGGTTAGACTGGAAACTGAACTCAAAATAATTGGGATAAGGCTAGGCAGATGATGATTCATTCCTACAATTCAATTCAAAATCTAGATGTAACACAATCTGCTGATACTCCACTATATGAAAAAAGTTATTCCTATAAAGTTCTTTTTACGCGACGTATTTTATGACAAGCGTGAGGCTAATAAAGGGAGAGTCGTTACATTCCTGCTAAAGTTGCATCGGAATAATTCAATGGATTTTGATAAAGCCGTAAAAGGGACACGGGATGATGTCGTCAACCCTAGATGGGACGTAATAAGCAGTAAGGAGGAACGCTTTCGAGTTTCTGCTGAGTTTTGTTTCGCTGAGCCCAGGCAAGCGACACTGCGCATCAGCGATTGGTAGTTTTACCTGCATGGTTGAAAGTCACGAAGAATGTCATGAATATATGCTAATAACATTACCTGTAGGTGTACTCTAAATGGGAAGGCAGCGTATTACAATTTGCCATGATATTAGATGTTCTAAGTCTCGTTTAAAAACTTATATTGCCTTAAACCGGGCTCATGTCGAAACACCGGGGTAGGAAATGCTGTGAATTTAATCCAAATAGATAACACCAACACCATTTTGATTGACTTGGGAACCACTAAAGCATATCTGCTTTAGTGGTGTGCCTATCGGCAGTGACTAAAATATTAGTCACACCTGAAAGCCAATTCCCGTAATTAATAATGTTATTTTTATCCGATACTTTCAGTCTTATTTATAAACGTCTCTTAGCTTTTAATCAATTTCTTAACTTAGATTATTATAATTCTTACACATAAACGCTGTTCAAAGCTAAGAAGTCGCTAAGCAATTGATTAGTAGCTGTCGGATTCGAACTCGTTCGAAATCGAGCTCGTTCGTCTCGTTCGTTGGTTGTCGCAGTGGTTAAGCGATTGACTGCTGTGCTGGGTGACAGGGGTTCGATTCCCGCACGGAATAAATATATCTACCACCAGTTAAGTAGTTGTTCCGGGTCTGGTATGTGTATGTGCGTTTAAATGTTTGTAAACGCACCCACAATACAGTAGAATTCCTAATGTGGATCGTTTAAAAAAATAATACAGTGGGTACTTTATAGGCTGAATATGATGAAGAGGATGCTAAGAGACAAAATGGCTGATTTTATTTGAGTCATCTGATCCCACATTAGTAAGCAAGATAAATTTATATTTCTATTTAACCTAACCCTGTTTACTCCAATAATTGGAGCGTATTATTTTCATTGATATCATCGCAAGGACAAAGGATTTTTTTTTAAATTATTATTTTCTAATTAAACTGATTAGCAACTTAATAAAATTTAAGAGACGTTTATGCAATAAGACTGTTTAGAAAGCGAACGTTCTTAGTCATACATTACAGGAGTTGCTCGCCTGATTAAAGTCTGCAGTCTGCAATGGGCCTAAATGGTGTGCGTGTTACGATTTTATAGTTAACCGTTCCTTAACTTTGGTGTAAGATATTTGCGAAATAACTTTCGCATTCCGAAATAAGTATGCGTGACCAATCAAACATCGTGTTTTTTCATTCCTTTGCACATTATCTGCTATATTTTATTTATTTATTTAAAACCTAAACTATCATTACAGCACCCTAATTGCGTAACACACTATTAATCAGAATCTGAATCATTTTGAAGCCTATTGTTAATCCATTGCTTCATATGTTTGTATAATTCGTCTGCTCAACGACGTAAACCACGCAATGAATGTCGTGGAACTGTCAAAATGAAAGCGATTCCTACTGATAGTGTATTACGCAATTACCCCTCAGGTTTAGAAACCTAATGCGATAGCTAAGGCAATACTACTACTATTATAATATTACTATTTTAAATAAGACTATTACTAACAATTTATAAATAACTACACACTAACTAACCACAAAATTACTTATAACTAAAACAATACAACCTTATAATTATAACAATACAATAATCACACAAGATTGTCTTATTTTTTATAGTCATAAATTAAAAATAAGTAAAACAATAAAAGGAACAATCAACATAAAATTACACTAATTGTTGCTTTCGTAACATATTATATACAAACTTACTTTTGCAAATTCACTAAAGTAACACGAAAAAATGTCCAACCTTTTCTGAATTTCGTTAATAGTACGAATTGCTCGCGTGAGAGGTGGAGCAGGCGAAGATCTTAACGAACGTAATGTAACAATTATTCCGTAAAATCTGGTTTTCCTGCGGATTTACGGTACTACCGTAGGAGAACTAAAGTAGCTGACATAGCCCGAATAATTGCCAAATTTAAGTGGCAGTGGGCAGGGCACATTCCTCCCACTAGGTGGACCGATGACCTTGTGTAGGCTGCAGGAACCGCTGGATGCGAGAAGCACTGAACCGGTCGAGATTGCGGAGCTTGGGGTAGGTCTATATCCAGTAGCCGGGGATCGCGGAAGTCACACTAGTTCCCGTGATCCCCGGTGCAAGTGAGAGACGGAACACCGGGGTGGTTTTAGTCAGTAAGAGTCTGACAGACCCCTTCGCCCTCCCCTGGCGGAGGACATCCATGAGGATTTTCCCCCGTAATCAAAAAAAAAAATAAGGTCTATATCCAGCAGTTGGACGTCTTTCGACTGATATGATTATGATGAAGATAATCTAGTATTACTTTCTTAACAAGAAACATGCAAGACACAAACAAGGTTTTACATCGTGTTTCAGAAATATATGATCATAAGTTCAATATCTACTCGCCCCAAATGTATGGGGCAGCTGATTATTTATTTTTGCTATTCCGATGTTAGTCCCATGAAGAAACCTGTTCACTTTGATGATCTGTACCACACCTTTAAATATGACCACACAATTCTGAACCACGCTTTATGCCTAAAGATTTGCTCAGCTAAAATTTCGTTGCCTTCCGAAAACATGCTTAGCATTATTTTACAACTAAATCCTAACCCCTCCAGGAACCGTAAACGCGATATTCCTGTGAAACTACTTATCTCGAACAGCGACAAGCTATTTCTTGCTATTTCGCGACCTCACAGCTTAATTTATGCGACGCTGCAGTTCCTTTATCAATATTAGAGCAGAATTCTCCGAAAAACATGTGGTGGTTATACCTTAATTTTATAATGCACATTGTTCTAAATTACCAGCCTCTTACTGCCCCACTTAAGGGAAAAGGCGTCTTCCCATATGAGCATATTGATCACCATATTTGCCCAAGACGTGGTACATTTCAAACTTTTATTAACTGTAAGCCAAGGTTTCGTCACAATATTTTCCTCCACCGATAGCAGTTATGTCCAAGCTAAACTCAGAAACACATTAATGGGTAAAAGTGAATGGGCAAAAATATATGGGGGCTGGTCTACCTGCGGCCAAGTCTGCAAACTATCACGTGTAAAACAATTATTTAGGTTACCAGTAGATCGGTTCTTGAGCATAACTAGCTGTTCTCAAGTGCGGCGTTGTCCGGCGTCGTCCGGCTGTGTCCGGGAGTGGCCGGTGGCCGCAAGCCGAACTAATTCAACTTGCTGTGTATTATGCGTTGCTCCGAGGTTTGCGAGCTCTGTTGATCAAGTTTTCGCGTTGCTCGCGATTCTAAGTCAATTAATAAACTATGGTGATATTTTGATATATTCGAGTTAGAGTTTCGGTACGGAGTTTCATTCTATAAGCGGAATTATCTAATATAGTAGTTTTGATATTGTGAAATGTTACACAAAACCTGAAGAATACTCAATCAAACTCAAATCTCATTTAGGTGGCTAAAGAAAGATTTAGAAAACCTAAGGGGTTAAATGGGACGTAAATTAATATATTTAATTTTTATCTACAGTGAACTATAAAATTACAATTTGAGTACCTACGAATATAACACAAAATGTACCTACATCCACGATTTTTACTAATTTCTTTTTTTAATCTAAGGATTAGAAATATTTCCACGAGATAGAAAAAAAATGGAGCTCAATTAACTCCTATAACGTTCACGTAAATATTTTAACGAAAGCCAAAGTTTAAGCCCGTAATCCTTGCGCACAAAGTCGCGCCTAAATAATAAAACAGTTGACTTGAAAATAACGGATCATAAAACTTCCAGTTAGCTGAAACCAATAAGATCGTGTTTATTAAACATCGTTACTGTTTATTAGCTCCATAGCCTCTACTAGACGCTTCGCGGGTACTTCAGGGGGTAGCAATGAGGCCGAGAATAAAAAAGTATTGTAGGTGGGTACATAACAGTTATTTTTTTATCAACTAGCTGATAAATTTGCTCTGTTACGTATGGCATTAATACCAGATGCAACGCAGGTGTGTCGTCATCCCAGAGATAATATTGAAATATCACCCTTACCCAGAAATAAAGGGTTTTTAAATTAGAACAACGTATCTTTAATTTGACAGTCGATGGCGGCCATATCTAGTCATAGACAAACCATGTGTAATGGCGCGATTTTTTGACAGATGATTCATCAAATTTCCATCTTTAATAAAATGACAGACATCAAAATGACACTTTCATATTTTGATCTCAGTCGCAATCTGTCAAAATACCTAGAGTTTCCATACATTTTGACATGTGACTGTCACCGAAGTGAGACTGCGACTTAATTTTGAATGTTAATAATTACGATAATTGACCTTCTGGTTTCAACAGGACAGCGCCCGGCCATACCGCCAGAGATATAGTAAATTTATTAATAGAAGAAACAACGGGTTACTAAGAGTTGGAGGAAATACATGGCCGCCAAGACCATGTGATTTAATGCTCTTTGATTATTTTGTGTGAGGTTATGTAAAATCAAGAACGATCAAAGGCCTAAAGAGTAACATCACACACGTCATCAATGAGATAGAGGTGTCATTACGTCAAAAAGTGATGGAAAATTGGAGCTCACGTTTTCACGCTACCATACGTAGCAGAGGTGGCCATTTAAATGATATGGTAATCCATAAAAAATTACAAAAAGCCTTCAATAAAAGAAAATATAATCTAATTGCAATCAATCAATGTGTTTTTAACTCTTTCACAGAGATCTCTATAAAATTGAGGGTAGTAACAATTTTAATAGTTATGGTTAACACTGAACCATGTCTCAAAACGAATATTATTCAAAATGGGCAAAAGCGCAAACTGCTGCTTTTTTCACTTTCCCCCACACCTCATTGCTTACTAGGGGGGCAACAACTTTCCTGATAATCGTCTCCTTACGTAAGTACTCTGTTGTCTGATGTTTTAACTCCGTTGAACGGCTCTTAATACTATGAGTTTTGTTCGACCGTTTCTGGGAATTAAACGAGCTTAGGAAGGTCGCTAATCTGAGCATTTCCTTCGTCTGAGAAAATGTATTGTGTTTCTGATAAATGCGTCCCAGGAATAGTTCGAGAAGGGAAAATAATTTCTGTTGACTTTATCTCTGGAACGTTCCAATTTTACAGATTTCTATTCACATCTAACTGGCTGGACGTTTATGATATTCTAGATTGTGTACTAGTTTTTTTATGGAAGTAGGTTCCATTTTTGTCGCAGAGAGTAGAATCTTTTAAGTGACTATGTGGCATTTTGAATATAATCTGAATACTAACTGGACATATTTAAACCCATGTATCAAAATTGTTTGAAAAAGTTTTGTCGACTGTCTGAAAAAAGGAATGAGAGACTGCGGCAAAGGTGACCTAGTAAGTAAAATTAGACGCAGTTGAGTTGGGATCAAAGGAAAGCGGCCGGAGGCGGCGCAGCGCCCGCATCCCAACAGAAGCCCATAATCAAAGAATAACAGGTTAAAACCTCTATGCACGTCCGCAGTCGAAAACAAACAATGGAATGTGAGCTTCGACAATTAGTTGAACTCTGGTAATGGCGTGAATGTGCTATTTATGGGCTGATTTACATTTGCATTAGATAAGTTCCTTGACGTCAATACGTGACACGTACTTCACAATGAAAAACTGTCACTGTACTCACTCGCTACTTTAAGCAGACGTAAATCAGCCATAACATTCTTTTTTTTTAAATAATAAAGTCGAGTTCAAAATCACACAAATCTTTTCTACTCAATTTTTTTAATACTAGATGAGCCTACTCATGATAAAACAAATATGATATTGATGTGTGTGTCTTTGTTCAAACAGTGACATATCTTGTGCCCAGGCCTGCACCTCAAAGTACCTTGACAACGCAATTGGTGTGACCAACTATTGTGAATTACGTTCAATCAAAGTCTTAATGATATTTAAAGCTCACTGGAGTTTGCCCTGTAACCTTGGTATGGTCTTGGGCAATATTTGACCCCTCAGGTAGTTCTGTCTATATTTTAATGTTAAGGTCTCGATGCTCGTATTTTTAACATCAAAAATTGGTTCCCGAGTATATAAGTTATATCTTGTTTTTGTATTCTTTTCTAAAAGAAAGACAGCTAAAATTTAAAGAGGGGTTGCCTCTCTATCATGCTGTTCACTTCTTTCCTATTTATAAGGTGCCAGAGAACAATCAAAGTTGATTGAAATTGACCTCCGGACAGACTTGGGGTAGTCCGACGTTCCATCGAACACGATTTACATGGGGTGTCGGGGACCGGTTGAACAAGTAACAGATCAAGATTATATTAAATTAGGGGGAGCTGTGAGTAATTGAGCACATCCAGCGTCACTAACGTTAAGTATTGGATTGAAAGCTATAACCTTTGCCGACAAAAATATTTATAGTAATTGAATCACTTGAATAATCGTCAAAGAAAGTAAAGTCGTCTTGTGAAAATATTTTTTTTTAGGATACGATAGCACTAACATACGCTATGAGTAAAAGCCCCTAAAACAAAGAAAGAAAAATATCCTGGAATATACGTTTTCAATTTCTGTTTGTTCGTTATTTTGGAATGCACGTGTCTTTCTTAACCGGCTGCTATCTATGTTACGTTTCTGCAAAAGAGAGTGCTTGATTTTTTTATATTGTGCGTTGTTTTTTTCCTACTTTGTTTATTTTTAACTCTGGAGCTGAACTGAGATCTCGTCTAAAGAGTTTTTCTTTTATAATTAGGTATGTACGCGGCGAGCTACAAAGGGTTATATGCAAAGAATTATACTTTATTGTACACCACAACGCAGGATACTGGTATCTTATTGAAAAATCTTGAACCTTCTCTGGTCTGCTTTCCTGTATACCTATGGTGAGATGTTCTACTATATCTGATGGAAATATTGGAATGTTCCCTCCTCTTTAGATTATTAGCTTTGGAGAGGGCGTAGTTGCTTCAGTCTTCTTCACATCATTGTGCCGTACGTATTATTGGCCGAAGTATTACTAATCAAGTGATGAAGAATGCATTATCTAAACTTAGGGCAGTGCTTTTTCATCTCTGCTGGATATTTGTACAACTATTTTCTTTTTGTACACTGCTCGTATTTTACCAGAATACTAACGAATTTTTACCCTCCCCACAAACATCGTAAATCACGCGAGCGAAACCGCAGGAAGAGCCAGTTATATCCATAACGAAAAACACAATACTGGGGCGTTTCACGGTTTTGTAGTTGAGATTTTTATTTCATTAGGGGATGCCGCTCAAGAGGTTTTTTTGTAGAAAAGTGGGCGCTAACAATGAATCTACCTCGCCGTTCAACTGAGTGGAACAGTGAGTGGGCTAAAATCGAAAATAAAAGCTTCGTGAACGTGTTTTCTAATGACTTTTCTTGAGATCTTGTTAGGGATTTGAAATGTACAAAGAGCAGGGGCCAGACAATTAACGTTAAGAGGACAGTTTCAGGTGATTTTCTACGGATTAAAACGACCCTTGTTTAACCTTGATAAAATGCGTAACGTTTATATTTATAATTCAATTAATAAAATGAAAATGTTTAACTGAAATTACTCTCAAACCAGCAGAGCACGTAGCTCAAGTAGTCGAAGCCTAAGCATTTATTTCAAATAGGCACATAGAAGGCACTTTTGAACGTCAACATTTACATTAAAATAGAATTGATTCTAGTCGCCCCTTCCAAAATGTAGTTTCGTTTGGAAAAGAATGGGCAAGAAACTCCATCGTTACTCTTTTGAAATGTTTTAAGCACAACATTTAACATACATTCATTTTATAATTATGTGTGAAAACGATGCACCCAGAATAAAATTACCATATCAAAGTAAAAAGGTAAACAGAATGAAAGTGAAGCAATTACAGATAAATTAATTTTATGATAGATACATGGTGCACACATAATTAGGAACATTGTAAAATTAAGTATACGATTTTTCTAGAATATTAACGAGTAAAAAGTCAGTGTGTGAGTTAAAGTAATCACTGACTGTAAATCAATGTCATATTAATTATACAATATTCAAATAGCAACTAATTTGATTTTGTCTAGAGTCTAGATTGTCCTATGGAGCAGGACCAGCATGCTTACAAGCATTCTTATCTTGTATATAATCCTCTTTTTTGAAATATGCTTGTTTGCAAAGTTTACTTTTAATGAGTTTAAAATTTCCTTTCATTTCATCATCATCACATCAGCCGAAAGACGTCCACTACTGGACATACGCCTCCCCCAAAAGGGGGATTTGCCATAATCGCCACGCTTGGCAGGCGGGTTGGCGATCGCAGTATGGTGGTTAAATGCATAGAGAACGATGTTGCCCATTCTCTAGTAAGTCCCTTAGTCGCCTTCTACGACACCCACGGAAAGAAATGGGATGGTGCTATTCTTTTACGTCCGGCACCACACGGAACAACCTTTCATTTAATTGCAATATATCACAAGGTATTTTGTTACAACATTTAACACAGTACCCCATATAAAATGTATGTACTTTAGCTAATCTGAAAAATGGGTGACCTATTTTGTCTTGTATTAAAATTATGTCCGTGGCGATCCTTGACACAACTTACAACGGCAACTAAGCATTAATATTAAAATTACCACATATGACTATTGACTTACTACTAATATTAAGTTTCTTTAACACATCTTCCATTACAGAATCAAATACAGATAAATTCTGGTAATTTGAAGGTCTGTAAACGCATACTATAACATGTTTATCTAGCTCAACACAGGATAATTCAATGGTGTATTCGACAAACAGCCCGATGATGTCTTTTTGTTCTTTCGATTTCATAGAATTTTTAACTATTATTAAAGTTCCGTCATGTATCATATGTTTTCGGGTGAAAAAGCTAACTACACAATAATTGTCATAGTTATTTGACATTATTTGACGATATTTTAATCAATGTTCTGTTAAACAAATTACATCAAACTTGGTATTTTCCAGAAACAATTCTATTTCAAGTAATTTGAAAGAGTTTTTGGTAGTATTCTGATGGGCAAAATTTGTCACTGGAATATAATCAAGTCTACATTATCCATCAGTTCTTTGAAATATCTACCCACCACGATATGTTGGCACAATCGCTTGGAATGTAAACATAGTACTGTTTATTTCACTTTGATCTACATATTACTATGGATTATTGTTATATTTTAATCCGAATACAAAGAAATGAGGTCTACTTATAGATATTTCTACCGTACAATAGACAACATAAAAACAATTACCTTTACAAGATGTCAAAGGAAATATTTACGTAAAAGTTAACAATTTCAGCGTCCACTGCTTTCCAACGAGGAAACTTGTAGGTACATTTACATACTTAATCAAGTTCCTAATGAAACTCTCAACTTTTTGCTCGCGACCCTTCGTTGCGAACTCTTACGACTGACTTCGCGTTTAGAAGTAAACAACTCATTCTTGAATCAAAGAACTTGACGTGGAAAGACTTTTATGTAGCTTTATTTCTACATCAGGTTGGGCATATTTGGCATATTCTACAGACAGATTTGGAGGTTTTGGGCGAAATTATATTGCCAATAGATAGTCCCAGTCAAGATGGAGAGACGAAGTCTTGGTTTCCAAACATACCTACTTAAAATAATCCTTTCAATCTACTAGTTGCTACCTATGCAAGTATTTCAGCAAATTCAAAGTTTACGTAGTTACATAACAAAATATAAGGGTAAGGCTGGTCGGAGGAGTATTTCCTAACTATATATTACCATATCATAATTGTACACAACCATTCCATCATCATTGACTTTAATGATACGAGTATTATGATTGTAATAAGCAGAACAAGCTCGCGAATATAATTTTTTTTACAACCCAAGTTAGACCCAGTCACAAATAAGTAGTTTCAAAATATTATGTACTTCTTAGATAATATTTTTCGAAAAAAAAGTTAAAAGTGATGATATTATCATCATATCTTCGAGTTTTCGAGAAAAAATCAGGCCTTACGTCATGTGTCAGTCATAAAGCTACATGATACATATTATATAGGATGGACAGTGTCATATCCATGTTTGTGTTCTAATATTTTTCGGTAACTTAAGCCAGTAGCAGTACATTTAGGATCATTCAACATATATTTAAATGTTTGCGCATTCTTTAATGATGCGGTGTGTCTATTCAAAACCCCAACCTAAGAAACGGTATCAGTATCACTTTCTTCGAGCTTCTTGAGTATCGTATTTCAAACAAAACTTTGTCCTTTGTGTCATTAATATAATTATTCTGATCTTTAAACTTGGAAAACGGTAGGCTTCGAGTGGTTTAGGATCACTTTTCTTGTGATTAAGTTTCTAAAAATACTTTACTTTGTAATAAAAGCAAAATGTTTCTTTAAAATTTTGTCTATCCTCTAGTTGCTTGTTGTGAATTGGTGTAGCAACGCGGACTTATTGCACCCATTATTTGTTTACTGCTTAATCAGCCTATAATGTTCTAACTGCTGGAATACAGGCCTTTTCTCTTCGTCAAAGAGTGGGCTGCAATCCCTATAACTCCTAAGTCTGGGCAAATACATCTAGCCCATTAATTCTCTCACAGAGCCACCACTGCTCTCGCTCTTACTCGTACTTTACATTTTTCATGGACGAGAAATCACATTTATAGTCAATCACGACATCTGGTAGAAAACAATTTTATAACCAAGAGACTCCTATTCAAGGAACTAACACGACCATCAACTTTGAATAATATGTTATTCATAAAAGAATCCTAAATCTGCGAGTAGCGTGGCACGCGTGTAAGATACAAAATGATATCAAAATGTCTGACACCGATCTGGCAATACGCAGTCCGATTCGTTTTCGAACAAATGTATTTCCAATTTCTTCGACGTACGGTGGGTTGTAATAGAGAGTATTTTGCGGGGTTCTTTTCTTATTTTTTACGAGCAAATGTCGGTTGGTATTAGGACGACATGTGGCCAGGGTTTTGGTTATTATTTTAGGGGCTGGTTTGGCTACGTCCTGCTTTATTTGTCTCATCTCGGGTTAGGACGTGAGCGACTAGTTATAAGAATTAGTTTTTTTTTGTCGTCTAAGAGAATATATTGCGAGGATAAAGGTTTTCATAAGGATGTAACGTGTGGCATCGTTTTGGGACAAAATGACAGGGCTTGTTTCTTGGGAAATTGTCGCTTTCTACTATGTAAACATTGGGATAGGTACCTTTATGTTTTCATACTGTCTGTAATTAAAATTACATGCTGTCATATGATTTGTAGAAATAATTCACGTTACTCCACACACACGTAAATCCAAAATTACTTTGCCTATGTATGTATTGAATCAAGCCTATCCGACTAAACAGACAGCTGTGCTGCTGGGGAGTTTGTTGCGCCATTGCTTCTTCCCAGATAAAGCAATAGAAAGTGGTGAAAGGAGGGTATTTTGGGGGACTGCCTTATGTATTTTGATGTTCGAAAAGTGCTGATTCTCAGCCTAATTTGAATAAATGACTTTTGATTTTGTTTTTGAACAACCTGCAGCCCTGGCAGGCATCGGCCTTTGTGAACCCCACCAGTTGGTGCTGAAATTTTTTTGAGACAAGCCAATCCTGTGTAACGGAAACAGGCGCGAGTAAATAGAGAGAGAAAGAAAAATACTATAAACAGTGCAGTTATAGTATGGTTAGTAGAAGCTATAGTTTGTACAAACTGGGATGATACATTTACACGTCAATAATATTTTAAAAAACGAAATCAGGGGCTATGGTAAGTTGAGATGAAATGAACACAGCTCTAAATAAATTTTATAGTAAAATTGTAGACTATGTATTAATAATAAACAGTCTTATCCCGTAGTAGATACGTATTTAGTAATTAAATACTGACTGGGTACCACGAAACGCAAATATTTGGAATACGAGCATGCTACTGGATGTTTGTAATTAGCCGTCTCCGTACTGATAAGGATTTCTTAAAGGCATTTGTTTATTCGAACCCCAATTTAAAATCCCATTTTTATTCAGACATCAAAATGGGACTTTTTTAGAATTTTGTTTGGAACTTGAAGATTGTTCCAAGCAAAATTTTTGATTTTTTGGGATTTTGTTTGGACAGACACTGCAACATAATACATACCTCTTTTTGTGATTCCCATATTGCCGTCCTTAAAAACTAAATAGCCAAGTAGTTGTTACAAACCTAATGTAGCACTTGCCGGTCGCTGCTGTGGTACCTCTCGCTTCGCTCGCTCGGATTGCGTGCGTTTTGTCACAGTTTTTACCTATCCCACGGCTTCCAAGCGCATGCTTGGAGGAGGGTCGGTCCCCATTTCAGTGGAAGCCGGGGAAACTGGTCCTCTTTAAGAAGCCGGCCCGCGATCTCTCCGCCCGCTTAGGGTCCGCAGGGGGTGCTCCACGGTGGACGCCATCATGCGCGTGCGAGCCCTCACGACGGGGGATGCTATGGCCTGGGGTGGGGTCGTCTTGGCGGTGCCTCTAGATATCGCTAATGCTTTCAACACCCTGCCCTAGAGTTGCATTAGGGAGGCACTCCGGTATCACCAGATACCACCAACCTACCTCTGTCGCGTGGTCGAGGCCTATTTAACGGACAGAACCGTTATCTACCCCGGTCACCAAGGAGAGTGGAACTGGTGATAGATGTCGTGCGGTGTCCCACAGGGATCGGTCCTGGGGCCGCATCTGTGGGACATCGGGTACGACTGAGTCCTGCGTGCCGACTTCCCTAGTGGCGTCAGTGTAGTTTGCTACGCTGACGACACGCTGGCCCTGGCGCAAGGGAGATCGTACCAGGCGGCGGCCGACTTAGTAACACACGGGGTTGCGACAATCGTTGATAGGATCCGGCAACTGGGACTCGAGGTGACCTTGCACAAGTCTGAGGCCATATGTTTTTATGGTCCTCAGAATGCGCCACCGACGGGTTCCCAGATAACATCAGGAGGAGTTTACATCAGTGTCGAGTCGACGATGAAGTACCTGGGACTCGCCCTCACGGCCCTAGCCTCCGCAGGAGATGCCCTGGGCGTCGGGAATCCCAGGCTGATTCCCAGCCACCGTAGGCGCGGGCTTGCGCACGGCGAGTAATGGGTAGCTCGCTGTCCGGTAAGGACCAAGCCCGCGTCATCGGCGCGTTGTGTTCCACGTGCGTTTCAAAGAGATGTCAGCATCAAATGTTGGGGTCTGCAAGATCCGATGCCTGCCAAGGATGCGGGTTGTTCGAAAGAGATACCGTGGCCCCTGGCACACAGGCAATTGAGGGAACACGGGTGGGTTTTAGTCAGTAAAAGTCTGACACGTCCTCCTGCTCCACCCAGAGCGACGAAGATGATTTTCCACCCTCAAAACAAACAAAAAAAACCTCAAAAATGTCTGTCCTAACAGTCATCGGTCCATGCCACTTCAGTTTGTTTATTCTGTGACGACAACTTTGTTTATCTGCCTGATCACCTCGTTGCGGATTCTATTTAGAAAAATCGTGTACTATTTTGGGGCCTATTTGATCACTCTGAAGGTTTTTGCTTTCTTGCTCTCAGTGTTTTATTTCATCCAGTAGGTATATCATTATGATCAAAGCTTACAAATGAAATATTTAATTTCAAGATTTTTCTTCATTGGAATACTGATGAACAAAATGTTTGGAATGGTTATTTTGCTGTTCAGTATGACTTCAGTGATTATAAATGTTTATCGCAAGTTTCTGCGGTCACGACTGTATTTATAATGGATTTGACCGTAAATATTTCTCACTTTACGAGGATTATCAATGATTTTTTAATCAATGTGGTGCCTAAAAGTGATGCTACGCAAACGTATTGAATTAGAATTGTCTGTAGACTCAGTATCACGTAGATTTTAATCCGGCGAAAAATTTATGGAGAAGTCACTTGAGAAAATGTTTGATTATTTACTACAATTTAATTTCCCAAAATAAAATCTATTCAATTGTTTATATAATCGAGTTCATAGTTGTTGTGTATGCCGAGCGCAGGAGTGCGGGCTGCGCCCCGCACCTCCCCGCCGGCCGCGCCGTGCGGTTGACTTATTGAATATATTAGTGTGCAACATGCTAGCGAGTTTGATTGACGTACTACTACCCCTGTCACTTCCGTATACAACACGTGGCGACGAACGGACTCACATTTTTCAAAAAAATGTCTACGGTTGCGACTTATGGCGTTCTTTCCACCTTCGACCACCTGTCACAGGAGTGGAATAGTTTCAAATTGCGATTAAATCAGTGGTTCATCGCAAACGACATAACCTCAGAAACGGACAAGGCCACAATCAAAAGAAGGGCGATATTGTTAACATCCCTGAGTGAATCTACGTTCAAGCTTGCTTGTGACCTGGCGCTACCCAAAAAGGTTGAAGAATTGGGTTACGAAGCGATTGTGAAAATCCTCGACGACCACTTCACACCAAAAAGGTTTGGGTTTGCAGAGAAATCAGTATTCTATTCGGCAACACAGCGACCAGGTGAATTGCACACTCAATGGGCAGCCAGGATTAGAGGATTGGCAACTCACTGTGCATTCAAGAATTTGGAGGAGGCCTTGCTGGACAAATTCATCATGGGCATGGCACCAGGACACGAACGGGACAAACTTTTCGTGCAGGACCAGCGGGAGCTGACCCTCGCGAAGGCCATCGACTTGGCAGAGAGCGTGCGCTGTGCGCGCCAGGCCTCGTCGCAGGCAGCACCAGGCGCCAGCGGCGCCGGCGCAGGCCCCGACGGCGTGTTCAACATCTCTAAAAAGGAAAAGTGCAGTGTGTGCGGCTTTACAAATCATAGTTCTAATCAGTGTCGTTACAAAAAGTATAAATGTAAAAAGTGTAACAATAAAGGCCATTTGCGTAAAATGTGCCCTAGTGAGGGTAAAGTGAAATACGTAGACGAAGGTACTGTGGACGACGGAGACGACGACGGTGAGTGTTTTTATAATATTCGGTGCGTGAGAGGGAAACCTATGACGGAGCGTGTGATGATCAGTGGCCTAGCTTTAGAGTTCGAAATCGATAGTGGTTCTGCAGTAAGTGTAATCTCTAAAAATACCTACGAGTTGAAATTTAAACAATTGCCGTTATCAGTCACCAACAAAAGGTTATTCAGTTATACAGGGCAAAATATTGAGACGGTCGGAGTTGTTTTATTACCTATATCATATCTTGGGCGTACGCATACTCTGAATGTGTACGTCGTGCACGCGGCCGGACCGCCGCTGTTAGGCCGCGACTTCATTCGTGAGTTCGAACTGGAATTAGCGCCGTCGCGCGTGCACGCCGTGTTCGATGAAGCACAGGCGGTATGCGAGTCTAGCACTAATATTGATAAACAACTCATAAACATGTTCCCTAAAGTCTTCTCGGGCAATCTGGGGTCGTTTAACAAGTATAAAATAAATTTACAGTTAAAACCCGATGTAAAGCCGATTTTTTTTAAAGCGAGGCCAGTACCTTACGCGCTAAAAGAAAAAATAGACAAAGAACTTGACCGATTATTGTCACTGGGTATTTTAGAGCCAGTAGAACACTCAGAATACGCGTCGCCTATTGTGCCGGTATTAAAAAAAAGCGGTAGCATCAGATTGTGTGCCGATTACTCTGTCACAATCAATAAACAGTTGATAATCGATCAATATCCTTTGCCGACGGTAACCGATTTACTAGCCAAATTGCACGGGGGCGTACAGTTTAGTAAAATAGATTTATCTATGGCGTACAACCAATTTTTATTAAACAAAGAATCTCAGAGGTTAACGTGCATCAATACTCATCGCGGTCTTTTTAATTACACTCGATTGGTGTTTGGGTTGTCCAGCGCACCAGCCATTTTCCAGCGCGCAATGGAATGCTTGCTCTCGGGAATTGACGGAATCATTTTTCTACTAGATGATATCCTCATAACGGGGACAAATAAAGACCAACACAGGCAGAGACTCATCGCGGTCTTACAACGCTTAGATGATGCTGAATTAACGGTTCAAATAAGTAAATGTGAATTTTATAAAAATGAGATTTCGTATCTAGGTCACGTCATAGATAAAAATGGAGTTAGGAAGTCACCCGATAAAGTCAAAGCTATTTTACAAGCGCCTAAGCCAACAAATGTGTCACAGCTGCAGTCGTTTCTGGGCCTCACTAATTACTATCGGAACTTCGTGCCGGACGCGTCGTCCGTATTAGGTCCATTATATAATTTGTTAAATAAAAATACTAAGTGGGAGTGGACTCGTAAGCACGATGACGCGTTCGTCCGAATAAAAAACGTTCTCGCGTCCGATAACACATTAGCACATTTCGACCCGACGGCTAAGTTAATATTAACCGTAGATGCGTCGCCGTCAGGGTTAGGTGCTGTACTATCCCAAATGGATGAAGTAGGCTTAGAAAGGCCATTATCTTATGCGTCGCGAACGCTGTCGTCGGCGGAGAAAAATTACGCACAGATTCAAAAGGAAGCAACTGCGATCATCTTTGGGGTAAGACGGTTCCACCAATACCTATATGGCCGGTCCGAACCCTTCGTACTACGAACAGATCACAAACCCCTCTTGGCTATATTTGGGCCGAATAAAGGCATCCCCGAAGTGTCTGCTAATCGCTTGCAGAGATATGCCATATTTTTAGCAGCGTATAATTATACCATTGAGTATATCAGTAGCAAGCTTAACAGCGCGGACTATTTATCACGGGCGTGCGGGGGGGGTGAGGACGGCACGAAGGCGCCCGACGAGCTCGCGGAGTGCGAGGATCGTGCGGCCTACGTGAATTTCGTAGTGGACGGTGACTTACCGGTAACAATAAACGACTTGCGTCACGAGACGGCTCGCGACACTCACCTGGCTACTGTTAAGGGTTACATTTTAAATGGTTGGCCTAGGAAAGTTCAAGACGAAGATTTAAAACCATTCTTTAATTGTAGAACACAGCTGTCGTATGAAAATGGAATCTTAATGCGCGGGCATAAAGTCGTTATTCCATCGTCCCTACAAGAGAACGTGTGTAGGGAACTGCATAGTTCACATTTCGGGGTAGTGAAGATGAAGGCAGAGGCTCGCAAGCGACTGTGGTTTCCTGGCGTGGACGCGACACTGGAGCGAGTAGCAGCCGCTTGCAGCGTGTGCTGTGCGCTGCGCCCGCACCGCCACACGCCCCTCTCGCGCCTTGGTCACTGCCGCCGTACCCTTTCTACCGAATTCACCTAGATTTCTTGGGCCCGTTTAATAATTATATGTTGATGGTTATCGTCGACGCTTATAGTAAATGGGTAGAATGTTACGATATGTCCTCAACTCATAATTCAAAGGCGGTTATAAGTAAACTTTGCGATTTTATGTCGCGGTTCGGGGTTCCGCACACGTTGGTGAGTGATAATGGCACTTCTTTCACATCAGCAGAATTTCAAGACTTTTGTAGACTTAACGGTATAGAGCATGTCTTATCACCGGCTTACCATCCCTCTAGTAATGGACAAGCCGAGAGTTTCGTAAAAATAGTAAAAAAAGGGTTTAAAACTATCATTTTGGAGGGCTGCAATAAGAAGAATATACACGAGAAAATTGCAAAATTTTTATTTGACTACAGGAACTCTAAAAATAGTACCACTGACAAATCACCCGCGGAGATAGTATTCGGGCGTGCGTTGCGCTCACGCCTAGATTTATTGAACCCTATCGCGCCGTCACCTTCGTCCACAGAACTAACGCGAACCGTCGCACACAATCAGTCTTTACAGGCTAAGTACTACCGAGGGAAACACAGGTTAGACTTTAAAGAAAATGATAAAGTATGGATAACCAAAAATATTAATAATAAAAAAATCTGTTGGATACAAGGAATCATTAGAAAGAAAATCGGCAATATTATGTACAGAATCTACGTGCCACATTTAGGATGTGAAGTCACGAGGCACATGGATCAAATAAGGAAATCACTACACACACTCCCGAGCGACGAACAAGACTGGAACCCAGATGTGGTGCCTGATGTGGAGCCACTTAATACTTCTCACCCCGAGCCAATAACGCAGCTAGAAGGGGGAGAAAGGACGACGATGCCAAGTACTCTGGTGACTCCTCCGCGAGCACTAAGGCGACAGGCAATTAGTCCGATCTTCACGACACCTACAGCGGGTCAGTACGACAGCGACGATGATGATAACGAACCAACAGATTTAACCATAGAATAAGTTTAGTAGTAGGAAATAGATTAAAAGTATGTCCTAGCTTATGGGGAAGGGATGTTGTGTATGCCGAGCGCAGGAGTGCGGGCTGCGCCCCGCACCTCCCCGCCGGCCGCGCCGTGCGGTTGACTTATTGAATATATTAGTGTGCAACATGCTAGCGAGTTTGATTGACGTACTACTACCCCTGTCACTTCCGTATACAACAATAGTATTATGAAGTAATTTGGAAATATTGATTTCAGAGATTATTCATTTAGTAGTCCCAAAAAACAGTTGAATGTGGCAATAATAAGAATCAGCATCGCCATATCAACGTGGCAATGCTGCATTGGGCTAACTTTGGGCACTAATCCTGTTGACAACGATGCGGACGAATTTTTTGATGCCCTATCAATCTTTCCCCATCGAGGAACCGACCTCGTCACACATTGCTTAACCTCTCGTGCAGCAGCAATTATTTAGCCACGCATATTTGTCCTACTCTCTGATAGCCCATGTTACAAAAATGAACCTAATTTCTTATAATGTATCATCAATTACATGCATATTTTTCTGTTCTACAAAGCCTACACCATAATTACAGCGACGTGGTACACGGAACTCACATTTAATCAAAGTAATTGTGTTTTTATTTAGATGCTAATCAAATAAATTCACATACACATAAACATCACGCCTGTAATCCCCGAAGGGTTAGGCAAAGGGTTAAAAAAAGGCGTATATGGTACATCCACATTTCAGCAACTATATTTAAGTCCCATGTCATAGGGGGCGAGGCTATTAAATCAAATAACCAACAAACAAACAATTCAGATACCTACAACAACGATGCTTCAGATACACACTATGACACTTGTACTCAATAGACTTGAAGAAATTCGACGTTTTTCCTATGATCACGACACGCTATAATCCAGTTCTCTCATTTCTTTGATTAGCTTCTTAAAAATAAAATTGAGAGAAAAATGCCTTATTAATGCACCATTACAAGAAATTATATTTCTATTTGATATATGACACCTATATGTACACCTAAACTCATCTCATTATAATGTTGTAAATGCTATGTTGTATTTTTGATAAAATAGCACTAAGATGTGTTACTTTTTAGCGTATTGTGTTTACAAACAGGCACCTGTTTAAAAATATACGCTCTATACAAAACACAATTATAAATTCAGATTACTTGACTTTTCTCGAAGGGTTGGTCAAATGTCACCCGCCCGCACTCGTTTCCCAAAATGAACTTCGGTGCCTTTCAATGTAAACGGCCGCCATGACCAGACTAGGTCTCATCGTTCAATACATGGTTTTAAGTAGCAGTCACACTATATTTTACCATATAAAATAACTTTTGTGCCCCCCCTAGAAATAACGATAATTTGTATTTCTAAGTGCTGCTAAAGTAGAATAATACATTCCGTTGCCTGAGTTGTCATACTGAAAATACATTTAAATGTTTGTTACAATTTAGTTTATTTTTACTTTGGCAGTGTTGTCGCAGTGGAAAAATAATTTAAGTTGAAATCACGACACAAGACAAGACACCTACCAATATGCATAAGCATAAATCGTTTTTTAAGTCTGCTTAAAATTATTTGACTCAATTGTATTTTCTATTAAACAATGGTATTCTAAATAAATAATAACCACTCACGTTACTCTAATCTCGTAATCAACGAATCATGACTTCCGTGAGTTTTCAATAAAAATTCAACGTGTAACCCAGCGAGATGGATATACGGTTAACTGATAAATAACCCCAGCTCGGTCCCTTTCATTGGTAATTCAAACACGGGCGGTACTACGATTTATGTACAAATGCGTCCAGTCAAGTCGGCCATATTTATTTTCCCATGTCCTAATGCCACTCCTGAAATATTCATGCGTTGACCGCCCCATCTGTCTTGCTGATGTCTCTGACAATAATATTATAATGTTGCTTATCTCTGTGTTAGAATAATTCGATGCGGATTGCTGCCTGTCACTTGTTGTTGATCTTATTTGCATGTCATCCAAAAATCGACGAGTCGGAACCTCATCGAGTTGAGGATTGACCTAGATTCGAGTTTTCATAGAGATATATTACACAAAATATTATGGATTTTCATGCGTAGGACGTATACGAAACTCGTGATTTGAGTGACTACTGTTTTTGGATCCTTCTCAGAACTATGAAAGACTAGTAGCAACTAATTAAAAATAATAGTCACGATCTTAGCTCATTTAAAGACATCATTAGATAATTATGTATTTTAGTAGCGCTAATCCCGTAATAAATTCATAGGTGCTTTATAAAATACGTTCCAATGAAAAGATTTTCACGCTGCTAAAAGCATTTGAAGAAACGTATTCAAAGTTGAGAGCGCTAGCTTAATTAGTAAGTCGTGATGACTTGTATATCGGCTGGAATTAGTTCACTGTTGTTTAACGCTAATGAGATTAAGTTATTGGAGTAGTATAATGTACTATATTTTATCAAATATATATTTGTGTGCCCTACTTTCCTGGTAGTGGGCAACGATACGGGAAAAAGTTCCTATTTTTTTTAAAGCAAATTATTTTGTTACTGAATATACTTGTCATTGTTTTGCCATCGAATTGTAAACTGGGTTAATATTCAGCATCCGTGCGAAGCACAAATCGAATTAAAAATCAAGGGTCCGCAAAACTTACGGAGGAGCCCAATTCATTCCGAATACCAATTTCATTTCAACCACGGACCTCATTCCGCGAAATTTGGTTGCGAAACGACTGAGACAACAAAGAGAATTAGACCGCGAAGAAAAATAAATGCGGTGAAACAACAGAGCATACAAAATTAGAGAGCGGCGGAGGGAACGCGACGTGGTTCAGTGCGGTTGAAGTCAGGAGCGTACTGCGGGTACTGGTGGAATGAACTCGAAGACATCAAGAATTTCTATGCGACTTTCATAATTTCAATTTTGTTTGTTTGACATACCAAGGCAAAGTTTGACGTAAAACTTCAAAGAAATTTACTTATTTTCTTACTTGTCTAAATGTATGTGACCAAACTGGAGTAATAATAGTACCCTGAGCGACACCTAAACTGACCTCTCTCTCCGAGCTTTTTTACTATAAACATCACCCATTCAAACATAGTTTGCTTATATTTAAACAACCAAACAACATCACCTGATGCGTCGCAACTGTAACCATAGTCTTGACGTTTGTTCCATATGACTGATGAAGTCGTAAGCCTTAAACAGGTTATTTAAAAAATGCAACAACAATTTATTCGTGGCAGCTTCTTTATTTTAGCTGTGTATCTAAAATTATTCCCACAGGGGTATCGTATTACATTCATTCTTTGACATCGTTCTAATCGCATATAAGTGCGTTTTGAAGCGTTAGTGCAAAAGTAATGCTTTGTACGATAACATACACATACCTAGATTATAATTATTTTATTTGAAAATTAAATACGTCACATTAAGTTTCACAGATGTGTTTTGGCAAAGCCAGGTTGACGAGTGTCTCAATTTCCAAGTATTGATTGATGCCGTCTTATCCAGTAACTGCGTTGTGGAGGTCAGATAGGCAGCCACTCCATGTAAAATACTGGTCACTTGCATTCGGTTAGACTAGAAGCCGACTCCAACATAATTGGGAAAAGGCTAGGCAGATAGACAGATGTAAAATTATTCCAACTAATATCTATATTTCCAGTAATAAATAGCTATCTACATACTTCCTTTTATTGAACTGTAAGCTCCTGAGTTCCTATGAGGTTTTTTTCTGAATAAAAGTTCCAATCGCTTCTCGTTTTTAAATTACGTTCCACAAGATTTGCTGTGTTGATGGAGCGATGTTTAGGTTATAGTAGTTATACCATTTATAACGCAGATTACCAGAATACGGAGGCAACTGAACTCCGAGCAAATGTTCGTGAATTTTAACGTAGTGAAATAAATGTTAAATTTTTAAGCATGACAATGTGAGAACGTTAAGCTAAGAGGAATTATACAATTTTTTTGACAATAAAATGGTGGATCTAGAGGTATGAAACCATTTCAAGGAAACGAATCGTAATCGATTACTTAAAATACTAACACAAGCGATTTATAGCTACGTAGGTAGGTATCGCGGACGTACGTAGGTAATAGATGAACTTTGCGATTGCGTTAGGTTTAAGACTGCGGTGCGGTGCGTTTATTCCATATGGAATAAATACTAATGCAATAACTAGGTACAACATTTACCTAACAAATATTTACCTAATTCAAATATCTAACTATCCTGTGAGAGGGACCAAAGAAATGGTGGCGAGAAGGGCTAATTTAGTGGACTGTATTTGCGATGCGGAACAAAACGATTGACAAAAGCTTGGCGATAGGTAATTCGTTTTGTTCCGAATCGCAAATACAGTCCACTAAATTAGCCCCTCTATGAAACAACTTTACTACTACTACTATTATAGTTATGTCAAATCATAAAAACTGTATGAAGCAGGGGCGGTCGCTAGGAACCTAATCGGGAAGAAAACATTTTCTAACTTCCGATTATAAATTTCTATGCATTACAAAAACTCCGTAGGAACAGAATTTGAAATGTGAATAGACAAGAATACAAAATGTTCCATGTACACACGGCTACACATCAAGCCATACATTTCCAGTATAAGCTGATCTTGGGTTGTATAGGATTTTCGTACAGTGTGAGACCAGCGTAAACTGGAAATTTAAGCTTGATGTGTAGCCGTGTCTACCTGAAGTCCAAATAAATAGTAAAGAGATTAACAATAATTTTCTTTATCGGAAACGAAATATTTACACCAAACCATTTATTTCAGGCTCTTGCTACAAGGTTCATAATGGGGCCAGCTCAGGGAGCAACATAAACGATAAATGATTGCATGTATCTCTTTCCTTGTTTTTCTTAACGCGTTTTTTATGAAGGCCTAATGAAAAGGATCCCTTTTCAGAGGTCTAGTCAGTAATTCGATTCCGGTCTTAACGAATATATTATGCACATTAATTCATTGCTGAATTCAAATGGTGGAGAGAAAATATTGTTTTTTATTTTTGTTGCGTGGGTCAAACGACCAGTGAATGTTAACACAGGTTGAGTTCATGATGTTTTGAAGAAAAATCTCACCACTGTACTGCTTAGCCAAACTATTCGTTTCGTTAAATTAATAGTTTTGATAAAGTAAGTATACTTATCATACACTACACTACGCAACACAAAACCACCGCCATTAATAGATACCATAGGCTAAGAGCGTTGGAAAGCCTCATGCCTAATGTCAATACGGAGCCATGCCTAGGAGCCATAAACGTGTTAACAGAAATAATTATAATAATAATAATAAATGTTTATTTGTACACAGAAAAATATAAATAAGTACACAAGGATTAAGGAAACATTGTACAATAGAAATATGTGACAGAGGTACAAACTAGATCATAAATATATTTTTGGCTCGAAATACACAGCAGAGCATTATAAGAATTGGCCCAACAATCCGCCTTTAATGTTTTAGAAACTATTCTTAGTGGACAGCAAAGGCTCCCACGTACCTCAGTTCGCTATGTTCAGGTAATACAGCCCAAGTTCGTCTAATGCGCAGAATATTCCCAAAGAATGTTTATAGTAAACAATCTAGACATTGTTGATACCAGGAACGGAAATATTATGAGAATATTTGAGACTAGCAAAGCAAAGATGCTTTTAGCTGCAAAATTACGGAATGAAATTTTCCATTTTCAAGGATTGTTGAATGATTTTTAAAAAGTTTCAGCCGACTGTTGAACTGTGAAGTTTGGACTACATTTTTTGTGGTTCAATATTAAATTGGGAAACTTTAAAGTGAATTTAATATTTTGTTTGTCTGTTTGATATTTGAAAACATGACTTAGTAACGTAAATATGTGAGGTCACTTCGGCGTCGAGTCAACGATGAAGTACCTGGGACTCGTCCTCGACTGCCGGTGGAACTTCGCGGAGCATTTCCGACTTTTGGCTCCCGGACTGGAGCGGGCCGGGGCTGCCTTGAAGCGGCTCCTGCTCAATCTAGGGGCCCAAACGCCTCCTGTTGGAGTCTCTACGCAGGGGTCGTGCGTTTCATGGCCCTATATGGGGCACCAGTGTGGGCGCCTTCATTGAGGCGCCAACCAGTCCGCCGGCGCCAGTTGAAGGCATCCCATAGGGTCCGGGGATACCACACAATCTCCGGTGAGGCGGCGGGCCTTCACGGGCTGAATTGTCGCCATGGGATCTAGAGGCAAAGGTCCTTGCTCACACTTGGGAGTGGCACGAGGAGGCCAAACACCGGAGCGTAACTCCGCTGCCACGGGAAATAGTGGCACAGCGGACAGAGTTCCGGCGGGATTTTATGGCAACGTGGAGAGTGCGATTATCGCAACCCAATGCTGGACACGCCACGATTGCGGCGGTAAATCCCCTCTTTGAGGAGTGGCTTGAGAGGTCACACAGCGTCCTCACCTTCCACCTGACGCAAGTCCTCACCGAACACGGTTGTTTCGGGAGGTTCCTGTTTCAAATATGGCGGGAGGAAAAGCCCGGGTGTTTCTATTGCGAAGATCGCCCTGAGGACACGGGCCGGACAGGGCCGATGCCTGCCAGGGGTGCACCTGGCACACATACAACAGAGGGAACACGGGTGAGTTTTAGTCAGTTAAAGTCTGACATGCCCTCCTGCTCCACCCAGAGCGGGAGAAGTTATTTGCTGATTTTCATGAAAGTCATAGACCATAAGTATCTTAGTGTGTACGTCTTCCCATTGAAAAATACTCACATATGTAAATGCTGTTGTCATATAAAAACTTACACATTGTATGCCCCAAGATACTGTAAACCAATAACAGAGTTCACTTCACATCATAAACATCGATATGATTCAAAAAGCCATTACGAAAACCAATACGCGGATACGTCTCTCACAAAAAGAGAACGTTAAAGGGGCCAACTTTTTCCACTCGAAGCAAATTGATACAAATAACTTGTGAAATATTCCCGTTTGACAAAACGCTTGGACGTAAAAGAATACGGTTCGCAGTCCTCAGTGATAGACGACAATAATAGTCCGGAAACCTGGGCCCCTTAGGTGGGCCCTCATTATTTATGTTCGCACTTCAGCGCCCTGAGCAATGAGTATTTTTCATGCAAATATTAGAGCTGGGCGTAATGCAGGCGATTGGCGAGCGATCGAGCGAACAACGAGATTATTAAAGTCATTTGTTTTATTTTATTTTTGGAGGGGAGATTGGCACAGTAGATTTAATTGGGGTTGTCGATAAGTAAATGGCAAAGTAATTTGAAATTGGCGAATGACTTACCGATGCTTTTTTGAGAATTGCAAGTATTTATTACTTCCCGTCCCGCGTTTCTAAAAAGTAAATTAATAATCGATTAATGTTTAATTTTTTCTTTAATAACAATTAAGAATTAATTAGTTATTCATATTCACATTATTTATAAAACCAATAGTTTTAAAATTATAAGAAAATACACAAGGTATATAAGAAAGGGCGGGGAAAGAATCTTAGGGCATGAAAAGTTCGTCCGCATCGCTGTCAACAGGAAAAATACCCAAAAGTCTGACACCATTGCCACGTTGCATGGCAATGCTGAATCTTTTGAAAAAAAATAGGCCAGAATAGGTCACGTGAATAATCGACCAAAATGAGAATTCAATTAATATTTAATGGAGTTCTCGTTCTGACGATGTTCCATCAACTATAGGCACCTATACATACAAAGAACACTGCTTACAAAATCAAAGTCAAAATTTACGAATGATCAATAAAATGCTACAAGATTTCCGAATAGTGTACGGCGTTAAGCAGACAAGGTACTCCATGGCTACAAAGCACACAATTTGTGTAGGTATAGCTGTACTTGTGTGTTATTTAAGGTGGAAGCGTTCTTGTGTGTTCAGTTGTTCCTATCGGTTCCGTACCTGTATGTAAAAAGTCATTCTATCGAATTAAATTAATTTCGTGAGCTACCCTGGAGCTTCCACCTTAAGGGAGAAATCAGGAATTTAAATTTTTCTAAAGTTTTTTGCCATTTGCAGGTCAGGGTCAGGCTGTTGAACAAAATATGATTCGTGACCGTTACACGTAATGTATTTACAGACTTACAATCATTAAAATCATAAATAGAACTAATTTCATAAGCGTAATACCATTAAATGACTTTTTCATGAAATAATGCCTGACACTGACCTGAAAATTGCTAAAAAACCTGTGTGTGTGTCTTATGTACGTAATGCACGTAAGAACTAATTCTTTGGCGTAACAGAACAAAAATATCTAAAGATTTTATCGCGTATGTCACAACTCTGTTTGTAGAAGGAATGGCAGTTATCAGCTAACTTCATCATGTCGCTGTATGGCTGCCGGTGTGCGCGCGCATCGTAAAAATTTTACTCTCATGATTTTTTCCAAACATATCAAAAGAAGTATAACTTCAGAAAATTTATGAAAAATTGAATTTCACGGTTTACCTTAGCGCAGTCTCCTTAAACACAAAGTTAACTTCTAAAATATTAACCACTCGCTGGGAGCGCCAACAAGGAGCAACTTCGCTCTGTAGGTAGGTACAGTTTCTTGTCGATACATAAAATCAAAGTTGATTCTCGTATGCGTGTATCGATTAATATTACTTACAAGACTTTATATCGTTGAAACAGCATATATGTACATTGCACCAATTTTTATCTGTATTTTTATTACTAGTAATATTCATTTATGTTGTGGACTTACATAATGTATATGAGTTAAAAAAAATGCATTGTATCGCAAGCCTTTTTTTGTAGTGACAGTTACAATCTATAGTTCAATTGGAAATCTTACAGCTGTGCAAGACTGACCTACTTAGCTGAGTTCATACTTTCATAACCTCACCACTGACTTCATCGAAAGCTTATGTAGATGTTTAGTGCGTACACTTTTAGATTTTCTTAGTTAAACTTTCGTATTATTGTGAGAATATCGTGTAAGCAAATCTATAGTCAGTAAACAGGGAACAGATGTCAATCAAATTGACAGTCGTTACGGATAAGTGAAAAGCCTGATAGTCTGACAATTAGCTTTATTAAGGGCTATCATATTACCCAGTAACTGGATTGTGGAGGTCAAATACTGGTGTTCAGAGACAAAGAAGCCGACCCTAACATAGTTGGAAAAGGACTAGGCATATGATGACAAATCCATTATATAGTCCAGCCTGCGTCTAAAAATGTCTTAAATGGAAAACTCAATGACACTTGAACTGACGACATCGAGCTTATTATAAAACATTTGTAGTTTGTGGAGGTTACAATGGTTGAAGACTTACATTACATATGGTGGGTGTTTGATATGAGTCATCATTATCTGTAGATAGCTTTTTCCCAACTATCTTAGGGTCGGCTTCCAAACAAAATGTATGCAGCTGAATATCAGTATTTTTAACTCCCGACGCAAAAACGATGTCTGTCTGTGGCACCGTAGCTCTTAAAATCGATAAATTAGTTACAAACTTCACGGTGGGAAACATACGTAAAGCTACGCAAATTTAAGCGTGACACATGTCGATCGTAGCGTGTTTACTTTTACCATATTAAGTTTAAAAGCAGGAAATAAAAGTTAAATTTAAAATACCTCCGACCCAAAAAAAACCCATAAAAATAAAAATAAAATTGGACTTTTAAGTTGTAGTTAATATTTTGGTTAAGTAGGTGCTACTTATTGTCACGTCGGGTGTTGGCCAATGCTACTGGGTAACACGATACCTCTTGGTAAGACTGGTTGTCAGACTTTTGGGCTTCCAGGCTTAAAAGCCTTATCTTCTTTCCAAGGCAAAAAGGGGTCTTGGTATATAAAGATCGTCACCCATCCAAGGACCGACTGCAGCATGCGTAGCTGAACCTGATCGATCGAACCGTGTGACTGTTATGACTCAGTTACAAGCCATATGAGTCCGATAGAAATGGTCTATTTGGGGTCATGAGGTTGAACATACTTGATTTAGGCATAATCCATTAACTTCTATCTCAACTAAAATGCTGAGTATGTGAATAGTCTGTTCAGTTTTATGGCCAAAATATAATAATCCGTATTCATGTGTATAAGGAAAGACGGTACTGTCATACGCTTTATTAAAATCTCTAACCAAATAAAGAAGAGAAAAAATTAAAAATATCAGTACTTTAGTTTTTTTATGTTTACCTACTCGAGTCAATTTTAAAACAGTGCAGAATTCCAAATGATTAATTGAGCGTAAAACTAAGGAATAGTCTGCAACTAAAATATTAAAGTCTCCCAGGTCGAATAAAAGGAAGCTGCTCCAACTGGGTCAGAGAAACTTAATAACGTGTAATATGCTCCTAAGTAGCCTTTAATAAATACTGTTTTACTGAAAATTCAGTCGCTTGGGGTGATTATTTACTGAATTTTTAACGACCTTGGGAAGGTCTCGGTTCTATTATATTGGCACAATATATTACATGAGAAAGAACTTAACATGACCTGGAACGCTAGGCATGAAAAGGATGAGTGGGTTAAACTTAAAAAATAAAGTTCATGACGTCATCATGATGACGATTACATGAGAAGAGTTCAATGTGTGCTGTGTTGGTGTAGTAGAACCTACGGCTTCCTAAACGAGCGATGCGTCCGTAATTTACCGGCAAATGGATAAATTCATTCTCTTAGTATTATTTAATTGCATGTATGATCACTATGTATCTACTATAAAGCTACCATTTACTGGATACTTATCATTGACTTGAATGTGCCGTGGTGGCTGAGAGTA
Organism: Polymixis lichenea; assembly: GCA_949091785.1. Lineage (NCBI taxonomy): Eukaryota > Metazoa > Arthropoda > Insecta > Lepidoptera > Noctuidae > Polymixis > Polymixis lichenea. The sequence goes on along the minus strand of OX420939.1, from coordinate 2,001,144 downwards.
TGTCATGCTCAATCGAATGTCACGCTGGTGGTGGCGTGAGCTGAATGGTGCTGATCCATCCATACGTTATATTCGTGAACGGATGCCGTCAGTATAGACTGTTCATCTGTAAGCTGCTAAGGCCTATATTGATTTTTGAATTGTTCCTTTTGTTTTTATTATAGGTCTTTAAAGGTTGTTTAAAAATGATGGAAGTAATTTTATTATAGCCAAATGGTTCAAAAACTCAGTTGAGATTTGCGTTTTGGCAGCTTTTTGTAATTCATCCTTATCAATAAAGCAACAAGCACTTGAACTCTGAATTGTCATCCAATGGTATTAAAATACCCACTAACAGTGGATAAAACTCTGTTAAAGAAAACAATATCAGGAAAACCAGTACGATATTGCCATAACAACCTTATTAGAACTTCATGAGGATGTCTCGATCCTTTTCTAAAGAGCTTATCTAAACGCCCCTATCACTGGCCACAGCGCTACATCTCCATTAAATACACTTACTGAACTCAATAAGGTACATTACCAATAGCCGGCCATTTCTTTGCAAGTCGCGTACCCACTTAAGGTAAGCGGGCCAATAGTCAGCCGTTTCCATTATTTCCATTAGAGAAGGCCAACGCTGGCCACGATTTGTTTCAGCTGTTGCACACTCTTAGAAACGTTTTAAAGTACATTTCACTTTATTTCATAATTTTGAGTTATATCCCAGCTGAGTGCAATGCGAGGTGCAGTAGTGGAACGTAAAAATGGTAAATGTAATTTTCGCTCCGGCCATAAAACTTTTAGATGCTGCCGCTGCCAGGTTGAATACTAGTTTTCTATTCTCTGTCTAATAGAGTATTTTGTTATGAGTGAAGTGTTTTTTGTTGTATATTTTATTGCAATTGTTTTTCAAAGCTTGCAGTAGTCTGTGAAGAGAAAATGACCGACTTTTCTTCTGTGCAAGTTCACCAAATTATGTACAGAGAGTATTATGTACTTCATGCAAATTAGACTACTACTTGTTGATTTTCTGTAAACGGATGGCAACGTTAGCAATGCATCTGCGATACCATTTATATTAGCGTACTAGCTTTTGTTAGCGACTTCACCCGCGTTACCCAATTTAAAAAAACCTTAAGCAATTATACACCTAAACCTTCGTCATGAATCAACCTCTCGTCTATAGCTCTGTCTATTATTGATATAAACCGTTCAGTACTTTTGAGCTTATCACGAACAGATGGACAGATGCAGCGGGGGACTTTGTTTTATAATATGTACTTAATAATGATATTTCAGGTGGTCATGACCACTAAAAAGCAGTGGTGGCCCAGTGGTAACGGCCACCACTAACGAGTCGTAGGTTCGAATCCAGGCAGGCGTTTTACTTTCTGTAAATTATTTCATCACAATGCTCTCAAAAAGACGAAGGAAAACATCGCGAGGAAAACTAGAACGAAAAATTCGAAGACATGTGAGATCCACCAACCCTGGGCACGCCACGATTGCAGCGGCAAGTCCCCTCTTTGAGGAGTGGATTGAAAAGCACCACGGCGTACTCACCTCACTGACAGACACAACACCTGTCTCGTCAGAAAATCTTCCTTTTTCTATGGAAGATGAATGAACTTTACACCCCTCATGCCTTTATACTGATCCTCCATATACCCATGTCCCAAAAAGTACATTATCTGCCCCTTTCAATCGACAACTGACCGATTACATCATTACTACTACCAATTACAAACGCAGGAAACAAGTGACGACCCTCACTAACAAGTGAATTATCCATGCCGTGGTGTTTAGCAATCTATTCTATTATGGAAGCGTAAATCTGCCCCTGGGCTCGATTTGCATTATAAATTATTCGTATTGGGATAATGTAATCTACTCCCTGTGAGTTTGGATTAAAAATATAATGTTGTTACGGTTTTTTTGGTGGTTTGTGTTTGTTTATATACATTAATAATTCTTGGGTTGCCGTGTAGACAACAATCGAAATAATTTCAAGCAGTTAAAATTATTACCATGAATAGCCTTCTACGGGTAGCATACTTCTCTTCTTTGGTACTTCTGTCATAAAATCTTCTTCTTGTCGTGTCCATGGTACTCGTACACTTTCTTTTTTAAATTGTTTGAGCCCAGTATGTGGCCACGTTTATTGCGGCATCAATGGCGTTATTAAGAACATCCAAAGTGCAGGTGCACCTAGGGCACTTAGGGCACTCCAGCAAGTGGGGCATGGTCTGATCAGAAGCACCGCACTCGCACTGGGTTTATTAATTAAAACAATAATACCAGCCTATCATTGTCCTGTGGTGGGGAAAAGACGCCTCTTCTTATACAGAGAAGTCATTGATAACCACGTTTGTTCAAGAAGAGTTGGCGGTTTCAGACTTATATTTACAATAAGTGTGAAACTTTAAGGTAGCAACTTGTATGTCCCATAAGCACGTTGCCACCAACTTGCTGATTAGCATATTATATTTGACCATGACATAAGCTTTTCTTAAAGATAGGTAAGTAGATCGTGACGATATGAGAGACTAAAACAAATAGCAGTAATATTTTTTATCTCACTTCGAGTAAGGGAGTTTGTAATAAGAAGATATGTACCAGATCTAAGGTGGCCTTATTTTACAATTTTGATAAATACAGCATATGAATCTCTTCGCTCTTTATTAGCCTCATTTTGTACTACATCAAAATGCACTCTCTTTTATGCAAGGTAAGGAAATAAGATAAAACGGCTGTGATCGCTGGACGATTATCTTCATTATTTCCTATAGCTTTTCATTCTCCCTTGTGCAAAGCTTTACAATTAGAACGAGAAGCATAAATATTCTACTGACTAATTAAAATCAAAACGTTTTCTAAGCACAGAAATAATCGTTCTAAATATAATAAATGAATGTTTGTATGTATGTTAGTCAATCACGCAAACACGGCTGAACGGATTTTTTTTTTTGTGGGTTGGAAATCATCAAATAACTTCTCCCGCTCTGGGTGGAGCGGGGAGCATTACAGACTTACTAAAACCTACACGTGTTCCTTCAGTTGCCTGTATGCCAGGGGCCGCGGTATCTCTTTCGAACAACCCACACCCTTGGCAGGCATCGGCTCTTACAGACCCCTTCAATTGGTGCTGACATCTCTTTGAGGCGCGCGTGGAACACAACGCGTTGTCGACCCGGGCTTGGTCCTTACCGGACAGCGACCTACCTATTACTCGCCATCCGCAAGCCCGCGCCTACGGTGGCCAGGAATCAGCCTGGGATTTCCGACACCTAGGGCGTCTCCTGCGGGTCAATAGTGCTGTGAGGGTGCATTACTGCCTCTCCCTCACGTGCGCCGCCTCCCTCTGTGAGCATTACTGCTTCGCAGAAGGTTGTGACGGCTACCCCAGCACTCTCGCTACATACCATGGCCTGGACCAGGGCCGGATGCGTGGGATTGCCGCCGCCGATCGCCTCCACGAGGACACGGCAGCGGTAATCTCCCCAGGCCGGACAGATCTCCACCGTATATTCCAACGTGTCCTCAGGGCGACCTGCGCAGAAGAATGAAATTTGGCTAAAAGATAGTTTATAACCTCGATTAACACAAAGGGTAGTTTTTATCCCGGTATTACGTTACCGCGTGATAATTTTCAAACCCAACGCTGGCGAAGCCGCTGGCAAAAGCTAGTACCAAATCATTTTTATCTAGAAGTTTGGTGAACAGTTCTAGTAACAAATTATGTTTTCTGAATAATCACAAAAACACCACAATTTTCGTAGCCCTTTGACGTTAAAGAAAATCCGGTTTTTCATCATAATTTGGCCTACTTGTACTTGTAGACATCTGTAAAGAGATTTATTACAAACGGTTTGAACGATAAGACACAAACAAAGCTCACGAAAATCGTTCAACGTCTTAAATAGCAATACAAGGGGCTCTTTCAAATGGTAATTTGATTGTACCCAGTTTGCAGCTTCAAAAGAGTGAAATATTCTTTTCAGGGGTCCCGGATGCCGCGAGAGAATTATTAATGGCCAAAGAAACTTTCTCAAAGTTTACATCAGTGCGCAAGTCAGGGAAGATGGCGGTGAGCTAGTAATAAAATTTTAATTTTGCATCGCACTATAGGGAAATGCATCCGGCTTAGATTTGAATGCCATTTGAATGTACGAGCAGATTTTTGTCTAGAATGTTAAGATGATTATAAATTGGAGAAAGGAGAAGGTTTTATGTTGGAAATTCTTTTCGCATTTAGAATGAACATGAACTGTGGGTGACTGAGCTGGAATCGTTTGCTGCATGTCGGATCAATTGAGGGCTGAGACCACCAGAACATGGGTTCCAGGAAACGTCCAGCGGCATTGCGAGAGACCCAGGCGTAGATGGCGGAACGAACTTGACGCTTATAAGTCCTCCAGACTTGGTCCATATTGGCCCAGGATCGTGTTTACTGGAAATAGGAAAGGGACTTTGCGCTGCAATGGGACTAACCAGGTTGATAATTATTATTATCTATATAATTATTATTACCTATATAATTACCTACATAGATAGATGAAAAGGTGGAAGGATGATCTGCCAAAATGTTGGCGGAGAACAGCTCTATACATGAGTAAGTGTAGGGAAATGGAGGAGGCCTACGTCGCAAGACAGCCTAATCTGGACGCTGAGAAGAGCAGATTTGCTAATATTAAATTAAGTTATTTAGTGTTATGAGTTTATAAGAACTTGTTTGTATGGAAAAGGTCAGAGGAAATAAAGGCTATATTTATTTATTTTATTTTATAAAATTACGAACTGATTCAATCATGAAATCTGTTGTATTAAATTTGCATGCTTTATTAAGGCAGAATGTACATGGATCTTATTATATAATTTAACAACTTATTTTTTATGTACCTACATTGTAAGCAAATAAAGACCTATTCTATTTTATTCTAGTCTACGTATTCTTCATTCAAATTCGGATCGCATACGGCCAGCTGCCGTTGACACATCAATGAAAGTTAGCACTTAGATTTCTGAAAAGCAAATTGAGATGAAAAATACCTACCTGTCCTGCATCTCGTTTATAATTTCGATCTAAGTCTTGATATCACATCAAAGGCTTGGAAGCTTTTAGTGTAATCTGTTCTATTCATGTTGATGTCGCTACCTCTATTTCGTAAACGAACTGCATATGCAAGATACTATCGTTTTGTGATTTTAGAATTGGGTGTGATAAATTTTAAATTACCTATAGGGGTATCCCTTAGAAGGAAGTTCCTTTATTTGTAATGAACACGAATTTAAAAAAAAATGTAAATATTAAGTTTTTTTTTTTTTTTTTCAAAAAGTGTTCAGATTGTAAAAAACGATTTCTCTAAAGTGCGGATATTTTTATTCGCACTTTTAAATAAGGTTTAACTCCTAAATTTAAAAATGGTTTTTAAATACTCAATTAATGGGATCACCTTCAAACTACAACAAGGTTTCATAAACACACACACATAGCTTGGAATATCACATAGCCAAGACAGCTTAACAGCCTTACTGTTTCCAAGAGACAGGCTGTTCAAAGAACGTGACAAGACTTGCAGAAGCGCACTCGCCATTCCTACCACAAATTGTATATTCCTACCTACCTTTATGTAACATTATGAAGTTCTAGATGAACTCCAGTTATTTACACCACCATCCACGAGGTCGAATGTATAAAACACAAAATAGATAGGTACAGAAGGTCGACTTCATACAACGAACAAAAACAGGCGCACGCGCAAATAAAGACACGTACGTACCTACGTATCCGATGAGTTTACCTCAACTTAATATCTCACCACTGTTGTCAACTATTTGATTAAAATTTTTAAATTGTAGTTGAAAAATGCTTGTCAAAAGCTTAGGTTAGATTATCTCAATTGGCAGAAAAACATCTTAAGGCGGAGATTTCTGGAAAACGCTCAAAAAGGTGCTTTTTTAAAGCTGTGTATCTCTTTAACCGTAAATAATTTTGAAAGAAAAAAAAATATGATATATTCAAGTCTTTTTTGCATACAGTGATGGAACTCAAAATAATTAAACATACTTTAATGCATCAAAAAAAAAACATTTTTGTAACCTCTTAATTATCTTTAAAATTAGTTTATCCCTTTAATAACGGTTATAAACATAATTAAAATATACCATAAAATTTCAAATGCCAAACTGCATCCAGTAATGGATTATTTATTATTAAATAGTTAATATCTAATTTTATACGATTTTCTTTGCATTTTTACGATACAGGCTTGCTCATTTGTTATTCGAATTTAATACAACAGATTTTAACAGATTGCATTAAGAACTATTATAGCTCATAACGACAATATTTAAAGTTACCAGGGCCTTAAAGGTAATTTAATTAACTAAAATTCGGGTCCTAATCAAAATTATATCAAAGCACTCATTTTGTTCGAAAAGAGTGTAGAGCAGTGGTGGCCAAGTGGTACTCTACGACTTACGAGTTCTTGTCACAGGTTTGATATCAAACAGGCGCTTTCATCATATCAGCCGAAAGACGTCCAGTGCTGGACATAAGCCTCGCCCAAAAGGGGGGGATTTGCCATAATCGCCGCGCTTGGCAGGCGGGTTGGCGATCGCAGTATGGTGGTCAAATGCATGGAGAACGCTGCTACCCATTCTCTAGTAAGTCCCTTACTCGCCTCCTATGACACCCACGGGAAAAAATGGGATGGTGCTATTCTTTTACGTCCGGCACCACACGGACCGACGGACAGACATGACTTTACTTTGTGTCAATTATTTCATCACGATTGCTCTCAAAACGGTGAAGGACAACATCGTGAGGAAACCAGCATATCCCAAAACCAAACATTTGTAGACGTGTAGTATCTACCAACCCGCACTGTGGCCACGTGGTAGTGGCAGTGGCCACTGTGGCCACTGTGGCCCGCTCCCTCTCGAAGGGAGGAGGTATGTGTCCCAGCAGTGGGAACTTTAGAAGCTGATTATGGTGACTCAATTTGTAAAGGCACTACAAATTAGGGTCTAAGGTATGTCTCGGTGATCTCGGTAAAAAGAGGTTCCCGAGTGCGCTTGCAGTCGCTGTACGTAAAGCGAGTCGTATATTTGCGTGCGTTTGCGAACGTTACTTCAAGCCAACCTTCGGTACCTATCTATTTTGTGTCAAAAAGTTCGTCACAAGACGGAGTGACGACGTGAGAACGGTGGCAGCGAGTTTCCGAAATTCTGGCGGTTGCTCGCGCAATGTACTTTTTACGACCAACAATAAATTTCTTCTCATCGACTAAAGGAAGGCATTACGCGGAACATTTTTATGAGAAAAATTTACTGAACGACACCTCGGTGTCTGGTATAGATGTTATGTTGAAATTATGCTGTATGTATGTGTATGTTTTCATCTGCTGGCTGAAAAACATTGGAGGTCTGTACTAGTAGTATGTGAAAGCTAGCTGTAGTTCTACTGTAACTTGTTGCTTCGGCTTTTTTCAGGTTTAAATAAGTTGTATTTTCGATCTACCACGCATCATCTAAGTAAGTCGCTACTTGGATTTAACCTTTTTAGGGTTGCGTAGCCAAAGGCCGCCAACGGAACCTTATTACTAAGGCTTTGTTATCCGTACGTCTGTTTGTCAGCGTGCTGTATCTCATGAACCGTAATAGGTAGACAGTTGAAATTTTCACATAGTGTATATTTCTATTACTGCAATAACAAATTTAAAAAAAGAAAAAAAAACGTATAAAAATAATAGTTTAAAAACTAAAAAACACGCTTTAAAAACCAAACTAAAAAATTAGAAAATAATTTAATGCTATTAAAAATCGTGGGGTGCTTTTTGAGGTATTTTTATAATAAATTAAAATCAAGCACCCCACGCTTTTGAATAGAATTAAATTATTTTCTATTTGTTTAGTTTGGTTTTTAAAGCATGTTTTTTAGTTTTTTAAACTATTATTTATTGACAATTTTTTAGTTCTGCTTGCTTGAAAAGCGTGATTTTTAAGTTTTTTTTTTGTTTTTTTTTCTGTTTATTTTTTAATTTTTGAATTGTCATTGGTCCTCGATAAGTCTACAAAGTTTCAATGAAATCTGACCGTTTGAAGTGGGTCAAAATAGCGTCCAAAGTAGTCGGTTACATACAAACATACAAACAAACAAACATACAAGTGAAGCTAATATAAAGCGTGTAATTAAAGGTGGTCTTCATACAAGAAACGTGTTTTTTTTTATAAGTATTGTTGAATATTGTACGGTGGTGCGAAACCCTTAGTGTGCCAGTTCAACTCACACTTGGCCGGTTTTTCTTTTCCTACTGCTTACACGAGTTTTCGTACTACTTATTTACAATCAAGCTTTCCATCATTTACACATGCCTTAGGATTCCATAGGTCTATTTGCAGAAAAATCGAATAGAACCGTAGCATTATTTAAACGTCCCGTGTAACCGGAAAGAAAACTCGACGGTCCCATCGAGTCCCCCTCCTGTTTACGACATAAATCTATAGTATAGGATTGTATAGATTCTATACGAGCCTGATCATCACGCGAATACCGCCCGAAGCGAAGCCTACTTCCGTAATGCTCACAGCAGAGTAAAGTACAATTTATTTAAAGAAAAATTTAAATTATATACGGCTGTAATTTATGTACAGCATATTAAAAAAACGAGGTCTAAATAATTCTTGAGCCCGTGCTATACTCAAATGAGCACATGCATCGCGAGACCACACCTCGATACCGTTTGAATTTCAAAGGTACTGATACCAACCACCACCCACCACCACCACCACTAAAATACCACTGCAGACCATTCATAGTATTCAAAGTCAAAGTCGAAACATTTATTTCAAATAGGCACATAAAAAGCACTTTTGAACGTCAACATTTACATTAAAATAGAATTGATTATAGTCGCCCCTTCCAAAATGTAGTTTCGTATGGAGAAGAATGGGCAAGAAACTCCATCGTTACTCTTTTAAAATGTTTTAAACACAATTGTTCTCAATGAGAACATCTGAGAACTTCTCATACTCGTACTTGGCTAGCGAGTCGCTGCGAACGCTCGGAGCTAGATTCCCTAGTGCGTGTTACCTTCGAAAATATTTAACCAAATGACATACTGTATAGGGCAAACCTTATCTCTATGATGTTCTTGTTATCATATTTTTTTTTTGATAAGGATTAATATTTGGTTGTTTCAAAAATCATCCAAACGTAAGTAAATCGATAAATACTTTTTTGATACATAAAAGCTACTACATCTGCTAAAACGTAAAAGATAGAAATATAGTATCGCGGACTTTTTTGTAGAACTATTTAAGGTGGACCAAGTTGCCTTAGATTATTTTCAATTATATACAATTGTTTAGGCAGCGCATGAAAATAACTCTGTTTTAATCCGCCTAGTTAGACAAACATTGTGATAGCTTGGCTAATATGCAAGATATAAATATAATTTATAGCCTAAAGCACTCACAAATAACGCATCTATCAACCAGTGAAAAAAAACTAGAATTGGACCATTAGTTCCGGAGATCACCCCCGACATACAAACATACAAACAAATTTTACCTTTTTATAATATTCGTATAGATTACACAATATTCAATTAGCAACCAGTTTGATTTTGTCTAGTGTTAGCATAGCATTATAAGCGTTTCAAGTTCCCAGTGCTGGGACAAAGGCTTCCTCTCTGTGAGAGAGTGTTTCGAGACCACTGATGATGTAAGAAATTACACAAAGTAAAACGCCTGCCTGGTTTCGAACCCCGACCTACAAGTTGGAGCTGCTACCACTGGGCCACCACTGCACCAAAGTTTTCAGGCTCTTGTAAAAAAAATAGTTTCATTTTCAAATAATTCCTGTGGGTTAAAAACCTGACCGTAACAGTTCTGTCTATTGAGTAGTGTCTTCTTCATAAAATAACTGTCAGCGCTGTGCAATAGTTGCCAAAATGCAGTACCAATTATTAACGTTACCGATAGAATTTGTATAAATTCACTATCTAAATCTAAGCAACCATCTCAAGTTAGTGTTCTTAATTAAATATTTAACTCGGTTCTAAAATTAAGACCGAGCGTCTTATTCTGAAAAGCACTTGGAATCGCACGAAACGTCCTGTACGTTCGTAGACTAACAATACTTTCCTAAGGATGGCTGTTGGTAAGGTAGGTAGGATAGTCATTGGTAGTCTTTACGTTGCTCAGCTTATTGTAAAGACGAAGATATGAATTCACATGCACGTACAACGGACGCGCTGTGACAGTGTCGAGACGTTAGATGTAACAAATAAAATCGTAGTTTTGTATTTTTCGTTTTTCGATGAAGTGTGGACTTGTTGAGCGGATTATTTTTGCTCTGTGTCGGTGTATTTTTGGTAAATATACTTGGAACCAAAAATAGGCAAAGAAATTATTTTTATACCTTTACGAAAATGCAATCTGCTACACGTGTGGTGGGGTTTTCTTTTCCGAGACTGAAAGCCAGCATTAGAATTACTCCATTTATAAATAAAATATCGTTGTGGTAAACAAGAAAACCATTAAGATAGTTGACTTATAATATTTGAAAGGAAATATTGACAGGTTCTTTATAAAAAGGCGTAAGAGTTTACATGTTTCTACATATAAATCAAAAATATAATAACAATGTTGCGGTCAATCTAAGGTCTTCTCTTTCAAAATTTTCCTTGGAACCGCTTTCTTAAGTTGCCGCCGCACTCTGTGGGCGGTCTGCATTTGATATTTTAAAATTAAATGTCACAATCCAGCCATTACAAAATTGATGTTTCTGGTTGTTTTATCCCCCAACAATTTTAATTGAGCAGCTGAATTATTTTCAGCAAAAAATCTTTGTAACAACTTGTCAGTAACAGACCTTGAGTTTGTTTTTTTGTTGACAACCAAAAATAAACATGAATAGGTTGTTTAAAATTATCTGTATTATTTTAATTCTTTAGTAGGTACACCTCAAAAATTACAATTAGTGAGATGAACAGTAATTTATTCGAAATCAAAGTCGCTGAAATATTTTTTAACTACTTTCCATGAGTTTTAAGTTTTACCATTGAAGTCGTAGGTCATTTGTCTGATAACGTAAGATATCACAATATTGTAGATTGTTTATGAAATTGCAGAAATCTTTGTCAGCAGTGGTGGCTCTGTGAGAGCGTTGTGCCCATTGGTAAAGGCCGCGACTTACGAGTCGGAGGTCGAAGGTTTGAAACCAGTGTGTAAATTACTTATTATTATCACCTCTGCTTTCAAAACAGTGAAAGAAACGTCGTAATGAAACGTTCACGTTTGCCCAGTGCGGGCAGAATTACGGCCCACTCACTCCCACCAAGAGGAGGCCTTTGTCCCATCAGTGGGAATATTATAGGCTGATTATGTTATTGCCAAATGCATGATATTATAATTGTCTACTGTATTCAAATTCGCATCTTCATGTTTCAGAAGCCCTATAAAACATCTGGGTCACCACAATATTTTTACGCAGAATAAATAATACAAAAATCTCAATTCCCGCTGGAAATAAATCTCTTTTGGTGTCACCACGTAAAAATTCGTTAAAGATTAAAGGGCAGAAAAATAAACAAGTAGGATTCGCGGAATCTAAATTATTTGTACGAAAAAAATTGTCGATGGTGTCGCAAAGAGATAACGGTGTTATTTAGTCCCATACCATCAAGTAAAAATGATAAAAGACCCAGTTTTAACAAGGCGTGAAAGGGATTCCCAGAAAAAGTTTAAGATTTGTCTTCAACTTTTTATTTTGAACTTCACTATAATGTATATTGCGTGTATTTTACAAATATTCAGGATGAAAAGTAGCCTTTGATCTTTTTCAGGTCCCAGGCGTTAATTAGTTCGATGATTTAGTCATGTTGAGGTACCAGAAAGATAGACAGACAGAGTTACATTCGCATTTACGTAATAAAATATGTATGCGTATTTAGTATGGAAGTGTCGATTAATGTACATAATAACAAAATAAAAACTATCAGTCTTGAACTTCTATTCTTTAGTTTGGAACGTGTGTCCGGTTGAAATGACTTTGACGAACCACAAAAAGCAAAAAGTTTTTAAGCCCTCGCTGGTAACGTTAATTTATTACAAATCGATTACAAAATAAAATTATTCTCTCTATAATTCACCAAACATTATGAAATAAATACAATATAGGTAATACGAAATATATGGAAATTTTAAAAATTATAAATATGAAAGCACGATTACATAAATAATAACATAATTTAATAGTAGTGAAAATATTAATTGCAAATAATAATAAATTTATAAGCAATACATAAAAATCAAAATAACAAATATACTATACCTATATACACAAACCTTATAATATATATATCTCTACATAATTATACAAATATATAGATAATTATACACCCAATTATACATCTAATAATTTAATTATAATATTTAATTGAATTGCTTGCATTTGTACGTAGCCCTCTTCCTCTCTCCTAATTTTGCTATGCCCGACAGGGTCCATATTGATCACACTGTTTATACCATCTATGTAAAACATATAGAATGCAATAAAGAATTGAGTATCACAGGCAATTCCGGTTATGCAGCGGACAACCTCAAAGGGTGACCTGCGAGATTCCATTTAAAAAAAATCTGTAATCAGATTAGCTGTTCTACGAACGAGATTACGTGCATTTTTTATCGGGTACTGTTTAATTATGGCACATTGCCATTAATCCTGGACAGACCGGTTCAGACAGATTTTTTTTTTCGGTAGGAGTAAAAATATGTTTTTTTCTAATCTCAACAACTCACTGACTTATTGCGTGAGCACTGCTATATTCAACATTTATTTTTTCTACCCAAGCCATGTCGTCCCCAATTAGACGTCATAAAAGTTGACTCTTTTTTTTGTATATGACATCTCGTAGTTGACCTTGAAAAGCCGTAACTATTTAACCGGACTTTCCTGTGGTTACCTTAAGAAAACTTAAAGCATCCAAGCTTTAAGTTTTTAAGGTAACCACAGGGCTGGCTGGAGCCAGGGGTGTAAAACTACTTAAACTCAGCGACTGCACGCTAAGGGCATCCCCTGTGGGGTACCGGCCTCGGCTCAGGGCGTCACTGGTAGGGGGACAGCTAGTTGGGACAGGCTGGATCAAATTATCATCATTATTATTATCAATCGGGGAATTTAACACTATAGGCTCAGTTGCAGCGTGGGCTGGCACTTCAACGAGCAAGGGACGGTTGGGGATCTCATCGTTAACTCGGGGTCTTCGCAGGACGCGAGGAACTCGGCGGCGAGGTTGGAATGACGGTTGTCGGTGTTTGTGAAACTGGTAGTACTGGTGGCCCCTACTACTTACTTGGAAGAGAGTAATGGAGTCATCTGGATGGCCTACTGGGGAAATAACTAGCCGCCTTCACAATCAGAGGATTGCGATGTTTTTCGGCTTTATCGTAGAAACGCTTCGAGTTGCGTTGAATGAACTGAATTACAGTGGGGATTTTCAGATCGAGATGGAGGATCTTGTTCCGAACGAACCAGGATCAGAAGTCGCAGTTTCGAAAAGAGAACCGCTTCACATTTGTCAGTATTGACTTCGATTCTCCACTTTCTAAACCACGCGCCAAGAACGTTGACTGCGGTCTGGAGAGTGGAGCCTATCGCGTCCTGACTATACCCAGTGTAGTAGATGGCTGTGTCGTCTGCGAATAGTGCCAACTGTGCCTTTCTACTATTGGGAATATCGCTAGTGCATAGCGTGAATATGAGGGGGGACAGCATGGCGCCCTGAGGGCCGCCTGCACGAATGGGGTGGGGAGACGATACAACCCCTTCGATGCGATAACGAAAGTTGCGGTTCGACAGAAAATCTCGTAGAATGAGCACGAGACGATCAGGCACGTCGAGTTTGTACAGCTTATATATTTAGCGGTTGTGCCAGACTTTGTCGAAGACTTTCGCTATGTCAAAGAATACTGCACCGATCATCGTACCGCATTGGAAACTAACGTTTATATGTTCTACGATGCAGTGGACCTGTTGCACGCAAGAGTGTTGGGTTCTGAAACCAAACTGCTCGTTGGGTATGAGGCCTTTTGTCTCGGCATAATCTCTGAGACGCTTATAAATAAGCCTCTCATAGATTTTACCGAGAGTGTTCAGTAAACTGATGGGGCGGTAGCTCGTAGGCTCGGATTTGGGTTTGCCAGGCTTGGGGATGCCAATGACCGTGGCTTGCAAAAGTCGACTCTCTCTACTCCTGAATTATATATGGACTGACTACCCAGAAAAAGTGGCGGGGACGGACAGAATGCTGAAGGTATGAGTCCATATCCGATGTGGCATAAGTTGGGGTTGATCTATGTTCAGCACTGGACTGCTATAAGAGGTAATTAACGTTGACTGTAGTGGTTTATTTGGTAAATTGTCACCTGTAAAGGTTGGGCCTTCTAAACCTACCTTTCTTCAATAGGTATCCTTCATATCTGGTAGAAACGACCCGTCTATGTAAGCAATTCGTTATTAGAATATATTATTGAATCGTGACGGGATCCAATTTGAATACTGAATGACGGATACCTTCAAGGGTGAGCGTCAACTGGTTTTTTGGAAATCGGTCTCAAGGGCCCGTATACTTCTTCTTCGTAGTATCAATGATCCAAAACTATATGAGTTTTGACCGGAATTCAGCTATTCTGCCCGTAACGGCCCGTTCTTTTTTAAGCAACTTCTAAAAAAGAAGGAGGTTCTCAATTCGGTTGTTTTTATGTTTGTTAGGCTCAGACCTCCGTCATTTATATAGCGATTTGTAAAACTCTTTTTAATTTTATTTGAAAGGGTACACTTATAGGATGGTGGTCTTATATGTATAAATGTGGTCAAGATCTGATACGTTGAAGAGTAACCGTGGAGTTTCTTGCCGGCTCTTCTCCTTAGGAAGCGACAAATTGGAACTGTGCACCTAGCTTCTGACGTTTCATAAGTGCCCTTTGTTTATGTGAAATAAAATATTTTGATTTGATTTGATTTGGTTGTTTTTGAGTCAGCTTCAATAATACTTATTTTTACCACTGAGTTTAAGTGCTGTTATGATAATTTCATGTCACTGTTACTTAGCAAATTAAGATATAGGAATTTGTGAAGCGAAAGTAACACAACCAAACAGTGAAACAAAAACTATACTACAAAAAATACAACCGAGTTCCAAAAAACACTGCAAAGTGAAAATTAACTTTAAGTTTGGTAGTCAGTGTCTTTGGTTTTCGTTTTTTCCCATCGACATTCGAAATGGAAGTTATTTTTCCCCATGTAGTTTTTTTTTTTTGATTACGATTGTTTTATTAAAATAAAATTGTATTGTTTGTGTTCTTTCTTGTGTCGTGTACCGCAAATAACTAAATAACCCGAATTCAACATGACACTTTCGCCTTTGGCAAAAAACACAAAAAGCCTCCTCATATTTTAAAAAAGAACACAGTTGTTAATAATTCAACCCCTAAAAACCGAATTATCTCACGCGATTAGTCCAACGTTATCCTCGGAATAGGTCTTTCAGACCGGCCGGCGAGTGTTTGCCAACTACGGAACTCTGCACTAATTTGTCAACCCTCATTACGCTATCTTACTCGCGTTTCGTGCGATTTTGGTTCCTATTGTCGCACTTCGCCCGGTCCCCCGTATTTTAGTTCCAGAAAGGTTTTTCATGTCCCTCCGTTATGATCTAGTTTAGTTTATTTGCGTGACTGTAATGGAGCGTGTATGGGGGTTATATTTTATGCAATTTGATGTCTGTATTGTTGTGGTTTGGACTTGAATATACTCGTACATAGACACTCATAGCATAATCAGCCTATAATCTTACCACTGTTGAGACACAGGCCTTCCCTTTGTGAAAGGGCCGTAAGCCACAACGCGGGCCCAGTGCGGGTTGGAAGATGTCACATGTATCCGAATATTTTGGTTCTAGATCTTACCGGTTTCCTTACGATGTTTTCTGCACGTTTTGGGAGCAGTGGTCATTAAATAGTGTACAAAAAGTTAATCAGCTGTCTGGGTCCGAACCGTTCACAGGGTTACGATTGCTCTCACAGAGCCACCACAGCTGACACTGAATTTTACAATGTCATTACAATCTAAAAACAAATATTGATTTCTTACTTTAGAAGGTAAAACTTTGAAGTTCAAAAACCATGGAAAGGAGTTCCTAAAGAAGGATAGAGGAGAAGTCACTACATATTTTACTACTTTGACTATGACAGAGATTGTGCTTGCGAACATAAACGCTATTATTACTTTCATGAAACAATAATTCGACTCAAGATAGACTTGACTTAGGTCGGTGCAGTCTTATCCATAATATAAGCATGTTAATTGCAATAATATTATGTATACACAGCTACACATCAAGCTATGCATTTCCAGTATAAGCTGATCTCGCATTGTATAGGACTTCCGTACAGTGCGAGATCAGCGTAAGCTGGAAATTTATAGTTTGATGTGTAGCCATGTGTACACAAAGACTGTCAAAGGGTTTTAACCAACATATTTTGTACAGCACTGATGCATACCACGATTGCATGGCTGATAATGATCGTGCTTTTATTTGTTTCTGTTTCATGTTACTGATACCCGTGATGCCTCAATTATAATAGATAATTGTTTATTTGCTGTCGTGTATCATATAATTGTATTGATAGATACAATTTCATGGATTATTACATCGACAAACTTTGTTACAACCAACCATCGATTGTTAAGGTCCAATAAATTGCTCATTAGTTTTCGGGCAGTGTAAAGACAAAAAAACATTATTTTCTTGCAAAGATAACATTACCTTTAGAACTATTTAAGATCATCAGTGATATCTTTCTTGCTTAAATAGTTAACTAGGTTATTTTGACTCATAAGTCGAGATTTGACAAGTTAAAGGTTAAAATACATCCTGCTTATTACTCGATTCGCACGAATTTACTCGCCTAAAACAAGCGAATCGATACTTTTTTTTTAACCATTGCCCCACACTAGGAATTACTCCTGTATTGTGGGTGCGTTTACAAACATTTAAACTCACATACACAAACAGCCAGACCCGGAACAACGATTTGTAGGTTATACCAATATTTATTCCGTGCGGGAATCCGCGACACGCAGCGCAGAAGTCAATCGCTTAACCGCTGCGCCAACCGTACCAACTTCAAATAATATATTATTTTCTGTAGGCATTTTGCACGAAGTCGAAATAATGTTATCAACTTCACCTGCCTGATCTTTTCCCAACTATGTTGGGGTCGGCTTCCAGTCTAACCGGTTGCAGCTGAATACCAGTATTTTACATGAAGCGACTGCCTATCTGACCTCCACAACCCAGTTACTGGGTCACACGATACCCCTTGGTAAGACTGTTTGCCAAACTTTCGGGCTTCTGACGACCCGTAACGACTGTCAAAGATCCACGAATGACAGCCGGGACCAACGGCTTAACTTGCATTCCGAGGCACGAAGGGGTCTTGGAATGTAAAGAAAGTCACCCATCCATGGACCTAACATCGCAAGCGTAGCTTAACTTGATCGATCGATCCGTGTCGCTGTTATTACTTAACCACAAGCCTCTCTAACGTTGCTAATTATTTGCATAAAATTCAAAACGTGCGAATTGCCTAGTACGTATTTCAAGAGTTGCCATTCGTAAACAAATAAAAAAAAACCTTCGTGAGAATCGCCTACAGAAAATAATATATAATTGAAGTGCTGATTCAACCAACCTCCCCTAAAAGGGGGGATATGCCATAATCGCCACGCTTGGCAGGCGGGTTGGCGATCGCAGAATGCTGGTCAAATGCATAGAGAACGCTGCAGCCCATTCTCTAGTAAGTCCCTTATTCGCCTTCTACGACACCCACGGGAAGAAATGTGATGGTGCTATTCTTTTACGTCCGGCACCACACGGAATCCACACATACTTACACTTCTCACTTTTAACTCACGACTTCTCCCGAAATAGTTCTTCTGCTCTCATACTTTCTATATATTTGCTACATAATAAGGAATAGATAGATGTGGAAGTACATCGACACCCACCAAATATACTTAAACCTAACCTGTTAATAGAGGACGAGACTATTGCAATTAACTGGTCATAAATCCAGACTACAAGTTGCCAGCGACGACTAGACAAGTTTATCTCGTCTTACTTTCTTAAAAACTTTATAGAAAATGAATACCTTCGTGACTTCACTACATAGTATAAAACAAAGTCGCTTTCTCTGTCCCTATATCACTATGTATGCTTAAATCTTTAAAACCACGCAACGGATTTTGATGCGGGTTTTTTAAATAGATAGAGTGATTCAAGAGGAAGGTTTATATGTATAATACACCGACCTCCACGCGGGCGAAGCCGCTGGCAAAAGCTAGTAATTTATAATCAGGCTTATAATGTTCCCACTGCTGGGACACAGTCCTCCTCTCTGTGATAGGGAATGGGCCATAATCCACCACGCGGGGCCGGTGCGGGTTTGTAGATATCACATTTCTTCGTTTTTTCTCTTCTAAATGTAAAATCTAGGACATAACGTTTTCCTCCCGATGTTTTCGTTCACCGTTTTGCTAACAGTGGTGATGAAATTAAATACACAAAGTAAAGTCTGGTTTCTAAACTCACGTTCTACAACCTACTAGTAACTCAGGGGCGATAGCACTGGCGACCACCACTCTAACTTAATTATCACACAACAATTAACAGCTTTGAGATACACAAAATACACGTGAACTGTAGCTATTTGCCTCCACATACCTATACTAACCAAATAGGTTTTGGGTTTAAACTTTAACCTAGATGTAGGTTTCCATCCATTAAGAGCTTACGAGTTAGTGGTACTGGTACGCCTGTGCTAAGCTTTGTTATCTTAACCTGATTTTTATTATTCGTGTACCAGCCATATGCCAGACTTACACTGCTTATTTGCTCCCGGGATTTAGTAAAGAGGTTATGAGCTCGCTTACCATATGTTTCTTAGCTTTAGGAAAGAAAATTTTTGGTGTGCGTTTTGTTCTGTATTTATTTTAATGTAGAAATATAAATTCCTGTAACTTAATATACCCGCAGCGCTTCACAGTTTTTTTTTACTGACTTCAAAAAAAGGAGGAGGTTCTCAATTCGTCTGTATGTTTTTTTATGTTTGTTACCTCAGAACTTTCGACTGGGTGAACCGATTTTGATTCCTTTTTGATTTGAAAGCTGGTGCTTCCCGTGTGGTTTGATTTCATCTAGGTCTGATGATGCCTTTCGGTGACAGACAACGGAACTCTTCAAAAAATAACAGTAAATCAACCGCGATTGCTGCTACCGCTTAAATATGCATTGTTTTGACCCCAAGGATAAAGAAATTTCAAATTAGTGGGGTAGGTACTATAACGAATAAAGAGAAAAATAAAAACTTTTACCAGAAAAAAACAACCGACTTCCGAAAAAACACTACAAAGTCAAAAATAACTTGAATTTCGGAAGGCGGTGACTTTGGATATGTATTTTAATTTTTTGTCACCGCCTTCCGAATTTCAATGAAATTCCAATCCGCTGTCGCGCCATCTAAGAACGAATGTGGCCATACGAACGCAATTTCATTTGTGAGCATGAAATTAATCGGAGGGCACGCTAGTTGCTTCAAGTGCGTACATGAAAGTATGCATTTACTTGTCACGTGACATCTTAAAAATCTTAATATACTTAACTCTATGTTGACAAGCCTACATTGCACTCCCGTACCTATTAACACCGTGATTTCAAACTATATAAAAAACAATTATTTTAATTAAGTAACCGTGGAGTTTCTCGCTGGCTCTTCTCCATAGGAGACAATCAATTAGAACCGTGCACATAGCTTGTGACATTTCATAAGTGCCCGGGTGGGTTTATAGGAAAAAAAAATATCTGATTGATTATGGCAGAAAAAAACAGTGACAAAGTCAAGTCATTAATTTCAAATCAGTCAAATTTCCAAGTTATGTTCGAAAAAACACTACAGGGCAGAAGACATCCTTACATTGCAGCGGAACAATTCAACCTAATTTACATCTCATTACACCGAAGATTAACTCACAATTACTTAACACCACTTACCCACCCTCGTTACTTACGTTACTTACAAACTAAACCTAGAAACGTCTTTTCTAAGAAGTACGCCGACATCAGCCGACATGTCTTAATGTCTGAAGCCAAGTGACACGAATGGAAGCCAAAAGGCTTACCGTGCTCTCGAGTCCGAGATGGGGATTGCTTGTAAGCCGGCCACCTATCTTGGTGAGCGGACTCCGCTGGCGTGTTGATTGAACGACTGACGGGAATACTAGCGGTGTCGTGAATGAAATGCGGATGTGTGAATGGTAGTTGATTAGGTTTTTGGACGGCAGTACGTATAATCGAATGTGAAAAATTATTATTTAATTGTTAACAGTAAGAGAGGCCTGTGGCTAGGTCATAACAGAAGCCAGGCTGGTTCGTAGATGGGTGACCATCTCTACATACCAAGAGAGGCACGGAGGGGGCCTCGGAAAGCACGTAAATCCGTTGTTCCCGGCTGTCATTCGTCGATCTTTGACAGTCGTTACGGGACGTCACAATCCCGAAAGTCTGACGACCACTTACCAAAGAGTATCGTGTTACCCAGTAACTGGGTTGTGGAGGTCAGATAGGCAGTCGCTCCATGTAAAATACTGGTATTCAGATGCATTCGGTAAGACTGAAAACTGACCCCGATGTAGTTGGGAAAAGGCTAGGCAGATTATGAGGTGTAAACAGTAGTGTTGTCGGTCTATGCTGTTAAATCTCACCGTGAAAACTAAGGTGAAGTGAGGTTGAAGTAAGCTGTAAATAGGGTCAATCTCTTGTATTAAGAAAAAACTGTTAAATCAATCAAATCAAAAGTCATTTATTCATACTAGGCTGAGAGTCAGCTCTTTTTGAACGTCAAAATCACATAAGACAGTCCCCCAAAACGCCCGCCTTTCACCACTTCCTAGTGCTTTAGCTGGAAAAGATGAAATGGCGCAACAAGCGGCTCCCCAGCAGCACAGCTGACTGTTAGTTAGAAGATTTTTTTGATTCTATACAGTAGTAGGTAATTAACATTACGAAACACAAAAAACATTAAATTTGCCATGTGTCAGCTAGCACACGCCTATATACCAACAAAACATTCAAAACTATAGGTACTCAAGTAGAAATAAATAATAATTCATAAAAAATAAACGTAAACAGAAGTTATCTTGCTAATACTTACATCTTCTTAACTACAGCGGATTTTTATGCAGTTTTCACCACCACTTAGAGCATTATTGCGTTTATTTATTTTAGTTTGTTTCATTTATTACCAAACGATTATGTGTATCGCGCGATCGAATCAGGAATGAAGAGATCCGCAGGAGAACCAAGGTAACCGACATTGCCCGAAGAATTGCCAAACTTAAGTGGCAGTGGGCAGAGCACACTGCTCGCGGAACAGATGGCCGATGAGACCGAAAGGTTCGGTGGCGACCGCGTACCTCCTCCCACAAGGTGGACCGATGACCTTGTGAAGGCCGCGGGAATCCGCTGAATATGGGAAGCACAAGACCGGTCGAAGTGGAGGAGCCTGGGGGAGGCTTACTTCCAGCAGTGGACGTCTTTCGGCGGAAATGAATGGTGATGATGTGTTTAATACATTAATATTACTAAGTAAGGTGTTGCACAGAAATTTCGCACCTAAACTAAAAAGGGCGGGATCACAAGTTGTGATATAAATAAATCATCGTGGATTCAGACCTCGTTACATTTCGAATTTCGAAGTGATGTTTAGAGAATTCAACATTGAGTCTAACCTCTAAAGTATTGATTAAAATATTTTTCTAACTGAGTACCTACCATAAAGTGTATTGTCTAAGCCAATGATTAAAGTTATTAAGATTACTGTTTACTAACAATCATGGATTTTCTGAAAAGTAGGTAGGTGAACTGCTGCTACTGCCAAGCATGAAGTCTTCGGTTCGACTCTCGGGTCGGACAGAGTTATTGGGTTTTTTAGCAGCCGGCGGCTGAATTTCGCCCCCTGTTATATGGGACAGAAACATAACAGTCGAAACGTAGGTTATAAGTATACCTCTGCCTAATCTTACGGAGATAACAAGTATGATGTTATGTATATATTAGTAGGGAGATATGAATATTAACTAAGAAAACGTTAGTCCGTTAATTAAAATAGTGCATTTCGCGCAACCTTATAAATTATCTTTTTATTAATAATTAACATTCGCGTGCTGTTAATAGTCTTGTTGTAACACGTTGCATGCAAACAACCTCTCTAAAATACTTTATATACTAAATTTTGTTTTTAATGGTGTCGGTTTCTTTGGCACTTGTTTTACCCGACAAAGGCAAAGCCAACGGAGAGTTATGATTTGATCAGGTTATGTAGTTATGTTATATGTATGTTCATCTGTTCCCGAGTAGTTCCTAAATTACTCGTCATATTTTAACAAGCGAAGAATCGTTGGAAGTGTCATCTTGTTACACGTGTATGCCTCAAATTTGTCCGTCTGTGATATTTTGTTTATAACTTTCGAGTTGGCTTTTTGCCCTAGTTTGGTTTTAATTTTTATTTACAAAGGCTTTTTAGACATCTAATATTTGATTTCCACCTCTTAAAAAGCATCAAAATATGTCAATGTGCTAAAAGGACCTTTAATAAGATATAATTACCAGCAGTTAAAATTAGTTAGGAAGACAAAGGAACCGGGAATTAATCACTAATGCCTGCTTATACCTACAGGCAACAGTACCATTTTAATTATGATATTTAAGGCAATAAGAAAAACGATCAAACGAAATGAATTTAATTAATTTCTCATCACTTGGCGCTCATTAAATATTCTCCATAACTTCAAACGGAAATTATTTTGAGCGACACTGACCCAAATTTTGACATTCATGACATTTGTCGATATTTATGTGACTTGAGGTCATTTAACTGAAAATTTTCATTATTTCGGGCAACATTTTATCCATAATTTATGTGTGTCGGTGTTGCAATATCCATATTTTTTACTGGTGATCAAAAGAGAAGAGTCATAAGTTGTTTTTTTTATGTTATCTGCGCATCGTAGCCTTTAACAAACTAAACAAATTATGTAAACAGTCTTAAAAGAAATGAAGTGCCTTGTACACACGGCTACACATCAAGCTATCAATTTCCAGTTTACGCTGATCTCACACTGTACGGAAATCCTATACAATGCGAGATCAGCTTATACTGGAAATGTATAGATTGATG
Organism: Polymixis lichenea; assembly: GCA_949091785.1. Lineage (NCBI taxonomy): Eukaryota > Metazoa > Arthropoda > Insecta > Lepidoptera > Noctuidae > Polymixis > Polymixis lichenea. The sequence continues at coordinate 1,977,858 of OX420939.1, read as the reverse complement.
TGTAGCCGTGTGTACCCAAAATTGTTGTCAAAAGTTCAGAAACTTGCTGCCTGGCTAGAAAGAATGTGAGACTATTTGGGAGTCTTCTGAACCCTCTACAACATTTTTTATTGCCGGAGACTATTTTTATTAATTTGGATGGGAAATCATCAAATAACTTCTCCCGCTCTGGGTGGAGCAGGAGGGCGTGTCAGACTTTTACTGACTAAAACCCACCCGCGTTCCTTCAGTTGCCTGTGTGCCAGGGGCCACGATATCTCTTTCGAATAATCCGCACCCCTGGCAGGCATCGGCCCTTCCAGGCCCCATCAGTTGGTGCTGACATCTCTTTGAGGCGCGCGTGGAACACAACGTACCGTCAACCCAGGCTTGGTCCGTAACGGACAGCGAGCTACCCATTACTCACCGTCCGCAAGCCCGCGCCTACGGTGGTCGGGAATCAGCCTGGGATTTCCGACGCCCAGGGCGACTCCTGCAGAGGCTACGGCCGTGAGGGTGCATGTACTGCCTCTCCTTCACGTGCGCCGCTTCCCTCTTTGCGAGCATCACTGTTTCGCTGAAGGAAGCGACGGCTACCCATGCACTCTCGCTCCGTACCATGGCCTGGACCAGGGCTGGAAGCGAGAGATCGCCGCCGCCGATCGCCTCCACGAGGACACGGCAGTACTCCACCCATGCCGGGCAGACCTCCACCGCGTCCTCAGGGCGATCTTCGGATGGAAACACCCGGACGTTTCCTCCCGCCCTATCCGAAACAGGAACCTCCCGAAACAACCGTGTCTGGTGAGGACCTGCGTCAGGTGGAAGGCGAGGACGCCATGGTGCCTCTGCAGCCACTCTTCAAAGACGGGACTTACTGCCGCAATCGTGGCGTGCCCATTGCTGGAAACTTATGGGGGTATTTAAGGGCTTCATAACCTAACCGAAATCTTTTAAAAACGAATGGCCCACTAATGTATTAACGGATGTCGATAAATAATCCCAGATTTACCTGCGATAACGGTAAGATAAACATTGCAGTTCCATCGCACAGTGTTCTGACTGCCTCCAATCCTAAACTGGTAACACCCTCTAATTGCATTCGCTAAAACATCATAAAGTAGCCCGTCTCTGACGAAATTCTCGCTTAAAACGTTTTATTTGAATTACGTCTCCAAACTATTTATCTAGCGACGCATCCCTATTTAGAAAACGTCTTAATGAGCTCGGAGCCAGCTAGTGGGTCTTGGCAAACAACACCTTCCCCTTAATCTCTCACTTAATGCACTCCACTTTGTAAAAACTTGCCAAGTCCCACTCTAATTAAGTTCTCATTTAATAATTATGATTTAATTCATCGGGGAAACGTTTTGATGGTGCGTCAGGAGTTGTGAAAGGTAAACATGACTAAATACTTTAAAGTGCGCAAAATGTTGAGTAGCCCTGGAAGTTTTAAGGTGGGTGTATATTTGTTCGATTGTTTTAATTTCTTGGTGAAGTAATAAAGAGTTTTGAGAGGTCAGGAAGTTGTTGAGGTGGTTGTTGAAGGTCTGCAGATTTTTACTCAGGTGAGTTATACAATGGATTAAAGGCTCCCGCACATAGATGATTAATTCCTATGCTACTATAATATAATAAATGTGAATGTTTGTATGTTCGCATGTTTAGGTGTTTGGGTGTTTGTTACTCAATCACCAAGAACAGCTAAATAGATTTGGACGAAGTTTGGCACACAGATTCAGTTTATAACTTTTAAACTTTTTATTTAGATAGTACGTTCCTGTGGGATAATTTCCGACCTCCACCCGGACTTAAACGCTGGAAAAACAAGTTCGCTATAATTACTTCGCTTAGGAAAATGATAAAGACTTTTCCCAGCCACAAGTCTTATTAAAACCCATAGAGCATAATATGATTAGCAACACAATGTACACTTACCCACAACTCCAAAACTTTCTTACAACCAAAACTTCGCCATATTTAGAGCAAGTTGAACCTGACTCAATTTAAATCAACAGAACACATAAAGCGGAGGGTACAGAGATAGTTGTACCAAATATAGTACTGACTTCGTCGGTCTTATCGACCCTGGCCGATGTCGGTTGTGTTTATGATAATTCCCGCGAACAGTGCGAACTGTCGGTCGGAATTACCGCGGAGGCGTTTACGGGTTTATCCCGGTTCTGGCGCTACATTACGCGAAGTTGTCGGCGAAGTAACGCTGCAGATGAATGGAGAAGACCCACGGATCAAGTCTCTTTATTTATGTACTGGATGTCATGAAGAAAAGCGGCTTTCCTTCTCAACAGACAAAGAAACCTGCATCTGATAAGACTGGTAGCTGACCACAAAATGGTTGGTGAAAGCCTAGTCTCACTGGTTTAAATTGAAGTAACATGTGTGTCTCCTGCGGCCAATTTTGATTTATGAAGTGCGTTGTCTATCAGTGAATGAATGAATTTCTTGTTTACCTAGATGCAGCTTAATACCAGTATTGTACATGGCGCGACTGCCTATCTGACCTCTTACTTGGTAATAATACGACACTCTTTGGTAAGACCGGTTTGTCAAACTTTCGGGTTTTTGACGACCCGTTACGACTGTCAAAAAATCACGAATGACAGCTGGGACCAACGGTTTAACGTACTTTCTGAGCCACGGAGGTGTCTTGGTAAGTATAGATCGTCACCCATCTAGGGGCTAACCGCGAAAAACGTAGTATAACCTGCCTAATCGACCCTGCGGCTGCTATTACTTAGCCCACGCCCTTCACAATAATTTTAGCACTAAGAAAATTGTTTTGCAAATTCACTCGCTAGAGGTTTAAATAGGCCCCCCCTATTATAAAAGATAGTATGGAAGTTCGTCATTTTTGCCGATGGAAAATCATCGGGTTGGTGATGTGACAAAATCAGTAAGAAATATGGTCCAAGGTATTAATAGAACAAACAAGCAAACATAAGGAGATCGACAAATAAATTTGTGGTAGTTTGGGCATCGCATGTTGGACATGGCAACAGTAGAGTTCGTATAAATAATTGGTTCCCGATCCGATGTTGTAGGTACTCAAGTAATTGCTGATAGGTTTCACCCGTATCCATGTTCCCAACCCGTAGGTATAGATACCTATAAAAGTAACTTCCATTGGTATATTCGATCTCAAAAAGGTCCTTCTGAGAACTTTTCCACAAAAAGTCTATCTCCTACATTGCCATGACATGAGGCTTTCATTTGTAAACGGAACAATTAGTCTTCGGATGACCTATGTAACATTAATAGTATTCTTTATCGAGTTTGTACCCATTAGCCCTCTCAATTGTATTAGCGTTACTACGTACTTGTCGTAGTTTTTTTTTTATTGTTCCTTTGATAAAATAAAATAAGATCAATGGTGGGCCAGTGGTAACGGTCGTGACTTACGAGTTGTAGATCGTAGGTTCGAACCCAGACGGACGCTTTATTTCAGACATGAACACGGTAAAATGAACAATCAAAACATAGGTTGGTTAGTGATGGTTAGTAACAGAAAGTCGTATAGTCTATATTACTATTGTTAATAATGACACAAACACAGTTAAATTGCCTAAGCCCGCCCTCGAGGCTCAGGGTGGAAAAAACCATAGGTACATTTACGCCTCCTTCTAACTCTTAGGGAATCACAGGCATGACGTTATGTGGTGAAAATATTTACTTACGTGCACCTATAGCTTAGCTTACTTCCTGTAAATTATATCAAAGAACCTAAAAATTGAAGACATTTACTACTATCTCGGGTGGTGGATTACGGTCCACTCCCTCCCTCCAGCAGTGGGAACGTTATTGGCAGATTAAATGAAGCAAAATAGTTTCTGCATGGTCATTTTATTGAAATTCCTGAAAATGTTAACTAGGCAATAGTGATTTCTTATGAACGGACTTCCATCGAATCATCCCTCAAAATTATGTTTTCTTTTTTATATTTCGGTCAGACCTTATTTTATGCAATGTGTAACCAAATTATTGTACCGATATGAAAGCATATAGTTTGTTCGGAATCGTTAACTGAATCAGTTTCTGTCATTTTAAATACAGGTAAATTTTATCCCAAAAATAATGAATACTAAGTACGTAATTTGCAGTAACACTTCCGACGTACAGTCAACAAACCATTAAAATTTAAAAAACCCCCGACATAAAAAAAACACTCTAAAAAGTAAAAAAAAATATTAAAACAATAAGTTGATCAAAATATTACCTACAACTTAAAAGACCAATACATATTTTTTTTTACTTTTTAGAGTTTTTTTTTTGGGTCGGGGTTTTTTTAAATTTTAAATTTAACTTTTATTTCCTGCTTTTTAAACTTAATGTCTCGCTTAAATCTGCGCAGCGTTGCGTTAGTTTCCCACAGTGAAGTTTATTACTAATCTATTCTCATTCCTGGTCCTGATCACCATTTATCCACAACCTATTCATTGAGACCTTTTCAATGAGCCCAAACACGATACTTCTGCTGTTTGTTGGTGAGTAACTTGGGTATCCTGGAAATTCCAGGTGTTGCTCCAGCATCAGTTCAAGGTTACTTTGTTCGTCTAGTATCATTGAAGTAATATAATACCAAATTTCGACTTGATCAGACCCGTGGAAGATGGTCAAATCCCTTCACCGACCAGACAAAAGCTGATAATTTTCAAACGGCTGAACCGATTTTGAAGAAACCTGTCCAAGAACACTCCCGACTAATTCACCTTTGTAACAAATAAAACAAAATCGAATTCGGTTCATCTGTTCGGGAGCTACGATAGCACAGACAGACACACACACACACACCCGCACACATCAAACTTATAACACCCCGTCGTTTTTACGTCGGGCGTTAAAAATGTACTATTTTCTTCTACGCTAGATCCTTATAAGTGTGCTTCTGTGCGCGAGTATAGCTGGGTAATGAGACCACAATTTTCTCTCAAAATCAGTGTAACTAACTTAATAAATGAAAAATGTTTTATACAAAATAGTAAAAATTCAGTGTATGTACTAAGATTTATAAAATAATATTCTAATCAGTGTGTGTGGTGGTGAAGTGCGTTAAATCCGGGACATGTTGTAGTAAGCCTTCTGAATATAACTTCATGTCGGTACTGCACTGTATACATAGAAATAGGTATGGGCTGTGTAATTAATAGGTGGAGTTTGGCTGCGGTGAATGCTCGTTATTAAATTTGTGTTAGTTTTCAGTCACCGGCGTCGGTGATTGATGTCGTATTGCTTTTCACTTTGAGAATGTGTGACTTTGCGCCCAATTTACTTGTGGACATAACTGTGAGGTTTTGTTATATTTTGGTTAAATAATGATGTACCAATATAACGTATGTGTTTTGAGAAGTGTTTACATAATCAGACGGCTGGAGACACATGCCTCCTCTATGTGAAAGGAGGCCAAAATCTGCGACGCAGACCCAGTGGGGGTTCATAGATATCACACGTGTTTTTTTTGTTCTAGGACATGCTTTCCTTGCGATGTTTTCCTTTTCCGTTTTGAGAGTAGAGGTGATGATTTTGATGTGAAACATCTATAGCCGCACGTAAAACCGATTTCTGGCGTAGCGACGCATGCCGTGGCGATGTGTCGGCACGCTATATGATGGTATTATATATATACAGTCTTTATGCAGTAGTGTGTACGATGTGGCGACGCGTCGCCATGCGCAAACAATTTTTGTATTTAATGAAAACAAATGTTTATTCAATAAATAGTCATCGTTATCTGGAAAAAAAATCGTAATATTTTATTTTATCATTATGACATATTTAGTTCCTATCACAATATGTTCTTTTCTGCATATTACTTTTACAAAATAATGTCGATGTTTCACATCTGCCAGGCGTCCCGTGACGGCTCACATTTTTTTTTTTTACAAAGGAAAGCGCCGGATTGGGTTCGTACCTACGACCTAAGTCAGAGTTACCACAGGGCCACCACTGCTCAGAGAAGTGTTTGTTTTATAAATGATAAATGATTTTAATCTTGTAAGCAGGTTTGTACAAACACTAAGAAGTCTATCACATTTTTAAAACTAGATAAGGTCGGCGTTTCCTATCTGACTACTCTGAGAAGAAAGGTCGAAACGAACTCAAAGGACACAGTCTCTTTTAAAGTTCAGACATAATCTTGGTAAGAGCATGTACATGTGCATGTGTGAGGTTTGAAATGGTATTTTAAGGAAAGACCCACACAGATTGAGTGGACCTGTCCAATCAGTGCACTCATGTATCAGTAATCATGCAGCTCACCTCAGAACTTGAGGAGCTCAACGATTTGACGAACAATACCAAAGAAAGGACATTTGGGTAGGCCGCATAAATTACTCAAACTGCCAGACCATGACTAAATGAACAAAAAAAAAAATCACCCACAGAGTATTTTAAAGAAAGACCCACACAGATTGAGTGGACCTGTCCAGTCAGTGCACGCATTTGTCACCAATCGCGCAACTCATCTCAGAACATAGGAGCACAACAATTCTAATGTTATGAGCCTAAAAATCTTCTCTCTTTCTATATGTGAATCTTACTACATCTCAAGTTAATTAGTTAAATAGATAAGTAAATGTGAGAGTTAATAGCGGGACTTTTAATCCTAAAGAATCATTCATTACACAAATAGACTTACGGTTACCTACCTACTGGCGTAGTTGAGTCACTTGGATACCTACTTAAATCGAGAAACCGGGCCGTTCGTCCCATACCTTAGACAATTTATAGACTTGTGGAAACTCCGTGAGAAGCTGGAGATTACATGAGATTCCAGCTGTATTATGTAATTTAAATATTCTTTCGTAGAATAGATTAGGTTGCTAAACACTAATTTTTGCATATATTCTTCAATAGACATGGATTGAAATGTAGTATTGCTCTAAAGTGTAAAATTCAAAATGAATACCGGCAGAAATTCGACATACTTATCTATTTTACCTCTTAGATGTACCTCTCGGAATAAACATTGTTAAAAGTACCCGAATACAATGGTATTGTGCTTATCAACAAGAAAATCACGCATCGGAGATACGGCACCCATGGCATGTTCCCAAAATCCATACACTCCGGGCCGAACCGAACGACCCAATCCTTTTTACACTTTTAGATAATGTGATTAAACTAAATCAAGCAATTTCAATAAGTGCTGTACTCTGTACTAAATCTACATATTTTATTCCTTTCCTTTTCGACAATAAATTCGGAGGACGGGCGAAGAAAGGCATAATATTGATGTAAATAACTTTATTGGAATCCTGTTCATGTTTTTGGCGTTTTATTGCGAATAGTAAATTTCGATCACTTAGAGAATGCAGCTTGCTTTTGCGACGAAGTGCTTTCTATGAATGCTCTGCGATGTAGTAAAGAATGGAATTAAACTGTAGGTGGTTTTTGCTTTTGACTTTGGGGTTAACGGCGGTACTAACGTATTTCAGGATGAGAAGAAATTCATGTTTATTCACTAGATACTTCATCTCTACAAGTAATTTGCTTTTTATTTATATCACCAATATTTAAGTTAGGTTTAGGTTTTTTTCTCCAATGGTTTTGAAATAATAAAAAAAGAAATCTAACAAATATTTTAAACAAGTTTTTGCCAACGTCTTCGCCCGCGTGGACGTCGAAAATTATACCCTGGGAACTTACTACCGGGATAAAAAGTACCCTATAAGTTAATCCAGATTATAAACTATTTGTTTGCCAAAATGTATCCAAATCCATTTATGCGTGACAAACACCCAAACCTACAAACTTTCGCATTTATAATTCTAGTAGGACAGTAGGAATAAGAATCTATTACTGCTCTGAGAAAAAAGCAATATCCTCCAAAAAGTACTTTTGTTCAGCAATAAAACGTTTACAGAATGAAATGTTTAGTTTCAAAGTACCTCAGAAATTTTAGAAAAGCCGCTCCTATTTTCAGATAAGATAAAGCAATACAATGTAATAAATAACTTGACAGTAAATAAACCGGGCGTTCTAAATAAGGTGCTTACTTTGAATTCTTTTGAAATTTCCAGAGTTTTCCAATTCGTTGTTTCAGAAGAATTTCTTGGCAATGTATCAGAAATTGCCGTTTCTATACTGGCTATGTTTGAAAATCGAGAAGCTAGAATTTTAACTTTGATGTCGTTGCGAGCACGTTTTCAGGAGAACCGAACTGTACAAACAGGGGAAATGTGTGGGTACTAGCTGGTGCTTTTGAAAAAAGTGTACCGAAATTTTTCTTTGTAGCGAATTTTTGTTCATTTAGGTACAATGTTCGTTGGCGCTTTTTGTTGATTTCGTTACGGCAGACATGTCGGAGACTCGGATTTCTTTTGTGTTTTCGGTTAAAGCTGGAAGCATCCTGCGATTATTGAAGGGTGCTGTAACTATGTTTAGATTATTTATTAGCTGTGAATCGACTGTCTTTTAAAGAAAAACGTTGCCAAACATGTTTTAATTATGATGATATTTGTACTGTCTTGCTCGTCTGTAGAAATACAAGAGCTTTTGTCAGACAATTCTGTCTAACGTTATTTCACCTCGTATTAATTATAACCAGCCCCAAAACAACATTACCCCCCGCCCCAAAAGCGAGCATCACTACAAAAGCGTAGTTTTATTTGCCCTAGTGACGCTGTAATTAGTGCCGCGGCTACATTGCTGCAATTTAAACCCCACTGATGAGTACTAGGTAGTTAAAAGTATAGCAATGATTAATTAGCTCACATGGGATTAAGCGTGACTGATTACGTTACTGCTATGCAATATTTATTAATTTTATCACGTTATAGTTTAAGTTGTATGCATTTTTCTGGTCCGTATTATTTCTTTATGGTCAAGAAGTAGTTACCGTTTCTTAAGGCACCTGGAGCAGTGGTGGCCAAGTGGCCAAGCAGTAACTACCGCAAGTTATGAGTCGTTGATCATAGGTTTGAACCCAGACCCGCGTTTTACTTTGTGTAAATTATTTCATTACCACTGTTCTCGAAATGGTGAAGGAAAAATTCTTGAGGAAACCGGCATGTCCTTGAACCAAAAACACCAAAGACCTACCATCCCACAGCGGACCCGCCTGGTGGATTACGGCCCACCCCTCTCACCAAGACGAGGCCTGTGCCGCAAATTATGAAGGTGCCTGTACTGGGCTTGCAAACATAATTTATTATTTGATCACCAAAAATCACAAAAAAAAAAAAATTAATAAAAGATGTTTCTTAAAAAAAATGTGATCGTGTTTTCCAAACCTATAATAATTCTTTGTATTTTGTCGTTAAATAGGCTCAAGTGCAAATCACATATTACCTGACCAACGGTTGATGTCGAAACGCGTATGTATTTGGTAATTGAAACTTTTAATGAATCCTCGAGCAGATAGACCTTTCTCGTAATTTGATATTTGTTTTAGCTCACCTTCAAACTTCAAATGGATATAATATGTTAACACGTAGGTATCTACATAGATGGGTGATTTTATATGCATACCTTTACACATTTATTATATTATGTTGTAGCTAACCGATTTACATAGCCTGCTTAACTTTAAATGAGTTAGTTTCAAACTTTAAATTATGTATTTCGTATGACCGAACCGAACCGAACCATTTTGTAATTCGAAGAAATCATGTTATTGAAGTATGTGGTTAGTTTCAGGGAAAGTTTTCAGCTTATAATTGTAAATCCGATTTCTCTAACTATTCGATTTCTAAGCTGTCAATCTCGTATGTAATACAAATAATACAATAAAATAACAGCACAACCATAGTCGGCTTTTACAAAACCTTCATTGTTAATATTAGCCTCACAGCCTTTTTAAATATCTTGCAATATTTTTTCCTTATTATCACTAGCAAGTGGGAACAGCATCTTTGCATAAACTAAAAAACAATTCACAAATGTACGTCCCTCTTTACGCTATTAACATTTAAAGCTCAGTAATCATAAAATAATTCGCGTATAATTAGGGGACGTACTCTCAAGATAAAGCCATGCTCATGTCCTCATTATAACACCATGAAGGATTTGTATTCATCAACTCACACTTAACGAGCTTGCCTTCCATAAATTCAGCAAATCCCGCTGAATCCCACAAAGCGCTGCGAGAAAGCGCGTCCTCAGACGTTTCGTCACTCGACCGTGATTGTGACTACAATTTGATGAATTGCTTCACTTTTCACTCCTTTTCTTCATATAAATAACCACAAAGAAAAACCAACCCTAAAACTGCCACCCCAAAGTTGATATTCACCTGTCTTGTTTCGTTCTTTAAGGTTGTCTCCCAGTGTCTGGAGACATTCCTATAACCCGGCGGTTTTGAGGACGTCGCTTTTGCAACAGTGTCTACACTAATTAAATGTCGCATAGTCCTTTACAAGATCATACGGCGGATTTCTTGGCGTTCAAACGATTCGCACAGAAGGAGTTGAGAGAAAGTTTTCAGATTTAACGTGACCTCACTTAGGGGGCTAGTTGGCCTGTAATGGTAGCTTTATTAGTGTTATTAGTTCATAGTTTTATGGGCTTAGACTGTCTAGAGTTAGGCCGCTTATCTTTATTACTTTTTACTTGTTTAATGCCAAAAGAACGTTGAGTTAATTAGATCACTCACTTTTAGTAAGTTTGACGGATATGTAAGAAAAGGAAAAGGTACATTTCATATTAACACAAGGTAAAACATAACTGGTAAAATGTAGGTGTACTATATACAATATGTAACAAAAACCCTGTTGTTCCTTCTACCCACGTTTTCAGAATCGGTATACATACGTAATAAAGCAAGTCATTTATTAAAACTGTTCAACTAAAATAAATATTTAATTATGAATATTTGTAATATTTAACTGATTTTGATTAGATCAAAGAAAGCCGCCGAGCTCCTAGTCCAATGTGCGAAATAAGGATACTTGTAAAATCAGATACTGTAAACATTTTTTTGAATATGTCGATTTTAATAGTTATTTGATATTGAACTCTCGACTAGTTAATGCTTATTTTTTAAATTATAACTTTATCAATGTTGTGCTTGTAGGTAAGTGTATACGTCCCTAAAAGGAACAACAGGGTTTTTGTTACATATTGTAGGTAGGTACACCTCTACCAAACCCTTTGGGGAAACAAGGCGTGATATTATAATACAAGGTCTTATGAAAATTGTAAAATGGTAAGGTTTGCAAAAACATCAAATGAAAAGTCTGTTATTTAAATTAGGCTGAGAATAAGCACTTTTCGAACGTCAAAATACATAAGACAGTCCCCCAAAACGCCCGCCCTTCACCACTTTCTAGTGCTTTAGCTGGGAAGAAGAAGTGGCGCAACAAACTCCCCAGCGGCACAGCTATCTGTTTAGTCGGATAGACTTGATTCTATACATACATAGGCAAAGTAATAAACATTACGAGACACAGAACAGTAATTAAATAATTAGTCATAATGTCAGCTAGCCATGCCAAATAAAATGAAAACTGTCGAGGTCGCTAACTAACCATATAAAGCATAAAACAACTCATCGTAAAAATATTGTTATGAGCAGATCATGTCAATAACAAAAGATAATAATAAAAAATCAAAAAGTACTTAGACAGTCAATAAAAAATAATAAAATATATGTAATTATATGAACCATTATAACCTGTTCTAGTAACAGGTTATAATGGTTCATATACACCAAATCTGGAGAAAGAACATAAACATTGTCTTGAGTTAATCACAGCGACCAATTATTCTTGTCATTTAAATAGTCTTTGATGGAATAGTCAGCCTTTAAACAAAGGATGGATTACTTGAGCTTTAAACACATCAAAAGGCAAAGAAGAGGGAAGCTTATTATAAAAAGTTATACCAAGCCCAAAAAATGAGTTATGAACCTTATGAAGCCGGTACAAACAAGCGAACACGGCAGCAAACACAAAATAAATAATCCATATCAACAAAAGTTCGCAACATTCACACGAAAGACATTTTTGAAGGGGTCAAGAAGCAGTATGTTTACAGGTCAAGTTATATACTTGATATTCTGAAGTTCACTTGGAACTCCACTCAAGTTAGCGTGCACAATTCGAAACCGAACTCATTTGTTTTTAAAGTAAATCACTGGCGCGCCGGTGATAGGGGTTATTCCCCTCCGAGGAGGTGTTTTAGTGGGTTACAGTCCCATATAACTGCGCTATCTCCCCGTGATAGTGCAGTGGGCATTTCTCTACGTTAAACAAAAAAAAATGCCCGGGTCGACGGCGCGTTGTTCCACGCGCGCCGTCAGAGATGTTAGCAACAACTGGTGGGATCGGGAAGGACCGATACCTGCCAGGGGTGCGGGTTGTTCGAAAGAGATACCGTGGCCCCTGGCACACTGGCAGCTGAGGGAACATGGGTGGGTTTTAGTCAGTAAAAGTCTGACACGCCCTCCTGCTCCACCCAGAGTGAGAGAAGTCATTTGATGATTTCCCAACCTCGAAAAAAAAAACCGCCCAACCGCTGCTCGAGCCAGCCCGCGCCGCTTAGCCTGTAGTTTTATTACACGATACATATGTCATCATCATCATCATTTCAACAGAAAGACGTCCACTGCTGGACATAGGCCTCCCCCAGGCTCCTCCACTTCGACCGGTCTTGTGCTTCTCACATCCAGCGGATTTCCGCGGCCTTTACAAGGTCATTGGTCCACCTTATGGGATGCCTTCCCACTCTACGTCTTCCGGTACGCGGTCGCCACTCCAGAACCTTTCGGCCCCATCGGCCATCTGTTCTGCGAGCAATATGCCCTGCCCACTGCCACGTAAGTTTGGCAATTCTTCGGGCTATATCGGTTGCCTTGGTTCTACTGGGGCTCTCTTCATTCCTGATTCGAGCACGTAGGGAAACTCCGAGCATAGCCCCCTCCGTTGCCCTTTGGGTGACTTTAAGCCTTCTGATAAGGCCCATTGTGAGCGACTACGTTTTTGTGCCATAGGTCACCACTGGCAACAAACACTGGTCAAAGACTTTCGTCTTGAGACACTGCGGTATTTGGGACGAGAAGATATTATGAAGCCTCCCGAACGCTGGCCAGCCGAGACGGATTCGACAATTAACCTCTTTCTCGAAGTTGGACCTACCTAACTGGACCTTTTGTTCTAGGTAAACGATACTTAAGTATTGGAAAAAAAAATTATAAGTAAGCGCAAAAATAATTAGCACTAGAAAATACATAGACCACATATCTAAGGTGTTTACAAGTTATTTATTCTATTTCGTTTTCCAAAAATTAATATTTTAAACCTGTGTGCTCATGCGTAAGAGCATTTCAAGTACAAAAACCTTCTTACCACCATTATAAATAACGCTTATAATATTCCATTCAAGTGTAATTTCTTAGAAAATTATTTGGACGACCATAGTCTGAGCGGTTCAAGAAAATTATCCGTTAATGAAGTAGGTATTATACCTACCCAAGTCTGAAATTATATTCAAAACTATTTATGTCTAAGCAGCTTATACGTAAAGCTTTTAACATAAAACGAAGTTTAATGATACGTCAAAAGTTTGAACATTCCGAAATGAATTGATGAATATTTATAGGACGTATAAATAGCACAGACCCAGTCGAATCATTTTGTATGGCTGAATAGACAAGGCACAATACCACGATGACATGTACAACGGTGTGTGTAACGTTTTATCATAAACTAGCAATCCACCCGTGCTTCGCGCTGATTTGATAACTTAGCAAAACATACATTACATATTTCTTTAACACCAACTCATCCTATCAGTCCGCTGGACATAGGCCTCTCCCAGGCTGCGCCACAACACCATATCCTCCATTTTCCGCATCCAGTTTGTCCCAGCCACTTTCTTAAGGTGGTCGCCCATCTAGCAGGTGGGCAACTCACACTATAGATGCCGATACGCGGTCTCCGCTCCCTGTCTTGAGTATATGTTAGTTTAATAGAAAAGTATTCTACACATAAAACTTTCGTAATAAATTCTCTAACTGACGGTGAAAATCGCATCAAAATCCGTTGCGTAGTTTACAAGAACAACGCGGTCACACAGACAGACACGAAAAGGGCTTGGATTTATAATAAACTAGCTTTTGCCAGCGGCTTCGCCCGCGTGGAGGTCGGTGTATTATACAGATAAACCTTCCTCTTGAATCACTCTATCTATTAAAAAAACCCGCATCAAAATCCGTTGCGTAGTTTTAAAGATTTAAGCATAAATAGGGATATAGGGACAGAGAAAGCGACTTTGTTTTATACTATGTAGTGATATGTAGGTATGCGTACCTAAATATCGACGGACGGTGGAAATTTTAAATTTCGTAAGGAACCGAGATTTCAACGTCCCTTACGACGCTTGAAGTTTCCACAGTCGAAATAGAAGTACCTCGAACACGGGTGGGTTTTAGTCAGTAAAAGTCTGACACGCCCTCCCGCTCCGCCCAGAGCGGGAGAAGTTATTTGATGATTTCCCAACCAAAAAAAAAAAACCCTGCATCTTCAGGGAATACGGGAATAATGTTAGATTTATTTGATCATAATTTAAACAGGTCATCAAAACAAAATTAAGCCTCCCATGAGTAAAATTACAATCATCGTTTATCGTACATTTCCCAGGAGTACAAACACATGTCTACTATTCGAAGTCACATAGGCACATACAAGACACTTTTGAACGTCAACATTTACATTAACCCTAGAAGCCCAATCTACGTAAATTTGACGTATACCGCGGCGAAATATCTCTGTCTCTTTCACGTTTACCGTCGGATCGCCGCTAACTTCTGAACCAACTCAGTAGCCATTGAGACCTCGCAGGACACAGTTGCGTCATCTCGGTAAGTGCCGCCATTTTGTTGTAATAGAGAGGTTGCACGTCATTTTGACGTATAATTGGGCTTTGTGTAACTTTTGAAATTGTTTTAATATAACAAATGTTTTAAAAAATGTGGTACCGCCATCTACAGAAAATATTAGTGATGAGCCAGAACCAAAGAAACGACGCTATTGTGGATTTTTTTCATATAAAAAAAGGCGAATGACCAAAGCGCAGTGTTGCAAATGCAAAAAGGCTATATGTGGAGAACACAATATTGATGTTTGTCAAGACTGTATATAAAGACTGTTTTTTTCTAAGAGACTTATAAAGTATTATTACAAGTTGATTTAATTTTATGAAAACATTTAAAACTAGTTGATTTTTTTTATAATTACATAATTTTAAGAAAAAGTGTTAGAGGCTTGATTTTTTTGTTGATTTTTTTCTAAGATTAGATTAAAGTGCCATAATTGTGTTAATAAAGAGTATTTTTAACTTAAAATGTATTTTATTTATTAATTAAAACTTCAATTATGATAACTCATGCAAAAATATAGTTCATTAATAGAAAAAAATAGGAAAACTCTGAAGTTTTATTTTTACACGTAATTTTTACGTATGATTGGGCTTTATAGCTAATTAAATATGATTGGGCTTCTAGGGTTAAAATACAATTGATTCTCCCGGGTCGCCCCTTCCTAAAGGTAGTTTTGTATGCAGAAAAATAGGAAAGAAACCGTTACTCTTCTTAAAATGTTTTACAATATTTGACATACTTACATTCACTATATAATAATATGTCAAAACGATGTACCTAGAATAAAATGACCATACCAGAAAATAATTGATCTTACTAATGTGGATTCTTTTACATATTGTGAATGGGAAAACATTGTAGGCCTTACAGACTAGATTTATAGACGATTTTCTATTCTTTATTTTCATTCCTCTAAGTACTTGGTACTTATTGACAGGCCTGCACTGTCCTCCCATACCTATTATCACTGTAATTTGAAAACATTGTAAAACCCAATTATTTTTAAAAGAGTAACCGTGGAGTTTCTTGCCGGCTCTTCTCCATAGGAAGCGACAAATTGGAACCGTGCACCTAGCTTCTGACGTTTCATAAGTGCCCTTGCAGGTTTATGTGAAATAAAATATTTTGATTTGATTTGATTTGAATTAAAAATGAAGCTATTAATGTAGGTATAAGTACACCGTGACATTTTAGTCGTCTTACAACGGCAGCCCACTTCATGTATCCAACGACTGTCCATGAACTATCCATTTAAATAAAAACAACTATTTTTTTTTTTGAACATATGAATGATTTAAAAAAAAATATTGTTCACTAAGACGCATGACGTAGTTTGAAACACCCTGATATGGAGATGGAAAAAATTATGGAACGTAATGGTATCTTCTACCCTTTGATACGTAAACATTATTAACAGGGTGATTCATAACATTATTTATTATTCTTTATACCTATTATATTAATAAATGGTAACAATTTTTTTTATCGCGCCTGTAAGTATTTTATGTTGGATACATTGAGTAGACCACCTTTGTAAGACGACTAAAATGTCACAGTGTATACATTGTTTAAATCGGATCGTGGCTAAACAGCAGCACGGGTCGATCATAGATCATAGATCATACAATGCGAGATCAGTTTATACTGGAAATGTATAGCTTGATGTGTAGCCGTGTGTACCCAAAATAGTTGTCAAAAGTTCAGAAACATGCTGCCTGGCTAGAAAGAATGTGAGACCATTTTTTTTGCCGGAGACTATTTTTTTTTTTTGGGTGGGAAATCATCAAATAACTTCTCCCGCTCTGGGTGGAGCGGGAGGGCGTGTCAGACTTTTACTGACTAAAACCCACCCGTGTTCCCTCAGTTGCCTGTGTGCCAGGGGCGGCGGCATCTCTTTCGGACAACCCGCACCCCTGGAAGGCATCGGCCCTTGCGGGCTAGGCATATTTGAACCTTAGTGACGAAACTTCTGCATTTTATTTTAAGCTGTCTACTTTTACTCTTTTTTAATTGAAATTTTAGATCTCACATAGGCGTTTATCCTCATATCTTTATAGTTTTCATACTTTCACTGCCTAGGTTTTTGACGTAATCAAAAGAAGAGCCTTACTCTTAGCCAGCTCCTAAACTTTACAAAAAAACCAACAGCTACTATCAGTCGTTTGACTCATCATTAATCAAATTATTTTCGATACCTTTACGTGTCAGAGAAAAAAAATACGCAAGAACTACTAACATCTTTTCCACTCTACCTCTTGGGAATAAAGTCCAAAGTTGCTTAATTATAATCTAGTTTGAGACCCCACATCAGCATTGCTTAAGTTTTGAAGCCCTACACTTAAGTAAACATGTGAAACTAAGATGAAACACTTTTAGTTGGGTCTTGGTTACAGTATGATAATTAATACAATTTTAATGGTTATTATCTTTACAAGGGTTAGGTAATAAGCAAGTCTGGAAACTTAACGACGGGAGATAATTATGACACCACGTCATATGCGACCTTGTTGTTGGTCTTTCTTCTTGGAGCATTGGTGGCGCAGGGGTAACGGTGTCGCCTTAAGATTTGTAGGTCATAGATTCGATCCAAAGCAGAAACTTTATTTTGTGTAAAGTATTTCATCAAAAATGCTCCCAAAATCGTCAAAGAGGATAGCTACACGGCACAGCATGTCTTAGACCGAAAATTTCGAAGACATGTGACATTCGCGATCCCGTACTGGACCCAAATGGTTGTTTACAGCCCCCTCACAGAGAAAGGGCCCGTGTCCTATCAATGGAATCATTGTAAGCTGATTATTGTATTACTTCACAATTTTTTATGGCAACGTCCCAACTGACAAAAACACATAATCTTTCGAACTCGTAATAGGAATTTAAAGGCTTACTTTCAGAGCACAGGACACATTATTTAGTCTACTAAAACAATATCAAATTGTGATTTACCTTTGTGTTTTTCATAACAATTACATGGCCACTAAAAAAGTGGCGGCCGTTCAGTGAGAAGAATGTGCAGCATCGACTTTATGAGCTGTGAACTTACCACAAAAAACGACTCTTTTGAACCTACTAAACAACTTATAAACACAGTGTTGTTGTAGAAGGGAATATATATATGCCAGAAAATTTAAGCAGAGATGTATCTATAGGGGGTGACCGTATCTCTATGAATCAAGCACTAATCCAGAGTCCAGGCTGCTACTGAGAAATCCCTGATGAAAAACCCAATAACACTGCCCGACCTGGGAATCGAACTCAAGACATCAGCAATGCTCAGCAACAGCGCTTGCGACTACTAAATCACGGGACAGTCAAAAGATAGAACAATGTATGTACACAAAGCTGTGAAAAAATTAAAATCTAACAAAAAAAAGTAAGTAGATAGCTCTCAACTCAAAAAATATATTAAGCACTCTTATACCCAGTTTCCGACATCCTAATACCTCTGGAAATCGTATTTCAAGTACGTCGCGACGTAACTCGAAATCCGAGGATGTAACAGACATCTGCATTCACAGTCACGACCACGGAACGTTTGAGATCCGTATTTGCATCCGCATTGAAGTTTCCAGATCTGAAACGGATGTTTTAAGTTGCAATTTGAATTAATATATTTCTGTTAGTGCTTGTTAGGTGGTTTATTACACGTGTACCTAGATTGCAGCTGAGGAGTCTCCCCAAGCACGGTAAAGTGGTGAATGGAAGAACTGTTTGTGGTGTATTTTTAATTATTCTAATTAATCCTAGGTTATCATTTATGGCCTTGAGTTGTAACTCGGGTCTTAACAGCTATGTGAATATAATTCATCATTGCATAATATATGTAAGCTATCACGCCATTTATACCAGGAGGCATTTATTTTGGTAGTATGCTTTGATTACTTTTTTATTTTTTGTGGTTGAGTTAAGTTTTCATCTTATTTGTTGGTATATTGGCATGGCTAGCTGACATATGACAAATTATTAAGTTCCGTGTCTCGTAATGTTGATTACTTTGCTTACCTATGTATAGAATCAAGTTTATCTAACTAAACAGACAGCTGTGCTGCTGGGGAGTTTGTTGCGCCACTTCTTCGTCCCAGCTAAAGCACTAGGAAGTGGTGAAGGGGGCGTTTTGGAGGACTGTCTTATGTAATTTTGACTTTCGGATAGTGCTGATTGTCAGCCTAATTTATATAAATGACTTTTGATTTTGATTTTATTGTTTCGAGTTTCAGAAGTACCTACTACGACATCTAACAGCTTTCTGCTCAACTCTTAAATATGTATTGTGATTTACCCGACCTTGGGTCCGTATACCCCGAAGAGCTAAGTTGACGAGTAGGTATTATATTATGTATTGTTAAGAAACAATTTTGCTATTTAAGTTTTAACTCTCATGTAATAGGGGTGACCTGTTCTGCATTTATACTGCTTTTTTTAAATAACGTTATGTTAAAAACGGATGTTAATAAATAAGCTCACCGTCAAGTTTTATCGTTTAGACAATAAAACTGACATAAACATTAAAATCGCCAAACTAGAAAATTAAATACTTACTTACGTATGATATTAAAATAAATTACATCTTATACAAAAGCTATAAACTCTCTAACTTATCATGTTGTCCTGATTTCGTGAGTAAGGTGCAGAAAGGTCAGCTGTTGTAAGGGGTTGCTTAATACACAAAATCTCTCTGAACCGACCGCTAAGGTAGTCCTAAAGTCTAGACCGAAGGGTCCCGAGGTCCCTATTAATGTCTAGCTGATTTACGAATATATTTATCTACTGTATTCAAGTAGAATCTGGAACATGACTTGCTGACAATACATAATAAGAGTCTCTTGCTGATTCTAAACAAAATAGTTAGTGTTTACACTTAAAATAACCTTGTAAAATGTATAAAAATCTTCAGGCATTGCCCGTTAAATGTCTACACGGCAATATTATCCTACCTAAGCGAAGTTTTTAATGACCTCCCCAGGGTGGCATAGGGTAACCGCACGACGTGGCTACGAGACAAAACTCATTAATGTTCAACCCTTTTTTATGGACTCAAAGGATATTAATACATATTTGAGAACAAGTATTATGTACAAAAGATTTTAACGGCAGCGGTCGTGTCGCCAGGGAGTTGGACTTTCTTTTTTTCTTGTTTTTGTGTAACCTTGTGGACTGTTTACACCTGATGGGATGCGACGGGACGTACTCAGTTTGTAATTTAATGGAGGACATTGACTTTAGTGTTCTAAAACAAATTGAGTACTACTACATTGTAGTACTCAATTTGTTTTAAAACACACTGTAAATGAATGTCAATTCGTAACGCATCATCATTTTAAGCAATAAATAGAATATGAATGCAGCGATGAGCGAAAGAGAAAGTATGTATAGGAGGGGCGAAACGAAAGATGGCGAGCGAGCTGTATGATGAATAAGACTATTAATTATTGTTAATATGAAGTTTAAAAACAATAGACGTAGTTTCAAGAAGTTAAGATCATTTATTTCAGTCATCTACATCCCCCCCACATCAATATCGGTAACACAGATACTCCTCTGCCGATGTTGTGTTTTATCATCAATATTTTAGACACGACGGTGATTTACCAAGTACTAGATTAATAACTCTGATGGGCCAACAATAATATGTTCATAATTAACGACGCAATGTTTAACTGTAACTTGAGCCCAACTTACACATACAAGACCAACAAATACAATTAAAACAAAACATTACACACAGAACTTGAATTTATTTACTAACGCCAACAATAAACAAAGATATTAAATTAAGCAGCAACCCAGCTGCAACTTGTACGTAAACTATACAAATGTACGCAATACATAATAACTGAACGTACAAAAGACGAGCGAAACAATAAGGAACTTGCTAGGAATTGCCAAGAATTGCCTTCGAACCGTACGGAGAAATTCAAACCCAGAAATGGAATGCAAATATTGAAATCGGTAGCAATGCTGCAAAAGCTTTTTATGCGGCAGCACGTTCAACTAAAATAGGTGCTTGTTTAATGCTGGAAGTATAGCCTACTAAGCTCATTATTGTAAAGTATTTTCAATGGGGTTTTTAGCTGTAATTTATATGTACTTAGCTTAAGCCTTTATGAGGCCATATGGGCGTAGGTATAGGCGTATAAAGATATTTGCGTTCCCTTATTAAGATGTTAGGAACTGCACTGTGTTCAGAAGCCAGTATTTCTGATAGCTAGTCTGGTTTGCGTAGTGGCCTCTTCATTGTGGTAATTTTAAAGGGAGATCTACATTTATAAAAGGAAGCAGAGACATTATGGATTGACTGAGTGAAAGATGAAATATGTCTAGGAAAAGAATGAATACTGAGACAGCCAACAGATGCATGGAAGAAGATTCAGTTACGATGTTTAACCCAAATTAAGAGGCAAATGTAAACCATATTTCGAAATCGCAATGCAATGGCAGGTGGGAACAATGATTACTCACTTCAAAAACAGAATTATAAGTGTGTGTAAAGTCACCCCTATTACATTGGAGAAGATCGGTGGCGGCGATCTCTCGCGTCCGGCCCTGGTCCAGGCCATGGTATAGAGCAAAAGTGCATGAGTAGCCGTCACCTCCTTCTGCGAAGCAATAATGCTCGCGAAGAAGGAGGCGGCGCATGTGAGGCCCTCACGGCCCTAGTCGCCACAGGAGACGCCCTGGGCGTCGGCAATCCCAGGCTGACTCCCAGTCACCGTAGGCGCGTGCTTGCGGACGGCGAGTAATGCGTAACTCGCTGTCCGGTAAGGACCAAGCCCCGGTCGACGGCGAGTTTTATTCCAAGCGCGCCTCAAAGAGATGTCAGCATCAACTGATGGGGCCCGCAAGGACCGATGCCTGCCAGGGGCGGGTTCTTCGAAAGAGTTACCGCGGCCCCTAATACACAGGCAACTGAAGGAACACGGGTGGGTTTTAGTCAGTAAAAGTCTGACACGCCCTCCCGCTCCACCCAGAGCGGGAGAAGTTAATTGATGATTTTCCACCCTCAAAAAAAAAACACTATTACATGAGACTTAAAACATAAATTACTAAAATACTGGCTATACCATCGACTTAACTCTTCGGGGTTTATAAACCACCTGTAAAAATCTAACCATGATAAATTATATTAAGTTAGCTGTTTTTCCACCCGATGCAATATGACACTATTGTCAGCTTTTCCAAGCCTAAGTTCTTATTACTGGGAAGTAAGCCTATATCTGTGATAAGAAGTGGTCCGTAATCCACCACGTGGGCCCAGTGTGGGTTAGTAGATGTCACATGTCTTCAAATTTTTGGTTCTAAGACATGCCGATTTCTTCACGATGTTTTCCTTCACCGTTTTAAGAGCAGATCTAATGAAATTATTCACACAAAGTAAAGCCCCTGCCTGGGATCGAACTCACGACCTACAACTCTTAGGGCGATGCCGTTATCACTGAGCCACCATTGCTGTCTTTTTTAACACTCTCACTGCAATGTCCGCCTGCCGCCCACATAAATTTCAGTGCAGTTAGCCACTACAGATTTTTTTTAATTTTTACTGGCACATGTGGGCTGCCTGCGTACCACAACTAGCGCACCAAATTCTATGACAGTAGTACCTGTAGTAACTTGTAAATATTTGTAGGGGCAGGCCATACGTGTAATTAGGTCAGCTGCTCGCGCCGCCCACATGGCCTGATGTAAAGTTTTTACGCTAATTTCGCACAGACATCGCGCGCCTCTTTAGAAAATGTCGAATTCTGGTGACTCTGATTATCAACCACCGTTATTTTAGGATCGGTCCGGGTCTGAATCGATTAGGAGTGAATCTAAAAAATTCTATGAATTATTTTTATATAATTTCTCTTATTTTAGTTATGTCAAAACAATTTCTTTTGTTTAATTAGGTTTTTTTTTGTGACAAGATGCTCTATAAAAATGACTTAAGGGGAACCTAGTCGCGGGCTCGAACTCACTGATGGGCCTGGCTAAAATGCACGCTGTCTCATCAGGCATCGTGTCCGACAGAGGTAGTATCAGTGATGAGCAGTTAGACGCTAGTCTACACCCTCAACATTCTTGAGTGAGATGCAGGATCATTTATAGTACAACAGGCGCGTAAAAAATTAAGAACAATCCTACGGAAGATCGGGTTTTATGAAAAAACCACTGCATAAATCAATGACCAATAAAGTTAATTGAACTTTTCGATATTTGAGCTTTGTCGGTACTGACTTGGTTTTTTAGATTTTATACTTCTTTTATTACTTAAAGATGCCCAAAGTTAGGTTAAATTAGCAAGAAAAACGAATCTTTGTTGGCTCCTAACTTTTTAATGGCTTTTTATTTTAGTATTCTGTTTCCGTACAGACAATATTAATAATGAGACAAAATCATACCATGTTTAATTTTTTATGTACATTGTCGAACAGTGGAGTAAAACACTCCCGAAGTTTGTATGGGAAAAATGTGGACTAGGTTCACCTTAATAACTAGTTTTACTTACTCGACTTCGATCCTTATAATTCTATAAATATAGTCCGATTTTCATCGATTTTTTTTCATTAGTAGCTCTTTCTCTTAACAATTTAAAGCAGACGACATCGAAACCTTATCTAGCAAGCCAAGTTCTATAAAAATAAATGAATTTGTGGGATCACAGCGGACCACACGGCTGGTAAACTTAACGACATGTCCCGCCGGCCGCCCACATGGCGTGCTGCAAAAGTTACACAAAATCTAGCGTGGCGTGGTGTAAAAGACATTGCATGGACCGCGCGCCGCCCACACGGCCTGTGGTTCTAGAAAAACCTTAAATGTGTATGACGGTGAGAGTGTGAACAGAATAGATCGGCTGAGGCTAATTTTAAGTTTCATTCGCACATCGAGAATATCTATGCACTTACAATCTATGCTGTTAACGTTTATATTCCTCGACGTGCTATAGCTTCATTATCGATACTCATGAAAGTAATAGAGGGGAAACCAATACTCGATAGGATAACTGTTCTCGGCTCTAGCTATTTCTGCTTCAAAGGCTTCGCAGTCAGCAGTGTAGGTTTCGTTTGTTTTCGAAAATGTTGAAGTTTGTTTTGCCATGCTCTTAGTTAGGGTACATTTTCTTTTTTAAAACATCCTTCGATAGTTTTTCTTCTTTGCGTATCGATGGCAAAAAAATCAAATGTCTTTGAAAATTGAGCTGCGCGAACTCCGCTCACTGACGCAGTCATAAGATCATCAAATGCACAGGTTACAGGGCACGCGATACATTGGCTTCTAATACATTCGATGCTGATAATTATATTATTACTTTGGAGGCAAGCCTGATACCGCAAAAATAATCAGCTGATCCCATTCATTTGTGTTTTTCTAAACCGACAATATATATGGGACAACTGATTATTATGGTCCCGATATCAGTGATCGTAATGATGAGTGCAATGAGCCCTTTTCAGGTTTAGTGTAAAAAAATGGATTTATATTTAGATGTACAACTTTTATACTACAACGTGTAACAGAAAGGGTAAATACCTACCAAGGGCACGGCTTCTTTGAATGATGTCAAACGATATTGGAAGGCTTTTTTAATCCTTTCTCTAAAAGTTCGGAAGTTATGAGAATTTTAATACATTGATACCAGAAACCGAACTTTTCAAACTGAATTATAAACATCACTCGGAAGAGATTTATCGTGATATTTGCAAGTAACGTGGAAAGTTATAGACTACGTAGTACGGTAACACGTTTGATATGATTTGAATTTAAGAAACATGAAACCGAAAATTTGGTATTAATTCTTACAGTATTTTCATTTTGAGCTGAAATTATGTATAGTGATTCTATACCAGCTGTTATCTTTAGTGCTTAAGGATAGCAACAGAGTTTCTGTTACATCCTGTATAGTATAGAAGAAAGTAAATTACTTTGAAAATAAGTAAATAAATAATGTTTAAAAATATCTCTAAAACAAATAGCTGGTAATTTTAGTGTCAGCTTTAATATATTTCCATATAGCATAAGCAGTCCAGATGTCAGATACATTAAACTTTCTCGGGAAACCATTTCCTTAACTGACTGACGACTAGCGCTGGTAAGTGAGCCGGTTATATGTCGTGTTATTCTTTTATTTCCTATGGCAACTATAATGTCAAGTGTAACAAAAGTGATGTTTTAATGGCCAAGTATTGTCAAACTTTTTTTTGCGGGTTTTTTTTTGCGTGAGAAAAATATGACCAAGTTTCTAGAGCCCATCAGGCAATACAAAAGGATGAGGTTTGATTGTTTAAACCTATTTTGGAAATAATTTGAATAAATGATTTGAATAAAATTATACAACTTTACGTGCCTTAAAACCGCGAGTCTTACTTACTACGCTACTCTGCGCTTGTTCGAAAAAGACATGGCCTCTGGCATACAGGCAACTGAGGAAATAGGGGTGGGTTTTAGTCAGTAAAAGTCTGACACGCCCTCCTGCTTCACCCAGAGCGGGAGAAGCTATTTGATGATTTCCCACCGTCCAAAAAAAAAGCATACCGAGCTACGCCGTAGCAGGTGACTACGTCGTTCTACGATCGCTTTGAGTTCACACTCACTCGTATAAAGATTTCTTTATAATTTTATTTTTTGAATTACCTTTTTTAAAGTTATTAATTAATATGTACTAATTTACGTAAATGTATGGATACATATGACCTAAATATTCTCCAACGGTTATTTAGTGGTATTATGTAACGTAATAAAAGATAAAGTCTTGAAACGAATTGGATATTATATCCTATAAAAACAAGCTCAGGCAACAAGTACCCACACTATTTAAGCCACGAATTCTATAAAAAAATCCATTACGTGCATGTAAAGACCTCGTTAATATACCTATTTGATTATTCGGAAACTCAATCATGCCGAAAGGAATATGACCCATTTCAAATATTTCGCTGAATACATGAATAGTTCAGTCGAATGAGGCTTTATCCCGTTATTGAAATAGTGCTTTTTATATTGGCAAAAGGTCACTGAACTTCCTGATAGAAAATACGTTGCGTCATTACTGTTTTGTTCACCAAAACGAATTGGGGGAAACAAACAATGTTCTTACTATGAAATGTTTAATTTATAATCATCTTGAAAAACTTAGTTTACAATCAAATTATTATTAAATTATGACACAAATATTCGTTGACAATTAAATCCACTAATCGCACCATCAAAGGTAATTAGATTAAAACTAGAAGTGTCACCAATGCGATACGAGCCTCGAGGGACGTATCGCAGTACGCGACACGCGATACGGAGCCTCCGGCAATAAACACTTTATTAACTACCTCTCTTTATGTTTCCTCGAGAACTTTACGCTGTTTACTTCAGAAAAGCTAATTTTAAGTTCAATTTAATTTCTTGAAGGAAATTAAAATAAATTCGTTGTCTCATTTATATTGAACTTCAGTAAATTTTTGTCTCACCATCAGTTAGAAATTTGAACAGTGTCATATTAAATGTGATACGCCATGATTTATTTAATTTAAAAGTCAGTTCGCTTTCGATTTGTGAGAGGTCACTTGAATGCTTAGACGAATTCTTGAGTGTAGTTTGAATTAATTTGAAGTGAACTTAATGGTGGGTATGTCACATTACATTCCACATTATGTGTAATTCCACATTATAAAACGCTATACTTACACAGATTATTTTCGTTGTCACTAGAATAATTTGAATGAATTAACATATTAATATTAAAAAAGCAAGAGGAGGATGCTTACACATTGTAGTAGGTGGATGGCATTCTATAGTTTCTGTCTACATCCATGGGAAGAAGTCGTGAATTTACGTATATGTGTGTAAAATTATTTTAAGCAATTATTACAACAAACATTTGTCAGAAATGTTTACACTACGTATGTTGATTTGTTTTCAATTTCGCATTCGATCGAACTCAATCCAAATATATAATTATGTAAATATACATTGAATTGTGTTTATCCGAAAAGGTGAAACGAGCGCGAACACAAAGATATAAGTGCCCGATACCAACATCAGCGAAAACATATTCCGACAATTAATTTCTCGGTCCATTTAAAATACGGTACCCGAAACCGTGAAACGATATGAGCTACAAATTCAGACCCATGTCTGCAAAACCGGCACATGTCTAAAGGATTTATACATAGCGTCTAAAAGAAAATGTCTTTTGCGACGAACGCTTTTATTGAAATTGGCCGTATTACCATAATAATATTAGAGGGATTGGCAGCTATCGGCGAAGTGTAAAATCTCAGTATAGCGCCCAATGTTCTCGCATCCGAATACCGTAATCTACATATATTTCTCTACCCATGCCATTATGGGGATTCAATTACCCAGTCTTTTATTTTTCGAGCTTCTTTATTCTTATTGGGGTTACTACTGAATGGTAATGGATATCGTCAGCGTCTTCAGGGTTAAAACCCTCTCCCGGAATAGCATTAGGTCCATACTAAGATAAACTTTTTATTGCACGTTTTTATTTAATTCGCTCTCTGTTTGTATTCGGGCCGGCTCCTAATCAATGTGTAGTGCGTATTATTGGAACAAGGAGGCTGGATTTCGGGCAATGTGTTCACAGTTTGGCTACAATTTTCCCAATACCTAGTTCAAATAATTTTTCTTACTTATTTTATTGGCAGCTTTAACCAAAACTTTCGAAACTTTCGTTGCTAAGTTTTTATCAAAAGGAACTTTTTTTCTAAATAAGCCTGTCAATACATTTTGACAAGTGACCTGTAACTGTTGGAAAAGAAGGCGATATCGACATGAAATATTTATTTTTATTCAAAATCTGTGTACGGAAATAGAAATCCAGCATCTGATGCGAGGGCGCGATCATTTATTTGTCATATCCAAGCTTTTACTGAATGTGTTCGTTTAGAGATGTGCAAATAAAACTTTAAGAATTTCTAAAAATATCACCCAAATTTTAAATCCGGAATGCAAGCCGTGGGCTAAGCTGAGAATGTAACATATAAAAGCTAAAAAAACATACAATCCGTATGGTACAAATTTCGTAACTATTTTATGAATGTCAAAATCAACTATTACTGTGCTAAATGGATGGTACTTTTAGACATAACAGAACAAGTGTTACTGAGTAGCTGGTTTATTCTTTATGGAACAGGATTTTTAAAATGTGTTTTAAAACCTACAAAACATGCTTGAAAATCGCTATTCGTTTATAACACGTGTTTTTACGAGTACGTCATAGATAATGCTCTGGTTCTTTTCAACTCACGCACCACGCACAAACGCAGAAAATAACACAATTAAGAGATCACATAACGTCTAATGGAACGTGTATAACGTCCCCAAAGAGAAATCTTACAATAGAGTGCAACAATCCCTGTCGCACTGTGAGCGTATTTCACGTCAAGGGCCGCCGTTCGCGTCACTCGCCGTCTAACCCTCCATTACTCATAACCAACCGAAAAGGATACGGAAGAGAAAAAGAATAAACACAACTTACAAGTGAACAAATGGCAACACTTTACGTGTCCCACAACTTAAACGTCCTCCGAGGAATGGTATACTGCGTAATGTTGCCATCTGTCTCCTGTTAATGCGATATTATATCTTCCCTTTCGGAAAAACTGAGACGAGTCGTACGTTACTTAGCAAACGGGGACGTGTGCGGAACGGTAAGATTAATGTCCGAGGAACGGACTGGCCCCTGTCTAGGATTTTCTAGCTCTCCGAGCCGCTTTTATTTTAGGAATTTTTCAATTTGCCCCTTGAGAGAATACGAGTTACGAATGGGTTATTCGTTGTTGTTCTTTCGACGTTTATTTTTAACTGGTCGGTGTATGTATGTGGAATAAAACGACCTTATTCCGTATAGCTGAGATTTTGCTAGTCGGATGGTCAAAGCCAGCAGCTTTGATAAATTATTTTATTCACTCAAAAGTCCGGATTTAGAGGGTTTAGATTGGAAATTCGTATCTGCTTTCCTTTAGTTGGGTTTATCTTTAAAGGATTTTTGAATAAATGAGTAAGTAGATTGCATTTATCTAATTTATGAGGGCGGAGCGACATGTATATGGAGACATGCAGTAAAATAATTCAATTCATTATTATGAAATATTTATAAAGGATAATATCTCATATCTGTTATAGCTTCTTCAGACAAGCGTGTTACAACAGCGCAATGCTCCTTTTGTAGAAAAATTTCGATGAAGTTTTCATAGAAATTGTTCTACGAGGGTCACGGCGTACTGTCGCGTCACGCCTGTTTGCGGGAGTCTTTATGGTGATTTTACCCACAAACAAGTTCAACTCAATTGACTTAGTTCAAAAATAGCTCGTCTCATAATAGATAAACGAACTAACTTTTTAAGCCACACAAGACTTTAATACTGCGTCAATTTGAATAAAACATGTGCCTTTATAGGTTAAGTATTAAAATAATTATGTGGGAGTATCATTCACTTTTGTTCCACAAAGAGTAAATGTTAAAGTAAACTTAATTACCTTTCGTGAAACGTGCTAGTACTACAACACGCGAACTTATGTTTAAAGGTCAATTGTTGTATTAATAAATAAAACGATATACGTAACAAAACCTTCTTTGTTTGCAGAATACTCGATAATCGAATAACAGCTAATATTTTAGCAACAAAATAGTGAAACATTAAATAGGTTAAGTAATTTCTTTATTTTCACTCCATGATACCAACATCTGTGAAGCCCTGGCTCTTTTACTAGTTCCTGTATCACATGAGTCAGAATGACCAACGACTTATCAGACAGATGAAAAGTGGGGGGAATTGGTATCAAATTGTATTTATTACAACGTAATGGGTTCTAGAATCATGGAGCAATTTAGGTCATTGTTTGGAATGGTATTTTGAGAAAATAGCTTTGAGTCGACCTCTTGCATCAGACGGCAAGCACTTGCATCAGCCATCGTGTAACTCTGTTTTGGAGAGCTCAACGATCCGACACAAGACACTGCCGGAATAGCATGCACTTAATTCCTAAGTTTGGTGCAGAATATGACCACTATCTCCGTTTATTATATAAATGACCAGAGTAACAAGTCCGGGAGAAACCGGATTTATAAGAAGCTTAAGGAATTGTGATATCATCAGTATTAAAAACAACTGCAATCAAATATGACTCAGTTTTGTGAACCACTTTTTATGGACACTCCCTAGAAGTGTGAGCCGGTTAAGGAAGATGGCTTTGAAACAAACATTATCATTGCAATAGTAATTTTAAAATGAAAAATTAGGCAAAAGTATAATATAAAATGTAATAACAGATTTATAGGGCTCATATTTGGTTAATTTGTTCTTCGACAAAGTACAGTAAAAAATACAACGAATCCACTTAAAACTATTAATAAAAGTAAGAACCCTACCACTAAACAATTATTATTTAAAGCCCCCGTTTCAACTTTTAATAAAGAGTAAGGCGCGAATCCATCAAGAAGATTACTTATTCCTGGTCAATACCTTACCAGGTCCATGAGAGCAACAAACCAAAAACAGGAAAGAGTTCTACCGGAGCGAACATTATCTTTTGTGTTTCTCTGCAATTGAATGGTGCAGTCGGAACAGTGGGGTTTCACGGTTTCAACAGTGCACTACGGCCTGCAATGAATGCAAAGTTAAGTTTGTCTGAAGACTGTCCGGCGCGGTGACAAAGGAACAATGGCTGACCCGGATATTTGAAGGAAAGAAGGGAACTCGAATTTTTTGGGAGGCTCACTTGTTTCGGTTCTGGGTTTTGCGTTTAGTAGGTTTTTGGGGCTTATTTGTTTATTTTAATGTTAACATGCAAAGAAGAAGTATTTTGATAGCTATATCTATGTTCAACAATTAATTACTAATGTGGGCATTAAAAAAATATCATATGTAGATAGGTATACCTATAATTACTTACATACAACTTTTTATTTATCACAGTAAAAAAGGTCAAACGCCATTTTTACGCAACAACAAGCAAAGACTACTTATATTAAATATTTCAGGCAAAAATCAAGAAGAGGAAAAAAGTAAATCCTACAAAAAACTATCTCCAAGCTCCACGACACACCGATAAATAGTAAACACTAATAACGCTTACAGCACTAAAGTAAGATGTAACAATTCGCAGTAACGAGCTCGTCCCTAAAGAGCGTGACGTAATCGCCACACAATATACTATCGTGGCCCACCGTCCCCGACACTGTATTAGATGATTCTTTAGAAGAAGGGCGCAAGTCACTGTTTGCTAGCGATAAAACAACTGAATAAAATGATAATTATGAAATAATACGTAACAATTTAGACCACGTTGGAACAGCTATAGATGATACAGGAGAAATAACGGATTTGGCAAGGTTAATTTTCATTATTTCATATAATGATGTCGGAAAGCAAACTCGTGTTCAAATCGAAAAAACGATTTCCAACTAAGCTCTATTCGAGCATCGCCGTATATAGAAAACTTCTTGATTGGGGACTCACAACTCCTGAATCTTTTAACGTTAGTGCGACAAAACCTCCCGAGACCAGAACCCTTCGTGAGGAAAATAGCAAAGTTTTAAGACTTAAGAGTCATTCCTGTCATCATTTCGGATTTTCGGATAGTTGATAAAAGTAGGAAAAGGTGTGTACTTAAGTGGGACAACAATCTTTTGTGTTTCTCGGTTTTGGAGAGAAACTAAAGTTGAACGAGCAAACCTAACATAAAATATGGAACAGACAATTTGAACTCACTTTGTGGACTATGCACAGGGTATATTCCATTAATGAAGACTCGGAATTACGTTATAAACGCTTCGTTCGGCAAGTTTACGAGACTTTAATTAGATGAATAATTCCCTTGAAGTTACGACAAGAAAATAGCAAGAACAGTACTGCAGCTTAGAATAATAACGCGCTAAGCACTTCACTTA
Organism: Polymixis lichenea; assembly: GCA_949091785.1. Lineage (NCBI taxonomy): Eukaryota > Metazoa > Arthropoda > Insecta > Lepidoptera > Noctuidae > Polymixis > Polymixis lichenea. Next base: position 1,946,161 of record OX420939.1, on the reverse strand, counting down.
CTAAAGAGCGATAAACAATTCTTCAAAGATAAGTCGAAATGCAAAGTTTTTCCGTATTAATTCCCTGACGCCATTTAGTACTCAAGATTCTCCAAGGAAATTAACGATCAACGCTAAACTTGGCATATTTAAGGAGCCATCAGTGTTTCATTTACTTTCATATCCCTGGGGGAAGGCAGTTTGTTTTACAGACATTCAGAAAATTAAAAGCTGAGCAGATGCTTGGGATCCACTTTAATGACGGGCAAAGCGGAATGGGAACTACAAAGGACATTCTGCTAACAGCTGAAATGTCAAAATTCCTTGTTATCTCGTTGAATGGTGTTCAAAATGTTAAGAACTGGCTAGGTCACGTACCGATTGTTGAGCGTACAGTTTTAAAACCATTATGTATCTGCAAGCTAAACGGATCTGAGAGATCTTGAATCTGTTTATTTATTGATCAGAAGATTGTGTTTTGGATGCTTTGTACTTTCTTGCATAGTTTGTGTGATAAACATAGAAATTATTTACCTTGAATACAATTAGGTAAGTGTTATTTCTTCTTAATCTCGTAAAAGATACATGCTAGTGGACTAGGTACTAAACATACAATTGGATTATGTTGGCATTTGGACACACTTTTAGTAGTTCTTGTTTTAGTAGTTCACCGATTAAAAATAAAATATTTGCTTTTGCTGTGCGTGTTTTTAGGATTCCATAGAGCTTTTAGTTAGTATTTATATAAGTCAATATAATTGAACGTAAACAAAACGAAAGTACGGATCGTGGCTGCTAGCGTTTTGTAGTCTGCCTACCTCAAGGAAAGAATTTATGAATATATACAATATGTAACAAAAACCCTGTAATTCCTTCTGCCCACGTTTTCAGAATCGGTATACATACGTAATAAAACAAGTCATTTATAAAAACTGTTCAACAAAAATAATTAAATAAATAATATTTAATTATGAATATTTGTAATGTTTAACAGATTCTATCGAGCGTCTATTGTGCGAAATAAGGATACTTGTAAAATCAGATACTGTTAAAAAAAAATTTAATGTGTCAATTTTAATAGTTATTTGATATTGAACTCTCGAGTATCCAAAGCTTTTTTTTAAATTATAACTTCATCAGTGTTGTGCATACGTCATTGTAGGTAAGTGTATACGTCCATAAAAGGATCAGCAGGGTTTTTGTTACATATTGTATTATGCTTGTCTATGTTTATTTGTGGCAACTTTTCTATTTTACCGTAATCATGATACGAAAAGATTCATATAACTTTCAATTTACAAAATTAACATCAAATTTTGAAGAGTTGGTCAACTAGAGAATTAATTATTTCATCGATTTCCAGCACGCGTTTATGACCTATTTGAATTAATTCCAAGAACGTTACAGTAAATACCCTTTCACAAAGCACTTTTCACAGCAAAACTCTTTCGACATAAAATAATTTCGTAGCTTAGTACGTACGGAGTGTAACTTTAGTGTGTCGTTTAAGTAGAGTCAAATACTCGTCGTTAGTACGGGCTGGAACTAAAATGTCACGTCCCGAACATTTTAAGCTCTCGCTTTTCCCAAGTGTGTGCTATAATTTTGTCATAATGTTTTAATACAAAATCCCTCTACGAGTTGGCAGTGTGTGAACATCTTTATAGGCTGGTACGCAGATTGTTCGGGCAATAACAGACTTTATGTACATGTACATAGATTTGAATTAAATGAGTTGGGTGGTATGTGTTAATACGGGTGTACCGATTTGGGTAGCTACAGTTATTAGACAGTCGCAATAAGCTTTTTGGTGTCCTTTGTATCTAAATTTTATTAGAATTGCCAAACAGAAACATTTAGACTTGGACATTTTCAGAATCGTGTGTGTGAAATCGAATTAACAGTCATACGTAATGAGTCAACTATTTTCTGAAACCACATCTCTGTTTGCTCAAAAAAGTTCGTCCAACATGGTGGCTCGTAGAATCTCATCTGCATCTCTCGTCTGCATCTGAAAAAAAAAACACGAACAAAACAGACGCTCATTATTGACAAACGTTTTTTTTTTAAGATAAAAGATGTCTCTAAATTAACCTTCAGGAACGGATAACTGGGTCGGCTGGAGCCAAGCAATAAGATAAAAGGGATTCGGCCCAAGGAACTGGATTAGTAAGAAAGTCTTGTTAATCCAATATTATTCACGGAGATTACAAAGAGATATCTCACTTTGATAGCAAAAAAGATTTTCTACAAAGTACTGTTTTAAAGTATAAATAGCGTAGAATGGGCTTGCTAGGTGACATTTATACTGAAGTAATGGGTTTGGTAAACGTTTTGTTATGTAATAAAACATAACGTAATTTTTTGCGCAAATGGGTAGGCAGATATTATCATACATATCCTTTCGGCCGTTTTTGCATGATTGAGTTACAAATCTCCCCCACCACTAAATCATAATTAATTAAAAACATATTTATATCTCCAGTACTTCTTCAAAAAATGAAACGTTAAGATAAAGTATTGTCGACAGTTTTGGTACAGTACGAAAATCCACCTCAACACCATTTTATATTTTAATTGTTTGCCATAAACAACAGTCGCCACATTTTTTTTAATAAATGTGACCATTATAATATTTGCTGGCTTGCTGCCGTGGAATCAGAATTACAGGGACCAGGTTAATGACCTCTGTACCCTAATTGCATAATCAAAAACGCTTTAATTATGAAAATACAACTAAAGTGCTTTGAATGTTTGAGAAGTTCGTCTGTTCGAATACTTAGCTTTCTTGCCATGGGGGTAAGCAGAAACTATAGAACGCCACATCCTACGATCCTTACATACTAACATTGCCTCGCTTACGTTTATACAACTGGCCATACGCGCACGCCGTTTTCGAGTACTACATGCCTGACCTTGCAGATGAAAATCGTCAAATGTGATTGACTCACATCTGCCTTGCAGTGGCGAAAGTATCGTATAACACGATTCCTACCTGCTTCCCTTCGGAGAATCGCATCGGCAACTCTATCGATATTAAAAAATGGCACGTCAATACTGGCTACTATTGTCAAAAAATATAGTGACACTACGGGTATTTAATTCACCATAATAAAAACAACAAAAACGGTTATTTTTTTATTATTTTGTTTATTAGCTTTGTAACACAAAAAAAAATGTTCTAAATCAACCCGGTGCCCAAACGTCATAATCGGGAACTAAAAATTCATACAACAGCGATGCCGCAATGATGTCACTTTAAGTCACGTGGCACCGCTTTATATGGACGAGAGCAAGTTGCCGTACTACGGGTTATGACAGAGACGGATATAAAAAAATGTGTCAGCGAGAACGAGATGGAGGAATATTGCAAATTTTATTTGGTTTTCAGCTGTTCAATTTGATTGTATTTAATTCTTTACATTCCTATACTAATATTAAAATTAAAGTAAGTATTCTTTATTGATATGTCAGTAAGATAAAGCCGCTTCGGCTTCTCCCTTCGAAAAGTGGACACCTCGCCGCTGCTGCCTTGTGTTAGCTGTCCTTCATACATTCTCTCAATATGACCAAACTACCCAAGCAAACTCTTTAAAATGTTTGTCACTACATCTTCTTTTAAACCGCGCTACTGCCTCATAAAATTATTCTTCAGCTTATCATTCATAGTCATAATCAGTACTTAATATACGCAATGCAAAATAAGGGTTGCTACTGGGCACACCACAATTGCGGTAGTAAGACCCCTCTTTGAGGAGTGGATTGAGGGGCGCCACGGCGTCCTCACCATCCACCTGACGCAGGTCCTCACCGGACATGGTTGTTTCGGGAGGTTCCTATTTTGCATAAGGCGGGAGGAATTGCCCGGGTGTTTCGACTGCGTAGAGCGCCCGGCGGACACGGTGTAGCATACGGTGAGGGCTGCCAGGCTTAGGCGGAGCATCGTCGTGTCCTCGTGGAGGCAATCGGCAGCGGCGATCTCTCGCGTCCGGTCCGCGTCCAGGCCATAGTACGGAGCGAGAGTGCATGGGTAGCCATCACCTCCTTCTGCGAAGCAGTAATGCTCGCGAAGAGCGAGGCGACGCACGTGAGGCAGAGGCAATAATATGCTCCATCACGGCCCTAGTCGCCGCAGGAGATGCCCTGGGTGTCTGGAATCCCAGGCCGATTCCCGGCCACTGTAGGTGGCGGGATTGGAGACGGCGAGTAATAGGTAGCTCGCGGTCCGGTAAGGACCAAGCCCGTGTAGATGGTGCGTTGTGTTCCACGCGCGTGTTAGATTGTTCATTTTGTTATTGTAATATTGTTTGGTGGATAATGTCATTTGTCACATTAACGAAGCTTTGAATAAATGTAGAAGTACCTAATCTGACTACATGATTACAAAAATAACTGTTTTAACTTGTGAAAATAACTTAGATATTCTTACCATAAATGATTATATAGTATTTAATTATTTTACTTGTAACATATTTTAGGTTTTCTATTGTAATTTAATATAATAGGCTGATTCAAATGACTGGCACAATACTGTCGGTTCAAATTGATACTTTTAACTGTCTTAAATTACGAATCAGTTCTTATTAAATTCCTTAATTACCATAAAATGTTTAATAACGGTTTCACTACATAACCTTTGTTTATTATTATCTGTGTTAGAAGTTATTAAGCCCAAATGTGTGACGATCTGTAACTCATTCAAAATGGCGGGAAATGTTTAACGTGAATTGACATTGGTAGTACACAAAACAATTGTAATGACGTTATCGAGGCAGTAGCTCGGTAGATGTTCAGTTGAATGGTCCTGGTGCTATTGTTGTGTGGAATAGATCGACCAGATGTCATGTAAGTTAAGTAATTGATACTATACCATAATTGTTGCTCATTATAGCAATGTTTCATAATGATAATTCATAGCAATGTAAGAAATGTGTTGATGAAATACTTCAATACTGTTTCCATGGACTTTCTTGTCCGTCTTCTCCATGAAGACCTAGTTTGGGAACGGACGACTAGCTTTCTAATTAAAACTGACAAGCCTAATTGAAATAAATGTCTAGTCTGGTCTTTCTGTGCTTTACTTCATGAAATCCTTTCCCTACAAACCATATTCATATACAGTAAACAAGCAGTAACCATTCTGATATTCAAACATTGATACATGTGTTTATTTATACACTTAAAAATTTACAAAGAAAGAGATGTCAGCACCAGCTGGTGGGGTCCGCAAGGGCCGATGCCTGCCAGGGGTGCCGGTCGTTCGAAAGAGATATCGCAGCCCCTGGCGCACAGGCAACTGAGGGAACACGGGTGGGTTTTAGTCAGTAAAAGTCTGACACGCCCTGCCGCTCCGCCCAGAGCGGGAGAAGTTATTTGATGATTTCCCACCCTCAAAAAGAAAATGGGTTGCTATACGGGTTTCGTTAGGTGTTATATTCGGATTGCATTCAGCTGACGCTTATTCAAGTTCGGATCGGCTCTGCAAAATTCGGGCTAAGCCAAACGGATTTTAACCCGAACATATTTCTACATTAATTCAATTATACCACCCGACTATAGGTTATGCTGAGCCGAGTATTTGTGTAGCAGCCCTTACATACTTGCATTGCGGATAACAGTGGCCATAGTGTGAGTTTTATTTAACCATCTCGATCAAAGAGGGAGGCGGCATACATGAGGGAAATGCAGTACATGCGCCCTCACAGCCGTGGCGTTCGCAGGAGACGCCCTGGGCGTCGGGAATCCCAGGCTGATTCCCGGCCACCGTAGGCACGGGCTTGCGGACGGCGAGTAATGGGTAGCTCGCTGTCCGGTAAGGGCCAAGCCCGGGTCGACGGCGCGTTGTGTTCCACGCGCGCCTCAAAGAGATGTCAGCAGCAACTGATGGGGCCCGCAAGGGCCGATGCCTTCCAGGGGTGCGGGTTGTTCGAAAGAGATACCGCCACCCCTGGCACACAGGCAACTGAGGGAACACGGGTGGGTTTTAGTCAGTAAAAGTCTGACACGCCCTCCCGCTCCACCCAGAGTGGGAGAAGTTATTTGATGATTTCCCACCCAAAAAAAAAAACCATCTCGATCAAACGCTTCGAGCGCATTCGGCGCTCCGATTGGTCCGTCACCATTCCAGGGCCACTCGGAGCGCCAAACGCGCTCGCTCGATGCGTTTGATCGAGATGGTAAAACGAAACTCACACTAAAGCCTCAGGGTGTGAGTTTACATATTACTTATGCTAATCTGTTTGTAATATTGCATAATCTAGCTGTTTGTTGTAAAATTTAATTATGTTGGCATTCAAAAATCAATTATTTGAGGAATAGGTAACCTACAGGTATTGTTACATTATTTATTTTGCGAAAATGGATCGAAAACAAAGTTATGTTTTCGTTGAGAAACTTATAATTATAGTTAGAATCTAATTTCAGGGCAAGTGAACCGTTCCTTAGCTACTGCTAATCAATCTTAATATCGCTTGAAGCTATTAGATTGATATTGCCTACTAATCGAATTGGCAACTACTATTACAAAATATAGATTATTTTACAGAAATCCCCAAACTATCACATGTCTAAGTTTTTTATACTTTAGAAAGAACAGAAAAAATCATTATGTATTATATCTCTCGTTTAACATAAAATATCAATCTTTTTTGTTCATTGAAGAAAGAAATGTAAACCAAATAGCAATTAAAATATTTTATTTAAAACTTTCAGAAAGAACAGACTATGAATGAAATGGTTGTAGTTATCAATCAATCAATCAATCAATCAATCAATCAAGTCAGCCTAATCGTATTCCACTGCTGAACATTCCTCTCCCAGGCTGCGCCACAATACCCTATTCTCCGCCTTTTTTTTTTGGGTGGGAAATCATTCAATAACTTCTCCCGCTCTGGGTGGAGCAGGAGGGCGTGTCAGGCTTTTACTGACTAAAACCCACCCGTGTTCCCTCAGTTGCCTGTGTGCCAGGGGCCGCGGTATCTCTTTCGAACAACCCGCACCCCTGGCAGGCTATTCTCCGCCTTCCGCAACCATTCTGCCCCAGCCAGATTTTTAAAGTAATCGGTCCATCCAGCGAGGGGGTATCCCACACACTACGCTTGCGTTTAGGTTATAAAATAACAAAATCAGAATACTTATTATAATCAGATGCTACACAGAGGAAACAGCTGCGAAACACCAACAAATCATAATGTTTTACTTAAAAATAATATTCATAGAAACTTGTTAACATTTCCGGGTAAAATAACATCTAAAAAATACATCCTGTAACTTTGTACGTCTAACATTTACTTTCGGTTCACTTGCGGTATCTCCGCAATAAGTTTGGTACAAGGAATTTAACTACTGGCAGGTATATAGGTACTAAGTTATGTATTATGTACACTTTTAGAAGAAACTCTAAGTACGTCCCTGTATTTTCAACAGGAACGGAACGGACGTACGGAGTGAAACCGGAATGGACATGTATTTGAAGTCATAAACTATGCAACTTCGAAGATTGGCTCTTTGGTTTAGTGTTCACAAGCTCGACTGTTGAGCGTGACGATTCGATCTTCATCAGGAAATTCTCAGAAGCAGAACACAATCTGATTCGTGCCCGGGCTCACATGGGAATCATAACAAAGGTTACTTTACTGTGGCTTTGTTGTTCTGTAGATACATGCACATACACGTGTGCTGAAGGTATAGGTACATGTTCATATCTATGTATTTATTACAGTATATTGTATCTATAAACTTATAATTTGCTCTAGTGACAATTCAATTTAAGTCCACGGCGATTCCGTGAACTTAAATGGTATTGTCCATTCCAAGGTCGCCTGGAAGAGTTCAAAGAAAGCGATAATATTGAATCAGAAAACGTTTAATATTTTTTGTTATGTATAAATACATAAATAAATAATCTGGCAGACCGTCAGATTATAATCTGGACTTTCGGGATAAAAAGTATCCTAGGTTGACACCTAGGATACTTTTTATCCCGAAAGTAGTACGTTCCTGTGGGAAAATTTCCAACCTCCGCAAGGGAGAAGTCGCTAGCAAAATTTATACGGTACCTATCTAATAACACTTTGTGATAAAACAATATATTTTTTTCAATATCGTCGGTAATATCAAACGATATTTTGTTTATAATTTAACTAGCTTTTGTCAGCGGCTTCGCCCGCGTGGAGGTCGGTGTATTATACATATAAACCTTCCTCTTGAATCACTCTATCTGTTTAAAAAAAACCGCATCAAAATCCGTTGCGTAGTTTTAAAGATTTAAGCATACATAGGGATATAGGGACCGAGAAAGCGACTTTGTTTTATACTATATAGTGATAAATAATTCAATACACGCAATATTATTGATGTTAGAACTTATTCTAGATCCATGAGTCACAGGTTAACAGGCCATCTCACATGAGGTATTTAAAAAACTGAAAATTTATAAGACTAACTTATTTTAAAAAAATACTCTATAATTGTCATAAGCTTTGAAACCGGACTCATAGAAAGACTAAACTTTAGCTCAAGGTCACAAAACCTGTTCACTTAAAATCTATGACTACACCTACCTACCCACTACCATTAAACCACTTATATATCTTCCGGGTAGGTACCTGAAATAGCTTGGAAAATATTTGGCGGCGTCACAATTCGGGTCTTAGTTTAAGCACCGCCATATGACTACCCATTAACTGTAGTGGGTATCTTTTTGTCCGAGACCCACATTGTTTACAGTATGATGCAACATTTTGGTGTGCCGGTTTAAAGCTTTGTGCACACTGCGCCAGAAGTTGAGATACATGTTGCTTGCCTGACATGTTTTTCAGAAAAGATTTTAGTATTTGTATCTGATTTTCTGATTTTAAAATGTGACGTGAAAAGTGCACCTATATGACTTCAAAATGTAAATAAAATTTTAATCGCGAACTTTATTGATACGCTCTCACATTCGTCACAAAGTTACTTAGATGTAACTTGACCCTTTGTAACATTTATTGATGCTTTATTTTCTTCATTATTTTTAGGTACACATACATTAAAAAAAAAAAATTATATGATATTAAAGATAAAGATAAAAGATAAAAGATCATTTATTTGTCAAACATGCGTTTACATAAACTGACTAATCAGACATGTAGGGTATTAAATTAATATGTTGTGAGCGTCCATGTTTTGCCAATAACGGCGTACACATTTTGTAGGTATAAAAATTACATTTAATTGCATTTACTTAAAAGTAATTTTAAATTTATTATTTTTATTTCCTTTATTTCACTAAATATACATATAAATTACATTTTTAAATATTAGTATAAAAATATAGAAACATTTAAAAATATAAAAAATAGTAGCCCACCGGTATCGGGAACAGGGTCCAAGCTACCGGCGGTCAGGGCTCCAGAGAGAGGAACCTCCTAACAATGCGAGCCGTGTCAAGAAGTACCGCTTTCTGAATCAGGCCCTTGACCCAGCTGCCCAACGAGAGCCTCCTTAGGTGTTGGTCGAGGCTCTTGGCTATCAAGCCATTGGCTGTAACGACTATCGGTACAATGATCGCTGAGTCCACATCCCACATGTCGACAACGTCGCGAGCCAAGTCAAGATACTTGATTTGTTTATCTTTCTCGGCTTTCACGAGGTTCTCATCATGCGGGACCGTTATATCAACGATCATTGCACGCCGCTCTAGTCGATCCACCACCACTATATCAGGCTTATTGGCCACAATAGTCCTGTCAGTGATGATGGATCGATCCCAGTACAGTGTGACATGTTCATTTTCGAGAACTGGGTCGGGCACATACCTGTAGTGCGGCACTTCTGATTCCACAAGGCTGTATTTCAGAGCAAGTTGCTGGTGGATAATCCTGGCTACAAGGTTGTGTCTATGCAAGTACTCCTCGTTAGCTAGACGAGAACACCCGGAGATAATATGTCTGATTGATTCACCAGGACGGTGGCATGCCCGACAGATGTCAACCGTGCCGTCTTTCACAATAAATCTCCGGTAGTTGTTCGTCATCATAACTTCGTCCATAATTGCACAGACAAAACCTTCGGTTTCTCCATAGAGGTCACCGAAACGCAGCCAGGCTACGGACGCTAGAAGGTCTACATCGGGTCCATGTAGGGCCCGGAAATAGCGTCCGTGAAGCTCCTTACTCTGCCATACTTCCATGCAATCTTTAGTGTCAAGCACGCCCACGTGAGGCCCTTGTCAACCATGACCACATCTCGATGCATCCTCACGTCGGCTCCCAGAAAATATTCCCTGAGACTGCATATCTCGCGATTGTGCAGGGTCTTAGCGTTTAAGAACCCTCGACCTCCACACTTTCGCGGGATATACAGTCTCATTACCGATGACCGTGGGTGATGCATTCGATATGCAGTCAGCAGCGTACGGACCCTCCTATCCAGGGCGTCGAGTTCGGTCTGAGTCCATTTGAGTATGCCGAAGGAGTACATCAAAACCGGCATGACCCAACCGTTGAAGGCGCGCACCTTGTTCCCGCCTGATAAAAGACTATTAAGTACTTTCTTCAGACGGCCAAAGAAGCGCTCCTTCAACGATTGCTTCATGTCAGTATCGTTGATGCCTAACGCTTCCGACATACCCAAATACTTATAGGTTTCGGCTGTGGAGAGGGCTCGAAGGTTTATGGAATCCGAGAGTTGGGTTCCCACGGATTCCGCAATCTCCCCTCGCTTTACATGCATGACCGCACATTTGTCCACACCAAATTTCATCCTGATGGCGCTACTGAAAGTTTCAGTTACTTTCAGTAGCTCCATCAGTTGCGAATTGTTGGGGGCAAAGAGTTTTAGGTCATCCATGTAAAGGAGGTGAGATATAACCTGACCACCTCGCCTCAGCCGATAGCCTATACCTGAATTCTCCAGCAGTGTGCTTAGAGGATTCAGGGCTAGGCAGAACCAAAGCGGACTCAAACTGTTGCCCTGAAATATGCCTCGCTCGATCCTTATCGGCTCGCTATTCTTTTGGATGTTTCGACATCCTGGATATCGAAGGACCGTACTCCATTGCCTCATACATGACATCAGGAAGGTGCGTAGAGTTGTATCTACTTTATACAACTCCAGCACCCTCATGAGCCATGTATGTGCCACGTGGGCACCGAGTCATAGGCCTTCTTGTAATCTATCCAACATGTCGAAAGATCCTTTCGGGAACGACGAACCTGTTGGCTAATGGCCATATCAATGAGGAGTAGCTCCTTAGTAGCACGGGACCCGTTCCGACATCCATTTTGAGAGACAGACATGATGGAGTTACTGTCTATATGATTGTAAATTTTAGCTCTCAAAATGGATGTAAGAACTTTATAGACCGTCGGAAAACACGTGATCGGTCTATAATTTTTGGGCTCCGCAGTACTACCTGATTTATGGAGCAGGTGGGTAACTCCTGTCGTTAGGAACTGGGGTAGCGAACCAGACTCTAAAGCAGCAGTGGTACTGAGCTGCCAAGCGAGCGTGCGATCCAATGAACCATTTAATCCAGAAGTTGTGCAGCCCGTCCGGCCCCGGAGATTTCCAGTTCGGTAACGGATGGACTGCACGAGCTACATCTTGGGGGCAGATGGTAATAGGCCCCATTTCTGGTATTGGATCGCAGGCTCGCTCGACTTCCCGAGTCCAATCATCTTCGGTGTAACTGACAGGCACCGACCAGATACTACGCCAAAAAGAACACATGACATCATCATCTGGTAGGCGCGTGCCAGCCACACCTTGGTCCGGTCGCTCCCAAGCCCTGTATACCCACCTTTCATCACTCTGGAAAGTGCGGTTCTGGGTGTATCGATCCACTCGCCGCTTATACCTACGAATACGGTTTGCCCATGTATACACTTTCTGCTTCAGGAAGTCGATGCGCTCTGTGACACAGGACGTATAGTCTTGAGGACTGATATCAGTCCCCGAGAACGCTCGTCTCACAAAGCGCATCACTCTAGGGCGAGTATTGCCTTCCCTGAAGCAGATTAGTTTGCCGATGAGTGCTCTGGCCCCACCAATACGGCGTTCAATCCTGCACTGCCAAGCTGGTACGGCTGGCTTCGGTCGTGTAGCTCTTGAGTCATTAACGAATTTGACGTGAGCTACACGACACGCCGCTACAGCTCCGCAGTACAGAATCGAATGAGTATCGGTGAGGTCTTCGCAGTCATCAAAATAGTTTGACAACTGCGAATCCAGAGCCGCCACCAGCGCCCTATTTTTGTTATGCATAGGCAAACGAGGTAAGCGTGGCCTAAGTTCGGGCGACATGAACCGATATTCCCGAATCGCACCCTCCAAAGCACTCCTCAATTCCTCACTGCACTGGGTACTTACGTTTGTAGCCCTGTCAACATTCCCCTCGTCAAATTGAGGCGTGTGACTTGTGGTTAGCCGTGGTGGTACCACAACTGTCTGCGACGGGGGGACGATGACATGGCTACTCTGCATTTCACTTCGCAAGCGATCAAGTACAGTGTCATGCAACATGTGATTACGCTGGATGACCCGTACCTGATCCGATAGTCGTTGTGCTGAAACGTTGACAGCTGGTTCAAGCACCTGAAAAAGAGAGAGCATCCGAACACGGTACGCGGTCAGATTGCTTCCTCCTTCTGTAGCCCCATAGTATGAGCGCATGACGTTCTCATTAATGGATCTCGTCCATCTCATGAGCTGCACACTTCCGCCGGGAGCTGCGACCCTATCAGAGGCCGGTGGGCCTCGAGATCCTAAACCATCCGGCGGCCGGCGTCCTCCCCGTCGACGAGCAGGTGGTGGCGTCGTGGGCGGGGAGAAATACTCGTCGCTCGAGCTCGACGCAACTACCGCGGCCGGTGTCATCACAGCGCCCGCAGTGGGGCTGGGTACCGGCGGCGGCGAGGCGGAGCTGAGCGAGGAGTCCGGAGGTGGTGGGCGTGCTCGACGTGTCGCTGATCTTGTCAACCTTCGTTTCATAATTTCCTTTTCTTCCAGTATTATATTTTAGTGTTCCGTAATTTTCTTAGTGTTTTATCGGAGGTGACATCTGTCATGTCACCTCCGATTCGGCAGTTTTAGAATATAGTTTCTTACATGTTAGAATAGTTTGGTTTATTGTTAAAAAAAATTGATGGATTACTGGTTTCTTCTTCGGTTTATTAAAACAAGAACTTTTAAAATTGGTCAAAATTATAAATATCGATGGAAATAGAAAATTTGAGAGACAAGACGTTTTGTTGACACAGTGTTGCCATATTAATTTAATTAATTATTTTTATTATTATTATATATTATATTATTATTATAACGACAGTTTATATGCAAATGCGAGCTTAACTTAGAATTGAGTTTTCTAATAACAAACCGCAGTGTGATAGGTATTTGACATTACAAAGCTTGATATCCGTAGTATCAGAAAATAGGCAATGAATATGTGCGTATTTTACCACCATACTGCGATCGCCCACCCGCCTGTCAAGCCTGGGGATTATGGCAAAACCCCTCCTTTTGGGGAGGCCTATGTCCAGCAGCGGATGTCTTTCGGATGTGACGACACAAGTTGCAAAATTTGTTTGAAACATGTGGCAAACCAAGTGTGAACAACGTTTTACGTATGAATCGCGCGGTACATTTCAGTCGCCTGGTTAGTGTCATCTGATATAATTGCCTCATATTATTCATGCTGCAAGAGATCACTACCACGATTACAGTAGGGCTTATTGCGGGTCTAATTGGTTATATTATTTAGGTAAAGGCCACGAGTGATGTTGTGTTGTTATTTCTCATCGTTGGACGTAAATGTGTTGCGACCATTATTTAGTTCAGTAAAAATCTTTGATATTAATTATGGTAATTACAGTGGAGCAGTGTTGGCCAAGGAAGACATCATGAAGGAACCAGCATATCCTAGAAACAAAAATTCGAAGACATGTGACTTCTACCAACCCCCACTGGGCCCGCGTGGTGGATTACGGCCCACTCCCTCTCACCATGAGGAGGCCTGTGTACCAGCAGTGAGAACATTATAATAGGGTGAATGTGCTACGGTAACATCAGCAATTAATGGTTTGTAGTTTCCTCAACTTGAGAAAGATGTGTACCTAACTGTGTATTTCCATAAAATGCTATTTTCCTAGTAAACCATATTTGCCTCAACATAAAAATAAAAGGTTCACAAAAATAAAAGGCTCTAATTACCTTCCGCAAAAGAACTAAAACTGATCTCTCACTTAAAAATAATTTCCCCAAATAAATGGACACCATTCCTACATTAAACCGTCGCATCCCTGAACTCCCAACTTTAAAACACATTTAACTGCAAACACACTTTAATTTATTTGTATTTACCCGAAGGTATTTCGGTACAGAATAATGCAAAAGTTTAAAAAGAGGACAAATTTAATTGGGCGAGGTACAAATGAGCCGGTCCGTAGGTGGAATCCGCGTCGCCGGCCATGTGGGCAGCTAGACCTCCCGTTAATTACCACCGCGGTATAACAAAGGCCCTGTGAGCAACCCAGCCAGCGGCTTTTGTCATCAGTTTTATCTTAATTGCTTGAAGAAACTCGATATCGTTTGGCGACAAGATGCTTTTTATTCCTTCACTCCGCTCCCCGACGGCAAACAATGACAGAACTTTGAATTAGTTTTCGGTTTGATAACGCCGCCAATGGCTTTTTTCTTTTTCTGTTTTAACGACAGTGCTGTTATTACGACCGATATTTCGGCCCGATCGTTGAGGTTTTATAGCTCTTTCGATTTATTTTCTGCTGTCCGTTTATGTTCGCGGGATGAGGCCAACTTTATGATATCACTATTGTGTAACTCTTTTTATCTAAGATTGTAAGCCATCGCTCATCGTCGTAAAACTATGTGTTCACTTTCGGATTTTGCTTTGAATAAAATATACGACAAGTGGGACGTTCTGAATTATGATTGGCTGTGTTTTATGAAGATGTTCCGAAGATGAAAGTTGCTTTTGATTCAATGGACCAAATTCCACTGGGATGGAATTTTTCTTAGCTTTCGTCGAGAGTGCATTCTCTTATTTTATTTATTTATGAGTCTTTCATGGCATTTATTTGCTCTCCTTATTATTATTTACGTCATCCAGTCATTTCTACTAAGCCGTGCATATCACATCATTTCATACCAAAATACAGTCAGGTTAGACTCCCCCTGACATCTATCTCTAAGCTTATCCACGTGTTAAGATACAAATTCTGGGATTAACCTTGAGCTGCCATGAAAATTAATAACTTACCTCCGTCACGGGGGTGTAACAAGGTTCATATTTAACTTTTAACCCCTAACCCCCTAATGTTGAACTCTGGAAACAAAATTTACGTGGACTGCCCTGGCCCGGTTCCAAATCGCTAACGGAGGTCGTAGGTCACCGTACTTAATGTGCGGACATACTTTTGGCACGATCCTAACACGGCGTCACATGCAAATTTTATTCAATATGAAACACTTCGCATACTGTATGAGTTTGTCTTGTCGACTATGCAAAAAATTCCGCGTATGGCGCAGGGTTGTCGAATTATGCGCATATAGTTATTAAGTTGGTTCCTGTCTTGGTCTCTCTAACCTTTGCGGGGCTGGTGCTAGGAAAGAGCTATGTTATTACCATGTTACTTAGATTCTAGAATGTACAATATGCTTTGGTGATTTATTTAATTTCGCCGACTAGTCGACACTTTAGTTCTTTGGCCAAAGAATTAGCATTGCCATCGAACGTGGCAAGGCTGGCTGTACTCTGGGCACGATTCCAGATAACAGCGGAGGAGTACTTTGAAGTCTAACAGTCCTTTTTTATTTGTATGAATTTTTGTAGTTCAATTAATTTAATTTTAAATAGGTGTGTATAGCATTTAAATTTTTCGAACTTGTAAATAAATGATTCGGAGGGAAATATGACAGTCGAGTATATTGATACAGAATTTTTGGTAAGTGCTTTAAGAGAATGTCAACGTATGCCTGGTACTAAGCCTGCGTCCAACACGGAAAGTCAGCTTTATTGCTAACCTAATGATTGGTAAATGTTTTCGCCACGGCATGACCTATCCATTCTTGTATAGCAACAGGAAAGATAAAAATGAATTACATTATGTAATTCCGCAATAATGTTCCCACTGCTGGGACACAAGCTTCCTCACTTCGAGGGGGAATCCGCTGTAATCTACCGCGCTTGTCCAGTGCGTCTTGGTAGATAGGTAAAACGGGCTGTTTTCCGCAACTCCACGTCAAGGCGCGTATTTTGCGTATGGGTGGGAGAATGGGTTATTCGATCCACCCCAGCTCCTCGAGAAAGGCCAGCAACGCCTTGGTGTTGCTGACAATCTCACGTAGGGTACCTGGGTTACCGAAGTATTTTGCCCTGTAATTAGCGACCACCGGGCAGTTCAACAGCACATGAGCCGCTGTCTCGTCGTCCTCCATGCAGGCTCTGCACAGCGGACTGTCTGTTACTCCTAAGACAAAGAGGTGTTTGTTAAATGATCCGTGGCCAGTTACGGCTGCTGTAATTGTACGCAACTGTCGTTTAGTTAAACGGAGAACCTGTTTCGTGACGCGAGCATCGAACGCAGGAAGTGCTTCCTTAGCCTGCCTGCACTCACTTAGGTCCAACCATATTTTGTGGTGTTGATCCCTGGTACGTTTCCTTACCAGAGTGCGTAGATACCCGAAGGGGAGTGGCACAATGGGTTCTGGTCCCACTGGTGCCATGCTCGACCCCCTCCTGGCAAGTTCATCGGCTGCATCGTTGCCTAGCGAATTGCTGTGTCCTTTGATCCACTGAATGGTAATGTTGTTGAGGCTACCTACCTCGTTGAGGCGCTGGTGGCACTCGTATATCAGCCCAGAGTCAACTGTGTGACTGTTCAGCGCTTGCAGAACAGCCATGCTGTCCGAGAGTATGCGGATCGAGTGGTCCTTAACTACCCTGGCCATGATGGCAGACGCTGCCAGGGAGATGCCCATGCATTCGGCCTGGAACACTGTGTTATGGACTCCCAGTGGTGTGGCTATGTGGATGTTGAGGTCCTCCGAGAAGACTCCAGCCCCTGTGCCGCTACCTGTTTTTGATCCGTCCGTGAAGATACGCAGCTCTGCGGGGCGCAAGCCTTCGCATCGTCGATCCTCATGCAGCTGGATTCTATATTTTTTATCAAAGATAAATTGTTTGGGCACCCGGTCATTTATTGCCCTCGTAATGGGTAACTCGCTATTGAGTTCCTTAAGTAGCGCGGTGTGTTGTGTGTCTCTTTTACTCCAGAGATTTATAGCCTTTAGACGCGCCGCCGCCATCGTTGCTTCCTGTTGTATGAACAGGTGGAGCGGCGGCAACCCCAGCATGGCCTCGATCGCTGCAGTCGGAGTAGTCCTCATGCAGCCCGTGGTCGCGACGCAGGCTAGTCTTTGCATGCGCTGTAGTTTGTTGGCGGCTGTAGTTAGCTTGGTGCGGGGCCACCAGACCACGGCCCCGTAGGTGATCATGGGGCGGATCACTGCGGTGTACAGCCATAGTATGATTTTGGGTGATAGTCCCCACTTCTTACCTATCATTCTCCTGCACTGCCAGAAGGTGATGCAGGCCCTGTTCAGCTTGTTGTCTAGGTGACTGCTCCAGTTTAGCTTATTGTCCAAAGTGACCCCGAGATACTTGACTTCGTTGGCCAACTGAAGTTCTGTATTGAACAGTTTCGGTAGGCGAAAAGGGCCTAATGCTCGTTTTAGGGTGAACATGACTAGTTCAGTTTTGGTGGGGTTCACTGATAGTTCAAATTCCCTGCACCATCTCTCTACGATACGTAGTGCTTGCTGAGTGAGGTTACAGATCGTTCCCGTTACCTTCCCCGAAACAAGGATTGCAAGGTCGTCCGCATAGCCTATTGTGAAGTAATGGCTGGCGTTGAGTTTGGTGATAAGGTCATTTATCACCAGATTCCATAGAAGGGGGGACAGCACCCCTCCCTGGGGGCAGCCTCTGGCTATCATGGCCAGCTGCTGTTCATCCTCAAGGCGAACCATTCGTTTGCTAAGCATGTTAGTAATCCAGTCCGTTAGTACCTGTTCCACCCCATGCCTGGAGAGGGCGCTACCGATGCTGGAGAAGTTGGTTTTGTCGAAGGCTCCTTCGATGTCTATGAAAGTGCCCAGGCAGGTGCCTTTTTGGTGCATCGCTTCTTCTATCTGGCTGACCACTTGATGAAGAGCAGATTCCGTCGACTTACCTGAGCTGTATGCGTGTTGGTTACCGTGAAGTGGTATGTTTTTAAGTGCGCCATCTCGCAGCTCCCTATCGCATAGCCTTTCCAGCGTTTTCAATAGAAAGGAGGTTAGGCTGATTGGTCGGTGGGATTTGGCGTTAGTATAGTCACTTTTACCTGGCTTTGGAATAAAAATAACTTTCACTTCCCTCCATCCCTTGGGAACGTATCTAAAGGCCAAGCACGCTCTCATTAGAGGCACTAGTCTAATTGCGACCGGGGTTCCCCCCCATTGCAATAAGGCGGGGAACACTCCATCGGGGCCAGCTGCCTTGAAGGGATGGAAGCTTCGGATGGCCCATTGGAGTTTCTCCAGTGTGATCACCCTGTGTGCGTACCGCCAATCGTTTTCTGATGGTGTTTGAATAACGTCTTGCCAGTCAATTACCTGCTCGAAGACACATCCAGGGAAGTGAGTTTCAATTAGGACGCGATTTACTTCTTCAGGCGACGTCGTGAGTGTGTTATCAGGTTTGCGGAGGGTAGTGGGCCCTGACGTATGCCGCTGCGCTAGAACCTTCCTTACCCTGTTGGCTTGCTGGCAGGATTCGATGCCGCCGCAGAATTTACGCCAGCCCGTGGTACTCCTGTATCTGATGCATTTTTTGTAGCGGGATTTGGCTGCATAGTAGCTATCCCAGTCCACGTCCGCACATGTGTTCATGGCTCTATTTAGTGCTTTCCTTACCTTCCCGCGCTTGCGCTCCAGGTCAGCGCCCCACCAAGGTTGTTTACCCGGTGTGCTGCGCGGGGTGGTTTCAGGGCAGGCAGTATGATAGCTGTCTATTATTGAATTGGTTATCTGGCTTACTTGTGCCTCAATCAGTGTTGTGTCCGCAAAAGGCGGCGGACCGGTTGGTGTTGCAAGCTTAAGTTCCAGGCTGCGTGTATAGGTGCCGCGATCCGTGTTGCGCGGGTTGCGACGTGGTGTTACCGGCTGAGCGCAGACCTGTATGTCGAAGCGAATCCACCTGTGATCAGAGCAGGAAGCCTCCTTGGAGACCTGCCACCCCGTGGTGATTTCCGCCGCGCCCTGCGTTGCCAGGGTAAGATCTATGATTGTGCGGCTTCGCCTTGTTACAAATGTCGGTTCGGCACCGGTGTTTAGTAGGGATAGGTTAGTCGAGAATAAATAGTCAACCAAGGCCTTACCCCTTTCGTTCTGTGTGTCCATGCCCCACAGTTGGTGATGAGCATTGGCGTCGGCCCCTACGACGACCTCAAACCCATGACTCTCGCAATAGCTCACGAGACGGGCGAGGTCATGCGGGGGCGGCGCCTCCGCCTCAGGCATGTAGGCCGAGGCAAAGACGATCACCGACTCCACGGCATCGACACGTATTTGCAGCTTAGCTGCAGAGACATCTCTGCAACAGAATTCCGTTAAGAGCTGTGTTTTGAGGTTACCTGTTACATAGATGCACGACCTGGGCTGATCGTGATCAGTGGTGACCAGTAGCTTACCTCCAAGATTGGAAAGTCCCTGTATGTGGCCGGCCCTAATCCACGGCTCCTGGATCAAGGCAATGGCCGTGTGTTGAACCTCCAGCCACTTGCGGAGCTGAGCCGTCGCGGTCTGACTGTGGTGGAGGTTCGCCTGGAGGACTTTACAGTTTGACGAAAGGCACGCCATCGCTGGTCGTCCCCTCGTCGTCTTCCCCCAGTGTTAACCCGGCAAACAGGTCGCCCTCGCCGAAGCCGTCCTCCCCTCGGCAGGAAGCTGGCGACAGGGTTATGTCGTCCAGCTCCTCGCCCAGGGAAGGAGCGGCCCCCGCGGTGGCGGCAGCAGGGGCGGCCGACTCTGCTACAGCAGGTTCGGCCACGGGTGCTTCCGGGTTGTTTGGTGGAGGAGTGGACTCCCCCACTGGTGTCTCTGGCCGCTGCGCCGTGGCGTCGGAGAAGGTTTCCGTAGACGGGTCCCATCCGTGCGGGGCATCGGTGTACCTGCCGTTCTGGCCCTGGAATCGAATGTACACCGACCCCACTCCTATTGAGAGCCGGCGCTCGGCCCTCATTAGGGCCGGAATCTGGTCCGCAGGGACACCCACCACGACGAACCACGCCGCGGCCTGCTTATTGACGTGCAGGAGTACCCACCTTTTGATGTCGACCGATGGGTTTTGGTAGCTCAGAGCGCGCCCGATATCGGTCGGCTCTTCGAAGACCCCCTGCTCGTCTGGTATCACGATCCCGCACCGTGCTCGTCTCTCAATCTCCGACTGGCACTTCACAACTAGCGAGGTGCCAGTGAGGAGGGACAGTGCGGGGACAGCTTCTCTCAGCCAGGCTAGAGTGTGGTCGTTATCGCACCACAGTTTAAGGGCACCCCCGGCAAACACCGGCTTGGCGTTGAAGTCTTGGTAGATATATGTGACATCTACCAACCCTGAGCCCGCGTCTTTGATTTTTTTTTTGTTCTAGCTTTCCTCACGATATTTTCGTTCATCGTTTTGAGAACAGAGGTGATGAAATAATTTACATAAAAGCAAAAAACAGTCTAGGTTGGAACCTACAACTCACAATGCGCGTACCACCACTGGGCCACCACTGCTCTGAAGATAAATTAAAGTACTTTTATTATTTCGTTTCAAAACCACCGGATACCTATGTTATTATAAAACTGACATAGCCATGTAATTGACTGATGCATTGTATAGTTATGTATATCAACAGAATCTCTTTGAGTTTGAACATTTAGCCAACCACAAACGTCGGTATCCTCATCAATGCTGCTCCAATGAGCTATCAGGCGCATCCGGATATATTGGAAGCCGACTGCAGCAAAGTTATGAAAAAGGCTTTGCAGATTGATTGAGCTGTCAATGCATCGCAAATAAGCTATTAATTACCCTTTGATGAGTGAGCATATTGTCGTGAGCGTATTCGGGTGGTGTAATCGTCAGGTGACCACATAATGACCGATGTGCATTTACAAATATTACAGTTCGTGGAAATTGCATTAGTATCCGACATTCTATTCAAACTCAAACTCAAACTCAAATTTTAGATTAAGTTGATAAAATGTTACCTTAGACTATACTTAGAATGAGTTAGTTGCATGTATAACTAAACAAGTCCTCTTCCTTTAAATTTTTCTGTTGCTGTGCCCGACAGGGTCCACGATTGTTACAACAAATGTTTACTTACCACCTCAGCATATACATTGTGGAACGCAATAAATGATTGAGTATTGAGTATTGAGCATTTATTTTCAATCAAACCATTTACAGGCACTTTTGAATTGTCAAAAAGTCGATCAGTTGGAAAGTTGAAGCTAATTGCCCATTCCAAAACGTAGATCTCTATGGAGAAGAACGGGCAAGAAACTCCACGGACACTCTTTTAAATCAAGTTGGATATATTACACAATCTTGGGAACATTATACTTGTTGCTTCTGTATTCGAGCCGATGCATGGCGTGTGTGCATATCTACTTATTTTCCGAAATGCTTTATCATGTTATTTTAATTGTTTTATGTATACAAAGTGGCAAACCTACGACGCGCAAATTATAACAATTATAGCACATGATTATATAAAGTGTAGAAATTTTTCGTTGATTTTCAAAAAAAAATCCGCTGTTTCATAGAAAAGTGCAACCATTACCGGGTCAAAATTTAAGTTACGTCTAAATATTTTTATAACCGACAAAATATTTTAACGCAGGGGGTTTCAGAATCATGGACTGAATCCATGACATCCAACTGACAGCCTGTATATTTTGTTGGAGTCAATTAGCTCAGCTGGCTAAGCTAGGAGTCGTTTGATCTACGTCAGCTGAAGCGAAATCAACAATTTTATATTAAACCGTACGCAACGTAATTACAGCTGCTCATTAAATAACACACAGACACATGAATTGTGTGCAAATATTTTCTTAACAATTATGTACTACATATTTAAGATATGAATAACGTTGTAGTTGTAATAGAAGTAATCATATTAAAAATAATCAACGTACCATACAGTTGTAGTTTTTTTCTTAAATTTTTACTTTAAACATTTTTTCGTTTGACTGTACTATTTTTGGCTACAAAAAAAGATGTTTTTTATTCATTCATTCATATGTGTGGTCCCAGTCACCGGAAGAAAAATATTAATTAGACTGAACAAAAATATTAACTTAAATGGATCCGGTGACTAGGACCGCGGTTATAGTTAATTGCCAGTCGCCGGAATCCTCATTTAAAAGTGACAAACTTAAAACCTAATTTCATTAAAATAGGTCCTGACCGGAATTTAATCTTAACAAATTTCTTGTATACATTTAGGAATATTTATTTGATTTTCCTGTTACATTTATTATATTTTTCTCTGGAGTCTTCGGGCCATAATTAGGTACCTACATCATTTTGGAACCTCCAACAAAAAAACAATTGCAATAGTAATTATATAAAACCACAAACTACAGTACTAATTTTAATAAAAGACATGTATTTAATCGAACCTCTAATTAATCCCATTTTATTAACCCTCTAATATAATGATTGCGCCTCTTTTTTGTGAACCTCAAATAATCCCTAAGTAACTGTGACCAATGTGGCGCTCGCCAGCCGCTGCTACGTCATAGCTGTGTCCTCCCGACAGTCGACGCAGTGGTGACACCGAGCGTCCGGCTCCCTGTTTATGCGACACAGGTACTTCCCGAAGCAACCATGCCCCGAGAGCACCTGTGTCACCCGAAACGACAGGGAGCCGTGCCTCCTCCCGAGCCAGCGTTCGAGTACCGGCCGGACCGCCCCGATGGTGACGGGTAGGGCATGAGAGCCTTTCCCATCATTCCGCCACCAGGGCTACGTGAAGCTGTGACCGACGCAACTCAATAAGTCACTGCGTCAGCCACTCGCCCCGCGCCCTCGAGTCGATGCAGTGACGCGTGTACCTTTGCCTCTACGTCCCAGAACAGGGATCCGGCCAGTACACAAACCGCCTCGTAGAAGATCGTGCGATACCCTCTGATGACTCTGACTGACATAGCTCGCTGCGGCTTCCGCAGGATAGCGATGCTGCCGGCCGTCAGGTCAGCCGCCCAGATCGGAGCCCCATACAGGGCCATCGATCGCGTTACAGCTCTAACCTGACTTTTGGGCGGGGTACCCTATCTAAGCTACTGCGACCAATTCGGCTTGCGCGTGTTAAGTAACAGTTATTAAGTAATTAAGCTAAGGAACCTTAGGTTAATTACTATAACCAACTGTGAGAGAAGGTCAGAAAATTTAAATGAGACTCGATTATTTAAAAAGCATGAGCATCATCTGAAGGTCGATAATTTTTTTGGAAGATCAGTTACATTTTTCTCTTAATAAAAGTTGCTCATTATTTTCAATCTGCCTAGCCTGTTCCCAATATGGTAGGGTTAGCTTCCAGTCTAACCGCATGTAGGTGAATACCAGTATTTTACATGGAGCGCCTGCCTATCTGACCTCTCCATAACCCAGGGTAATACGATACGCCTTGGTAAGACTGGTTGCCAGATTTTCGGGCTTCTGGCTACCCGTGACAACTGTTAAAGTTCCACCAATGACAGCTGGTCCCGGTCAGATTGATCAGTCATTTTACGAGTTTTCCATGGAGAGGTTCGGTATGTATAGATGATCACCCATCCACGGATCGACCGCGGCCAGCGTAGCTTAACCTGATCGATCGATCCGTGTGACTATTATTTCTTAGCCACGAGCCCCTCGTATTGCAGTAGCATAATATATTTCTATTTATTTCGGTGATTCGCTAACATGTCACTCCACATTAATTAGTATGTGAAAATACTGTGAAACACAACTAAATAAAACTTGACACAGCTATAAAAAAACGGATGCTTTTACAGCGTCCATGAAATATGACGCAAATAAAATAAAAGAATATAATTGTAACAATACTCGTTTACAGCTGTTGAGCGGAATGGGGATGAAAAATATGGAATACTACGTACGGCCGTGGCTTTGTCTGGGTGAACAGTTTTGAGATTTTTCTTAGGAAAAGTGATGCAATTTTAGTTGGGATATAATAATAATAATTGCTACCAGCCAGTCTTACCAACCTTGTAACTAGTAAAACCTAGTAATATTATGTGTTTATTTACTTATATTTGAATAAATATTTAAAACACTACTTACGTAATTGCACCTACCACTGTTTGTCTCTGCATCACCCAAAGGTCTACTGGTAGAAAATGCCTTTGGCATTAAGTCCACCCGTGTACATTTCTGTCAAAATCAAAATCAAAAGTCATTTATTCAAACTAGGCTGAGAGTCAGCACTTTTTGAACGTCAAAATTAGATAAGACAGTCCCCCCAAAAAGCCCGCCCTTCACCACTTCCTAGTGCTTTAGCTGGGAAGAAGAAGTGGCGCAACAAACTCCCCAGCAGCACAGCTGTCTGTTATGTTGGAAGAACTTGATTCTATACAATAATAGCATATAACCATCATTCAACGATAAATGAAAATTTAATTAATAAAAAATAAAAAAATAAATGGTTTATGCAGTCAAGTTAAATAAACAATGATATGAAGTAATTCATATGACCTGTCAGTAGTCAAGCTAATTCTGGTGAAAGAACATAAACGTTGTCTTGAGTTAATCACAGCGACCAACAATTCTTATCGTTTAAGTAGTCGTTGATAGAATAGTATGCCTTCGAACAAAGATTTGATTTTACTTTGGCTTTAAACGCATTAAAATGTAAATCTAACAAAGAAGAAGGAAGCTTGTTATAGAAGGTTATACCAAGCCCAGCAAATGAGTTATGAACCCTATGAAGCCGGTGAAAGGGAGCACGTAGTTTGTCCTTATTTCTAGTTTTAATATTATGAGTATCACTGTTTTTAGTGTATAAGTGTATATTTTGCCTAATATATAAGATGTTAGCGAAGATGAATTGTGATGCCACCGTGAGAATACCAATATCTTTAAAAAATTCTCTCAGAGAAACTCTAGCACCTAGTTGGTAAATTGCACGAACAGCTCGTTTTTGAAGAACAAAAATATTTTGAATGTCAGCCGCTTTACCCCACAGCAGAATGCCGTAGGACATAACGCTATGAAAATAACTAAAATAGACTAACCGAGCTGTATCAACGTCAGTGTATTGTCTTACTTTTCTGACGGCGTAAGCGGCCGAACTGAGCCTTCCCGCTAGGCTTGATATATGTGATCCCCACTGAAGTTTGGCATCTACTGTTATGCCAAGAAAAACGGCCGATTCTACAGTTGCAAGCACCTCATCATCTAAGACGATGTTGGGTCCCAGATTTCTTACATTCGGTAAAGCGAACTTTATACATTTAGTTTTCTTGGCATTGAGAACTAGATTATTCGTGGTAAACCAATGCGTAACCCTTGAGAGTGCACTGTTTACGTCGTCAAAATCTTGTCTATTCCTGTCTACTTTAAAGATAAGAGAGGTATCATCAGCAAACAGTACAACGTCACAGATACCCTTTAAATAGAATGGTAAATCATTAATGTACACTAAGAATAAGAATGGACCCAGTATTGAGCCTTGAGGTACACCTAACTGAACTGGTAGCCCGGACGATTTCACACCATTAATATCTACACACTGGTGCCTATTATTTAAATAAGAATTTATAACGTTGAGAGCTTCATTTTGAACACCGTAATGACGTAGTTTACGCAAAAGCGTGTCATGGTGCACGCAATCAAATGCTTTGGAAAGATCACAGAAAACTCCAATGGCATTTTGTGAGTTCTCCCATGCGTTAAATATGTGTTTCAGCAGAGCAACACCCGCGTCTGTAGTTGAACGACCTTTTGTAAAGCCATATTGTTCATCATGAAGGAGGCAATTTAAATTAAAATGTCTTAGCAACTGCTTGAGTATTAACTTTTCAAATATTTTACTAAATGCCGGTAAGATAGAAATAGGCCTAAAATTTCCAACGTTATTTTTATTACCTGATTTAAATAATGGTATGACTTTACTACTCTTCATGAGGTCGGGAAAAGTTCCTAAGTCAACACATTTATTAAAAGTAATAGCTAGATAGGGAGCTACGATATCGATTATATTACTTAAAAGTTTAATAGAGATTCCCCAGTAGTCACCAGTGTTTTTAGACTTAAGTGTGTTAAAAATACTAACTACATCACGAGGCGTTACATGTTCGAAACTAAATAAGCGACTACATTTGGGCACACTACTATGCAGAAGGTTTTCCGCTTTAGACGAGGACGACTTTAAGTTGCGAGTCGTAGTTAAAGGTATGTTGGCAAAAAACTCATTAAATGCCTCAGCTACGTCAGCAGCTTCAGTAACTAATTTGTTGTTGACCATAATCTCTAATTGTTCTTCCTGTTTAACCGACTTACCCGTTTCATTATTAATAATTTTCCAAGTGGTTTTTACTTTATTATTGGAATTTTTTATTGTATCGCTTAAAAATTTTGATTTAGCAAAAACACAGATTTTTTTAAATAATTTTGAATAATTTTGGACATACTCTAGAAAAGGACTATCAAACCTGTATTTTTTCTCACCATATAACTCGTATAGTCTCGCTCTACTTTTATAAATACCTGGAGTGGCCCATTGGTTGAAGCCAACGGAGGTGCCATTAATGTTAATGGTTTTGGTCTTGAAAGTAGATTGGTATTCTTTTTGCACAACGTCAAAAAGGGATCCAAAGATTTTATTAGGATTCTCGTGTTCTGCTATAGATGGTGTAATTCTATATGCTATGTTATTTTTAAATTTGTTGCAACGACTAGCAGTATATGGCCTGCATTCTACTTTATGTGGTTTTTTATGTAATGGTAAAGGAAAGCTAGCCAATAATCCACAATGGTCAGATGTCAAGTCAGTTAATACTAATTTATTTTTGGCATCACAATCACTAAATATATTATCAAGACAAGTCGACGTAGAAGCCGTGATCCTAGTAGGTTCTAAAAACAAGTTAGTTAAATTAAAAGATCTAAACAGATTAAGAAGTCTAATACTTATTGGAAGCGTGCGCTGTGCGTGAAGTATTAAATAAATATCTGGGTTGTGGAGGTCAGATAGGCAGTCGCTCCAAGTAAAATACTGGTACTCAGCTGCATCCGGTTAGACTGGAAGCTGACCCTAAAACATTTGGGAAAAGGTTAGTCAGATGATGATAATAATAATATCAGCCTATAACTATCCCACTGAAGAACGAAGGCTTCTTCTGATAGACAGAAGGCAGGAGCGTTGATCATCACGCTTGCTCGGCGGTTGGCGATTTTTTTACAATATGTAGTGATTAAGGTTGTAATCTATCTGTGTGCTAAATTTCATCCAAAACCGTTTAGCCGGTTTTTCGTGATTGAGTAACGAACATACTAAATTTCACATTTATAATAAATTAGGATAAGACCATGTTTCCCCACAATCTCTGGTTACGATAAGCTTTTGTTTGTAAAAAAATTGACACCATTTTAATATTTCTATTCTCGAAAAACACTTTAAATAATTGATAACAAATAAATCAAAAACCTAACTCAACATTAAAGACAAAAGCCATACACAAATGATAATTTCCCTACCCACAAAACACCACGCAGTCTATTATTTTAAACAAACAAACTTACCTATTTGTGGTAATAGAGTGCTATGACCGAGCAAAAACCGATCCCGCTCCCAAATTGCGGTACATAATACTTCATCAAAATTAAAGTTCATTCGTTCCGTTCATTCAATAGAGTTTGCAAAATGTTTTAAGGGTGTATATTCATTACAGCGGAGACGCTTGGGGAGGAAAGTTTTGCGTCAGTTCACTTGTTCGGCGAATTATTCATGATCCCTCCAGAAATTTTCGATTGATTATACTGTTTAGAGCAAATTAACTTGACAATAAGATGGCGGAGTTTACAGTTGAGGGGCGCTATTATGTAAGTGGATTTGTGATGTCGATAATTGTTATTATAATGATGAATTTGGATGGTGTAAGTTTAACCTTTTGACCGCCACCGTCGGCTAATGCCGACAAGAAAACAACATTTTAGTGTCAAATTAAATAAAAGAATGATGTTACGAGTAATATTTTATTTAAAAATAGGGGACGAAAAGCAACGATTAATTGGTTATCGGAATCTCTATTCTTTTTTATAGGAAACATCTACAAAGAGAATAGCGCCGAATTTGTGGCTTGGCGTAGGAGGGACGCCGATGCATTTACGCTCTGGCGGTTAAAAGGTTAAGAAACTTGGAGTGGCTATATAGAATGGCTATCGGGGTACCATGTCTGTAATCAGACAAAGAAGGGTGAGGAAGAAAAGCGCATCACAAGACAGACAGAGAATTGGGTGACATAAATCGAAGATAGAAGAAAGCTTACTTATCAAACAGTCAAAAGTCACACCAAAGGATAGAGCATGAATATCCTCCTTCGGTTTACTTTAATTACTTTATTTAACAAGTCTCACGAGACTCCCACCATTTTAAGATCGAAAAAGATTATATGCCCGAAAGCCGAATGTAAATACACATGTACACGTGTTTGAAATGAATACACGTAAATCATTATAAAACTGTTAATTGATTAGGGGATTGGTGTTGTTTTCAAGACTAATACATATTACTATTTATTCACATTAAACGTATTTTTCAATGGCTTAACTGAAGAATGAATCATTTATGTTTGACGATACGATTTTTTTTTGAAGCCCGATCTCTAATTTTAATTTAGCGTAATTATAACGATACATATCAAAATAATTACCAAAGTCCAGTTTAGCGTTTTCGAGAGATTTCCATGACTAATAGCAATAACAAATCGTTTGCAAACTAAACAGACCAATACAAATAAATCCCCTAAAAACAATGATGTATAACCAATAATAAATACCTGTTTCAACAATTACGTTTAAAAAAAGTTTTATAACAATTTCATTATCATCATCATTTCAGCCGAAAGTTATCCACTACTGCACATAGGCCTCCCCTAAGCGCCGCCACATCAACCGGTTCTGTTCTTCCCGCATCCAGCGGACTGCTGCGGCCCTCACAAGGTCATCGCTTCGCCTCGTGGAAGGCCTTTCAACTTTACGTCTTCCGGCACGCGGTTGCCACTTCGGAACTTTTCGGCCCCATCAGCCATCTGTTCCACGAGCTATGTGCCCTGCCCACTGCCACTATAACAATTTACATTAACACAATCAACTCAGACCGCGCTCCAGTCCACTGCTGGGCAAAGGCCTCTCGCAGGCTGCGCCACAATACCCTCTAAAGTCAGCCCTTTAAGGTCGTCGGTACATCTAGCTGGGAGGCGGGCGTTTCACACTACGCTTGCCAATTGCGTAGTCTCCACTCTAAGACACGTCTACTGCACCGGCCATCAATTTTTCGATAAACATGGCCAACCCCCTGCCAGATTAGCTTGCTTACTCTGCAAGCTGCAAGAACTGCAGATGATTATTTTCCGGGTAATTTCATTACTGAACTTTAAAGAGACTCCGAGCATAGCCAATTTCATAGTGCGCTGAGCGACCTTGAATTTGAATAAGTCAATTTTTTTTTGGTTCCTAAGAACTAAAAATAATTTTTATATAGTCTATTATGAACGATGAATAGTATTATTTTGGTTGAAATGTTGCAATAAATTCGTAGTTATTCGTAGTTTTATTGTAAAAACAAGTGAATTTTACGCGATTATTGGGAAACTGTAACATCAGAAGAGCTCGATTAAAATAGGGTTGTCGCTTTCTAAAGTGTAAATGCGAGTTTCAGTGCAATGATAATAATTTTAGTACTAATTATGAAGAAATGAATAAAAGATTGTACTTATTAGGTACCTGGGACTTACACGTAACTGGCGAAACGGGTGTACCTACGATAGGTGCATCTCTGTGTACTCTTTTGGGATTACAGGCGCGATGACACGTTATGATGATGTATTGTAAGATCAAAACAATACAACGACAAAAAATGATGGATGTAGATAAGGCTCTCATGTTATGATACAATGATGACATTAATTCTACAGTACCGTATAATTATTGTCTCAATCAGAAATAAGTTACTGAATCTAAAAGTCATTAGTAAAATAACTTCAAAGGATTTGAATGCAAATGAATACAGAATGTATTAAATGTTATTTATTTTAACACAGACCGCAATGTTCACGCAAAGAAACAATCAACATTAAATTTTAAAATTAGTTTCACAAATAAATCCCACATCACACGTCCGCATATTCGAACCGTCAAAACTCAACAGCCCTACACAAAAGGCAGTTAATTTAAACATTGGCTGTAGGAACCAGCTGTTCTCCAATTAACGGGTCAACTCATTAAATTACTCCGCACTGGGTCTGGGAGCCTGGTACTCGCGTCGTTATGTTGCCATGTTGATTTTAAGTATTATAAACAGTACATGTGAGTACGCAGTTTATTTGCCTACTGTTAATAGGAATATGTGACCCTTTATCTCCCGTAGGAGTCTAAAGAGGTGAGCCAGGGATTGCAAAAAGGGGCTTTTATTTAGTTTGATCCCTCTAGATTTTAGCAGTAGCTTCAGACACGTATGTTTGTGTCCGGCATTCGATTTGCTTTGTGTAAATAATTTCATTACCACAGCTCTCAAAATGCCGAAGGAAAATATCGTGTGGAAACCGCCATGTAATACAACCAAAATTTCTAAGAGATGTGACATCTAACAACTCGCACTTGGCCCGTGTGGTAGATTACTGCCCACTCTTTCGCGAATAGAGGCCTTAGTCCCAGCTGTGGGAACATTATACGCTTATTTATTATGCCTATGTATTTTTCCCAAAAAGGTTTTCCAAAGTAAAAAATAACGAAAAGTTCCCATTCTGAAACTCTGACAACTATGTAGCTATCAAAAATTGTCAGACAAATCGGAATTTTTCAAACTCGCGAAGCGTGAGTTCATTAAACTTTTTTCCTCGACTCCCCAATTTACTTTCTATCGAATCCAATCTAAATTCGTTCAATTTTTTAACATAATCACCGATCGGATAACGCTGATATTCGCGAGACAAGAACGGTAGGGAGGGGAAAAAACGGGAATTGTAATAAACGATTTATCGAAGAAATCAGAGGAAGTCCCGAGAGACACGGGAATTAAGAACTCCGCTAATGAGATGTTGATTGCATCCAGTCCCGTTTGTCGTCTGCCTGTTTTGCATTAAATCTCCTTTTTAATATTTTCTCTCAACCGTTAAAATGCGGAATGCATCTTGTGATGTTTTGTTGCTTCGCTTTGTTTTTCTTATTCGTTTTTGTGTTCTTTGATGGAGATCTTAAACTAAAATAAGTCCGTTTGAATTCTTGCGCGATTTCTCGCGCTGGTATGCACTCTAGAGAAATATCTAGAACATCAGATCCTGTGAAGTCTGTTTTCTACTCAAGAGCTGTAATTATTCATTTATTTCGTTTAATCAGGTGTAAAGATGGCGAACCTATCGAAATGAAACAAATGCAAGTCGTACCTACTAAGGCCCTTTGTAAACGGCACGGTTTCTTTACAGTACGACGACTAAACCGCACCGTAGAAGAAACGTGTCCACCAACACGCTTCCATAGTGGTGCATATAACACTGACGACCGTGGGTGCAACCACAAGGCGAATAAACCGTAGTTTTTCTCTGCAAGAAAACTATGACTGTACAAAGGGCCTAAGGGTTGTGTTATTTCGTGCCACATCTTTCGGTTTCTAGAGTCAATAAACATCATCATCATCATCATATCAGCCGATAGACGTCCACTGCTGGACATAAGCCTCACACATAAAGGGGGGGATTTGCCATAATCGCCACGCTTGGCAGGCGGGTTGGCGATCGCAGTACGTTGGTAAAATGCATAGAGAACGCTGCTGCCCATTCTCTAGTAAGTCCCTTAGTCGCCTTCTACGACACCCATGGGAAGAAATGGGATGGTGCTATTCTTTTACGTCCGGCACCACACAGAACCAAGGTCAATAATAGCAGTGAATAATTGAAAAGTTCGGAATATCATTTTGGATAAGAACGCGGATAAACTGGAGGTTTTTAACATACATATATAAACTCACGCCTTCTCACTATGCAGACACTACAGAACGCTGCCTGCTACGACTCTAACATACTTCTTTTGCCTCGTTTAGTGTCATACATCTGGTCATACCCGAGCACCCAGCGGTTATGAGGGTGTTTATAAAGCGTGCTCAAAAATCCTTGGTCTACTACAATATCTATACAGGATTAATTGGAAAAAACAAAAACATCAAGCTCAAAGGGTGTTAAAATATGAACAACACAATACTATGGAGTCTTTACCGATACAAACGTCCACTGAATGTCCAAGCAAACTTTCATAAGAACCATTTTCCGTTCACACTAACAAATGCCGTATCAAGATCGGTTGTATACACGAGTACGTTGAATGTTTCCCCCCCAGTTCCGTGTTTCGCATGACGAGGCGCGATAAACTCAGCAATGTACGTGAAAATGTTTCGATAATGTGAAAATTTGCAGTGTGACATTATTACCATAACGTCGCATGGTGAATTAATCGTTGGCTGTAGCTTTTCGCGCGAACTGAAGTTATTGTTTGTTTAAATGTGGGTTTTATTTATGTAAAATATTTTTCTTGAATTTGAAGTTTTCTCCAGAATATCGTCGTACATGATACAACGTGTTTGTCAAGTTGTGCCTAGCTCCATTGCGAAAGCGTTTCGGAACTTCATATTAATTTTTTTTTAAACTTATGCTAAACACGCCCACTAAAAGACACGTTAAATTTACACCAGTGCAACCCATGTGCCATAACAGCAGTAAAAAATGTTATCATTCCAAAATACCAAAAAATATTTAACTACCCTCACATAAAACAAAAAACGAAACAACCCAACCGGCCATTAAATTGAATGAAAGAAAAATCGCTTACGTCGAAATTCATAACACTGCTATACACAGTCATGTTTCTCGTCACACTCCAAGAATACGGGCTAATCTAAAACCGTTAAGGGTTAAACCCGGACAGCCGGACAGAATGCCGGACACGTACGTCGACCATCTTCCTTGCGAAAACACGCTCGCCGGACGTATGAAACGACCCTTTGGAGCTAAGCAAACTGATGTTGTGTCTTCGGACGTGTGTTTTATGTTAGTTTTTATTGCCAACTCCAAATTAGAGATGGCAAATGGATAGATTACTTAGTGATTTGAATTTAAAGCATTAGGATGTTATAATAACTGTCCAGGGGCATCGACTAAATATGCTCATAAGTGAGGCAAAAACTTTGTACCCCTTTTTACAAAAGTTACGCGGACGGAGGGTTGTGAAATTTGGTACAGTTAAAGTTTATATGAAGAAGGAATGCAGAAATCTAATATTTTTACATAAACCCTATTAGAAAAACCTTAAAACTTCAATGAACTATGGTCGCATTTCGACCACTGGGCGACCACTTTATTTATCGAAAATTAGCATAAAAATTGTGATTATTGACGTGGGATTGACAGATAACTCACTGTTTATTTACTCGTTATGCGGCTCCTGCTGGAGAAGAGACTACCAAAAGGATGCGATAATGAACGTGGGTCCACCAATAGAACACCAGATTTAACGACGAGTAAGATTTATTAATCCAATCACCAAGCTTTGCAAATCACAGTTAGTATGTGGCATTTGTAAATCTTCCCTACTCATTGCTACATAATACAATTTTTATCCTTTTACACTATTCATAATTAACTTTATTCTCAGTTGATTCCATCTTGTTCGTCCGAGGAACAAACACACTTACTTATAAGGCACAAAAATTTCGCCGAAAAGTATCTGCGCTTACATTTTTCGATAACACCGCTGAAACGTGTAATATTGTAGCGTTGTCTCTAAGTTTGGCACATTGTTTCTATCAGTACCTGCCCATAGTCGGCAGTAATCACTTTCCATCAGGTAAGCCGTAAGCAAATTTTCAATCCATGAAAATATTGACCTTTTATCTGGCTTTTCTGACTAACTAAGCTCATCAGGATAAGCGGATCCCAGCGTGGAAGAACGGTCACTAAAATATAGCCGGAAAAAATCACTTAAAATGGTTCTCCAAGTGAAATAATGTACAGATGGAGTGTTAAAATAACTTTATGACAATCTTGAAGTAAATTCTGTAAACTAGATAATCTAATATCAAGTCAACACAAAAGTAATATTCCTAAAATCTGCTCCACAAAATAAGCACTACTAAAGTAAGCGTCCCGCAAACAAAATAAAAAAATATCTACGAAAAAATTTCATAGTAAACTCTTAACTTTCTCCGCGCCCATAATATCCCATTTCGTGAGTTTAATATTCAATAACCGCTTTTATACACAACTATTGGGGACGGGAATGTACACGGTGTTCCCATTCCGATCACGTACGCCGCTGTCTTAACATCTGGATTGTTTTGCAACATGCTGTAGCGTCTTGAACTTTGTTTTTAAACTGACATCTGTCTAGTCGCACTTTTTGAAAGTTATTCGGTGGTATTTACGTGGCCGAGACTTGGACAACTTTGAACTACGGTACTTTAAAATGTTGGAGCCGATGGAGGTGCATTTTAAACTCCATTTGCAATGTTTTGAAGTTCTTTATATTTTTGGTTGTTAGTGGTTGGGAAAATCACAACTACAAGGTGACCTATAATTACACGTTTCCAAATGTGTATTTATATGTCATAGACTTTCTGTAGAACAACGTAAGCTGTAAGTATAAGTTTTAAATGCAAATTCAGCTTCAATACCTTGCGTCTACCGAGAGATGTGTCCCCATGCACTTTACGACCTCGCCACAAAGCATTCCACCAATATCGCAGATATTAAGCACCCCAAAGACGACCATAAAAACTTTAATATCTCTTTGCTCTTTTAATTCATAGAAAGTTTAAGTAAGCCCGGCATTACATACGCCGCCGGCCGGGGAAAGGGGCCAAAACTAGTTGGCACACTTTTTGCATCCTGATCTCTCGTTGAAAAGGCTGAAAATTGCCGTGAGGGAAGTACATAACAAAGTGAGGATGAAAGTTAGGCCGGTTACAGGCCCCATCCAGTCACCAAAGCTATTCGAGCGTTGGCTCTGTAGAGTTTTTAATTTCGTTCCGCAGCCACTCGCGGGAAACCTCGTTACAAGTTTAAATTGGCATTTCTCGGAGTAATGGTTAGACGCCAGTGGATAACTTCCCGCGGTGTCTCCTTCACTTGGTCGGGTAATTCTTATTTAAAATGTATGAAAGGTTTCTTACAAGGTATTTGTAAGTCAAGTGTTTAGTGCATGGTGATATTGTGTGCCACTTCCTGGTGCGCGGGATAAGCGGTCCGTAATTGAATTCGTGTTTACCTCTGAGGTTGGCTAAATATATATCTATAGTTTAGTCTATGTTGTTCAGTTAATTTATACACTGGAAGTCAGTAGCAGTCCTGCTAGGGGTGCGGTTGTTCGAAAAAGATACCGTCGCCCCTGGCACACAGGTAACTGACCACATGGGTGGGTTTTAGTCAGTAAAAGTCTGACACGCTTTCCTGCTCCACCCAGAGCGGGAGAAGTTATTTGATGATTTTTCACCATCAAAAAAAAAGTCTCACAAAATAAGCCTTTAATGTTCCCACTGCTGGGACACAGGCTTCCTCTTCTTCGTGAAGGAGTAGGCTTTAATCTGCCCAGTGCGGGTTGGTCAAATAAAAACGCTGAATTGCAAATATTGCAATACCATAATTTAATTATGCTAGCCACGCTTCGAATATTTCGTATTTTTAACATGCTTTTATAAGCTTCACCTGTATGTTTGTTTGTTTGTAAGCATGTTTGTAACCGACTCCTTTGGACCTGATTTTGACCCACTTCAACCGCTCAGATTTTATTTAAACTTTGTAGACATATCGAGGACCGATGACCATTCAATAATTAAAAAATAGAAATAAATAATAGATTTAAAAATCTAAAAAACACGCATTAAAAACCAAACTAAAAAAGCAGAAAATAACTTCAAAAAAAAATTGGGGTGATCGATATTTATTGATTATCAAAATACACCTCACCCTTTTTGAAATTATTTTCTGCTTTTTAGTTTGGTTTTTAAAGCGTGTTTTTTCGATTTTTTTTATCTATTATTTATTTAATGAAAAAAGTACTACGAAAAAAACATAGAAACCTTGGTTGATTAAAAACTGCAGCCCTTCCATCTTAGTAAATCCCTTGACTCGTCTCCTACTACTAGCGGTTATCGAATTGATGGTGTAATTTTGCTGGTGGCACCACATGATCTCGTAGCCATTTGTCGTCCTTTATAAGAGCAGTTCCAAGTCATAAGGATTACAGATTTTAAAACGATTTTTTTCTCATGATAACGTATTTTACTCCGATGTACCTTCTACTAAGATAATAATCTATAGTAAACTAATAATAAAGAAAGAAGAAGAGTTTGTTTGTTTTTATTTTACGGTTATGAAAACCGATAGTTTATAATCTATCCATGGCAAACCGACAAACTGTGAACAAACCTTTATTCACAGTCAGCGTTTACAAAAATAATGCGTTAATGTAAATGGTTTCTTGCCGTTCACAATTTTTAAATACATTCTAAACTAACGATGTTTACACGGTGACCTTTACAAATAAATGAATGCATTTTTTGTTGGATATTTGTGAGATAGATCAGATATTCAAAATCAAAATCAAATTAAAAATAAAAAAAATCAAAAGTCATTTATTCAAACTAGGCTGAAAGTCAGCACTTTTTGAACGTCAAAATTACATAAGACAGTCCCCCAAAACGCCCGCTCTTCACCACTTCTTAATGCTTTAGCTGGGAAGAAGAAGTGGCGCAACAAATTCCCCAACAGCACAGCTGTCTGTTAAATTGGAAGAACTTGATTCTATACAATAATAGCATGTAATTAACATTCAACAATAAATGAAAATTTTATTAACAAAAAAAAATGGTTTATGCAGTCAAGTTAAATAAACAATGATATGAAGTAATTCATATGACCTGTCAGTAATTAAGCTAATTCTGGTGAAAGAACACAAACGTTGTCTTGAGTTAATCACACATTGTGTCAGAAACGACGCTCTGCCAAGTCGATGTTTTCCTAAACCACGATTTGCCGCAGGTGTGACTGCAATGTTCTCATGGCATAATGTTATGAACATTATTTAACATTTATTCATGAACAATAGCCAGGAATTGCTTGAGAATGACGGCACGGAACGTTTGCTCAGAAAACATCTCCAGAATTTGGTTAATAAGAGAGACCCATCTCACTGGCCCTGGTACGTGCGTTGTGTTCCTACAAAAGTTTGGATATAAACAGACGGATATTTGAATATATTTTTATATGCTCAGGTGGAAAAGATTTGGTTAGTATTTACTTCTACTGTAAATTGTTAACCGAGTGTGTTTGTCAGTGCCATCGTCACATGACTTTTTAAGCCATTTCTTTTTACACAAACATTTATGTTTAGGTAATCTTTTGTTTGTTTTTGTGTTTTTTGTTTTGTGTTTCATCTCTTTCTCAGTTAGTTTTAATATTAATCTGGCAGTCTGAGTATTTTATGCGGCCTACCCAAATGTCCTGTCTTTGGTATTGTTCGTCAAATTGTTGAGCTCCTCAAGTTCTGAGTTGAACTGTATGATTACTGACAAATGCATGCACTGAATGGACAGGTCCACTCAATCTGTGTGGTTCTTTCTTCAAAAGACCATTTCAGACACCGATCCACATGGTCTTCACATGATCTGACCAAGATTATGCCTTTAAAAGAGACTGTGACCTCTGAGTTTGTTTCGGCCTTTCTTCTCAGAGTAGTCAGATAGGAAACGCCGACCTCATGTAGTTTAAAAAAATATGATTGACGTGTAAAAGTGTTTGTACAAATCTACTTACAGAAATAAAATCATTTATCATTTATCATTTACATTGCACAAAAATGCTGCTATTAATAATTTTTTCAGGTCCAAATTTAAACAACCTAAACTCCGTTAAAAACGTTCGCTTTAGGAGCTGATAAAGTATCTAATCAATTGAAACAATCAAAAGAAAATACGTGTGAATGAAGCTAACTCAAAAACCACTAATCGGAACTTAAGCAAATTTATATGGGACCACTCGATAAGAACACTCTTTCAAACAAGAATTTTGAACAAAACAAAACTATTCGAATTAAGTACCTCCTTTTTTAAAGCCGGTTAGTGAGAAGCAAGAAGATTGTATCATTTAACTGGACATTGTACTTCTAGCCGAAAATGGACACCTAGTCTTGTTACCAATATCATGAACTATATTCTAATTAAAGTGATGCCACAATATTTTTTCCCTTTCTCTCTCTTATACATATAAAACTCTAACACATTCCCTTTATGTCGATATATAACTTTTATATACAAATAATACCTACATCCAAACACACGTCGATAACATCGCTCCCAATAATTCAATACGCTAAGACATTGAACACGACCAGTTTATGACGAAAAATAACTTTTACGAAGCAAATGTATTCCGTCGACGTCCGTATAACCGGCACACGGTATTAATGTTCCAGAGAGAGAGCTCTAAGAAACCACATAGTCTCGATATTGCCTTCACTTTGGTAATAAAACATATTCGAATGGAATTTTGCGGTGGTAGCCGCTAATGTTGGTTCTATGATCGGTTGAATAGACTTTTGCTCGCAATGTTTTTGAGCTTTCGCGTTTGGAACGCGTCGTGAAATTCTGTTTTTAAAAGTGTACCACCACCACCCAATTTTTAGTGTTTCTAAAATTGTTTGTTAGCTCATTTATCTATCCCTATCATTTATGAATCCCTATTTCCCTTGGTCACGGCATTACACGTGAACGGCTGGGCCAATTTTGTTAACCCTTTTTTTGTTATGATTGTTATTGTCAGTAGAAGGTTCATATGAAAGAAAAATTAAGAAAATGCGCGTTACATTACAAAATTTAAGAAAACTTAACGACCATATTAAGAATATTATACCAATGCGAATTCAATATTCATAGTTATGACAGGATAACGTCTGTAGAATCAGCTTGTAGCTAGACAAATTGAACAATAGCTGTAATAGGGTATTACAGTCATTTTTGAAAAGTGTCTTAAACCACTAACAAAACACAACATTTTTATTTAATCGATTAGTGCCATAAAAATGCATTTAAATTTTACATTTTCTTTCGCGCGTAATTTGACGAAAACGCTGGACGCAGTCGACGCCATATTGCTCTGTGGGTATGACGTGAGTTTGTTAAAAACAAATGCGCTGATATTTTGTAAGACAATTGTTTATAATTTCAAAATGACTTATTTTTGAACTTATCGTTGGTTTGCTGTTCCTGAATGCAAAATGTTATTTAAATAAAAATTACTTTGGTTACGAAAATAATAAAAGTACAAAGTTGTTCAGTTGACATGCCGTATGACGTAATAACATGGCAGCTATT
Organism: Polymixis lichenea; assembly: GCA_949091785.1. Taxonomy (NCBI): domain Eukaryota; kingdom Metazoa; phylum Arthropoda; class Insecta; order Lepidoptera; family Noctuidae; genus Polymixis; species Polymixis lichenea. The sequence goes on along the minus strand of OX420939.1, from coordinate 1,906,511 downwards.
ATTTAATGGTGTTCAAAAACAGATTAAAAAACTGAAATCTTTATATATTGTTATATTTTAACATTTATTTTGTTGTTTCATGAATTAAAACTAACATTTTCCGACTGCATTTTGCCTAAACTATTTCAATAATATATTTTTAGACTTTTCTCGAATAGAGTAAAACACCCTATTGAAACGTTTTTATGTGGCCTGCAACTGAAGGCTGCATGGCTAAATGATAATAGCCACACGGTTCCATCGTTCAGGTTAAGCTACGCTAGCTGCAGTTGATCCGTGGATGGGTGACCATCTTTGCATACCGTTACGCCTCCGTGCCTTTAAAAGCACATTAAAGCGTTGGTCCTGGCTTCATTCCTGGATCTTTGAGAGTAGTTACGGGTCGTCAGAAACCCCTCAGTCTGACAACCAGGGGAATTTGGGGTATTGTATGACCCAATAACTGTGTTGTGGCAGTCAGATAGGTGGTTGATCCATGTAAAATGCTGGTATTCCACTGCATCCGGTGATACTGGAAGCCGACCCCAAAATATTTGAGAAAACGCTTGGCAGATACTATCTATACTAGACTATATGTGGTCTGCAACAACAGTTCAGTTTGTGTAAATTGTAAATAGGCTTACTTACATAAATAAAGAGTGAAAGGGCATCTTCTAGGCTTACTGATTCGCCATCATCGATGTCATCCATCGCTTTCTATCAGCGAGATTGAAGTCAAGAGTAGGCCCATTTCGCAACAAAAAACACGTCAAATCAAATTTTATTTCACATCGGCACTTATGAAACGTCAGAAGCTAGACGGATGGTTACAATCGGTTGTTTCCTGTGGAGACGAGCCGTCAAGAAACTCCACGGTTACTCTTTCAAAAATAATTGGCTTTTACCATATACAAACAACGTAAATTATTTTTTTTACAATGTCTGACATATTCTCGTCATTATTTGACATTTTACATAAATAAAATTCTAATATCGACTTTTTATTAGTGATTGTCATGGAAATCATGTCACTTGGTTTAAATAGGTTCATTTTATTTATTTAGATTATTTAACATATTGTGAACGAGAGAACTATGTATGCCTTACAGACTGTAGATTTGTAGACGATTTTCTATTCTTTATTTTCATTCCTCTAAGTACCTGGTACTTATTGACAGGCCTGCACTGTCCTGCCATACCTATTATCACTGTAATTTTAAAATATTGTAAAAGCCAATTATTAAAACCGTGGAGTTTCTTGGCGGCTCTTCTCCGTAGGAAGCGACAAATTGGAACCATGCACCTAGCTCCTGACGTTACATATGTGCCCCATGCAGGTTTATGTGAAATAAATTATTTTGGTTTTGATTTTGATTACAATGTTTTCAATTTACAGTGTGTAGGGAGGACTGTGCATTGGGCACCAACAAGAACATTCGTACATTTCCATAGTAGGCACGCCTAATTCATTCACCTCACATTCTTTCCTTGTACACATAGCACCTCATTTATGCCCATAAATACTTGAGAGCATACCTTAAACTCCAGTATTGTTGACACACGCAGTGCCTGGTACATTTTTATAAAATGGGTCGCTCTGTGGTAGCAGCGTGTGGCCCTAATGTGCGTCGTTTATTCTTACGAGCCACCCCACTTACTCTCTTTATAAATAGTTACCTACATTATATTTATAGAACGTGCATGTGATAGTGGAACCAGGATATGGGTGATATTTTTTAAGGGATTTTCGTGTGTATTTTTTAAGGTTTTTTGGTCCACGCACGCATTTTCCCATGGGGTAGGAAAGAACTTCCAAATGACACGTGCTACTATCCTTATCAAACTCATTTTACTTTGTGCACTGTCTTACATAATTTTAATCATACATGGTGGGTATCGCGTGGTGTCGGACGTACAAGAATAGCACCATCCTATTTCTTCCCATGGGTGTCTTAGAAGATGACTAAGGAACGTACAAGAGAATAGGCAGCAGCGTTCTCTATGCATTTGACCACCATACTGCGATCGCCAACTCACCTGCCAAGTGTGGCATTTATGGCAAATCCCCCCCTTTCTGGGGAGGCTTATGTTCAACAGTGGACGTCTTTCGGCCAATATGATGGGTGATATTAATAAAATATATGAAATAGTACGTAGGTACTTGAGGGGCGTGTGACTCAGTAATATTCGATATCGATCGATCCGCGGTTGGTCCACGGATGGGTGACCATCTTTACATACCAAGACCCCTCCAAAGCACGTTAAGCCGTTAGTCCCGGCTGTCATTTGTGGATCTTTGACAGTCGTTACGGGTCGTCAGAAGCCCGAAAGTCTGACAACCAGTCTTACCAAGGGGTATCGTATTACCCAGTAACTGGGTTGTGGAGGTCAGATAGGCAGTCACTTCATGTAAAATACTGGTATTCAGCTGCATCCGGTTAGACTGGAAGCCGACGCCCCAACATACTTGATCTCGTTGAAGGACATGACTAATAATAAGGATTATGTATGTAAGGATTGTGTATGTTATGATATCATCAGACAAAAGCAGTGTTACTCCAGTGGTAACGGCCACGACTTACGAGTTGCAGGTCGTAGGTTCGAACCCAGGTAGACGCTTTACTTTATGTAAATTAGTTCATCTCCACTGCTCTCAAAACTGTGACGGGGATTACGGTCCACTCCTTCTCACTGAGAGGAGGCCTTTGTCCCAGCAGTGGGAATATTAGAGACTGATTATGATGGCATCCATGACAAATACGTGAGCCACTGCTGAGAAAACCTCCATGTATTCCATAAAAATAAATTAAACGTGATTTAAGAACCGAAACCCGTACTGCTACCACAGTGCGTTCGGTTTTATCAGTGTCATTCGATAATCCAAGTTTTGAGCGTGATATTAAAAGTTCACGTACGCGCGGACATAAAAATGTCGCGGTCACGCAATGGTTAGCGCCAAGAGTTGAAAATCGAACATTGTGTGTTTTTCGACGCGCTGGAATGCAGTCTGTTAGATTCATCATGCTGGGTTCAACACCTAAAGTTATTATTAAGTCCGTCCGAACGCGGTCTAACGGTCAAAAATATTAATATCACTATAAAATGTAGGTGCTCTTAAAGCTTATAATACAAAATTCCATTATAATTTAATATTAAACCGGGGATCATTAAGTTCATAATCCCGAAGTCCACAAGTTACTTCATCGTAAAACAAATTAATGCATTGACAAATTTCCTACCAAACTTTTCAAAGTTACGGCCCCGGCAGCTACAAATTGTTACTAATTTCTTTAAGTGCAAACTCGAAATCAACCGGCCGATTTAACGAGCTCGATACTCTTACTGAAAATGGAAATACCAATTTATTTTCAGCTACTCAAATAGCTTAGCTCAAGGGTTCGTGGATAAACGGCTAGCGCGGTATCGATCGTTTTTGAGGTTAAGCCGTCGTTGTGGAGATCGTGTCTAAGATGGGTTGGCGTTCTTTAAATATTGACAGTCAGAGACGTTTTGCTGGGAAGCCTGATTTGAATAAGGAATGAATTTTATTAAGTAAATTCCTATACAGGGTAGGGAAACCGACGCGAAACCCGTTACCATAGATTCAGTACTCGATTTTGAACGCGTTTAAATTTTTGGTCGGTTAATAAAACTAAACTTATCTTTGGTATACATTTTGACCGCTTTGCACCGTTTATGATTCTATGAAAGACCAATTTTTTTTTAAACCGAGATGGCAAAAATTTGCGCTAGAGGGCGAGCATCATGGTGTGTTTGTGCGTCGATTTCACTGTCTCCTTCTACTTTACGTAGTTACACGGAGTGACTACAACTTAGGTTGATGAGGTTTTATAGTAAGATGGTCCCAGTAACTACAGGGTCACAAGAAACCCCTTGACAAAACTGGATGTCAGATTTTCGAGCTTCTGTGTGGCCGTGATGACGAAAGCAATGCTAATATTTTAAGATCATTGAGTGAGAACTGAAGAAAACTTGACAGAATAGTACCGAGATCTTGATGGCAAAATACATTTCCCTCTTTTACCTATCAAGTGATCAACTATTAAACGGAACGTACTGTAGCGATCCATAATTGGTTCAGGTGGTAACAACTCCGGAACGTACCACCAAAGCCGAGGGAATTTAATGCGCCATTATTTACGGTCTCCAACGCATTATGTTTACAATCGGCCGGTTTTACGCCTATAAAATAAAAGTAGGCAAGTGCGAGCCGGGTCGCAATTTATGTCCTGTAGCACAAACAGAGAAATAGGCGCTCTTGATTTTCTGTAAACACTGTTTTGTGTAAACAAACTTTTTGGCCTTTTGGAGTCCTGTTTTAGGCACAGGAGTAATCGCTTATGTTAATAAAATGTACGTGTTTCGATTCGATAAATAAAACTTCAAACTCTTATGAGACCTAAGGCGTGCCAAATATAAACAAACATATTTAGCGTCACGCCTGAAATCCCGAAAAAGTTAAGTTAAAGTTCCATTAAATAATGTTTACAAGATTGCATTAACGAGTATTCCATCTCTATCTGCTATTTGTTCCCGTGGTCAAGCTTGTGGTTGGCAAGACAACGTTACCTCTCCGTGACACTTCGTGTATTTCCGCTCTATTTTCGTTTGTGACAGTGTAGAACTCGCCTTAGTCGCCGTCCACAACTATTTATGTTAAGGGCGTCTATCCACATGTAAAATATAATTACTGTTTGCTGCTTTGGTCTAGTGCAGCATTTCCCAAACCTATGGACGCTCGCGGCCTACTTGTGGATCGTGAGCGAACAGAACATACTTCACAAAAACATAGTTTCGATCAAAAGCATTTATCGAAATTCTGGCTCGCAGTAGCTGATAACTATCCTTGTCTGTGCCTAAAATTGAAGTTGATGCTAAAGCTATAATCCCCCAGCGGGTTCCCGCATTGTCGTTGCGGGGGGGCTCAGTAGCCGTAGTCACCCTCCCACGGTGAAGCGAAGAGGAACCCCAAGATGGGGCCGCTCGTCAGGGCTTTTGCCTCCAAGCCGACGAGACCGAGGTGGAGGAGTTTTAGTGGGTTACAGTCCCACATAACTGCGCTATCTCCCCGTGGTAGCGCAGTAGGCATTTCTCCAAGTTAAACAAAAAAAAAATGCCCGGGTCGATGGCGCGTTATGTTCCACGCGCGCCGTCAGAGATGTCAGCGACGACTGGTGGGGTCCGCAAGGGCCGGTGCCTGCCAGGGGTGCGGGTTGTTCGAAAGAGATACCGTGGCCCCTGGCACACAGACAACTGAGGGAACAAGGGTGGGTTTTAGTCAGTAAAAGTCTGACACGTCCTCCTGCCCCACCCAGAACAGGAGAAGTTATTTGATGATTTCCCGTTATTTAGTTATTTTATAATGACAAAAATAAGAAATAAAAACTTTCTTCCCATTGAAATAGCATTCCTTACAGGTATATAATCAAGTATTAAAATGTTCGATGTTTACTGAATGATTTTTAGTATTTGAACAATCTTTTATTCATGAAGTTATGTCCTGATTTTCTTCACGACAGCCAAGAGGTAAGTCCCACATTTGGAAGTTTGTGTAAGGTGGGTGGCGGACCAGTCAACATTGGGAACCACTAGGCTAGTGCACACAATTGTGGATAAGCTAGGTAAACGATGCATCTCTAAAATACCTTTTCTTAATATACATCCTTGATTTTACGTTATTTTTATAGAAACTAAAGCTTAGACTTTCGTTGCAATAATATCTGAATCCCCATTATTTTCGTCTCGAAAGATCCGAAGATTACTAACGACCCTGAATATTATTTAAGCTAGATTTCAACTTAGGTAGCGGTGCACATAATAACAACTAGAAATAACCTTGAATATTCTATTCTATTTTTGTTCATGGCAATGGTGCCGATGTCGACAATTCTGCCAATGTCAGGTGTGTTGAGAAAACGTGCGAAGGAAAGAAAAAAGTAAAAAAGAAAAAAAAAAAAAAAAAAAAGCAATTCCGATACTGTATTAAAAGTTTAAAGTGAACTTGTTGTTAGTAGGTACACTGAAACAAACAAATAAAAGTATTGTTAATATATGAATAAATATTTACATAATTGAGCGTAAGCTACACAAAAAACATCATAATTTAATGTCATTGACGCGGATAAAAAACATCAAAGCCTCCAAGAGCTTTGGGGAAAAATGTGTTAGTAGGGATGGGAAGTTAGTTGGGACAGGGATCTTTAATTTAGGGAGATGACTATATAAGTCATGGGTTGGGTTATTTCTGGAGCAGTTAAAAAAGATGTGCTCCAAAGTACCTTCATCCAATCCACAACCTTGAATATTAAGACGACGAGATGGTAATCCGGAGTGATCCGGACTTCGAAGGCAATGCAGGGGAAATGAGATGACTGTAGTGTTTAGTTATTATATATGGAATCCAGTGGAAAATAGATGAAGCTACAGTGGCGATAAGGGTGAAAAGCAATAATTAGGTGTCTTGGTATATTATGTTTCTCATATTTGAACCGACTTCAAAAAGGAGGAGGTTCTCAATTCGTCTGTTTTTTTTTGCATGAATATTCCGTGATACCTTTTGTAATTGTGGATCGATTTCGAAAATTCTTGTAACAATGGATATATGCCTCAGGGGTGGTCCCATATCAATTTTATTAACTTTGTTTGGGTATTTTTAGTAAGCTTCGATAATATGTATTTAATCCAGTTAGTGTATCTTGAAGCTGTTCTAATACTTCTTGTCACTAATAATAAATAATAATAATTCTTTACTTCACCAAAAAAAGTCATCATCTTACAAATTTAGAGACTAAGTGCATATTAGGCTTATATAACTAGGTCACAAAATTTTAATACTCTCACTCCTAAAGTAGGTGTATGTGCCTGTGTTTTAGGAGTCAGTGATTCTCCGTAACAAAACAAAGCCATATTATAGTAAATCAGGATGTTACAACAATAAGCGAATGGTGTAATCGAAAACACAAAATGAAAAACGTTTAACTTTGTGGTGAGGTGAATAAATGTAGGGTTTGAGTGTGTGTGTAGTAAGTGTAGGATGTGCGTGTGTATGCAGTGAGTAGGTGTAGGGTGTGTTTAGTGAGAAAGAGTGGGGTGTACACTGATGTTTACATGTCAAGTACTACTGGCATACGGATTGACGTGGGGTAGGTACCATAATATTTTAATCAACATAAAACCTAACAATGATCAGAAAATTGCAAAAAAAGGTGAGAATATATGAATTTCGCTGGCTACCTTAACGCATCCTCCCTGGGCACGCCACGATTGCAGCGGTAAGTCCCCTCTTTGAGGAGTGGATTGCGAGGCGCCACGGCGTTCTCACCTTCCACCTGACGCAGGTCCTTACCAGACACGGTTGTTTCGGGAAGTTCCTGTTTCTGACAAGGCGGGAGGAAACGCGCGGGTGTTTCCACTGCGTAGATCGCCCTGAGGAGACGGTGGGGCATACGGTGGAAGTCTGCCCAGCTTGGGCGGAGCACCGCCGTGTCCTCGTGGAGACGATCGGCGGCGGCGAACTCTCGCGTCCGGCCCGGGTTCAGCCCATGGTACGGAGCGAGAGTGCATGGGTAGCCGTCACCTCCTTCTGCGAAGCAGTAATGGTCGCGAAGAGGGAGGCGGCTCACGTGAGGGAGAGTATATGCGCCGTCACGGCCCTAGTCGCTTCAGGAGACACCCTGGGGGTCGCGAATCCCAGCCTGATTCCCGGCCACCGTCGGCGCGGGCTTGCGTACGGCGAGTAATGGGTAGCTCGCTGTCCGGTAAGGACCAAGCCCGGGACGACGGCGCGTTGTGTTTCACGCGCGCTTCAAAGAGATGTCAGCACCAACTGGTGGGGTCCGCAAGGGCCGATGCCGGCCAGAGGTGCGGGTTGTTCGAAAGTGATACAGTGGCCCCTGGCACAAAGGCAACTGAAGGAACATGGGTGGGTTTTAGTCAGTTAAAGTCTGACAAGCCCTCCTGCTCGAACCAGAGTGGGAGAAGTTATTCAATGATGTCCCATCAAAAAAAAACACATCCTCCCAAACATTGCTTCATCACACGGACGTTTTTGGCAAATTAGACCGTCTTTACAACAAAATGGCCATTAATTACCGAGTAACTTTACAAATTCCATCTTATACTTAGTATACCAAGAAACAACTTTTCTACAAAAATCTTCTCCAAAGCCATAATGGCAACATAAACTCCCAATGATCCACAAAACAACTAAATCATAAACCATAAAAATATACCATAAACAAGATCCATAACACTCAAATTTTAACCATGACTTAGTAGGATCTATTAAATCTGCACTATCGGACATTTATAGTCGCAAACTAAGAATCGACTTTATGTGAACGTAATAAAGATACCAAGTAATGGTTTCTATTCACGTTACGACCGTAGCACGTCGTAAGATCTGCTGACGATTGCAGTGCACCTGCGATACGTCTGCGGTTAAATGCGCCGCCTTAGTAGTGCATTCACCGTTTAATACCGTGTAGCTAGTAGATTGTTTTGGATGTATATGCAAATACGTACCTACCGCTGGGAGAGGACGCCCTAGAAGGATAAACTGGTGATGCTCTTCAGGTCAGGTGCGAACGGCGTGCGTGAATGAGCAGATCATCATCATCATATCAGCCAAAAGGCGTCTACTGCTGGACATAGGCCTCCCACAAAAGACGGGGATTTGCCTTAATCGCCACGCTTGGCGCCTGCCAAAAGGGTTGGCGATCGCAGTATGGTGGTCAAATGCATAGAGAACGCTGCTGCCCATTCTCTAGTTAGTCCCTTAGTCGCCTTCTACGACACCCACGGGAAGAAATGGGATGGTGCTATTCGTTTACGTCCGGTACCACACGGAATGAGCAGATGTATGAACATAAACGGAGCAAAAGGAGTATGTAAGGATCGAACCAAGTCTGTAGTTCCTGCCTGTGGCAAGAAAGCGTGAGTTTATGTATGTGTATGTACATTCAGAGGCGTAACTGTTGTGGGGCAGGCAGGGCACGAGCCCTGGGTGCCTATCGAAGGGGGGCGCAAAAAGTCTCCAAATATTAAAAAAAAAAACACCAATAATTATTTCATACTAAGAAATGTGAAGAGCTACTTGAACATATTTTGCAGTATGGAGATGAAAGCGTATTTCTAAATCTGCCAATTTATTATTCAAATTCACTTAAAATTGCAGCATTGCAAGCGATTTTTTAGCGAGTTGTAATTAATACCTTCGTTATTGAAGGCTATAAATTGTCAAGAAAGGTTGTACGGCCTGACTTTGCTCAGTGTAGACCGAGAAGATAATTTACGAAGGGGCGCAAACGTGATGCGTGCCGTAGGCGCATTTTCTATTGGTACGCCCCTGTGTACTCATAAGTTGTTCTGGAAGCTGCCCCATATACAACTGGCAAAAGGCTAGCAGGCATGATGACATACCTAAGTAAGTACATTGTAATGCTGGAAGTGCCAAGCTCGTAACCAAATTCTGGGCTGACTGTATTTAGATCGCTACCGACAAGCTAATAAGAGTGCTAAAGACGATGGTTTTATTTTTTGATTTTTCTTTCTTGACTTTGCCCAGATTCTTGTTAGGTTTGCTGTGCATGTCGTGGTGGCCCGTTTGTTATCTGATCCGCATCTTACGCCCCGAGGTGCGAGTTCAAACCCAGCCAGTACCAATATGACTTTTTCAAAGTTATATGTACTTTTTAAGTTAGTCTTTACTCTTAGACACCACTGACTGACGGTGAAGGGAAACATCGTGAGGAAGCCCTGGACTTCGGTCTGAAATCACCAACCCGCACTGAGCCAGTAGAGTTTTCAAGCTCATTCGTTCTCTGCATGAGAAGTGGCCTTAGCCCAATACCCGGGACGTTACAGGTTCGCTGTTAGGATATATAATTGTTTTTTATTTATGTGTAAAAATTTGTTAGTACCTATATTACTTCTAAGCTTTGAGATCTGTTTTCATTCCTGATCAATAATCAAATCAAAGTCAAATCATTTTTTGTTTATCAATCAAATAAGACTCGTCTATTATTGTGTATTACAATGGGAAACTTGATAAGTTCTACGTTGAGAAAGTTCGTAGCAAAAGCGTAGCGGTTACGTAGACGTTTCGTAGCAAAAGTCGTTAACGTACGTCAGTGACAGAAGCTGATTTCGCCAGTAAACAAAACAGCTAAGAAAATATTAATTTATTTCATGAAAGACGAAATATATACACCGTGACATTTTAGTCGTCTTACAAAGATGGTCCACTCAATGTATCCGTCATAACATACCTCTAGGTGCGATTAAAACATTGTTACCATTAATTAAGATAATAGATACAAAGAAAAATAATGAATGCTTTAGAATTATGAAACACCCTCCCTGTTAATAATATTTACGTATCAAACGGTAGAAGATATCTACCTACCTACCATTACATTCCATCATTAATTCCATCTCCATAACAGGGTGTTTCAAACTACGTCGTACGTAAAGAAAGAAAGAAAAAACATTTATTTGCGATAAACATGATGCAAAATAAAAACTTTTTTAAAAAAGAATACAACCAACTTCCCAAAAACGCTACAAAGTGAAAAATAAGTCAAAGTCAAAGTCAAAGCATTTATTTCAAATATGCACTTAAAAGGCACTTTTGAACGTCAACATTTACATTAAAATAGAATTGATTCTAGTCGCAATAAATAACTTCAATTACGGAAGGCGGTGACAAAAAATTTAATAAAATACATATCCAAAGTCCTTCTTTAATTCACTTCCTAAATTAAAGTTATTTTTCACTTTGTAGTGTTTTTTGGAAGTCGGTTGTTTTCTTTTTGAAAAAATTTTTTTATTTTGCATCATGTTTATCGCAAATAAATGTTTTTTCTTTCTTTCTTTCTTTCTATAACAGATTGCTCATCGATGTCTCTGCCACCTTATATAGTCTTAAGTGTTTTTACGATGAAAAATTTCCACGGGTCCGGAATCATGTAAAATCCATGATAACAAGTTGTGCGTCGATATTCCTACTACCCTGAAAAGTTCTTCATATTCCTGAGTACATACAGGTAATTTTTTAATCAGTGCGCAAACTATAACCATGAATTCAGCATATCATTCTAGAACCCCAGCGTAGAAATTTTTCGTTGGTTTTACAAAAAAAAATCAGCTGTTTCATAGAAAATTCTCATCAATTTTCATTCCATCACGCGCTCTTATACTAGCCTAACGCACACGTGCCGTCTCAGTGCTATATAGTTCACAAAGTCTAGTAAAAACTGTGTATTTTTGCTTGGAATATTTGCAAACGTTTCGTAAATCTGTAGGCTTAAAATCAGTGTAAATAAACACCACTTAACAACGTGTTATACTACGAAGTTAAAGAAATACTTTAATAAAAATACTGGATAAACAAGTGCAAGTTTTGGTCGTGGAGGGTAATTGTAATAATTATATACAGCAAGAACGACTCACGGCCAATCAACGAACACAGCTCCCTATTGACCAAATTTTTCAATCATATTTACATCGGCCACCTGGCCCTGCGGCAAAGTCATCAACCTCTCACTATTAAGTACTCAAGTTCGATCCGCGAAAAACGCGGTTCTTTTTGCATATTTTATCTTTTTGGATGTATCTATATCATTTTGCTGTGGGCAAATATTGAAAAACTGTGGATTCTGCTTCATATATTTTTATTTCATTCTATTTTTATAAAATAAAATTTAAAAATGCCGATCAACAGAACTCCCCCAAAAACATCTACAGATCCACTCTATGATTCAGAGCCGGACATGAAAATATCAGCTATGCCTAGTCTACAACCAGCTTCAAAGATTCAAAGATGTAAACGCAAACACCAACAAGGGGACGACTTGTCAGCATTTATGACTGAAATTAGGAAGATGTTTGCAGAGTTCACCGAACAACAAGATGAAAATTATAGATCACTGTTAGCAAAAGTAACCGACATAAAGGAACAATATGATGAGATAGATAAATCCATAAAGTTTGTATCCGCAAAATACGATGACATAAAAGCCCAACTTCAAAAACTGGAGTCTGATAACGACGATAAAGGTGTTTTCATACAGAATTTGGAAGAAAAAATAGAGAATTTGGATGTTATGAGCAAGTCATCTTGCATAGAAATTAGGAATATCGCAGAAAATAAAGGGGAAACCAAGACTAGCCTCTCTCAGATTATTATGGACACAGGAGAAAGTCTAGACGTTCAAATCAGCAAGTCAGAAATAAGAGATGTCTTTCGTCTAAAACCGAAAATTCGTACGAACAATACCAACGCAAATACGATAGTTGTAGATTTTACAACAGTCATAAAAAAGGAAGATTTTCTGCAGGCCTTCAAAAACTACAATAAAAGTCACAAAGATAATAGATTATCCACAACTGATATAAAACTTGAAGGTCCATCAAACCTTATATTCATGTCTGAACACCTGACCTACAAGAAAAAGAGGCTATTCTATCTTGCTCGGGATTTCGCTAAATTAAACAACCTACAGTATTGCTGGACGTCGTACGGGAAAATTTACATTCGAAAACAGGAGGGTCAAAATGCTGTAAGAATTGATACCGAATCAGACCTAATTAATATGAGAAATGCTACATGACTAATGGTGGTATTTTATATTTCATTTCATGCCTTTTATATTCCATTTCATGTCTTAGCTACGGAGGTCCTTCAGACCAATTTTTATCCAGACCCTAAATTTTGCATGTTTTTTTTGTTTACCATTTCAATAATTATTTTAAAAGTACTGTTTGTCACCAAAACTATTGATTACGTTAAGCAAATGTTATTTCAAATACAAGTGTCACACAAAACACAAATCTTATTACACATTTACCATAACGAAACGCCTAAATCACTACAACTACAATATCACCATAAACAAACTTACAATTACAACTACAAAACTATACTCCACTCAGAAAAATGTCTGTATTTGCCTACTCGATACTTCTACAAAACATACTGTGAATTACCGTATAAAAACACTAACATCTCCTTAAAGATCATTTGTACCCAGTCAAACCTTACAGAATCATCTGCCGTCCTACACATATTACGTAGCTCGCTCATTGTCTCGACCCTTTTATTTACTTATTCTAAAATTCAGTGACATGATTGAAATTTGTTCGGATATTGATAATGTAACCGTCTCCAAATCAATTGTTTCTGACATTGATAACTGTCATACACATTTACCACATTCCCAATCCAGTCGTTTAGTTATCCTTACCCAGAACATACGAAGTATAAACTGTAACATGCATGGCTTTGAGATAATGCTAACAGGACTTAAAGTTGAATGTGATGTGCTGGTACTGACTGAATGTTGGATATCAGCGTCTTCCACCATTCCCAAAGTTTCAGGATATCGTTCCTCTGCCACCAAAAACAATCTTAGGCAAAATGATGGAGTGGTTGTCTATCACAAAGCCCATCTTAGTTGTACTATCCACGAGCCTCAATTTACAGATAGTAACTGTTTGGTCATTATAAGTGACAACCGCACAGTAATTATAACTATATACCGCTCACCGTCCCACAAAAATATTGATGGATTCCTGTCTTCATTAAACGATATATTATCACAATTTGCACACTTCGAAAATGTTATGATAGTCGGAGACATAAACATCCCCATAAATTTTTCAAAAATCGAATATTCTGGTGAGCGATACCTTACACTAGCTGCCTCTCACGGACTCTTACCAGCTCACACAGAAGTGACCCGGGAAGCTACTGGAACATGCCTAGACCATGTACTCATAAAATCGAAGTACTCTGGTGTCACAATTATCCCCAGAACTTACCTAACAGATCATTATCCAGTTCTAACATGCATCAATTTCAAGCAGCCACGCCGTTTTGCTACCACCACAGTCACCAAAATTGACATAGAATCTCTAACACTGGCTATTTCGTCAATAAACCTAGATCCTATCTATGCATCTCAAGAGCCTGATTTTTTGCTTAACTACCTTACAACTAAGATACAAGAAGCTCTAGATCAGAATACTAAAGTAATAAAACTATCGAGGCGCAAAAAAATTATTAAACCATGGGTCACTCAAGGATTAATTCGCTGGTTGAAAAATAGAGACATGCTACACCAAAAGTCAAACAAGTCGCCAGATAATGAGACTTTAAAAATAACATATGTCCGATACAGAAATTACTACAACACTATTCTGAAAAAAGTAAGAAGGGAATATGACAGATCTCTTATTGCAGAAGTTAGAGATGACCCCAAAACCCTTTGGAAAACTATTAAAACTATTACCAACACAACTAAAGAACCCAATAATCCGGACGAACTTCTTAATCTACGCTCTACTCCTGAACTATCGGTTAATGACATCAATAAACACTTTGCAACTGTAGGTAAAAAGTTGGCAAATGCCTGTATTCAAACGCACCACAATCCGACACTTAGGTCTCCTGATAATATCCCAATAACTACTTCCGGATCTTGCCAGCTCAACTCATTTGTAATGAATAACGTGACTGAGAGGGAAATAGAACGGCTTATCGTAGGACTAAAAACAGATTCTGCAGTAGGCTGGGACAAAATCTCAAACAGATTTTTAAAGAACAACAAAGACGCTCTAGTTCCTCCCCTCACATACATCTTTAATGTCTGCCTCGAGAGGGGCATATTTCCCAAGAATTTAAAAAAATCTGTTTTGCGTCCTATACACAAGGGTGGAGACACAAATGTACTGTCCAACTATAGACCAATATCAATCCTACCTTCATTGTCATAGATCCTGGAAAAAGTTATCAATCTAAGGCTTGTAAACTACCTGGAAAAGAACAACTTGCTTTCAGATAAACAGTTTGGCTTTAGGAGGGGTAGATCTACTGAAGGAGCAGTGCATATCTTAACTAACTATATTTCAAACAACCTAGATATTGGTAGGAAATGCCTGTCAATCTTCCTCGACTTAAGCAAAGCATTTGACACTATTTCTGTTCCTATATTAATCAACAAACTAGATGGATTAGGGATCAGAGGCACGCAACTGAATCTTTTTAAGAGCTATCTCACTGGGCGAAAACAGTGTGTTCGAGTAGGTCAACTTACGAGTAGTGATCATGTAGTCGACTATGGGGTACCACAGGGCAGTATTTTGGGACCAACTCTATTTCTCGTCTACATTAACGACCTCACTAACCTCCACCTACCCCGAGGCGAATTGATCTCTTATGCAGACGACACTGCTCTCCTTTTCTCCGCCGATACTTGGGATGAGGTATACAACGCTGCCCAAACCGGATTTAATTTGGTGAAGAAATGGCTCAGGACCAATATTTTAACCCTAAATAGCGAAAAAACAAAATACTTGACGTTTAGTGCTCGCTGCCTCGGTGAAGCTATGGATAATCGTCACGTCTTATCCCATGAATGCTTGTCTGGCGTGAGATGCTCATGCAGATCTCTAGAGCGCGTCAACAACATCAGGTACCTGGGCATCATAATTGATAGCAACCTTAGTTTCAGAGAACACATTAAACAGTTAAGTGCACGCGTACGGAAACTAATCTATGTTTTCAAAAATCTCAGACATGCAGCCGACGCTAAGTTACTTAAGCAAGTTTATTTTGCGCTTTGCCAGTCGATACTTATGTACTGCATCTCGTCCTGGGGAGGAGCTCCAAAAACCATCTTAAAGAAAGTTGAAATAGCTCAACGAGCTGTTTTAAAAACTATCACCTTTAGGCCTATTCTATATCCCACAACGCAGCTATATCAGTCATGCAAAGTTCTCACCGTTCGTCAACTTTTTATTTTTAGTATAGTCCTAAAGCAACACGGTGATCTCATATACGATCCAAACACTTTACGCAAGCGTAGAAAATATGCAGTATGCAAACGAACATTTGTTCCCAAAACTTCTTTTATAAAGAGATTCTTCATTTTCCTTGGTCCTTACCTGTACGACAAAATCAACAAAATTACCAATATTTATCCACTCAATAGGACACTCTGTAAAAAGCAAATACAGAACTACCTACAAAAACTTAGTTATGATGAAACGGAAGCGATTTTAAACATCGCCAAATAGATAGAGTGATGACTAAAAATAATACTATCTTACCCACTCATATTGAACAATAATCCCATTAACGTCACACACCCATCCACTCACACTCAAACACACACACACACGCTAACACACCCTTGTTTGTGTAGACGTCCATGCGAGGACTATAGTTTTTTATGAACAATCCGAGGACGCTCTGAAATACTGTCTTAACGGCCTCGTACGATATTTTTGATAAGATATAAAGCATCAGAATTCGAAATATTATTTAATGAATCTATTCGTGTAGTGCTGTCAACACTTTTTTTCCGCCGTTTTTTTATGAACAGTGTGAGGACTTCAAATACACTGCTCATTCTTCAAGCCACATCCTTCCGAGGACGTTTGTGTGAGCCTTCCGAGGACCTACTCACCCGCCTGGACATGACAATCCGAGGACTCGTTTTCACACACTCTTCCTTGAGTTATGTACAATGCGAGGACCTTGTGTTATACTTTTCAGAAACAATCTGAGGACTTTTTGAAGAGCCCTATGTATACAAAACGAGGACCTCTACCTAAGTATTTCGTACCTTGACCTAAATATTTTACAAAGTTTTGCAGTATTTTTCACACATTTCTTAGATTAAGTACTATCCGAGAACATTTCTTTTGCCGCCAACCAAATTTACTATAACTATCATGGACTAAGGTAAGATCTTTGAACATATTACTATTTAATATATATGATTCAGATAATTTTACATGTATTATTGAAATGCTTTTCATTCAATTAAAGACGCAAATAAAAAAACGAAATTTATGTTTATCGCTTTATAGATTTATGTTACAACGTACGTAAATCATCGTACTAAAAAACAACGTACACATTGTTTTTTAGTACGATAATATCGAAAGCCACGTGGTATGTAAGCGAATAATAATTCGCGTTAACAATTTATATAGGTGTTTTATATTTTAAATCTATTTAAACTATATTCGGATGAAATTTGACATGCGAGTAGTTGGTTGGAGTATAATATGAAGGTGTTCATTGTCTGTCAAATTTAAAAGGTATTTAAGACATTGTTATAACAATGCAACTACTTTTATTTAACTTGCATTGGTATCTATTTGTGGAAGTTTCTATTGTTTCAAAGTAAATATTATTCTTTAAATCAATTGTTTATTCAAAAAATAAACTTTCTCGTCACTACTCATATTGCTCGAAACGAGACGACACAAAGGCAAAATCTGTTCAAAGAGAAGGTTCTATGCTATTACCTATTTCCGTTGCTGCTTCAGAGAAGCTGCGAAGTAATGTTCTTTCACGAATGAACATTGATGAAGTTTTGCTTATAGTCAAGCAAGAACCTACCCTACCTACCCTGCGTACCCTGCCTACCCTGCCTACCCTGCCTACCCTGCCTACCCTGCCTACCCTGCCTACCCTGCCTACCCTGCCTACCCTGCCTACCCTGCCTACCCTGCCTACCCTGCCTACCCTGCCTACCCTGCCTACCCTACCTACCCTACCTACCCGGCCTACCCTGCCTACCCGGCCTACCCTGCCTACCCTGCCTACCCTGCCTACCCTGCCTACCCTGCCTACCCTGCCTACCCTACCTACCCTACCTACCCTACCTATTTTTAAAAAAAATTCTCTCCGTAACAACCATCCTCGTACTTCAAGGAATATTATAAAAAAAGAATTAGCGATATTGGTTCAGCTGTTCTCGAGATTTGCGCTTAGCAACACATTT
Source organism: Polymixis lichenea (assembly GCA_949091785.1). Taxonomy (NCBI): domain Eukaryota; kingdom Metazoa; phylum Arthropoda; class Insecta; order Lepidoptera; family Noctuidae; genus Polymixis; species Polymixis lichenea. The sequence continues at coordinate 1,888,713 of OX420939.1, read as the reverse complement.
AGCGATTCATTTTTATATATATAGATAGCTTGTGCCCGCGACTTCGTACGCGCATATCCCGTTTTTTCCCGTTCCCATAAGAATTTCCCGATCCCGTATAGCCTATAGCCTTCCTCGATAAATGGGCTATCTAACACTGAAATAATTTTTCAAATCGGACCAGTAGTTCCTGAGATTAGCGCGTTCAAGCAAACAAACAAACAAACAAACTCTTCAGCTTTATATAATAGTTATAAGTTATAAGATATGCTTGCTGTAAGCCATTGAGGAGTTGGATGATTTGCAGATTGTTCTGATAGCATCAGGTCCATAATATAAGAGTCCCCATGTAGACGAATATAATAAGTAGAGATCGGATATTCCAGTGCATATAAAATATATAAACTTCGAGGAAGTACGTAACAAAAAGGGGGATATGTAATAACATCTATAAAATACCGAGATTTAAAAATCATGATTATTACATTTTCTAGTACAGTAGAATCCGTTTATTATGACTCCGGCTATATTGACCAACCGCTTATTATGACGTAATTCACAACGAAGTTTGGTTTTCATATAAAATTCACTATAACAAAGTCGGATACTATGACATGCTTATAGTGACAAGTTGCTCATTGTGACCCATTTTTAATTAATTGTGTCGAATTATTGTGACTGACGTGATTCCTTACACCTTCGAAACAAAGGAATACCCGTCAGCGGCCCTATGTTTTGGTAATCTTGACTTCAATTTGTTCTGCAAGCTCGATAATTCGTTTAAAAGTTCGACAAAACATTGTTGTACGGACAACTTTTAATGTTGAGTTATCTCTAATTTGATTCTCTCTATCAAATTAAATGAATAGTAACATAAGTTATTTTTTTCTACAAAATGCTTTGTATGACGTCCGCTTAATATGACGTATTTGTTATTTCCCTTCGATGTCATTATAAACGGAGATGTATGAAAGAACGTATGTATTATATTTAATGTTAGTATTGTATAGTATCATAATACTTTACTTTAAATTAATGTTTATTAAGTTTGAAACACCTTTTTTTATGAATGTAAAAGATATTTATATAAGAGAAATATATACTTATTTTTTTACTTTGCTCTTTTGTTTACTGTATAAAACCTATGAATCCGCAAAAATACTCATACTAGGATACACACTATCTGGTCCGCTTACCATTCCGAGGATCTGAATACACACTGTCTGATATAGCTACTCATCCGAGGGCAGGTGTGTTAAATTCACACATTAGTCCTCGGATAATACTACAAAATTTAACTCGTGTGTAAGGCGAGTGTGTAAAAATCGATGCTGGCGCCGCGTAGCGGTCACACACTGTCGGTGTGTAGATATGAATTCTCTTAATCAAAACGAGGTTTGGGTGACTTTTTCTTATTACTTATACATACAGGTTCAGAATCGCACGACAAATACGATGCAGTGGATAAGTCAATCCGAGGACCCCCGAAAATGTCCTCGGTTTGAAAATGTCCTCGGAAGTTCCTCGTGTATTCAGGTGCATGTCCTCGGATAGTACTTAAAACAAACACACACACACACACACACTAACACACACACGCACACACAACGCTTACATTTTTCGTCTCACATTGTGCATACTTTCCAAGTTTCCATATATGTACATTGCAGTCTTATATTAATGTTTAAAACCTGAAACATGGCTACTAAATGGTCACCATTTATTACGGGGATCAAATGTAATCCGAGATACAGGTTTACCACCTAGTTCGGATGCAGATAGTCCCAATATTACAAACTTTAAGCCTTTACTTAATATATTGTCATTGTTCAATTTTGTAATAAGTGTTCTTATTTTGGTGAATAAATATTTTTTTTTTTTTTGGTGAATAGAAAAGTGCACACACCTACGAGGTCAAAATGTATGGGACAGCAATTTTTTTTTGTATAACCGACGAAAAGCCATGTTCAAGATCTAAGTAACAATAAAGTTGAACGGCAGATTTCGTACCGCATACTTTTTATGCTGTCCTGATAAAGAATTTGTACCATTTATTCAGGCAACTAAGCCTTTTATTTTCGTGCAAGTGTACTATTTTTAGAAGTTGGAATTTATTAATAATATCTAATAAAATATTGTCGTCGGGACGACTCATTGAGGCTGCTTTCCGAATGAGAAAAATATCACTCACAGGGATCACATCAATCATTTGGTGCTTTCCGATTTAGATATCACGATTATGACAGCTAACAGCTGTCATTTTTGTCAACAATACGGAACGCTCGTGGACGCGCTAACAGTGCTCATTCAGAACCTATACACTATAGTTTTCTTCTTCTTATTTGGTTAGGTGGCGAGTCTAGCCAGAATCATTATTTCTAACGAATCTAAGTTAGCTATTACACATGTCATGACGTCATCTATAAGGATTCACGGGACATCGTCATCACGCTCACGTTAAATCGGAACGGGTGTGAGCACGCTCAAATCGATTTTATTGTAACTCGTAATGCAGTCCAGCCATCAAAAACTGCGTGCTCGTGTGCACATCCGGAAAAAAACGCGCCAAATTGCCTGTTTGAACTATACCTTGCCTGCTCTAACTTAGACAGAGTGTAGGCAAGGGATATAACATCACATGTTAAACATCTAGCAATATTTCGCTCCGGAATGTTGCAATTGTTGTTATTTAATATTATATGTTTATTATTGATTTCTAAGAAATAACATTAAATATAATTAACATTAAGAATGAATTAATCATAAGTACAATAAAATAAATCTACTTACAAAAACAAAGTATTGTTGTATTTACTTACACTCAAAACCCTATCAGAACTTCATCATCATCGAACTGTTGCAGTCCGTTGCTGGACATACATTGACATATATATAGGTATCTCCTAATGCACCCCACTGAGTAGGTACGATCCTAATCTCAATCTACCTACATAATGGTTAGTAAAACACTACAAAGATAGCGACAAGCAATCTAGAATATTTACTTTATCACCAAAACAATGTTTATGTACCGAAATGTAACAATCTAAATTGGTACACTAGTACAACCTTAAAAAATAAAATTGGTTATAATTTTTACGTCCCAACTTCTAAAAATCTAAGAATTTGAAAAGGGCTTCTCTATCATATTAACTACCAATTAAAACAAAAAACATCCCAAAACACGAAATATTGTTAGCGGTACGAAACGCCCATACAAGCCTGCCGTTCACCTTTAAATCATTCATTAAACGTAAGTTGTGCCTGAAAGCATTTTATACCGTTAAAGATTATATTGAGGACACAAAAGCTTGGGATTGACCTGCTCCAATTTTTGCATACTAAATGTTGTTTTTGTTTTTGTTTTGCAAACTTATACTCTTTGACATTTGATAATTATTATATACACATTGACATGAATATCTACTTTGAGAAGTATAATATTACTATTGTTTTAATTATTGTGAATGTGAGGACTATGTGGGTCATATATTATTTTTTTTGAGTTTTTTTTTTTAAACTCTTTCTCAGTTAGTTTTAATATTAATCTGGCAGTTTGAGTACTTTATGTGGCCTACCCAAATGTCCTATCTTTGGTATTGTTCATCAAATCGTTGAGCTCCTCAAGTTCTGAGTTGAGCTGCATGATTACTGATAAATGCGTGCACTGAATGGACAGGTCCACTCAGTCTGTACGGTTTTTTCCTCAAAAGACCATTTCAGACACCGATCCATATGGTCTTCACATGATCTGACCAAGATTATGTCTGGACTTTAAAAGAGACTGTGACCTCTGAGTTTGTTTCGGCCTTTCTTCTCAGAGTAGTCAGATAGGAAACGCCGACCTCATCTAGTTTAAAAAAATATTATTGACGTGTAAAAGTGTTTGTACAAACCTACTTACAGAAATAAAATCATTTATCATTAATCAAAAATTTCTACGCAAGGATACGCTGAATTCATGGTAACAATTTGCGCACTGGTTAAAATTTTATCCTGTATATTATTATAACCTCTATTTCACACTATTATAGTTATACATTTTATAGTACAGAATTCCTCCACCGACTAACAGAATTTACATTTTCGCTGCGAGAAAAAAAAATAAGAACATTATTGTACATTTGGTTGGTGTTTCGCGAAAAATATTACATTATGTAGATGAGGAATGTATTAAGCATGCGCCGCTTACACGTGAATATTTAAAACTCCTACAAATTGTGGCGGACGAAGCACGCGCGAATGTCGAAATAAATTTTTCCGACACGTTGTATAACGAAAGATCGTAATTTTCGTAAAGGCCCTTTGGGTTGGTACTCCTGGTAACAAATGCAAGCACCATAAAAGCCCGAATGTTCACAACTGGACATGAGTTTACAAATAGGGTCGTGTCATCTCATCCATCTTTAAATTTATGTAAAACAGTTCCGTGAATGACGTACCGGCCGTGTCTGTGTGACCGCGTTGTTCTTCTCAACTACGCAATGGATTTAGACGCTGTTTTTACCATAATTTCGAGAATTTGTTCAGTAAGATGGATATGTATAATGCAATGATATGAAACTTACATATAAACATACAAACATTCAGAAAATCTCGTTGTTTTATCAAACCGTGTAAGCAGGACAGTGTCGCTAGTAAGTAATAAACAGTTACAACAAGTTCAAAATAAGCTAATATTAACTATTAACTTTTGCAAACGGCTCCACCCGCGTGGAGGTCGTAAATTATCCCACGGGAACGTACTACCGGGATAAAAGTATCCTGTATGTTAATCCAGGTTATAGACTATCTGCGTGCCAAACACCCAAATCTGTTTTTGCGTGATGAGTTACAAACATCCAAACATCCAAACATCTAAACATCTCAATTTCCAAACATCTAAAGTTCACATCTACAGGGTGTAACAGAAACCCTATTGCTATCCTTAAGCACTAAAGATAACAGCTGGTATAGAATCACTTTATATAGTTTCAGCTCAAAATAAAATACTCTAAGAATTGATACAAAATTTATGGTTTCATTTGTTTCTTTAATTCAAATCATAACAAACGTGTCACTGCACTACGTAGGTCAATAACTTTCCACGTTACTTGCCAATATCACGATAAATCTCTTCCGAGCGATGTTTTTATTTCAATTTGAAAAGTTCAGTTTCTGGTATCGATGTATAAAAAATTCACATAACTTCCGAACATGTAGAGATAGGATTATAAAACCCTTCCAATATCGTTTGATATCATCCAAAGGAGCCGTACCCTCGGTATGTATATACCCTTTCCGTTACACGTTGTATACTAATGATAAATTAAATTATAAAGCTGAAGAGTTTGTTTGTTTGGTTGAACGCGCTAATCTCAGAAACTGCTTGTTCGAATTGAACTATTCCTTTAATGTTGGATAGCCCATTTATCGAGGAAGGCTATAGGCTATATAACATCACGCTAAGACCCTTAGGAGCCGAGCAAAGAGAAAAAAGTCACGAATACGAAGTACTCGCATAGACAGGTGATTTGAAGCGACAGGGTGGGTCGGGGGAGCAAGAAATTTGAAGCGAACGAAGTCGCGAGCAGAAGCTAGTTTCTAATATTACTAGGATATGATGCTTTATATTATGAAGTATTCACGCATTGAGACAGTTCTTGATGTTCACAGAATAAAACAACAGATCAGCTGCTCTAAGCTTATTTGAAATATAAACTAAGTATAGCCAACATTTATCTGATTTAAATTTTAAATCGCACTTGACAGGAGCAGACCACTTCACTCGAATCTGTCTAGACTGTTATGCCTTTGTTTTGTTGTAAGTGTTCGCCATTTTGGTAGGTAAGGTTTTGATACTATGTAGGTACTGTGAGAGAGGTACCTACTTTCATTAAAATATTTATTTATTACTAAGCGTAGTTATGAAGGGATCGGATGGTAATTTGACGTTTTTCTTCCAAGACGTGATAGTGTGTGCGTGTGTGTGTGTGAAAGACTTCCAGGAAAGTTAAGGCAACTCATGTCCAGGTACAAGATTATCAGCAGGTGCAACGTTAGGCACCCAGGTCGTCTTGACTAGGTCATGTCACTGGATGGTTATAAAAAAGTCTGCAAATCTTCTCTATCCAATAACGAACTATTATAACAATTAGAGACTCTTAATATTCTCAAAGATAGGATTTGCACATAATATAATTAAAAAATATGTGGTTTGTTATAATGTTGACAGCACGGTTGGCGCACTGGTTAAGCGATTGACACTGAACAAATATTTGTATAACCTACCAGTAGTTGTTCCGGGTCTGACTGTTTGTGTATATGAATTTAAATGTTTGTAAACGCACCCACAATACAGGAGTAATTCCTAGTGTGGGGCAACGTTTAAAAAAAAAGAAAAGAAGAAAGAAAGAAAGATATTTGAATCAAGTCTAATATAATATTTATATTATATTAGGCTTGATTCAGTGGCGTGCACAGAGTTATTAGACAAGGTAGGCAGATTTAAAAAAAATGCAAAAAAAAAAAAAAAACGGAATAACCGATTGCTCTACCTACACAGCATGCAATCAATGAGGCAAATCAATTAATAATATTCTTCTGTATTGAATACACGATTGACTTTACCTTTAGTTTGTGTTAATTGCGAATCCGGTGTACAAGTACTTTTCACGATCACTTGTTTGTTTTTTTATTTCTTCGAAAGATAGTTACGAAAACGCATCATTTTTTCTTTTCTCTAAACACACACCACCTGCACAAATTTCACGGTGAATATTATCTATTTTTCACACTATTATCAACGTTGAAATCTTAAATACATGCTATCCTAGCTCCCAACCAAAACAAATAAATCAAAACAAACAATGGCGTCAGAATATAAAATAATACAGACAGATAAATAAATAATGTTTTTTTTATGTAGCGACATTTCAACGAAACTATGCAATTTTTTAAATAGTCGCATAACCAACTTTCTTCGGAACACTTCGGTAAGTTTCGTAATTCGTCATGTCAAAAGCCACTAACTACCTTGTACGTTTGTGTGCGTTATTCTTACATTGTGTGCCACGTATGTATAGGAACGCACACCCAATGAATCTACATGACCACGAGAGCACACATATAAACATCAAGACGCGAATAATTAGTATCTCTCCCGAAACACTCAGCGGCGCTAGTCCATCGCAATGCGAAGTTGCATCAAATTGCACGAACGAACAGGTATTGCATTGGTGATAGTAATGATACGACCGACGTTCGTCAGGTGGAGCTGATTTATGAATAAAGTTTTTTTGTTTTATTGTTAAAATAATAATAGTTTTAAATATTTATCTGATGCATGTAGGGTAATCAGTGTCTTTCTGTTTTATGGACTGCACGCCACTGGCTTGATTCAAATATTACATTTATGTTTCATTTTCAGCTCAAGATAACACTAATCTAAAGCTGAAACGTACTGTATCCAGGTACCTCTTTGATACGATTTCAGTGCGTTTGGTTCAAGTGAAGGAAGACTTGGAAATACAAAATTAGGATACCTAGATATCCTATTTTTGTATTTCCAAGTCTCAATGTGCGCAGAGTTTAAGTGCTTAACTTCCCACTTAGATTTTGTACAAAATGGATATTTTATTTAGAAGAGAAAAAGTACTAATCGAAATTTCAAGTTTATGTTTTACACAAACTTGCAATCCGAACTGACAAACAAAAGTTTCACTTTGATTTAAATGTGTAACCTTATCAGAAAACCCACTACGTACAAACACAAAGTACAAATGCTAGATTTGCTTTGCAACTAACGACTGTACATTTTCTTTGTTTTGGTAATGTAGTATACGTATTCATTCCTTTATCTCAATAACTTAAGGACTGATGATCGACCAAACAATCGGCCTGTTTCAATAATCGCCTCAGCCCACAACATCGCCTTGTATCACAAACAAGGCGATCAATCAACACTTTGACAACTCATGAATAACACCTATTCTGAGGAAAGTTTTACAAAAGATTTATTTTCTTCGTTGCCAGCAAAGATTGATTGATCTCAAATAAATATGAATAAACAAAATATAATGGAGTGGACGGAACGTCCTATTTCAATTTGGGAATAATCTTTTTCTTTTTATCTTGAGGTGGAAGAATGTGGGATAAAAGATGAGCCAGAAGTGAGGTTGGCAGTAGTAGAGCTATGTGCCCAGGGTGTGTTTATTTTACAAAATCAAACAGCGATCTCATGCAGTCGTAGGCATCTTCTCAAATTTAACAATAAAGACCCTTATTGCCTCTGACTGCATGAGATTGCTTCTTGCTGCTTGAGTTTCTTGTTTCCATCTTTTTTCATTAAAGTTCACTTTTTAGGCAGTCGGGTTTATTGATTTTGTATTATTTTTTATTTCACAGTCTTTAGTTTGTATAATTATTTTTGACGTAAATGAGAGGTATTTATGAAACTCTTTATTTTGATACGCCACTCAATAGGTATTCAGAAAAAAAAAAATTGTTGAAGACAAAATATGGCGACAAAAATTTACAATTTTGCCATACCCAGTGTCACTTTCACACTTAAGACGAATCTAACGGCAGTTCTCAAGCTGAAATCGATCAATCCGTTTAGGCTACAGAGCGTGCCAAAGAAATATACATACATACATACGTACCCTCGAAAAACATAACCCTCCTTCTAGCGCAGTCGGGTAAAAACAAGATATTACTATGACCTAATCAGGCAAAATATGAATTATACTTTTAGAACCGGTAACACCTACATTTTCTGCAAATAATGATTCTTATTCTTCCAAGTTTCATACTGGTAATACAGAATAAGTTTTAATCCAGTGCGCAAATTGTAACCATGAATTCAGCATATCATTATAGACCCCCTAGCGCAGACATTTTAGGCGGTATTACAAAAAAAAAGTTCAGCTATTCCACAAATTTTGACCGCGTAGGTATTGCAGTTTTCTATGAAACAGCTGATTTTTTTTACGATAGGACATACCATTTTCGAGATATAAGCAAAAGAAAAGAAAAAAATGATACAGTACTGTTTTTGCGCCCAAAATCGAGGTGTTGGTGTGAATTTTAGTTCTTGACAACTAATTTCATTCCACACCTTTTTAATCGCGATTAAAAATAGTCAGATTTAGTTAGAAAATCAAAATTTTATGTTGAATAGAATAATGAAATTGACAACAACAGAATAGCAAAATTACCATTTTCACTAAATTAAAAACTCAGTGCAATCTTAGTGCTGTCAAACTAAAATATAGTTATGTTGTGTCACTTTAGTCAATTTCAGAATGGGAAATCGTCGTTTGACAGGAATAAACTAAATTTTGGTGATTTTTAGTTTAGTTTAGAGAATTTTGTGACAAGAGAATCGGCACCATTATTTTGTTGGTCAATATTTTAAAACTATACAACGTGTAACGGAAAGGGTATATACATACCAAGGGCACGGCTTATTTGGATGATATCAACCGATATTGGAATGGCTTTTTAATCCTATCTCTACATGTTCTGAAGTTATGAGAATTTTTAATACATTGATACCAGAAACCGAACTTTTCAAATTGAAATAAAAACATCACTCGGAAGAGATTTATCATGATATTGGCAAGTAACGTGGAAAGTTATTGACCTACGTAGTGCGGTGACACGTTTGTTATGATTTGAATTTAAGAAACACATAAAAACCAAAAATTTGGTATCAATTCTTAGAGTATTTATTTTGAGCTGAAATTATGTATTGTGATTCTATACCAGCTGTTATCTTTAGTGCTTAAGGATAGCAATAGGGTTTCTGTTACACCCTGTATAGATGGCACCGGCATTTCTAGCTGACGAGTCTCTGAGAAGAAATGCCGAAACAAACACGGAGGTCATGGTCTTTTTTAAAGCCCAAACATTTTATTATTAGGATTATATGCGAGTCTAACAATACAGGGCCATGACTGGAACGGCTTTTTGAAGAAACAGCCCTTGCAGCTTTGAGCAGACCATTCGCAACAAACGGCGTTAGTCTAGTTCTTCAATATTCTAGCTTGTCCAAGTAAAATTTATAAAGCTACATCAATGTAGACAGTGCAATCTACATCGTAAGCGCAAGAGCCAATGTTAAATAGTTGCCAGTCGCAGCTTCTGAAGAATAAAACTCGCGCTGGTTCGTCAAAGCGTCGGAAAACCAATTTAAAGTTGTTGCTGTGTTTATTAAAACTCTTTTAGTGTTCCGTGGAGCACTTGGGTGAAAAACACAACGGGTTTCTTGGTGTCTGTGTGTCAGTATCAAGGTATTTTTCTTAAGGAGACAATGACAAGTACGCATGCATTATTTATCCCTTAGATAAGGTTATGTATATACGTGGTTTCCAAAAAAATTGTAATATAAATGTGAAACTTTGTATTTTTGTTTGGAAATTTAGATGTTTATATGTCTGGATGTTTGTTACTCAATCACGCAAAAATGGCTGAACGGATTTAGATGAAATTTGGCACACAGGTAGTTTATAACCCGGATTAACATATAGGATACTTTTATGCCGATAGTACGTTCCCGTGGGATAATTTCCGACCTCCACGCGGGTAAATCCGCTAGTAAAAGCTAGTTGAAAATAAAATAAGCTATTATCGAAGAAGAAGAATAGATAAATGTTTTTCATACCATGAAAAATGCTTATCTGCGAGTAGGTACATACATACTACATTAAAAAAAATATGTCGGGAAATCATCAAATAACTACTCCCGCTCTGGGTGGGGCAGGAGGCCGTGTCAGACTTTTACTGACTAAAACCCACCCGTGTTCCTTCAGTTGCCTGTGTGCCAGGGGCCGCGGTATCTCTTTCGAACAACTCGCACCCCTGGTAGGCATCGGCCCTTGCGGACCCCACCAATGTATATAATACATGAAATGCTATTGGGAAGCGCATCACTTCTGAATGGCTGCACTGATTTGGCGAATTGTTTTTAATAGCTCGAATTAGGTTTTCATCGAAAAAATAATTGCAAAAGGAAATCCATAAAATTTTTGCATTTGAGAAAAACTAAACTTCTTTATTTCTTTGGGATTTTTGTATACATATTTGATAAGATAAGACAACGCCCGGTCGAATCCGTTAGTTAGTTTAAATAAGTAAACTTACGATCAACATCACCGTCCCAAAATTAAATAATCGTAAACTCTCACCCAAACTCGATTAAACCTAACACGTCTACAAAAACGAAGTTTAAGTAGACGTCTAATTACCAAAGTTCCTAACTAAACCATTATAAAGTATTGAAAAATGAGCGCTGATATTCGATCTTTGCTTTAGAACAAAGTAATTTTAACTCGGATAGCGTTTGCCCGGGGATTAAAAATAAAAGATGCGAGACTGGTTTTAAACTATAGTTAAGATAAGCCAAGTTTCTGTTGTGGCCACTAAGGCCAGTTTATAGAAAGTTCTATCAAGGTTTTTTCCTTTGAAAATAAGTTTATGTACGAGCTATGAATGTGAATTAAGTAATAGTTTAAGTTTGAAATAAAATAGCTGCTTTGTGGTTTGTGTTCTGTTATTAAAAGTTTATGGTGTTTTTGCGCACTGAACTATAAAAGAGAATACTTAGTTATTATATTTCAGTTCCTTATGCTTACCGAAAAGGTTAATCTGTAGATGGATGACGGGGATCTGCGAAACCCCGTTGTGCCTCAGAAAGCACGCTAAGCAGTTGGTCCTGGCTGACATTCGCAGTTCTTTGAGCTAGAAAGTTTGCCCACCAGTCTTGCCAAGCGTTATCTTGTAACCCAGTAACTGGGTTGTGGCGAGCAGATAGGCATACACTCCATGTAAAATATTGGTATTCGGCTGCATCTGGTTAGACTGGAAGCCAGCCCGGAAGGCTTTTGAGTTCCTTCCTAAGATATTCACTAGTTCAGTAGGTAAACATCCATAAATATTTTCGGTTCGATACATAATATAGGTATTTGGCTTCTAAACAAACTGCATTTGGAAACCAAATCGATCACCATAAACACAATAGGCTCATAAAACCGATTCAAAAGCAACGTGACCGAAACGTCAAACATTACTTTCCAAGTACGTACGTTACGTGTTCTTTCAATAACAAAACAAGCGTTGTAACACGTGATAAAGTCGTTTTCACGAAAATAGACAAAGGTGGAACGGCAGAAAAGAATGAAGTCACGAGGCACGAATCGCAATCCGTGCTAAGTCTCCCTTTTGCGATTCGGGGTTGTTAGCGCGTAAAGCTGTGCACACACGAGCTATTTTGCAGCAATTATTGCCCGGAACAGATGACTAATGAATAAAGCATAAAGTAATACATATATTCTTAAATAATATTTAGTTTTTTACTAACACAAGAATAAAGTTGTTTACTAGCAGTAATGATTCTTGTAACTTGAACTAAATAAATAGCATGATTTACCACTTGCAGCGATTTTTGGGTTTAGTTCCGTAATTAGCCTATAATGTTCCCACTGCTGGGCCACTGGCCTCCTCCGTTCGAGATGGATTTGGCTGTAATCTACCACACGAGCCCAGTGTGGGTTGAGAGATGTCACATGTCTGCGATTTTTTTTGTTTTAGAACCTGCCGGTTTCCTCGCGACGTTTTCCTTCATCGTTTTGAGAGCAATAATTATGAATTAAATTACACAAAGAATAGCGCTGCCTGCGCTCGCCCGTGAGTTCGAATCCACGATCTACAACTCGTAAGTCGGGGCCAGGGTTCAGTTGCAGTCGGGTTTCGAAAAATCAATTCAATGACTGACAGAAAACCCACCAGAAGAAGAAGTGCATTTTTATACTGTGGCGCGCTCAATCACATCGATTCACCAAGACGTGATTCAGCAAGTGCTGAAACTTGCTATTATGCTATCCAATCACCAAAAGTCGCAAAATCGCTGACGCCTAAAGTAGCATGTCTGCTAAGGCCTTAACAGTAGGGGAGGGAAACAAAGACACACACACGTTCAAAGGCGCGCGAGTTACAGACGCCTTATTGACTAGTTTTAGTGCAAAGCTTGTGCTTAATTAAGACTTGTACGCTTGACACATTTACAAAATTAAGGCTTTGCTGTGAAGGTGACTTTACTCCGCGTATGATGCCATTGTCGCAAGGGCTAGTCTATGTATGTTTTTAACCCTTTAACGTGCAAACACAATGAGCGCGTATACACCGTGACATTTTAGTCGTCTTACAAAGGTGGTCCACTCAATGTATCCGACATTTATGTCCTAAAATACCTACAGGCGCGATTAAAAAATTGTTACCATTAATTAAGATAGTTATGAAACACCCTCCCTGTTAATAACGTTTACGTATCAAACGGTAGAATATTTCTACCTACCTACCATAATACCATTACATTTCATCATTTATTCCATCTCCATAACAGGGTGTTCATCTCCATAACTACATCTGGCGTCTTAGTGAATGATATTTCTTTTTAATTATTATTCATATGTCCAAAAATATCATTAATAAAAAATACTAGTAGTTATAGGATACATGAAGTGGACTGCCGTTGTAAGACGACTAAAATGTCACGGTGTATAAAATGAAAAATATATAGACATAGTTTAATGTGTATTTATTGACATATTTTCAAGATAGTTTTTTATTTAAAAAAAACGTGGTGTTCAAAATATGGACAGCACCCACTTAGGGTAAATGGAAGGAAGCAAAACAATAATAGCACAACACTATAGCAAATCAGCCAGTTAAATGTTTTAGGGAAAATTAAACGAAATTGATGGTGTCTATTATGTGGCTAGAGCACGTTACAGGGAACATACGCCCTTTTACCATGAGTAACATGCATCCGTTTATTGTGTTGTTTTGATGTACGTTGACTTGAAAAAGCATGGCAGTTGAGAATGAGAGTATGTCATGCTCACTTGAATGTCTCGCGTCAAGTTCGTGTACGGGCGCTGTCGGTTGAGACTGGTCATCTCCTAACTTCCAGGGCTTACTTTTAATCTTGTATTTAGAATTGTATATATATTTTTTTTACATTTTTCTCACATAAAGATGCAACAAGAATAATGTTCCCAAGATATTGTAATATCCAAATTGATTTTAAAATAGTGTCCGTGGAGTTTCTTGCCCGTTCTCCTCCATAGAGATCTACGTTTTGGAATGGGCAACTAGCTTCAACTATCCAACTGATCGACTTTTTGACAATTTCCAAGTGCCTGTAAATGGTTTAATTGAAATAAATGCTTTTAGTTAGAGTTTACTTATGACAGCAGTGCGCATTTGTCATCATCATGTGCTTAGCCTTTTCTCAACTATGTCAGCTTCCAGTCTAACCGGATGCAGCTGAGTACCAGTATTTTACATGGAGCGACTGCCTATCTGACCTCCACAACCCAGTTACTGGGTAATAAGATATCCTTTGATAAGACTGTAACAAAGCAAAAAATACAAATCCACTTACATATGTAAATGTTACCAGCTGAATAAATTAATAAAAAACTAAGATTTTCTTTTAATTTGAACTAACTGAAAGTTTTACTTTGCTATCATAATTGCAGTTTCAAGTTGCGCTGCCTGATTTTCAGAACGCTGAAATAGGCAATTAGTGACCGCGAGTATTTTTCAGATTAAACTGAAGTACTATATTGCTGCGTTGTAAGCTAACTGTAATTTAATTAAATTAACAAAAAATTAATGTTGGACGAACGTTGTTGTTATTTTTTAATGAAAATAAATTATACTTCTTTCTGTAATTTGATTTAAAATAAAAACCATTTCCAAAGAAAAAAAAAAACCTATTTCCGGAAATACACTACAAATTGAAAAATGACTTTAATAAAATACATATCCAAAGTCGGTGACTTTGGATATGTATTTTATTTATTTTTTTGTCACCGTAATTAAAGTTATTTTTCACTTTGTAGTGTTTTTCCGGAAGGCGGTTGTTTTGTTTTTTGTTTTTTTTTTACATTTCCTTTTTAGTCATAGTACCTCTACCTACTCCATACCAATTCGCAATGTCATCATCCTTGGGGTCAAAACAATGCATATTTATGCGATAGCAACAATCGCGGTTGATTTGCTGTCATTTTTTGAAGAGTTCCGTTGTCTTCGTTACGCATCATCGGATCGTTATGAAATTTTAATGAGACTATTTCGAAAGAAACCCCTTTCGAACGCAACGACTCCGTCATATGTAAAAGAATTTTGCAAATCCGTTTATATATGACGGAGTTATGCCCGAAAATACATTTAAAAAAAATATATTTTAGTTTATATTTTTATTGAAGTCGGTTAAAAAAAAACACTTTTACACAAGAAATTAAATTATGTTTTTACACTAAAGGAGTTCGGTGTATCCTAACTGACTACTCTTTGAAGAAAGACTGAAGCAAACTCACTACCAGCAGTAGAAAATATCTTATTTGTTAATTTACCCTCACAACAAACGCTAAACTGACACAGTTATCAAGTTGGTACAGTTTTTTTTTTTCTCTTTGAAAACTGAGCCGATGCCAACTACAATATTGTGCCAATTATGTAATTAGATTAAAATAACTATCAATTCGAAATTCAAACGTACAAAACCACTCCGTCCGTGTACGGACGGAGTCGCGTTTCAATTCACTTTGAAATTCGAACTGTGTTGTTTGATGCCGCATCATTATGTTTTATTAACAAATGCATTCGATTTCGAAAAGCGTATGAGCGAGATTCAAAGTGAACGTTACTAAATAACACTACAGCAACAAAATCGATCACAATCTCGGTAATACCGGAGAATCATCAACATTTAATCCGTCCACATGCGTTTGGCGACTTAACCAATTCAATAGTCACTGAAGCATCGTTCGCCCGACGGACCGGTATGCAATTTCACACACCGATACTCCCTGATATTGCTAACTGTACGTTCTTAGTAACACGTATGACAAAAATTTCTGGCAGACGGACGCCATGATTCCAATGCGTAACAAATATCGCGCATCGATGAGCTTGTGAGCGATGCTTTGTCTGTTCGGTAGTCTGCCATGCGAGATTGGTTCAGTGTGATTTGCTATGGTTAATGGAAGTAGATGAAAGTAGGTACATTTTTAAGATAATTATGTTGATGTTTTTATGTTATTTTTTTAGGGCGTTTTATTTTAGAGAATCTGAGTTTACTACGCAATAAGATAACAGATTAGATGACCACGAATGTGTAAATTTGTTAATGTTCCCACAAATAAATACAGATACAAATTCACAACAATCCTACTATCCTACCAAAATATTATAAATTTGAGAGTTTGTATGTCTGGATGTTTCATACTCAATTACGCAAAAACGACCGTACTGATTTGGATGAAATTTGGTATACAGATAGTTTGTAATTTGGATAAACACATGAAATACTTTTTATCCCGGTGGTACCTATGTTCTCGTCAGATAATTTCCGACCTCCACGCAGCCAAGCCGCTGGACATAGCCAGTAAATTGATATAATCAAAGTAACTCATTGAAATATCACAGACATGCACCGCGTACAGTCAAAACATAAAAGCGTACTGTTCCACAAGCGAAACTACTATCCAACAACTAAATTCAAAAAACATCTCCAGTAATCCTTAAAACAAACTCCAACAGAGACTAATCCACGACTACTTCAAAAAGCACTAATCGAATTACTCGACAGAACTAAATCAAAATACAGTCGACGTCGGAATAATACAGTGCTTAGCTTTGAATCCAGCGTAACAGCGGCACCGTGAAAATATGGGTAGGTGCATCCACCAAATTACGTGGCTTTAGACTTAATAGCTGTACGTATATGTCACTCGACGTAAGACCTCAGCGCTATGTGTCGACGTTCGCACCAAGTGGAATTTGGAATTACACCGCAATGGCAATGGGTTTGCCTTCATTTTAATCTGGCTGTAGGTACAACCTCCTTGTTTACCAGCCCTCGGTACAATAGAACACGTAAAACCGTGTAATTTATCAACTATGTGAACCTGCCTTGAAAGTTGTAGGTTTAAGACATGTTTTGGTATCAACATTATTTTGATTTGTAGTGTATTCGAGGATTTAATTGGTGTTCGAGGCGTAGTTTAATTTATTAGATAAGTAAGTCTAGGTAATTTTCTGTGGATTTCAGCCTACCTAATTTTAAATTATAATTCCTTTGAAGCAATTTCGTAATACGGTTTTATAACACATTTGCTCGTAAAGGGTCTCTTATTACACCAACTTCAATATCGTAATGTATGTCATTACCCACTTGTGCGTTATTGTAATGTAAAATGCACGGTTTAACAAGATGCTCCGTCTAAAACGAACGGTACTTTTAAAAATCTTAGCAAAGAGTTTTTATGTCAGAAAAGTGGTCAACATTTTATGAATAAAATTAACTTTGAGAGATAGAATATTAAAAAAGAAAAAAATTCTTTAATTTAATTAGTTTTGACAATAAATTACAACCATTTATCTGTAACAAAAACAAAAAAAATATTAATTTACTTTATTAGTTATACTGTCTGTTTTTGTGCCTTTGCCTTAAAAAAAAGCGCTGATGCGCGCGCATCGCTAATTTGTGAACAAGTAATAATCAATTTTACAAATTGTACAAATTTTTCTAACTGCTTTAACAAGTGATTTACTCATTTAAGAAAGTCCAACTTTTATTTATTTCCTCGCAAATATGTTATAAAACGTCGTATGACATACGTGCGCTTTGAAAATTACCTCACTTATATCATAATGTACTATAACCTAATCGATACTTAGTTAACAACTTGAAATAAGCCAGTCTGAAATATTCTAGCTAGCTGTATTTACTCAACAACATTATAATGTTTTGACAATATTCGTGAATCATTAATACACATAATAAGTGAACCTTATTTTCGAGAGTATTTCACTGACATTCAACGATCTGTGTAAGAACGTAGGTACCACTAAAAACAAAACAAAATTCAATTTATTCCCAGTCGCGTATAAATGTAAGTAATACATTGTTCGCGGAGGGTTCGGCTAAAAGTGACGGGATAGTGAATATTCCCAGCAAGTTTCAGTGTAGTCGACCCCTCGACATATTGATATTACCTCACCGCCGTCGGAATTCGCAATTGCACAAACGTGTAGCGGGGCGTACCGTACGCCAGAATGACAATTGTTCAAGACCGTCCAAAGCGACGACAGCTCAAACACAATAAACTACGTGAAATTTACCTATTTGAGAAACTATTCAAATGTCTCTGCCGGGACAAAACGTGCGGAATGCTGTGCTTGGAATATCTCGACTAATTGTCGCCGGGCGCTAGCGTTGTAGTCTTCATAAAAGCTTATCCTGTGTTTCTGGTTCTGCGATTTAAAATAAACGTGGAGTGCAATGTTTTACTTTTCTTTTGCATTTTGGCCTTTACAGAGTATCAGAATGAATACTCGTTCTTGTCTTATTAGTTATCTACTTTGACGGTTGTACTTATATACATGAAAATAAATATACCTACGTGAAGAACTTAAGAAAAAGAAAAGTATCTACGATTTTTTTTAGATTTTTAGATTTCAATAAATCATTTGGTTAAAACATATTTGTTAAAATACTCTTACATTAAACCACTAATGATTCTATTTTGGTTTACGATATGGCATAAAGAGTAATCCATTATTCTATTTTGGTATACTATGGCATAAATAGTTCCGTGTGGTGCCGGACGTAAAAGAATAGCACCATCCCATTTCTTCCCGTGGGTGTCGTAGAAGGCGACTAAGGGACTTACTAGAGAATGGGCAGCAGCGTTCTCTATGCATTTGACCACCATACTGCGATCGCCAATCCACCTGTTAAGCGTGGCGATTATGGCAAATCCCCCCCTTTAGGGGGAGGCTTATGTCCAGCAGTGGACGTCTTTCGGCTGATATGATGATGATGGCATAAAGAGAAAATTAAGTTTTAATTTTTTTATCAGGGTAAACAAGGCGTTGACGTGAAAGGTAAACCATATTTTAAAGGTAAAAAGCATAAATATGGTTTGTTTTAAATGGTAAAACATTTCAAATGAAATGATTTATAATATATATATTTGCTACCTTTTTTACCTCAGTACCTCACTATGCTAAACCAAATATCATTTTGTTTCTTTGTGTATCATAACGCTTTTTCGTCATTAATGAAACTGAATATTTTACATTTGGTTTTATATTTTTGCGTTAAATATTTTTAATAACAGCTTACAATACTCTGGAAACAAAACATGTTTTTGTTATTTCATAGATAATTATGTTATTTTTATTCAATGCCTAATGTGGGCAATTCATACGTCGAAAACGAACAGACGTCACACTTCATAGATTTAATTTTCCAGTTTCCAACTTTTAACTATTAATTCAGAGAAAAGCTTACACTCAGATTTTGCTCGAATATGTATATAGAAAGACAGTTCATCAAATACTGCCTACGCTTATTTGAATGACTTGGTTGGTACTTGTGCAGAATGTCTGATACATTCTGTATAGGTACCAACCAAAAGGTGTGGTCATATTGAAGGGTATGGTACAGGCCATGAAACTGAACAACTTTCTCCATTGGAATTTTAATCGCAATTTTCAACATTGTTTTTTTTTTATTACAATGTGGGTCTCATTGAGTACTACATCCTTAAATAACGATGACCATACCGTTCTGATAATTGCTGTCTAATGATGTCTTGTTTTTTTACGACTGACAAAGATTTGAATTCTGTTACTTATAATTTCTTGAAGAAAGTTTAGACGCACATTATTATTATAAATAAATAATATTTAAAAACACGCTTTAAAACCCAAACTAAAAGAGTAGAAAATAATTTAATTCTATTAAAAAGCGTGGGGTAAATTGATTATAAAAACATCTCAAAAATCAGAATTTAATAGAATTATTTATTTTTCTACTTTTTTAGTTTGGTTTTTAGAGCGTGTTTTTTAGTTTTTTAAACTATCATTTATTTCCTATTTTTTAGTTCTGTTTTCTAGTTTTTAGTTCTGTTAACTACAAACGCGTGATTTTACAGTTTCTTTTTTTGTTTTTTTAATTTTTCAACTGTCGTCGGTCCCCGATAAGTCTAGTTTAAATCAAATCTGACCTTTTGAAGTGGGTCAAAATCAAGTCCAAAGGAGTTGGTTACAAACACAGGTGAAGCTAATAAAAGCGTGTTACAAACAAAATCCATCCTACTTACTGCTGTAATCTTTACTAATTTAATAAAGCTGAAGAGTTTGTTTGTTTGTTTGTGTAAACGCGCTAATCTCCAGAGATTAGCGCGTTCAAATCCAAATGGTAGTTCCAGAACTACCATTTGGATTTAAAAAATATTTTTGTAAATGATAGCCATATTCATGAGGAAGGCTATTTAAAATTACGCTACGACTCCTCGGTCGGGGGCCAAAATTTCAGGTGACCGAAGCCGCAGGCAAAAACAAAAACTAGTCATCAAAAATGTATTCCAAATCCTTGGATCTCGTGTGTCTAACGTCTGCGTCAAATAAGTATATTTTAGATATAATGCCAGACATTTAGTAAGGCTAGCATCATTATACTTTTGTTTTTTGAGGCTGGGGAATCATCAAATAACTTCACCCGCTCTGGGTGGAGCAGGAGGGCGTGTCAGACTTTTACTGTCTAAAACCCACCCGTGTTCCCTCAGTTGCTTGTGTGCCAGGGGCCGCGGTATCTCTTTCGAACAACCCGCACCCCTGGCAGATCGTACTTTCTTACCCAATACTGATCCGCGCTTTGTTAAATCATGAACAAACATACGTGAACGATGACGTACATAAGACCCGAATACGAACATTCTACATTTCGTTTGTATGTATATAATAAAGATGTTCAAAATAATTACAACAAATCTCATATTAAGTCATAAAGACCTTTATTACCACGCTCCAGAGAATGGGCTCAAGAAATCACAGATCAACGCTGTAGGTCGGCGTAGTCACTTTGTAAGGGACAAAATGAGTTCTTTGTGTACACAAAACAGCATGATTGCTATCAAACAACATCCTTGGTTCGTTTTTTGAGAGTTCACCAAGTGGAAACGCAACAGTAAATCAACGACATTGCGTCAGAGGATGGCTTGTAGTACGAGTTGTCCTTTACAAAAGATGTAAATAAAAATTAAATGTGTAATTTTCCATTCTTTGAACCTTTTACCGGGAAGAATCCAAACCACAATAACAATTCAAGGCTTTTGTCCATAGTTAAGTTCATAAAATTTCAGTCAAAGATGCAACAAATAGAGCCGTACGAATGGAAACAGCATTTGAGTGATATTTAAACATCGTGAGCTTTTGTTCACAATTCAACAATATTAAATATTGTGGAATATAACGGATAATAAATCCAAATACACGAGCAAATTTTCAATGTGTACATTAAGACCAATGTTAATTTGGAGTTGATTTTCTGTAGTGTTTTGATATCTGCATCCGATCCGTATTGGGGAGTTGAACAATACCGCGTCTTTTCGCGTAAATTTTACGAATATTGTTTCCTTTGTACATTGACAGAGTGCGACAGACAAAAGGCAAATGATCCCAACCCATCCCATCTTTTTTTCGGTTACGTAAACTTTTATATCTTATTCCGTTCCAACTTTGCAAATAATTGTAATATTTAGGGAAATCGCTTTCGCACAATAGAAACCACGTTATTGCGAAGACGATATTTATTTAACCTTTAACGGAGCTGAGGAGAGTCAAACAAACGATATTCAAACACGCGAAACACAGGTATGAATAATTCCAAGTGTGTACCAGGGACACATAAATCTTTACAGATAGTAGCAGCACAGCCAATCTGATGAGTCGAGCGTCGCACCCCTGTCGGTCGACCGCACGGGTAATGAGCTTGTTTGTCGCAGTTAACGTTTCCTAGCACGTTCTGCGCTCCTGGTACAACGCTCTTTGTGTCACTAGCTTCCTGTGTCTTGGCTCGAAATAAGGATAATATTGTTTTAGAATAACAACAAGAAGCTGTTCTTAGCCTGCCAGATGCAGCACTAAATTAAATCTGCAGGATTTTTATTTACGTTTGAGTGGAGGTAATGTTACCATTTAAACATTTTCTCTGTAGAATTAACGAACGAAGTGGATTTACTGGTCCACTCTAGAAAATAAATAAAGAAAGATTGGACCCAAGAATGAAAAGGAATATTAGTCCCATCCCCAGATTAGATGTTTGTGACCGATGAGTCCGAAAACACGTCAAACCAGCTTAATTCTACTACTTTTGTTAAGTGGCACTAAATATAAACATCCTAAGATCGCTATAAAACTACACTCAGCGAAGATAGGTGTTTAAGGATAACTTTGGGCAGCAAAACTGCCTTCCTTATTGCCTTTTTGTATAGATAGATAAGAAAGTAAACTGGTCAAGAACGAATACATGAATATGAACAAATAAAAACCGTTAATTTATCTTGATTTTCTGCATTGCATTAACAATTCTGTATGTCTCAAACAAGACAACTCAATTATCCACGTAAATTGTGAAGTGACGAAAGTCATAAAGCATCAGCCGCCATGCAGTTTAACTCCTTCGTCAGCTCCATATCAAATAATATTCGGTTTAATCCCCTTTGAAAATGGAAAACGGATTACAGATTTCTGCGGCACGCCATTAAATTTTCCTCTCTCACTTAACGCTTTTATCCTCATACGTTCGTGGAGAAGTGCTAATGCAGTATTTTCATTTGACATTCGGAATCTGTCGGGATCTGTCGGAATCTTTCGGTCATTTGGAACACGCTTGACGACTGGAAATTTGAGATAGGTAAACGTAAAACATCAGTCGCTGGAAATGGCTAAGCTTGTTGTATCCTAGATACCCTTTGGGTGCATTCGTTAGTTGGGATTAAAATTGGAATGTTTGCTAAATGTTCTTAACGAAAGCCGATCAATGGGTAACAGATTTTGTTTGGAGTTTATATATTTTCTGAAGGCTTAGCGGTGTTGTGGGCTGTGGTAGTAGATACGTGGTCGACACCTGTTCATTGGTTCTGCAGATTATGAATAACACAATCTAATTATTGCGTGGCTGACATATTACCATAATTATTTAAATATTAATGCTAACATTAAAAAAATAATACATTTTATGAAAAAACTGCAAACCTCCCAAAAACACGCTACGAAGTAAAATATAACTTTAATATCGAATTCATTGTCTTTGGTTTTGAATTTTAGTATTTTTACGACCGACTTCCGAAATGAAAGTAATTTTCCACTTTGTAGTGTTTTTTTTTGGCAATAACTTTTTAGTTGTGGTAGCCGACATTTATATAGGACGACTCTAATATGTATACCCTTATACGTAAACAAATGATTTATTTTAAATATATACGTACATAAATGACGGAGTTCTAAGGAAACAAACATAAAAAATGCAACTAAATTGAGAACTTCTTCCTTTTTTGTCGGTTGAAAAAACAAAACTGATTTAATATTTTATAGCAAAAATGACAGTTGAAACTTATTATCTACAAGGTTATTTCACTATCTTCTTCGTTGTAACCTACCACCACCTGAACATGCTAACTTGCATTCTCGCATTTAACACCTTCACTCATAAATAGTGTCACCATAGCGCCACAGTACATCAAATGCTGTAGATCGTTACCGCCTCCATTGACAGCAATCATTGTATTCCTATGCTAATGCAATTGAATTAGTGCAGTGCCGCCGTCTATGGATTAGTCACAAATCAATAGACATGCCTTCTGGAAATCAAATTAATTATTGCAGATAGAGGTATTCTCTTAGTCATAGTTGCTCTTAGAAGTGCATTGTGAGACTAAGTCAAGCAATTGAGGTGCATTGAAATGGCTTGCGCCGTTTAAAGGCTTCTTCGAACAGACGCGACGCGACAGCGCGATAGGACACTTGTAGAACAATTTCCATAAATTTTGATAGATTTTTTTCTACCAGTGACGCGTCGCGCCTGTTTGAAGAAGCCTTAAAGGAGACTGCCTTGCAACGATTGTTCGTAATATATCATGCGAGGCGAGGTTTGTTACAAAACGGCAATACACAAGACGCGGCGAACGCTCGCGCATTTTGAAGGTCGACAACAATATCAAATACTTAAGTATTTGACAGGTATATTTATAGGGTGTAACAGAAACCCTATTGCTATCCTCAAGCACTAAAGATAACAGCTGGTATAGAATCACTATACACAGTTTCAACTCAAAATAAAATACTCTAAGAATTGATACCAAATTTCTGGTTTCATATGTTTCTTAAATTCAAATCATAACAAACGTGTCACCACACTACGAAGGTCAATAACTTTCCACGTTACTTGCCAATATCACGACAAATCTCTTCCGAGTGATGTTCTTGTTTCATTTTGATAAGTTCGGTTTCTGGTATCAATGTATTAAACATTCTCATATTTTTCGAACATGTAGAGATTGGATTAAAAAACCTTTCCAATATCGTTTGATATCCAAAGAAGCCGTGTCCTTGGTATGTATATACCCTTTCTGTTACACGTTGTATACTATAGTATACTTTTTACATTGTTGTCGACTTTCAGAATTAGTAAAGAAATGTTGCCATTGCTGGGACACAGGCCTCCACTGTGTGAGAGGGAGGGGTAATACATAAATACAGTAAAAACTGTAATCCACCAAGCGAGTTTAGTGCATGTTAGTGGTCAGATGTCTTCGAATTTCTTACATACCTACTGGTTTTCTCATTATATTTTCCTTTACCGTTCTAAAGCAGTGGTGATGAAATTTAATACACTAAGTAACTGGTCCATATTTTTTACCGTTTTGATTAATGTCTCAATATTATTGTATGTATTTTTTAGGAATTAATTTAGGTAACATAATATATCATCACGCCTGTATTCTTTGAAGGGGATGGCAGAGGTGCACCTATCACAAATTAAAATTAACAGAAACAGATAAATGTTTGACAGGTATTTGCAACGTTGCCTACTTGCGATCGGGCCAGTTAGCCCCACTACAACCTTATTGGTGCTATTTTTACCTTTTTTTTGGACATGACATCTTGCAAGTCGCAGGTCAACCTATGAGGTTGTCGGCTACTTAATCGGACTTGTCTCTGGCTACCTTAATAAATCAAGGCCTCCAACCAGGGCAAAAACTTAAAAACTAGAGCGACAAGACGCTAAGGGCACCCCTTGTGGGATACGGACCTCGGCTTGGGGCATCGCTGGACGAGAGCAGCACGGGACGCGCTGATCGGAACGCCTATTTTTATTTTACCAAAGCATGAGCTGTTTTTAATCACAGTCCGTGCCGTCACGTGAGAATTAGAATAAACGGTCTTCCAGCGCCGTAACGGAGTAGAGCCTCTATACAATACAATACTGTGTCAAGTAATTTTAATTTTATAACATTTTTATTCCTAAGCAATTATTGCGCTTTGCCCTTTGTCATGTTCTAATAAACACAAAATCCGTGTAAAAGGTCAAAGGAATTATTATAATTTAATTTTTAATTATAAAAAGCGGTCCCTATTGGCCGCTTTGATTGATAAATGGGTTTCTAGGAAATGCGAACAAAAAGGGTGATGTAATTTTAAAGTAATTATTGCTTTTTAATTTATTACAACAAAATTAAATGAAGTAGATAAGATCAGAAAGAAGCATTTACTAGTGAAACATAGTTGTATTATACAGGGTGTAACCGAAACCCTATTGCTATCCTTAAGCACTAACGATAACAGCTGGTATAGAATCACTATACATAGTTCCAGCTCAAAATAAAATACTCTAAGAATTGATACCAAATTTTCGGTTTCATATGTTGCTTAAAAATCAAATCATAACAAACATGTCACCGCACTACGTAGGTCAATAACTTTCCACGTTACTTGCAAATATCACGATAAATCTCTTCCGACTGATGTTTTTATTTTAATTTGAAAAGTTCGGTTCCTGGTATCAATGTATTAAAAATTCTCATATGTAGAGATATGATTAAAAACCCTTCCAATATCGTTAGATATCATCCAAAGAAGTCTTGCCCTTGGTATGTATACCCTTTCGGTTACACGTTGTATATTGTATATAAGTTTTTGAATGTCCATAATACCTAAATACAAGGTGTAACAGAGTAAACACCACTGAATCGACTTTAATAACTTTTAATATGTGTATATTTTTATATATTTTGCCATAGTTACCGTTTATTGAGCCAAAGAAAATTAAAACTTATTTCAATTTATTCATTTCAATTCATTTATTTATTCTCTCTTCACAATATTGGTTTCCTTAAAAGATAACAATGTTGTTGGTAATGTTATATTCCACCATTTTAAAGGACTGGTGCCTGAAATAGGTTTTCGAAAAAGCCTGTGTTACAAGTCACCAGGGCCTCCACAGAAAAAAATATAGTAAAAGGTTTAGAGACGATTTTATGTGAACTTCGTTAAAGGACTTAAAAATAATAGCAAATAGTAAAAAAGACAAAATTAAAAAAGACAAGGCTTATTTCAAGGCATTAAGCCTCAATTTTAAATGCTTAAAGTAACACTGGGGTGGACACGTTTTTCTTAATGGTAATTTCAATTTTTGCTTTGAAAAAAATAACTTTTGGTCATTGTGTTATGCTTTTAACACAATACTCTAATTGTGGTGTATGAGGTCTTACCGTAATTATGGTTCACGTTGTATAGTTAACTGACACTAAAATACAACATTAAGGTCGTTAAAAAAAGTACCATGTTTAATTTAAACTACAAATAAGACCAAACCTTCTCCCAAGTTAGGAATTATGGAAATTTCTTAAATTACAATATTCCAAAGCGAAAAAACTTATTACATAAAACCGAAATTGTCTCTTTCGAAGTCACCCAAAGTTCTTTGTGAGGCATGACTCCGGCAATATTTTATACGTTTCCAATTTTGTTAGGATCCTGCCATATTGATTGTGAGGAGTTTGTAACTCGAAAAGGAATTGCCCCCGCATTTATATGTTGCCAAAGATTCGCACATATTCTTCATAAATTAAACGATATTATATTTTCAGTTACAAGCTTTTATGAAGAGTAAAGTTTCTTCGCTTCTGCTTTAGGGCTTTTTAGTCGAAGTTTGATTGTTTAGGGGCATGAGGAGCAAGAAAATATTTTAATACGAATGTATTGCTAGAGGAATGGAGTGTATATCCAGCTTTGTCTATCTAGATATTGAAACAAATAGTTTTATTTAGTAACGATGGCAACAATTCTGCGTAAAAAATATGTATGTTATATAACAACATTTTATCTGTCCATTTCTGCTGTCTTTGGCAAAAAACCTTGCTAGCTTTGGCAGTAACATTTTTTAACTTTACTTTGGACGTTTTTTTTTTTGTTCTTTTTGATTGGCTTTTTAGATAGGAAAGTTTTAGGATGACCACAAACTCGTTATACCCCGCTGTAGTAGCCATCGTAAAGATAGCATGTGACATCTACCTTCGACTAGAGATGATGCAATAAAAACAAAAAAAAAACAACATAAACAGCAAAAAAGAAAACCCTTCCACGGAACCCGATAAAAAGACAACTCCGTTTAATTAGAACCTGCAAGTTCACATTCAGTACATTCAAGAACAACGCAGTGAGAACTCGAGACTCGAATCCCGCTCAAAGTTCCGCCTACGAATACCTACAGAAGTTAATCGGAGCAAGTTTGATGTGAAAACTATGTTAATCAGCCAACCAACTTTGATTGCTGACAGAACTGACAACTTCTGTCGTCGATATTCCGGGTGAATTGTTCATTTTCACAACCTTAGCATTTGATTAAAGCCCGCGAATTCCATATTGGTCGTTTAGTTATTGAATTTGTAGGAGTGTGCGTCGAGTGAGCATCTCAGGGTTGTGTCACAGATAGAAGTTATTTTGATTAAGAATTTAATCTCGCAGTGACGTGTTTGAATTGTTACATTGATGAAGTAACAGGAAATGTATTGCTTTAGAATGTCAGTTGTTTAATTTAATTTGGTTTGAACTTTTGATTATTGATTATCGTTTAGCATAGGTTATAACTGGAAGGGTTGAAAGCCCAACTAGTATAGTATTTGAGATTTATTTTAGTAACTGTTCGAGGTTTCGTATCATTTATTTATACTTCAAATGGGCAAGCCATGTTGCTCGGATGCACTCGGTCGGTTGTCACTCGCTGAATGCCTGCGGAAAGACATGACCGTCGAGCTTAATCGTGACGTAGATGCAGATACGATCTAGATTTAATTTCAGGCCAGATATAGACGGGGTAAACCGAGTAGATAAGTTTCGAGAAAGGGGAGGAAGCACGGCTAACTAAAGTGCTACCAGGATATTTTGGCACCTGACTGTCATAGACAGAGGGGCATTGTTGGTAGCGTTTGTAAAATTGTTACATAAATTCATTAAATCAATATATTTAATTTCACATAAACCTACATGTGCACTTATGAAACGTCAGAAGCTAGGTCATCATCATCATTTCAGCCGACAGACGTCCACCGCTGGACATAGGCCTCCCCCACAAAAAATGGGGGGGTTTGCCATAATCGCCACGCTTGGCAGGCGGGTTGGCGATCGCAGTATGGTGGTAAAATGCATAGAGAACGCTGCTGCCCATTCTCTAGTAAGTTCCTTAGTCGCCTTCTACGACTCCCACGGGAAGAAATGGGATGGTGCTATTCTTTACATCCGACACCACACGGAACTCCGGCACCGCATGGTTCCAAATGGACATGTGTCAATGCATGCTCGCTATCGTCACATACGGCTCTCAAACCCGGTCTTTGACAGTTCAGCTGTGGACCAAGAAGTCATTTTATCATACTCGGCTGAGAGTCAGCACTTTTGGAACGTCAAACTTTACTTAGACGTCATTACTTAGACCCAACCAAAAACGTTTGTATTTGCAATATAATCATTGGATTCCTCTTCAAGGATTGGCTCTTCTTTTTCAGGCTCCTGGTCTGGTTCCTGATCATGCTCCTCCCGCTCCCAAAACGTCAATGGTAACAGAAATTCTTCAACATTAAAGCTGCATTTTGATGGTGGTTGCGAATGCCGAATCAATGTCGCTAAATTCGTCATGGATGAGCGATCGGGTGCTAATAGTATTGCGGTAAGTTTGAATAAATAAGGTACTACATATCTCTTTGTTCTTGTAATTTTATATAACTAAAATGAATATTAAATAAATAATAGTTTATTTCAAAAAAGCGTGGGGTACTGTTTGAGGTATTTTTATAATCAATTAATATCAAGCACTCCACGCTTTTTTGAAATTATTTTCTGCTTTTTTAGTTTGGTTTTAAAGCGTGTTTTTTAGTTGTTTTTTTTTTACTATTATTTATTTTCTATTTTTTAGTTCTGCTATCTACAAAAGCGTAATTTTTCAGATTTTTTATCTTGTTTTTCTTTTTTAATTGTTGAATTGTCATCGGTCCTCGATAAGTCCACAAACTTTAAATTAAATCTGACCGTTTGAAGTGGGTCAAAATCAAGTCCAAAGGACTCGATTACAAGCAAACATACAGGTGAAGCTAATAAAACCGTTAAGAAGCCTGAAAAAATTCCATTTCCTTTACTATTATGCCCAGTATCCTTTTCATTGAAGTTTGAAAATCATAACATGCAAATAGCATATTTTCGTTACAAAAACCTTTCAAAACCTTTCTACGAACACGAATCTTTTGATCTTGCAAAATAGATTATAATCGGCCGGTATTTGCAATTGTATGGTGACATGTATATATCGCGGATACCACTAATACCATCTTAGTACCATTCGAGTTTAAAAGGCTGCAGTTCCAACTTAAAGTATTTTTCGCAGTGACGATTAATAAGTCTCAGGGTCACTCACTGAAAACAGCGGGAATTGATCTTAGAGGGGACTGCTTCTCGCACGGTCAGTTTTACGTAGTCTGCTCGAGAGTGAGCTCATCTAACAGCCTGGTTGTGTTAGCACCTGAGGGCAGAACCTCTAACGTAGTATATGAAGCTTACTTTAAGCATAAATTTAAAAAATAAATGGTCCTAACACCCTGTGAATAACAATGTAAATAAAAGCGTAATTTGAATTATTTAGGTAACTATTTTCCTTAACTATAACTTTTTTTAATAGGATTTAAATTATCCGTTTTACAGTTGCCTTCAAATTTGGCATTCAATTAGGTAATTTTCCGTTCCGTTATGTATGACGTTACTATTATTACATTTTTGGATCTGTTATCCTCCAGCAATCATTTATCAATCCGCGCGCCGCACCTCAGGTACTATAATAAGCAGTGTGAGAAGACATTGTTTGCCTGGATTAACACATAGGGTACTTTTAATCCCGGTAGTACACACGGCTACACCGGGTCTAAAAAGGCCACATTAAGCAATTCCTCTAAAACTGATTCATTTCCTGAATTCCCCTATGATTCTGCTATTTGACATTTTACTTTAATAAAGCAATTCATAATTTGGTGACCATTTTACGAATTTCCATACAAAACTGTCAAATAGATGAATTGCGTGCTGTCTACGCAGATAATATTACATTGTCAGTTTGTGACATTTTACGATTTTAAATATTAGGTTGGGGAAAAAGTCTTTTCGCATTATAGTAGGTATGTATGAACTTGTAATAAAATCTCTTTGGCTATACTATTTGTATCTGGCTGGTTTTGGTATCATTGAAAGTTTAAATTTTAAAGAACATAATTCCAAATTCAAATTAGGAAAATGTGTGATTTTCATTTGTTTTTCGTACCGTCAAGATGAGTGAATCTAATGAAGAAATTCGATACATTTTAAAATTTTACTACAAAAAAGGTAAAAATGCAACGCAAGCCGCGAAAAAAATTTGCGATGTTTATGGACCTAGTGTAGTGTCTGTGAGAGTAGCACAAATTTCGTTTAAGCGTTTTCAATCCGGAAATTTTGATGTCAAAGATGCACGTCGCTCTGGTCGCCCTATTACGGATACAATGGATGCCATTTTTGAAAACGTGGAGCAAGATCGGCATACCAGTAGTTACGACGTAGCTGAAGAACTGGAAATTGACCACAAAACAGTTTTGGCGCATTTGAAAAAAACTGGGTACACAAAAAAGCTCGACATTTGGGTACCTCACGAGCTCACTGAAAGAAACCTAATGAACCGTGTACTCATTTGTGATTCTTTATTACGACGTAATGAAACCGAACCATTTTTGAAGAAGC
Source organism: Polymixis lichenea (assembly GCA_949091785.1). Classification (NCBI taxonomy): domain Eukaryota; kingdom Metazoa; phylum Arthropoda; class Insecta; order Lepidoptera; family Noctuidae; genus Polymixis; species Polymixis lichenea. Next base: position 1,857,582 of record OX420939.1, on the reverse strand, counting down.
TGATAACTGGTGATGAAAAGTGGATCAAGTATGACAAGAACGTGCGAAAAAGGTCGTGGTCAAAGGCCGGTCAGGCTTCACAGACTGGCGAAACCCGGGTTAACTCGCAACAAGGTGATGCTGTGTGTGTGGTGGGATTGGAAGGGCATTATTCATTATGAGCTGTTACCACCAGGCAGGACCATCGATTCTGAACTCTACTGCGAACAACTGATGAGATTAAAGCAAGAAGTTGAGAGAAAGCGGCCGGAATTAATCAACAGAAGGGGTGTGGTTTTTCATCATGATAACGCTAGACCTCACACATCTTTAGCCACCCAACAAAAATTATGAGAGTTTGGCTGGGAGATGTTAATGCATCCGCCGTATAGTCCTGACCTTGCACCTTCAGATTTCCACCTGTTTCGGTCTCTTCAGAATTCTTTAGGCAGTGTCAGGTTAACATCACGAGAGGACTGCCAAAACCACTTGTCGCGGTATTTTGACCAGAAGTCCCAAAATTTCTATAGCAATGGGATCATGTCCCTACCTACAAGATGGCAAAAAGTTATCGAACAAAATGGTACCTACATACTTTAGTTAAATGTAAATAAACTTTATTAAAAAATGTTTTGAATTTTCTTAAAAAATGCGAAGAAACTTTTTCCCCAACCTATTATGATTCATAATATGATCATATAATGATTCTGCCAAAGTGGCCTTTTAAACCCCCTGATCAAGCTATACATTTCCAGTTTACGCTGATCTCGCACTGTACGGAAATCCTATACAATGCGATATCGGGGATATTTTTCGTAATAGGCGCGGGCAAAGCCGAGGGCAAAAGCTAGTCTACACTATCTACACTAATATTATAAATAGGAAAGATTTGTATTTTTTAATTTTTGTATTTTTGTATGTAACGAATAAACTTAAAAACTACTGGACCGATTTCAAAAATTATTTTGCCGTTAATAAGCTACATTATCACTGAGTAACATAGGCTATATTTTATCCACGTATTCCTACGGGAACGGAAACGACGCGGGTGAAACTGCGGAGCGCTGCTAGTATTATACAAAACAAGTATCGTTTTACTGCAAATACACTCCTAGTCATATTTTTTCAAAGAAGAAAAATTCATTTCACAGTAGGTTAAAGTTGATGAAATATGCCACAGTGCAAGATTGCCGTCACTCCAACGTCACCCGGTGTCATGATGAAACCCGCAGTGAACCGATAGTGCTCAAGTGCCAGTATGACTGACAACGCTGCCATTTTCGGTTACACGCAAAAATATGCCCGTAGATATACTCGTAACAGGGTTATGTCGGTAATGGGTAAATTGGCACTTTGATGTGGTTTCAGCTTCTACGTGACGGTAAATACGATTGGATATGAAGTCTGTAGGTAGAGTTACAAACTTGGTAGTTATTTTACTGTGTCATGTAAATTGAGGAGGAATAGTGGCCCAGTGGTAATGATCGCGAATTACGAGCTCGAACGCTTTACTTTGTATAAATTATTTAATCGCCACTGCTCTTAAAACGGTGAAGGAAAACATCGTGAGGAAACCGGTACATCCTAGAACAAAGATTCGAAGACGTGACGTCTGCCAACCCACAGTGGATTACGACCCACTTTCTCTCCGAAATAATGCCTGTGTCCCAGCAGTGGGAATATTATAGGCCGGTTATTATGAAACAAAAGATAATAGGTAACAAAAAGCTATCAAAGCTGCCCCTTTCAAAATTAAATACAAAATTCAATCACGTCACCCTGCAGACATTTTAATGGAAAAAGCCGCAGGTAGGTCCGACCTACAGTCAATTCAAATACGGACCAAATTAGAAACACGATCATTATATCAGGGGTGCTATAAATCATGATCTACTGGCAGTCTGGCATGTCGCAGCTCTCTGGGCGCGGGTCGGCGACAACACGACGACGCACACTGGTCCCAAATTAAAAAAAAGTGGACATTGATAGTAGACCGCTGATATTTTTTTTTATTGTTGATACAATGATAACAGACAAGGCAAAAAAATATTATTGTCCTACTTCAAATACTTTTCTGTAAAAAAAATATTTCTTTTTTTTTGTATGGGAGCGATTACATTTTACTCAATTTCTCAAAAACTTTAAGCGATGTCGAGATGGCAATCGCATATGTTAGAAAACTAATAATTCTGAGTATTTGGCTCGAAGAAACTTATTGCTTATCTCTGCGTACTTTCGAGATAATAGTGACAGAAAATAACATTTTTTTTTAATGTTAATTTTTTGCTTTTTTTTAATCATAGCCTTACTTTAGCACATAATTATAATGTATGCGTAATGTCAAATAAGTAAAAAGAGACTTCTCTGTAAAAGAGGTTATGGGGGCTCACTAATGACTGAAAAGCTATGACCTTTCTGAAGGAGTACTTTCATCAGTTCTAAAAAACAATCAAAATGAAGACATATTAAGCTGCAAACATAAAGTTGAATATGTTCACAAACGATTCTGAAAAAATATTATGGTGAAAGATTAATATTTGGGTCTATATTCTCTTCAGAAATCTCTATTTCCTCGTTTTCCAACGAAAGCAATTCATTGTTCAAGATCAAAGCACTAGCCTCTGGAAACAACTGTTTATGTAAACGAGCAAACTTTGGTTTGATATGGCTGATGTAAGGATCTGAGCTAATTAGAAAGCTGTGGATAAAGTCTAAATTAGTCTGAACTCTACCGATTTTTCTTGTATGTGCCATTCTAACATTCCGGAAATCTTTATTCCTCGCTTCGGAAGCTTCTTCGGAAAGCATGCCTATCGGAATAAAGGAGAAATTTTCACAAATATCAGCACCGTGTATCAACAATTTATGGACACTTGAAGGCATGTAATACCATGGATATAAGTTTACATATAGCATTGCTGTTTCTTTACAATATTCCCTAAACAAGTTGGTATTAATAAGTTGACCAGATGAAATTGTTTGTAAAATGACTGCAAATCTCTTGATTAAATCAGGGTGGATACCCGTTATTTCAGCAGATACTTCATAATTTTCAAAAAACCTTCTTGCCGTGTTACCGTCATTGGTTGTACCAAATCCCTGTTTTACTATGTCAATGAACAAACCAGTTCTTTCCCGGAATTCTTCTTGTGTCAAATTCTTTTTAATTTCTTTTAACAATTTATCTTCTTTTCGTGCAGCCCACTTTTTGAAGTCTAAGTTGTACGAAATGTGTAAAATACATTCCATACATCTTATCCACATATGAAGCGAAGACAGACTATATTTATACATATCTTCTCTGATGAGTCTTTTGGATACAAAGTCCAAGTCATTCATTTTGCTAGGTGGGGTATTGCAAATATTACAAACAGCTGCAGAAGAAGTATTGGAAATCACAGTAGAAATTTTCCCATCAATCATAGTCATGTACAAATCATGTTTAATATCAAAATTATCTACAATTGTGGGAACAAGATTACGAATTTCTTCCTCTAAGGATGCACTTTCCTTCTTTATCAATTCATTTGTTTCTTTTGCAAATATAAAGCCAATTGGACGACAATAGTTTGTTGAAGAGGGAGCAGGATTTTGCCACAAGATAGTACCACTCTCTTCTTCCAAACGAAGCGGAACCAAACTAATCATGAAAACTGAAGAATCGTCAATTTTAGTGTCGGAGTGTGACTTTTGTTTATAATTACTTTGAGAAGATGACCCGTCAAAACCCCATTTGCTTATTAGTTTTAGCGATTTTTTGTCGGCAGAGTTGTGCTGAATTGTTTTTAATATCCTATTAGTTGTCAAATCTAGAAGCGATTGAAGTCTTATCTTAGCATCAGATTCAGTTACAGTTATGTCTGACTCTGGAGGATAACAAGTTTTTTTAGCTTCCAGGAGCTTTTGATAGGATGGAAGACCATACATTTTCTCTGAAGCAAGAATAGTTCTTAAATTTCGATATTGCCATTTTGACAAATTTGTTGAGGTGTAAAGCGCTAACGTTTTATCATCTGGTAAACACGGTTTGTCAGTCTTTTTAGCGAATAGTACATCATGTACCATCTCACATTTTTCCTTGTTTTGGCTGAGTTCGTTTAATATAGCTGCTAATTTTGTTTTTTTAGACTCTTTTAATTTGGCACATAAAGCATAAACTAATTCCTCCTCTGTGTGATCTAGAAGTGTTAGAGAACGCCTTTTCTTCTGTTTATCAGATATATCAACAAATGGTTTTTTACTTGTACCATAACTTAATTGATGAGTATCCACTTGCGTTTCGAAATTTGGAATTACTTCCTCGGCAACTTTAAAAATGCTGCTTAAATCGATATTTTGACATTTTGGCCAAACTATTTGGGATTGTAACCAGTCTGAATTTTTGTTAAGAAAGGTCTTTTGAGCTCTACTGGAAGCAGACCATCTTTTTGAGATATTACTTGAAAAATTACGACAAAATAATTTAATATTACTCAAATCTTCGGAAGACAATTCAACACCAATACGTTCAATAAGGGTATTAAATAAAAATTCGACATTTTTAAAACCACCTCCTGATTTAAGAACAACGTATAAGTCTAAGTTGGTGACAAATGCGGACATATTATAATTTTAAGGAAAATTGAAAACAAATTAGAATCAAAGATATCAAAGACAAAGTGACTTTGATTTTAACAAAAAAAATTACGAAAACAAATTCGACGAAAGAAAGACAAACAAAAATTATTTGATTTTAAAATCCAAAGATTCAAAATACAACAATAACAAAACAAACAAACAACAAGCATTTCTTCAAGCGCACAGAAAAAATAAGGACACGTCTTATCGCAACCACATTTAGTTGTACACTGAGTGAGGTGTACGCGCGCGATTCGTGACCGTATTACGTTACGTCATGAGAGGCGGCCATCTTGTTATCCCGGCAAACTCGCGTCGAAGCTCCATTTTGCTGGCCAGCGGACCTATTGCGATATGAGTAAGGCTATGATTAAAAAAAAGCGAACAATTAACATTAAAAAAAATTGTTATTTTCTGTCACTATTATCTCGAAAGTACGCAGAGATAAGCAATAAGTTTCTTCGAGCCAAATACTCAGAATTATTAGTTTTCTAACATATGTGAATGCCATCTCGACATCGCTTAAGGTTTTTGAGAAATTGAGTAAAATGTAATCACTCCCATACAAAAAAAAAAGAAATATTTTTTATAGAGAAAAGTATTTGAAGTAGGACAATAATATTTTTTTGCCTTATCTGTTATCATTATATCAACAAAAAAAAAAAATATCAGCGGTCTACTATCAATGTCCACTTTTTTTTAATTTGGGACCAGTGTGCGACGGCGGCGCGCGGACGCTTGCAATATTAAATTCAATTTAGTTGCCTTGATTAGTTTTGTGGTCATAATGCTCTGGTCGGTTGCAGCCTCTTCCTTCATTGTCGTATTAATTTTGATATCCGCATAGACACCTAGACAGCTTCCTACGTAATTTTCAGTGCATTTATGTTGCCAAGCCAATTTTAGATGTCCCGTGTTGACTGTGGTATAACATAATGGTGCTTTGGGTAGGGAATTAAATGGCTATATCTGGAGCACTGGTTGTAATGTTAGCTGTAGAATGCACTTGAGTGGGCTATAAACCTATCGTTCCTAGTGTAATGATAAAGCTGGCGCAGCAATTGAGCTTTGCAAGGACAAAAGGCAAACCAAGGCACAGGATACCGTCTGGGACATTTTTCTTATGAGACAAGATTGTCACGTGTACGCACGTGGCTCGTGACTTTGTTTTTTCCAATCAGTAGCTCGTCACTCGCTCTCATAACGCACAGAGGCTTGTCTTCCGCTCCCTTATTGCCCGCAACATCGTCTGCGTGTAACTATATTTTTTTAACAAAAATATCATCAGTGAAAAAGCTCTGGGAGAGCGGTGTTTATAAATTGGAAATCCCATATACAGAAAATAAGACCAATGCTGTCAAAATTTTCATATGCGAAATAAGAAAACTAGCAACCAGCAAACTGCACTTGTTACTTACTATGCATATGCCCAGGCATGGCTCAGCTATGGGGTCATGCTGTGGGGTAACGGTACCGATTCACAAACCATATTTATTTTACAAAATAAATAAATTCGACGAAAAACCAACATAGACCAAACAAACAGCTGCAAACCACACTTTCGAAAACACAAGATACTCACACTTCCCTGTTTATACATCTTAGAATTATGTAAATTTGTCAGAAAACACCCAGAGTTCTACACCATTTGCGAAGAAACACAAACAAAATACACCTTTCGACACAACAAAAACAAAATAAACATACCTCAATCCCGACTCAAAATGCACTCAACCGGCCCTTTAGTTATGTCCATAAAAAAATATAACAAATTGCCAACTGACATCAGAGGAGTACAGAAAACAAATATATTTATAATAAATTGAAACAGTTTCTAGAATCCAAGACATACTACTCAGTAAAGGAGTTTTTAGATGACAAATCGATTACAAAATAAAATTGTTCTCTCTATAATTCACCAAACATTATGAAATAAATACAATATAGATAATACGGAATATAGAAAATCAATTACCTATAAATATGAAATAATAACATAATATAATAATAATGAAAATATTAGTAAATTCATAAGCAATACATAAAAATCAAAATAACAAATATACTATACCTATACGCCGTGAAATTTTAATGGTTGTTTTCCCGCAGCGAAATGGTTTTGTCTTGGTAATACAATCGTTTTATAAACAAATAAAATATTAGAAACAAAAAATGGCAGATTGTGAAAAATCACCACGTGCGAGAGTTTATTTTGCGTTGAACATTTATGCATCGCTGTTCCCTTTGTCGGAGGTGCGTGCGATTCAAGTAGTACCTACAAGTTACCTCTAGTGTTACTATTGAGTAGTATTTTATCGAGTTGATGAATATTTTTTAAATTATTTTAAAACAAAAAAATCGTATTTTTTTAAACTTTTACTCTATGCTTCGAAAGTACTCCTTATGGCAAGTTGTTCTGCCGCGGGAAAACAACCATTTAAATTTCACGGTGTATACACAAACCTTATACTATATATATCTGTACATAATTATATATATATAGATAATTATACACCCAATTATACATCTAATAATTTTATTACAATAATGAATTGAATGGAAGGAAGAGGGCTACGTACAAATGCAAGCACATTTGTGCGTAGCCCTCTTCCTCTCTCCTAATTTTGCTGTGCCCGACGGGGTCCATATTGATCACACTATTTATACCATATATGTAAAACATATGGAATGCAATAAAGAATTGAGTATTGAGTATAGAGTATTAAATTTTATGTAATTAATTTCATCACCCACTCTCACACTCTCAAAAATGGCAAGGAAAACATCGTAAGGAAACCGACATGTCGTAGAACCAAAAATTCGAAGACATGTGACATCTACCAACCCGCACGGACCCAGCGCGTCATAGATTACAGCCCACTCCTTCTGGGAGGCCTGTATCCCAGCAGTGGAAACTTTATAGGCTGATTATGCATAGGCAAAAAGTAGCCCCTGTCCTCTAGATCCTAGCCAAATGACCTATCTGTTTATAACGGTCAGTTCAGTGGTTTGGACAAACAGAAAGACAAAGTTGCATTCGCATTCATAAAATTCAGTTTAGAAATCTAACTAAGTCAACGGCGACTTAACCTGTCCGTTCAGCACCTGTTTAACCGCTAATTATTCAATTTGGAAGGAATTGTCTAGCGAAGCAGAAGTTTGGCTGATCTAATCGAGCCGTTGACACGTATAGACAACGTTAGGAAGCTCCAATCAAGTGAACTAATGTGATGGCTTGTCGCTTAGTAATTAGGTATTGCTGACATGTGTTTTGATAGCTGATCCATACATTGCGGCGAGATATGCGGACATAAATGGATGGATCAGCTCATTTTTATTTCACGATTTCAGGGTTGATCCAATAGTAAAAGTTGTTCACAATAATGCGTACAATGACCCTTTGAAATGATTAAAGATATAAAAAAATAGCCATGTATAAGAGATATAAAATGAATCCCTATTTCCCTTGGTCCTGGCATCACACGTGAATGACTGGACCAATTTTGCTAATTTTTTTTTTGACGTGAAAACTACTTTTAGCTCAGAGTACCCACGGTACGGTAGTAAGTTCAATATTTCTGACCGACAAAAGCATCTAAGATTTCATTCGCTAATCACTACGTGACTTTTAATACTACAGTATTGGTTGAGGATTCAATAGATAGTTCTTATTTATAAAAAAAAATAAACGGGATATACTTTGCATACGACGTTACACTGCGTGTGTATGCGCACGCGCGAGACTCTCTATTTTTCACTATAAGTCGAAATTTCAATTCGTCTAGTGCAATAACGTATTTACTTAGTTACATTACTGATTGTCATTGTTAAGAGTTAACAAAGCACTGCTAGGGCATAGAGAGAATCAACAAAAGCATTGGCCGAAATAGGGTTAAAAATACATATGAAGTTGACAATAGCAAAATAACTCCATATGTCGTATCATATCAGCCCTAAATATGCTCAGAAATGAAAAAAAAAAACAATCAAAAAAGCTTGCATTACAAAGAATCTAATCAGTCTAAAAATCTAGTGCCAAGCAAATACAGTACTTACCTATCCAGTGACTGAAACGGTAAGAAAATCTGTTGCAAATAGCAAAACATTTTAAGATATTGTCATTATTAAAGTAATCATTAAAATTTGTTCAGAACTGAAAAACATCATAATCGATGAAAGCTTACTTCATAAGGAATGCAATGAGCCTACGAAATCTAGTATCGGGCAAATACAATGGCTACACCAGTATCGGAAACCATAGGAACATTTGTTACAAAACCCTCTACAAAAACATATTTCGCCTCATTTCGGACGACATCTTTTCGTAATTGTAAAAAAAAGACAATCGAAGAAAGTTTACGTCATAAGGAATACATTATGATTGTGTCTCCCAAAACTGACTGTGGATTATTATGGGAACTTCTCTCATTATGTTAGGTCAGGTTACAGTTGTGACCAAACTTTTTCACGAAAACAAACGGCACGGTCTCGAACTGCGCCTGCTTAATTTTATTGTTGTGTTTTTTAATGTCAGGAGAAGGAGAAGGGTTATGAAAGAAAAAAAAGAAAAAGTTGCGCGTAACATATATATATATAAGTCACCGTATGATTGTGAACACCGTTAGTTTATAATCTATCTCGCAAGCATTATAAACTGTTGATAGTTTGCGAACTGCACCATACTGCTTACCGACCAAATACGGTTTTTTTTGTCTGGGCGGGAAATCATCAAATAACGAAAGTATAGGGCCATGGCCCGCACGACCCCGCGTAGAGCCTCCGGCAGGAGGCGTTTGGCCCCCCTAGATTGGGCAGGAGCCGCTTCAAGGCAGCCCTGGCCCGCTCCAGTCTGGGAGCGAAACGTCGGAAATGTTCCGCGAAGTTCCACCGGCTGTCGAGGACGAGTCCTAGGTACTTCACCGTCGACTCGACGCCGATGTGAACCCCTCCCACCGTTATCTGGGACCAAATAGGGGTTAGGTTAGAATTGCGACCAACCGCGCGCGAGCCGAGCGAGCGAAGCGAGTGATGCCGCGGTAGCGGGCGGCGAGCGCTACTTCCAAGTTAGTGGTAGTTACTTGACTATTTAGTAATATCGCAAGGTACTATCCGTCTTGATACCAGTTCACAATTTGACGGTTTCACTTCGACATATTATAATCTACCGAAAAATAATGCGTTAAATTGTAAGCAATATGTTACGGTTCACAATCTTTCGACAGTTCACAATCTCGCGTGATAGATTATAATCTAACGGTATTTACAATTTTACGGTGACATATATAAAATGCGAATTCAATATTCATAGTTAAGACACAACATCTGTCTGGTCAGCTAGTCGGTTTATAAATTACGAGGTTCTGACGTAACAAACATAAAAATAAGCAATCGATTAAAAATAGCAATATTTTCACTAACCCACCTGCTAATCTAGGTGAAAATCGCAATGTTTCATTAGTTGTTAATTAACAGTTGTTATTGCCTGTAACCCACGGTAACAGGTTATGTGTCGATGGCCGTGCCACCCTGTACTTTATATTACTTTATCCTTATTTTGGGAATCGAACCCTCACCTCAACCAATGGCCCAGCTACTGCGTCAGCCGAATGCTGAAGTTATAAATGACTCCATTTGATTAAAATACCGTTATTAACCGCTTGTCAAAGCGACGGGTACAGATTACAGCCTGTCGAGGTATAAAGAGTGCTTCACTTCTCATGAAATGAAAGGGTCCCCTAACAGGTGGTCGGTGTTTATGTGTAGGTTGGCTGCCTATGGAGGCATTGGATGATCATAAAACCATTAAAATAACCAAATAAGATTGAACTATTCGATGATGTTCTGTGTGGTGCCGGACGTAAAGAATAGCACCATCCCATCTCTTCCCATGGCTGTCGTAGGAGGCGACTAAGGAACTTACTAGAGAATGGGCAGCAGCGTTCTCTATGCATTTTACCACCATACTGCGATCGCCAACCCGCCTGCCAAGCGAGGCGATTATGGCAAACATCCCCAAATTGGGGGACGCCTATGTCCAGCAGTGGACGTCTTCCGGCTGAAATTATGATGACGATGATGATGTTGATTCGATGATGCTGATAATAAGATGAGCTAACTTTGTGAGGTATAAAAACAAAGTCATTTATTCAAACTAGGCTGAGGATCGGCACTTTTTGAAAGTCAATATTACATGATACATTGCCCCAAAACGCCCGCACTTCACCACTTACGAAATGATTCCCAACATGTTCAGCTGTTCATGTATGTATTTACAACAAAAAAAACGTAGAAAGTAGGAAGTTTCCGTTTGCGTCTGCGACAAGAAGCGAGAGCGTGCGGCTTTTCTAGCCTGTTGTTGTAACTTTGCAACTCGACATCAAGTGTGCGGAGCTTTGAGCAAAATTCTACTCCTTATATTATTATAAATCAAGAGAGAAAGAGAAGAGAAAGTTGTATCTTGGATATTTAGATGTTTGTTACACAATAACGCGCCAACGGCTTAATAGATTTGGATGAAATTTGGCACTCAGATAGATTATAACCTGAATTAACACATAAAACCCTATTCACCTCGGTTATACCTTTTTGTGAGATAATTTTCAATCCCCACGCAAGCGAAGCCGCTGGCAAAAGTTAGTATATGAATATTTTCGATCGTTGCGTCTAGTCGCCGAGCTATTTTTTTTTTTTTTTGGGTGGTTAATCATCAAATAACTTCTCCCGCTCTGGGCGGAGCGGGAGGGCGTGTCAGACTTTTACTGACTAAGACCCACCCGTGTTCTCTCGGTTGCCTGTGTGCCAGGGGCCGCGGTATCTCTTTCGAACAACCCGCACCCCTGGCAGGCATCGGCCCTTGCAGGCCCCATCAGTTGCTGCTGACATCTCTTTGAGGCGCGCGTGGAACACAACGCGCCGTCGACCCGGGCTTGGTCCTTACCGGACAGCGAGCTACCCATCACTCGCCGTCCGCAAGCCCGTGCCTACGGTGGCCGGGAATCAGCCTGGGCCGAGCTATTGAAGTCGCAATTCGCATTGTGTGCGCCATGTTTAAGGTAGCCCGCGAAATTCAAATATTCTTCAGTTTTTTGCAATTAGCTGGTCAGTGTCAGACTGTACGTTGATCAAAATATGAGTCGTGGCCGTTACACGTATGTATTTACAGAATTACATAATCATTAAATTGACGAGCAGCGGTGGCTCAGTGGTAACTGACGTGACTTACGAGTTGTAGGTCGTGGGTCCGAACCCAGACAGGAATTCATTACCACTGCTCTCAAAACGGTGAGGGAAAACATTGTGAGGAAACCGGCATGTTCTAGAACCAAAAATTCGAAGATATGTGACATCTACCGACCCGCACTGGGCCCGCGTGGTGGATTACGGCCCACTCCCTCTCACATAGAGGAGGCCTGTGTCCCAGCATTGGGAACGTTATAGGCTGATTATAATAATAATCATCCATACATGTACCCTGTAAGTCCATTTGATCCCATTGAATGACTATTTGTCCCCTCTTTAAGGAGTGGCTTGAGAGGCGGCACGGCATCCTCACCTTCCGCCTGACACTGGTCCTCACCGGACACGGCTGTTTCGGGAGGTTCCTGTTTCGCATAAGGCGGGAGGAAACGCCCGGGTGTTTCCATTGCGAAGATCGCCCTGAGGACACGGTGGAGCACAATGTGGAGGTCTGCCCGGCTTGGGCGAAGCACCGCCGTGTCCTCATGGAGGTGATCGCCGGCGGCGATATCTCGCATCCGGCCCTGGTCCAGGCCATTATACGGAGCGAGAGTGCATGGGTAGCCGTCGCTTCCTTCAGCGAAGCAGTGATGCTTGCAAAGAAGGAGGCGGCGCACGTGAAGAAGAAGCAGTATATGCGCCCTCACGGCCGTAGCCTCCGCAGGAGACGACCTGGGCGTCGTGAATCCCAGGCTGATTCCTGGCCACCGTAGGCGCGAGCTTGCGGACGGTGAGTAATGGGTAGCTCGCTGTCCGGTAAGGACCAAGCCCGGGTCGACAGCGCGTTCTGTTCCACGCGCGCCTCAAAGAGATGTCAGCACCAACTGATGGGGCCTGGAAGGGCCGATGCCTGCCAGGGGTGCGGGTTGTTCAAAAGAGATACCGCAGTCCCTGGCACACAGGCAACTGAGAGAACACGGGTGGGTTTTAGTCGGTAAAAGTCTGACACGCCCTGCTCCACCCAGAGCGGGAGAAGTTGTTTGATGATTTCCCACCCAACAAAAAATATATGACTATTTCATGAAAAACTCATTCAATGGAATTCACCTTGGCGCATCCACCTTAATGTTCTTTACGTTAGTTCAATGAGAAGCAGTGGTGGGAAATTTGCAAGCCGGCCATAGAAAAGTAGAATTATTTGCCTACATTTTTTTAAATATTATCAAAAGGAAATCTAAGAAGGTACCCTTACAAGAACTGAGCAAACAGATTATTATCTGATTAAAGCATCCTTTAAAAGGTAAACCTCCATTAGCTGCCTTTGTGTGGAGGTCTTACAGTGAACAAATATGAAATTACATCGTCTTTTTCATACTAGTAACTACTCGGGTAGTTTTCTTTGGACTCTTAGTTCCTTTAATAAGATAAAAAAGCACCTGGATTACAAGTTGTGAAGCAAAATAGAGTTCAGTTACAGTGAACCAGGTACAAAACACTGATAAGCTTACAAAAGCTTTTATACATTTTTTTTCTATTGTATCAGGGTTGAATATTATTAGCATAAGACCGTAGATGGCCAATCTACATCTGGAAATTGGAAACTGAGAACTTTTGGATAGCAAAGACAAAAGCAAAGTATTTCAACCGTTTCGGCTGAAGTAGATATCATTGTCATCACGCAAAGCGTTAATAAAGAAAGACCCACACTTACACATAACGTCAATGTAAATATTATGCGTGTCTCTTTTCTGTATCCTCATAAATTACTAATATTTGTACACCCGCATGTGTACAAATAGAACTTAACTAGCTGTTGCCCGCCACTTCGTCTGCGATCCAATATGAAAAGTAACATATGTTCTTACCCAGGTCATGGTCTATCTGTGTGCCAAATTCCATCCAAATCTGTTAAGCCGTTTTAGCATGAACGCATTTCAAACAAACTTACTTTAGCATTTAAATACAATGTTAAGTTGGCAATTATAAGTCTACCTAACACCTATATGTTTACAAATAAAGCATTCTGATTTGCGCGTTGGCATGGAGCTACTGACATGGCTATAATCATTACAATCTCGTGTTGCTTCTTCCACATCCACACAATGTTCGCAAAACTAATTAAAAATTAACAAGATACACCGCAGCGAAAACAGAAAAAAGTCCAAACTTAAACAAACCCGATGTAAAATAGAGAGCTTTCTTATAAACAAGTAAAAAGGCTCTTCCTATTCATTACAGAGTTGAGGAAAGAACACAAAAAAATGTATTAAACTCTTAACAAGGTTGCTAATAACCTTACATCATCAATATTCATCAGAATTACCATTCATGAGCTTACCTTTGACGGCTGAAGCCAAAGATGATTGGATTTTTCTTCGGTCTGTTTATTAATTGAACGGTGGATTCCATTAAATTGAAATTGAGTAACGAATCAGGTTACTATGAACGTGGGCTTCAGTAAATCATCTTAACAGTAGCTCGGCCTATCTTGCTTGTGGCTAACTAATAACAGCCGCACGAGTCGCTCGATCAGGTTAAGCTCCGAGTGCCGCGGTGGGTCCGTCCATCTTTATATACGAAGACCGATATATCTCACACCTAGATCTAAAGGGAGTTAAAGCCAAAAAATTGGGAGTTTTGACTAATGCTTACCATTGAATTCCTTAACTCACTACCTATCGACCAAGAAAACAGATTTAAAAATATTTTTCTAGTAGAACTTGCAAAGCAAATATGTATTTAGATAACTTCTTCAGTGCACAGGAACACGCTGAACAGTTTTTGACCTTTTCTGAAAAAGTGCTTTTTTGAGTTAACTCTGTTTAGATCTAGGTGTGCGATATGATATACCGACCAAGGGATATAGTATTACCCAGTAACAGGGTCATTATCATCATCATTATATCAGTCGAAAGACGTCCACTGCTGGACATAAGCCTCCCCCAAAAGGGGGGTTTTGCCATAATCGCCACGCTTGGCAGGCCAGTTGGCGATTGCAGTATGGTGGTCAAATGCATAGAGAACGCTGCTGCCCATTCCCTAGTAAGTCCATTAGTCGCCTTCTACGACACCCACAGGAAGAAATGGGATGGTGCTATTGTTTTACGTCCGGCACCACACGGAACACGTAACTGAGTTGTGGAGGTCAAATAGGGAGTCACTCCATGTAAAATAATAATAATATTGAATTTATATATTATTGTAGTTTTTAAATTTTAAATGACCACTGTGTTACGTGTATTATGAATTTGGGAAGTGTTTTTTTATGTTTTTATTATGTAGTATTATTTCAAACACAATACACTTTGTTAATGAATAAATTGAATTGAATTGACTTGAATTGAATTGAATTGAATTGAATCCGGTTAGATTGGAAGGCGGCCCCGACATAATTGTGAAAAGGTAAGTAAGGAAAATAATGATGTGACAATCTTACTTACGTATTAAGTTAAATAATATTTTGTTTTTATGTTTGGATGTTTGTTACTCAATTACGTCAAAACGGCCCAACTGATTTCCATAAAATTTGTTACACAGGCAGTTTATAACCTGCATTAACACAGGATACTTCTTATCCTGGTACATTCCTGTGGGATAAATTCCAAGCTCCACGCGGGCGAAGCCGCAGGCAAAAGCAAGTGTTTTAATGATTTCAGAGTTCGGATATCCATCGAAAATAATACATTCGTCATCAAAGGGCTGTGACGGACTGCCGATCACACCCATATCTCTCTCCACGGATCATAGGTATAAATTACCTTTTATACAAGGTCTCTTACGGACGAATCAATTGAAACTGAAACGTTTTGAGTGGAACGTTAATGTATATTCGTAAAAGGTTGAGTTCAGTTAACTCATCTGCATAATTACTCGCACATTGGAGTTTTATAAATGGAAACTGAATTACTTTCTTTTTGGTTACACTGTACTTTAATTTTTTTTAATATTTGTTTCACTATTTTTTGAATATGTTCAGATCACTTCATGTGTAGCCTCAGTGTATTCTATTTACTTGTTTTTTTTTATGTTATTCTGATACGTAGTTCGCGTGTATTGAAGTTGCAGGCAATGGCTAGTTGAAAATAAAAATAATCGAATCGCGAAATTATCGTGATGTTCAACATCCTACGTGCGTAACACACTATCAATCACATTCATTTTGAAGGATATTGCTTAACCATTGCTTCGTTTGCTCTAACAATATATCTATTCAACAAAGTAAAAGAAGCCGTCGTGTCTGCCATGAACAGTGACCTGGATTTCAAGAGTGAGTGGTCGCGGTCTTTTAGACTTCAAGTTGGGCACGCCAGAATTGCGGCGGTAAGTCCCCTTTTTGAGGACTGGCTTGAGAAACGGCATGGCGTCCTCACCTTCCGCCTGACACAGGTCCTCACTGGACACAGCTGTTTCGGGAGGTTCCTGTTTCGGATAGGGCGGGAGGAAACGCCCGGGTGTTTCCATTGCGAAGATCGCCCTGAGGACACGGTGGAGGTCTGCCTGGCTTGGACGGAGCACCGCCGTGTCCTCGTGGAGGTGATCGGCGGCGGCGATCTCTCGCGTCCGACCCTGGTCCAGGCCATGGTACGGAGCGAGAGTGCATGGCTAGCAGTCGCCTCCTTCAGCGAAGCAGTTATGCTCGAAAAGAGGGAGGCGGCGCACGTGGGGGAGATGCAGTACATGCGCCCTCACAGCTGTGGCCTTCGCCGGAGACGCCCTGGACGTCGGGAATCCCAGGCTGATTGATTGATAGACTGACAGGCGCGTGGAACACAACGCGCCGTCGACCCGGGCTTGGTCCTTACCGGACAGCGAGCTACCCATCACTCGCCGTCCGCAAGCCCGTGCCTACGGTGGCCGGGAATCAGCCTGGGCCGAGCTATTGAAGTCGCAATTCGCATTGTGTGCGCCATGTTTAAGGTAGCCCGCGAAATTCAAATATTCTTCAGTTTTTTGCAATTAGCTGGTCAGTGTCAGACTGTACGTTGATCAAAATATGAGTCGTGGCCGTTACACGTATGTATTTACAGAATTACATAATCATTAAATTGACGAGCAGCGGTGGCTCAGTGGTAACTGACGTGACTTACGAGTTGTAGGTCGTGGGTCCGAACCCAGACAGGAATTCATTACCACTGCTCTCAAAACGGTGAGGGAAAACATTGTGAGGAAACCGGCATGTTCTAGAACCAAAAATTCGAAGATATGTGACATCTACCGACCCGCACTGGGCCCGCGTGGTGGATTACGGCCCACTCCCTCTCACATAGAGGAGGCCTGTGTCCCAGCATTGGGAACGTTATAGGCTGATTATAATAATAATCATCCATACATGTACCCTGTAAGTCCATTTGATCCCATTGAATGACTATTTGTCCCCTCTTTAAGGAGTGGCTTGAGAGGCGGCACGGCATCCTCACCTTCCGCCTGACACTGGTCCTCACCGGACACGGCTGTTTCGGGAGGTTCCTGTTTCGCATAAGGCGGGAGGAAACGCCCGGGTGTTTCCATTGCGAAGATCGCCCTGAGGACACGGTGGAGCACAATGTGGAGGTCTGCCCGGCTTGGGCGAAGCACCGCCGTGTCCTCATGGAGGTGATCGCCGGCGGCGATATCTCGCATCCGGCCCTGGTCCAGGCCATTATACGGAGCGAGAGTGCATGGGTAGCCGTCGCTTCCTTCAGCGAAGCAGTGATGCTTGCAAAGAAGGAGGCGGCGCACGTGAAGAAGAAGCAGTATATGCGCCCTCACGGCCGTAGCCTCCGCAGGAGACGACCTGGGCGTCGTGAATCCCAGGCTGATTCCTGGCCACCGTAGGCGCGAGCTTGCGGACGGTGAGTAATGGGTAGCTCGCTGTCCGGTAAGGACCAAGCCCGGGTCGACAGCGCGTTCTGTTCCACGCGCGCCTCAAAGAGATGTCAGCACCAACTGATGGGGCCTGGAAGGGCCGATGCCTGCCAGGGGTGCGGGTTGTTCAAAAGAGATACCGCAGTCCCTGGCACACAGGCAACTGAGAGAACACGGGTGGGTTTTAGTCGGTAAAAGTCTGACACGCCCTGCTCCACCCAGAGCGGGAGAAGTTGTTTGATGATTTCCCACCCAACAAAAAATATATGACTATTTCATGAAAAACTCATTCAATGGAATTCACCTTGGCGCATCCACCTTAATGTTCTTTACGTTAGTTCAATGAGAAGCAGTGGTGGGAAATTTGCAAGCCGGCCATAGAAAAGTAGAATTATTTGCCTACATTTTTTTAAATATTATCAAAAGGAAATCTAAGAAGGTACCCTTACAAGAACTGAGCAAACAGATTATTATCTGATTAAAGCATCCTTTAAAAGGTAAACCTCCATTAGCTGCCTTTGTGTGGAGGTCTTACAGTGAACAAATATGAAATTACATCGTCTTTTTCATACTAGTAACTACTCGGGTAGTTTTCTTTGGACTCTTAGTTCCTTTAATAAGATAAAAAAGCACCTGGATTACAAGTTGTGAAGCAAAATAGAGTTCAGTTACAGTGAACCAGGTACAAAACACTGATAAGCTTACAAAAGCTTTTATACATTTTTTTTCTATTGTATCAGGGTTGAATATTATTAGCATAAGACCGTAGATGGCCAATCTACATCTGGAAATTGGAAACTGAGAACTTTTGGATAGCAAAGACAAAAGCAAAGTATTTCAACCGTTTCGGCTGAAGTAGATATCATTGTCATCACGCAAAGCGTTAATAAAGAAAGACCCACACTTACACATAACGTCAATGTAAATATTATGCGTGTCTCTTTTCTGTATCCTCATAAATTACTAATATTTGTACACCCGCATGTGTACAAATAGAACTTAACTAGCTGTTGCCCGCCACTTCGTCTGCGATCCAATATGAAAAGTAACATATGTTCTTACCCAGGTCATGGTCTATCTGTGTGCCAAATTCCATCCAAATCTGTTAAGCCGTTTTAGCATGAACGCATTTCAAACAAACTTACTTTAGCATTTAAATACAATGTTAAGTTGGCAATTATAAGTCTACCTAACACCTATATGTTTACAAATAAAGCATTCTGATTTGCGCGTTGGCATGGAGCTACTGACATGGCTATAATCATTACAATCTCGTGTTGCTTCTTCCACATCCACACAATGTTCGCAAAACTAATTAAAAATTAACAAGATACACCGCAGCGAAAACAGAAAAAAGTCCAAACTTAAACAAACCCGATGTAAAATAGAGAGCTTTCTTATAAACAAGTAAAAAGGCTCTTCCTATTCATTACAGAGTTGAGGAAAGAACACAAAAAAATGTATTAAACTCTTAACAAGGTTGCTAATAACCTTACATCATCAATATTCATCAGAATTACCATTCATGAGCTTACCTTTGACGGCTGAAGCCAAAGATGATTGGATTTTTCTTCGGTCTGTTTATTAATTGAACGGTGGATTCCATTAAATTGAAATTGAGTAACGAATCAGGTTACTATGAACGTGGGCTTCAGTAAATCATCTTAACAGTAGCTCGGCCTATCTTGCTTGTGGCTAACTAATAACAGCCGCACGAGTCGCTCGATCAGGTTAAGCTCCGAGTGCCGCGGTGGGTCCGTCCATCTTTATATACGAAGACCGATATATCTCACACCTAGATCTAAAGGGAGTTAAAGCCAAAAAATTGGGAGTTTTGACTAATGCTTACCATTGAATTCCTTAACTCACTACCTATCGACCAAGAAAACAGATTTAAAAATATTTTTCTAGTAGAACTTGCAAAGCAAATATGTATTTAGATAACTTCTTCAGTGCACAGGAACACGCTGAACAGTTTTTGACCTTTTCTGAAAAAGTGCTTTTTTGAGTTAACTCTGTTTAGATCTAGGTGTGCGATATGATATACCGACCAAGGGATATAGTATTACCCAGTAACAGGGTCATTATCATCATCATTATATCAGTCGAAAGACGTCCACTGCTGGACATAAGCCTCCCCCAAAAGGGGGGTTTTGCCATAATCGCCACGCTTGGCAGGCCAGTTGGCGATTGCAGTATGGTGGTCAAATGCATAGAGAACGCTGCTGCCCATTCCCTAGTAAGTCCATTAGTCGCCTTCTACGACACCCACAGGAAGAAATGGGATGGTGCTATTGTTTTACGTCCGGCACCACACGGAACACGTAACTGAGTTGTGGAGGTCAAATAGGGAGTCACTCCATGTAAAATAATAATAATATTGAATTTATATATTATTGTAGTTTTTAAATTTTAAATGACCACTGTGTTACGTGTATTATGAATTTGGGAAGTGTTTTTTTATGTTTTTATTATGTAGTATTATTTCAAACACAATACACTTTGTTAATGAATAAATTGAATTGAATTGACTTGAATTGAATTGAATTGAATTGAATCCGGTTAGATTGGAAGGCGGCCCCGACATAATTGTGAAAAGGTAAGTAAGGAAAATAATGATGTGACAATCTTACTTACGTATTAAGTTAAATAATATTTTGTTTTTATGTTTGGATGTTTGTTACTCAATTACGTCAAAACGGCCCAACTGATTTCCATAAAATTTGTTACACAGGCAGTTTATAACCTGCATTAACACAGGATACTTCTTATCCTGGTACATTCCTGTGGGATAAATTCCAAGCTCCACGCGGGCGAAGCCGCAGGCAAAAGCAAGTGTTTTAATGATTTCAGAGTTCGGATATCCATCGAAAATAATACATTCGTCATCAAAGGGCTGTGACGGACTGCCGATCACACCCATATCTCTCTCCACGGATCATAGGTATAAATTACCTTTTATACAAGGTCTCTTACGGACGAATCAATTGAAACTGAAACGTTTTGAGTGGAACGTTAATGTATATTCGTAAAAGGTTGAGTTCAGTTAACTCATCTGCATAATTACTCGCACATTGGAGTTTTATAAATGGAAACTGAATTACTTTCTTTTTGGTTACACTGTACTTTAATTTTTTTTAATATTTGTTTCACTATTTTTTGAATATGTTCAGATCACTTCATGTGTAGCCTCAGTGTATTCTATTTACTTGTTTTTTTTTATGTTATTCTGATACGTAGTTCGCGTGTATTGAAGTTGCAGGCAATGGCTAGTTGAAAATAAAAATAATCGAATCGCGAAATTATCGTGATGTTCAACATCCTACGTGCGTAACACACTATCAATCACATTCATTTTGAAGGATATTGCTTAACCATTGCTTCGTTTGCTCTAACAATATATCTATTCAACAAAGTAAAAGAAGCCGTCGTGTCTGCCATGAACAGTGACCTGGATTTCAAGAGTGAGTGGTCGCGGTCTTTTAGACTTCAAGTTGGGCACGCCAGAATTGCGGCGGTAAGTCCCCTTTTTGAGGACTGGCTTGAGAAACGGCATGGCGTCCTCACCTTCCGCCTGACACAGGTCCTCACTGGACACAGCTGTTTCGGGAGGTTCCTGTTTCGGATAGGGCGGGAGGAAACGCCCGGGTGTTTCCATTGCGAAGATCGCCCTGAGGACACGGTGGAGGTCTGCCTGGCTTGGACGGAGCACCGCCGTGTCCTCGTGGAGGTGATCGGCGGCGGCGATCTCTCGCGTCCGACCCTGGTCCAGGCCATGGTACGGAGCGAGAGTGCATGGCTAGCAGTCGCCTCCTTCAGCGAAGCAGTTATGCTCGAAAAGAGGGAGGCGGCGCACGTGGGGGAGATGCAGTACATGCGCCCTCACAGCTGTGGCCTTCGCCGGAGACGCCCTGGACGTCGGGAATCCCAGGCTGATTCCCGGCCACCGTAGGCACGGGCTTACGGACGGCGAGTAATGGGTAACTCGCTGTCCGGTAAGGACCAAGCCCGGGTCGACGGCGCGTTGTGTTCCACGCACGCCTCAAAGAGATGACAGCAGCACCAGATGGGGCCGCAAGGGCCGATGCCTGCCAGGGGTGCAGGTTGTTCGAAAGAGATACCGCCGCCCCTGGCACACAGGTAACTGAGGGAACACGGGTGGGTTTTAGTCAGTAAAAGTCTGACACGCCCTCCCGAACGAAGTTATTTGATGATTTCCCACCCAAATCCTCTCCGCACTCCACTGACTTCTACTCTTACTTCTTCACTGTGCACGCGGTGCGGTTGTGGAATGCACTTCCGCCTGACATTAGGGACTGCCAAACTGTTGCAGTTTTTAAAAGAAGAGTGAAAGAACATTATCTGTCTACATCGTCATAGTTGTGTATGTATTATTTTATTTACATTATTATTATTAATATTTTAGTGATATTTATTTATGTATGTATGTAAGTTTGTAATTGTATAGTTGTAAATAATATGGGAATATACTATTCCCATATTATTTGTTAAATTAATGCAGTGTATTATTGTTTTTGATTATAAATGTAGTTTTTTTTTGCTTTTACCCTTACACACGCTATCTACATCTCTTTATCTTCTCTCTTATCGCAGGTATGCTGGAAGAGATTTCTTTAGAAATAAGTATCACCTCTGAACCTATTTTTCTGTTCTAATCTTCTAGTCTGTTTATATATTTGTGTACATAAATGGTTAAATAAATAACGCAATTAATGTCTTTGATCTGTCAAAACTAAAGTCATTCCTACTGTTAGTGTTAATCAATTACCCCGCGGAATCGTAGATTTATGGACTTGATAAGTCTGAAGTCGACGTGAGACTGATGACTATAAGAACATAAAATAGAGCTCTATTTCAATTCCTCGTGAGACGTCTTCATGCTACGTGTTGATTTGCGAGTTTTAGTTTTAAGTGGCTACATCGGAAAATATTGCTATTTCTTGCATGAGAGAATTTGAGCAATACAGTACAATACATTATTTTCCTTCATGTGCTATTAATTAGACATGGATTGTCTTTTGTAACCGACTTGAAAAAGGAGGAGGTTTTATGTTCATCTGTGTGTACATTTTTATGTATGTTCATCGATTCTTACGTAATTAGTGGGCCTATATACGTGTTAAGCTTTCGATTTGGTAGTAGACTTTACGCGGTTGTGCCATATTTTGATTAACATTGGTTGGGTAGCTTTGAGTATGTGCTGTAATAAAACTTCCTGTCAATAGTGTTGACATAGCAAGTAGTGGTATTCGAATCCATGTGGGGTAGGTACAATAACCAAAAAGTAAAATTAAAAAAACGACTTAAAAACTAACATTACAAAGTCGACGGATTTAAAAATATTTGATTGTATTTGGTATCCCAATCTTCAAAAAGGCTATAAAACATCACGATATGGCCCTTAGGTGCCAATCAAAATGAAAAAGTCTGAAAGAACGCTTTAAGAAAGCAAAGTGGTAGCGTGGGCAGGTGATGTGATGCGATGTGACGCGGACCCACCCCGTCCGCGTCGGAGGAACAAGAACATTATCGCAAAGAGAAGCGAGAGCGTTTCAAATTGTCAAACATTGGTTGTAAGTAGGTATACTTACAACGAATGTCTGACAATAATTATTATTATTTATTTCACCGAAAAACATACAACGGATTACATATATTTATGGGCTAGTACTTGGGAGAATATAACATATTAGCATCTGTAGCCGAACTAGAACGAGTCCTGTATCTAGGCATACAGCGCCAGACCCCTCAAAATAGACAATAACATAATTATATTAGTCCAAATGACATGCAATTGGATGCTTAAATAAAAGAACCTAAGTAAAAGAATTAAAACTAAAATAACAAAAAAGAAAAAAATTATAAACTACAAAAAACGAAAAAGTGTGTGTGTTTATGTGTGTGTGATTTTGTGTAAGTGTATAGTAGTGAGTGTCAGGGTGGTGGGTAGTGTAAATACGTCTAATTCTAATTTCATTAATAGCGGCTGTACTAAACATCGTAGGTTTGATTCAAACGGGGAAACAAGGCGTGATGTTATGTCATGTAAAAAATAGTCGCTACAAAATACCTGTTATATAAATAAGAAAATAAATATCGCACGTACACGTTAGATGTTGTCATCTAACAAAGCTTTTCAAACACTCAAGCTTCCTACAAATTATTTCAACACAGCACGTTTATACAGGGGTGCTGCGAAAACGACGAGCCAGCTGAAAATTCAATTTTAGGTCATAATAACATGTGCCGCACTCACTATGTGGAACGGTTTTATCAAGGTGATGCCAATAGGTGGAACATGGAACGTTTACTTCGTATTTCGGAACACGATGTCTTGATACTTAAAAAAAAATAGGACCCAAGAAAACTGAGTGATTGTTACCATGCAGACTAGATTGAATGAATAAATGATGACTTTATAACTATCTGGCGGTTCAGAGTATTTGGTATATGGCCTCCACAAATGTCTTACAGATCTGGTAGCGTGCCGTGCCGTGCAAGCATGCCGTCTGTTGGAACAGGTCAGCTCAAAAGCTTCTTCAAAAGGCCCTTCCAAACATGGTCCTGTATTGTTAGACTCACAAAAGAGACATTCGACATTTCTTCTCAGAAACCAGCCAGCTAGGAAATGCCGGCGCCATCTAATTTTAAAATATTGACCAACAAAATATTGACGTGTAAAAGTGTCTTAAAAGATATACTTCATATTTATAAACATTTCAGGTAGAATATCAAACTAAAAACAATATCAAAACTTTTTAGTGTTTATTTAACGATTTGATATGGGTAATTTAATGGTAATAGTTAGTAGCTACTCCTAAAGTACCTACCTACTTACAGCATTTATGTCTAAGGTACAGGCCCGGCCTATTTTCGAGGTTTTTTTTAGGATGGAAAATCATCAAAAAACTTCTCCCGCTCTGGGTGGAGCGGAAGGGCGTGTCAGACTTTAACTGACTAAAACCCACCCGTGTTCCCTCAGTTGCCTGTGTGCCAGGGGCCACGGTATCTCTTTCGAACAACCAGCACCCCTGGCAGGCATCGGCCCTTGCGGACCCCACCAGTTGGTGCTGACAATTCTGCCTATTTTAGAAGTTAGGGTTCATTAAACACACATTGAGTATAGAATGTGTCTATCAATAAAGTTTTCATTTATTTATAACACAATATCGCGCCTTGTTTCCCCGAAGGGTTGGGCAGAAGTGTACCTACAATCCACCTATATTTCGCCAGTTATATTAAATCCCATGTAATAGGGGGCGGGCCCATTGCCATCTACCGGGCACAAGTCCAGACTTCGGGCTGTCGTTGAGAATTCCAAATAGAAACACCCAATAACACTTTGCTTGACCTGACGGGGCTTGTGGCTAAGTAACAATAGCTGCACGGATCGATCGATGAGGTTAAGCTACGCTTGCTGCGGTTAGTCCTTGAATGGGTGACCATCTTTACATACCAAGACACTCGTTTACGTGCCTCGGAAAGCACGTTAAGCCGTTGGTCCCGGCCGTCATTTGTGGATCTTTGTCAGTCGTTACGGGTCGTCAGAAGACCGAAAGTCTGACAACCAGTCTTACCAAGGGTTATCGTGTTACCCAGTTACTGGGTTGTAGAGGTCAGATAGGCAGTCGCTCCATGTTTTACTGGTATTCAGCTGCTTCCGGTTAGACTGGAAGCCGACCCCAACATAGTTGGGAAAAAGCTAGGTAGATGATGACTTTGCCTGACCTGGGAATTTATTTATAGTTCCAAAATTATATTTCTAACATAAAACAAAAAAATTGACAAACATATCCAGCAGGTTTGGAAAACAAAAAAACAGCAATTTCTTTTACAAAGGTAGGCATATCCATGGGCATGTACACAGATGAGCCTCATAACTGAATATGACTCGTAATAAATCATGGGACCCCATAAATGTCCATTACTGAACAAGCGCGGGCAGCTCGATTAAGTCTCGGGTATCCTATGCTTATTTTGAGCATAGATATCCAGGACATAGGATTATAAATAACCTCGGTCAAATAAGTTAATTTTATAATATTATGTAGTATTTGGAAGAAGAGAAGAAGCACAGAACTGTTCTAAATGGCGGTGTATGGGGAAGGCCATGTCCAGCAGAGGACGTCTTTCTACTGAAATGATGATGATGTGATTTTTTTATGTGAATGATCAAAGTGGTAATGACGATGGTGTCAATTGCGTGATGACTAATTGTACATAGTTCCATTTGCAAATTCAGCGGTTTGATTATTTGAAAAATTAAACTCTAATACTAATTTTAAATATCCTCATAGGTAATGTATGTGTATGTGTCTATGTTTTTCATTTAAAAAGAATGATTAGTTTTATAACCTCATTTTTCGTTGACAATTTAAAGATATTATTCAAACAGTAAGTGTTAGATAAAGTGATGAGATATAAAGTTGAATCCTTCAAAATATAGTCTGTACAAAACTCACTGTGAAAACTTAGGTGAAGTGAGCTGTCAACAGTGTCAATTCCTAACATCAGGAGGAATGACAGCTTATATCAGACTCAGTTCATCTGCATGGTGAGATTTTCACAGAATATCACCATAAGTGAATGTGATACGAATTCCCTTTACCCTGTGAGTAGATAAAAGTAACTTAATCTGAACAGATTTGTTTACACTTTCTTCAAACAATTTTGGAACGGGGCGTAGAGACCTACTCACAATTTGTGTGTTTGAAATGTAGTTAGTACCTACCAATACTATTAGGCGACGTGACTAAGGTATACGTGCGTAGGTACTGTTAATACCTATCCACAGCATGAACAAAATATTTTTTCACAAACTATAGTTACGTAGGCAAAGCAGAAAAGGCAAACGTGGAACGTTCGCAATTTTCTAGAACGACCCTGTGCGTAAATACTGCTAATTAATTTACATTTGTGTTGCCAACTAATTTAATTTTTACCCGCCAGAATACCTTTTTAGGTTTCGCTCGTCAAGAATTTGGCAAAATGTTGAGCTCGCGTTTCAGTGAGGTGTTCGTTAGCTTGTGGGCGAAATTTGGGTAATTAATGCCCCTAATCTGAGTTTTTGATTGACTTTGGATGGGTTTGTGAAATGACAATACATTTAGAACCGATTTTAAAAAAAACGACTAAGGTTGTTCAGGCGTTAGTTCAACTATTTTGTTAGCCGTCGCTAAAGAGAAAAACCGCCGAATGTAATTCATTGTGAAGTTATTATTCGCCTATAATAAGCCTCACAGTTCTAGGAAAGAAATGGAGAGCCTCAATTTTAAAACAACCACAGTACACCAATAAGCACTCCAACAATTCTATTCGCAGTACAATACGCAAACTCATAATTCGATTTCGAAATTATAAACAAAAGTTTTCGAGCTTAATCAAGTCTTCTCCATTCCGCCAATCGCGAGCTCACATTTTACCGAAGTGAGACGTTGCTTGCATTCGAAATGCAAGACAGGATCGCAATTAAACTATCTGAATACGGAATGAATAAGCTTGCGAACGGGATGGCGTACTTAGAGCGTATTGTTTTGACTCCGCTGCTGTGGTTCGTAGCGTACGGCGTACCTCGCGGATACTCTAGAGAAATTGAGTTTTTTTAGAACAGACCTATTCAGGGGTGGTTTTGTATTTGTGATTGTGTTTTGGAGAATTTTTTTTTGCAAGATTTTTGTTCAGTACAGGATGTGTTTTCTCGATTTGAGTTCAGTGAACAAAATAAACATAACTACCGAAATGTAGGTGTACCGACTATAGATACACATAGACTGCCTAAACCTTCGAGAAAGCAATGTGTGCTGTCATATTAGTTCAATGAATTAATTATAGATTTGTTTCTGTATTACAGGTCACCAGGGCACTGGTTTTTAAATAAACTTACCTCGGGCACCAGTCTCTCACAAAGTTAGCTCCTTTTTCGTGCTTTACTAAGTTTAGGATTAAGTTCATTACTTGTGTAGAGAGAGAATAAACGTTTTATATATGTATTATATAGGTTTGTTGATTTGCTTACGATTCAAATGTGTCAAACAGGACTTGTTTAAATGATAAATGATTATATAGGTAGATACCTGTAATTTAGTTTGTAAAAACACTTTTACAAGTCAATCTTATTCTAAAAACTAGATGCGGTCGGAATTTCCTATCTGACATCTCTAAAAAGAAAGGCTAAAAAATACACAGAGGTCACAGTTTCTTTTAAAGTCCTGACATAATCTTGGTCAGATCATTTGAAGACCATGTAGACTGGTGTCTGAAATTCCTTTGAGGAAAGAACCGAACAGCTTGAGTGGACCAATCCAGTCAGCGCCCGCATTTATCAGTAATCATGCTGCTCAACTCTTCGTTTTATAATTACTAATGTTCAATGTAACGTGGTCCAGCATCCGAACATCAGTCTCATAGATCTTTATTGTAATGCGCCAATAAAATTGCAAATATCGAAAATGTACAATCTCGAATATTCGATACGACATCGTCAGGGAATCCGGCGGCCGTTCAGAACCAACATTCAAAACATGCACTTAATTAAAGAATAAACAATTTTTAAGGACCGTACCATATTTTCAATATCAATTACGTCGTATGAAAAATGGAAAATTTAAGCTATGAATATTCATTCATTTTGTTGTAACATTGGCTTACTTCTCAATTTCACGTGATGTCATTTGGCGATTTATTAATCCTCTTAAAGTCAACACTGGTATATTAATGTGAGTCGTCACGATCGGATTTAATTACGCAATGTATTTCGTGAGTGAAATTTCTGATCACTTGTTTATTTTAACTTCCAAGGAGAATTATATGGTACTCCGTTATCATTTTCATCATTTCAGCCAAAATACCATCCACCGCCAGAAACACTCCTCCCCGAACACCGCCAATTCGACTAGTTCTGTGCTTCTCACATTCAGCGGATTCCTGCGGCTTCCACCACCACTTATAAAAATCTATAAAATTGTATTTGCTGGGCTTTTCAACTGGGTAAATAAGCTGTCCAGTTTCTAGCAGTAGCTTTTATTTCTGGTCGAGTTGTGCAAAAAAATACCACTAAATATGGACATGGTACACAAATTACAACCCAAAAACATTATAAGGGACTAGTAAGTATCACTTATCACCATCAACATGTAGTTTCAGAACTTTATCATTCCTCATTAAGAATTAACAATAATTTACTTATTGAGAAACTAAATTTATATAAAATGTTATGAGCGTACAATAACTACGTAAAAATTAAAATAGGAAGGTAGTGATAAAATAAATAATAGTTTAAAAAAACTAAATAAACACGCTTTAAAAACCAAACTAAAAAGTAGAAAATAATTTAATTCTATTAAAAAGCGTGGGGTGCTTTTTGAGGTATTTTTATAATCAATTAATATCAAGCAAACCACGCTTTTTAATAGAATTAAATTATTTTCTACTTTTTAGTTTGGTTTTTAAAGCGTGTTTTTTTCTATTTTATTTTTTTAATTATTGAATTTTCATAGGTCCTCGATAAGTCTACAAAGTTTAAATGAAATCTGACCGTTTAAAGTGGGTCAAAATAGCGTCCAAAGGAGTCGGTTACATACAAACAAACATACAAATATACAAGTGAAGCTAATATAAAGCGTGTAAAAAAGTAAATATCAACCAAAGACTACAATAGTATACTGGCAAATCAACTAATCACCAACCGAGTAAACACGGATCAAAAGTATATGTACTACTAGATGTGGCGTACTAACTGATGTTTTATTTTATTTGTTGGCATGGACATGTTTCCTTAGGCCAGTTTTTTAAATAATATTTTTAAACCGACTTCAAAAAGGAGGAGGTTATCAATTCCGTATATTTATACATTTTTCTTTAACATAATTATTGTTATTGACACATTATATAGAATTTAAGTTGTTTTTAAAACTAGACATACTTTTCGCTTCTTTTATTTCCAGGGGTATTGTACATGTTAACACCTTCAAATTTTTTATTTATTTTCACGTAATTAACTGTTCTGGGAGGACGTGTTACGAAGTAATTGGTTCTGCCCTTATCCCAATTATTGGGGTCTGCGCTACATATCTTGTAAGTACATACGTATACTAGAAGTACTAACTAACACTAACCGGGGAGAAAACGACCAAGTAACTGCGTTTCCTCTTAACAGTAGGAAGTTGGTGATGCCAACCCATAAAATCGGCCAAAAATCGCTCAACGCCCTAAATGAGATTTCACTTCAAAAATATTTAATTTTTTACTCCCACATTGTATCCGAACTGACTTGAATATACACATTATCTCTATTAGCTCCACTCAAGTTTACAGCACAATATCGAATATCAGAGTCTTGTATACTTTTGGGATATCAAGGAAACTTCCTGAGGGAAGTTAACCGAACTCAGTGGAACGTTGCAATATCTCCGTGTTAATATCAACTTATAGGTTTAGTGAGGTGACATCAGCTGTCACGCTGTATTAGGGATGGGCGTTTATATCGATAATTAAATAGTGAGTTGCCCTTTATTAAGGTCCGTGTTATGGAATGATACTGACGGTTTGATCTTCATTGATATACAGAATGGCAGTGGAAGATCACATTCACAACCCAGACAGACGGTTTACTTTGTGTAAATTATTACATCACTGCTGCTCTCAAAACGGTGAAGGAAAACATCGTGAGGGAACCGGTATGTCCTAGAACCAAAAATTCGAAGACATGTGACATCTACCAACGTGCACTGGGCCCGCTTGGTGGATTACGGCCCACTCCCTCTCACAGAATGGTCTATGTCCTAGCAGAGGGAACAATAAAGGCTGATTATGCTAATGCTAAATATATGTAAACTTATTCAAAATATGTTCATTCATGACTAGTTTTTGCCAAGGGCTTCGCCCGCGTGGTAGTAGAAAGTTATCCCACTATCGTGATTAAAGTATCCTTTGTGTTAATACAGATTGTAAACTATCTGTGTACCAAAAGACAATGCCAGATCCTGCCCCACCTTTTATCAATTTACAGGAAATGTAACTTAATCAAAATTCTCGCATGAAATTATGACACTTTGTTACTTAATTGTTATTCTGTTACACTTGCAGATAAAAAGTTAGTGATAAAAAGGAATTTTGAAACCCAAAGCCTATTTCCTGTGTTTGTCGCAACCATCCGCGTTGCTTAGTAACGACCTTACACGCGGAACAAAACGAGTTATTTAATCTAAAAATGACATATATTTATTTAATATGTGCGGATGTTTAAATGTACTAGGTTTAAATACACACAGTAAAAGAAAATAATGTTTGTTAATAACTATACAATATTATTGTGAATGTATACTCTAATAAATCTTTCGCATTTGAGCATTAGTAGGTAGGTCATTAGGTGTAACGAAACGTCATTGACGAGCTAATAGCAATGTCAAAAAATCATTCATTGACATTCGCTCTATTCTGTTTGCTTTTGCATTTTTGTTTATATTTTACGCTCCATAATCTCTTTGCGATCACAATTATTACAATTTTATTTTCACGACGATTTTTGCTTTTGTACACTGACTCGAAGTCGCCTACTCGCTTTATTATAACTGCAACTAACCTACACTTAGGTAGCCGACCTAAATGTAATACTTAATGTTTAAAGATTTAAATGGGAACGGCAAGTTCTAAAGGCATTTAAACATTATTTCAGTTATCAGTGTTATCACTAATAAATAATGCAGCAATAGAATGCTACATTTGGCATGCTTGTAAACCAACTTTTATTTCCTGGCATTGTCCTTTCATCTACATTCGTCCAGCGGTTTATCGTGACTGAGTGACAAACATCCAAACATCAGAATTTCCATACTTTCACATTTATAATAGTAGTAGGATATAATATTATTTAGATATTATGTTATTAGTATTAGCAGGTTTGAGACCCGCAGGAGAACCAAGGTAACCGACATAGCCCGAAGAATTGCCAAACTTAAGTGGCAGTGGGCAAGGCACATTGCTCGCAGAAAGTATGGCCGATGGGGCCGAAAGGTTCTGGAGTGGCGACCGCGTACCGGAAGACGTAGAGTGGGAAGGCCTCCCACAAGGTGGACCGATGACCTTGTGAAGGGCGTGGGAAACCGCTGGTCGAAGTGGAGGAGCATGGGGGAGGCCTATGTCCAGTTGTGGACGTCTTTCGACTGAATTTATGATTAGCAGGTTTAGTAGGAAATAGGATTGGACATTTCGAACATTCTTAGGTATCTAATACCGACAAAAGCTTTGTCAAGATACAGTTAAGGCAAATAATACAACGCTACGAATGTGCCATTACCCAACAATTATAAAATACTCTCTCTAAATAAACGTTAAAGCGCGGATAAACAGAAAATAATGCTTTTAATTATCGAAGTCTCGCGTCAACAACACGTTCCTCGCTCCGTTTCTCTCGAAGTCATTTATAAAAGACCAACACAAGCGCTCCGATTACTCCAACAACAAAGTCGAACTTCCTTAATTTGTACTCAAGTGTACTTATAATAAAGTCAAGTGTGAAAGTCGGAAAGAAATTTGATTCAGGACAAGCAATTATGAAGCTTACGTGCTAGAGAATTTGGTCTCAATTGTAATTGGAGTAGATGTCGTAGGCCCGTGAGGTGGGCCCCATATTATGGATATACAAAGGAGGTTTTGATGCCAGTTAATTAGTACTACACAGGGTGGCGCAAATGTTTGGCAGCTAGCGTTCCCTATATTTTTAACAAAAATAAACATTGTTTTTGTGTAGAGAATTAAAGTTCTCATTGTATAAATTCAGTGATCATTCATGTAAAATGTCTGTGTTTTTGTTAGTTACTGAAATATGTTTATCTCTGTATATATATATAATATATTTTAGCTTAATTTTACTATTTATTTTTAACAGCACAATATTTCTTGTTCTAGTTTAAATACACCGTTACATGGGCTTATTAGTCGACTCGCACGAATTTACTTGCCCAAATCGGGCGAATAGTCACTTTTAAATAATATTTATTTTTCTATAAGCTACTCGCTTGAAATTAATTTATTTGCGACTGAATCGACAATTTCAGAAATACGTATAGAGAACTGGCACATTTTTAATAAAACGTTAAGGAAAAGGTACACTAACTTTATTACATAAAAATCCGAAACATGATAATTGCGAAATAAATATTTCTGGAATTTTCGATTAACCCAAAAATAAGATAATTTCGTGCGAGGCGCCTTTAGATGGTTTCAGGGCGAGTCAATTGGTGCGAATCGACAAAAAAGCCGTAACGTAACGGTCTCGATCCCCTCAATATGACGTTATCAGTGAACAGGTGAATACTCCCGTCAATGCCCGTGATATATTGTGATCCCTTAATCTTCTTCGTCTTCCGTATATAGGTTCCTCAAGAAATATGTTAACTTCTACCTTGGTATATTATTTCCAAAAAATGCGTAGAGTATTTGTAGGGGTACACAAGAATAGCGGTAGAGGTAGTAATATAAGTTTTTAAGAGGAAATTGGGTGGGCCGCTGCCGGTACAAGTTGGTCAGGTGGGGGTACTCCGATGAGATGCAGTGCGACTGTGGCGCCACGTCGCAAACTATGCCTCACTTCTTGTCGTGCTCTCTGTGCACTAACACCTGCACTATGGAAGACCTTTACGAGGCCAACGATAACGCTGTCGGAGTGGCTGAATTCTGGTCGAAGCTTATCTAAAAACAACAATTGGAATCATCGACATGATGATGAAGAAGAGGAAGAAATTCCTGACAAATCTCTTGATATCATTGCTTATCTACAAGCTTAACGACATGAATCTGTTAGTTGTAAAGTTTGCTATTCATAAACTTAATCATTTTACCAGCCTTTTATTACCCAACTGCAAGGCAAGGCTTTCCAGTTTTTTTTTTTTTTACGTGATCTTCGACACCATGTTTGTAATAAGTACAGTCACCAAAAAAGATGAGTAACCAGAGTCGTCGAATACAGTAGAAGTTTATTAAGAAACCAATGGATGCTTTCCAACGTCGTAGTGTAGTCCACATGGTCTTCACATGATCTGATCAAGATTATGTCTGGACTTTAAAAGAGACTGTGACCTCTGAGTTTGTTTCTGAGAAACGCCGACCTCATCTAGTTTAAAAAAATATGATTGACGTGTAAAAGTGTTTGTACAAACCTACTTACAGAAATAAAATCATTTATCATTTAACGAAATTTAATTTGGTAAGCAAATGAACTGTTTATTTTCTATTAGCTATACTTCTTGCTGACCATGGTTTTGTTATTGTTAATAGTTTTAACTGTTTGTTTATTTTACTCCGAAGGTCCTAGTTCAACATTTGTTACTTCTAGCTACAACTATATGAACATAATGCCGCATTGCATACGTAAGCGGGCACGCCCTTTATGCCTGGAGGCTTTAGTTTCGGTTTTAAGTTCTGTTTATGTTTTTGTTTCTATTATTTATTTCTGCTTGAGTACATTTTTGAATGATTTTTCTGGTATATTGGCGTGTGCTAGCTGACATATGGCAAATACTTTAATTTTATGTTTCGTAACGTTAATTACGTACCTATTGTATTGATCAAGTTCTTTTAACATAACAGACAGCCGTGCTACTGGGGACTTTGTTGCGCCACTTCTTCTTCCCATCTAAAGCACTAGGAAGTGGTGAAGGGCGGGCGTTTTGGGCGACTGTCTTATATAATTTTGACGTTCAAAAAGGTCTGACACACACAATCAAAATCAAAAGTCATTTATTCAAACTAGGCTGCTAGTTTAAATAAATGACTTTTGAATTTGATTTCTTAATTTAATACAATTTTATTCGAAAACATCCATTGCTTACTTATCTCTTTTGGTGACTGTAAGTACATAGTTTTTCATACTTCCATATTAGTTTCCTTAACCATTACTACCACCGGACAGTAGAGTTCCTGGTTTGAAGGGTGTCGGTAATATTACACGCACGTGATCCACTTCGTCTGTAAGGGTGGCAATACATCGGAAAACTCCTCGCTATGGTGTCCCAGGTGTCAATAAGCGGCAGTAACTTCTTCCCATCGTGTGTGCTGTCAGCCCCTTTGTCAAGCTAAAGGTAACAAGGAAAAGAAACTGTTTTATCAACCTTTGTATCATACTTACAAACTAATACATCTTACAATACATATAATTTTAATACGTCCGTCCCTGGATTGAGTGCACATACGCAAATGGGTGAAACTAGACTAGAACATTAGAGAAAAAATCATAAAAATAAATGTAAGAAAGTAATTGTAGAAAGCATTACATTTTCTTTAGCTCTTCACTTGATGCGACGATGCTTTGATCAAAATATCACCTACAACTTTTTATTAAAAAAACATATAATTTTATACTTACAAGGGGTTTACTTTTTTGATATAACTTTCTTAATTAAATAGGTAAAACTTGTGTATTAATCACATGTGTAGAGTACATTCTTTTAACTCCTCTTGATTTTGCATATTCGCATCTATTTCCATCTATTAATAAGTGCGACAAAGTCCCAAGTAAATCTACTCAAGATAGTAAAACAAAAACCTTACTACAACTTTACAATCAGCCCCCAAAGGCGCTATAAAATGCACAGAAACATTTCGACAAGCCAATCATTAGAATTCCGCAGTAGCAAACGATAGCGCCGCCCGATATTAGCACCTACGTATAAATACATTTAACCCTTTCGCAGCGACGGGGGTCGGGCGAGCCAAATTAGATTCAGTGAGTTATATACAACCTTATTGGCTCCGACTACCTTGGACCGGGTTGATTAATGCCTCTATAGTTCCGTTATATCGTTATCTCTTATAGATATGCGCACTATGATTATTTGAGTCCGACGGTGTTATTAATGTTGGATGGTTTGGGCTCGATATTTTGGTTGTGGCGTAGGGTTGCATGTATTTAAAAAGGATAGCTTTTTTAAACATCGTATCATCAGCCTATAATGATTGAACACAAGAACACAATACATAACATAACACAACACATAACATAACATAACACAATACATAACATAACATCACACCTGTTATCCCCGAAGATTTGGGCTGAGGAGTACCCTGAATGACACCAACATAGTTACGTTTAAGTCCCCATGGCTAGTAATTGATTGATAAACTGTGATTCTTTACACTAAGTTTTGTAAAAAACCCTATGTGGGGTTTAGAATTAGCAATGCCCGGAACCAATTCCCTTTAAGGCCTTCGCAGACAAGCACGACGCGACAGTGCGACGCGACTCTACTAAAACTCCATGAAAATTGTTCTACTAGAATCACGTCACACCATCGGAGACTGTCTGCGGAAGCCTTTAAACATACACGTCTTCGCATAACAATTTAGCAAGTAGCAAATTTCAATTGATTAGTAGATTCATCTAGTTTATAATGAGCAGATTCTTATCGGCTGAGTTAATTAGAAGACATTTTGTACAACGGCTGGTTGGGATAAAAATACAAAGATGTACCTACCTACTCTTATCCTTCAATTATATATAATAAAATATCAAGTACCTATATAAAACTCGTATCTAAGAATTCAGAATACCAAAGAACATTAAACTTTTTCCCCAAAAAAACTAAGAAAAGAATACGGAATCTGGCATTCGGGTAGTCAAGTCGTAAATGGGTAGTAAAAATGCGGTTAACATGCAGTTTTCGAGCAGTTAGCATGACTGCACCCAAAACGTAGCTCGTATAATGCTTCGTTTAATTCAGTTCTTACTAAGGTGTCTTTCTGAACTAGGTAGCAAAAAACCAGCAGGAGATGAGTTGGCAGTACCGTGCTTTATTGGATTTAAATGAAAACGAATTACATGATAGACTGTTTCGTTTTATTTCTGTTGCCATTTTCCTGTATATTTGGGAGTGATTTAAAAAAAGTTTCAGGCACAATACTTCAAAGGTGGTTTTAAAAATAAATATTTCACTATGCAGTAAAAAAATGTTAGTTTCTATTTTTCGTAGGCGTACCCAAGTAGGCAGCAGCAGACACATTTTTTCAATATCCAGTGCGAGAGCGGTACTTCTCATCAGACCACGCCCTACTTGCTGGAGTGTTCTAAGTACCCGTTCACCTGCATCTCGGATGATTTAAAGAATGCCACTGATGCCGCAAATAACGCGGCCACCTACTGGGCATAAACTGTTTTTAAAAAAAGTATACGAGTACCATCGAGAAAAAGATGAATGGCCTTATTACTGTGGAACCTCGGACGAGCCTCCAAGTACCGGGTGTGTAAAGGATATAATTAAAACGTCATGGGGCGCTTAAACTGTGGGATTCCACGTTTATTTCAAGAGTTTAGAAGATTATCAGATGCTTACAAAGACACGTCAGTCATTAGAATCAAAGCTCTCGGAACCAAATCATTGTGAACATTATTTGACGTTCTTATTTTAGAACTTCCTGAATGTTCGAACATAGACACAGCCAATACGTGTGTGAGGTTCTTCAGTAAGTAAACAACCTTTACATTACTACCTACTTCATGATTGGTCATGACCCATGTCTCTGATAGGTTTAAGAAAAGAATGAAGGCAGAAATAAACAGAAAAAAGACATGCAAGAGAAAAGATAAACGGCCACGGATAAAAGTTAAAACTTTTTAGAACCTACAACAGTAAAGCCTGTAATAGAACCTGCAAATCACAGTAAATTGCAATCTTAGATGACAATCACACGCAATAAATCAGCAAGTAATTCATGATTAAATCGGAATACAAAAACCTATCAATAAGGAAAAACAATTTACAAGCGAACCCTAAAAAAACGGTTCTCCCATACTTAACACTTAACTAAAGAGCCCACTTTTAAATTTCCCCATTTTCTGCGTTTAAAAACGTACTTTCGAACCGTCAATTTATAACCCTCTCGATAAAGGCGCGATTCATTGCGGGCGCGGCAGCGGAAGCGTGCGGGGTTTACTCGAGCTGTATTTTTTTTTTTGTAAATTCTGATGATTCTAGGTGTTCCTTGTTTTACATTTATGAATATAGTTCATTTGCTGCGGTTGGTCTGTGGATGGGTGACCATGTCTCCGTGTCTAGGAAACGACGTTAACCGGCTGCCGTCTGTTGGATGTTTGATAGTCGTTACGGGTCTCTAGACGCCCGAGAGTTTCAAAACCAGTCTTACCAAGGGGTATCGTATTGCTCAGTTACTGAGTTGTGGAGAACCGATAGGCAGTCCATGAAAATACTGGTATTCAGCTGCATCCGGTTAGACTGGAAGCCGACCCCAACATGGTAGGAATAAGGCTAGGCAAATAATTAAGATGATGTATGAATATTTAAACAGTGTGTCTTCTATACACAAACATTAACTTCGCATAATGTTATAAAAATCGGATATTTCTATTGTAGTATGTTCATTTAAAAAAAATGATATTAATACTAAGTTTCAAAAATTGTGCACTCGCATGTCGAAAACTAAGAAACAGAAAAGCTGCGGCCTCGGCACATCGAAGGCAAAAATCCTATCCTACTTAATTATAATCCTACTATAATCACTACATAGTATAAAACAAAGTCGCTTTCTCTGTCCCTATATCCCTATGTATGCTTAAATCTTTAAAACTACGCAACGGATTTTGATGCGGGTTTTTTTAATAGATAGAGTGATTCAAGAGGAAGGTTTATATGTATTACACCGACCTCCACGCGGGCGAAGCCGCTGGCAAAAGCTAGTAATATTATAAATGTGAAAGTTTGTGAGTATGGATGTATGTATGGATGTTTGTTACTACGCAATAACTGCTCAACGAATTTTGATGAAATTTGGCACACCGTTATACATAGTTTCATCTCCATCATCTGCCTAGCCTTTTCCCAACTATGTTGGGGTCGGCTTCCAGTCTAACCGAATGCAGCTGAATACCACTATTTTACATGGAGCGACTGCCTATCTGACCTCCACAACCCAATTACTGGGTAATACGATACCCCTTGGAAAGATTGGTTGTCAGACTTTCGGGTTTTTGACGACCCGTAACGACTGCTAAAGATCTACAAATGACTGCTGGGACCAATGGCTTAAGATGGTCACCCATCCACGGACCAATCGCCGCAAGCGTAGCTTCACTTGATCGATAGATCCGTACGGCTAATATTACTTAGCCACATGCCCCACACATATAGTTTATTATATATATACTTTTCATCCCGGTATAACGTTCCCGTGGGATAATTTTCGAACTGCACGCGGGCGAGGCCGCTGGCAAAACCTAGTAACCCAATAAATGCAAAATGGAGATTGAATAGCTTCCTTTGTGTTAGAATAAACAAACGTTAATTTATTTATT
Source organism: Polymixis lichenea (assembly GCA_949091785.1). Classification (NCBI taxonomy): domain Eukaryota; kingdom Metazoa; phylum Arthropoda; class Insecta; order Lepidoptera; family Noctuidae; genus Polymixis; species Polymixis lichenea. The sequence continues at coordinate 1,818,644 of OX420939.1, read as the reverse complement.
TAATTCTTCCTTAGAAACACATCGCTTAGATCAAATGTTTAATTAAACCCAATAATTACCCTGAAAACGACTGAAGTATTTCAACGTAGATCGTTTTCCACAAACAAGATCTTGACTGTAATCTGACGATGATTAATTCAATTATTTTACAAAATAAGTGCTGTTATGTTTACCAAAAGGAGACGATCTTCTGTCGTACGATTCGGGTAGAGAGTGTTCGGTGACAGTACGATACTACGTTCATTTTGTGTTGGTCTATTTGACACACGCTTTTTCAAACAGTGGCATAAAATACATTGAAAGTTGGTTGTTCGAATATTGATAGCAATATACTCAGATACAGGTCAATGTATTTCCCTACTAAAATAAAGGGATCGTTTATTCCAGGTAGTTTGTTCCATAACCGAACTTCATATCACTTCACAATTACTCATACCACTCATACCATTCCAAGGTTGCCTGGAAGAGATCGCAGAAAGCGATAAGGCCGCCCATTGTATGTGTTTAGTGTTAATTTTGTTTTTGTCATGTATTTTCTGGTGTACAATAAAGCATATATAAATAAATAAATAAATAAATTACTCTACTTTCGTTTCATAAAAGAATTGTCTCCAGGACTCGCAAATACTTTGATAAACCAACTATACCCCACCTTTGTTATGTTTTCACATGTTGTTTTAACAGAGCACCTACTCAGAGGGAAAATGGGTAACACACTAACAGTAGAAATGACAACAACACAACAACATTCATTGCGTTATATACGTCGTTGAACAGATACATTTTTCTGACATAATTTGAAGCATTGGATGAACAATATCCTTCAATGTCATTGAAATTCTGATTTGCGTAACACACTAGGTCAGGGATGGCAAACGTTTTAACCTCTACGAGCCTTTATTTTCAATAAAATATTTAATATACGTGCCAACAAACAATCGTGACTTATTGACTACTAGAAAAAAAACTTAATGCTTTCACAATCATTGGTAGTATTTATAAGTAAACAGAAATAGACTTGTAGTTATTGTATAGTAATCAATAATACACCTCCTTATTTAAATGAAATAACAAATTAGTGCAACTTCTCGTATATGGTATTAAGGTCATAAGCAGAGGTCGGAGTAGGTAGATTGATTTTATATACTTGCGTCAAGATATTATAATATGGACATGCCATTTTATCCATAATGTGCGGGAAGTACCGGAAAAAGTTCCGGAATTGGAATTATGGAATAAAATAAAATAAAAAAAACAAACAGATAGGCTAACAAAATCGTTTATTATATGAATGATTGATTGAATTCAATGAACAATTATTTTTAATTAAACAAAAACATAAATAAATTATTTTGAATCCTCATCGGATACAAAAAAACAATAATCACCACAATAAATATGAAGTTCCGGTATTTTGGAGGCATATCCATATTATCCTCTACGTTTGACGTCAACGACCTTAAATCAATCTACCTACTACGACCTCTGGTCATAAGACATAGAATAGAATCTTGTGAAAAGGTACGGTTTCTGAAAGTAACGACTCAGGCTTTTAAGTAGACGAACTTACCATACTCCTATCATACTGTGACTTAGGCTGTCGTGCCCAAATTATTTTGTTACGTGCCCACCAAAGGAACGCGTCCCATTGGTTCGCCATCCCTGCTCTAGGTGTTACACAAATTATAGTGTAGATCGGAAATATTCTTCTTCGTATCGATGGCACGACACTTTATACATTTTTGGTTGGCACAAAACGTTGCCACGAACGACGTCGTCAGTGGCCCAAAAGGCAGGATAATAGGTGGAAAATAATTTGAAATACAGCTCCACACCACACCCTGCTGCATCATCATAATCAAAAATAAAACATGTCTATCATGTGACTGCCTCGTTGCTCTAGGGGTCGTAAGCACTACGGCTGAGCATGAGGCCCTGGGTTCGATTCCCAGGTCGGGCAGTGTTATCGGGTTTTTCTATCTGGAATTTCTCAGTAACAGCCCGGAGTCTGGATTTGTCCCCGGATGATGGCAATAGGCTCGCCCCCTATTACTTGGGACTTGAACATAACTGGTGAAATGTTGGTGTACACTTGTACAGGTACACCTCTGCCCAACCCTTTTGAAACACAAGGCGTGATGTTATGTTAAAACATGTCTAAAACCTATAAAAGACCCAGAACTTGTGAAGCAGGCCAATAACCAACGCAACAGACAAGGGCTGGTAAATTAATGAAACAAATAAATAAATGTGCCCCACATTTACCCTCTGAAACTTTTGTTTTTCGCACATAAATACATCAGGGGCGTCGTAACTTACCCTGGTCACACCCTAAAGGATTCTATTGTCGTTATTAAAATGGAACAAATCGAGGGAACACTTTGGTATTTTTGTATAGTTTCTATAATAAATATTACTTTTTAGCATCCAATTTATTCAGTTCAACATCAGTGTATTTGTTTACAAAAAGTACGTGGTTTTGTTTTAAAATTAAAAGTTATTTTAAAATTGGGAGAAAATGTATTTGGGTTTTTCTCTTTACTTTTCAATCAAATTACTTACTTAAATATCACATTTAAGAACACTTATAAGTAATACGCTTATTTCCAACACAGACTACATAGCTATGATTCTTCTATTTAATTTATAAGTGCTGGTAAAATTGTAGGCACACGCGTCGCAAACAAATTCATCATTTTAGCCGAAAGACGGCCACGGCTGGACATAGGCTTCCGCCAAGCACCCTTGAAACGGTTACGTGCTTCTCGCATCCAGCTGATTCCTGCGGCCTTCACCAGGTCCTAGGTCGACCAACGAGAGGGGGTCTTCCAAAGCTACCGTCTGTTCTGCGTGTAATATGCCCTACCCACTGCCACTTCAATTTGACAATTCTTCGGGCTATGTCGTTGTCGGTTACCTATGGCAAAGATGAACATAGGGTTCATCTACTATAGAGAGAGCCTTTTAGCTGGTGCAATAATATACTTACAAATATCCATAGTTACATTACTTTTTTCCTAGAACCTCTAGGCAATTTAACAGTCAAACCATTAGCCATAATAATAATGGTAGGTACCGGTTTAAAAAAAATGCAGAGTCGTCACCGTGTTTTGTGTTAATTCAGTAATTACCAAGGCGTGGTCGACATGCCAGTTAAATGGTCTAAATTACCACGTGCCGGTGTTCACGTGTGTCTGTTCAGGGAATCCCTCGAGCACTCAATAATCTGAGTGTGGTATGTGTACCTATGGGGTAGTTAGTAGCTACAGTGAGTAGCGTTCTTTTTAATTTTGGCGCTCACAACAACTGCGTATTATCGTTGATTTGTCTAATCATTGCATTTTTCAATAGGCCTTTTGAATTATCAAACCAAATCATTTGCCATTTCGGACAACTAAAATCCATGAATAGTTGTAACAGATTTGTTTAAAACACTATTGTTAGTAACCCTATCAAAAAAAAAAACAAAAGTCATTTATTCAAACTAGGCTGAGAGTCAGCACTTTTTGAACGTCAAAATTACATAAGACAGTCCCCCCAAAAAGCCCGCCCTTCACCACTTCCTAGTGCTTTAGCTGGGAAGAAAAAGTGGCGCAACAAACTCCCCAGCAGCACAGCTGTCTGTTATGTTGGAAGAACTTGATTCTATACAATAATAGCATATAACCATCATTCAACGATAAATGAAAATTTTAATTAATAAAAAATAAAAATAAAAAATGGTTTATGCAGTCAAGTTAAATAAACAATGATATGAAGTAATTCATATGACCTGTCATATGAATTACTTCATATGTATGATAGTAACTGTAAAAGTAATTTACTTAACCTAACCTTTTTACTGCCTCATTGGTTTGGTGGTCATAAACAAGCGCTACTGCTGAGCATGAGGTCCTGGATTCGATTCCCAGGTCGGGCAAAGTGTTATTGAGTTTTTCTATCAGGAATTTCTCAACAACAGCCTGGATTTGTGCCCGATTGATGGCAATAGGCTCGTCCCCATTACATGGGACTTAAATATAACTGGCGAAATATGGGTGGATTATAGGTACACCTCTGCCCAACCCTTCGGGGAAACTAAGCACGATCTTATGTTCCCTTTTTACCGAAGGGGAAGTCTTGAACTCTTAATGTAAATATGACCATGGCGACTTCAAAATTGAACTGGTCCTAATATCTTAGTTACTAAATAAATCACTTCAATTCAATTCCTACTAATGCCGCGGTTATCATGGCCACTTATATGGTACCAAGTCATCTAACACATGCCATAATAAAGTATTTTTACTCTGACTTGATCTGCACGATTGCAATTTACCAGATAGGTGCCAGAGTTTCATTGAGGGATTTTTTTAAAGATTATTGGTATTCTCACGGTGACATTACAATTCATCTTTGCCAAAATCTTATATATTAGACAAAATATACACTTGTACACTAAAAACAGTGACATTCACACCGTAAACCCTAGAAATAAGGACAAACTACGTGCTCCCTTTCACCGGCTTCATAAGGTTCATAATTCATTTGTTGGGCTTGGCATAATATGTGTGTTGTTTGACTTTTATTACAAGCTTCCCTCTGCTATGCTAGATTTTCTTTTTCATGCGTTTAAAGCTCAAATAAAATCAAACCTGTGTTTAAAGGCTTACTATTCCATCAAGGACTATTTAAATGACAAGAATTGTTGGTCGCTGTGATTAGCTCAAGACAATGTCATTGCGAAGATCGCCCAGAGGACACGGTGGAGCATACGGTGGAGGTCTGCCCAGCTTGGGCGGAGCAACGCCGTGTCCTCGTGGAGGTGATCGGCGGCGGCGATCTCTCGCGTCCGACCCTGGTCCAGGCCATGGTACGGAGCGAGAGGGCATGGCTGGCAGTCGCCTCCTTCAGCGAAGCAGTTATGCTCGCAAAGAGGGAGGTGGCGCACGTGAGGGAGATGCAGTACATGCGCCCTCACAGCCGTGGCCTTCGCAGGAGACGCCCTGGGCGTCGGGAATCCCAGGCTGATTCCCGGCCACCGTAGGCACGGGCTTGCGGACGGCGAGTAATGGGTACCTCGCTGTCCGGTAAGGACCAAGCCCGGGTCGACGGCGCGTTGTGTTCCACGCGCGCCTCAAAGAGATGTCAGCAGCAACAGAGGGGCCCGCAAGGGCCGATGCCTGCCGGGGGTGCGGGTTGTTCGAAAGAGATACCGCCGCCCCTGGCACACAGGCAACTGAGGGAACACGGGTGGGTTTTAGTCAGTAAAAGTCTGACACGCCCTCCCGCTCCACCCAGAGCGGGAGAAGTTATTTGATGATTTCCCACCCAGAAAAAAAAAAAAAAAGACAATGTCATAAACATTGTCTTTCTCCAGAATTAGCGTACCTAGAGAGAGACAGGTTACATGGGTTCATATAATTATTTATATAATTTTTTTACTAACTGTAAGTATTTTTTTTATTATAATCTATTTTTTCATTAGTTATTGACATGATCTACTCATAACAATTTTTTTATGATGAGTTGTATGACATTATGGTTAGCTAGCGACCTCGACAATTGATCATTCTATTCTTGCCTGAGCAACCGGCAGCAATTTCGTCATGGTCCCGTAGATGTCACTACTTGCGGTAGCGTTGGGAATCGGGTTACCTCCTTCCCTCAAGTACGGCGAGGGGGTTAATGGCTGATCTTTGCGTTATGCTCGTGAACAGGTGCTGCTTGTGGTGACTGGTCGTCTTGCTGACCATGATTTTGTTATTGGTTGCTAATAATTACCTACCTGTTTATTTATTTTACGTCGATGGTCCTAGGTTATCATTTGTGACCATAATCCAGCATTGCGTATGTAAGCTACCACGCCATTTATACTAGGAGGCTTTATTTTGGTAGTATGCTTTGTTTACTTTTTTATTTTTTGTGCTTGAGTCAAGTTTTCATTTTATTTGTTGGTATATTGGCATGGCTAACTGACATATGACAAATTATTTAATTTCCGTGTCTCGTAATGTTGATTACTTTGCCTAACTATTTATAGAATCAAGTCTATCCAACTAAACAGACAGCTGTGCTGCTGGGGAGTTTGTTGCGCCACTTCTTCTTCACAGCTAAAGCACTAGGGAGTGGTGAAGGGCGGCCGTTTTGGGGGACCGTCTTATGTAATTTTGACATTCTAAGTGCTGATTCTCCGCCTTATTTGAATAAATGACTTTTTGATTTTGATTTTACTGACAAACAGCGTGCACTGACTGGACAGGGCGACTCAACCTGTGTGTTCTGTCCTGAAAAGACTATTTCAAACATAAATTTACATAGTCTTCACATGATATATTACCAAGAGACTTCTGAGTTTGTTTCAGCCTTTGTTCTCAGAGTAGTCAGATAGGAATCGCTGACCTCATTTAGTTTTAATAATATGAATGACGTGTAAACGTGTTTGTCCAAACCTACTTACAGAAATTAAATCATTTATCATTTACTTTGCCATCGACTAGAGAAGAAGTTGAATAAATACATTTCATTTTATTGCCCGTGCGGAGGGATCACTCCAACACCTCCAGTGGAACTCACTGATCTACCCTGGAAATACACTCATCCCATACCGAGACTCTGTAATATTAGAAATAAAGATTTACTTATTGTGCCCACGACTAGGCTCCAAAAAATTAGCAATTCATTTAAGTGCCAAAGTATTCGTTTTTACAACAAACTCCCAAGCCATGTTAAGGAACTAAGCTTCAATCAATTTAAACTATTTATTAAACAGAAACTCTGTCAAAAAGGTTTCTATAAAGTTAAAGATTACTTGGATGACAAAAAAGCTTGGGACTAGTTGCTCCAATGTACCCTCAAGCAACAAACTGTTATAAAAGCTAAGTGTTTAATAGATACTGTTGACATTTTATATTCAGGTATTGATTTTTAATGACATTTAAAGAAAAAACTAACTGTGAATGTGAGTACTATGCAGGCTAGATTGAACACATTACTTTATAACTCGTCTGGTGGTTTTGAGCATTTTGTAAATGGCCTACGCAAATGTCCTGCAAATCTGGTAGCGTCTTGTGGCGGGTCGTTGAGCTCCCTAAAATAGGGTTGAGCTACACGGTGACTGCTACATACATGCCGTCTGTTGAGACAGGTCAGCTCAAAGCTGCAATGGCTCTTTCTTCAAAAGGCCTTTCCAGACATTACCCTGCATTGTTAGACTCACATAAAATTTAAATAATATAATGTTTGGACTTTAAAAGAGACTATGACCTCTGAGTTTGTTTCGGCTTTTCTTCTCAGGGAACAGTCAGCTAGGAAATGCCGGCGCCATCTAGTTTTAAAAAATATTGACCAACAAAATATTGACGTGTAAAAGTGTCTTTTAAGATCTACTTACATAAATAAACATTTCATTTCATAAACATTTCATTTCATTTCATTTCAATGAAATATGCTTGCAAAGCTTACAATTCATGGTAATTTACTAAGTGATCCACAGTATTAGTTGCAGAACATAACGTTTTAATTAAATCTCACATTACATTGATGTTTGACAAGTCGTTGCTACAATGTTGACATACATACATAAGCTTGTGTACCTACACTGTAACAAACATATTGGTAACTAGCTTTTGGCAGCGACTTCGTCCGCGTGGAGGTCGGAAATTATCCCACAGGAACGTACTATAGCGACAAAAAGTATACTATGTGTTAATCCAGTTTATAAATTGTCTATGTATCAAATTTAATTCAAATCCGTTCAGCCGTTTTTACGTGATTGAGTAACAAATATCCAAACATACAAACTTTCGCATTTATAATGTTACTAGTTTCTGCTCGCGACTACGTTCGCGTCAAATTTCTTGCTCTCCCGAATCACCCGGTCGCTCGCCTCGCCTGCCCGTGCGAGTACTTCGTATTCGTGACTAAAATTCTCTTTGCTCGGCTCCTAAGGGTCTTAGCGTGATGTTATATAGCTTATAACCTTCCTCGATAAATGAGCTATTCAACACTAAAATAATTTTTCAAATCGGACCAGTAATTCCTGAGATTGGCGCGTTCAAGCAAATAAACAAACAAACTCTTCAGCTTTATAATATTAAAATAATATATTATAAGTGTAGATAGTATAGATAGTAGGATAGTAGGATACTCCAATCAGCTAGAGACTTGATTGACGACACGGCTGGCGCAGCGGATAAGCGATTGACTGCTGCGCTGCGTGTCGCGGGTTCGATTCCCCCACGGAACAAATATTGGTATGACCTACAAGTAGTTGTTCCGGGTCTGGCTGTTTGTGTATGTGAGTTTAAATCTTTGTACACGCATCCACAATACAGGAAAAATTCTTAGTGTGGGGCAACGTTGCTTAATTTTTTTTTTAATAATCTATATAGATACTAACTAGGGCATGCAAACCGGATACCGGGATAACCGTAAAAACCGGATAACCGACTGATTTGAAACCCGGGTTTTTTAGGATAACAAAACCGGGTTTTTCGGTTTTGTTTAAAACCGAAAAATGCGAACATGACGGCGAGGCGCGTGTTGTGTTTGTCGTAGGTAAGTTGGTCACATTCTTTTATATCACTCGTATATTATGCATTGCTAATATTACATGAAGTGTATAACCAAATACTGAAATTTAATCACAGCAAAGATGCTATGCATATAAGTAATAGCTATAATTAATTAGGTTATGGCAGCCGGCACGTTCTCATTTTTGTAAATATGTAACGTACCTATAATTAATAAGAACCGGTTTTGTAGTTTGAGCTGATCACAGCACATTGTTACATTTAAACTTTAATGTTTTGATTACGTACATTAACAACGAAGTAAATTTTAATGGTCTTTGGATAATGTGAATGTTAAAAATATAAAATTAATACCTAGCTAAGTAGACTTACAAAGACTGCGTTTTTTAGTAAGTTTTTTACAGTAGGTAATATGGCACAAATGTGGCATATTGTTTGTTTATTTGTCTTCAATTTAGAATCTTCGTAATCGAAATCTTCTGTTGTTGAGTTTCTGCACCTAAAGTGTATTTAACTAGACTACGTGGCGTAAAACTTCCTTCCAGTTGTCCGTTATTATTTTTAAGATTTAGGATCATGAACTTTTGCTACAATGGCACTTAACATTTACAGAATGGGCACGCCACCATTGCGGGGGTAAGTCCCCTCTTTGAGGAGTGGCTTGAGAGGCGGCATGGCGTCCTCACCTTCCGCCTGACACAGGTCCTCACCGGACACGGCTGTTTCGGGAGGTTCCTGTTTCGAATAGGGCGGGAGGAAACACCCGGGGGTGTTTCCATTGCGAAGATCGCCTTGACGTGCTCAAACAACATACCTCTGGTGCAAACCCATCTATGAACTTGATTTAGAAACTAAAATCAGGGTGGAAATGACACTTTACGACGGTGGAGGAAAAACGGGAGAATAGTATATAAAGAATATACAATGTATATCAAAAGTATATAAAGCTTTGAAATCTATACCTCCAACAAGTGTGGAATTAGAGAGCGCCTTTTCAATCTATATCTTTAAGTATGACTGATTTATTTTGTTTTGGTAAATTAGCAATAAGATTTCTATTTTATGTGTTATTTAAATAATTATTTTGATCGCATTTTACGTACTGTTGATTTTGCCTGTTTGTATTTTATGACAGTTAAATTGTTATTTAATATTCTGTGATTTTAGACAAATCAAATCAAATCGTTTATTGCAATCCATAATGTACACTTACAGGTGGTACAAAAATTAGAAACAATTATGGACCCTGTCGGGCACAGCAAATTTTTAAATAACTAAAATAACACGAGCGACGAAGAGCGCTTTAATCATTTTCGTTTGAATTATTTAATATCCTATTAAATATTTTATATATATTTTTTTTTGACCTTTGTGTACCTACCAGATGTTCCTAATTTTGTATGTTAGGTACCTTAAGTATTGGAGAATATGTTGTTTTCCTAAATAATAATCTTGATTCTATGTTATGTTTATAGAAAATAAACTTTTTGTATTGTTACTTAGTAGTTGCAGCTTATTTCAGTGCAAACAAATGCTCATTAGTATTAAAATAAGTGAGATAAAGTAAAAAGAAAACCTATTTTGATTAGACTTCAGCATTTTTATTTCTTTACATACATATTTCTCATTTCTTTAATAAAAATTGAAAAAAAAACCGAAAAAACCGATTTAACCGGTTTCAACGGTTTTGTAAACATTAAACCCGAAAAAAACGGTTTTTTAAAGCAACCCGGTTTTTGCATGCCCTAATACTAACTACTGCCCGCGATTTCATCCATGTGAATTTTCTTGTCACCCCACCCCGTCGCATCGAATCTTCTGTCGCGCCCTTACTTCTTTTTCGCTCACCATTCTTCATTCGTTTTTTATTTTTGCTCGGCTCCTAAAAGTCCTAGAGCGTTGTTAAATAACCTTTCTCAAGAGATGAGCTACTCGTATAAATTGCAATTTTTTGTTCAATTCCGACAGATGGTTCAAAATCAAAATATTTCATCACATAGGTAAATCAGATATAGGTTTCTAGAGTAATAAGCTACTAAGTACTACTACTTTTTAGTGACTTATATAAGAATGCGCTGCATATTATCAAGCTTTTCCGGATGTAGATAAACATCGAGCGATTGCCTACCTGACCACTGTAACCCAGTTACTTCGTAACGCGATACCCCTTCGTTACACAAGTTGTCAGCCCTTTGGGCTTTTGATTGCTCGTAACGACTGTCAAAGATCTACAAATGACAGCCGGGACCAATGGTTCAACGTGCTTTCTAAAGCCCGGAAAGTAAGAATGTGCATAACATCTGCGTCTTATTTATAGAAGACTAGCTTCCGCCAGCGGCTTCACCCGCGTGGAGGTTGAAAACTATCCCACGGGAACGTAATACCGGGATAAAAAGTATCCTATGTGTTATTCCAGGTTACAAACTACCTGTGTACTAAATTTCATTCAAATCCGTTCAGCCGTTTTTGCGTGAAAGAGTAACAAACATCCATACATCCATCCATCCATACTCACAAACTTTCACATTTATAATATTAATAGTTTAAAGATAAAAGAGACCTATCAAAATACCCTAAACAACTAATTGGCACCACTTTGCTCCAACACGCTTCATCAATGGAAAAAATACTTATTTAAAGTCTGTATAATGAGAACAATAGAACCGGCCAAGTACGCTACGCATAATGAAGGGTTCTTCACACAACATTGTAGTAGAAAAAAATGCTGAATTCTCCCACTGCAAATGTAAGTTGGCAAAAACTACAAGTTAACGATTTTCTTCTTTAATTGTGCTTCTTGCCAAATTTCATGCAACGGGAACATTTTGATATTAATTTCACCTTAATACCGCTATAGATGGACCGACGGACTTCGACGTGATCCTAAAAGGGTTCCGGTTTTCTTTTAGAAATACGGAGCCCTAAAAGAGCGAAAAATAGCAATACTGCAGCGAAAAATGCCGACAGATATGTAGCGCCGAAAAGAAATGTAACATTGAAACACGTTTTTTGCCTTTTCAGTTAATGTTCAGAACTTCTGTAGTCATTTTAAAGCTAAAATTTTACGAGCAACGTCTGTCTAGTTTCGGCAATAGATATGTTTTGTTGTAGTTTTTTACAACATTTCCGTCAGTGTGTCTGTGTCAGGCATTTAACTAGGATTTCCGTCCGGCTTTGTTTTAGGAAAATGTAAAACGGAAAACACACATCACGCCTGTATTTTGTGAAAGGGTAGAATAGAATAGAATAGAAAATATTTATATTGAGGTACACCCCGTTCTGTTACACAGAGTACACACACATATCGAAAGCTATGTTCAGTAACGTACCCAATAAAGGGCGATCCTATTGCAATGAACCGAACATAATTCCAGACTTCTTTCTGAGAATTACCTAAATTTCTAAACCAAAATATATTGACTAGGAGATCGAAGCCAGGACCTCATGCTCCGCAGTCATGCTTGCGTACACTAGACTTACAAGTCAGTCTTATCATCATTATTCCAAATGTCCTTTCTTTGGTATTTTTCGTCAAATCGTTGAGCTCCTCAAGTTCTGAGTTGAGCTGCATGATTACTGATAAATGCGTGCACAAATAAATGTGATTGGGCAGGTCCACTAAATCTGTGTAGTTCTTTTCTCAAAAGATCATTTCAGACAGCAATCCACATGGTCTTCACATGATCTGACCAAGATTATGCCTTTAAAAGAGACTGTGACCTCTGAGTTTGCTTCGGCCTTTCTTCTCAAAGTAGTCAGATAGTAAACGCCGACCTCATTTAGTTTTAAAAATATGATTGACGTGTAAAAGTGTTTGTACAAACCTACTTACAGAAATAAAATCATTTATAATTTATCGTCTTTCTCTTTCCTTTTCGAATGAGCGCATTAAAACTAGCCGGAAAAATAAGACCACATTAATAATGATGAATGATGTAGTAGTTTCATTTTGCAACATAGTTTTTTCAACCTTGTTGCATAGAAATTATGTTTTAATTATGTTTATGTTTGTTTACGTTTGGGGTAGAAATTTTAGGACCATGGGGTCCGAGTGCCCACTTAGTTTTCCGAAACATTTCCAAGCCGTTGGTCGACTCTTCACGTTACCAAAGGGCTGGCCTATTTTTCGGCCAAAGAATCAGCATTACCATACGACGCGGCAATGCTGCCAGCCTTTTGGGCACTTTTCCCATTGACAACGATGCGGACGTATTTTTTGGTGACTTATGATTATTTTCTTTTTATATTACCTGTACATATTATTATTTTAAGACACAAGAATATCATCATAAGAATAATCACGAAAATCATGTCACTTGGTTTATTTAAATAGGTTGATTTTACTTATGTAGATTCTTTTCACAAATTGTGAATGAGAGAACGTTGTAGGCCTTATAGACGTCGTCTATAGATCTACAGATTTATATACGATTTTCTAATCTTTATTTTCATTCCTCTAAGTACCTGGTACTTATTGACAGGCCTGCACTATTCTCCCATACCTATTATCACGGTAATTTGAAAACATTGTAAAAGCCAATTATTTTGGCTCTTCTCCATAGGAAGCGACAAATTGGAATCGTGCACCTAGCTTTTGACGTTTCATAAGTGCCCTTATTGAAGGTTTATGTGAAATAAAATATTTTGATTTTGATTTTGAATACACCATCAGCTGTAATTTAATTTAATTACCTACAAACGAAAAACAAAACCACTTTTACCATGCATTATTCTTTTTTGACCCCGGGGTCAAGCGGCTCACAGCTGATAGCGCGCGCGCGATCCGTTGTTATGATGAGTGCAATCATGTGTTTAAATAGCGGTCACTAATTACCTGTCACCCTATATATGTATTGCGGCTATTCACACACATAATCAGCCTATAATGTTCGCACTACTGGGGCTGAAGCCTCCACTTGGTGAAAGTGGGTCGTAATCCTCCACCGCGCGGGGCCAGTGCAGGTTGGTAGATAACACATGTCTTCGAATTTTTGGTTCTGGGACATGCCGGTTTCCTCACGATGTTTTTCTTCACCGCTTTGAGACCGGTGGTGATAAAATAATTTACACAAAGTAAAGCGCTTGTATCGGTTCGAACTTACAACCTACACAACTCGTCACGGCGCGGCGGTTAACACTATAGAGGTATGAGGTACAGGATGTAAAGTTCACTCACACTCTATTGGTAAAGGAGGATCCTCCGACCAGACGGGTGTTGTGTCTGGTGGGCAACTGCCCGACGATTGATGTCGGGATGTATATATGCAAATCGCGCGGTAAACTCTGCTTGCGTGATGTAGCTATAATGTGACGTCAAGTCTTGTGTAGTTTGGAGGCGATCGGCTGCAGCGATCTCTCGCGTCCAGCCCTGGTCCAGGCCATGGTACGGAGCGAGAGTGCATGGGTAATCGTCGCTTCCCTCAGCGAAGCAGTGATGCTCATAAAGGAGGAGGCGGCGCACGTGAGGGAGAGGCAGTACATGTGCCCCCACGGCCGTAGCCTCCGCAGGAGACGCCCTGTATGTCGGGAATCCCAGGCTGATTCCCGGCCACCGCAGGCGCGGGCTTGCGGCCGATCTTGCGGACGGTGAGCAATGGGTAGCTCGCTCTCCGGTAAGGACCAAGCCCGGGTCGAAGGCAAGTTGTGTTCCACGCGCGCCTCAAAGAGCTGTCAGCATCAACTGATGGGGCCCGGAAGGGCCGATACCTGCCAGGGGTGCGGGTTGTTCGAAAGAGATACCGTGGCCCCTGGCACACAGGCAACTGAGGGAACACGGGTGAGTTTTAGTCAGTAAAAGTCTGACACGGCTTCCTGCTCCACCCAGAGCAGGAGAAGTTATTTGATGATGTCCCAGCAACAAAAAAAGTCTTGTGTAGATCGCATTTGGCATTGTAGATGGCGCCACTTCACTTTTTGTGTTTCTCAAGTTTGTTGATTTGAAGTTCGTATGTGGCATTGTAGATGGCCGCCAGAACACTGGGCCATCACTGCTCCCAGGTGCTGCTGAATCAAGTAATATGGAAACGCGGCCACCTGCTTTGTGTTTTGTTCCTAATCCATAATTTAGTGCTATTGTTGATCGAAGCCACCACACACCAGTGAAACGTAGTCGAAATTTCAGACTAATAGTGCAAATCCGATCCAATCTAATTACTTACTCTGTCATTTAATTTATTTTATAATCTTTGTTTTTTATTTTATTTCTCATTTTCATAATCAATTGTACACCTAGACTTAAGTTAGCAACGAAGCGATAATCTGGCGTCTTCTGTTGTCAATGTTGTGTTTACCTGTAATTGGCATATATATTAGAATATAACTGTATGATTTAATATTTGTATCTATATATATGTGCTGTGGGTGAAACTTTAAGTAAATAAATAAATAAAAAAGACTTATCTCAATGTATTTGGAAGCGGCACAGCATGACTTCTTCCATATCTCTATTAATCGTCAACTCAGTAGTCACCTCCTATCCAGCCTTATCATCACTTACTTACTTACTAACGTTTGCTTAATTCCACGCTAATCTGTAGACAATGCTTAAACAATGCAGAAACTTGCTTATTACGAAACAATTTATATTAAATCTAACAGGAATTTAAGTTATTACCCGGCCGCTAGTTTATAGCTTACCCTTGAAAATATAAGTTTATTAATTTCAGAGTATCGGCACAAGTTACTGCTTTGAATGTGTTATTAAATAAACATTTATTGAAGTTAGCTAAGCACCCTAGAACGAATGTAGAAATATTTGAAGTTGGCATATTAAAACAAAAATAGACTACGTCTTGTTCCGAAATCGAAAACTTTACATACGGGCAAAGATGTGGGAACACAGTCATTTTCTGTAATTTTTATTATGAATAGGCTCCTGGCTAAGTTATAACAGCCGCTATTGGGCCGTCGATGGATGATAGATTCCAAGACACCTCCGTGCCCCGAAAAGCACATTAAGGCGTTGGGCCCGGCTTTCAGTCGTGGATCTTTGACAGCCGTTACTGGTCGGCAGAAGCCGGAAAGTCTGACCACCAGTGTTACCAAGGGGTATCGTATTACCCAGAAACTGGATTTTGGAGGTCAGATAGACCGTCCTCGGCAGACAGTCTCTGATCTTCCGGCCGTCATCCAGTCTAACCGGATTATACTGGAAGATGACCCCAACATAGTTGGGTTAGGCAGTTTTATTATTATGAATAGGTATACTAGTTGTGTACTATTCGTTTGATGTACAGTGCACGTATTATTTGTTTTATTTTTAGTTCGCAGATCGTTTTTAAATCCAGATACTAATTTGATAGATGTAATTACAAACTCCTATAAATAATATAAAGTAAACACAAAAGACTTGAAATGTCAGATTAGTCTCTGAGTTTAAAAAACGAACTATAATAGCCTAAACGTCATTTAGGTCATGTCTAAAACACAACTGCAAAACAATCGACATTCGCGGACAACACAAATGGGCCGCTGTAAAACCAAACTTTACCTCTCACTCACCTCCACGTTTTAATACCAAGAATGCCAGATAATGGTAGTATGAAAACAGAACCACGACAGTGGCCGAAGTGGCGCGTTCTCCGTATAACACAAAGTTTCCTTTGCAATAGTTCGGCGTGTCTGAGCGGCCGTTTTGCAACGCAGCGTCATTTCAATGCTCTTTTTTCGGTCGTTTGTCTTCCCGTTAAGCTCGCCTCGCTCGTCCCCTTCTAAGCTCACACAGCTCAATTTAAAACCGTTCGTTGTATAGCAATATTTAAAGTTGCTCTCATTTGTGTAACGCAAGTTTAAATGGTTGTGCGAGGATTTTGTTGCGTGTTTCTTTTTTTTTTCGTTTGTTGCCAAGTTGAATTGTGAAGTTAAATGATTAAGCGTTTGATAGCAACGATGTAATGGACTTTGATTAAGTTGATAAAATTTCGGTATTGTTTTGACTGTTTGTGTTTCTAAAGAGATTATAATATTGAACTGGAAGGCAACTCCTGACTCTCTCAACTCTTAACTCTTGACGTCGGTCGTATCCAGTGTTTGGATATTTAAATATGAAAAAAAAAATGTAATATATTTTGTGACTGTCGGGCCTTTATAGCGATGTTCTGTCCTAAAACGGATTAAGGGATAAAACCAGTAGTTTCCGGCCGCAAACGAGCATTGACTAAATAACAAGCAACAGCAATATTATATTGGATTACATGTTTGTACGAATGTCTTCTTCTGTTCCCTAAATATAAGTTAAGCTCAGCTTAGGGATGATTTACTTTGTCATCCCTAGTTGTCAGTTGCTAGGCAACGGATTAAGTAGTAGGCTCATTAGCATGGAAAGAGGCAGTTGCCTAATCCTTACTGATCGACGAAAAAATTTGTTTGCAGGATCAGATCCGGCTCGGAGGACCACAAAATATTTATGCATCCATAAATAACTCTACCTTTGTGATAATTATGTTTTAAAACAAGAGAACTCATTTTAGTTCTATTAATTTCTTTAATTTTAATGTAAAACTGTCTCAAATAAATTCAATTGTCGATTCTGAATAAACTCCTTTCAGGATTTTCGCTTCACCGCTTTCACATGTTGTATAACACGCCTAACTCTTCAACCTACTATTTTATTTTATCGTTGGCACCACCTAAATCAGGGTCGCAATAAAATACTTGATGTCCAGTATTGCCGGCCGTCCGTCCAACTATAACTCTAAAGAAAGAAAGAAAGATAAAATATCCAATCCCAATAGGATCGTTCTATAGTCGTACCGTCTTCAAATTCATAGTATTTATGTAACACCTACCATTTTGTATTAGTGTCTTTGGTGAAGAAATAGAATCTGCTATATAGTTATATGTGATGCAAAAACTTTGAACCCTTTTTTACGAAAATTACACGGACGGAGTAGTATGAAATTTGGCACAGTTAAAGTTTATGTTGAGAAGGAATGCAGAAGAAAACTTATATTTTTATATAATGCATTAGAAATTGATTAAATTTGCAATGAACAACGGTCGAACGGACACAGGTCCTCACCGGACACGGTTGTTTCGGGAGGTTCCTGTTTCGGATAGGGCGGGAGGAAACGCCTGGGTGTTTCCATTGCGAAGATCGCCCAGAGGACACGGTGGAGCATACGGTGGAGGTCTGCCCGGCTTGGGCGGAGCACCGCCGTGTCGTCGTGGAGGTGATCGGCGGCGGCGATCTCTCGCGTCCGACCCTGGTCCAGGCCATGGTACGGAGCGAGAGTGCATGGCTAGCAGTCGTCTCCTTCAGTGAAGCAGTTATGCTCGCAAAGAGGGAGGCGGCGCACGTGAGGGAGATGCAGTACATGCGCCCTCACAGCCGTGGCCTACGCAGGAGACGCCCTGGGCGTCGGGAATCCCAGGCTGATTCCCGGCCACCGTAGGCACGGGCTTGCAGACGGCGAGTAATGGGTAGCTCGCTGTCCGGTAAGGACCAAGCCCGGGTCGACGGCGCGTTGTGTTCCACGCGCGCCTCAAAGAGATGTCAGCAGCAACTGATGGGGCCCGCAAGGGCCGATGCCTGCCAGGGGTGCGGGTTGTTCGAAAGAGATACCGCCGCCCCTGGCACACAGGCAACTGAGGGAACACGGGTGGGTTTTAGTCAGTAAAAGTCTGACACGCCCTCCCGCTCCGCCCAGAGCGGGAGAAGTTATTTGATGATTTCCCACCCAAAAAAAAAAAAAAAACAACGGTCGAATTTTGACCACTGGGCGACCAATACTTTGAATGAATAAACAAAATGGTTTCTTGATTTTGGAGTAAAACTTTAATTAACAGGCAGAGGAAGTCACCATGAGGGTGTTTTTGACTAACAGGATTTCAGTAATATCTCTTTGTTTACTGTAAATTGTTGGCAAAATGTCGCAGGAACGTTAACACTCCATTTACATATTCATGGGGAAATCTGCCACCAGAAGGCGTATGTTTAGTTTAGTTTATTTATTGGCACATAAAAAGTGTTACAATAATGAGGTTTGACACTCACAGGTATAAACCGTACTTTGACCGATTAAATCCATTACCATAATCTTTACAATATTCTGCACATGTAGGGACGCAGATAGGGCCTCAAGGCTCTTCAGTAGAACACCCAAAAGCTACTTCTGAGCTAGCTGAAAGCTCATAAAGTCCCAACCAGTACCTGATATTATAAATGCGAAAGTGACGCTGTGTGTCTGTTCCCTTTTCACGCCATAACGCCTGAATGGATTTCGACAAAATTTGGCACAAAGATAGACCACGACGTGCACCCTAATTGAGTAATACTTTTAATTGAGTAATACTTTTAATTTAGCAATACTGTTCATTGAGTAATACTTTTAATTGAGGTAATACTTTTAATTAAGTAATACTTTTAATCACAATCTGAATCATGTCGAAGGATTTTACTAATCCATTGCTTCATAGTTATGTTCAAAAAAATATAAAATAAAACATAAATTATGTAATATGTTGAACTATCAAAATACAATGCTTTGATCAAAATATTACCTACAACTTAAAAGGGCATTAAATATTTTTTTTACTTCTAGAGATTTTTGTTTGGGTCGATTTTAATTTTTTTTTCTGCTTTTTACACTTAATATAGTAATAGTAAACAAGCTACGATCGACACATTATGTCACGCTTAAATATACACACACGCATAAATCGTAAACCGCAATTTACCTTTCATTCAATCAACTCAAATATAAAAATTAAAAAAACATTTAATTTCATAAACATAAACCTTATGCATAAACCGTGAACCATTATTTTCTAATAATAAATCTGTAATAGGTGCCTAAGTGAATAATAATTATAACTCGGCGCGTTACTTGCTGCTAGGGAACCCTTCATGGGCGTGTTCGACTCGCACTTGGCCGCTTTTTTTACCAATAATCACGCAGGCGAAGCCGCGAGCAAAATCTAGTCTTTAATAAACTGAACTTAAATATATATCTCAATCAGTAAAGCATTTGTTTATGTTTTACTCCAACCTGTTAGTTTGTTACCCAATGGATCACCGAGGCAACCCCAATTGGCTGTGAATTGTTACAACCAACTAAAACTACGTTCAGAACTATAATAAAATTCTCTGCGCGTTATAAAAACGTGCGGCCGTCAATTTGGTCAGTTAAAACACTATCGAATACTTGATTGCGGCGCAATGGAGATAGATGCAGAAGTTTCGGGCAACGGCCTATAGTGCGATTTTCTGTAAAGTTCTGCAAATCTCATGTTTACATTTCTGTAATTGAATGGGTACAATCATGCAGCTTGTCATTAATAGCCTTCACGAGTAAATATACAAGGTGTAACAGAATAAACGCCATTCCTAAAATTAGTTTCTTCATAATTGACTACTGAAAATCCTTAATTAAAATTTACTTAAATCCGAATGGATTTAAGTAAATTTTAATTAAGGATTTTAAATGCATAAAGTAATGCTAAAGCCAACACTATTTTCTTAATAAAAATAGTTAGCTTTAAAAAATATAAGTTTTAGTCATTGTATTATGCTTTTAACTTAATACTCTAATTGGCGTATGAGGTATTGCGTTAATTATATTACATGTTTTATTTGACTCTAGGGTGCAATAACAAACTTAGCTCATTTGCATCATAATGTACACCAAACCCAAACCAAATTTGAAAC
The DNA here is from genome assembly GCA_949091785.1 of Polymixis lichenea. NCBI lineage: Eukaryota > Metazoa > Arthropoda > Insecta > Lepidoptera > Noctuidae > Polymixis > Polymixis lichenea. The sequence goes on along the minus strand of OX420939.1, from coordinate 1,798,484 downwards.
ACATCTCTTATACTTACATAAAATCACCATAGCAATGAGGGACAAAACTTCGTACGGCGTCGTTGTTCCATCAGCCGCGCTAATTTACTGTCTGCTATTCTATTTTTCCACCATCCGTAGAGCCGAACGAGAAACGAAGTTTGGCAGGACTTTCAGCAACTGGAGGTGTGACTGGACTGGTGCAGTGGTTGCCCAGTGGCGGCTTACGAGTTGTAGATCGTGGGTTTGAACCAAGGCATGCGCTATAATAATAATAATAATAATAATAATAATAAACTATCCTAGAAAATGACACATATAAACTTTATTACGACCGCGCCATACTCACCGACAGGACAATTCACTACAATAGACCGGATATAACCCTACAAGATAAATTAAACAAAGTTACTTACCTAATAGATATTGCCGTTCCCAACACACATAACATTCAGAAGACAATAGCTGAAAAAATTAGTAAATACGCCGAACTCAAAGATGAAGTAACTAGAATATGGCGCCAACAAAAAGTTTACGTGGTGCCTATAGTCCTCTCCACAACAGGCGTCATCCCAAATCACCTTCTTCATAGCCTTAAATTACTAAACCTAAAAGAAACCCTCTATATCACCTTACAAAAAGCTGCAATTTTAAATACATGTCGCATTGTCCGAAAGTTCATGCAAATAGATGAAAACGAAATAGGGCCTCTACACAACACATCTTAAACATAACACACCACACGCTGCATTTACTTGGCTTCGGTCCGTAAATGTTGCAAAAACCAGCCAAAGAGCTGAGAAGAAAAATCACTACAATTATAATAATAACCATTTATTTCAGATTAAAAATCCATAATTCCATACACACATTTAAAAACATATTCACATCAACATTAAATAAAACATCACATAAAATAAACATCACATAAAATAAAACAGTTAAGGACAGACAGTTGCACACAATTAGGACCGGGAGGAACTGACCACTGCTCACAGTGCAGTATGCAAACGTATCCAGTGGCGCAGCAGTGGTGAGTCCCACCTGTCCGCGAACACGCTTAACAAACTGTTGCTACTGGACCTAACACGACTCAGCAGCGACGCACACTGCTTCCTTATAACAGCATGGAACCCATCAGTGTGCGCCTCTGCGAACATAGTCGAAGCACTGCAGAATCGTGGCAGCCCCAGCAGCACCCTAAACGCGTTGTTGTATTGAACACGCAGGGCGTTGTATGACGCAAGTGTGTAATTAACCCACAGGCTGCACGTGTATAGTGTTTGGCAGTAAGACTTAAAAAGAGTCACTTTCACTTGATTACTGCTACGCGCGAACCTGCGGGCCAACATATTACACCGGACAGCCAACGCCCTACGTGCCCTTTCCACATCCACGTTATCCTGTTGGTCCTCGGAAACCCAGTGGCCCAGATACTTGAACTGAGTGACTCTATTTAAAGGGGTACCAGCTAAGGTGACTGTAGGTACAGTCACGTAATTTTTGCCCCGCCCCTTAAATACTAGGAGTTCACTTTTCTTCGCATTGTATCTGAGCCCTTGGTCCTCCGCATAGGACTCACAAATCCGCACCAGCTTACGCAGACCGCCGATCGATGGACTCAGCAGCACCATGTCATCGGCATAACTGATATTGTTGAGACAAACGCCGTCTATGTGACACCCGACCTTGGCACTGCTGAGCTCACCGACAAGCCGGTTAATGTACAAGTTGAAGAGCTTTGGTGACGTCAGTCCACCTCGTCTCACCCCGCACTGCAACCTGTACACATCCGAGAAAGAGCCTGCCCATCTGACACTATTTTTCTGGTTGTTGTACCAATACCTAAAAATAGATGTAACTTCCGGACTGCAATCTGTCTCACCCTCGAGCTTGCGCCATAGCTTGTCATATGACACCAGGTCGAAAGCTTTTGAGAGATCGAGAAAGCATGCAAAAACGGGTGTTTTCCGATCACTATAATATTGAACAGTCTGCTTAAGACACATAATAGCACTTTCCGTTGACAAACCAGATCGAAATCCAAATTGTGCGTCATTTAGCTTAATATGCCTGCCCAGTTGGTGGTCAAGCAGACTGTCCAATACTTTCGCAGTAACCGTGGCTAATGAAATCGGTCTATAATTTAATAAATCCGAAGTATCACCACCACTATACTTTGCGTAAATAATTTCATCACCACTGGTCTCAAAACGGTGGAGGAAAAATGGTCCTCGAACCACAAATTCGAAGACATGTGACATCTACCAACCCGCACTGGAACCGCACCTTCTCCCTGTCGAAGAAAGTGGCTAGCCGTGGTAACAGTAGGTATAAGCAGATAATGCTATGACTGGACCTTCTAAATGTCCTGTACTGTGACCTCAGTGTTGCAACGCGAATATTCCCGGAATCTTTTGAAACGCAACGCACACAAAGAGTTTATTGCAATGTGGTTCTGTATTTGATCCGTTCACTATGCAAAGACAAATGCGGGTTATTGCAGCTATATTGCCAGAACTGTACCTGTGGTATCCCGGATTTGAACTTGCAGTCTCTTTACATTAAGGTTAAGTAAAGCTAGTAAGCTTTTAATGCTTTTGATGTAGGTAATGTAAAATTAACAATGGTAGGTTTAGTTTTAAATTTCGCGAAGTGACGCGCTTTTCTTGTGGTTAACAAGTGTACAAAGACTCTGTGAATGTGTCTCTGGAGAGAAACGCTTTTATATAACGTTATACATAACCATTTATTTTGTGCTTATAGAATATTCAATAGGGCTTCCAAGGAACCGACCCCATCTCCTAGAATTTAGCAATCTATGTTCTGAACTATGACATATAACTGGACCAATTAATACCAAACTTTAGATCAAGAATTAATCAAATTCTGGCGACCGTTCATATGGATCGGTTAGCACAAACCATTTAAGATAAACAACAAGCTGAACCATATGATTTCACTAACTAAATACGAACCATCTTCAAGCAAATAAAATCTGTTCGTTACAGCAGACTAATCTCAGAAGCCGCTGAACTGGTTATAATGAGTGGAATGCAAAATTGCACAGAAAGACACGATGCTGAATTCATAGTAACCAAGTCTTGCACAAACATTTGAGCGTACTCGAAGTTGCGTAGTTTGAAATTGTTGTTATCTTAAGTTATTCTCGTAAGTAGCTTCGTAAACTTATCATTATTTATTTCCATACTAATTACTAAGAGCCATAAGTAGTTATGGCTGTTTATAAGCACAATTAGAATGCACAATGTATATCTAGGTACACACCCTTTTGTGTAGCATAACCAGCCTAAAATGAAACCACTGCTGGCACACAGGTCTCCTCTCGGTGAGACGGAGTGGGCCCAAATAAACATTTTTATTTATTATTTATTTATTCATTTATTATTTATTTATTATTTGTTTATTATTTATTTATTATTTATTGATTTAGCATTTATTGATTTATTATTTATTTATAAATAAATATCTTACCAAATTAATTAGGTATTAACATAATCAGCCTATAAAATCAAAAATCAGAATCAAAAGTCATTTATTCAAATTAGGCTGAGAATCAGCACTTTTCGAATGTCAAAATTACATAAGACAATCCCCCAAAACGCCCGCCCTTCACCACTTCCTAGTGCTTTAGCTGTGAAGAAGAAGTGGCGCAACAAGCTCCCTAGCAGCACAACTGTCTGTTTATCGTTCCTGCTTCTCCTGAGGTCTCACATTGGTAAGAGGGAGCGGGCCGTTATCCACCACGCGGGCTCAGTGTGGGTTGGTAGACGTCACAAGACTTTTTTGGTTGTAGGACATGCCGGTGTCCTCACGATGTTTTCCTTCACCGTTTTGAGAGCAGTGGTCATGAAATAATTCACACAAAGTAAGGCCCCTGCCAGAGTTCGAAACTACGACCAACAGCTCGTAAGTTACGGTTGTTACCACTGGACTAACACTGCTTTTGTCTGATGATATTATACATAATCCTTATTATTAGTCATGTCCTTCAACGAGATCAAGTATGTTGGGGTCGGCTTCCAGTCTAACCGGATGCAGCTGAATACCAGTATTTTACATGGAGCGACTGCCTATCTGACCTCCACAACCCAGTTACTAGGTAATACGATACCCCTTGGTGAGACTGGTTGTCAGACTTTCGGTCTTCTGACGACCCGTAACGACTGTCAAAGATCCACAAATGACACCCGGGGCCAATGGCTGAACGTGGTTTCCTAGGCATGGCGGGGTCTTGGTATGTAAAGATGGTCACCCCCCACTGCTCCACCGCTCTTGCATTTGTGTATGATTGGGCATTAATTCTCAAGAGAAACAACTAATATTGTACTGGATATGAGCGATACTTGGCAGCATAATTAAAATTGGTTTCAAATCAGGAACACTGGATTATTTTAACACTTCTGAACACCTGTACAAAATGAAATTATGTTTGTTAGCCAAACTTAACTATAAAGTATTCAATGTAGGCAATAAATTCAAGCTTCCTGTTCCATCAGAAACAATCAATGAAGTTCTGAATAACACGATGATTTGAGCATGAAATTCTTAACAAAAGTGGAATGATAACATGACGAAACCAGCTGTATAGCTGTCGCGTTTTATGACACTCTACGCAAAAAAATACATGATCAAATTTTAAAGTCTTTGTATATTTGACTACGATATCGTGGCTCCTAATCATAAGAACCAATACCATAATTTCTAAACATTTATATTGAAACGGAAAATGTTAAGCTTCCAATTCATTTGCTACTGAGAAATTCTTGAGAGAATAACACTTTGCCCAACTTGGGAATCGAATCCAGCACCTCATGTTCAGGTAGGGCTTGCGACCACTAGACCAACGAGGCATTTCGGTCAACTATATATTAGCTTTAAAACACAACTTTCAGATTGTCTCTCACAAGCAAATTAAACGCGACAGTAACCTGAGTTTTAATACAAAACTTTAAATGAACAAACATTATGTAGCGTGAGATAAACATGGCACAAAGATAGTTGTCACCATAAAGGACGATGTGTTACCCAGCACATAATACAATGAGGATTCCTTAAATGTAAAACGGTGCCACTCGGAGAGTCGTTGAAACCCCTATAAAAATGTTAGCCCGCCTTTCATTATATTCTGGTACGCGATTTTTTATCTAGCACAACTAAAACTACACCTTAGCACACGCCAGATAGAGTTGGATTTTGGTTGGGTTGTGTAAAATTTATTTTGCCAAAATGTCCGATATATTCCTTGTAACCCTCTCTCGGTATTTACTTTGTTTCTGTTACGGCTGTGTTGCGATTTCAATAGTTTTAAGTCTGACATGAGTAGCGACTTTAAGCCGTCTTATCCTGGTGTCAACATGTAAGATTGATTACCACGGCTTACTCTTTAGACATGTCGTTGGTTGGATTTGGAGAACTCAATAATGTTTTATGATTTCTGGAGTACTAGGTGAGGTTGGTGGTGACTGTAAGACAGTTATTGATAATCTACGCAGGGTGGAAGGGACATCGAGCAAACTGTTACTATGAATTCAGCACACGATTCTAGACAAGCGTAAAAAAATATTAAAAAAAACTGCTGATTCATAGAAAACTGCACCTGCGGGGTCAAAATATCCTGCCATCTTGTATATTACCTATTTGTGTTTAACCTGTTTATATAAATGTCTAAACTTGACTTGGTTTCCGTAGGTTGTTTTTGGGTGGCTTCTGAAAGTCTGGGCGGTCCGCCAGCACATGCTAAGTGGAAGCCTTCTTGGCGCCAGGACCGCGACGTGCAGCTGCCGACCATTAAGGTTCTGTGTTCGTGAGTATAAATATGTTTTGTTACGCAAAATACACGCTTTGACGTGGAGTTGTGGACAATAGCCTATGTTACCTATTACCTATCTGTTTTGTTATTTATTCAAGTTATAGGTACCAATCTTAGCTTTTTGTGTGCACGTGATTCTGTGACAAATAAATACATTTTTCTTTCTTTCTACACCGAGAAATGTTAATGGTTTTTTTCCCGCGGCAGAACAACTTGCCATAAGGAGTACTTCCGAAGCATACAGTAAAAGTAAAAAAAAATAGATTTGTTTGTTTTAAAACCATTCAATAAGTATTCATCAACTAGATAAAACACTACTCAATAATGAAAAGAAAGAAAGAAAGAAAATACATTTATTTAGCACAGACTAAAAAGGCACACAACACAAACAAACAACGCAATAGTAACACTAGAGGTAACTTGTAGGTACTACTCGAATCGCACGCGCCACCGACAAAGGGAACAGCGATGCATAAATGTTCAAACCAAATTAAACTCTCGCATGTGGTCTTATTTTTCACAGTGGTTAATCTGCCATTTTTTGTTTCTAATATTTTATTTGTTTATAAAACGATTATATTACCTAGGCTATTTCGCTGCTGGAAAACAACCATTAAAATTTCACGATGTATCATGTGTTCTAGAGCATCTAGGCAAATTGACACTCCATCAGCGATGACAATGATGGAAATGTCGAAAATGTTAACTTACTTATTATCAGCCTATAACGTCCCCACTGCTGGAACACTAGCCTACTCTATTTGAGAGGGAGTGGGCCGTGATCCACCATGTGGACTCGTGCGTGTTGCGTCTTCAATGCGAATTTGTGATAGTGACAAAAGAAACTGTAACGCTTCTTTAAAACCCGTTGAAATCGTTGTAGGAATACGAAAGCGTTTTCTACCTCTTTCAGAGGTAAATGAGCTTCTGAAATTTTTCGGAATGAAAGGAAATTTAAATGTTTATTTGTAAAAGTTGATCTTGAAAGACACTTTTGCAAATCCATATTTTAAAACTAGATGTCGCCAACATTTCCTAGCTGCCTGATCCCTGAGAAAAAAAAATTAAAGTCCAAACACTCAACTATTATGATTTTATGTGAGTCTAACAATCTTTCATAATAACAACTCAACGACTTGGGTACCTTTTTCTCAATAGAAATAAACGAAGAGAATCCTATTATAGACTCGATGTTGTTATACTTTACATAAAGGAAGGCGAGGTTAGTCTGCAGGGAGCTATATGCAGGCATAGCGTAATTGCTAATTTTAATAACGTTAATAATGGACTTTTGAAGACTGGGTTTAATAAAAAGCGATACCACATAAAATGCAGGGAATTAATGTTCTTGATAAATTCCTCTTGCCTTTGGAGTGGAAAAGAACCATGATTTCCTTTAAAAGCAGGTAGTGGTGCTGAGCATAAAACATTTAACTCAGAAATAATAATAATCAGCTCGTATTGTCCCACGCCTGGGCAAAGGCCTCCCTTTCCTTTTCCGCTCAACTCGAGCCTGGGCCAATAAGGACCAATCCCACATATAAGCGTCGAACTCCTAGGATATAACGCTCCATCGCTCGCTGGCAAACCTCGAGCTTGGTCCTCTGCTGAACTGTTAAAGGCCAGGTCATAAATAAATATCTTACCAAATTAATTAGGTATTAACATAATCAGCCTATAAAATCAAAAATCAGAATCAAAATCAGAAGTCATTTATTCAAATTAGGCTGAGAATGAGCACTTTTCGAATGTCAAAATTACATAAGACAGTCCCCCAAAACGCCCGCCCTTCACCACTTCCTAGTGCTTTAGCTGTAAAGAAGAAGTGGCGCAACAAACTCCCCAGCAGCACAGCTGTCTGTTTAACGTTCCTGCTTCTCCTGAGGTCTCACATTGGTGAGAGGGGGCGGGCCGTTATCCACCACACGGGCTCAGTGTGGGTTGGTAGCGTGTAAATTGCTTGCCTAGGTTTCGAACTCAAGGCCAATTCGTAAGTTGTAGCCATTACCAACTGGCCACTAGTACTCTAGCTCTACTTAGGTATTAAGTAGGCAATAACTACAAAATATATTAATAAACTAGAAGTTACAATCCACATATAAAATACTTTTTACACACTTAATAAAACCAACCCTAATAAATTACACCAAAAACTGTAAACCAGCAACAAAATCAAAATTAATGTCAAAAGTAGAAGTTTGTATAGTTAGGAACTATCTTACGCGGCATATCCCTTCGCTCACAAACCTCGGATATTTCCCCTGACAGCCATATTACTGCAACTTCCCACCAATTTACACTGACCTTCGGGAAACTTCCGATAATACACCCTAAGTTGTACTATAGGCAGGTTTGGAGGGCTCCTCTGTAATTGGCTACATGATCAGAGGGTCCTGTTTCCCTACGGGTTATAGTTTGCACCTGTAGCCACTGATATTATGTGAGAAAATTTGTGTTACTTGATAGTATTCGTGATGTGAAAACTGAACTGTTTGTGTGTGATACTATACGACTTTGATTTAATATATTTATGTAAATTCGAAAAAGTGAAATAGCCGTTTAAAGAGATATGCAGAAGAAAAAGATTGCTCGTAATTATTCATTACGCACAGAACACAATTTCTCGAATTACGACGACTATTTGGTCTGGTCAGATTATAATTCGGTAGCTATCAAGATTGCATATCAAAATCAAAGTGAATCAAAACATGCAATACATTTATTATGGAAAATAACCACCCACATTTCATTTTCGATGATAGTAATATAGAACTAATATTATTAATTCCGACTCAGAAAATAACTGGCTCCGCCGCTAATTAAGGTTGTACTAATTACTAATAGACCGAGAGTTGAAAATTTAGTGTGGGATAAAATCCCGCTTCAATATTTTTCCGTGGTCTTAACATTGAGTGATCAAAATCAAAATCAAAATCAAAATCAAAATATTTTATTTCACATAAACCTGCAAGGGCACTTATGAAACGTCAGAAGCTAGGTGCACGGTTCCAATTTGTCGCTTCCTATGGAGAAGAGCCGGCAAGAAACTCCACGGTTACTCTTTTAAAAATAATTGCGTTTTACAATGTTTTCAAATTACAGTGATAATAGGTATGGGAGGACAGTGCAGGCCTGTCAATAAGTACCAAGTACTTAGAGGAAATCGTGAAGGAGATCGTGAACTTCTTCATATAATATTGTTCTGTTAACAATTAGAAATAGTAATAACAGTTTTGTCTATAACATAACACGTCTGTAAGGCCTAACGGGTAAGGTCGAGGTGTGCCCTATTGTACACCAATATTTTGTCAGTAATGTTTAAGTCACATGTAATAAGGGGTAAGCCTATTTCCATCAACCGGGCGGAAATCCAGACTTTAGGCTGATACTGAGAAATTTCTAGTAGAAAAATCGAATAACAATAGAAAGAAGAAAGAAAGAAAAAACGTTTATTTGCGACACACAAAAAAATAATAAAATAAGTTTGAGGGACACATGTGTCAGATCCACACAAAACGGCTATCGCTCAGCATTTTGCTGCAACCCTATGCAAGACAGAGCCCCAGCGCTGGTTTTCAGCGACAACCAATACAGTTAGTTTATCTTTGTGAGAATAGTTTTTAAAGTCTTCCTTCATTATGGCAATATTTATAACTGTTTTTTTTTTCCAAAAAAATTATAGGATTGTTACTTTTTTTAGATAGAGCAAAGCATGAAAGAAACCTTTTGCTTAATCAATATCTACCAAAGAAAACATTGGAATCACTTATCCATATTGCTGCCACTAACTCCTAATCTATAAACCCTAATTTGTATTACGTATTTAAGGTCTCGTCTCGTCGGTCTAAGTCAAGTATCTTGTGGAACAGAAAAGTCAAACAACGAACCTTTAAGGCTGCATATCCATTAGGACGGCGACGAGTGAAGAAGTACAGAGCTAGTAAAATATTAGTCAATATAATTCCAGTAAAATCAAGCCATTCACGTTGTCTAAATCAAAATCAAAAGTACTTTATTAAAAGGCGATGCTTATAAGCATATTAATTGTAGCAGTCGGGACCCATCGCCTTAGCAACTGGCGATTCTTAAGTGCCATCGGGTATAACGACTTTCTTGTTTTAGGGCTTTTCCATGAATACTCAGAAAAGCAGTCAGGGTTTTTAGTTTTTTAAATGTCCGTTTTTATCTTTTTTTATTACAGTATCACTTTCACAGTAATTACGAATCAACGACACCTCTCAAGCTAAAATCCATCGAGCCGTTCAGGCTGCAGAGCATGCCAAACAATTATACATACGTACATACGTACTCTCGAAAAACATAACCCTCTTTCTGGCCCAGTCGGGTAATTAGGCTGAGTATCAGTACTTTTTCAGAGTAGCGGTAGCTCAGTGGTAACAGCCGCGACTTCCGAGTTGTAGGTCGTGGGTTCGAACCCAGACAAGTGCTTTACTTTGTGTAAATTATTTCATCACCACTGCTTTCAAAACGGTGAAGGAAAAAGTTAAAAACTCAATATTTAGAGTTGTGCCCTTACATTACTAAGTGTGCGATATATAGATATAATTATACAACATTAGTTTTTGTTTACCCTAAACCCGAAAAGGGGTAGGGGTAGAAGCTGTTCAATACATTTGTGTTCACTTAAATCGACAAAATGTATGGAACAGCTGCTTTTTTCGAGATTTCAAGGTTTGTCCCATAGAAAAAATTGTTCAAAATGAGGAGTACAATGACCCCTTTTCGGGTTTAGAGTAAACAAAAACGAATGTTGTATATTGTAAGTATACTTATATTAGAGTAGATATGTATGCTTGTATGTGTATCACAAGTTTATAACCTAATGTACCAATCTTATTTATTATTAATTATGATATAATTTGTATAGTTTTTTTAAATCATTGTTCCTCTCAACCTAAGCACCTGCCATCTAATCTCTTCACCACCTTTGGTTGACTGGTAGAAAATGCCTTATGCATTAAGTCCACCTTTGTACCTTTTTGTATGCGAGAAGTTTAAATAAACAAATAAAGGAGAACATTGTGAAGAAATCGGCATGTCTTAGAACCAAAAATACGAGGACATGTATATGACATCTGCTAACCCGCCCTGGGCCCGCGTCACAGAGAGGCCTGTGCCCCACCAGTGGGAACGTAATTTTGAACTTTAATTCTCACTTTTTGAACGTTAAAATACGAGGACATGTATATGACATCTGCTAACCCGCCCTGGGCCCGCGTCACAGAGAGGCCTGTGCCCCACCAGTGGGAACGTAATTTTGAACTTTAATTCTCACTTTTTGAACGTTAAAATTACATAAGAAATCCTAGTTTACTCAAAACGCTCGCTCTTTCCCACTTCCAAGGGCTTTAACTGGGGGGAAGAAGTGGCGCGAGATACTCCCTAGCAGCACAACTATCTGTTATGTTAGAAGAACTTTATACAATATTATGCAGAGTAATTAACCTTTCAAAACAAAGAAACAGCACTCACCAATACAGAGCTCCGTACTGCCACGCTAGAGGTCAACGCACATATTTAAGCACTGCACGGGATCAGCATCATCTCGGACTCGTTATCAACCCAACGTAAGCTCCTTAACTGTTGTTTACTAGCTCATCTCGAGCCGAGGCGATGCCGTTACGATACTTACATGTGTGCTGCTGTGTAAAGTTTCATAGCAAGAATCCTGAACGGTTCAAATTCAGGCAATGATGCAGTGCACTGCTTACACGTATGCGTTGAGCTTAATGCTCCCTTTACGTCGAATCCCGCTTGTTCGGTTGTGAGGATTCTCGCTTTTATTCTCTGTACGGCGAGCACATGATTCTTCCTCTATCTTCTCCACTTACTCGCTCCGCTTAAATGGACAGGCAGCCTAAAACCAAACTATTAATAATTAAGTGGGCACCCCAACGGCGACTCGTTGACGTAGGTCGTTCCCTAATTTGATATTGAGCTATACAAACTTCAAAGACATAATTAGACGATTAGACAGGCGGGACACTTGAATTCTAAATACGTACCAAGAGACTTAATTATACAATGCTAATTATACGTAATACTTATCTGTGATATAGTTCCAAATTAGAATTGGTCGGGTGATTCTGCAAGGGAGTTTGATCCTTACACTATGACATATAAGACAGAAAATAATGTTGCGATTACTTTGTAAGTCCAGTCTTGGTACCTGAGATCGTTGTAGAACGAAGCAAATTATGATAATTGGTAGATTTCTAACTTGCAACCCTGGGAGTTGTTTCCATACGGGTTTATAAAGCTGTGTCTTTTACCTAGAAAGTATTATGTGATCATTACATCACTATATATGATTACTATAATTATATTTATTAGTAGAACCATATACAAGCATAATCATAACATAATCAGCCTACCAGTGGCGAAAGCACCATATAACACGATTCCTGCCGGCTTCCCTTCGGGGATTCGCCTCGGCAACTCTATGCTATTAAAAAATGGCACGTCAATAGTGGCTACTATTGTCAAAAAATATAGTTACACTACGGGTATTTAATTCACCATAACATAGAAACAACAAAAACGCTTAGTTTTAGCTTTGTATTACATTAAAAGAAAATATTCTAATAAAACCCGGGGCCAAAATGTCATAATCAGGAACGTGAACTAAAAATTCATACAACAGCGATCCCGTAATGATGACAGTTTCGGTCACGTGGCACTGCTGATATGGACGAGAGCAAGCCGCAGTACAACGGGCTATGACAGATACAGATATAGAAAAATGCGCCAGCGAAAACGAGATGGAGGAAACTAAATAAAATGTGCAATACATTTTATTTCGTTTTCAGCTGTTCAATTTTATTGTACTTAATTCTTTAAATTCCTGTATTAATTTTAGAATGATAGTAAGTTTTCTTTATTGATAAGTCAGTAAGTTAAAGCCGACTTCGCTTCGGCTTCTCTCTTAGAAAAATTGACACCTCGCCGCTGGTTTCCACTGCTGGGACACAGGCCTCCTGTGTTCGACAAGTGGCCTATAATCTACCACGCTTGCCCAGTGCGGGTTGGTAGATGTCACATGTCTTCGAATCTTTGGTTCTTGGACATGCCAGTTTCCTCCTCCTTTACACAAAGTAAAGCGTCTGTCTGGGTCCGAACCTACGACCTACAGCTTGTAAGTCGGGGCCATTACCACTGGGCCACCACAGCTCTCAAGTAGAACCATATACAAACCAACCATTATTATTTCTTTTTCCCGTCTAGAGATTGGAAATTACCTTTAAGAACCTTACCGTAAAAAGGCCAACTGTCATGGTGATCGGTTAAACGGTGTCGTAGTATTTTAATCTCAAACAGATTATATTATCATCCACTTTAATATTCATCATATACAGGGTGGCACGGAGTATAGACGCTTTTATCATGGTTTTTTTTTGGGTGGGATATCATCAAATGACTTCTCCCGCTCTGGGTGGAGCAAGAGGGCGTGTCAGACTTTTACTGACTAAAACCCACCCGTGTTCTCTCAGTTGCCTTTGTGCCAGGGGCCGCGGTATCTCTTTCGAACAACCCGCACCCCTGGCAGGACCTTTTATCATGGTTTCAGTACATTTTTCTGAACCATTTAAAGTTTTCGCCGATTATTAAAAAAATGCGGTTTCATACTCTTTGACCTCATAGGTAAATCAGTTTTTTTTTAACCGACGGGAATTATCTAATCTAGGGAGGGTGTCAAGAACTAAGTCCTGTATTCATGGTTTCAATTTGCGCGTCGACGTCCTTCCCACTCTGTATAAATGAGCCTAAATCTTTATTAATTGGAGCATAATGCGACACAAATCTAGATAGGAACGATAAGTATTACTAGTCGTAATAAACAGGCTTTCTTCCAATATATTTATTGGAGCATAAATCCTGAATTACTTCTAGTTGAATAACATTGAATAAAATGTCTAGCCCATTGTTACTTCTAGAACTAATTAAAAACATTTTTTTACAGACTAATAAGATTTATAAATGCATATCAAAAGTCTTTATCTGGAATATGTTAAGCGTTTTATCGTCATTATCTAACTAGCACATTGCCAGTGAAGTCGTCCGCCCTTTAGTTGACGTACGGTTGTAGAAATATCGCGGTGAGACTTTATCAAGCACAGGATTTTCAACTCTCAGTGTTGAACTGAGCATTGATAATCCAATAGAGTGGATCTCAGCCCGCCAAAAAAACACACTGTTCGATTTCAGCTCTAGACGCTAAGCATTACTAGCTGAATGGGCAATCTGTTTTCTTGTACTCGTATGGTTTGTGACGTCACGAGAACCGAACAGAAGTTTATTTCATAGCCACTCCGGGATCATCAAAATTGTCATTATTCCAGCCGAAAGACGTCCACTGCTGGACATAGCCTCTAAGCACCACCACTCTGACTGGTTCTGTATTTTTTGCATCCAGTGGATCCTTGTGTCCTTCACCAGGTCATCGGCCGCCTTGTAGATTTACTCATCTCAGAGGCTCTTTATCCAGAAGTTACAGAATTATTATGGAGAAGCTGCTTCCTGAAGTTAAATACCTATATGGAGAAACCTGCTAGTTTTGAATTTACCTACTCAATAACCAAGGCTACTCACTAAGTGAGCTTAACTTGCTTCTATTAAAGGATGTATTTAGATGTAATATCTGCCTGCTACGGTAAATTTCTTTCCGGATAATATAACATGAACCAAACAACAGCATTGTGGAGCACAAGCAGATGTTTCTTGTTTAAAAAAAAACTGGTATTTACCTGCATCCCGTTTTACTGGAAGCCGGCCCCAATATAAAGACTACGCCCTGCGGTGCCCTAGTCAAAATTTTGAGATAACTAGTGTCGTTCAAAAATTAACATAACACCACATTTCACACCTACTTTCCCGACGGGAGGTGTGCTCTGGGCAGAGGTGCTTTGCTACTCACGGCTAAAATTAACGCATAAAATAAGAACTCCGGGTTGCTACTGAAAAAAATATAGGTACATGGCTCGACACTGCATGGGGTTCAACCCATTACCTCACGCTCAGAAGCTTGGAACCCTGGTGGCTTCCGACCAATAAATCAAACAGAACTCTAATGGAGTTAGTCATAATAATCTTTATAAATAGGTCTTGTTGTAATAACAAAGTGTTATTCCTATTAAATAGCATAATTTGTATGGCCATGACGTGAGAACGTTTCAATAAGGAAATGTGTCTGGGGCAACTTTACATATAAAGGCGTAGTACCGTTTTTAGAAGCCATTTTCGGAAAATAGCTGTTGTTTTGATACTTTTAACTTATCTTTATGAAGGTAAGTATACAAAGTTATTTTACCGACTGCCAACATTTTTAGGAGCTACATAAGACTCATTACTTTTGAGTAATAAACAAGGATCCTATAAATATCACGGTTTTATATTGTAAGAGCTGAGCAGTAGAATCTAACTCATAAATACTCTTTGATGGAATCCATCGAAAATTGGAATGTAGATATTGTTTTTCTTTTTTTTTTTTTTTGCTGAATGAGCCTGCCCTTGACCTTAATCACGCCTTTTAGATAGCGATGGAAGAGGTCTATGACGGAACCAGCGTGTCCAGCAGATGCCTATTTACTCTTTCTTGCTTTTAAAGCAGATGGGCTTTTTTTTCCGGGTGGGAAATCATCAAATGACTTCTCCCGCTGTCTCCCGCGGCGTGTCAGACTTTAACTGACTAAAACCCACCCGTGTTCCCTCAGTTGCCTGTGTGCCAGGGGCCGCGGTGTCTCTTACGAACAACCCGCACCCCTGGCAGAAGCAGACGGGTTAAATGTGAAATGCGGCTGTGCGGATTATAAATGTGTAGGAGAAGCGCTGATTACGACTGGTCGGGTGATACCTACTTATCCAAATTTCATAGCACTACTTATTTTATTTTAATTACAGAAACCTTCACTGGTAAACTTCGATTAATTTTTTATTGGTCTCTTGTATCTGCGCAAACTGTTTAAAAGTACTGTTGTCACAAATATAATGTATTGCCTGGCGGAGGCTATTTCAATGCAAAACATGAGCCTTATAAGAGTAGGTAAGGACTTATTTCCGAGATGATTCAAAGCACTGACTTACAGGAAATCTTCCATCAAACAACACTGTGCGACACAGTCCTCAAATAGCAATTAAAATCCGCCACACAACGTTAAAAAGATGACACAGTGTCCCTAAAATGGAAAGCGGGCTACGTCCGTGTCATCTTTCCCGCCCCCACATTGAGTCATCGCACTTGCGACGAAGATCATGGTGTGATCTCATCGAACTATATAAGGCAACTTGTTTTTATGTGTTATTAATTTAGTCTTGGACGTAAAAAGTATAAGTAATTAATGTAAGCATGTTTGTTTAAGCAAAGGATTGGATTTTTAATAAATACAGACAAAAACGGAAAATGCCATTGAAAATTCTTCATTCGGAATATGAGGAGGGATTTTAATTTGAATGCGATGTCGTCGGTTTTATTTAGATAACAATAATTAACGTTGTGAAACCTTCACTGGTAACGACAAGCTGTCTCTTTTATCTACTCATTTCGTGGATAAAATAACATGCATAAAAATGTGTTATTCATTAAGGCCTTTTAGGTTTCAAATGAAAACCTACTACTGAGCACTAAAGAGCTAAACCTAAGCAGTGGGTACTAGACTACTATTACTACTTCGTTTTTCGTAACAAATCGTAAGCATTTTGATAGAAAACTACAAAAAATAGCCAATTTTCATAAAAAAATTACCTCTCATTAACAAAAAGCATGTTAATTAGCCTATAATGTGGGAGCATTATAGCTGCTGGCACCCAGGACTATTCTCTGAGAAGGAGGGTGCCATAATCCACCACGCGAGCCAAGTGCCTTGGTTTCCTTCACCGTTTAGAGAACAGTGGTGGTGAAATTAAATACACAAAGTAATTAAAGCACTTACCCGGGTTCCAACTCACGACCTATAACTCGTAACTCGTGGCCAATGGGCGACTAGCCCACCACTGCTGTTAACTCCTCATTATTATAAATTGATAAAACATTTTTTAAACAATGTCGAGTTATAAAAAGAGCTTTCAGTAATAAGTATAACGAGCTACTTGCCTGCATGGTGCCGAACGAGCTACATAACAATATTGTAGGGCAATTTCTTTACAATACTTCCATTTTCTTCAAGAATGACTGTGTAAGAGTACCCGTCCAATATTAGCCGGTATTTATCACAAAGATTACGGCTGTGTACCTCGGAGAGGTATGCAGTGGTGTATGAATAATTATCGCCATTAAACGGGCGTAAAACTTGACTCCAAGCTAATTGGGAATCTCTTAATGAAACACCCATTAACACTGGAGTGTACTTGGGGATCAAAGCCGCCCTGCAACCATACAACACTACGGCTGGTAGGGCAGGATGCCAAATTCTGCAATGTCAATTCTGCTTATGGAGACGTTTGATGTTTTAAAACTTACACTACATGATGATGATGATTGGACTCCCTTTTCCGCACGTAGACTCCCATTCGGTCCGTTGTGCGCAGCCTAGCTCCGCCCAGAAGCTCAGAAGCTTCCTGGGAGCTTCGCAGGCTTCGCGGAGCGACCTCACTGTTCCGAGGATTTCTTCACGTTGAGTAGCCACGGCCTCGTAGTCCAGGATGAAGTGGGTGGCTGATTCCTCGGCGTCCAGGCAGCCCCTGCAAAACGGGTTGTCTATGGCGCCTATGTTATAAAGATGTTTGTTAAGGTGGTTGTGGCCCGTAATTGATCCTATGATTATTCTAAGGTTATTTCTACTCAGGCTAAGAAGTTTTTTGGTTAATCGCGGGCTTACAGTTAGTAAAGCCAATTTTGACTGTCTACAGTCTGTTGCCCGTGACCATCTATTGTTATGAAGTTAACTTACACTACACTATGTTATCTTTTTTCAGCCCTTAGCCCAATGCTATTTTAAATGTGATGTATACCTATAATGGACCTCATAGTCTATAAAATTAAAAACTGCATTTTCGAATGTCATAATATAATTCTAATTAAAAAATACAGAAAAAATCATGTTTTGAGTTTTGGAAGGTCTTCTTTGAACGTCAGAACTATCTCGCCTTTGGCTAACAGCTGACCACTTGTGTTCTTGACGATAAACTCGCTCATTCCTTTTTCAAATGGCCACAAAGATGGAATTATGTGGTTGAAAGTCATGTTGCTCACATCATGAATGCCCTGAAACGGAAAGTCATAAAAGTACAGTTTTGTAGATACAAAGAGTATTGCATAGAAGTAACCAATGAATGCGGTCGTTACTCCTTAAGAGTTCAAGTATCGCATAAACTGTGGTCACAATTTGAAAAATTTTATTGTTTTAGGCATACAATCTTACTGGTTGAACGGGGCAAGTCTTCAAGCCAGCCGTCCTCAGGGTTTTACCAATATAGGGATCATTGTTTACGAGATTGCAGAATTTGAAGTGCATTTCGGGAAATGACCTCCAAAATTCGTTGTGAAGATATTGGTAGAAGATGACATCAACCTGTGTAAAAAGATCACAGTTTAGTTCTAGCCATCAGGTACGTGTTTTTTTTCTAAAATACATAATATAATAACACCAAACAACAAAAGTAGAAGTAGATGTTTATTGTATTGTAAAATATTCAAATCTAATCAAATCAAAATATTTTATTTCATATAAACCTGCAAGGGCACTTATGAAACGTCAGAAGCTGGGTGGGTTTGTCGCTTCCTATGGAGAAGAGCCGGCAAGAAACTCCACGGTTACTCTTTTAAAAATAATTGGCTTTTATAATGTTTTCAAATTACAGTGATATTAGGTATGGGAAGACAGTGCAGGCCTGTCAATAAATACCAGGTACTTAGAGGAATGAAAATAAAGAATAGAAACTGTAGACCTACAACGTTCTCTCATTCACAATATGTAAAAGAATCTACATTTGTAAGATCAACCTATTTAAACAAAGTGACATGATTTTCATGAGAATTACTAACAAATAGTTGATATTAGAAGTGATGTATAATGTCAAAAAATGACGAGAATATGTCAGAAAGTGTAAAAAATAAAAAAATAAAAATTAACATTGTAATTTGGAAGCAGTTAATAGACTCTCACAAAGTTATGCTGTTAATGAGGTACCAGGGAAGCCACATGTGCAGAAGGAATTAATGCCAAACTTCCCTGTCTTCAACATATTCTTTTATCTTATAATATGCTTTTTTGATAAGGACACTTTTGATGTGAGTTTTAAACTTTCCATCGCTAAGTTCTGTAACCGACTTTGGCAACTTGTTATAGAAGCGGATACTGTTTATTAGAAATGACATGCTAGTTTTAGTTAATCTAAATTTTGGAACCACAATTTCATCTTTACTACGTGTATTTAGATTATGGAAGTCGCATCTTTTTTTGAAAAGACCTACTGACCTGCTTACTGCGTAAGCAGCTGAGCTTAATCTACTTGAGAGAGCTCTAATGTGGGCACCCCATTGCAATTTTGAATCTCGTATCGTAATTCCTAGAAATACAGTTTCGGAAATAGCATCTAGTTTCTTGCCATCAAGTTTTAAATTTAGACCTACTTGGGGTACATTTGGTAATGAGAACTAAGACATTTAGTTTTGTTTGCATTGAGTAAAAGATTATTAGCCGCAAACCACTTCGCGGGAACAGCCAGACTATCGTTGACATGTAAGACATCCGTATCTTTTCTATCTATTCTAAAAATAAGAGAGGTATCATCAGCGAATAAAATTATATCCAAGAAGTTTGCCATCAGGTAAGGAAGGACATTAATATAAACTAGAAATAAAAAAGGGCCAAGAATTGAACCTTGAGGCTCACCCATCTTAACTAGAGACCCCGAGGACGTTGCCCCGTTGACATTTACTTTTTGCTGCCTGTTTGATAAATAGGAAAGTACAAGATCAGCAGCTCGTCCACGAATTCCGTGGTGGTGTAATTTACAGAAGAGTATTGTGGTCAACGCAGTCAAACGCTTTTGAGAGGTCACAGAAAATGCCAATGGCATCCTGGAACTTCTCCCAGGATTCCAAAATGTGACTGATGAGTTTTACTCTCGCGTCAGTCGTCGACCTACCTTTCGTGAAACCAAACTGTCGACTATGTAAAATCCCATTTGAGTTCAAATGTGACAACATCTGGTCTAGCTTGATTTTTTCATAAATTTTGCTTAATGCTGGACGCACAGATATAGGTCTATAATTAGAGGGATCACTCTTACTACCCGATTTGAAAATTGGTACTACTATGTTTCATTAAGTCTGGAAACGTACCGCTGTCTAAACATGATTAAATATGCCTGTTAGGACAAGGGCAATTGTGTCAATGATACGTTCAAGAACCTTAACGGAAATCCCCCATAAGTCTGTAGTGTTTTTTTTTATATTAAGACTTTTAAATGCTGTTTTAATTGTGGCAGTAGAAATGGGTTTGAATTCAAAATTTGGAATGTCCTTACTGAAGTTTTCTTTAAGAAGAGTTTCAGCTAATACAGATAATGAGGGTAAAGATTTCGTAACCTCTATTGGGATGTTGGTAAAGAAATTTAGTAGAGTCTTAGCAACTTTTAACTTATCTGAAATGGTTTCATTTTCAATTTTTAGACGTAAGTCATTCTGATCTCGCTGTTGTGTGTTTCAAGTTTCTTTGTTAATTACCTGCCACACAGCCTTTATTTTATTTTTAGAAATATTAATTTTGTTACATAATAATTTAGATTTAGCTTGAGCGCAGACTCTTTTGAATATCTTAGAATAGTTATTATTTGAATAAAAAATATCCATATGTTAGTATGGAATGAACACCAAACCCACGTAAACGCAACAGAGTAGTTTCAACTATCTATTCTACAATTAATAGGTAAAACCCAATCGTTCTGGTCATCGAAAAACACTACGAAGTGAAAATCAACTTACATTTCGGAAGTAGATGTCTTTGGTTTTCTATTTCAATTTTTTTTACCGACTTCCAAAATTAAATTTATTCTCAATTTGTAGTGTTTTATTTTTAAGGCAGTTGATGTTTTTTTTTTAACTTTTCATGTTTCTCTTTTTAGTTATGGTACCTACCTCACAAAAAGTCGTTTACCTTCACTTGCTAGATCCTCCTCCTTTTATTGAAGTCGGTTAAAAAGGCCACACACGGTACGAAATTTGGTCTGGTTAGACGGAGCTGAAGATAGTACTGACGTGTACGGTGACCGCATCCATCACCATTTCAGCCAAAAGGCGGCCACTGCTAGACATAGGTCTGGCCCAAGCGGCGCCACATTGACTGATCCCGTGCTCCTCGCAACCAGCGAATTCCAGCTACCTTCACCAGATCATCGGTCCATCTTATGAGAAGCCTATCAACGCTACTTACTGTATCTGGATTGTTAGGCTTTCAATCCACTGGATTAATTTTTATGCTATTTTCAGCATCATTCAGATCCTTTTCAGATTTCTCAAGACCGTTCCGAAAAAAATTTACACACAGGTGGCCCAGTGGTAAAAATCGACTTACGAGTTGTAGGTCGTAGGTTCGAACCCGGACAGACGCTTTACTTTGTGTCAATTATTTCTTCACCATTGCTCTCAAAACGGTGAAGGAAAACATCGTGAGCAAACGTGTCCTAGAACCAAAATTTCGAAGACATGTGAAATCCACCAAACGGCACTGGGCCCGCGTGGTGGATTGTGGCTCATTCCCTCTCTCCCACAGAGAGGAGGCCTGTGTCCGAGCAGTGGGAACATTATAGGTTGATTATATTCCGAAAATACGGGGTGCCTGTCGGGTTCCCTGCTGGTGGAGAAGCGAGCTAAGAACACTCGAATGTCTTACCGTTACGTTGTCACTCAAAGTAACCTTATTGGTAAAAATCATGTTAATATAATAATCTCCTTTTCGATTATAACGTCTCACATTAAGTAATGGAGAGTCTTCGAAGTACAATTTATTAAAATATGTAACTTCAGCACGTTCTGGAATCACTTTGAGGCACTAAAAAAGAAAAAAAGTGACAAATATGCCTCAAAAAGATACATAGGTCTTTGACAGATGGTTTCCGGTAATACAATAATAATTAATTATTTTTAGAGCTCTACTTTACAGTGAGTCTGAAAAAGTCTACTAAGTTCCTCTATTTACATTTAAAATTGTAATTGCAGCTAACAAGCAAGCAATGTTTTGTAAAATGTAAATACTGATATTCAGCCACATCCGGTGAGACTGGTAACTGACCCCAACATACTTGGGAAAAAACTGGGGAGATAACTTTGCCCGACCTAGGTATTGAACCGAGAACCTCATGCACTAGACCGATGAGGTACCATTGAGGAGTCCTAAACTATTTAACAAATATTTATGCTCTAAGAAATGGGCCCCTGTTCTATTTCCTGAACTAAAACCAAAAACCAGAATATTTGAATAAACTTACTTGATAATTGTTTATTATGGAGTAAAACAGAAACGCACAGACACAAGCTGTAGAATAGCTCATTGCTAAAAAATTTGCTTAGGAAGACACTACACCACAGTATTACTGACAACAAATGTAAAAATGTCAGAGTGTCTGTTCTGATTTTTATACATTTATAGTAATATCAGACTGTTTATCTAACATAAAATCAGCGTTAATAACAATGAAAAAATCGTTTACTTCCCGCGTTTCGGAAATGTTCATAATTAAGTCAATGGTATATAATTTTATCACCGTACGTACCCTTGTAAAATAAAATCACCCAAATATATTAAATTATAAGCAGCATGTAGTTCAACAAAAGGCCTATTATCATGATAATTTATCCATACTACAATAAGCTGTAGAGTTTGTTTGTCGAATTGTTTCATCTCAGTTGGCTTTGTAAAAATATTTTCACATTTTTTTTTTAAATTAGGTACATACTATATGGGCCTGCTCTTGACCTCGATCACGCCTGATGGAAAGAAATTGATGAGGAAATTATTTATTTAAACTTCTCGCACACAAAAAAGGTATACAGGTAGACTTCATGTCTAAGCCATTCTCTACCAGTCAACCAAGACAACAACAACTGAGTATATGGTTATCCCCTCGGCAGACTCTTTGAGTCTGATAACAATAGAAAAGTTATTGTGTTAATTACTTAACACTTGAAGGTTTAAATGCTATTTAACACCACACTATGACACTGTCTTAGGAATCCGCTGGATGCGGGAACCGGTCGAAGTGGCGGAGTTTGGGGGAGGCTTATGTCCAGCAGTGAACGTCTTTCGGCTGAACTGATGATGATGATGGCACTTAGGAGCCGAGCAAGAAGAAAATGAAGTGACAGGGCGTGATGGGATGCAGCATGACGCAGTGGGTCGGTAGAACAGAAGATTTTAGGCGGATGAAGGAAATCCTTAGTAGATAATGATTTTTCATAAATACTTTGTCAGCCTATAGCTCCAATACCCCATGAATTTGGGTCTTCAACTTAGGTAGGGTTATTTCGCTCGTTTTAAGGAATCGATACGCATTCAGATAGTTTTATCGGATTCTTGGTTTTTTATTCATATATATTTTGGACCGTCTGTCTCCTTTCTTTACTAGCTCTCTTGGACTTCGGGAAGTGCTCTAGAGGTTGTAATCAGTGAAGTCAGTCAGTCTGAAAAAATCAACTTATTGGCTACTATTTGTTTTTGGTTCGTCTTGGCGGGGGCAACTCTGTACCCCCAGATTACGAAGAAGTGTTTACCTTGCTTGTAGGATGTCATGTTGACAGAAAATTATATCGTCTGCTTACGGGTAAAAAGTAATAAGTGCAGTCTGTGTCATTTCGAGTAAAAGACATTTCAAAGTTTATGTTTTAATTTAATCTATTTTAAACACGTTAATTTAAAAAATGTTAAAGCAAACTGTTGCACTAATTACCCTTCTTTTAAGATATACTCTTATCTATATAATATTTACAAAATGTGAGAAGATATTATTTTTACAAACTTACTATCTCAGCAGCCACTGGACATTGCATTTTTTTATTTTACCAGTAGATAGCCCGTAAAAATTATACGTGGCTGCAATTTTTAACTCGATTTAGTAAAAAAATGTACTTAACTTGTTTTACCAGTAAGCAGACGATATGGACTTTTCGTAGCTACAGAATAAGTAACTAATTAATTAATGTGGAAGCTCCGGGTAACCCGCAAAATTCATTTTTATTACGTTTTTTGGCTATTTATTGGTCACTGTGAGGCTGTATGTCCAACATCGAATCAATTTTATTTTACACGTGGACGTATGTAAATTGTATGAACACCAGTGTTCAAAAAGGATATTAGAATCGAGAATTCGAGAATACGCCTTTCGTTTATTCCCGTACGGGATAAGAAAAGCCACCTATTGGTATTGCACGGAGCGAAGTAGACACATCACACGTCTTACTATCAGATGCTTACGATGCAGCATCATAGATAGATCACAGGTTTTATTTAGCACACTACATTTACAAGGACAATGTGTAAATTGAGAGAATGTATACGTATTATTATTTTGGTCACAAACGCCACTTCTGAGCATGAGGATTTCGGTTCTCAGGTCGAGCAGATTGTTATTGGGTCTTTCTATCTGGAATTTCTCAGTGGCAGCCGGAATCTGGGTGTGTGCCCCGTTGATGGCAATAGGCTTGGCCCCTATTACATGATATTTAAGACCCTCACATCAAGCCCTTCCATTTGATATGTCACACGGTAAACGGTGTCTGGATAACAGAAATTCATAATATTACGTGTTCAAAGTTCAGTACTTACAGAACAAAGGCTCCTTCTAGTAAAGGGTCCTTATGGACTTATGGAACCCTAAAAACAAGATGGCGGTGTTAGTGCAGATTTTTGACGTTTCATCATCATCGTAATCATCATTGGCAGGCAGCCTTGTGCCACCCACTGCTGATTATAGGCCTCCTTCCTTTTGTGCCATGCTTTCCTGGTCTGCGTGCATCTCATTTGACGTTTAATGGACTTTTATTCTGTGGACTATCCTATACATTTTACTATTACTGGACTTTCATTCTAAATTTGACGTTAAGAGAATCTTTATTATATGTACTATCTATACATTTGACGTTTACAGGACTTTTATTTTACTATTTAGTACACTTTTAATTTAGTTTTAATTTGACGTCTGTAATTCTTTATGCGTTTTGATATTTTCAGGGACGTTTAGCAGACCTTAAGTTAACCTGACATCATAGGTCTTTTTTATTATGGCCTAGCCTTTTCCCAAATATGTTGGGGTCGGCTTCCAGTCTAACCGGATGCAGCCTATCTGACCTCCACGACCCAGTAACTGGGTAATACGATATCCCTTGGTAAGATTGATTGTCAGACTTTCGGGCTTCTGACGACCCGTAACAAGTCAAAGATCCACAAATGACAGCCGGGACCAACAACTTAACGTGCTTTCCGAGGCATGGCAGGGTCTTGGTATGTAAAGAATATAATACGGAATATAATTATATATAATATATAGATATTTTAATATGGCCTATGTACAATATAATACAAATTAAATACATAGATAAAGATCGTATCACAGTTTATGATCTTTATTGTAGCACTAAAATATTATACTAAATTATGTTACGGCAAATTGGGCGTAGCACTGCGGTTTTATATAATTGTTAATAGAAATAATTACGTAGTTCTTTCTACTTTAACTATAACAATTATTTATTTCAAACCCATTGTGTTATATGTAGGTAGTAAGTAGGTGTGCCCATAGTTCTATTCGTGTAGAAAATAATATATTATAATCACACACCTGGATTTAAACAGAGTTAACTCAAAAAAGCACTTTTTTTCAGAAAAGGTAAAAAACTATTTACTGTGTTCCTGTGCACTGGAGAAGTTATTTGTATACATATTTGCTTTGCAAGTTCTACTAGAAAAATATTTTAAAATCTGTTTTATTGGTAGTGAGTTAAGGAATGTAATGGTAAGCATAAGTCAAAACTCCCAATTTTTGATTTAGCTCCCTTTAGATCTAGGTGTGCGAGTCATGACTGAATGATGAATAAGATGGAATAGGAAAACGAATCAGCGTTTCAATAGTTGTATATAATAAAACTGCGTTTATAATTTATAAGAATTTAAGTGAAATTATTTTCTTAATAAAAACACAATTAATTGATATTCTTTCTACAACAAACGCGATCAGTCCTTACACAGCTCAAATAGTGGAAGGGCGATTTATTGACGCGGACTAGTAAAATTACCGCATTAACTTTTTTTTAATATTCATATTCATAATATTCATAATTTACAGGACATTGAGGATGATAATGAATAAGAAGAGGCAAATCCCAAAGAGTACATTATAGCAAATCCATCGATGAAATACGAAGCCCCAATGTTGCCATGGGTAAAAAACCCTCAAATAATGTTGCCATGGATAGAAAATGTGAAACCCAAAGACTATGATTAAGACTTTGGTCGAAATAAAAATGAGACAAACTACTATCTCTATCTAAAATCAAACTATCCCTATATGCACCATGCAAGCTTACTCAAGTTCCCAAGGACACCATCATGTCAGCCAAAAGACGTTCACAACAGAACATAGGCATCCCTTAGGGTGGTAAGTAATTATTGCTCGGCAACACTAATGGATCAATCTGGAGCAACAATACAATACATTGCCGATGTGTTTCGGCAATATTGTTTCTGATTGCTCTCTATATCATGAGTTGCCGAATATCCAATCGGTTTGGAAATTTTTAATAAATTTTCTTTCTATATCGTTTGTACGTATAACTACGTCTCGTTTTTACGAGAGGAACCGGAAGGCGGCGGAGGCGGCGGGGGAAGCGCATTGCCTAATTTTTTAAGTTGCTCCATATTGTGTGGCCTTATATCTGGCAACAGGTGGCTACATGTTGCCATTGCCCTAAATTGCTGGATGTAGTCGTGACGTCATAGTTAACGAGAATTGGCCAAGGTGGAACAATTTTCGATTATTATTTTTACCTCATCACTAACCAACCTATGAACTGTTCATTTTACCGTGTTCATGTCTGAAATAAAGATTTTTATTTTTTTATCTTTTTAGTTCCTCGTGTAAGCGCACCTTTAGAATCAGCAAAAGTTCGGTACTGTGCACACATTCTGCGCTGTCCCACAACCTTCAGCAGGTCGCCCGTCCATCTTGAGAAAGGGGGAGGGACGGAGGGAGTCCTAGTTTAACATTTGTTACTTCTAGTTACAAATATGTGAACACAATGACGCATTGCCTACGGAAGCCGGCACGCCCTTTGTGCCTGGAGGCTTTAATTTAGGCTTTAGTTTCTGTTTTTGTTTTTATTATTTACTTCTGCTTGAGTAAATTTTAAATGTTTTTTTTTTAGTATATTGGCGTGTGCTAGCTGACATATATTATAATTTGTTAGCTGGCAAATATTTTAATTGTATGTTTCGTAACGTTAATTACGTAGGTACCTAGTGTATAGAATCAAGTTCTTCTAACATAGCAGACAGCTGTGCTGCTGGGGAGTTTGTTGCGCCACTTCTTCCCAGCTAAAGCAATAGGAAATGATGAAGGGCGGGCGTTTTGGGGGGACTGTCTTATGTAATTTTGACGTTCAAAAAGTGCTGACACCAGCCTAGTATGAATAAATGACTTTTGATTTTGATGTTGATTTTGGGACGTACCCACACTGACGTCTACTTACTCGTTGTCAAATAAGGCTCCTTTCAGTACTTACGTAAAAGATTTTAAAGACATGCCAATACATATAAAATGCACCTCCGAATTCGAACATCCCGATTTTATTAAGCGCATGTCTCACATTATTTACAGTGGAGTCGGTGATCCCGGCCAACGGTATACGCCTCCGACTCTAGAACGTATTTACCAAAAGCGTATTCATATTAGATTTCCGAGCTCCCAATGCCAGCCGGCCGTATCGAGAATGTCACCGATACATTCGATACTTTATTCGAGTGAGCTCGAGAACGCCCGCCGCGACACGGAAGAGTGTCAAATAAATACAGGTTGAAATATATCTCCTGTCGCGTACTGTGATCCTGGTATATACGTGCCATTTAAACGATGAATTTTTGTTTGGTTTTCGTGTTGTTCGGCTATTTTTTCACGTGGAGTGCTGGTATGCTGTACAGAAGAGACTCTGACAATGTTTTGAAACCTGGTGGGTACTTTTTATTTGTTTTTTTTTTTTCAACTTGTGAGATATTGAAAATTCCCGCCTTTTCCCAGTTGTGTGTCATCTGTGTTCTTTGATATTTTCACTTCAAACGAGTCGTTGGCAATGCTTTTATGAAATTGTTTATTGAAAACATTTTGTATTAGTTGCATATTTATTCAATTCGATACAAAACTACGCAGTTCATTAATAAATAAAATACAATTCGTTATTTGTGATTTTGTATCATTATTTTAACTTCGAATATTAATGATTTATTTACTTACTCGCTACTACTTATTCAAAGTATGGTACACTACTTACCTATTATTTTAACTATTTAATATACTATTTTTATTTCATTGAAGTGCTATGAATACACTGGAAGTGAAATTATTTTAGACAAAACAACTAACCAAAGAACGTGACTTATTCTTTTTTGGATCAAAAATAAAGTATGAAAACGATTAAGTTAAAATAAAATGTATTTTGATAGTGAACAAAAGCCTCCAAAAATACAGTGAAAATACCAAATAATAATTGGTAATGTATAATCTAGATCTATGGGCAGAGAAAAATGTGAAAAAAGTAAGAGAGAACTAAAGTAGATTTATCACTGGATTAAAGGACCATATTAACCTTTGGCGAAATATTAAAATGCACCACACTGGTGCAGTCATCAGCGCTGATTTGGATTACGTCACCTTGTGTTGCTTATGGTGCACTTTCGGTGCACTACTCACTTGTGTAGTTACGTCACTGTTGCGCAGACGCATCTTCCAAAAAGCAGGGCACGACCCCCTTAGTTAGCTACGCAATTACCAACATCGTTTGGCCATGAAAATGATACATTCAGTTGAAAGGCCATTTTAACCCTCTTCAGATTAACTCCAGAAAATGTGTGTGACAGATTGACACATTTTGTTTTTTCAATTTAAAATTTATCTGTTAAACAGTGCCAATCCGGAAATTGTAATACATGCAACGAAATATAATGTCAAAAATAGAGCGAAATCTCGGAGACAGATAAGAACATGTGTCTCTACCACCACGTGTAATTAACAGTTGGAAAGAAAGAGACAGAAACAGAAGGTCACGACAAAAATATGTAAATGTGTTGATAGTGCGACGCGGGCGCAGGTTGCACTACGTTACCTTGATCAGTAAACTGCGCACGATACGAGAACGGTGCACTTTCGAATGTGGACCGAGGTGTTGTCCTGCTTTGGACGTTGTCTATTGGTTCTAGGCAGTATTATTATGTATTTTAACCACACTTTTCTGACGATAATCTAAAACCGTAGTTTAATGTCCTCTCGACCGAAATTCGGTGACGGCGGCTGATCTCAACGGAGACTAAAGCCACGTAGGTATGCAGGATGAATGTATTAAATTACAAATGTGTGCGCAAACACAGGTCCACTCTCATAGTTCAATAGTGGCAGCGATGATTATGGCAATTCATCACGACCAGCAAGAGATCAGGCATCATCACGTTAGAATGAAGCACCACAACCGGTTTTTTAAATGTGTCCTCCCACTCTCAGGCGAACGACCTAAGGAAAGGCTAAAGTTGAGGCGAGCTAGTGCTTCCCTACCAAACCCATTCGTTCCACCTGCTGAAAATTTTGCACCTGGACATCAGTTGCCTTGGCTTACCTGGAAGTCTTTAAATAGACTTCGGTCTCAGATAGGCTGAAGGAAAGGAAACTCTGCTCTAGTGGAGATTCACAGATGACTCGACCCTAGAGTGTATTTGTGGTGCTGTTCCTCAATCAATGGAGCACTTAATATATTGTCCAGCGTGTCTTGTTGTCTGCAGGCTACAGGAGTTGATGGACGCTGCTGAAAGTGCCAAGCTTGTAGCCAATTTCTGGGTAGACTGTATATAGATACTGTTGACACCCTAATAAGATCAGATCAGACATAAATAATCTACCCAAATCACGAGTAAAATTGTACAAAATTACACTCGCAGTGCACTTTTACGTTTAAATAAATATCAGGGGTCAATGCAGTTCGTCCGATTTGGTAGCCAGCCTTGCTCAACACAAAGCTACTATGTTTGCAAGGTAGTTACGTGTTTAATAAAACTGCGCAACACATGGTTTTACAGAGAGGATTCACCTCTTTTATTAATATTAACACAATCCGTTTCGTAAAAAGATTTTTTTTTTGTATTATGATGACCGCACTATTTCCAAATCTATTGTTATTTTATCACGTTGTTTTTAAAAGGTACAGATACAAAATGGCAACTTTATAAAATGAATGACTGAATGATCTCTTTATTTGCTAGAATATAGGATATCATGGTGGTGGGAATTTATTTAATGTCGCACTAAATTCGACGTTTCGGTCGTGCAAATATTGAAGGTATTTGACTTGAGTCGATAACAAAGCCAGTTGACGAGGAAAATGATGCAATAAAATCAAAAAATATATATTTAAAGTTACAAAATATGAGTCAGTTCAATCTTCTGTTTTTTTTTTTCTGCATATAGGGGTTTCTAATTCTACGGAATTGTGTTACGTCACACTGTCAGTAGGAATGGCTTCAATGTTGACAGTTTGTTCATTGCTTTAATTACGTTTTCGAGCAGGCAATTTTTTCGAGTACACGAAGCAATGAATAAGAAAATATCCTCGAATTGATGCCGCTAGCAAAAGCTAGTGTTCGGTCAAATCTAGCAGCTATTTAAATTTACAAGACTATCAACGAGTTAACTAAAGCGTTATCTCACAAGCTAAAGTCTTGACCGTGGCCCGGCGGCACTCGCGCAAGGCCGCTCACTCCGCGACCACTTACTGCGCTATACGGAGTTACTTGAATATGCAGCGCTTAGGTAACCCACCTGCCAATATTTACCCATACTTACATAAATGTTCGGATGAGACTTTATTGCTTTACTGCGTATAGCAATAGTGAAATGTTTTAAATAAGTGGATGCAAAATGATATGTGTTTTTAGTAGCTTTGCCTGCCCATTAATTTCGTAAGAAACCATCAATCACAATCTGAACTATTTTGAAGAATTTTGCTAATTCATTGCTTCACTATTTTAATTCGTGACATAATTACAACATTCATTCCTTCTTATTTAATTTCTTACAATGGATTCGTATTTTACAAATATACCATATTATTGTATTATACTTCAAATTACTTAATTGAATTTTAATGGTATCCTAAAATATACTATTTTTTTATTTTAAATTGATTCGTTTTTTAACAATAACCGAATACCTATTTCGTTTTGTAAATGATGACTAGAGATCGGATATTCGGATGCATATTTACCTAAAGTTGCGATGTTGGCTAATATGGAATGCGCTTTTGTATCGAAATAATCTTTATTTAATTTATGTTTTTTTTTACTAACACACCACCCCGTCCCTTACACCCTACATACATATATTTGCATCAGGGCTTAAACATTAATTCTAAATAAATATGTATTTGAATAGTTTTGCAATGCTAATAATATAGAAGTCGCTTCCATACTATACACCTGGCTAGTTATGCATTCCCGGTGTTCCTGGCATCAAAATATGTTTTTAAAAGCCGCTTCCATACTTTCATAACCAAAAATTAACTTTAGGTAAATATGCATTCGAATATCCGATCTCTAATTATAACGTTCTATACACTTATTAATTTTAAAGCATGGTACAAATTATAATTTACTCAATTGTTGTGCCCTACAGGGTCCATATGAACTTTGTAAATAATATTAAGATCTTGTACACACATGAGATGTGCAATAAAGATTTGAATTGAATTGAATATGAATTATGTTAGCTGTATGCTCAACAACGTAAATATCGCAATGAATGTTGTTCACCTGTTAAGAGGAGATCTATTGCTACTGTTAGTGTTACTGTGTCACGCAATAACTTCCAGTGGGTTCCCGCATTGTCGTTGCGGGGGGGCTCAGTAGCCGTGGTCAGCCTCCCACGGTCAAGCGAAGAGGAACCCGAGTGCCGCTCGTCAGGGCTTTTACCTCCAAGCCGACGACGTAGCGGCCAAAAAGTAGGTTGCGGTGAGGTGCATAGCAACTGAGGCGGGCCGCGATGTCGAATGGGAGGTATCGCGGCTGAGGGTTACAGGCTGCGATGGAGGAGGAGTGCTGGTACTTCTGAGTAGCGCTCTTCCCTTCCGTGGCCTGGACGGGCCGCCACCGTTTGATAGCAGACGCGGTGGGGCTGCACGGGAGGAGGAGTGTCGGTATAGCGTTGGCCGCTCTCCTTATCCCCTGCGGCCGAAAAGTGGTAGGCGGCGGGGCCACTGTGCTGACGTCGCAGGGGGACCAAAGGTGCCAGACACGGGATCGTCTGGGGCTCTTATACTATTTGGTTTCTGGGGTGGTCAAGGCGTGCCATGTGTCCTGGTGCGCCGGTGATAGGGGTTATTCCCCTCCGAGGAGGGTCCGGTGACGGACAGCCGCGGTGGGTTTGCGGATGGCTTGCGCGTTTCCGTGTTACCTCAAGCGGCACTGGAGGTCACCGTGGAGTTTTAGTGGGTTACAGTCCCACACAACTGCGCTATCTCCCCGTGGTAGCGCAGTAGGCATTTCTCCACGTTAAACAAAAAAAAAAAGCCCGGGTCGACGGCGCGTTGTGTTCCACGCGCGCCATAAGTCGTATGTAATAGGAGGCGAACCAATTGTCATCAACCGGGCATAAATCCGGACTCCTGGCTGCCACTGAGAAATTCAAGCCAGAAAAACCCAATAACACTTTGCCCGACCTGGGAATCGAACCCAGGACCTCATGTTCTGCAGTAACGCTTGCGACCACTACACTAACGAGGCAGTCTTCATTCACATTAATTCTTTCAGTTTTTAATGTAAAAAAGGTCTAGTAATAAAACTAAATCACTAATAAATACAACGGATTCAGGCTTCATAAGTACCCGCTCGGACCAAAATACAGAAATGTGTAAAAGTAAGCCAAAATAAAATAATGTGTGTAACTTAACGTTACCTCGGACACTTTATCACGAAATATAAGGCAACCTTTATTGCAATTTGGACCCTCTTTATAGCTAAAATGTGTGAGTACCATGTAGAAAGGTACCGCGCTTTTATTTCTATGCAGAGATAACGAACATCCTCCCTGATTGGATAAAGGCGATAAGACTTGACTTAGGACAGCCCTTAAACTGAGCAAATTATAACGTGAACATATGACATACGAATGTAAGTTGAGATGGAAAAGTAGGCTCTGCATCGAATTCTGAAAATAAATAAAGTAAGAAAAAATTATCTATACTTAGGATAGAAAAATAAATCAAATTGGGTCTGACTCAGTTCCTAAAATTCATTATGTCACGTCTATATCGCCTGTCACGCCTTTACTATATAAATTGTTTGTTTGTAAGATTGTGTATAGGGGGTTGTCTCTGCAACTATTGTAAGATTGTGTATAAGGAGTTGTCTCTGGAACTACCAGTCGATGTTGTAAGATTGTGTATAGGGGGTAGTCTCTGGAACTACCAGTTGATTTTGTAAGATTGTGTATAAGGAGTTGTCTCTGGAACTACCAGTTGATTTTGTAAGATTGTGTATAAGGGGTTATCTCTGGAACTACCAGTAGATTTTGTAAGATTGTGTATAAGGAGTTGTCTCTGGAACTACCAGTTGATTTTGTAAGATTGTGTATAAGGGGTTATCTCTGGAACTACCAGTAGATTTTGTAAGATTGTGTGTATGGAGTTATCTCTGGAACTATTGTAAGATTGTGTATAAGGAGTTGTCTCTGGGACTACCAGTTGATTTTGTAAGATTGTGTATAAGGGGTTATCTCTGGAACTATCAGTCGATGTTGTAAGATTGTGTATAGGGGTAGTCTCTGGAACTATCAGTCGATTTTGTAAGATTGTGTATAGGGGTTTATCTCTGGAACTACCAGTCGATTTTGCATTTGATAGCGCAATTCTTGAGGAAAGCTTAACACCACGCTACGACCCTAAGGAGCGGAGCATAAAGAAAATAACTCGGAAAAAAACGCTATGTAAAAACGAAGTAATAGCGCGGTTGGGCAAAATTTTAAACGGATGAAGTCGCGAGCCGAAGCTAGTTATCAATAAAAAGACTATATTTTAAAATAAATACCTATCCGAGGAAATCTTACATTACTTAACACTTCCACTTCTACTAAATCCGTCTTTAAACGACTTTTGAGGTCACAGACGTTTGAATCATATAAATATGACATAACTTTGACAGTGCAGATTATGCATTTCGGTGATTTAATCTCTCCACATTCTGTGACTAAATCTTCATTTTTTCGTGCCAGCGAAAGGTAACTTTGATTGATTTATTTTATTTTATTTTATTATAAAGTTAGAGATGAGACAACATAATTACGTCATTTGTCTGTGTTCACAAGGCACGACAATTTACTCGCCCGAATCGGGCGAACCGACAGTTTTAAATAATATATTCTACAAGCGACTCGCACGAAGTCAATTTATTTGTGTTCGAATCGAGACCTTCAGAAATACGTATATACGATTGACAGGTTTTAAATTGTATATAATAAAGTTATGAAAAAAATCACTGTAAGTACAATACAAGCAATAAAGTGCAAGAGAAAAAAACCTGTAGAAAAAAAAATGTGTCGATTCGCCCAATTCGGGCGTGCAAATTCGTGCGAATCGGCTAATAAGCCGGTCACAAAATGATAAAGTTAAAGCAACGTAAGATGGTATCAGAATAACATGTAAGAAACAGAACTACGAGTATTCTGTAACCTTTATGAGTGCGCAATAAACCGGGTTAGTAATGGCGCACGTAGCAAGCCACCTCTCTCTACACTATACGGGGACTTTAAATCGAATACTTATGTTCTATTGTGGAGTATAAAGCGGTTACTATTTACTCTCGTGGTTAAACACAAAGTACCAACTATAACTCTATTGGTTTTATGCGGGATTGATATGACAACATGTCATTGTAGAGCTGTAGCATAACATACATCGAAAGTTGGTAGATACATCGAGTAACTAACTTTTGATGAAATAAGTATGTAAATCAATAAAATCAGACCCCAAAAACCTGTAGATACCACCCTAAAAGTAACACACTTAATCACAATCCAAAAGATTTTGAAGGAAATTGTTAATCCATTGCGTCATAAGTATGTTTTAAAAATTCTCCGGCTCATTAACGTAAATAACGAAATGAATGTTGTTAAACAGTCAACATGAATGTTGTTAAACATTCAACATGAATGTTGTTAAACAGTCAACATGAATGTTGTTAAACAGTCATCATGAATGTTGTTAAACAGTCATCATGAATGTTGTTAAACAGTCAACATGAATGTTGTTAAACAGTCAACATGAATAAACAGACAACATGAATGTTGTTAAACAGTCAACATGAATGTTGTTAAACATTCAACATGAATGTTGTTAAACAGTCAACATGAATGTTGTTAAACAGTCAACATGAATGTTGTTAAACAGTCAACATGAATGTTGTTAAACAGACAACATGAATGTTGTTAAACAGTCAACATGAATGTTGTTAAACAGTCAACATGAATGTTGTTAAACAGTCAACATGAATGTTGTTAAACAGTCAACATGAATGTTGTTAAACAGTCAACATGAATGTTGTTAAACATTCAACATGAATGTTGTTAAACAGTCAACATGAATGTTGTTAAACAGTCATCATGAATGTTGTTAAACAGTCATCATGAATGTTGTTAAACAGTCAACATGAATGTTGTTAAACAGTCATCATGAATGTTGTTAAACAGTCATCATGAATGTTGTTAAACAGTCAACATGAATGTTGTTAAACAGTCATCATTAATGTTATTAAACAGTCAGTCGGGAGTAGGCTATAATCCACCGCGCGGGTCCAGTGTCCAATCTTACTGGGCCACCACCACCATATCTCTCCAGGACAGTTACATGATAGAAATAAATCAGCCATCAAGCTTTCTTATTATGACCAGCAAGATATTTCCATATTATATTATACAAAGATATTGTTTTTTTTTTCTATTACGAAGGTTGTACGATTAATACGAAGTTTGTTATTTTTATGTTTTATTTTATTTTATCACTACATAGTATAAAACAAAGTCGCTTTCTCTGTCCCTACATCCCTATGTATGCTTAAATCTTTAAAACTACGCAACTGATTTTGGTGCGGGTTTTTTTTAATAGATAGAGTGATTCAAGAGGAATGTTTATATGTATGATACACCGACCTCCACGCGGGCGAAGCCACTGGCAAAACCTAGTATTGTATAAATGTGTCCTTATGTACACAGCCTTCAGTGTTTTGTATTGTGTATTAAAGTAAAAATAGTTATTAATTTAGTAATTACACATGAGTGTAAACCCTACACTCATGTGTAATTACTAATTGTAAATATTCGTATGCCGCTTTTAGCGGCGGATGTGTCCTGAACGTATTTATACTTGTCCAACTTTGTACCTACCATATCCGACGAATAAATATCTTTGTCTTCGTCACGTGTGGACAAACTAGGTACTTTTCGTCTCTTAGATTATTATACGTTAGTTCTATTGCAAAATTATTTGTACACAACATGTAACATTTGAGATGACGACGTTCTTAGTCATCAGACATTATGTAAATCATTGGTAACAGTCATCAGGCTACTCTCTCAAGTAGGCCCTGATGAGTTATTCGAACGATGACTAATGTATGTTGTACGTCCTACGGTGCTTAGTTGTCATGGATTCACGGTCACGGTCAATTGGTTTTTGATACCATCAGTTAGTATTTAACCTGTGTTTATCTACCTAAACACCAGAAAATAAGTTATATTTGTAGGTAGGCTTTTATTAATTGTTTTTGCTCTGTGAGGTTTTTTATATTTCCATGTGAAATCGAAAGGCAAAGTTAACAACTTTGCATTTCGATTCTTTCTAAACAGACAACGGTAAACGGAACGCATGATAAAGTTTTTAAAGGACAAAAAGTCATGATCACTATTTCCATAAAATAGGATAACGTCTATGCATGTTTGTGAAGGATTTCCTCAAAAATGACCAGGCTACTTGGTCCAAACCAGCGCATTTCCGCGTATGCAACGCATTCACGCAACAACTGCGCTTCGCACATCATCGCTTATTTGGATTTCCGCGATGCGCTACGAAAATGTGATCTATTTATGGCTACATTGTGTGTGTTTGATACGATTAATACCATTGTTTGGTTAATTTCTAAAACTATATTTTGACAGTTCAAAACAGGAATTTCTTAACCTCAAAGCTCATTTAATTTAGTGTTCCTAGGCAAATAGTTTTCATCGGCTGCCTCTTCCAAACTTTTTTGGGCTGGACTTCCAGTTTAACCAGAAGCAGCTGAACAGCAGTATTTTTCACGGAGCGGCTGCCACTTTAACCTCCACAACCGAGTTACTGTGTAATACCCTTGGACTTAAGACTCGCGGTCAGACGTTCAGGCTGATGTCAAAATTGTGGAATAATTTTAGTGGTCCTTTTTGCTGATAATTCTGTCTGAGAAGGGACCACTTCAAATTTGCCGACATCAAATGCTTAAATGTAATATAACATAACATAATATAACGCCTTCCCCAAAGGGTTGAGCTGATGTGTACCCATAGTATCGTCATTTCAGCCGAAAGACGTCCACTCCTGGACATAGGCCTCCCCCAAAGGGGGGGTTTTGCTTTAATCGCCACGCTTGGCAGGCGGGTTGGCGATCGCAGTATGGTGGTCAAATGCATAGAGAACGCTGCAGCCCATTCTCTAATAAGTCCCTTAGTCGCCTTCTACGACACCCACGGGAAGAAATGGGATGGTGCTATTCTTTTACGTCCGGTACCATACGGAACCTATATAATAGTATACCCACATTTAATATTTATCCTTAAAATGGATATTTATCATCCGAAGACCTTATTAAAACTATGTAACCTGTATTATCCATTTTTAACTTGTGTTGTCTTTGTACTGTTAACTTGTATGTAAAACTTTTGACATTCACAACACCGTTCTTCTTTCATTTTCTGGACTTAGAGAGCACGAATTCAGGATTTTTTTAATGAAGTAACGAACTTTATTAATGTGATGTAGGTATTTATTAGCAAATTAGTTTGAGTCGCTGTCGCCGTATACGGTGTGGATGACTAAAGGTATTATTCGTTTATAAATGGTACCTGTGTGCCAAAATTGTTGGCTCAAATATGAATTGGTCACAGCATAAACGCTCCAAGTAACAGAGCGCCGCGCCGTGTGACACGGAGAATGACAGTGCCAGCGGATGTGGGCTGGATGAGTTCACCACGTCACTCAGCTTCATTTTATTACGAACCTATTGCGAAGTTCTCTAAGTGAATTCTCAAAGAATTCACATTGTTTGTATTATGATACAAAATGTACTTTTTATCAAAATCAAAATATTTTATTTCACATAAACCTGCAACTTATGAAACGTCAGAAGCTAGGTGCACGGTTCCAATTTGTCGCTTCCTATGGAGAAGAGCCGGCAAGAAACTCCACGGTTACTCTTTTAAAAATATTTGGCTTTTATAATGTTTTCAAATTACAGTGATATTAGGTATGGGAGGACAGTGCAGGCCTGTCAATAAGTACCAGGTACTTAGAGGAATGAAAATAAAGAATAGAAACTGTAGGCCTACAACGTGCTCTCATTCACAATATGTAAAAGAATCTACATAAGTAAAATCAACCTATTTAAACCAAGTGATATGATTTCCATGAGAATCAAGATATCAAAATAATAAGTAAGGTTGATTTAGGATAAGAGTTAGTATAAGAGTAACGATGAGAGCTAGCGGTAAGAGTGTGGGCGAGAATTAAATAGATTAGACATGTGATTTAAATATAGTACGAACAGTTTAAGTTGCGAGTCATTTTACACACACTTACCCCTTTATTTATAAACGTTGTTTAAAATTAAGTAATGATTAGCGACTGTTTAACCATACATTTTTGACTTTTCAACATTTCCTTTAACCAACGATTATAAATAAACCCCTTTATTTCCATAACATTCATGCCATTTTCAATACATTAACGACCCTCACCCGTAAGCGACTGCAGTCAAATTGCACAATATAATCAATAACAGGAAAAACGTTTCATGTTCCAGATCTGTTGCCAGTGTCGTCAACGGTGATGCCTCTACCATACTACTCCGTCTACGGCTATGAAAAGAAATTACTCCGAGACAAACACAAGAAACGACCCACAGGGAAAATCTCCTTAGTGACGAAACAGCCCAAATAAATACACGTAATATCCGACTATTAGACACTTTTCCTTATCTTTCATAGAGTAAGAATGGCTTTATTTGTGTTGTACCGTTTTTTTATTAAGTTTATTAACTAATTGGGTGGTCGAACATCTGACGGAAAATGCGTCGCGTAACGCCAGAATGGACAATCGATGATAACTACTGATAACTGGAAGCTAACAAAATTACGTACCGCCGCATCTTCCGTCAGATGTGCGACTACCCTAAAGTGTTAGGGCCGGGTGACACCGGATGTAAGTGCAGAGCGTTAACGGACGTTTTACTTGACTTATGTGCTATCCAGCACCCTGATTGTGTATCACAGTATCAATCAGAATTTAAATCATTTTGATGGAAATTGCTTGTATAATTCGAAAAATGTATCTTTTGTTAAACTGTCAAAATGAAAGCCACTCCTACGGTCGCAACTACCCCGCTGATCTAATATTAGTCTAATGTGTATCTATTTGTATGATGCAATCAACGTATTTATTAAATAGTTGACAGTCGGCTGTAATCAAACACCGTTTAACGGTTTTTCTATGGTATCTATCTCATGTTTGGTTTTTAACTTAAAAAAAACGCCAAATACCTACATAAAAAATAATGCTGTTATGTTTTAAAATTACACCTCTTTTTTTAATCAGTGAAACTGGCGGTAGTTAGCCAATTCTTGTAAGACATACCATTAACTCACAAGCTATTAGAACGAATCACTTTCAATAAAGCTTGATATAAGTGAGTTTCGAACGATTAAAATGTTCAGACAATGTGTAAATGTTATCATTTAAAATGCTTTATAAAATTAGATTTAATTTAACTTGTACTGATTTATAAAATTAGTTACAAAAATGCTTTACAATAAGTACAAAAATGCCTAAGTGTTAAAACATGCTTTAAATTACTCCAGATTTTTGTATGTATGCCTGTTTACATATAAAACGCATAAGTGCATAAATGAAAAACAATACTTAGTTCACCCTGTATACAACAATGGAACGAAATAAATGTTATTTAAAATATATCATAAAAAATTTGCGTACTGTATTTCGTGAGGAATAAAATGGAATAAAATACAAATGGAAGCTTGTGACAAGTGAAATAAAAACTCGTAATGTGAGTTCACTGTCACAACATTTTAGTGAATAAAGTTTTAAAAGGCGGGTATTTTTTTCCTTCTTTTGGATATAAATAACCAAGGTACTAAGTAGCTTGTTATCAAATAGTCGTAGCACGTAACTAACCCCTACATTTATAAACGTTGCTTAAAGTTAGTAATGATTAGCGCCATACATTTTTGACGTTTAAACGTTTTCAACTTTGAGCAACGATTATAAATAAGGGGTTATTGTTTAACTCTTAGGAATAAAATAACCTAGTACATATTGGTGTCGATTCTTTTGTTAAACACCTAAACTAAAAAAAGAGTATTGCTATCTCTTACTGACAAACCGCGAAAGAAAGAATAAGTTCTAGAGATAAGTGACGCCTTAGAACTAGGCAGTATATGCGCCCTCACGGCTTTAGTCGCCGCAGGAGACGCCCTGGGGGTCGGGAATCCCAGGCTGATTCCCGGCCACCGTAGGCGCGGGTTTTCGGACGGCGAGTAATGGGTACCTCGCTGTCCGATAAGGACCAGGCCCGGGTTAACGCCGCGTTGTGTTCCACGCACGCCTCAAAGAGATGTCAGCACCAACTGATGGGGCCGCAAGGGCCGGTGCCTGCCAGGGGTTCGGGTTGTTCGAAAGAGTTACCGCGACCCCTGGCACACAGGCAACTGAGGGAACACGGGTGGGTTTTAGTCAGTAAAAGTCTGACACGCCCTCCTGCTCCACCCAGAGCAGGAGAAGTTATTTGACGATTTCCCAGCCAATACAAAAAATACGTCTTAGAACTGACCAACTAAATTACGTCTCGCTTGCTTTGAATGAGGCGTCATTTTAAGTGTGATGAATTTTGTTTGTAGTTGTTGCTTGAAGAACATTTTATAAATACAGACAGCTCTTATTTATTTCCGTCTCTTCTAGAAGGAAAAAGATAGCAATAGCCTAAATTAAAGTTTATTTGGTGCATAATAAAATCATCACCATTATAATATCTTTAAGTAAATAAATATGCATGAATATTTATGTTGCTCTCAACAGACTTCCACATACCTCACGTATCTCCTTGACATTTCAATCAAGCCACCTTATATTATGAATCTAGGCATAATGTGTCTAGGATATTGCAAGTATACGTCACGATATACCAATAAAGTTAGGAATTATATTATACACACTTTAAGAACGAAATTGCTTAACTCACTTGGCAAATGAGACCTAAACCGAAAAGTGTAAATTATGTGTGTGTTTTAAAATTATTTTCATTTTGACCGTCACTAAACTTTTGTGACGTAATGATAAATGATAAATGATTTTGTTTCTGTAAGTAGGTTTGTACAAACACTTTTAGACATCAATCATATTTTTTTAAACTAGATGAAGTGGGCATTTCCTATCTGACTACTCTGAGAGGAAAGACCGAAACAAACTCAGAGGTCGCAGTCTCTTTTAAAGTCCAGACATAATCTTGGTCAGATCATGTGAAGACCATGTGGATCGGTGTCTGAAATGGTCTTAAAATAAAGGTACAAAAGCGAAAAGAACTTCGTTCTAAGCAAAGGTTTATTGCGTAACACGCTAAGCGCAGGAATGACTTTGACAGATCAACAACATACATTGCGTTGTTTATGTTGTTGAGTAGACCAAGTTTCGAACAAATGGAGCAATGGATTAGCAATATCCTTCAAAGAGATTCAGCTTGTGATTGATAGTGTGTTATAAAAATAGGGTGCTGAGATTCCAAGACACCTCTCGACAGATTTTTGTCAGGACATCAACTTTGCAAACAACAAGCGTGGCAGTATCCGAAAAACCCCCAACCCATGGATAGTTCATTGTAATTGGGTCGCGACAATGTTTCTTACAAACAACTAAACGAATGTATTTTCTTTCTTTAACTATAGCACTGAAAAACGTGTTTTCTTACTGAAACCTCTATCTAAGTTGAGTTTTACAATGTATGTGGGATGAAAAGCTGCTGTTAAATGACTGCTATTCATCCAGCCGACGTAATCCCTTAGTCGTGTCTTATTACATCCCCCGGGAGTGAAGTGGTATATTCTCAGCCAAGGATATACCAAAACTCAACTGGAGTTATTAACCAATGTAAAATTATAGGATTAATTACTTGCCACAATGGTCTATCTAGTAGTCGCTAGCGGTACTGCTGAGCATGTGGAGGTGGGTTCGATTGCCAGGTAAAGCAAAGTGTTATTGAATGGTAATAGCCTGGAATCAGGTTTTGACAATAGGCTCGCCCGCTGTTACATGGGACTAAAACATAACTGGCGAAACGACGGTGTATGCCTCTGCCTAACTGGAAAAACAGGCGTGATGTTGCATATGATTTACATCTTGAAATAACTTGTATTAAGTGAAGAAAGGATCTTTCCTAGTTGTAATCCTACTATCTTCTTATATATAAAATTTCCATGTCACAATGTTAGTTACGGTACTCCTCCGAAACGGCTTTACCGATTTTTACCAAATTTTATATGCGTATTCAGTAAGTCTGAGAATCGGCTACTATTTATTTTTCATACCCCTAAGTAATAAGGGTTGTTCACCCTAAATAATTTATAAGGCAAAACAACGTTTGCCGGGTCAGCTAGTAATATTATAAATGTGAAAGTTTGTTAAGATTTTTGGATGTTTGTTACTGAATCACGCAA
The DNA here is from genome assembly GCA_949091785.1 of Polymixis lichenea. NCBI lineage: Eukaryota > Metazoa > Arthropoda > Insecta > Lepidoptera > Noctuidae > Polymixis > Polymixis lichenea. Next base: position 1,755,457 of record OX420939.1, on the reverse strand, counting down.
ACACGGCTGGATGAAATTTGGCACACAGATAGTTTATAGTTTTTCTCCTTTTTAAGGAAATTTCTCGTCGGCTAGTCGACACTTCACGTGACCAGAGGGCTGGGTCATTCTTTGACCAAAGAATTAGCATTGCCATTCAACTTGGCAATGCTGCCAGTCTTCTAGGCACGTTTCCTGATGACAGTGATGCGGACGAATACTTCGACGCCTAAGTGTCCTTGTGTTTTTGTATTTATTTGTTTAATTAGTTACTTTAAAGTCATAAATAAAATATTTATGTTTGTAACCTGGATTAACATCTATATTTTTTATCCCGATAGTACGGTCACGTGGGATAATTTTCGACATCCGCGCGGGCGAAGCCGCTGACAAAAGCTAGTAAGTAATAAGTCCCACAGAAATGCACAGAAAAAAGAAAAGAAATGCGGACCATTGCGTTTAATAAATAGCAATGTTACACGTCTCAACCAAATTGATTGACTTTGATGAAAACGCGCGAAAATTGAAGATACAGCCGACCATGAACGACTCTTAAGAGCAGTTTCACGATGTTTTCAGCAAAAGTTTTCGTCTCGACATAGATCGATTACCTCTTAGTAATCGAAGACATCTGAAGTAGGTTATATAGGTCATCCTGTTAAAGTAAACTACATTTTAGGTAGCCGTGTAGTTGTTTCTTAAACGACAAAAGCAAGAACATTTTCGGAAGACATTTCATTCCTAGTTTCTTAAGCAGTATGCAACGACGCTGAATATTGTTCCTTTCAAATACAGGTAAGTCTTTGGAGACTGATTACTGGTATGTATACGTAGAAACATTTCTATTGAAAACAAATAACCACCAGTCATATCAACGTAGAGTACATACAGTCAAAGGACTTCCAGCTAAATCTAATTTAACATAGTTACACAAATTAAAACATTACTGATAATTTAGAAATAAATAAATTACAGTTGTATTTAGCTTGACAGCGTGGAGACTTGGAGAGGTTTCAAGTTTCGAGTGAAAGTTGCTTCTAGACAAGCAAGCACCGCTGCACAGTGGAACGAATGTATGGGAGCGGTTGGACGTAGACATGTCCGAAAAATAAGAGTAAAATTATGACAAACTAATGATGCCATCTTATTCGATTACTTAATGCCTTCATAAATTGTGGTGATGAATTTCTTCATAACTCCCATATTTCGGGAGTAATTTGAGAAAATGTGAAATTTTACTATGAAAATGAGTGTATCGAGCTCTCTCCCTCCTGATTCCGGGCTTGTTTCAAGTAGCGGTCTCTAATATCGTAATGCTATTACTAAGAGCTATATTTAATACTAAGACACATAGTGCGCCAAATGTGCACTTTCTGGGATAAAAGGAAATGAAAATTTAAAAAAAAAAACGTTTTTTCCCCATTTGTATTTACTTTAAACCGCAGACAGACTTATTAAGAGGTCTATAAATATATTATATATATATACAGAAATATATATTAACAAAAATATTCACAAGAACTGATGAGAGTATGACTTTTAAGTAAGTTGATAATAAATTACCTAGTTTCATTAAAAGTACAATAAATAATTAAGATGTAAGCTCTAATTTACTAAGTTACACATTTTAAAACAATAACATCATTTAATTATCTTCGTCATCATCATCATCATCAATTAATTCAAATTCAGAATCGATGTCCGCTAAATCATTTATGTTAACAAATTCGATATCACTTTTCTCAGAATCCGTAAGCTCATAAAATTCCTTAAAAGAAGATTTTTTTACAAACTTATTTCCTTTTGGACGGATACTTGTAACAAGTGGATCAGAAGACAGTAAAAGATTGTGCATAATATCTTCATTGCATGAGATACTGCTATGCTTTCGAGAATGCCCCTCTCTATATTTTCTAAAATCTTTATTTCTAGCCTCAGATGCCTCTTCGGATAGAAAACCAATGGGCACAATTGACATGTTCTGAACTATGTCTGGCCCATGCATTAAAATTTTATGAAGTGAAGAAGGCATATAATACCATGGGTATAACTCCACGTAAAGCTTAGCAGTATCAAAGCAGAACTCTCGGAATTTAGTTACGTTGATCTTCTCTCCTGATGAAATACACTGCAAGATCACACAGATTTTTCTTAAAAGCATAGCATCTATTCCGGTCAGTTCAGCAGATTTAGTGTAGTTTTCAAAAAATCTCCTTGCCGAGTTGCCATTGTTGGTGGATCCACTGCCTTGTTTCACAACATCGAGAAGTAAGCCCGTTTCTCTTCTTACAGCCTCTTGAACTCTTTTCTTCCTGTCATCAACTTGCCTTTTTGCTATATCACCCCTTACTTGCCATGATTTTATGTCTAATTTGTAGGAAATGTGTAATAAGCATTCCATTGAGCGAATCCAAGCGTGAAGGGTGCTTAAGCTATATTTATACATGTCCTCGTTTGCGTGTTTATCTTTGATTAACTCTAAATTATTCATTTCTTTAGGACAAGCCTTGCATATGTCACACACTGAAGCTGCTGTATTGGATATAATGGAATGAATTTTACCATCAATCATTGTCAACAGCAGTTGGTGTTTGACACTAATTCCATCAGTGATGGTGGATGGAGTTAAGGCTTCAATCTCTGCTTCGATTTCAGCCATCTCTCTCTGCACATTTTCTTTGGTTTCCTTTATAAACTTAAACAATATTGGCCGGCAAAATGAAGTGGAAGATGGTCGCTCGTTTTCCCAAATTGTTACACCTTTTGAGACGAGCCGCAGTGGTACAAGACTAATCATAAAATTACTAGCAAGATCGATTTGCTCATCTTCACTCGTCCTTTGATGATAAATGCTTTGGCTAGATGATCCGTCAAAACCCCATTTGCTGGTCAATACGAGCTGTTGATTGGGATCAACAGGGGTTTCTAACGACCTAATAAGTCTTCTTGAGGTTAAATCCATCAAGGCTTGTAATTTGATTTTTGCAGAGCTCTCTGTAACTGTGAGATCTTCTTTGGCCGGATAGCACTTAATTTTTTCTTTAACCAACATGTAGTAACTCGGGTATTGAAGAGCTCCTTCTTGAGTGTTGAAATCCCGAAGAGTGTTATAGCGCCATTTCGATAAGTTCATCGATACATAAAGAGCCAATGCCTTCAAAGGGGATATTTCCCGTACCTGAATTGATTTACCTTCAATGAAGGCTTTGATTTTTGAGGCCTCTTCTGGATTCTCCGTCAAGTATTTCATAACATAAGCTGTATCGCTTTGTCCTGCCTTTTGAAGCGCCCTTTCGGCCGAAAACATAATTTCAGCGCTGCTACTGCTGCATGAAAGACTATCTTCAGTGCGTCTTCTTTTTTGCCGGTTACTAAGGTCCTCAAAAGATTTACGAGGACTAGGATGTGTACAAGTTGAAGCATCAGATTTAGCAGGAGAAATTATGGGCTCGATGACGTCACTTATATTTTCTGTAGAAGGTTCCATATTTTCATTCTGTAATTCCGGCCATTGAATTGCAGCCTGTAGCCAAATCTCATGTTTCTTCCGAAACTTATCTGTGCTTCTTCCAGACTGTGTCCATTTTGCATAAATGCGGTAGCAAAATCGACGACACCAGTCTTTTAAACTTGTTTCAGCACTTTCACATAACTGAACACAACTGTTATCTTTTAAAACACTGAACAAATAGTTAAAGTCGCGTAAATCTTTATGTGCGCGTGCGCATAAAGCAACGTGAATATCAAGATTTGTATTAAAATTTGGAAAATACATTGCGAGATTAGCTTGGATACAACGAGGTGTAAATCAACACTGATTTTAAAGTTACTAATAGTGACCTATTTATATAAAATCCAGGTATCCCAGGTATCCTTTGTTAAATATTGCAAGGTAATTAGTTATTGTGATAATTAGTAAATGATGCATGCTAAATTAGTGTATTAAGAGCCATTTAGTAATTAAATAATAGCAATGTTCTTATCAGTAATCATTAGTGCATCAGTTTTATATGTAAACCTTAAGTCCCTAATTATATATCCTAATTAGCTTATATCTTCTCTAATTGGCTGCTCAGAAATGTTATTGTAATAAGGTAAACCTTTAGAAAAACGGTTTTAATCAACAAAATAAACAAAAAATAAAAAAATTGTGTTATAAAATAAACATCACTCTTTATCCCAGAAAGTGCACATTTGGCGCACTATGTGTCTTAGTATTAAATATAGCTCTTAGTATTAGCATTATGATATTAGAGACCGCTACTTGAAACAAGCCCGGAATCAGGAGGGAGAGAGCTCGATACACTCATTTTCATAGTAAAATTTCACATTTTCTCAAATTACTCCCGAAATATGGGAGTTATGAAGAAATTCATCACCACAAGTTATGAAGGCATTAAGTAATCGAATAAGATGGCATCATTAGTTTGGCATAATTTTACTCTTTTTTTTCGGACATGTCTACGTCCAACCGCTCCCATACATTCGTTCCACTGTGCGCTGTCGACAGGAAAGAAAACATGTAAAAAATGGAATGTTTACAGGTTTAGGAAAAACGTTTCTTTCCCACGGGCAAAGGAAGCAAGAACCGATATCTTTTCCGGGGACAACACAATGAAGAAAGTAACGAGGAAAGCATACATTATGTACAGGCAAAACCACAAGCAGTAGCCAGTATCCCATTATCCGACTACCTAACGTTATAATCGGCTTGAACGTTAATACGATCAACGAATATTTGCCACGGGCTAAGTTGGCATTGTCAATCAAATGGAACATCTACAAACAATCATTATACGTACAGCTACAGTGTTGATTGCAGGACAATGGATCAAATCAGAACATGCTCCACTATTGTCCTATTGCTAATTAATACAAGCCGATAACGAAGCTTCTGGTACTTGTGATTCAATAACATATGTTATGATATTGTGTCCAAAAAGCGAATTTGAATTTACCATAATAATTCAGTGAAATACTACTCAAAATTTGCACAGAAGCTATTTCCCTAGGGACTCCCAATAAAATCTAATTCACATTAAATGTCAACTCAAAATAATACCGCTGCTGTATCAATGGGAATCTATTGTAAGCAATAAAGCTGGACTCCAAATACATAATTATAGCATGCTATCAATATAAGCTGATATTCATCAATTGCTTTACATTCACAGCGGCTAATCGTAACTCGGCTTGTAACTCCAAGCTTAAGGGGAACCTAGTCGCGGGCTCGAACTCAATGATGGGCCTGGCTAAAAAGCACGCTGTCTCACCTGTCATCGTGTCTGACAGAAGTAGTATCAGTGATGAGCAGTTAGAAGCTAGTCTACATGTACAACATTATTGAGTGAGATGCAGGATCATTTATAGTACAAAAGGCGCGTAAAAATTTAAGAACAGTCCTTCGGAAGATCGGGTTTTTTGAAAAAACCACTGCTTAAATCATCATCAACAAAGTTTATTGTAAATTTCGATATTTCAGCTTTGTCGGTACCGACTTGGTTTTTCAGATTTTACACTTCTTTTATTACTTCAACACGCCCAAAGTTAGGTTAAATTAGCAAGAAAAACGAATCTTTGTTGGCTCCTAACTTTTTGAGGGCTTTTTATTTTAGTATTCTGTTTCCGTACAGATAATATTAATAATGAGACAAAACCATACCATGTTTAATTTTAGATGTACATTGTCGAACAGTGGAGTAATACACTCCCGAAGTTTGTATGGGAAAAATGTAGACTAGATTCACCTTAAGGGGCATATATCTCCCTAAGACACCATAGTGGTACTAATGGTCGCACTGCCAGCAAAATATACACAACTTCAAGGTGGCTGACTGATACACATGCCGTCTGTTGGGACAGGTCAGCTCAAAGCTGCAATGGCTCTTTCTTCAAAAGGCTCTTTGAGACACGGCCCTGCATTTTTAGATTCACATAAAATCCTAATAATTATAATGTTTGGACTGTAAAAGAAGCCATGCCATGACCTCTTAGTTTGTTTAGGCATTTCTTCTTATCAATCCGTCAGCTAGGAAACCGACGCCAACTAGTTTTAAAATATTTACCAACTAAATATTGACGTGTAAAGATCTACTTACAAATAAACATTACATTTCATTTCATTTCAACCAACCATGTATTTTTTTTGGTAGTGTGACCATGGTGGCGCCGTCGCTGGTGTAACTGAACAACGACTGTCAGATAAGGCCCTTAAGGTGAATCTAGTCCACATTTTTCCCATACAAACTTCGGGAGTGTATTACTCCACTGTTCGACAATTTACATCAAAATTTAAACATGGTATGGTTTTGTATTATTATTTATATTGTCTGTACGGAAACAGAATACTAAAATAAAAAGTTACGAGCCAACAAAGATTAGTTTTTCTTGCTAATTTAACCTAAATTTGGGCTTAAGTAATAAAAGAATCGTAAAATCTGAAAAACCAATTCGGTACAGACAATGCTCAAATATCGAAAAGTTCAATAAACTTTATTGGTCGTTGATTTATGCAGTGGTTTTTTTCATAAAACCCGATCTTCCGAAGGACTGTTCTTAATTTTTTACGCGCCTGTTGTACTATAAATGATCCTGCATCTCACTCAATAATGTTGTGCGTGTAGATTAGCTTTTAACAGCTCATCACTGATACTACCTTTGTCGAACACGATGCCTGGTGAGACAGCGTGCTTTTTAGCCAGGCCCACCAGTGAGTTCCAGCCTGCGACTAGGTTCCCCTTAAGGTTGGAAAACTCATAATCGTAATGTATTTATTACCCGCATAGTCAAAGAATTGAGTAGTGTTGACATTCCACAGCAAAAGACCCGTACAAAAAAGTGAACCCCTTATATTTACCACGCATTTTAATTTAATAAACATAGCTTTTAGCCTCTAAAAGTAAGTATAACATAAACATAACATTTTGTTATCGTTAGCGTAAACATTGGTTAATAGCCGTCACGAGGGTAGGTATAAAAATAATGTATTAGTGGGATTTCGCTAAGCCGGGTATCGGAGGGACGTGTGCACGAGATGTGTGCGTGTTCGCTTGGACGTATTAAGAATATAAGAGTCTCCATCTTCAAAGAAAGATTTCCTTTTTACTAATAATTTCATCCGTGTGGATTTCGGGACAACATCTGAATTTTTTCTCAATCATTCATATCCAAGATTGGTACATGTAGAGTATAGTTAAGGACGTTGCTGATAGGATGAATGCTAGAAAGACCTATAAGCGTGGTTGGAAATAGCCGGGTAAATGTTTATATTTTAATGTGCAAGAGAAGAACGGCGTGAGTTTATGTTTGTGTGTAAATATGCCATTTCTTATTGTATTTCTTATTTGTGTTGAAAAAAAAATGTTCTTTTTATGGATCGTGTGGTCTAAAATACAACTCGCATCATGGTTGGCCGAGATGCGAAACATCGGGTTTGTTTCACGATCCGACATAGTTTAAATAGGTGTGGGCACTGTTGTGGGTACTCGAACGAAAAGATAATTTGAATTGAACATAACTTTTATAAATTGGCGAGTAACAAATTAAATAAACATGTGCATCGAAAACAAACACGTGCGTTAGTACTGAGCGTTTGCCTAGACTGTCCGAGCTTGACTGTAGACTGTCGCCACACTCGGTCTCTACGCCAGTCCTCGCTGCATCCCCTCCACCGACGATCGTGTCCAAGCGGTAGGGCTCGGTTACATGTTTTTTCGTTTACGAATCAAACTGCTAGATGGCGCTGTCTGCTATACTTTGGCGCCATCAATCCACGACATATAGATTTTTTTAATTATACGATAAGATCAATCCCTGATCTGTTTCTCACGTTGGAAACAACACCTTTCTACTTATTACCGATATTCTTTAATGTTAAAAGATGACGACGATGGGACTGAAATTTGCCGTGAGACATCTTACAGCATCGTAAGGTGGTAGGTAAGTAGTGAGCCGAGTGAAGAGAATGTTCCGGATTAACATTCATTAGGAAGGAAGGTATCGTCCCCAAAGAATACCTAAATAACAGCAGTTATAAGTAATATCTCCAATTATTAAAAAAAAAACTGACTTCCAAAAACACACGACTATGTGAATATTAACTTTAATTTCGGAAGTCTGTGTTTTCTATTTTCGTTTAAATTCAAGTCTGTAAAAAAATACAATCAAATTGAGAATCTCCTCTGTTTTCGGTTAAAAAGGAGAATGAGGAGTAGGTATATTAGGGTCGTAGCAGGTGGTAGCAGGTTCTATAATTTCTGCCTACCCCCATTGCAGGAGGGCGTGAGTTTGTGTACGTGTATGTGTATCTCTAAAAACGAATAGTTACCTTCTAAAAGCTACATTTTCATGATAAGCATCCGTATCACTTTCATCTGTACGGCTAGAAATTAAAGCGAGTTTATGTCATCTGTCAGCGCTGACAGCTCACGTCAAATGCCACCGATACCCTTCATTAAGAAGCGCTCGATACTAGGAATTCATACCAAGGGAGCACTTTATTGAAATACATTTTGGAGCCATAAATGGTCCAGTTGGCAAATCTGTAGTGTGTGTGTAACTTTGAACATCACTGACACACAATTTGAAGGGAAACAGTTAAAAAACTGTGTGCAGTCAGTGAAATCTCGTCAGGAACAAAGTTCCCTATGCGAAACTCCCACGCACACACATTCGTGTATTATAAAAGAAAGCAACAGATAGAGAAAGAGACTCGTACGGAGGGGCAATAAAGTTTGTTTCCTTACGTGACGATATCTACCAATCAACTTCTATTACATGGCGCATTTCGCCAGTTATGTCATAAGTAATTTATTTCATAACAATATATGTACATTGTTTTGAATTGTTTTTTTTTAATAACATTATACAATTGCAATTATAATCAAATTCATTAAATACATTTACACAAACACAATAACGGTATATTAAGAATTCAAGATAGATCATAAATAATAAATGTCAAAGTAATAAAATCAATCGTAGGTTACAATATCATATGTCATCTGAGAATTCATTGATACTGTAATAACCTTTCCTCAATAAATAGGTCCTCAATTTGTTTTTAAATAAGTTAGTAGCATTCATTCCACGCGGACTGGCAACAGCGCATTTGTAGTAGTTTTTTGTGATTATTTCATGAAATACAAACAAAAGTAAACATTTTTTTCAGCCATGCACTAGATCGTTGGTATCTTCCAGTTTGTATACAGTTATTTTGGTATTTACTAATAAAAATCGACACACCGTCAATTTATTTTTTTTGCTTTACTTAGTACGATTAAATGTTTTTATTAAAGAGTAAATGTTAAAAATAATTATAAATGCGCTGTTGCCAGCCCACGTGGAATGAATGCTCTTAACACTGTATATGGTTTTGAAGTCTATATGTAACTTGCTGTATAAAAATACAGACTGATACCTCGGGCTATGTTTGACAACTTTTAATTTCGGTTGAATAGTGTTGAGCAAATCTTTCCTACGTGTGCTAGCTCTAGTTTGTCTTTGCTCAATTTTGTGCAAATCTTTTACTAAGCTGGTTATCTTTAACTTCCATGTAGGGAGCGAGCCTATTGCCATCAACCGGACACAAATCCAGACTTAGGGCTGGGAAATTCCAGATTAAAAAAACCAATAACTGGAATCGAATCCTCATGCCCATTTATTTATTCTTTCTTTCTTAAATAAGTTTTCTCTTCAAAACACACAGGAATTCACAAGATTATCGAATTTCGAAAACAATCTGCTGGGGAGTTTGTTGCGCCACTTCTTCTTCCCAGCTAAAGCCCTAGGAAGTGGTGAAGGGCGGGCGTTTTGGGGGACTGTCTTATGTAATTTTGACATTCGAAAAGTGCTGATTCTCAGCTTAATTTGAATAAATGACTTTTGATTTTGATTTTGAATGATGTTAAGAATACACTACTATTACCATGCAAGAAAACAACCAGGCAAGATGCTGCTAAGCATGCTCTATCTGCTACCTCATTGCGACCTATAAATATGTTGTATGTGGTGTATTTACGAGTACCTGTACCTACTTTAGGATGTTACAAGTAAGGTTTCAGGATAAGGTAGCTAATATGAAACCTGATATTTTCTCATAGGTAAGTTTCAGACGATAGATGGCAACTTAAAAGGAATATATAGCACATATAATAATATGTTATTCTATATCAAAATGTAAGACTGTATAATATTAAAGAACTTTCAACACAAGCAAGCACTAATACGCCTGCAGATTGTTTTCCTTAGAGAGTAAAACTTCGACCTTTTCCGATACTTACTATGGTTGGATTTTAAATATAAAGTATCCTGGACGCGCCGCGGAGCTGGTTCGCAGTGACAGGGAAAGGGAACTTGAAAGAAATAGGGGGAAACATTTGCTCCGAGAGCAGTGGGTGGTAGCTCAGTTGTAATGGAACATTTTATGGGAATGGGATAAATGACTTACATGCCGTGGATTCGAAACTAGGCAAAAACAAATGTAATGTGTATGCCTGTAATAATGTCATCACTCTCAAAACGGTGAAGGAAAACATCGAGTCGAAACCGGAAAGTCTTAGACCGAAAATTCAAAGACCACTGACATCTACCAACCCGCACTGAGCTCACGTGGTAGATTACAGCCCAATCCCTCTCGAAAAGATGAAGCCCGTGTCACAGCAATGGGAGTATATATAAGCTGATTATGCTTTGCTCAGTAATGTGCCAAAAGGACCACTCGTATAAAGAAAAATACTAAGTAATCGTCGTAATTTTTCTTTTCGCCGATCTTCGTCTATTTCTGACTATCTCTGGCTTGTTGTAATGCTTCGAAGATCTTAGAGTCTAGGTACTTCTTCACTTTGTCAGACCACCGTACAGGGCTTGGTTACAACGTGTGCAAATATTTATTACTAGCTGACCCACTGGCGTTGTCCTGTTCAAACAATAATTCGCACAAAAAAGGACGGTCAGTATTTTCCGAATCCGAAGATTTTACGGGGAACTTGTCCACTTTTTTTTTCTCATAAAAACCTGACTATAGCCTAAATATAGGTACCTAAATCGGTCCAGCCGTTCTCAAGTGATGCGCTTACCAAGAACATTATTTCATTGATATACACCGTGACATTTTAGTCGTCTTACAAAGGTGGTCCACTCAATGTATCCGTCATAAAATACCTACAGGCGCGATTAAAACATTGTTACCATTAATTAAGATAGTAGGTACAAAGAAAAATAAATAATGCTTTAGAATTATGAAACACCCTCCGTATTAATAATGTTTACGTATGAATCGGTAGAAGATATCTACCTACCTACCATTACATTCCATCATTAATTCCATCTCCATAACAGGATGCTTCAAACTACGTCATGCGTCTTAGTGAATAATATTTTTTTTTTAATTATGCAAATGTTCAATTTTTTTTTTATTTTTTATAAATGATTAGTAGTCATTGGGTACCTGAAGTGGGCTGCCGTTGTAAGACGACTAAAATGTCACGGTGTAGATTGATGTAACTATTGGTCGCTCAGTGGTCGAAATTCGGCCATAATTCATTATGTTTTGTAATGCTTATAATTAATAATAAAGCTTATAAAAGTTAATAACTATTTAATAATATTAGCAAATTTCTTACTCCTCCGACCGCCCAATTTTCATAAAAAAGGGATACAAAGTTTTTGCTTCACGTATTAATATATAGATGATACAGTAAAACCTCTTTTGGCCCACATTAACAGCTTTATTGGTTTCATCACTCGCGAGAGCGACCAAAATATTCAGAATCTCAACGCAGTAACCGACAAAATTCGTAATAATTTCCTTGTTAATATAAGTTTGCAGACGTTGAGTGAGCGAAGATCTTTTTTGCTCAAACCTAAAGATTCATCTCGCAAACTTTTCCTTCTACGGCTCGCAATTTACTAAGAATCCTAAAAAGCAACAACTTATTTTCTTTCGAACTCCGTAACGTTTGAGTTTCTTTATCTACTTCATTATCTATCGTGTATAATTGAATCGGCATTAGCTAGGCGGGGTTCTAGTTTTTAACGAGTTTTTGTTGTTGAGTCTATCTTGGACATTACTGACATCGGTGAGAAAAAATATCGAGTAGAAACCTGGACTTATAGTTAATAGTTATCTTCCTAGCCTTTTCCCAACTATGGTAGGGTCAGCTTCCAGTCAAACCGGTTACAACTGAATACCAGTATTTTAAATATCTGCACTATGTGGACGCACTGCAATTAACAATTTCATTCACAAATTGTATTACTCGGTATACCTACCAAGAAGCACAAGACCAGTCAAAGTGAAGGAGCCTGGGGGAGGCCTATGTCCAGCAGTGGACGTCTTTCGGCTGAAATTATGATGACGATGATACCTACCTCTGTGAACCTAAGTAAGCAAAATCAGCGTATTATGTGCCCACTGCTGGGACAGAGACCTCTCAGTGAGAGAGAGTGGGCCGTAATCCTCTACGCGGGCCTAGTGCGGATTGATAGATGTTCGATCGATGTGTTGAACGATAAGAATTGTTGGTCGCTGTGATTAACTCAAGACAACGTTTGTGTTCTTTCACCAGAATTAGCTTAACTACTGACAGGTCATATGAATTACTTCATATCATTGTTTATTTATCTTGACTGTATAAACCATTTTTTTTTATCAACTACATTTTCATTTATTGTTCAATGTTAATTATATGCTATTATTGTATAGAATCAAGTTCTTCTAACATAACAGACAGCTGTGCTGCTGGGTAGTTTGTTGCGCCACTTCTTCTTCCCAGCTAAAGCACTAGGAAGTGGTGAAGGGCGGGCGTTTTGGGGGACTGTCTTATGTAATTTTGACGTTCAGAAAGTGCTGACTCTCAGCCTAGTTTGAATAAATGACTTTTGATTTTGATTTTGATTTTGTTATATGCCTTCCAATTTTTGGTTCTAGGATATGGCGGTTACCTCGTGATGTTTTTCTTCACCGTTTTAAGAGCAGTGGTAATGGAATAATTTTCACATAGTAAAGCGTTTGTCTGGGTTCAAACATATGACTTACAACTTGTATGTCGCGACCGTTACCACTGGCCACAACAGCTTTTACCTATATAGCAACAGAGACCAAACTGTGAAAAATAAAATGGACAAACCTACTCAAACGAGGAACGCACAAAATACATCCGATCCTGGCGGCTTAGTCACACTTACCGAATAGTGAAGCGATTAACCCAAAAATATATAGGCACTTATTCTATCGATGATTTATTGGCAGTTCCCAAACAAGTAAGGGAAAACATGAAAAACGTTTCAAAAACATCAGTCTTATCAGCAAATACATTAAGCCGTTATTGTATTACTTATATATCAGGCGTAATGGAATCCCGCCGGATTTTATGTACGTTGCAATAATTCTCCTCCATTCGGAGCGTTATTTTAACGAAATTGAATGGAGTTTATGTTTTCTTGGACTATAAAAAGAAAAAAAAAGAGCACCATCACTTTGGCAAGTTTAAACAAGAGCCTTTTTCGCCAAATGAAGTGGTCGGCAAGTTTATCGAAGGCCGGGACTGCTTTAGACACGTTAATCAATCAAATATTTGGCTAAGTCATGAATAAATCTGCTGGGGGAACTTCCGTAGTGATTTTGCTGACACATACCGGGATCTTGATAGCGCTTGTTGGTGACGTGATGGATCTATGTTTTAATGCCGCTATTGTTCTTGTACAGCATGATTTTTTGGTGTTTAATTATACTATCAGCGCTTAGTTGGAAGTTTCTTTATCGTGGGGAGCTTATCAAAGTCTGTTTTCTCACTAATACAACAATAAAATCAAAGCCACGATAATTAAGTTATTATTACCCGTGACAGGAGAAGATCTGTGTAAGTCTAAGTGTTTCTTAACTATGGCTTTGAGAGAGAGACTTCGCTAAAAATAGAGAAGTTTTGACATGAATCTTAGTATCTTACTTTATCCTACTATATATTATATATCTTACTTTATCTTACTACATATCCTACTAATATTATAAAAATGAAAGTTTGGATGTTTGTTACTCAATGAAATTTGGCGAACAGATAGATTATAAACTCGATTAACACATATTATGATACTTATTATCCCGGTAGTTTCGTCCGGTGGGATAATTTTCGACTTCCACGCGGGCGAAGCCGCTGACCAAAGGTGATATATATATATAAAAGTCTGAAATCTAGTATTCAATATATAAGGGATTAGCTAATAATGTGAAGGAGAAACACGTAGATTCTTTTTCCACTCACATCACAACAATAACAAACAAACCAAAAACACGTGATCCAATTAAAAGAAACGATAACAGGCAAACTCAATACTGTAACATAATAAATATAACAATAATCTCCGTTTTACCGTTCGGGAAAACTCTAAAAAGTCGGAATGGAGAGCACTTTCCACATCAGCGGATTGAGGTCACTCCACCGATACTATTACCTCCACCGCTGAAAATAAAACAACATACACGATACATTATTGGATAAAATATACGTATTATCCTCTCAGTGTTTGTAGTGGGGGAAATATTTTGTAAACGCCACGTAAAATATTTGGTAACTGTACAGTCTATGAATAAATAATTCTGTTAAGCACAAAAACGTTTAATATACTTACGATAGACGGGATAAAGTGAACATTATCAAAATCTACTTGGTACAGCCTACAAGTCATCTCGCATATTTTAGACCTATGTCTCGTGTCCTACATCCTACATGACAGGTCGAAATGTGAGCAAAAGAAAATTGTTTTCAATGTCATTTCTTCTGATAGCATCTTTATAGTATCCTAGATCTCTTTGGTTAAATAGTGTAACACCTATCTTAAATGGTGCGATTTACTTGATACCACTTGAAGTTACAATAAAAGTTACACCGTCTATACAGTGTTTAGACGATGCGAGTAATTTGTTGCTGCCACAGACAAGAAACTTGCGTCTTGTAGGTAAATCGGGCTTGAGAAAAAATTATGCTGAGCTGCCATGTTTCAAGTACAAGCGGAACTTTGGGGTTTTAATGTTATTCAAAACAAGATTTCAATAGCAAGTCTACTAGTTACTCGACAACTTTGTAAAAATTTAAATTATGTTATGCACTATCGGAAACTTTTTCATTGACATAACACGAAATTGCAACAGGCTTTCAGTTCATAGCAAGTATGACGTATTTCTAGAATATCTTTTCTGATAGAAAATTAATCTGTCTCCTTAGTTTTTTACATAAACATACAGGTATTTTCAACAGGATTTACAAACTATTTGTGTTTGTTTGATCTATATATACCTACACGTGTCCTCGTTAAAACATGCCTACATTGTGAAGTTTAAATATCACCTCCAGCATGTGGTTTGAAGCGGAGCTGATACGAGCGACAAAACAACACGCCTTTTGTTGACTTGCCTTCAATCCCTGATTAGCTCCATAGGGGGAAAACGTTAACTAAGCCTGCTATAGCATGTTACTCGTGAAACTACCTCGCAAACAACAGCATTATATGTACAGTATACGACACAATCCAATGAAACACCATTATTATTAAGGGGAAGCATTAGGGTACCCCGCGGAATTCAACATTTCTTGTAAAGCCATAGTTGATAAGGTCGCGAACCATATTTAAATCAACATACAATCTAATGACACTGACCTGTAAATTGCAAAAAACGTCCTTAAAAAAAGGTATTATCCTTACTTTCTCCCAAAAATTTTACCACGTACCTACTCTTTGACGCAATCTACACAGTACGGGATCGGTCACACAAATTGTCACTTATCGGTAGAGATCAAATCTTTAATAGCTGTTGTGTTTAAATTATAATTGTTTAAAATAAAATAATGACAAACCTACATCCTACTTACTAGAAGCCAATCCCAACATAATTGATTTAAATAAGCTAGACGCGCTGAAGGTCTAGGGACCCACATAATATTATTAGCCCATACCAAACGAAAGGAAATAGAGGGAAGCTCAAACTTGATATTGTTTACGTTGCTCTTAGCTTCCTGAATACCTAAAGCAACCTATGGGTAATGTTTATTTTTGCGCGAATAGTTTTTTAAATTTTCTGCTCTGTATTTTCTCTTAAGAAACATTTTATTCGTGCACCTCTCGTGTGTCGCTTCCAATTTGTTTGCTTGGCTTTTGCTTAGCATATCACGGAACAGCCGCATTCCAACTGCGCGAATAAATGTGAGCATCCGACCTTCTTATTGCCTCCCTCAAAATCCGACTTTACCCTGTCATGTTCAAGGTACGGTTTTCTTCGTGAACGTCTCGATTGTTGTGACGTTTCGTAGTCGGTAAGGCGTCTCTTGCTCGCTTTACCTCCAGCTCATGTTTGCATTCCTGGTACTTGGCAAGCAAACGCTCTTACTTTGCGTTCCTCTACTTTGTGATACGTATTGTCTTTCACACCTTTGAGAGAATTGTATGCATTTCCCAACTTTTTGTTAGAATAATGATGGAGTTCCTTTTGCTGACGGAGAACTACTGGAGGCGGTGTTCAAAACTTTTGTATTGAGATGATAATGATGTAAATTAGTACGAGTTGTGGGTCGTGTGATTAGTGTTACGTTCAAACATTTCCATTTAAAGTTATTAAGTGGATCTATCTAGGATTTGATTGTATGTGTAATACTTTCTTGGAACTCTGTACTGCACTCTGTGTTTAACAATATTACGGATCGTCTTGAAAAGTTCCTGTATTTTGAAGATGGTTTTCTAAACGTATGTAATTTTTATTGAAATTCCGCTTTTTGTAAATCTCTCTTATGAATTCTATCAGTACCGTTAAAGAAGGCTTTAATAAATCAATCAACTCAGTCCATCGCAGTTTAATACTTGTACAGAATATCTAAGGGCTCCTCTCGATGAGAGGGAATGGGCCGTTAATATTTGCGATTTAATGTTCGGTATAATATTTGCGACCGAACAGCTAAGCACTTTTTCCTGCATGCATTTCCATAAATGCATGTATCGCAACGATTACCAGTCAGTTCGTGTCCGACTACCAATCGCGTAACTCAAACCAAACCAAATCAAACCATCTTAGTGCTAATTTAGCTTAAGTTTACCATTTAATATTAGGATAGATTGTAATATTCAATATACCTTTTTAAACCATATAATTTCGTATCATTAAGTCAGTGATCGTAAACCAACACCTAAACCATAACCATTCTAATATAATACTAAATTAACCAAATATCAACCAACCCAGAAGTTAGTGCTAAACCAAGCAAGTGCTAATTTCTACATGGTCCTTCGAGCATTAAGGGCCTCGGTTCGCGAAGTACAGTGAAGTGTTTGTGCGCCGGGACCTTGCAACCAGTGTTTTTACCAGTTTGTAGGGAAGTAGGTAGGCAGTGAAATCAATTTGGAAGAAATTGGGCAGCTGTCGCGTAAGGAGAATATAAGGTCAGATCAAACCATTTTATAACACTTTATTTTCACTCGCGTATTTATTTAACAGTGGAAATAATGGAGCAGTTAGCAGTCAGCCAAACGGAGGTTTACGACTCCTTGGTTAAACTTCTAACTAACATCAGGAAAGACGGAGCTGAACGAAAAACCACAGACTACTGCAAGCGGAAGTTGGAGATATTAGAAAATTACTGGAGAGAATATCAACGCAACCATAGAAAGTGCTGTGAACTTGCTGAATTTAACCACGTGTATTTCACTAAAAATTGTTTTGAGAAGGCAGAGGAAGTCTATTTGTCGATCAAGCAGCTTATTACCAAAACCATAGAGCTCTTGCTGTCAAGCCAGCAAGAACCTCAACAGCCGCCGGTAGAGGCAGGGACATCGAAGCAAGCAGGGGATTCGTCTCATTCACAGGCACTGCAGCAGCAACGTAGGGATGTGCGTGAAGACAGAAAATTAGAGGGAATGATTAAAAGGCAGACCATCCACTTTAGAGCTTTCATGAGAACAGTAGCTACCATAGACATCGATCAACTACAGAACAAGTGGGAGTTCGACGATGCATTAAAGTCACTACAAAGTCGTTGGACTACTATCGATAGCCTGCACTGGGACATAGAAGGTGAAAACGGGGATGAGGATGTCTGGTACCAAGAGGAATTTAACAGATATGAGAAAATGTACACCGAGTTGAAGAAAACCATCAACTCTAAAATGTGGTCTGTTTCTCATCGCGACAAATCTACTCCTCAGATGGATATTCCAACATTCCAAGGCAATTACCACCAATGGACATCGTTTAAAGACTTATTTACAGAAACCATCCACAAAAATCCATCGCTATCAAACGCACAAAAAATGCAGTTTTTAAAAAGCAAAGTAGCAGGAGAAGCTGAGCGTCTAATTCACCATCTACAGATTAGCTCAGAGAATTACAAGATATGCTGGGAAATATTAAACCACAGATTTGGCAACAGTAGACTTATCTTCACGTCTCACGTCAACATATTGCTAAACATTCCTAGCATGATGCAACAATCCATCGGGGCTATCAAAAAACTGCATGACGTCACCAAAGAATGTCTCCACGCAATTCAGAACCTAGGAGTAGATATCACCACCTGGGATCCGCTGTTGGTACTTCTGTTAGCACAAAAACTTGACAGCGACTCATTCACTGAATACATTGAGTCGGTGAAGAATCCCAGGGAACTACCAGTCCTTCAAGAATTCCTAGATTTCTTGGAAAACAAGTTTACTGCCTTAGAAGCATCGCGGCGTAAACAAGAATCAAATAACCAAAAGGTATCCAACCAACCACAAAACCATCAAGCAAACCAGAAGAAATATTATAGTTCAAATAATATTCAGCAATCATCAAATAAAAGCAATCCAAATACCATGAAAAACAACGTGAAATCGCTACATGTGTCGCGGTCAATCACCTGCGCATTGTGTAATGCTGACCACGGGTTATGGACGTGTACCCAATTTTTGCAAATGTCGGATGAGCAAAAACTAAAAACTGTCAACCATCTAAACTGTTGCACGAATTGCCTATTCAACCATTTAAATAAACCTTGTTTTTCTAATAAAACATGTCGCAAATGCAACGGTAAACATAACTCATTATTGCATGACGCACTAGCAACGAAAAACAGGCCAAACACATCAGCAAAACCAAACCATAAAGCTGCGCACACACTTGCGACATCATGCGTGACCAATGATGAACAAGCACCAGCTTTTA
Source organism: Polymixis lichenea (assembly GCA_949091785.1). Taxonomy (NCBI): domain Eukaryota; kingdom Metazoa; phylum Arthropoda; class Insecta; order Lepidoptera; family Noctuidae; genus Polymixis; species Polymixis lichenea. The sequence continues at coordinate 1,736,298 of OX420939.1, read as the reverse complement.
CAAATGTATCTTGGGATGACATGTCCGAGACGCTCTTAGCTACGGCCTTAGTGGAAGTCCCAGGATACAATGGCACATACCACACCATGAGAGCTTTGATCGACCAGGGTTCTCAAATTTCTTTAATAAGTGAGAAGGCGGCACAAGTTCTGAAACTACGCAGACAGCCTTGTAAAGGAACCATATTCGGTGTAGGGGAAAAAGAAAATAGCTGCAAAGGAGTCATAACCATCCGTATTAAATCAATTCATAGTGAGTTCGCCTTAGAAGGTGAGGTTATCATCATGAATAATTTAATTAAAAGTTTACCACATAAATCATTCATAAAACCAACCTGGCCTCACATACAGAACATCAATTTGGCAGACCCAGAATTTAATACCAGCCGACCAGTGGATCTACTGCTTGGAGCAGATGTATACTGCAGGATAGCTTTAAGTGGCCTTTTGAGGGGCAATAGCGAAGATCAACCAATAGCCCAACAAACGCAATTAGGATGGTTGCTTTGTGGGATAATGACACCACAATACCGATGTAACGTCGTCCTTCACAATACGGAAGATCTACGCAGATTTTGGGAAAACGAAGACATCAACCAACAGATTGATATGTCCACCGAAGATCACGAATGTTTGCAAAAATTTCTGTCAACAACAGAGAGATTAGAAAACGGGAGATACCAAGTCCGACTGCCATTCAAACCAGAAACCAAGGATCAGCTAGGAACCACTAAACCATTAGCATTGGCACAATTTCGTAACTTAGAGAGAAAGTTACAGAAAGATCCAGAATTGAAAACAGAATACACAAAGTTTTTGAACGAGTATTCTAATTTAGACCATATGATGCCGTCAGCAACAAGCACGAAACCCGAGTGCTACCTACCACACCACTGCGTCACTCGAGCTGAGTCAACCACTACTAAGTTGCGTGTTGTGTTCAACGCGTCTGCTAGACCATCATCAGGACTTAGCTTGAATGACGTCATGTACCGAGGTCCCAACCTACAACAAGATCTCCAGGAGCTGATTTTAAAATGGAGACAGTATCAGTTCGTTTACACTGCTGATATCGAGAAAATGTATCGACAGATAATGATACATCCTGAAGATCAGCCGTATCAGAAGATATTATGGAGGGACTCACCATACCAACCTATACAAACATACCAACTCAAAACCATAACTTACGGCACTAAGCCAGCACCATTTTTGGCTATGATGTGCTTAAAACAACTAGCTGCCGAGGAAAAACAAAATTTACCCGATGCAGCAAAAGCATTGGAAGAATGCTTCTACATGGACGACTACTGTGGCGGAGCAAATTCAATGGAACAAGCAAAACAGCTAAAATCAGACCTAATAAAACTACTTAACAAGGGTGGCTTTAATTTACGAAAATGGGCCACCAATGAACCAAAACTACTCGCTGACTTAGAAAAAGATTTGTGCAACCAGCAAACCTATGAGTTTAAACAGTCAGACTCAACAAAGACATTGGGTCTTGGATGGAATCCGCAACAGGACCAATTCATCTTTGACTCGAAACTGGAGCCAGTATCATTAGCAAAACCAACCAAAAGGTCGCTTCTCTCCGACATATCAAAAATATTCGACCCATTAGGCTGGCTTACACCAGTAACTATCACCATGAAGATGCTATTCCAAAGCGTCTGGTCATCAAATCTTAACTGGGATGACGCACTACCAGAGGAGATCAAGACTAAGTGGCTAAAATTAAGGCGAGAATTAAAAGATATCAATACCATAGAAGTAAAACGATGGCTTGGAATAAAGGAAAACAATAACTTGCAATTACACGGATTCTGTGATGCGTCGAACAAGGCGTATGCTGCTGTCATCTATTGCAAAGTCAGCAACCAAAATATTACGAACGAGGTAACCCTTGTCGCAGCAAAGGCAAGATTAGTGCCCGTTAGTAAAGCCATATCAATACCAAGGTTGGAGTTAATGGGTGCCCAACTATTATCACAGCTGATGCAAAAAGTTCAGACTTGTTTGGAGTCTTATAATCAGGAAATATATTGCTGGAGTGATTCAACAGCAGTGTTGGGATGGATCCAAGGAGAGCCAGCGAGATGGAAGCCATTCGTCTCAAATCGCGTGAAAGCTGTCACCAAAATAATACCAAAAGAAAAATGGAGTTATGTCAAAACCATTGAAAATCCAGCTGACTGTGCCAGCCGTGGATTGAGAACCAAACAATTAAAAAACCATGATCTGTGGTGGCAGGGACCATCATGGGTTCAATCATACCAAAACCAGGACATACCTCAAACCGCCTACGAAACCAGCTTAGAGATAAGACAGTCTAATGCAGTAGTCGTGGAAAATGACCAGAAAACAACCATGACCATACCAAACATTGTCCACCATTTACTAAACAAACTGAATTCCTTTGCAAAAATCATACGCGTTTTTGCATGGATACTACGACTACCTAGTGCAAAGGCAGGCAGTCAACCTTATCTCACATTACATGAACTCCGTCGTGCAAAACTGCTGATTATTAAAAGTATGCAACATATGGAATTTGCCAGTGAAGTCAATTGCTTACTTAAGAAATCAAACGTGCATTCGAAAAGTAAACTTTTACCATTAAACCCTATCCTAGACCAAGATGGAATCTTGCGAGTAGGAGGCCGGCTAAAAAACGCACAAATAAGTTCAGAGATGAAACATCCAATCATACTACCACACAACCATCGAATTACCACACTTATAATTCTATACGCTCATGAGCTAACCTTCCACGGTGGAGCGCGCCTTACTTTATCAAATATTCGACAAAATTATTGGATAATCAACGGATATTCAGCTACAAAGAAAGTCATACGACAGTGTGTTACATGCAAGAAGCAAGAGCCTATCCAGCAATATCAGCTCAGGGGTGATCTACCATCATGCAGAGTGAATCCTGAAAACGCCTTCTATCATTGTGGTGTCGACTACACAGGCTTTGTGGAAGTGAAAGCAAACAAAGGGCGCGGGATTAAAACTACCAAAGGCTATATAGCGCTTTTCGTATGTATGGTGACGAAAGCTGTACATCTAGAACTCGTCTCAGATTTAACCAGCTCAGCGTTCTTAGCCGCAATACAAAGAATGGCAGCAAGACGCGGAGCTCCACGTCATATCTATAGCGACAATGGAACCAATTTCGTTGGAGCAAACAGAATGCTGCAAGAAGAATACGACCATCTTCAAAATGTATTCAAAGAGTCATTCTTTAAAGAGATAACAGAACTACAAATTGAATGGCATTTCAACGCACCTTCTTGGCCTCATGCGGGAGGACTTTGGGAAAGAGCAGTGCGAAGTCTCAAACACCACCTCAAACGCGTGATTGGACAACAAAAATTTACATTTGAAGAATACACCACACTGTTATCAAAAATAGAAGCTTGCCTCAATTCACGACCACTTTGTGCGCTATCAGAGGACCCGGAGGATTTGAATTTCCCCACACCAGCCCATTTTCTATCAGCACGACCAGGTTCTACCATAATTGACACAGCAGAAGACGCCAGAACCAGGTGGCATCTAGTGTCAAAAGTATTTGAAGATTTATGGAAAAGATGGAAAACCGAGTACTTGACTCAACTATCAACCAGAAGCAAGTGGCTGAAATACCAGAAGAACGTCAAAGTGGGTGATCTAGTAATGATACATGACGATAACTTACCAGCAGGGAAATGGCCAATGGGTCGTGTGATGGAAGTTCATCCAGGAAAAGATGAACTTGTCAGAGTAGTAACTCTAAAAACCAAAAATGGTTACATGAAGCGCCCTATAGTTAAAGTATCAGTTTTGCCTACGGACCAAAGGAAACCAACCATACCAGACATAAAAACAAGCGAACCACTACAACCACAATGTACTACCACTACTAGAGCCGAAACGGAACCACGTAAGCAACCAAACACCAGAACGCTCAGTACCTATCCCAAGATAGTAAACATTGCACTGGCATTGTTACTATTCCTAAGTATAATCTCACCAACAACAGCTTCATACAATATAACGCAATTTGATACCAACAAAACTTTGTACTTTGATGCCGTGGGCAAAGTACAATTGATTCGAGATAAGTGGAAACTAGTCACTTACTTTAATATGTCTCCATATTGGCAAGGAGACAAAGCCATCAACGACTTTACAAGCTATCTCGACAAAACATGTGAAACAATCAGGGAATCAAGTCACTGTCATATGATACTCCTACAAATCCGTCACGATTATAATGAACTGCAATACTACAACCAGCTTTTGCTTAGCCAGCATTACGGCGACCGCTTACGAACACGACGCGGCCTTATCAACGCTGTCGGTTCAATTGCAAACTCATTGTTCGGAGTATTAGACGAAAGTTTCGCAGAAAAATACAGGCAGGACATTGAACTTGTGCATCGTAATCAAAAACACCAAGGTCAGTTATGGAAGAACTTGACATCTATCGTAGAAGCAGAGCACAATGTACTACAAAGAACTGAAGACATAATAGCAAGGCAACACAAAACCATAAATAAGCATCTAAATGCTTTGGACAACGCCAATAATAAGATGCAACAAGAAATCGATGTGATGACAACACAACAGGACTTCACATTGGTCTCGATAGCTACCATTAATATGATGCAAAACTTGAAACAGATACAGAATACCTTGATAGATACAATCTCAGAAATCTACCATGGTCAAATCAGTCTGCATCTACTGACACCAGCACAGCTCAAACGAGAACTACAAATTATCCATGGGCAAATGCCTCAAGATTTAGCCTTACCCATCGATAACATAGAGACAGACCATCAGCACATCTACAAACTACTGAGAACAAAGGCTCGAGTCACAGAAAAATATATTATCTTTGAAATAACATTCCCGCTCATAGCAAGAGAAAGTTTTCAATTATATAGGATAATACCAGTTCCGCAACAAACCAAGCACAGCATGACCAGCATAATACCAATATCGGAATACGTCGCAGTGAACCTAAAAAAGGATGCATATTTCGTAGCAACCATACATGAACTTGACACATGTTTGTACCACGGAGAATCCTTCATGTGCGAGCTCTTCAAACCAATACTGAATTTGGAAAATGACGAAAACTTTTGCGAAACCAACCCAATAAACCAAAGGTGCAAAACAGAAAGAATAGCGTGTAAAAACAGATGGGTAGAATTACACTCGACGTCACAATACCTATATTTCTGCTGTGACATATATTCCATCAAAATCATATGCGACGATCAAGTTACCGTTCGTCAGCTGACTCGAGCAGGGGTCATTAGCATGGCACAGAAGTGCTTCGTTAAAAGTAAGGATTTCACGCTGTATTCTTTACAACAACAATCCAACCAACTAATTTTTTCACCAAATATGCTCGTACCAGAGCTAGACCAGATAAACCATATTGTGAACATTAAAATACCAATCGAAACAGCATTACTAGAAGACATGAGTTTGAATAGATCTCTATCCATTCTTGGAGAACAGATCAAAAAACTGAAAACCACCAAAGCAGAGGTCGATGACATATCAGCTCATGACATTCACCAGTACACCGTCGTTTACATACTCCTGGGGGTTGTCCTATGCGCGGCAGCAGTCTGGGTCTGGAGAAGAGTGAGATGCTGCCCACATCCTGTGACCAGCCGGGCGGAGCCTCACGACAGACAGGAGTCTGTGGCGACTACATCGGAGTCAACCAGAGTGCGTAGTGAAGTGCAACCGCGAAAGCAGAGTATTGCTGACCGTCAGCAAAGTGACAGTGAACCGATAGGCTTAAGTGCATATTTCGCCAGACGATGGCCCAGTGCTATGCGTAGTGTGGGTAAAAAGGAAAGGGCTACGTTGCCTAAAGCGCGAAAGGAACGTGTCCTTACAGTTGAAGACTCATTAGTGTAAAGAATTTAAGTGTTTAAGGACTTTAAGTTTACCTGTTTACCATTTTTAGAACACTTTTACTTTGTTTACCATTTTATAATTACCTTATTTTTGTTTACCATTTGACATGTACTATTATTTAACTAAGTTGATTTGATGATGATTATTTTATGCATGTCTTATCTCATCTCGTGCTCGGGAATATGTTCGGTATAATATTTGCGACCGAACAGCTAAGCACTTTTTCCTGCATGCATTTCCATAAATGCATGTATCGCAACGATTACCAGTCAGTTCGTGTCCGACTACCAATCGCGTAACTCAAACCAAACCAAATCAAACCATCTTAGTGCTAATTTAGCTTAAGTTTACCATTTAATATTAGGATAGATTGTAATATTCAATATACCTTTTTAAACCATATAATTTCGTATCATTAAGTCAGTGATCGTAAACCAACACCTAAACCATAACCATTCTAATATAATACTAAATTAACCAAATATCAACCAACCCAGAAGTTAGTGCTAAACCAAGCAAGTGCTAATTTCTACATGGTCCTTCGAGCCGGATCCACCACAGGGGCACAATGCGGGTTCGTAGATACCACATGCATTCGAATGTTTGGTTCTAGGACATGCCGGTATCCTCATGGTGGTTTCCTTCACCGTTTTGAGAGCAGTAGTGATGAACCTGCCTGGGTTCAAACCTACGACCAACAACTCGTAAGTCGCAACCATTACCACTGGACTACCTTCGGCCGGGTTATAGATATAGGTCCTAACTTCCCAAAAGAATCCTTTAAAACGAACTATACATATTTTGAAATATCAAAACAAAAGCGTCAAAGAGTATATATAGGTATATTGAGTCCAGAAACTTGGTTAATTTATCATTTTGTTGTGAGCCAAGAATCTCAAGTATCTTAGAATTTGTGGAGACAGTCAAGTTTGATCAGATACGTCGAGCTTCTCAATACTTCTTTGTTTACTAAACTTAGTTTGATAGGCTTATTAATGTTTTGTCAATAACTGCTGCTGACGGTGAACATTTTCATGAATTATTTCGGTTTTTGTTTCATTTGAAGCGTTGAAGTTTTTTATCTTTCTATTCAAGACAACGACAGATTTCTAAAACCTACTGTTTCATGTATCTAATGAGTATTTTCTTCAGTTCACTTCACAGAGTGTTCATGTTGTGGAAACTTCAAGATAAACCTACATTCACTGATGGCCTGTATTCTCACTTGATCATAAAAAACTCCAAGTATTTGTACAAAAGTCAATGCTATTCATGATACTAGCTTGTCACAACCTGTAATTCGTCCTAGGTTCCCCTCATATTATATTTTTTTCATAATTCTAAAATCCCTTCAGTAAAGCTCACAACAAAATGAGTTTCACCAACAAACTCAACGGTGCATCGAAAGTTGGAACCCACTTATTTAAAACTGGCCACCACATACCATGCGAATGGTAAATAAACAAATGAACTCTTTAAAACTCCCTACACTAACTAACTTATGCCTACAACAAAAGATTTTTACTTTAACTTTAATTTCGGAAGACTTGTCTTTGGATCTGTATTTTAGTTTTTTGCCTCTGACTCCCGAAATATAAGTTATTTTTAACTTTTCAGTGTTCTTTTTGGACCTTGGTTTTTTTTCTATTGTGTTTAAATACTGGTAATAAGCTTTAAAGGTGGTCGGTTTCCAGCCTAATCTGATTAGATTAGGCTGGAAACCGACCACCTTAGTTGAGAGGATCTGGGGAGGTTGATTGACTTGTGGTACCACCGCCTACTCTAATTCGTATACCACTACTTGCTATATCAACAAGACTGTCTGGAAGTCTTATAACATCATCAACAAACACCAAGTAGATTAAATACGTATTATTAAAACTAATACAAAAACTACACTAGCAAGGTTAATAACATTTTTTAAGGGACAAGCTAGCGCAAGCTTCTTCTACCACATAAAAACAGACTTTTAGAAATCGGTCCACAATTTTATTTATGAAAATATCGATGAAGATACATTTTAAAAAAATACACACACACGAACATAGAACCACCTCTTTTGGAAGTAGGTTAAAACGATAGGAACCTCCTTCGTTTTCTTATGTCCAATAAAGAGCACCAACATTTTTATGAACCATTTGGAGGGTCGAACCTTTTCTAAATTCTTCAAGTGCGGCTTTAATCTTTCACCAAATATTTTATCTGTGGCTAAGTTTTCTGAACCTTTATGTTAACCGAGAAAGATATTTATGACAGGTCCTTGAATCTGGTCCTATTGTATCGATACCAGGTTTCAAAACATTCTATTTTTTTTTATTGTTGTTTCTCTCTTGTTCAGATAATGTGTGGTGTTGCCAGATTCAAAGTAATTCAATTGTTTGTAATAAATAGTGTTAATTTTGGGGAAAGTTACAGATAAACATTTTTCACTTTGAGTCAGCCTTTTTCAGCTTAATAGCCAGTAGCTGTCTTTCTATTCAACAATGTTAGTTATAATTCTTATTTTGCCTTCCCTTGTGCCATACTACTTGGGGTCGACGAAAACTTTTTTCTGTTTCATTCTCCCGTACGTCAGTCATTCAAATTGTTATTTTGCTCGTAATGTTACGTAAATATGTCGTTCAAATCACATGCAGCTATAAAGAAAATATGGAACCTCCGAGTTTATCAAGGCTTCGACGTATTTTTCGTTTATTAGCTACGAGCGTTTAATATATTAAAAACATTATTGGCAAAATAATTTTTCAGATGGGTAATAAAATTTTGCTCTGAAAGTAATAAAATTACGAAGTGACTATGATTAGGTAGGTATAATAAATATATTAGATACGACGTTCATAATTTATTATCTTATATCATGACAGCCAAGTAGTCTTCTGACCTCTCGACTGTTGCCAAGTGGTCACTACCGTATGTGGACTTCTGCAAACTCAGAGACAGCATGAAATGAAATGAAGTTGTTTATGATGGAGACATAAATCATAACATCACGCCTTGTTTCCCCGAAGAGTGGAGCAGAGGTGTAGGTACCCATAGTACACCCAAATTTCGCCAATTATGTATAAGTCCCGCGTACCTAATAGGGGCGAGCCCAGAAATCCAAACTCCGGGCTACTACTGAGAAAATCCAGATATAAAACCCAATAACACTTTGCTCGACCGGGGAATCGAATCCTGGACCTCAAGCTCAATAGTAGTACTTGCGAACACTAGACCAACGATGCAGTCAATGATGGCAGGTAATAGATAAGTCTTTATTTGCTTTAAACATGGTATAAAGTTGTTACAGTCTGATTTTGATATAATCTCCACAGTTTTAATTAGACAGAACATTGTATCAATAGTATGCAAAATAAATTATACACAATTTAAAGGTGACTATACTATACAGGATAAGTTTTCATCCAGTGCGCAAACTTAATGTATAAATCGACGTAAAATTGCTGCGCTAGGGGGTCTAGAATGATATGTTGAATTCATGGTTACAGTTTGCGCTCTGCATAAAAACTTATCCTGTATACTAACGTCGAAGATTAAATTGTTACCTAATACAATAATAGTCATTCAGATCATATACATAACAAACATTTTCATTAATACCTGTAGGTATCTACAATATTTATATTTTCAATTTAAAGAAATCTTTAATGTCTATGGCTTATTCTGTAAACAGAATATCAGAATCACTTTTACACGTCATACTAAAAAAAATAAGCTAGATGGAGTCGACATTTCTTATCTGACTACCTGCGAAAAAATGGGGCAACAAAATCAAGGGTCAAAGTCTCTTTCAAAATCCAGACATCTGACCAAGATTATGTCTGGATTTTGAAAGATTCTTGTAGATTAGTGCCTGAAATAAGACTTTTTAGGAAATAACCACACAGATTTGAGTGGACCAAATCAGTCAGTGCAAGCATATGTCAGTAATCGTGTTGGTGAACTCAGCAGCTTGAGAAGCTCAACCACTCGACGAACAATACCAAGGAAAGGATATTCGGGTACGCCGCATAAAGTACTCAAACTGCCAAACCATCATTAAAACTAACAGAGAAAGAAAAAAAGACCCACATTGTTATCACATTCACAATAGTGAAAGCAAAATAATACTTAACAAAGTAAATTTTCATGTATGTTACCAACCCTGAAAAAGGCTGAAATGTCTCATGACATTGTAGGTAATTACTCCGGCCCCACATCCTTTAGACTTTAGAGAAACTCAAAAACACTGAGAGAAAAAAAAAAGAAAAAGTATTTATTAGACTCACACAAGAATATCACGAACAACTACACAATATGCTTAACAAGACAAATTAAAATTTAAAATTAAAATAAAATAAAGTAAAATTCAAAATTAAAAAAAAACAAAGTCCTGTACGAGGCCAAAAGGCCCCTATCTCAGCATGATGCTGCGACATTTAAAAAAGTGTCGCAGCGCTGGTATTCACACTGCCACAGAGTACTTTTTTATATACGCACACTGCTTAGCAACTGGAATAACAATAGTGGTAAAACTTTCCTAGGCGTTCTTCTTGCAGAGAAAAAAAAAATAAAGAATGCATGAATAGCTTAGCGTATGGATCAAAACGTGTAATTTTAAATTAAGTTTATGTACCATAAACAGACACCTACGTCTGCCTACAACCTGCTATGCAGCTTGGTTGAGGAAATAGGTGTTGTCACTTTTTTAGCTCTATGAACAAACATTTATGTTCTTCTAACTTAACAGACAGCTGTGCTGCTGGGGAGTTTGTTGCGCCACTTCTTCTTCCCAGCTAAAGCACTAGGAAGTGGTGAAGGGCGGGCGTTTTGGGGGGACTGTCTTATGTAATTTTGACGTTCAAAAAGAGCTGACTCTCAGCCTAGTTTGAATAAATGACTTTTGATTTTTGATTTTTATGACTAGTTTTTTTTACACAAACATCTGGGTACTACAAAGGATTCTGGCTTAGTCATAACAGCCGCTAAGATCAGGTTAAAATATGCTTGTCCCGGCTGTCATTATGTGTGGTCAGAAGCCCAAAAAACTGGTATTACTCAGTAACTGGATTGTGTTGGGTAGTCACTCTATGTAGCCTACTGGTGTTGAGCTGCATCCGGTTAGACCGGAAGCTGACCCCAACATAGTTGGGAAAATGACGATTGGCTTGGTAGATGACGATGATGATTTTGGTACAAAAAATGGAACATCGTCGCAATTTTGTGCCCCTAACTGCAACACGAAATGACCTTTACATAATTGTAATAGCCGTAAAATACATAGTTGCATTAGCCGCATATGTCACTCCTACATTTACGGCTGGACGGGCCACAGGGTTGTGCACTAAAAACACTCACACCGCAAAATGACAACAGTTAGTAGCTACGAGTAATTTGGCTGGCCGTATTCACTACATATTGTTTGAAATCAGCCGCGTAGCTTAGGTCTCGTATATGTACTTTTCTACTACTGTTGGGAACTGGTGTATACTTCATGTTTCCAGTAATTCGATAGCCTATCGATCATCTGCCTAGCCTTTTCCCAACTTTTTTGGGGTCAGCTTCCAGTCTAACCGGATGCAGCTGAATATCAGTATATTACATGGAGCGACTGCCTATCTGACCTCCATAACTCAGTTACTGGATAACACGATTTACATGATGAGACTGGTTGTCAGGCTTTCGGCTTCTGACGACCCGTAACGACCGTCAAAGATCAACGAAAGACAGCCGGGACGGTGGAGTCTTGTTTAGTAAAGATAGTCACCCATCCACGGACACACCTCGGCAAGCATAGCGTAACCTGATCAATCGACTAATGTGGCTGTTATTACTTAGCCACGAGCCCCATCATCCATCCGTCCATCTAATAATATAAAAGTACAGGCAAAGACAAGTGTTGTATACGGCCAAGAACAGCCTGTGCAGTGTAAAACCTTTGTGTGGTACATTATAAAAAAAATTCGTTCTACAAAATCAATGTTGTATGAATAAATAACAAATACCAAAGTAATAATCCCATATAAACACGAAGACAACAGCTTTAATTAAATGCTCAACATTTTCCAAAAAGAAAATCCAATAACTGAAGCCGGGATAGGAACAAAAAATAAAATAAAAATCCATTATTTCGACGTAATATCATAATCTACCAACTTCCAATATCCTGTAATCCGATACAGTTATTATATTGAGTTAGTGTTATCCATTAATAATGAAGCAGCGGTCGCGGGCCGAGGGCCGCGGGGCGCTAGTGTCGCCATCTACCAGCAACTATGGGGGCTTTATCTTAATTGCCTATATCTTAGTACATACTAGGAAGTTTTTGTCGAAAATGTCCATTTGCTGCGTAAGGAATGATATCATGATCTTGCACATCCTAAACCTATCGGTATGTTTTCTAATAATGAGTGTACAACACTCGTTATAGAGAATACAAGCTAGATAAAATGTAGTTCAGCCAAATCAACCTATTGTGTTCACACTGCTGGTACACAGGTCTCCTCTTAGTGAGAGGGAGTGGGCCGTAATCTACCACGTAGGCCCAGTTCGAGTTGATGGATGCCACATGTCTTCGAAGTTTTCGTTCCAGGACGTGCCGATTCCCTCAAGATGTTTTCCTTCACCGTTTTAAGAGCAGTGGTGATGTAGGTAATCAATTAATCATTTACACAAAGTCAAGCGCCTTTTGGGTCGAACCTACGACCATGTAGTCACATCCATTACCACTGATTCACTGCTCTAATCTAATTTTCACACATTACACCCAAACTTGATATCTACGCATCTCATACAACAAGTTATTCGGTCATAAAACACGAAAGTAGCATCTGCATCGCGTTTATACGTCCGCATTAAACTTACTAACTAATACAAATGTGTTTTGCTCAAATATCTGGAACGTAGGCCGCGCGACTTCGATACGAGAAAACAATGAAATATGACTACCGTTATTGTTTCACCAAGTTTCGCCCACTTAGGGTTCGTACAGACGTGCCACAATAACGCCACATCACAATTATCATTTTCATCATTTCAGCCGGAAGACGTCCACTGCTGGATATGGGCCTCCCCCAATTTGGGGGGCTTGCCATAATCGCCACGCTTGGCAGGCGGGTTGGCGATCGCAGTATGGTGGTAAAATGCATAGACAACGCTGCTGCCCATTCTCTAGTAAGTCCCTTAGTCGCCTCCGACGACATCCACGGGAAGAGATGGGATGGTGCTATTCTTTAAGTCCGGCACCACACATAACTCACACATCACAATGACAAAAATATTACCGGGCAGTAGCTAGTCTGAATGTGGTGTCGCTGTAGCTGTCACAGTTGTAGTAGTCACGCTGTAGCTGTCACAGTTGTAGTAGTCACACTGTAGAAGTCACAAAATCAGCGTCCTGGCGATGTAGTGTGTTGTACCTACTCTATCGCAGGCCTCAAAACTGAATCGTATTTTGAAAACACGGCTTGTGGGCTTATGGCCAAATCTTGCGCTTGTTACTGTCGTATTGACGGCACGTATCAAAACGTTCTCAAAAATCTTTGAACGCAACTACCTTGCTTGACTTGTGAATATAAATGAACGTTTTCATACGGTGTCCGGCCACACTTTTGCCGCTGTGCGGTGCGTCGTGTTTTTTTTAGCTGTGGGGCTGTGGCTCGTCTGTACAAGCCCTTAGGTCCCTGATATTGGGTTCGTGCAATTGTTTTCGGCTGAAATACAAACTTAAGTTTTGTATTTAGAATTGCAGTTTGTGTAAATCAATTTGTTGATTATTTGCTCTGATTGGGGAAATGAAACGGCTTCGAATTGTACGTTTTTGTTTATGGTTTGTTTATTCTTTATAAAAGTGGGCTCATGAAATACAACTACATTATAACTGATATGAAGAGGTGCAGAAGGCTATGGATAAATGTAAATATTGATCTACAAAAAATTATGTAAGTCATTGTGTCTTGTTTTCATGAACAAGACACAAACTTTTAACAAGAAAACTGTTTTCTTTTTTACATTACGCACTTTAATTTTTATTTAGGTAACAGCAATAACCACCCGAAATCCATTACCTGAACGTGTAAAAGTCGTCCCTAAAACCCGCCGAGAATGCAACGTATGCCAAACTCTGCCGACCTCCGATATTGGGGTCCTGCGGGACCCCGTCATATTCCCGATATTCAATAAGGCGAACTAACACGTTTTGCTGTCGCCCGGCCTTTCAGAAGTCCCTAGCGCATTACTATATAACATCAATACCTTGGGCCCATCGTGTCTCCGATATTACGAAGACTTCTTAAGGTCGCGATATTTAAATCAGAATACGTTTGCCAGTTCACCACGTAGTTTTGGATAGCGGTTTGGGTTATTTAGTTTCTTTTTTATTCGTTCGATGGAAGGACGCAGCCGTTTGAATAGTGGTGGTGTAATCGAAAATTTTCATATTTTGTGTGAACGCGTTGCTATATTGGTTGCCTATACTATTGTATTACGGCAAAAGGGTCGTGACTTCGACAGCAAAAAGGTCGTGACATCGACAGTCGTTTTTCCAAGACATGAACCATGAGTATGGAAATGGCATTGGTACTTATATTCTTCGCTAGACTTATTAAGTACTCTGCTACTGACCATGATATCCTGGGTTCGATTCTCAGATGGGGCAAAAAGTTATTGGGTTTTTCTGTGAGGAATTTCTCAGTAGTAGCCCGGAGTCTGGATTTGTCACCGGTTGATGGCAATAGGCTCGTCCCGATTTTTTTTTTTTTTTTTTGGTTGGGAAATCAACAAATAACTTCTCCCGCTCTGGGTGGAGCGGAAGGGCGTGTCAGACTTTTACTGACTAAAACCCACCCGTGTTCCCTCAGTTGCCTGTGTGCCAGGGGCGGCGGTATCTCTTTCGAACAACCCGCACCCCTGGCAGACATCGGCCCTTGCGGGCCCCATCAGTTGCTGCACGGCTCGTCCCCATTACATGGGACTTAAACATAACTGGCAAAATGTGGGTGGATTATAGCTATACCCCTGCCCAACCATTCGGTAAGACAAGGCTTGTTGTCCCTTCACAATTTTCCTAAAAAAAACACACATTTACTCATTATGATCTCAAGGAAATTTTACTTCACATTCCATTTACGTTGGTATTTTAATAACTTGATGTCTTCATTATAATTGTATGTTACAAGACTAAGCTTTAAACACAAGCATAATTGTTTGTGAATAAAATAAGACACAAAAATGTGAACATATTTTAATATCCCTAAATTAATAAACGGGAACGCCGGTTTCTTAAATGATTTTCGTAACAAATATCCAAAATTGGGTCGAGTGGAATCCCCTGAAACCCTGACAAGCGTAATGCCACGCCTTTTAGGTCACAACTTCGACCATGATTACTCAGACGAACCCTTCAAGTATACGCTCGAAAACGATTAACGTGATCAGCCTATAATGTTCCCACTGTCGGGGCAGGAGAGGAGCCCCCTCTCGGTGAGAGAGAGTGAGCCGTAATTCACCACGCGGGCCGAATGCGGGTTGGTAGATGTCACAAATCCGAGAAGTTTGGGTCTAGCACATGCCGGTTGCCTCACGATGTTTTCCTTCACCATTATAAGAGCAGAGGTGATGAAATAATTTACAATATGGCTAATGAAATGTCGCTTATTAACATCATGGAAAAGGCCATATACTTATAAATGTCACCGTAAAATTGTAAATGCCGTTAGATATTAATCTATCTCGTGAGATTGTAAACTGGCGAAAGATTGTGAACCGTAACATACTGCTTACAATTTAACGCATTATATTTCGGTAGATTATAATCTATCGAAGTGAAACCGTCCGTCGCGCGCTGATTGGTTGAACGGCATATGCCTGGCGCCGCCATATTTATTTGTTAATTCGTTCGTTGTCGAATGTTAACAGTGTTTTGGTGATTGTAAATTCATTTCGTGTTAAAAATAACTCTTAGCTTTAGAATTCGTTTTATAAAATTGTTGTTTATAAACCTGTGTTTCATTCCTGACACTAAGGAAACAGAACGGCCTACTGTAAGACCGACCAATCAGGGACAACCTTTGGACAGTTGACAATTTAACGCGCCACAGATTGTGATTTAACAGTTTCACTTCGATAGATTATAATCTAACGAAAAATAATGCGTTAAATTGTAAGCAGAATGGTTCAGTACACAATTTATCGACTGTTTATAATCTCGCGAGATAGATTATAAACTGACTGTGTTCACAATCTTATGGTGACATATACACAATTCTTCCAACATATCCAAGTCACTGTTGGGGCATGAAATTTGAGAGCACATATTCCATAATCTTCCCACGTCAGCACAGTTCACGTCTGCACATTTGTCTACACCAAGTTCCATCATTACGGCGTTACTGAAAAGTTTAAATGTGGGGTGTACATAGACACACGTGCCCAACCCTTCAAAGATTACAGACGTGATGTTATGGTGTGTTATGAAAGGTTTAAAGCAAATATCTTATTTTAGTTTGTACCAAATATTACAAAATAGTTATAAACAAAAATGTGACTTTAACCGTTACCGTCTCGTGACAACTTTACCGCACAGGCTATTTTCCGAGCCACTGATCGTATTTATTTGACGTTAGTACATAACTCGTAATTATATGGTTTTACTATATACAAGTTGTTCGCTAAGATACTTTATGTGTGTATTTTAAAACGGACATCAAAGACTATAGAGATCTGAGGTTTCTACAAATCTTTGGTTCCTTTGAACAATGACTTTCTTTGAACATAAAAACTGATAGTTATACTCGTAAATCAATTCGAATAGTTCGATTGGCCAATCTTTATTTATATAATAATTCTGTATGTATGTATGTCATTAAACTCCTCCTAAATGGATGAACTGATTTAGGCGAAATTTTTTGGTAACGGTACGACCGAGTCCTAGGCTTCTAGAAACCAGGACAACATCTGTCCGGTCAGCAATTTTTTTTTTGCCATCGTACTTCTATCATTACAGGGTTGTACCTAATGCGATAGTGTACATCTAAATTCTAACCTTAACTTATTATTAACTAAGTTTAATTTTTATAATATTTATACAATAAAAGTTTTTATCCAATGCGCAAACTGTAACCATGAATTCAGCATATCATTCCAGACCAACCCCAGCGCAGAAATTTTTCGACGGTAGTACAAAAAAAAAACAGCTGTTCCATCCATTTTGACCGCGTAAGTATTGCACTTTTCTATGAAACAGCTGATTTTTTTTTTTTTTGTAAAACCGACGTAAAATTTCTGCGCTAGGGGTCTAGAATGATATGCTGAATTCATGGTTACAGTTTGCGGACTGGATAAAAACTTATCCTGTATTTTGTAACATTTAACAAACAAGACGTTTTTTGTGAACTCACTCAGAGAACAACAGAATAGGTCCGTGTCACTAGCTATGAGTTAGATATCAATTACATAAGATTCTAAAATTCTCATAGATCATGAATTCATGACATACAAAACTAGTGTTTATTAAGACCATGATTAAGTCAGTTCATAAAATTTTACTATGATACTACTTCATACGCCTTTCTCCATGACTGGCCACGGCCACTAAAATACCTATCATCCAAAAAAAAAAAACAACCGTCCATTAAAGAAGACCATAATACATATCGTAATATCCATACGGAGTACACTTTAAGAGGCTCTTTATTTAAATGACACCATAAAGAACAACCCCCTAATATCGGAACATCTGTCGCCAAAAGAAAAAGAAGTTAGAATGTGAGTTTTTACGGCAACACCGCACTTTCCAATGTTTAGCACTAAAATGTTTTTGATTGTTTACTTCGGGACGTCGCTTTTATTATTATGATGACGTATTATGATTCTCCTGTGTTCATAATAACAGCGTTTATGTGTTGTACTGCTGTTTTATATGTGTTCTGTCATTACGTTTGTTCGGTGTTAGGGAACTTTGAATTCTAAAGTCAAGTTTTGAAATTTGATCATTATGTAATCTAGCTTATTGTACGCAACTTAAAATGAGGCCAGTCGAAATTGTGTTTCGATTACATTATTTTCTAGAACCTAATAATGCTTCGCCGGCACGGTAGAAACTATAAAGTTTATCTGTAAATGTTGACCTTATAATGTACAGGCTGGCAGGAAAATAACTCTGTTAAGCTAGGCTTGTCGCGGTTGGCCCGTGGACGGGTAACCCCCTTAACATAACAAGACCCCTCCGTGCCTCGAAAAACACGTTAAACTGTTGTTCCCTGCTATCGTACGTGGACTTTGACAATCGTTACGGGTAGTCAGAAGCTATAAAGTGTGTCAAACCCGTCTTACCTATGGGTATCGTGCTACCCAGTAACTGGGTTGTGGAAGTCAAATAGGCAGTCGCTCCATGTTAAATACTGGTATTTAGCTCCATCTGGTTAGACTGGAAGCCGACCACAAGATACTTAAGAAAATGCTATACAGATTAATCATTTAATAGTCCATTTAATACCTACCCCTGCTCAACAGTCGCGATTTCGACCACACAACTAACGAAGTATTGTAAACTAAATTAGTGACTTGTGTGGCTCTTAGTCTCCTTTCAGTAGAAATATAGCGAATATCACGACACAATTCCTGAAGAAAACCTTCTAATCATGCCGTACTCCAATTCATCATATTACTTTTATGAAACTCTCAACACCAAGTTATCAATAATCAAGTAATTGTTTTAACAAACAAAGTGCACAACAAGATTACATCGGCAGTTTGAGGAACACAACAAACCGCTTGGCAACGCAAGCTAACCGGGCACTAAACAATGAGTCCGCAAGATTTTCCCGGGAATTATTAATGTATAGCCGCCATATTGGATTCACTTACACGCAGAACTAAATTGGTTACTGAAAAGCATAGAAAAGTGGATCAATACTGCTGTACCTGCAGGATATTAAAATTTAATTAATTACTTTTATATTTTAATAGTTTCATGTTTTCGGTCACGTCTTTATCCAAACAAGTCTTTGCTTAACCACAGACCAGCACCCTAATTCCGTAACACACTATCAATCTGAATCTGATACTTCTATGCTTCATAATTTATGTTCAAAAAATGTGTCTGCTCAGCAACGTAAAAAATGCAATAAATATTGTTGAACTATCAAAATGAAAGCCATTCCTACTGATACGGTCTTATTCACAAAAAAAGCTTATCGAAAGTTTAAGACATTCATTAGTTAAACTGCTCGATAAGCCTATAAAACCTTTGATAAAATTTTGTATTCATAAACGTTTTTTTATCTATTAAGTCGTATATAAATCAAAATGTTACCTTTTTATAGAAATCATCCAACAAAATGACTGACACATCGAATCGCCTAACGAGAATGTCTGCTTACACACCATAATTTTGACCATAGACATTATTACGTAGGTACTGGCACCTAATAAATTGTCTTTTCGACACATCTGACGCGATGATGACATTGATATTTGAATTTGACAAATAATTTGAAATTGTAACTGTCAACTGATTGCTTGAAAATTTGCATTTGTTGACACACATTACTTGCACGTCTAATGGTCAAACGTCATTTTCTTTGAAATCAGCTGCTTTAGAGAGTTGGCCATTTTTTCCTTAAAACTCTATTAAAGTAGGGGCCTAGCATTTATAACTTTATAGTAGGTTTATAGAACGCATTAGTGCAAAAATGCGTGTTTGAATAACACTTTTTGTAAACTAGACTTTAGCAACTGTTTAAATTTTCGATAACTTTTTATGAATAAGACCGTTCGTGTATTAAGCAATTTTCCCCGCTGCACCGCCCATTTATAAACTTAAATCCACCAACTTTATGTCTCATTCCACCCAAAGCTGTGAAATATTTCATTAGCAAGCTATATAAAACAATGTCTAGGATTATTTACTAGTAGCAGTTCTAAAATTCTCTAGGCATAATCCTTCGCAAGACTTCCTATTCTGAATAGCTACCGAGAATACTAGAACAATTAATGTTACCACAATACGGTTAATGATAATTAATATCTTCAGCTAATTTGAGGGCGAATAATACGGAATTTAGACTAGACTACGTTCAGCCTAATCTCGTTAGATTTGCTGAACTAAATGTTATTGGGGAGAGACTGGGTAATGATAATGATGTAATTATCTCCTACTAACTGCTAAATCGTCTGTGTGGTGCCGGAGGTAAAGAATAGCAACATCCCATTTCTTCCCGTGGGTGTCGTAGAAGGCGACTAAGGGACTTACTAGAGAATGGGCAGCAGCGTTCTCTCTGCATTTTACCACCATACTGCGATCGCCAACCCGCCTGCCATGCGTGGCGACTAAGGCAAACCCCCATGTTTGTTTTTGGGGGAGGCCTATGTCCAGCAGTGGACGTCTATCGGCTGACATGATGATGATGATGCATACTTGGTCAGCCTATATCTCCGATACCCCATGAATTGGGGTCTTCGACTGAGGTAGGGTTATTTCGCTCGTTTTAAGCAATCGATACGCATACAACTAGTTTTATCGGATTCTTGATTTTGATTCATATATATTTTGGACCGTCTCCTTTCTTCAATAATAATCATCAGTTCATGATGATGAACTGTTAAATTGAGAGTAGTGGTGGCCTAGTGGGCATGGGCCCAGGGTCAAACCTAGCAGGAGTCTTTTGTGTAAATAATTTAATCACCACTGCTCTCAAAATGGGGAAGGAAAATCGGTATGTACCAAAACCAAAAATTCGAGGACATGTGATTAATACCAACCAGCACTGAGCCCGCGTGGTGTATTACGGCCCGCTCCCTCTCACAGAGAGGAGGCCTGTGTCCCAGCGCTTATGTAACTGCAAAAACAACCGATTTCCGAAAAAAACGCTACAAAGTGAAAAATAACTTTAATTTCGGATGGCGTTGACAAAAAATTGAAATACACATCCAAAGTCAACGATTTCCGAAATTCAAGTTATTTTTCACTTTATAGTGTTTTTTTTGGAAATCGGTTGTTTGTTTTTTTTGGAAAAAGTTTTTATTTTTCACTTTTTAGTTATACTACCTACTCCACTAATTCGAAATTTCATTATCCTTGGGGACAAAACAATGCACATTTATGCGATAGCAGCAATCGCGGTTTATTTACTGTTATTTTTTTCAAGAGTTTCGTTGTCTGTCTCCGAAACGCATCATCAGATCAAGAGAGAAAAAAAGAATTATCAAAATCGGTTCACCCAGTCGAAAGTTATGAGGTAACAAACATAAAAGAAAAACACAGGCAAATTGAGAGCCTCCTCCTTTTTTTGAAGTCGGTTAAAAAGAACTTACGTGAGGTACTGAGTATCAGCATGTACCAACATATAAGCTTTATTTTTTACACAGCTGTTGTTATTATCAGACCAATCTCATCCCCAAAAGGTCGCACGACGTTTTTCGTGGAGGGGCCCTGCTAAAAGAGATCTTGATTACTGACAGAACTTGTCAAACTTCTTTGACCGTCGGACAGCCTCAGACTTCTGTCTTTGTTCGCAAAGCAGCTTATAAATACCAACCCTGCCTACAGCAACAACCCAATTAACAGCACAAACAAAGAAAACATCTCCGAAAAATAACGAGCTAATCCAATGTCCTTCCCAAATCCCGGCGGAAACAAAGATAAAAGATTAAATACGTAATATCCGCAATACATTTATGAATCTTTCCTACACAACAATAGAAAACATGATTGAACGGCTAGGATCGCTAGTTTGTGCGGTATTAATATCGAAAGTTTGCGACCAATATGGCAGTTTTCGTAGAGGGGCTAATAAAAGATATAAGTTTGGCCCAACTCCCTGCTAAGTCGACTCGTATTAGTTGCAATGTTATTAATTCTATTAACATTGTTTTGGGGGTCAGGGAGTGGTTTTTGATGGTTTATTAATTGATATTGCTGATCTAGTAATCAGGTTACATAATCTTTGATCAACAGACAGTGTTCTTTGAAAAGGATCTTTAAAAAACTTGAGCATACATTTTTGGCAATTTGGTATTAAAATTCCTTTATTTGTGTAAAGATTCGAATCCGTCAGATTTAATAGATAACTAGTTTTCAATTCGATGTTCATGCTTGAGCATCGTTCTAGAAAAGAGACTCAGGGCTATAAAAACCACCCATTTAATACAGAGAATCTATAAAGAGGGAATGCAAGCGTTGGAAAGGTCCTCATTAACAGTCCAATGGTTCGAATAAATTCTACAAAATAGACCGAAGCCATTGCATAAAGAGAACCGTTTATGAAGGAAACTTTGTTTTGAGGCTTACCGTCTTGTTAGACAACGTATTAAACAGACGTTTCGAAGTCCTCCTGTTTGCAGATTAAGCAGGCTTCAGTCGTACAGTTTGTTTCAGTTGGCGTAAGTTCTTTTACAGCGAATTGTGCATATGAAGGTATTATACTTATTAACGTTGAGAGGGTGTTTACGCTGCATAATTTTATTTTATTACTTTGTAACTTAGGTTTTCACAATAAGCCTAAGTGTTACGTTCACAGCATAAAGTCTAATCTTCTTGTGTGCAATACCAAGCCAAGCTTCTTTTGTACGTCGAATGAAAAACTTTGATTAAATTATACGTTTATCCATAAAAATACCTGAGTCCCTGATCCTTACAACCTGTGTAGTAATAAAATCTGCCGATACTCGTACTTCTTCATATTCTAATCATAATAAAGCGTACGGCGCGCGGACGCCGGCCGTTATCAGCGCGGTACAATCGTGCCCACTCTAAGTGGTTATCGAATAGCTTCCAGCGACCTTTCTGGATTAGGGGGCGGAATAGATCCCCCGGAACAGCGGCCATTGTGTTTCGTTACCGATCTGTGTTATTCCGGGCCGTATACGGACGACCGAAACGGGAATTCGGTCGTAATGCGTAGTGGTTATAACGGTACGCCACGACCACGGGTCTCGGTGTTTCAGTGGTTTTTCAATTTGTCCGCATGGATTTGTGCTCTGTTGCGTCGGCTTAAGATGCCTTTGTATGGGCTAGTAGCTATCCGTTTGTCAATCGCGATTGAGGGGCGAGATAAACGCGTACGTCAAGAGAACTCAAAGAAAGTGGTGTGGCGAAATTACTTATTACTTCCTTTATTTATTAAACGTTGCTCTAGTAAATCGTTTATTTTGCCGGGTCCAATTTAAAAGAATGAAATCTTCTATTCATAGTTTAATTAGTGAACATTAAAAAAAAACATGAGAAGATACCTATTTCTGGAAACGCAATAGAGTTGTCAGCATTATAAAATTATAGCAACATACCTACGTACAATTCCGCATCTAACTTCTGCTAGGCATCTTGCTACCTTAATTTCGAATAATTTAAGGACAATTTGGAAGGCCGAAATTGTCTCTACAACAACCCAAGCCTGGAGACTGTATTACACAAAGTTATTTTGGTAATGTTACAGCGCATATTTCTTGAGCTGTCCAGCTCTAATTCTATTTAGGTTTTACCCAAAGCTATGTTA
Source organism: Polymixis lichenea (assembly GCA_949091785.1). Taxonomy (NCBI): domain Eukaryota; kingdom Metazoa; phylum Arthropoda; class Insecta; order Lepidoptera; family Noctuidae; genus Polymixis; species Polymixis lichenea. The sequence goes on along the minus strand of OX420939.1, from coordinate 1,712,894 downwards.
TAGGTACGGTTTGTGAGGTAGTTGTCATGTCGCGCTGGTAATCTGGTAATCTAAAAAATATAGTGATGTCCACATCACTATATTTTTCAGAAACCTGCAAATATCGTCTTTATTTATCTTAAGTTATTAAAGTTCATTCCTTGGAAAAGATTGATGATAAGGTAGACATTCCTGTAGATATCTTACAATGGAATACAGTTATAAAAAAAAAATATTTTACAGAATATGTTGTGTGCCTATCAGTTGGTGCTTAATAAATACTTCATATTTTCTTTAGAGAAGTTTTTAAAGACGCCAAAATTGTGCTAGCCTAAACATTGAAGACAGTGGTGCCCTCGAGCGTCGTTTCGTGTTCGTAGCAAAGCGACATATAATTATATATATGTATCCTAATATAAATAAATATTTCTAAAATGAAAATACTGTACCCTGAAACTCACCATTAAATAATCCTCGTCCACAAAACCACATGATTAATGAACCATTATGGACGAAGGAATCATAAATACGGCGGCATAGCATCGTGCCTAGCATCCAGCTAGAACTTTTTGCTTTCCTATATAAAACACGTTTTAAAATACTCCACACATGAGTTATGAGCTGCAGATTAGCCGCTTTTAAAATATTGTTTAATACCACACCCTTTTGCGGCAGTTTCCTTGGTAAGGGGAATTAAAGGAAAAATTGATCGGTTGTGTTGGTAAATAGATTAGAAAGACTGTATTTTTCGTTGACAAATGTTTCATGTTTGCGTGCTGGATAGGAATCCTAACTAATATTCAGAAACTGAAAATCAACGCTGTGCTGTGGGTCCCATAACACAGCATCATGCTGAGTGGAAGCCTTCTTGTCACAGTCACGGCGTGCAGCTGCCGACTATTTATGTGGTGGGTGTGGCTCCTTGGGACAGGCCTGTATCTAGCAGTTGACGTCTTGTGGCTGAACGCTGATAAGCAAAGACATTCCTTCACCAACACATGGTTTCCTTTTTATCTAAAGAAATATTATGTAAATATATAAAATTGAAGTGTCTGTTTGTTATGTCAAAACAGCTTTTATACACATTTTTTTTAATATTCCGACTTCAAAAAGAAGGAGGTTATCAATTAAATAGACGAATTTTTCGAAAGAAGTTTATTCCGAAATGGTCCCATAAAAATTTCATATAGATCTGATGATGCGTTTCGGAAACAGGCAAGAGAACTCTTCAAAAAATGACAGCAAACAAACCGCGATTGTTGCTATCGCATAAATATGCATGGTTTTGACTCCAAGGATGATGAAATTTCGAACTGTGTGGGGACCTACCCCACACAATTCGAAATTTACTATAACTAAAAACTTAAACTCAAACTTTTTTTTTTTAAACAACCGACTTCCAAGAAAAGACTGTTTGAAAAAAGTTTTTTATTGTCTGTCTGTTTGTATGTTTCGGCTAATCTCCGAAACGGCTGGACCGGTTTTGACTGGACTTTCACTGGCTATAGCCAGTTTAGACAGATAGAGAACTTCCAACATCTACGCGGGCACGGCTAGTACAAAAATAATATTGAAGTTCCAAAATGGTTTCCGAGCAAAGTAAGAATCAGCACTATCCGTGACCTGGTATCCACTGCAGTACCCAACATAGCGTAGTAGTAAATAGTCGAATGAGAATTTTAACTGAATCTACAAAAAGAAGAATCTTATTTACCACTGTGTGTGTATTTCGGCGGGATTAAACGAACTCTCAAAAACACTACCTGCCTAGTTTTTACAAGTCCTGTTTGATCCCACTTTTTAGGATTACGTCATTATAATGTTAAAACGGAATTCTTATGATAATACTTCGTTGTCTGTTTGTTTCTCAGTGCCTTTCAGTTATCGCTATGGACATGAAAGAGGCATTGCAGAATATCAGCTTGAATGCAAAGCGGTCAATAAAATGCTAGAGATACGGTGATGGACAATGGACATGGTATTTCTAATAAGTTTTATCACCATTACATTTATTGACACGACTAAGAAAACGTGTTTAAATACCAATTGAAAGCTCATAAAATTATTAACAACTTTTATTCTGTAACTACGTTTTTTATAGAAATTTCCTTCCGTTTTCGCTTTTTCCCTACGACAATGCCTTGTCGTAGGGAAAATATTTTTTTGAGATATAAGCGAAAAATCGAAAAGTGGGAACTTTGCCCTCCTAGACGTCAGGACTTTTAACATGTTTACTCCCTAAGCACCCTAAACTAATTTCTGAAGAAAGTGCTTAGGTCTCTGCTCACACACTCCACAACTTCTTTATGACTAGACTAGTACCCATGCCTATATGACTTGATTGATCGCGCGAGTGTCATATAAACGCGCGTGACGATAGATTCCCGTAAAGACTCGGCGTTACACTCTTCTTTTCACCCACAAAGTTACAAATAAAAAAAAACCCGTATTTTCAAACAAAATCGAAGAATTCAGCTAGCTTTATACACGTATATCCTTAAGCCGCCACACGTGTGTCCCGAAAACAATCTTATTCTACCCTAACCAAGAAACAACACCCGAAAAATCACCGCAAATAATAATAAACAGCCGTTGTCCAGCAAACGGACAGAATTCGCCCCCGGGGACGAATAAAAATAATATACAGGGGATCGGGTTAATCCTGTATGATAAATGGGGGTTAACAGAGGCGCGGGCGGCGCGGCGCGGCGCGGCGTGGACACAGCACTATCGATGCCGCGTTAATTAAAATGCTCTAGTTTTGGCTCATAATGTTATGTGCTACTGCTTCCCCGTGTGTCTATATTAATATTTACTGTATTTCTCGTAGGTATTCCATATTAATAGTGTTAATTCATACAAATCAATTAACAGTGCTTGTTTGTGTGTTTGGTCTATTCTGTGTGTTTTTCTTTTTTTTTTCCTTGTCCTAGGGTTGATCAATAGGATGGGCCCTAATCATATTACAATCTAGCCCTATAAATAGACTAACGACTAACAAAGTAATTTAATTATAACCTAAGCGATTAAATTGACTTTACTAAGAATGTCTCCAATAGCACTTTCTTATTGTCTCTGTTAAGGCGAATACACTTCGTTTGTGTTTGCCACTTTTGTGTGTCTATCTGGTAATGATAATGTGTTTTATTTAATTACAAATCTGAGATTTTTTTTTTTGTGAAGAAAATACCGTTTGCATGTAACTTGTGATTTTTCTTTTTTTATATTGCGTATCCAACATGGGTTGATTCTTGAGCCAAAAAATGTTACGTGTAAAATAAGAACAAATGTACACAGTTATATAGTAAATATATCTTTATCTTCCAGGGTATTAACTGCCTTTAGATAAAACACCAATAGGTACTTTCACTACTACAAAATAATACAGGAGATAGTGTTCAAACTACCGAACACCAGTGTGCTAAACCAATTTCAACATAAACTCATAATAAACATTAAATAATTTTACAGCGCTGTAAAATTACGCAAAACTTAGGCATTAACCAATTCCCCACACTTCCACTATCTCCGCTAACAGTTCGTAATTCAGCCTTCACGTCCCCAGACTGTCATAAAACAAAATTTACCCTTAATTACAGTAGCTCATGAAACTATTTGCGTACAGGACTTATGTTAAGTTATGTAATGTTCAGAACAATCCAGTTTGAACAATGACTTAGGACATCTATTCACTGGAAGACACACACGCTAATCTCTATGGCGTTGTGTTAAGGACTAGTTTACTTCGTAATGTGTGTCAAGTAGTAATGTATCGGTGATACTGCAGCAGCGCGGTATTTGTTGGAGCGGGCAACAGTTAGAATGTTCCGTACACCGCTGGTCCGAAGGCAATAACAGGGAATGCGATTGTAGCATTTGTACTTAACTGCGGGAACTCCGAACCGTATTTGCTATATGAAGCTTTAATTATGTGTATAATGTTTGTTTCAATCATAAGCTATACTAGAGCTATATATGTAGAAAGCAGTGGCCCAGTATTAACAGCCCTCGACTTACGTGTCGGGTCTTGAGTTCGAAACCAGGTAGGCTCATTTTTCGTTCTACTTAACTAATGTCCTTGTAATTCAAACCTTCTGTCCGTCGAGTTTAAGGTGTAAAACAGCACTTAATTTTACATTAGAATAAAAACTTCCTTCGCATACTATTGTTCCATTAATCTAATGTCATTGTAAATCAAGCCTTATAATGATGGAGTAAGGTGCATAAACCTTAAACATTTATTTTTTGTTTCTGTGAACTGTATGAAGAAAATTCAAAGTTTGTAAACAAATAAACCTATCAATCATTACACGAGTTTATGAAAATTTGCTTAAAATAAACTTTGTTTGGCTACTAAGATCTAGATTACCTACTGCAGGCTTAGCATGACGCTATTTAATTTATACTCTACTGTGGAATAAAAATCGCTTGTCTACATTTCTCGGTGAAAAACTGTCAAGTGTCTATACGTAAACGTCATTTCAGTCTGCTTTTTCGACGACAAAAAGCTGGTCTACGGTTATCGTGCTAAGCTTGCTGATAAACTTTTACATATACTATGACTTACTTAATTAACCAGCCAATAATATTCCCACTGTTGGGACACAGTCCTCCTCTCTGTGAGAGGGATTGAGCTTTAATCCACCACGCGGCCCAGTGCGGGTTGGTAGTTGTCACATGTCTTCGAATTTTTGGTTCTAGGACATGCTGGTTTCCTCACGATGTTTTCCATCACCGTTTTGAAAGCAGAGGTGATGAAATAATTTACACAAAGTAAAGCGCCAGTCTGGGTTTGAACCTACGACCTATATCTCGTAAGTCGTGGCCGTTACCACTGGGCCACCACTGCTCTCATATACTATGACGTTCAAAGTCAATTATGTGTCAGACAATATCCTGTGGCCCTAGTGTGAGTTTCATTAAAGGCTGATTGTTATAACTATACTTAATACAGCTCGCAGTTTTCCCACATTTATGTCGAATTGTGGACGTAACCCGTACAAATTGGTATCAGGACGAAATTTGGTCGTTTCAAAGTAGTAAATTGAGCGGCGCGCAACGTTTTAAACATTTTAAAGTAAATATTGGGTGAATTGGTATTTTCCGTTTTTCCGCGGCACAGCAACACTTGGGCGGCCATGTTCCGCGCAGTTGGTCGCTAATGACGCACTAAATTTAAACGATTGTTAAATGAAGTCTCTAATTTCGGTTAGAATTGTTTAACTCCTATTGTTCCGTAATATATTGCGTTTAGTTAGTTTTGTTATTTTGCCAGATATTTAGCCGTGATTTAGGCGCGATAATGGTCGCTCGTTAGCACTAATATATTGACTCCGGTGTTGTAATTAATGATATTACGTGATTTTAATGCGTACATAAGAAAATTATGCTTCGTTTGTGAAAACCACGTATATTTCTCAAACTGAAAAATGACTGGAAGTAAAAAATTCTGTTAGCATTATGCATTTTATTTCTCAAGTAAGAGAATACGGCTGCAGTGTGCACATATCCGGCAGGAGTTGCGTCACTACCGGTTCCCTCTTATAGAATAAGCCAAGCGGGACCATTGCGGGACATTTCAATGGGATTGCTTTAGCCCTTGAGTCCATGAACAGACTATAAAGATAAAAACAAACACCCTCTTTATTTTCTTGTGGTCTGATCAGAAGTCAATCGATTTTTTTGCAATTGTTTCTTTTTAACACCGCATTGGCAGAATGTTCTTACTAGCTGCTAAGACTTTTATTATACCTTAGATTTATCGGTACCTTGAATCGTAAATACGCACAACTTTTATCGTGGGACCAATCTATAAGTACTAATATTATGAAGAAGTAAAATGTGTTTGTTGTCAGTTTTTAAGGGTAAATTCGGGAACTACTGAGCGTATTTACAAAAATCTTTTTTATTTGATAGCCCAATTAATGACGAAAACAGTCAGAAAAAACGGTAAGAGCAACCGAAGCAACATCGCGAGTGAACGATGCGATGCTACAGGATATATGAACAAAAATTTAACGCGGACGAGGACGCGGGCAGAAGCTAATTATAGCATGCTATCTGTTATCACATTTGGATTGGTTAGATACTAATTGTATTTATGTGTAAAACATAACAGTCTACGCCATAACACCCCGCTACCAGTTACAATAAAACAAATTACTCCATAAGTCAATCTCCACTTCCTAACTAAACCCAAGTCCTGGCGGCCTGCACGCCAGCCTGCAGTATTCCTCGCCACGTTGGCTCCCATTGTGTTTGCTCATCCAGTCCGTGAGAGGAGCCCTTGTCACAGCGGAACTCCGGAACTCGTGTGATCCGGATTTAAGACAATATGGCACACCACTTCGCTTCAAGTGACAACGCTCTTGGGTCAACATTTAAATAACTGCGGATTTCCAGTGATTTTAGAGAGGCTTGTTGGTTTGCGGTGTAATTTGAAAGGAATTTTGACTTTGAAATGTTTTAGAAGAATGTTTGGATAATAATTTATTGTACTATGTTTGTTTTTACACGCTTTTTATTAGCTTCATCTGTATGTTTGTATGTTTTTTTGTAACCGACTCCTTTGGACTTGATTTTGACCCACTTCAAAAGGTCAGATTTCATTTAAACTCTGTATAGAATTATCGAAGACCGATAACAATTAAATAATTTAAGAAAAAGAACAAAAATAAAAACAAGAAAAAATCAGAAAAATCACACTTTTGTAGATAGCAGAAAAAAAATTGTTAATAAAATAAATAATAGTTTAAAAAAACTAAAAAACGCTTTAAAAACCAAACAAAAAAGCAGAAAATCATTTCAAAAAAGCGTGGAGTGCTTGATGGATTATAAAAGGCTTATTCCACTTTTCCCCCCTGAAAGAATCCCCCTCAGGGGGGAAAACTGGACCCTAATATAAAACATGTCCAGAAAGTCCCCTTTTCATTTTAAGTGAGTCCACTTTTCCCCCCTGAGAGAATCTCTCTCAAGGGGGAAAACTGGACTTTAATATAAAAGAAATCCAGAAAGTCCCCTTTTCATTTTGGATCATTCCACTTTTCCCCCTCATTTCTAGTTTTCGATTTCTACGATCTTAAAGTAAAAAAAAAATTGTGAATAAAAAGATACAATGAGACAAATAAAAAACAACTGTATAATATACAATCATTAATCAGTCTTTGGTTACACAGAATTTTGTTTTGATTTCTACGCTCTTAAAGTAAATAAAAAAAATCGGAAACAATGTAATTAATATAAAAACGACAATATAAAATACATGCATTAATCAGTCTTTTTTTTCACAGAATTTTGTTATAATAAAATGAGATTAAGAATAAAAACAATCACAAACCAACAGGGATGACGGAAATCGGTTGATTTTTGCAATAATAATAATTAAAAGAGTTTAAACAAAGTACACACCTGGAAAAACTAAGTTATTTTGCAAATCCTCCTTGAAAGTTTCCCTTAAAAACATCACTTACTTAGATATAAAACAATTTTATCATGTTTTCGGAAATTTGCAGAAAGTAAAAATAGAGTAGAAAGATAAAGAGAAAAATTAATATAAAACAATCACTTGTAGACGACAACACGGTTGACTAGTAATTAGACAGTTTACGAATACTTAAAAAAAATACATTATTTATACGTACAAAATATATAAAAAAATCGATCTAAGTAATACTAATAACATCAAAAAATACTAATAATTCAAAGTAGAAATAAATCTTATAGGTAATGCACAGAGAGTAAAACAATCACAAACGTACAACAATAATAAAAACTATGTAAGTAATGCTAATAACAATAAAAAATACTATCAATTCAAAGTAAAAATAAATAATAGGGGTAGGTAATGCACCGAGAGCTGTACCGAGAGTTCGTGGTTGGTCACATTAGGTTGAGGTTTTGTGAGTGCACGTGTTTTATGATCTTGTTTACGTAAAGTTGCTGTTTCGTTTCCAGGAAGAGGTCCGTGAGAAATAATACCAATGGTACCTACGTACCTAATATATTATTGGTATTATTTAAAAAAAATTGTTTGTAATTTAAAATAATATGGTATGTTCAATTAGTGATTTTCTTAAAGTCATTAATGTTGTTGCTTGTGACTTCGGTTATATTGCGTTCCCTAGGGAATTTTAAAGTATCTATGTACTTTAAAATTTCGAAACAAAAGTATCCTATGTGTTTTCTCAATCTCCAAACCAAGTTTCATAACAATCGATCAAGCCATTGTTGCGGCAGCGTAAAGAGCTATCAAATCAAATAAACAAACAAACGCACTTTCACCGTTATAATATTATAGTTAGAATCCTTGCTAATATTATAAACGCGAAAGTGAGTTTTTTGTTAAGCTTTCACGCTAAAACGACTGAACGGACTTGAATGAAATTTGGCACATAGGTAGACCATGACCTGGATAAAAGGACATAGGATTATTTATCCCGATATTCCTACGGGATCGAGCTAGATGCGGGTGTAACCGCGGGGCGCAGCTAGGTATGAATAAATAAGGAACAATAACATGTCTGCCTATTTAAAGTATTTAAACTCGAATTACATAAAATAATTCAGTACATATTTTACATTAGCTTTATTGAATATGTCGACGAAGGGCTGCTTGGCGGTGCTCCTATTATTGTGTGAATGGTTAAAAATTATTCCCAAGCTCGCTTCGCTCGCTCCTGCATTCTAGGTTTTCTAAGTAAAATATCTGCCGGCGCCCGCGGTAAATATTTTAGCAACCAGCACCGGCAAACAAATCGGTGCCCAGCACTGGTAGCAGAAGCACTCCTTAAATTTTAATGACCTCAGGGGGGATTTCTGGACATTGGTTTTTCAGAATCCAAGTTTCCCCCCTAAGGGGGATTATCAGGGGGGAATTCCAGACTTATATTTTTTTTAGATTCCAGTTTTCCCCCTCAGAGGCATTTTCAGGGGGGATTTGTGGAATAAATATTTTTTCAATTCCAGTTTTCCCCCCTAAGGGGGATTATCAGGGGGGAATTCCACACTTTTTATTTATAGATTCCAGTTTCCCCCCTAAGGGGGATTTTTAGGGGGGATTTGTGGAATAAGCCTTATAAAAATACCTCTAACAGCACCCCACGCTTTTTTTCAACTATTCTCTGCATTTTTTAGTTTTTAAAGTGTTTTTTAGTTTTTAGTTTTTTTAACTATTATTTATTAAGAGTACACTAGGTACTGGTAAATCTTTGTACATACATTTAAAACAACCTTTATTTAAATTATCTTTGTTTTCTTACACACAATTCTCTACTTACTAATAGTGAATATACAACAGACGTTACCGAAAATAATAAAATATTACCATAACAATGACAAATGGCCGCGGAACATCCCCGTAGCTATTAGTTCACAGGTGGACATTGCCCAAACTGCCCACACTGCCCATGCTCTCGCTCATTAATCCACCTTTACCACCCCCATGGGACAAGGATATAACCGCCAAAACAATTTAAACGTGTCGTGGCAAAACACCGTGAACCATTAAGCCAATAATCTCCAAAAACCATTGGAGAGAACTGCCTTTCTGCCTTTATCGAGTGCCTCGTTGGGCCAAGCTTTGCAAGGGGTCTCAGGTTTCATCCCAAGATCGCGAAAAATGTTTTCAGGTTTTTCGATTTTGGCTACTAAAATAATACACCGTGAAATTTTAATGGTTGTTTTCCCGCAGCGAAATGATTTTGTCTTGGTAATACAATCATTTTATAAACAAATAAAATATTAGAAACAAAAAATGGCAGATTAACCATTGTGAAAAATCACCACGTGCGAGAGTTTATTTCGCTTTGAACATTTATGCATCGCTGTTCTCTTTGTCGGAGGTGCGTGCGATTCGAATAGTACCTACAACTTACCTCTAGCGTTACTGAGGAGTAGTGTTTTATCGACTTGATGAATATTTTTTTAATTATTTTAAAACAAAAAAATCTTATTTTTTTTTACTTTTACGCTATGCTTCGAAAGTACTCCTTATGGCAAGTTGTACTGCCGCTGGAAAACAACCATTTAAATTTCACGGTGTATAGTGATCTAACCTGTTACATAATAAAAATACTATGTACTTTTTAGACAACTAATCATACCCTACTCTAGATGATGTTAAATATTGCGAAGTAGATTATTTTCGCAGGTTAGTATTAGAGTCTACCAACACAATTAAAACATTACAAACCCCATAAATCATATTCCAATAATGTCAGAAGTCCACGGCGTCACCAGATTTATTACAATAATAGTGGGCCAGTAAACTTTTAAATCACTTGACACGGCCAGACATAAATACGGCCGGTAAATTGACAGGGGACCTGAGTTGTGTCCACCATCTTATAGAAACTGAACCCCAATAACTCTTCGCACAGATTCACGGGTTTTCAAACAAGGCGTTTTAGTTATCGTTGCCATTTAACTGTGGCCCACAGCTTTTTGTTTATTGATTACGTTCGTAGTTTGTGTAAATACGTTGTTGGCAATTAGTTTTCTGTTTGTTAGATTGGTTTGGTGTTTGACTTTATATTGTTGGGATTTTTTTTTACTCTTTTCAGTATTGTTTATCTTTATCAGAAACTCGTTGGTTTTAGAAGCACCCGGTTAATGACCGCAGTCTATTCATCTATCACGTGACATTGGGGATTTAACTTCGATATTAGGGACCGTGCACGTCTATTCATGATTAAAATCTGCTCTTTTTAATAAACTTATTCAATTCAACTACTCGTTGTTGCAATCCATAATGTACACATATATTATAAACCTTGACACAAGGTGCTCACTTACACTTAATTACACATATTTTTCGTACTTTTGCCTTCAATAAAAGAAAATATAATCTAATTGTAAACAATCAACGTTTTTAAGCCCGGTTCCTATTGAAAAACCAGTATCCAGTTGATTGCAGAATATTTAGTCCAGAAACGTGAAGAAAATAATCTTCAAACGCGCCCACTGAAAAAAGCAGGACTGCTATTACCGTAGAATGGGCCATACATTAATAATTCAGACAAATAGCACGTAATGTGACCGTTATCAAAGTGTTTACGAGCCGGCCGCCATGTTGCTTTGCCAAATTTACAGTTCTTGGCAACATTTTACAAGGCGATCTACACAGCATGAATGTAAGCCCTTTCCATCAGAGGAAACGATTTTGTGATAACAATAACTTTAATTATTGTAAGATCGGGATCTTAATTCCATTTAGATAATTGAAGATTAAAATAAAGTTATAAAAACAATATAGGAACAAGCTAACTGTAATATATTTTATGTACAAGTATAAAAACAAAAGGGAAGAGCTCATTGGTCATCAAAAAAATTGTCCGCACTGTCAGTGGAAAAGGATCCAAAATGCTTGGCAACATTACCACGTGGGATGGCTGAATGCTGATTCTTTGGCCTAACAATAGGCCAGCCCTCTGGTCACGTGAAGAGTCTACCAACCACTTGGCGATAACTCGAAATACTCAATGAGCAGTGATGTGCTCAATGAGCACTTGGATCCCACGCCCCTAGTGTTATATATGAATTATTTTTGGCAAAATGAAAGTAACGGAATTAAGCTAGACTCCTTGTTAAACCATTTTAGAGATGCAGAACTGAAGAAGGTCTGCATAGAATAAAAGGCAAAAGATATTCTCAATAAAATAACTGTTGTTTTGCAAAAACTTTTCATATCGTAATAACTTCAAACTTCCAATAGTGATCCGAGCCGGCGAAAGAACACAGCATTTCAATTAAAATAAAGACAACAACAACAAACTTACAAGGAGGCTAAGTGGGTGGAACGAGGATCACAGAAAGTAGAAGTAGTGTGGATGAGTCAGTCCACCAAAAATTTTTTTTAAGGGGCAATCTAATAATGACCAGTATTCGCTTGTTTTGTGTATTGAGCAAAAAGAATATTGGATTGCTACCGATACCCAAGGAGGGTCCTTAGCGAAGATCGAGGTCAGTGGCGTCGTGCTATTGGAAAACCAGTCCGACATGCTGAAATGCTGCACAAAATTGATCAAATGCCTGGGTACTATTTTACCGCACTACGAATGCGTAATTTTCTAGATACCTAAATGTTTTAATGACACTAAAATATACGAGCTTGGTGGATTTTAGCAAGGCAGACATACACAATATGCGTATTTTATACATATTAAAAGCGAGTTTCGTGCACCTACCGTGTCGTTTTTCGTTCTAGGGAAGGAGTTCCAGCATCGAACTCAAACAGAACTCGCGGTGAACATGTTTACGATACCCCCATACCGGCGACACGATCAAACATGCACGGAGACCACATACACGACTTACTTTGGGAAAAAACATTGAAATTGAAAATGGGACACGTGTAACGCCAGAGGAATTTTGTTTTAAGTGAACTATTATTCAGATGGTCGGACTTGTGATGCGGGGGAATGAGGAATATTTGGCAAGAAAATTGTTAGGCTGGAATGTCAGAAATGAGGCAGACCAAATAAGTAGATGGATTGTGTAGGAGGTAATGAAGGGCTAGATGGAGCATTTTGTGATGACGGCTAATAGAGATTCATGGAATAAAAAGACGTGATTTACCTACCCCAAATAAATTAGAACTAGTATCGTGGTCTCAAGGAAAATTACGAAGACTCAGGCAGCCAAACAGGGGCCGCAAGCTGCTATTTTTATAAATTCGTCATTCCAACACAATCCCATTGTCATTTTGCTAAAAGTTCGTAATCTGCTAAATTCATAATGGTCGATCATTGGTCGGTCAATGGTCTCGTAATAGAATTGTGTTATAATGACATTGTCGTATTGCCATTATTATTAAACCCGTTAGTAGAAATGATTTTCCAACAACTACTACTAAATTTGAACATTTCATTTATATGTATTTTTACAGTATTTATAGTTTATAGTTTATTAGATTAGGTACCGCCTAAGTCAGTCATTCATTTGTCACATTATGTACAAGATTACCAATAAATGCCATTTCTTTCAATGGAGTGTCAGTGGCTGACCATTGGAAAGTCTTATTGACGCCATTATAAATTAGTAGATTACCAAACTTGTCAAAATCAACAATTATGAAATCAATGATAGACCATTCTGACACTATTGTAATAGCAGACTTGAGGCCCAGATCAAAGAGTTTCGGCCAGGTAAGATTCGTAACCCTGTAATTGAAGTCTCCAGGTCCTAAAAAAATCCCTACAACTTTGCGTCCAACGAAATAGGATTGAGTGTCTCTGAAATGCAATTTCCTGATTAATTACTTCTGTCACCAAAAGTACGTCTTTAGAGTCCCTTTTCGCCTCTCAAGATCAATTTCGGTAGTATGTTGTGTGATTACTTAATTCCACGGCTAGTGGGCAGGGACCCTCATAAAGATAAGACGGGAATGAGTGGGGCTCTTCTTAATTTATGAACAAGTGTCCTCTCGGGAGCCCCTTCATGTAGCCACGCTCTTACACGGATATCGCGACGTATAATAAAGTCTTACTGATGTTTATCTTCGTTTTTTATCTTAATGCCTTACATCGGACCCTTAAAATAGATTTTGGTTTTAAGTTGTGATGGTGGTAGTTTGTGTAAGGGTCTTGGAAGATGTGACCGGAATATGTTTTTATGAAAATATATTGAAATTGTTAACAAGGGATGGGGTTGGTGTTTCCCTACTCAGTTAGCCATCCGGGAAACCATCCAAACTCAAACGCAAAGCATTTATTTCAATTAAACCATTTACAGGCACTTTTGAATTGTCAAAAAGTCGATCAGTTGGAAAGTTGAAGCTAGTTGCCCATTCCAAAACGTAGATCTCTATGGAGAAGAACGGGCAAGAAACTTCACGGACACTCTTTTAAAATCAAGTTGAATATTACAAAATCTTGGGAACATTATTCTTGTTGCTTCTGTATGTGAGAACAATGTAAAAATATATATATATATAAACAATTCTAAATACAAGATAAAAATAAGCCCTGGAAATTAGGAGATGACCAGTCTCAACCGACAGCGCCCGTTCACGAACTTGACGCGTGGATCAGCACCATCCAGCTCAACCATTTTGTAGGGAACCGAATGATCCAACGATCTGATGAACATTTGGCGACTGTATTTCAAAATTTAACACTACTAGTATTTACCAAGGATGGTTATACGTCACGGCTTTCTACCTGTTTTGTTTTTTTTTTTTTTCTGGGTGGGAAATAATCAAATAACTTCTCCCGCTCTGGGTGGAGCGGGAGGGCGTGTCAGACTTTTACTGACTAAAACCCACCCGTGTTCCCTCACTTGCCTGTGTGCCAGGGGCCACGGTATCTCTTTCGAACAACCCGCACCCCTGGCAGGCATCGGCCCTTGTGGACCCCATCAGTTGGTGCTGACATCTCTTTGAGGCGCGCGTGGAACACAACGCGCCGTCGACCCGGGCTTGGTCCTTACCGGACAGCGAGCTACCCATTATTCGCCGTCCGCAAGCCCGTGCCTACGGTGGCCGGGAATCAGCCTGGGATTCCCGATGCCCAGGGCGTCTCCTGCGAAGGCCACGGCTGTGAGGGCGCATGTACTGCATCTCCCTCACGTGCGCCGCCTCCCTCTTTGCGAGCATAACTGCTTCGCTGAAGGAGGCGACTGCCAGCCATGCCCTCTCGCTCCGTACCATGGCCTGGACCAGGGTCGGACGCGAGAGATCGCCTCCGCCGATTAACTTCACGAGGACACGGCGGTGCTCCGCCCAAGCCAGGCAGACCTCCACCGTATGCTCCACCGTGTCCTCTGGGCGATCTTCGCAATGGACACACCCGGGCGTTTCCTCCCGCCCTATCCGAAACAGGAACCTCCCGAAACAGCCATGTCCGGTGAAGACCTGTGTCAGGCGGAAGGTGAGGACGCCATGCCGCCTCTCAAGCCACTCCTCAAAGAGGGGACTTACCGCCGCAATTGCGGCGTGCCCAGCTTTCTACCTGTTTCTAACGCATCATTAAATAGTTTATGATATGATGGCTGCGTTGTTGGTACATAGAAATCGAAACAGTAGTTTTATGGCTACATTCTGAAAAATTCCAAAAGTGAATGAAAAAAAGAAAATTGCCACCATTATTTTTTAAATTCTTCATTCTCTAGTAAGTCCCTTTGTCGCCTTCTACGACACCCACGGGAAGAAATAGGATGGTGCTATTATTTTACGTAAGGCAACATGAGGCAGTTAAGTCATATTATTTCTAGCTATCACCGTCTTTGTTTTGCTCAACGAAAGATTCCGAAGCTTCTTCTAATCTTCAACAATGTTCAGTGAAAACAAGATATTTGAAACTAATGACCCGTGAAAAGTCGTAGGTACCGTGTATAACTGGAAGTTTGGCGAAAGTACAAGTTTGGAAGCTTTATCACACAGTTCTGCTTCCAAGTTAAATCGGCAGAAAGTTAAAGTATGTGGACAGATCGTAACATATAAGTTAGCGGTTCTGGTCATAAAATATTTGTACATAACTTTCTACCTACCATAGACCTCTGAATAATTTTAAGGGATATTGGTAATCTGTTGGTTCAAATGTTGGAAAAATATCTGCTCAGCAACGTATACAAGGTGTAATTTTTATCACCGTTAACCTCATAAGGGGTCATTGTACTCATCATTATGAACAACTTTTACTATGAGCCCAAACCTGAAATCGCGAAAATAAAATCAGCTGTTCATTACATTTTGACGAGTTATGCGAACATAAATGTAGGGAACAGCTGATTATATTTTGATGGATGGCTGATTGAGTAACTTCTTACTGAATGAATTTTTCTAACGTCATTTTTAACCAGTATGTATGGGTGCCAGGTAGTTAAAAGGTAGCTTAGTAGTTACAATTATTTAGTTTTCTTCAGTAATTATATATTTAGTAAACAATTAATCATCATTGTAAGAAAGTCTAACAGGAACGAAGGCTTATTTTATTTTATTAACCGTCGACAAAACGGAGGAAGTTCTCAAGTCAACGCGTATATATTTTTTTAAGTGCGCATAACTTTTTTACAGAGTAGTTCGATTTTGATAATTGTTTTTTTATTGAAAAGGGTATATCCCGAAGTTGGTCCCATAAAAATTTGGAAAAAAATCCAACCCTAAGGGTAGGAAAACAGGGGATGATTGATTGTTCACTCATAGATTTTCTTAATGCGTGTTTCGTAATGAGTTACACAACTATTACAAAAAGTAATAAAAAATTAACCATTTAGTAATCAGTAGATTAGAGCCACAAAAAATTATAAAATAAAAACTTTTTAACAAAAAATTAAACCGCCGAAAAAACTGAAAAACAAATATAATAAACCTTTTTTGTTTAATCTTAATAACTAAGTTCGGAATTCGGTAACTTTGGATATGTATTTTAATTGTATGTCACCGCCTTCCGAACTCACGTTATTAAAGTTAAACAAAAAAGGTTAACGGCCCCACCAGTTGGTGCTGACATCTCTTGGAGGCGCGCGTGGAACACAATGCGCCGTCGACCCGGGCTTGGTCCTTACCGGACAGCGAGCTACCCATTACTCGCCGAGCGCCATTGGGTCACCAATGCTCGCTGTTGACCACCTAATAACATTAAAATAACGAAAACGGTATCATTTTAGATACCACTTTTCGATGAAAGGCAACCATACATCATAACTTTAAACAAACAGCGGACGTAAGTACATAAGAAGTTAACTTATCTACTTGCAATGATAACTCGCATCCTTTCAGTGGTTTTAATCTTACTTGGATTAAGGAAACAGCGAGTGAAGTTTCATATGTTCTGTAGAAGACGCCCGTGGGATACGATTGAAGAAGTTAAGTTCCTTAATTAATTACTGACAATGTTCTAGTGAGGTTTCAGCGTTTGTTGTGTGTATTATAGATAAAGAGATGACGAGGCCGGGTAACGCGAGGGCTGGTGGGAGGTGGTGCGGAAAAAAGTGTTCCTGGAAGGGCCTTTGCCCAGCAGTGGACAGAATGGCTAACTAAAAAAAATATTAAAGTATCAAAACCATTCTCTTATATTATTGTTGACAGCCCACGATTATTAACAGGTACTTATTAATCCTGCCAGCTAGATGAGACTAGTCGAAGTTGGATCGACTTGGTTCTTCAAAGACGTGTACTGCTATGGTGAAGTGTGCATCGCAAGACTGAAAGCTAATCCAAAAACAACTGATCATTGTACAAGAACGTCAAAAAACCAAATTAATAACATTTTCTCAAGGTGCACACTTAATTCCGTCCTCCAATTAGCGAGTAGATGTCATCTTTCGCGTCTCATTTATCCGGATTAGTCTTGTCGAGGGCGGCCGGGGCCGGTTACAGCCGGTTACAGCCGGTTATAGCCGGTTATTGCCAGTAAAGCGCGTCTTGCTGGCTAATAGAGGTAGTGCTCTTAATTGAAGCCCTTCGCTTCTATGTATGTTATCATTGTGCCCAATATTCTCTAAGCTCGTTGTTTTCCAAGTAAGTTTTATGCGAGCAATGTAATTAATGTAAGTAATTAGATAATATATGTATATATATTTTTTAGGAAGAGGATTTGTCTTCGTTTGATATTATTTTACATACATAGGCAGTATTAGCTGTTTTGGGTTTTAACTTAAATACGCCAGTCATTGAACTGTCAACCATTACCAACCACCAGTCACTAGTTCATTTTTCATAAAACGGGCACATAGTGATAACTTAAAATCAATTACTTATGTAACGGAAATATTTGACCAATGACTACAATAAAATCCGCTCGAGCCGCAAACTGAAAGACTAGTAATTAAATAATGAATCACTGAAAACTGTAAAGCTTAAACCGTGATGAAATTAATCCACCTATCGGTTACGAAAGTCCCGCTGAAGCAATTTTTACAGCGAGTGCGGCACGCTTTAAAATAAATTAACTGGGACACGTTTAATATTAAATTAAAATGACAGCAATTTCGGATACAAAGCGTCGTTTAATGCAAATGTTGCAACTATTGTGTCTGTGATTTATACCTGGAGCCACTACACATTATTTAAAATGCTCGTAAAAACCGTCCCAGATTACAGCGACCAGCATTTGTGTCACATAAAAGGCTAGTAATAGCCGCTGTAAATATTGTTAGTATTCGTACACGATGTCTGGGTCATTTCTCCTGAATTGTGGTCGCACATATGCCACGTATCTCGCGAACTATCATTTTTTTGCGGGCATTACCGGCTTTTTGTTGTAATAAAAGTCAGCTTACATTATTTTGATGGAAGACTCTCAGGACGAGATTGAACTTTTTGGATTGTACCATTTTTTTGGAAGTGGACACGTTTGTGACAGGGTAACATATCTTCGTGTAAGCACCACGTTGGAGTTACTCTAGTGTGTTATGAGTAATGGCAGTATCAATTGTTGAAGACAGTGACAAATCATTGCTATCTAGAACATTGAAACTAGAGATTTCTAAGTGACACAGGTAGAATGAGGTCCATTATGTTGGTATAACATTCAGAAATTCTGCCCTCTTCAATAAAATGGCATATACTAGGTATCTGCTGATTGGACTTGTACATGTCGTTTTGAAGAACAGTCATTAACAGATATTAGATGAGCACCTTAAAAATAAGGAAGAAAAAGGTTATGAGAGTCATATTTAAGTTCAAGACCAATATACGCTATCCCAACACTTTCTAAGACCGTAATCTGGAAGCTCACACCGCGATTGATACTTAAACTGGCGATAATATCTTCTATGACAGTTTGTGTGGCCATAAACGAAGCGATAACCACTCCACAAATACCGTTCAGAAGGGGATGATCATCGAATGGAAGCCACCCGCCGAGCAAACGATAGCAGGACTGACCGCTTAAAGTCTACTTTAAGTATTGTCTCGACTGGTCCGACAGGCTAATTGGTCGTTTTCAATTTTATTTTGACAATACGAATGTGGTTTGGCAATAATTACTAAAGGAATAGGGAATTGTGGTCATAGAAAAATATTTTATTTGTGACACGCACAGGAAATATAAATAGTACAAAGGCGCTTTTAAAACTAACATAATTGCTTCTTTTTTGTGGATAGATAAACAAAGATATAAAAAACATGTACGATGCCAAAAAGGTAAATATATCTCAGCATAATTCTGCGATGTTAAAAAATAAATACCTCAGGACCAATATCTAATCAATGTTTTAAAATTTCCGTTTTTTGGCTTTAAAGATGATGTTTGCAAGACACAGTTACTAGTGACAGTTAATACATGGACTCATATTCAGAGCTCTGTAGCTTCATACAACAATCAAATGAAGTCTGCATGATCAGAAATATTCTCCTTGATGAGATCTTTCTATTGGTACCTATATATCTTAACGCTATTGGGCTTCGGAGCAGAATAGCCTAATATCCTTCCCCGGAAACAATACAGTACGAATCTATTCCCAATAAGCCGCCTTATGGGTTCTACTTCAACAAGTATTAACTAGTTTTGAACCGAGCAACTGTATTTTAAAATTCAACCCTTTACAAACTAAAGGAGGTTTAACCCGAACTCCGTTGTTTCGCTCCCAGCTGCCGCTTGCAACATTGTTTCACATTCAAACATCGTGTAATTTAATTTATATTAACGCTGTAATAAGATTAGCTTTAATTTAAGCGTCCTGTGTAAATACTTTGATCTCGTTAGCATTGTCGCGTTGTGTTTATTAACCCAGTTATAATAGAAGACGGGAATCTCCGGCTAGCTACAAGTAAGTCATAGTTGGAAACAAAAGGTAAATTGTTATTACATTTTGCCGTTCATAAGCCAGTCATTATCATCAGCCAATTTAATTTAACTTGCCCAGGAGATACAGAAACACGATACAACGGTTGATTGGTGTTAGTTTGACGAGATGCACACTGCAGTGCGTGCGTAGCGCGCGACACGCGTGCTTGTATTGTAAGACCAGAATTATGATCGTAAAGTAGCGTTGTGTAGTTTCTACATAATCCCATTGGAAAAATGCCTAAACCTAGAATTCAAAGACCTATTCAATGATTACCCACTTGACATTGTACGTTCGAATTTATTTTTTTCTCTTTCACCTTATGGTGTCTTACTGTCGCCATATTGAATTTTGATTACTGGAAACTCTTTAGTGACACTTGCAAGATTAAGACAAATAGATTGACGTAAGAATCTTCAAATATGGCCCACGCGTTTGGTCACACAAAGGAACAAACATACATACACACATAAGCTGACAAACACATTACCATCCTTTGCGTCGCATCCAGGTACAAAGGCGCCAGTTTATGTATGTTTGTGTGATAGAGCTGGAAGCTAATTATATCCAGCAGCCAGTACCTAAAATGAAGAATCATTATACTTCCCAAAAACTGGCAAAATAACGAAGGAATTTCACTGTCTACACAGCTACACACGGACAAAACAATATAAAGCCACTCTAAAAACAGATTAGTATTTCAGTATTCCGCAGTGAGGACTCATTTTAAAGTCTCAGCGGGGCCATATGTCGGTGGCAACCGGGCGTGAAGCCGTAGCCAGTGTAGCAGAGTTACCTGTCTGGTCCACTTAGAGCACATCGGCCGTGAAGCGCTGTGTCGCTGTAAAGCACTCATTAATTTTGTACGTGAGAATTAAGAAGAATTTGATAAGAAGCTGGATAATAATGTTTGTGGTGGTAATTGTTATGAACAAAAAAGTGTTGAGATGGAATTTTTTCAGCTAATTTCATAATGTCTGTTGATATCTCTAGGAAAAAACCAAAATGCTCAGATGAGGCGGTGGCAGAAATATGAATAAGTAGCCGTACCGGTCGATCGATCAGGTTAAGCTACGTTTTCCGCGGTTTATCCGTGGATTGGCGACCATCTTTACACACCAAAACCTCTTCGTTCCTTGGAAAGCCGTTGGTCCCGGTTGTCATTCAGGGATCTTTGTCAGTCATTACGGGTCGTTAGAAGCCAGAAAGTCTGTCAACCAGTCATACCAAGGGGTATGGTATTAC
This sequence comes from Polymixis lichenea, assembly GCA_949091785.1. Classification (NCBI taxonomy): domain Eukaryota; kingdom Metazoa; phylum Arthropoda; class Insecta; order Lepidoptera; family Noctuidae; genus Polymixis; species Polymixis lichenea. Next base: position 1,691,945 of record OX420939.1, on the reverse strand, counting down.
CCAGTAACTGGATTGAGGACGACAGATAGGCAGTCGCTCCATGTTAAATTATTCAGATGCATCCGGTTAAACTGTAAGCCGACCCCGACATAGTTGGGAAAAGACTAGACAGATTGCTTGAGTGGTATCTACCCAGGTGACGGGCTCTTTCACAATAAGCTTTAGTAAGTAGTTAAATATTTATTAATAGTTCCGTGGTAGTGGTGCCCGACGTAAAATAATAGCACCATCCCGTTTCTTCCCGTGGGTGTCGTAGAAGGCGAGTAAGGGACTTACTAGAGAATGGGCAACAGCGTTCTCTATGCATTTTACCACCATACTGCGATCGCCAACCCGCCTGCCTAGCGTGGCGATTATGGCAAAACTCACCTTTTCGGGGAGGCCTATTTCCAGCAGTGGACGTCTTTCGGCTGAAATGATGATGAGTATTTAATACTATTTCCACGATCTACATATTTGAAATCAAAATAGAAGAAACAATTTATATTACGTTTGTAATGCCTTCGGATTTCATTAGATACCGCAATCCGCTCACTAAATTCAAGTTCCATGTCAAAGAACTTAAGCACGCTAAGTGTTTTATTGTCTCGAGTGTAAATACATCTATTATCCCCACTTTAGTTCTTAAGCGTAATGTTATTAAGTTTCTACTTGACAAAACATAAGACTCACGTAATGCTTTTCCATATTGAGAGTAGTTAGAAGGATTAATCCTGCCATTTTTTTTTAGATGCCAAAACAAACAAACTTCATGGCGACAGCTTTCTCGTAGTTTGAATCAATTTAAAAAGTGTAAAAAATAATTAATTTGTGGGGAAAAAATAATAACATAGTCAGCCTATAGGTACCTAATGTTCTCACAGGCTTTCAATCTATGTGAGGCATTACGCGTGCCCAGTGCGGATTGGTGGATGTCACATGTCTTCGAATCTTTGGTTCTAGGCCACGCTGGTTTCCTCACGATGTTTTCTTTCACCGTTTTGAGAGCAGTGGTATGACATAATTTACACAAAGCAATGCGCCTGTCAGAGTTCGAATCCATAAGCTCGTAAGTCGCAGCCGTTAATAATTAATTAATGTGTGTGTGTGTGTGTGGGTGTGTTGTGGGTGTGTGTGTGTGCGTGTGTGTGAGGGTTAAAGTATATTTTAAGAAAAAAATCATAAATTAGTATTGTAAAAGAATTTTGAATTAAGTGAAATATAGAAAATAATTTAAAGTAGATTTAATTTAGGAAAGATATAGACAACGCTTGCGATTTAATAAACAGCTTGTAAATGAAGGCAAACGGTCAGCTATAATGACATGTAAAATGATTTGAACGGCAGCTTTTATTTCCTCAGCCAATTACAACGCATAAATATAACAGTCTGTTAGCTCATTTTGTATGGCTTAGGATCTCAGAAACCGGATGGCAAAAATTCCTAAATCTGAATTTCAAAAAGTTTTGATCTAGCTTTACATAGATCATCATAATCATATCAGCCTATAATGTTTCCACTGCTGGGACACAAGCCTGCTCTCTCCATGAGGGAGTGGGCTGTAATCTACCACTTGGGCCTAAAGTGGGTTGGTAGATGTCACATATCTTCTATTTCTTGGTTCTAGGACAGGGTTCCTCACTTTGTCCTTCACCGTTTTGAGAGCAATGGCGATGAAAATTATAAATTACTAGCTGACCCGACAGACGTTTTCCTGTCTTTACTATGAATATTGAATTCGCATTATATATAGATATATATGTTACGCGTAATTTTTTCTATTTTTTTCTTCATAAGAACTTATCTCCTGACAATAAAAAACACAAAAAAAATCATGATCAAAATTGGTCCAACCGTTCACGTGTGATGCCGTGACCTAGGGAAATAGGGATTCATTTATACACCGTAACATTTCAGCCGTCTTACAACGGCAGCCCACTTCATGTATCCAATGACTACTAATCATTTATTAAAACAAAATTTTTTTTGAACATAAGCATAAATAAATGATACGTAAACATTATTAACAGGAGGGTGTTTCATAATTCTAAAGCATTATTTATTTTCCTTTGTACCTATTGTCTTAATTAATTGTAACAATGTTTTAATCGTTCCGTGTGGTGCCGGACGTAAAAGAATAGCACCATCCCATTTCTTCCCGTGGGTGTCGTAGAAGGCGACTAAGGGACTTACTAGAGAATGGGCAGCAGCGTTCTCTATGCCTTTGACCACCATACTGCGATCGCCAACCCACCTGCCAAGCGTGACGATTATGGCAAATCCCTCCATTTTGGGGGAGGTTATGTCCAGCAGTGGACGTCTTTCGGCTGATACGATGATGATGATGATGTTTTAATCGCGCCTAGACGTATTTTATGACGGATACATTGATTGGACCATCTTTGTAAGACGACTAAAATGTCACGGTGTATATAAAACCCCTTATTTATAAACGCTGCCTAAAGTTAAGTTATGATTAGCGACTATTTATTTATCCATACATTTTTTGACGTTTAAACATCTCTAAACTTTAATCATCGTTTATGAATATACCCCATATATTTATACACAAGGTAAAGCGTCTGCCTGGGTTCGCACCCACGACCTACACATTTTTGACAGATAAGGAATGGAACAGATCTCGTTTAAAAAGTTAAAATCAGTCAGTAAAACTTTAATATAATGAGTAGGTACACTCAAGGCCAGCCGTTCATGCTCTCTCATTGCTCCATTCCACTGAAATGATTTCACAGTTCGGATACAGGGACTAATAACAGTAGATATTTTAATTAACCATTTGGTGTAATGTGAGCCCGTATCCAGTCGCCAAATAGCGGTGCCCACCATTATTTTGACAATGGTGGCGCAAACGAGCGCCAACTATTACTTAGCTGGTACACATTATAGCGTATCTGCGATGTACCTAACTTGTTTATAGCTTTGTACCTATCTATTTTGTGTAACTTTAGTACCTATCTATCGTTAGACTACAAATGGAAACGGTGGAGAGAAGATAGGTTGCTGGAGATCGTCTAAGCTTATTTTACTTATTTATTTAATGAACTACTTACATCTGCGGGTCTAAAAAGGCCACATTAAGCAATTCCTCCAAAACTGATTCATGTCCTGAATTCCCCTATGATTCTGCTATTTGACATTTTACTTTAATAAAGCAATTCATAATTTGGTGACCATTTTACGAATTTCCATACAAAACTGTCAAAAAGATGAATTGCGTGCTGTCAACGCAGATAATATTATGAATTGTCAGTTTGTGACAATTTCACGATTTTAAATATGATTCATAATATGATCATAATTATTATGATTCTGCCAAAGTGACCTTTTTAGAACCCCTGATATACCGTTACAGGATGAGCCCAACGCGATAAATGCGCTTATAACTAACAGCTATAAAACTATCTATACAAGTTCCACAGGACAGCACAAAGGAAAGCTAGTGATGAATGTGAAGTGCTACTAATGTGTGGTTTTTTATAATTACATATGTTATATATATTTTTATATATATTGTATATATTTTTCACGTGACCAAAGAGCTGGCCTGTTCTTAGGTCAAAGAATCAGCATTGCCATCCAACGTGGCAACGCTGCCAGCCTTTTGGGCACTTTTCCCACTGACAGCGATGCGGACGAATTCTTTGATGCCCAGTAAGCTAATCCCTTTTTTACTTTATATACTTGTTCGTAATGTCTAGTTATTTAATTTAATTATGATATATTTAAAAATAAATTGTATGTTAGTCTATAAGGTATTTATATTATGGTCTTTGTAGCCTGAATTAAATAATATATTATAGTCAATGCATTCCTTAAGATTAAAATTAACACATAATAAACACCACGACTGTAATACCTAGGTTACGCAGAGGTTTGACCATAGTTCACACAAATAGCTTATGTAACCGGACAAGCCTACATAATTGTTATCAACCGGGCACAAATCAAGACTGCGGACTGCGGACTGCTGCCACATTAAAATTATAAAGTTCTAGTTCGCCCGCGACTTCGTCTGCGTGAATTTCGAAGATACAGCCCCTAAGTATTACTCGCTGATGTTTGTAGCTTTTTATATAAGACAGAATTTTATAAAATTTAATTTAGATAGGTATCTAAGTTAAATAGGTTTTTAACTTAAAGGTGCCCTGCCCTGTATACAATGTTTGAGGTTGTTTTATTTTCCGATAACAAAATAATCTGGTTATCGGTTGATCCAACTCGTGATAATCGCAACATAGAACTGCCCATAGGTAAAACATTATTTTCGTAGGTCAATGCCAACCAAAGAGCATATTTGTCCCTGGGACTTGCTAATTAATAGTCAGGGGTCATTTAAACGGGAATCTGGTGTCGCTTGAACGATATAGGCAGCTCCGTGGGAATGATTGGAAGCTTCGGGATCTGCGCTAGCTGGCCAGCTCCTGGTCCGATGAGAATGGTCGCTGTAATTAAGTTGTCTTTTAAATCATTCACCGACTTCAAAAAGGAGAAGATTCTCAATACATCGGAACCTTTTTTTTTCTTTTTTTTGTATGTTCCCCGATTACTCGAAGATGGCTGGACCGATTTGGATTTTTTTTTTGTTTGAAAGGGTATACATACTTCCCAGGTGGTCCCATGATCATCAAGTCAGGATCTGATGATGGGATCCTGGAAAAATAGAGAGAACTCTTCAAATTTAATAGGCACACTTGAAGCGATTTGAGTAGTTTTTGGAAGAGTACTTTCGCGGAGTGGTCCCATTTCAATTTTGTGAAAATCTGATGAAGAACTTCGGAGATAGGCAACGGAACTTCTCAATAAATGATAGCAAATGGGCTAGAATTGCTGAAATCTCATGTCTATCTATTGTTTATACCAGTTCATAACTTAACATCACGCCGGGACGCTGTGAAGGGGTAAACACACGTGAACCACTAAAAAGTGAAAAATAAAGACTTTTTTTTGCAAAAAAAAAACAACCGACTCCCAACAAAACACTAAAAAGTGAAAAATAACTTTAATTTCGGAAGGCGGTGACAAAAAATTAAAATACGTACCTATCCAAACTCACCGACTACCGAAATTAATGTTAAATTTTCAGTGTTTTTTTGGAGGTCGTTTGTTTTTTTTTTTTTGAAAAAAGTTCTTTATTAGTAGGCTTGTGCCATTGCACAGATTAGGTGGGCAAAAATTTCTTAAAATCGTGATAGGCTTTCGGATTTATGTCGTGATACGTGATAGGCAGTTCGTGAGGTGGCAGTCTGGATAGAATTAAGGAATTTATAAATTCTTGCGGATAGTGGACTGCATCTTCAATATTCCACACTGTATCAATGGACTTGTAGATTTTGACTTGCCCGGGGACTTTTTGTAACATTAAATTATTGATTTCATTGACTGTATCGTTCCTAGGTGAGACGATAGCCCTAGAACAGAGCTAATGAATGTCTCTGTTAAGTACATATTACGATTTGTACGGGTATTTGACATAAAGCGTCTGTCCATATAACCTCCACAGCCCACTTACAGAGTAATACGACACTCCTTACAATTGGTTGTCAGACTTTTAGGCTTCTGACTACCTCAATAAATAAAAAGATAAATTACACCAGTTTGATCTAATCTGGGAGAAGCTTTGCTCTGCAATATTATCTATAGATACCTATGATAGCCTTATGCCTTTGTGTCGTTGTAAATTATTTAACTTTTCGTAGCAGACACCATAAATAGGAGTACACCTGAAGCTGTCTGGTGGCCACCTTTATTTAAGTACACCCCGTATCCCACAATGCCGAGGTACTTAATAATCATAGTGACAATGTGGAACCAATGTACAAACGGCTACACACCAAGCGATATATTTCCAGTATAAGCTAATCTCGCGTTGTATAGGATTTCCGTACAGTGCGACTTTAGCGTAAACTGTAAATGTGTAGCCGTGCATACCATGACTCATAGAGCTCATGTTGAAGAGATGGATCGAACACTTAAGGACTTGAGGAACTCAGTCGCTGTCATGGGTGGTGTCACTTTTATTTTACTGGTGACTTTCGGCAGACACAAAAGAGACACGTGCGGAAATCATCAAGGCGTGTCTAAAATCATCGCCCCTATGGAGTATAATTCAAACCCTAAATTTACGCACTAACAAAGAGCCCACCTTAAATACGGATAACGATTTTCCACAACAGCTGCCTAAAGTTGGAGAAGGGTCTTTTCTTCTCCAACCTTGGGCGCTAACGCTGCGGAAATCATTATAAATGAGAGTCTGGGTCGTATAGTTCACAGTCTACAGCAACTTATAGATGAACTGCATCTATAAGTTGCAGCGACTGAGTTTCTCAAGTCCTTAAGAACACTTAAGGACTTGAGAAACTCAGTCGCTGCAGCTTCAACATGAGCTCTGTGAGTCATGGTACATTCGTTCCTTATTATCAGCGACGTATCTTGTAACAACTGACTAAGGGGCCCATGTTTGGATATCGAACATTGCTCTGTCGCTCCAATGAAACTGTCAGTGGGTGAAGGTAGAGTGTGTAGATTTACCGTCGCTCAATAAAGTAGCTGCAATCCCTGAAGTAGCCACTGCCAAAGCTATTTTTCCGGATTGCCTAACATGTGCTAATATTAAATTAGCGAGTAATGTTTTGCCTGTGCCACCTGGGGCGTCCAAAAAATTTGTTTTCCTTTCTTGTTCGTTACGCTGTCAATAATGCATCAAAAGCCTGTTTTTGATCTGTGACTTACTTCAGCAAATTTGTTTTACAAAAGTAGCTAATTCACTGATGTTGTACAGATTTAACAACATTAATGTTTGGTTTTGTTTGGTTGTTTTGGTTATCCAAACGTAAGTAAACTTTTTGACTACATAAAAGCTACTATACCTGCTAAAATATAAAAGATAGAAATATGGTATCGGGCAGTTTTTTGTAGAACTATCTAAGGCCGACCAAGTTGCCTTACATTATTTCAATTATATACAACTGTTTAGACAGCGTATGCAAATAACTCTGTTTTAATCCGCCTGGTTAGACAAACATTGTGATAGTTCGGCTAATAGGTAGGTATGCAAGATATAAATATAATTTATAGTCTATAGCACTCACAAATAATGCAGCTTTCAACCAGTGAAAAAAGTTTAGAATTGGATTCCGGAGATTACCCCTACATACAAACTTACAAACATACAAACAAATTTTACCTCTTTATAATATGAGTATAGATTTAAACGCAAAACGTTTGTGGTTATGTAGAAAAGCCCAAAAATAGCTGGCAAAATCAATTAAATGCTAAACGTGCATAATAAAAAAAGTAATTTTAAATTGGCAACATTATAGCTCGATGAAGCACCTATAAACAGATTACCTTCACCTCGTTCAATACGATAGAACAGCTTTCCACGACACAGCGGAAAATATGTAAATTTTATGTAGGTACGTAATTAATTTCATCATCCGAATAATAGCGCATAATGATATCATTTGAAACGCTCACACCCTCTTCGAGATTATTAATTTTGTCAGCGGCCATTACACACTTCATGAACCTTTTAATATACAGGGAGAGTTATTAAACTGGCGTTACTGAATACTCTATAGTAGAAGGATTCGTGGTCGAAAATCCAAATATTTTTTCTAAAAGCTTCTCTTGTAGGTAGGTCCCCTACTATTCGTGATTTACATACCCTTGTGCTCAAAATAGCCCATCATATTACGCATAGGTACCTACTCACAGTCATTTATTCAGTAACAATGATTTTTTAAATCTGAATTTATCTAAAACATAAACTTTAAAATAACATATCAGTTATCAACTTAACACACAGAATAAAAACATACAATATTGATTCTAATTGAATTAAGTAGGTACATAAATCATACAATATATTTAATTTAAATCACATAAGAATTACAAATATTCAATGGCGTAACATTTTTTCAATAAACCACATAGGTACTTCTATATTTTTTTGTAAATGTTTAAAAAAGTACTGCGGCCTATCTACTTCTTAAATCTTTAAATGCAGTTTTGCAAGCTTGAGAAGCTAACCGTAGAAGTTTGGTGAATTCTCAGCTAGCTGTCATTACTGCCATTGTGATCGCTGTTCAAAAACTCCATCCTGCATAATATAGCTTAATTAATTAATTCGGTGAAGCACTCCAGTATTAGTTTAATGTCTTTTAATATATAGGTAGCACAAGCTTTGTATTCTTCGTTGAAAATAGAGAATAATGATTAAAATTTATTATTCTGTCATATTTATTTGAAGCTAGAGAGAACCTCAGTCTTCGTTGGCTTCAGAGGCTAAAGGGCAACGTGAAAACATTTCAATTAGGGGTAATCTTCGTATAAACTGATCCGATTACAAAAAAAATATTGTAGGTATTAGAAGAAAATTTATTTGTTGTTATTTATTAAATTGTAAAAGAATTACAAGTATTAATCATAGGGTAAGTATGCCTATTTTACGTTAATGCAAGAAATTTCAGGTGGTCGCGAATAGTGTCCCCTATTTTTCAACATACGTCATCATCTGCCTAGCCTTTTCCCAACTATGTTAGGGTCAGCTTCCAGTCTAACCGGATACAGCTGAATACCAGTATCTTACATGGAGCGACTACCTATCTGATCATAAGTTATACAATAAAATTCCAAAGCGGAAATCGCTTGTACATTTGTACAAGCAATTCTACATACACACCTAACATAAAAACTCAAACGCCCAACGAATCTGCCGCAGCCAACAATGATATCCGCGTTTAACAAACGAAGTCGACAAACCCTACACAATTAGACTTCAGTAATAACAGCACAAGTCAGAGATACGTTAAATAAAAACCAGACAAGTGCATGTTGGACTCCGCATTCTTAAAGTGTTTACGTGTGGAGTGTGTTGATTTTACTGAACAAAAACTGATTGCGGTTGTAAACGATTGACCTATGTAGGTACATACCAATAACAAAGTCACTAAGAAACATAAAACATTACACTTAATCTTTTTAATATTTTATACGTTCATAAAATCTTTTTTTTGGGCATTACTCTGTTCTACGGGTTCCGTTTTCGCCATTTGGCTACGAGACCCTCAGAAGACAAGGGTGCTCGCAAAGGTTAGGATTGCCACACACCTTTCAACTTATGAATGTCGTGCGGTGCGAGGGGGCGGGTGTTCCTAGGGGTCATGACCCCCCCAAAGCTTTTATAAATATATTTTTTTCGAAAATATAATACATTTTCTTATTACTATGTAGGTAGTCTTTGTCTGTGACCCCTCCCCCAAAGTTTTTGGCTGCGACCGCGCCTGTGTCGTGGCCACCCCTGTCTTCACTCCTGAAGATTATCATTCGAAAGTCGGAAGGAACTCAATTTTAATCCAGTTTCTTGAAATTTCTGAAACCTGGCGCTCTATTGTCACCACAATGAACCGTTTTATGAATAGGGAGGAACTCCTAAACAATAATTTGAGTGATGACTGCCTTGTTTGTCTAGTGATCTGAGCATGTGGTAATGGGTTCGATTCCCAAGTCGGGCAAAGTGTAATTCGGTTTTTCCCTCTGCAATTTCTCAGTAGCAGCTCATAGTCTAGATTTGAGCCCATTTGATGGCAATGGGCTCCCCCCCTATTACATGGGATTGAACATACCTGGTGAAATATGGGTGAACCTATCGTAGGTACACCATTGCCTAACCCTTTAATAACAAGCGTGATGTTTGGGGACCCATAAGCTCCCTCTTAATTTGGTAATCGCCCGTAAGTAATCATATAGGTACTTACCTACTTACGATACGAAATAGTTATCGTGCTACGATGATAAAGCAAATGTTCTCAATGCTGTCCCGTCCCTTACCTAAGAATTGAAAAGAAAAGTACGAAAACGAAATTACGAAAGCCATTCCTACTGTCAGTGTGTTACACAATTAGCCCGCCGTAGCTACTTTACCAACAGTGTATGTCCTGTTTAAAGGTCCTTTGACATTGAAATCACATTCAGTCGACAGTGACGCAGTCAGTTTGCCTGTGGTGGCATCAAAGCCGACACTAATTGCACGAAGTGTGACAAGGCTGTCGGCCATTGGATTTTGTCGGGCCAAGTTTACGTGCTTGCTTGTTTACGTGTTTCCTTTGTCCAAAGGCGTATCAAAATCTATCCAGATTATTTGCATTTTGTAAAATTCAAATTAGAAGCTGAACTTATTAAGCTATTCATTGGCAATGTTGGAACAAGTTAAACATTAACAGCGGCCAATCGCGCTGCGGCTGCATTGAATAGTGCGGTGCTTAGTTGTTATTGTTGGTGATCGAGGATCGAGTCAATTTTGCAGCGAGCCAAATCGAAACCACCACTATTTAGTACTTTACTGGGCTGTTCTATACGAATATCACGTGTTGTGGAGATAATTGAGCGCTTAAAGCGCTTAGTAGGTTTTGGTGCAGTGAGCATTATTGTTTCGGGGAGGTATTTCGGAATGTTGCTTAGCTGGCATTTATGTACTTAGGTAATAGAGGTAGAGCTCCTTGTGAAACGCCTTAGGTAGGTAGGCAGGTACTCAAGTATAACACCATACCTACTAATGCATGTGCTATTTTACAGTAGGTTAGGTAAACAGTTAAATAACGTTAGCGCCTGTACAGACGCCAGCACATCAAGCTACTCCAAACTGTCAAATTTTCCCATTTGGACATGAACCTTATGCTTACGATAAAAAGTTGAAAATCTATCAAAGAAATTTGACAGATTGGGGTAGCTTGATGTGCTAGCGTCTGTACCTATTCCCCGATGAATTAAAATCAGGTGTTTGAAACTTTTGAACATATTAGGCCTGTTACCTATAATGAAGTCTTATAATAAAAGTAATAAGTATGAGACATTCCTGAAGAAAACACTTAAGTACCTACCTAATAAAATTCTTTATTTATTTGTACTTACTTACCTAGGTATAATGTAGCGGTACCTACTTACATGATGATCACAATTTATCGTAGGTACAACATGTCACATGTTGGAGGTTCTCCACATGCTGATAAATGGGTAGGTACAGTCAACCGCCATTACCAACTGCTAGGGAATAAAGGCGCTATCAATGTCAAATTAATAGCACTGTGGTGTGGTTGACTGTACCAAAACTTGAACTTTTACAGTGCCTTAAATTCGTAGCGCTATGGGCGGGTTCATATCTACTGACTTGCGATTGCCTGTTCCTATCGATAAGAAAAGTAAAGTAGCTGCAATAGCCCTATATTATAGCCCAACAGTTGAACGATAAATTGTGAAACGCAATTCCCCAGCCGTTACACTATTGCCGTTAAAGCGTGAACCTGCTCCTAGCAGCATAAGCTTTGTTGAATTTGCTTTGTCGTGATAAAGTTTGTAACCTCACACAGCTGAAACTACTGAATCAATTTATAAATGCCACCCAAATTCCACCTGAATCTCAAAAAGTTATGGGTGCCTGTACTGCCTGTGAATTTTGTACCACTAGCGCCATCTCGTAGATTAATGATGTACAATTATGGATTATGACTTCATGATTGAATAGAAATAAAATCTTATGAAATCGATAAAGATAATATTCATGAACAAGAAAATTTTCCTGTATTTGAAACAGTAGGTAGCAATAAAGCATAGCACTAGCTACTGCAGTGCCCAGTGTGTGGGTGTCAAGTCAACAAAGACAAATAAATACCTACGTTATAATTCAGAGTTATGGCTTTTTATTTTTTATTCGGGCAATATTTTTTTATACTTTTTCAATCAGTATTTCTCTCACTCGTGTTTTTGTTCTTCACTTTTTGTTATTTTTTATCTACCGTCTAAAATAAACTTTTTGAGCTGGCAACACTGTCGCGTTTGTTGATCTCTCATCTCTCAAACTCATTGAGAAATTTTTATCCCTAACCAAAATTCTTAGAGAGTTACTTCTCGGTCTTAATATAAGTCGAAAATGCAGCCTGAAGATTTTTAACCGTGCCTTAATTAATTTACGTACTAAACAAGTTAGTGTAAAAGTGAATTATACACATGAAAGATTGGACGATTGTTATGCATTTGTTTTCATTATGACAAAACGCCGAAGAATACTTCACGCGGACAAAATAATTCAAAATATTATGAATGTGTTTTGTTTGTTAATGTTCCTGCAGCTTAAAGGTTAGTCCATATTCGTTGTTATTACCTGTTATCGCCTATAGAATGAGTATACTTAGCATTGCTTAAATAACACCAAAGATGTGAACTTCTTGACTTATACTTGAGAGATAAATACTCGTGATTTATCTATAGATTGACCTTTCCTTGTTTCTACAAGACATCGTAATCATAATTTACAAACGAGCATGTTGTTTATTTGATGAGTAAGTCACTTTGTTTATAGTTGACATGTTATCTATGCAACATTCCTGCAACTTTTGAGAACTAAAATTAGTACCATCAAGTGGGATATAAAGATAACTCAGCGCTGCAAGATTCTTGTTTTTAATTTAATATTAATTATTACTAACATGTTTTTCACACATAAAATCATTATTGTATTATTCAATGGTAATAAAGTTTTTTTTTACAACTTCCCTGATTTATGTGATATGATAAACATTGAATTCTATTAAATTCAAACTAGGTATTTAATGTTCAGAATCGCAATGTGTAATTGAAAAATATGAAAATTATTGAATCAATTAACTCTACACCTTAGAAACCAGATTTGATACTAATCTTAAGCCACTTCTTGTTTAAAATAATTACTTACATTTAAAATATTTCAGGTTTCTATGCAGTAGTTAGTAATCCAATATTATTGTACTCAACGGCATCAGACATACGAGTAGTGAACACGTCAAAGCTCAGTAAAGTGAACACTATAGTTAAGGACCTGGAGCAAGGATCAGCCGTGGACTTCCTTCACAGAAAGGATCTTATATGCTGGTCAGATCAGACTGCAGAATTGATACAATGTATGAGTTATAATGAAACTCATGTAGGAGATAAGGTAAGTAATTTATTGTATTAAATATCTCTGAAAAGACTATTTAAATCAAAATCAAAAGTCATTTATTCAAACTAGGCTGAGAGTCAACACTTTTTGAACATCAAAAGTACATAAGACAGTCCCCCAAAACACCCGCTCTTCACCACTAAATATAACTTTCAGGAAAGAAAATAATAGCAATTAAACTAGCAGTTTTAGGATCATAGGGCAATTGATTGATTGATTGAAATAGTTTATGACAAATAAACTATTCAGTCTAGAGTTTATTTGTCATGCCTCCAAAAAATCTTTGTCTTTCCAATGCAAAAATTACAGTAACTTATGCATTGTGTTGGTGCTCTGAATGGACAGGTCAATCTGTGTCGTCATCCAGTCAATCTGTGTGGTTCTTTCCTCAAAAGACCATTTCAGACACCAATCCACATGGTCTTCACATGACCTGACCAAGATTATGTCTGGACTTTAACAGAGACTGTGACCTCTGAGTTTGTCTTGGCCTTTCTTCTCGAGAGTAGTCAGATAGGAAACACCAACCTCATCTAGTTTTAAAAATATGATCACCGTGTAAACGTGTTTGTACAAACCTACTTACAGAAATAAAATCATTTATCATTATCATTTATCTGCCTATCTCTTCAGGGGTTATAAAATTATTTTTTAAGAACTATTAATCTATGTCTCTTTACAGGTTAGAATAGTATCAGAGGGATTAATAACACCAACCGGTATAGCAATAGACTGGTACACAGATAAAATATATTGGACAGATGGAGAGACCAATAAAATTGAAGTCATTAGCATAGAGCAGAGGTATAGAAAAGTACTGTTCTGGTCAGAGGTAGACCTCGCTCGGGCTATTGCCGTTGTTCCTAAAGAAGGGTAAGATTATAATTTCACTCATGTATTAATTTATACAAATGATTAAAGAATTGATTTACTCTAAACAATTTGGGCACATTAAACAAAAATCACACAGATGTCATATGTTGTCATCAAACAAGAGATTATTATCATTCTCGGTAAAACAATATAATGTATTATTCATTAATGTTTAAAACTGCCTTAAAATATCTACTTACAGGAATAAACATAGTTTCATAATTGGTTTCCTCTGCATGATATTTGTTTTACGTTTTTTATTTATTTTAATATCCTTTTCTTCGTAGTCAAACTTTTGATTAGAGACTCACCAGTACTGGACCCTCTTCTTGTAATCTTGCTTGTAATTGTGTAGCCTCAGTTGAAGATCCAATAAATAAATAAATCTCTCTATTCTCTATTTTTAGTCTCATGTTCTGGACAGACTGGGGGGAAGTACCGAAAATCGAGAGAGCTGGCATGAATGGTGATCCAGCTACACGTAAAATTATAGTCAAAGACCACATATTCTGGCCGAACGGTATCACAATAGATTATGACAACAACCTAATATACTGGGTAGATGCAAAGCTACATTTTGTTGATGTTATTGATTTTAATGGAGAGAAGAGAAAAAGTGTTGTTAAAGAGGACCTTGTGTATCCGTATGCACTGGCGTTTTTTAACTACAAGCTTTATTGGACTGATTGGAAAACATGGTGAGGTTTTACTTATTATACCTAGTTATTATACAGCTATTGATGTAAATTGAGTGCCTCGTTGGTCTAGTGGTCGCAAGCACTACTGCTGAGCATGAGGTCCTGGGTTCCGTTCCCAGGTTGGGCAATGTTTTATTAGGTTTTCCTGCCTGGAATTACTCAGTAGTAGCCCTGTAGTCTGGATTTGTGCCTGGCTGCTGGCAATAGGCTCGCCCTCTATTACATGGGACTTAAACATAACGCGAAATATGGTTGTTCTATAGGTACACCTCTGCCCAACCCTTCGTGGAAACAAAGCTGTTATGATGTAAATTGAGATCTAACAATTTGTTATCACTTTTCAGTCTGTCTTAAAGTTGCTATTGTTTTATTTTCAATTGTCTTTATTAATGGATAACTCATCATCATCATCATCATATCAGCCAAAAGACGTCCACTGCTGGACATAAGCCTCCCCCAAAAGGGGGGGATTTGCCATAATCGCCACGCTTGGCAGGCGGGTTGGCGATCGCAGTATGGTGGTCAAATGAATAGAGAACTCTGCTGCCCATTCTCTAGTAAGTCCCTAAGTCGCCTTCTACGACACCCACGGGAAGAAATGGGATGGTGCTATTCTTTTACTTCCAGCACCACACAGATATGGATAACTGCTTTTTATTAATCTAGATTTAATCACTGAATTGTTTAAAGTAAAGCTATATTTTAAATTCCCGTTTAAGGTCAATTCACACATGGGACATATCAACAACAGGCCCGATGAAGGAGATCATAAAATCCGACCCAGTGCCTGTAGATTTAAAAGTATATGATGGAAGCAGACAGGTGATGCCCTCTGGTGACTATCCATGCAAGGGGAATAATGGAGGGTGCTCACATTTGTGCCTTTTAGCACCTACCCCACCAGGTAATTTCTATTCTTCTTCTTCTTCATTGTGTGTATCAGCCAGGAATATTCCAGTATCAGTATCATCTCTAAAGAGGATGCACTACGTTAGCCCGGAAATTCAAATATTCTTACTGTTTTGGCAGATCACTATCAGGTTGTCTGTCGATTAAAATATGATTCGCGACCGTAAGAAATATGGCTCTACCGAATTATAGTCCACATAATCATCAATAGAACCCTCGTAAATTCATATAATCTTATTGAATTTTTTTGATGACTATTTCATGAATAAGTAAGTCATCAAAAAAATACGCGAGCTTCGCTGGTGCATTCCCCTTCAAATCTAGTAATAGTATTGTGCAAAACGATGCACATCCCTAGTGCGCATCGTACACACTAGCTCCAGCGACATCCTGAAGGCCAGGCAAAGCTACCTGAACCATTCAAATCAAATCAAATGTTTATTTGCAAGAAATACATTGTTGGTGAAGGTGAGACCTTATAACCAAGTGTCATTGTATTCTGCCTGCAAGCAAGCGTGCAAATTTTAATTAAGTTTACATTAAATATAATTTACCATGGTTTAGCTGGTTCTATTTTAAGATACGGAGTTATTTTTTGGGGAAACTCATCCAATAGGGAACTCATATTTAAAGCCCAAAAAAGGTGCATCAGGGCAATGTTTGGGTTAAAATGTATAGAGTCATGTAAACCTTTCTTTATTAAATGTAAAATACTTACACTACCCTGTTTGTACATTTTCGAAGTTGCAGTATTTGTAAAAACCAACCCAAATCTATTTCCCAAACTGTCAGATAGAATTGACCGGAGTCGACGATACGTCAATATGTTGTGTTCGAGACAGTCCAAAACAGCACTGTTGCGTAATAGTGTTTTTTGTATGGCACCAATTATTTACGACCATATACCGGAATTAATTAAAATATTGGATATTCACCTATTCAAAAAACATTTAAAGAAGTTTCTTGTAAATAAATCTTATTATAATATAACTGAGTTTTTGAAGGATAAGATATCAATATAATTTTTAATTGTGGACATCTAATTTTAGTGATATTTTTATATTGACCTCTGTATATTTTTTTATTTTTTTACTTAATTGCATTATGATTTTGACTACCAGTTGTGTACAACTTTTTCAATATTATTTGACATATAAATGTTCATAAATTAATAAATTCAAATTTCATAATATTTGTACGCTTTGCAGCAAAACATAGAGAATCATAACTAATATTGTAACATCTCACACACCGTGTAACTACCTATGTTTACAAATAAAGATTCTTATTCTTATTCTTATTCTTAATTATCACAAGTTCTATTCCTATTTAATTTTAAAATTTATATTGTTCATTTAATAATCATTTTATTACACTAACTTTAAATTTGTATGTTATGGAACATAATCCTTAATACTATAAAAACAATACTTTAGAAGCCATTCTGTCAGTTGCTGTATAGTTCACTTACTGAGCAATCGAAATCTGTAATCCAATATGTTTATTATGTGCTCATTTGAATTGCATGTATTTATGAAAGTTTTTATTGGTAACTAGCTTTTGCTAGCGGCTTCCCCACGTGGAGGTCGGTGCATATAAACCTTCCTCTTGAATCACTCTGTCCATTGATGAAAACCGCATTCAAATCCGTTGCGTAGTTTAAAAGATCTAAGCGTACAGACACGAAAACGACTTTGTTTTATACTATGTGATGTAAAGACGACTTTGTTTTATACCATGTAAAGATAAAGATTTCGCATGACGTACATTAAAGAATATAGGACCACTATGGCAAAAAAATATTGTAAGATAACGGGAAAGTGCTAGAGAGGAGGCCTTTGTGTCTCATGGACACAATATAAAGAGAACTGATGTGTATTTATGCATTTAATCGATTCGTTTTACTTTTTGTGATTAAGGGCTTCGAATTTGAACATTATATCCCTTTACGCACCCAGGCTACCAGTGCGCCTGCCCAACGGGCTCAAAACTCCGCGAGAACAGCAACACGACCTGCTACAACAGTCCACAATCATTACTGGTCGTGGCCCAACGCTCCGCCATATCCAAGATATCACTCGACTCGCCCGACTTCACGCCCTACACACTGCCGCTCAAAGATCTGAAGAGGGCCCTAACTGTGGACTTTGATCCTAAGTTTGAGTATATCTACTGGGCTGATAGTTTGGTGAGTGAATGAGGAGCGAGTTGCCTGATATTAAATAATAAACCTTAACCACAATAGTGGTAAAGTGCAAACTTGTATGAAAGCTTAAGATGGCAGTTTCATGTTCAAGGAATGGATATTGAATAATAAACTTTATTATGAGTGCTATAATATACCTGTACTTACCGTCGACCGTCCCTCTTCTTCCCTTGAGTGTCGTAGAAGGCGACTAAGGCACTTACTTAGAGAATGGGCAGCAGCGTGCTCTATGCTTTTGACCACCATACTGCGATCGCCAACCCGCCTGCCAAGCGTGGCGATTATGGCAAATCCCCCCTTTTGGGGGAGGCTTATGTCCAGCAGTGGACGTCTTTCGGCTGATATGATGATGATGACTTACCGTCGATTCAAAAAGAATTGAAAACGGAACAGCGCTCGCAAATGCCTAAGGCGCTGTTACATGTCTGCATTGTGTGTACAATTTTGCACTTTGTGACACATACACAAAGTTTATTATTTAATGTCAACAACTAATCCTTTGTTTTGTACCTGCTTTTTGATTTCTCTCACCATTTTAACTGTTTTTGGCAAATCAATCTTTATTTTAATTCAGGCAAAGACGATATCTAGAGCAAGACTAGACGGAAGTGAACAGACAGTAGTAATACACAGCAGTGGAGTGCCTGACAGCATTGCCATCGACCCTCTGGCTAGGAACATCTACTGGACAGACCCCGTCACTGACACCATCAACGTGGCGCGGCTCGACGGCACCTCTAAGAAGGTATAAATTTTAAAATGTTTACTAAAAACTATCGAAAATGGCACGTATCTTTTCGGACCGACGTCGGGTCTTAGGACTTGTGATCGGATTAGAAATAAAGAAAGAAAATTCATTTATTGACATTACAGCAGAAAAAACCTTAAAACTATACAAAAACAATGATAACGCCAAAAGGGCTTCAGCTCAGCATCACGTCAGATTATAACACAAAGTTATTTTAAGGTTGGTGTTCGCCAGTGCAACAGCCAGAGGCTAGCTTCGATCCCCAAATTGGGCAATTTTCGTGGGTATTCAGATAATAAGTTATTTTCAGATATTTTCATAATCAGATATTTTTCGTAGCAGTCCGGATTGTGGATTTGTGCTTGGTTGATGATAAAAGACCAGGTTTCGTCCTTATTCCTATAATTCTGTTGATGGCTATCAACCTCTAAATTGGGCAGGTTTCTTGAGGTTTCGTGACATAATGTGAGTGTTCCATACACTTTTGCCTATCTCTAAAGAGAACACAAGCTTGATGTCATTTTATGTAATTCTAGGTGATAATCCACAACGAACTGTACGATCCCCGAGCCATAGCCCTCCATCCGACCGCCGGCTGGATGTTCTGGTCAGATTGGAACGACAAGAAGCCGAAGATCGAACGCGCCAACCTGGACGGCAGTGGGCGAGTGCTGCTGGTCTACGAGAGGCTCACGTGGCCCAACGGCATCGCACTTGACACAGTTAAGAACAAGCTTTACTGGGGAGACGCAAGAACGCATAAAATTGAGGTAACCTTTTAAAAAATATTTATAGTAATTTTAATATTCTCTTCTCAAACAAAAAAAAAATTACGGAAAAAACTGGGAAGCAAAAAATAAAACGAAATTAATGTAAATTATTAATTTTGAGTCGACACGAAACTAACGATAATCGCTGCAGATTAATGAAGCTGTCATTATTGTACTTGTCGCTTTTATGATTGTTTGGATATGCCCAAAACTTGGCAGTAGTACAGATACGTTACTAAGACAAACGTTTTCTCTAAATGTCATATGCTAGCACTTAACTTGGCGTATTCGTCCAAACATCTCGGTATGTAGCCAATACAAAATGTAACCTATCCTTATTTTAACAAAGAAATGAACGAAATTCCTTAACGCGGCTTGCGGTTTCGTGACGCTGAAAAACCGTTTTGCCCCATTCATAGGACTCTGTCTCGAGAGAGAGTACCGCGCGGGGTTCGCCAGCTGGTTAGAGGTATTAAATATTCGCGATATTTTGTACAAATACGCCATCTAAACCCCAATACTGACTGCCAGGGGTGCGGGTTGTTCGAAAGAGATACCGTGGCCCCTGGCACAGAGGAAACTGAAGGAACACGGGTGGGTTTTATAGTCAGTAAAAGTCTGAAACGCCCTGCTGCTCCACCCAGAGCTAGAGAAGTTATTTGATGATATCCCACCCCCAAGAAAAAAAGGCCCAATACTGATGTGCCGTCTTGCAGGACATTTTTAACTGGTGATTTCTCCTATTCTTATAGGTATGCAACATGGACGGCACAGAGCGAAAAGAACTACACAGCAGTGAGATCCTACATATCTTTGGTCTTACTTTACTGGGCGAGCACCTTTACTGGACGGATATGCAGAAACGGACGTTAGACAGGATTAACAAAAATACAGGTAAACGCATATTTTTTACCGACTTCAAAAAGAAGGAAGTTATCAATTCGACATGTTTTTTTTTAATGTATGTTCGGACATAACTCCGTCATATACACCGTGACATATTAGTCGTCTTACAAACGAGGTCCACTCAATGTATCCGTCGTCGTCCCCAGTGGGGTTCCCGCATTGTCGTTGCGGGGGGGCTCAGTAACCGTGGTCACCCTCCCACGGTGAAGCGAAGGGGAACCCCAAGGTGGGGCCGCTCGTCAGGGCTTGTGCCTCCAAGCCGACGACGTAGCGGCCAAAAAGTAGGTTGCGGTGAGGTGCATCGCAACTGAGGCGGGCCGCGATGTCGAATGGGAGGCAACGCGGCTGAGGGTTACGGGCTGCGGCGGAGGAGGAGTGCCGGTGCTTCTGAGTAGCGCTCTTCCCTTCCGTAGCCTGGACGGGGCCGCCACCGTTTGATTGCGGACGCGGTGGGGCCGCAGGGGAAGAGGAGTGTCGGTATAGCGTTGGCCGCTCTCCCTATCCCCTGCGGCCGAAAAGTGGTTGGCGGCGGGGCCACTGTACTGACCCGTCGCAGGAGGACGTCAGCAGCAGCTGGTGGGGCCCGCAAGGGCCGATGCCTGCTAGGGGTGCGGGTTGTTCGAAAGAGATACCGCGGCCCCTGGCATACGGGCAGCTAAAGGAACATGGGTGGGTTTTAGTCATAAAAGTCTGACACGCCCTCCTGCTCCAACCAGAGCGGGAGAAGTCATTTGATGAGTTCCCACCCACAAAAAAAAAAAATGTATCCGTCGTGAAATACGTCTAGGCGCGATTAAAACATTTTTACAATTAATTAAGATAATAGATACAAAGGAAAATAAATAATGGTTTAGAATTATGAAACACCCTCCCGTTAATAATGTTTCCGTATCAAACGGTAGAATATATCTACCTACCTACCATAACATCCCATCATTATTTCATCTCCATTACAGGGTGTTTCAAACTACGTCATGCGTCTTAGTGAATAATATTTTAATTTTTTAAATTATGAATATGTTCAAAAATATCTTTTTTTTTTAATAAATGAGTAGTAGTCATTGGATACATGAAGTGGGCTGCCGTTGTAAGACGACTAAAATGTCACGGTGTATAGACGGATTTGCAAAATTATTTTTTTTGTACGTAAGGGGTTTATTCCGAAATGGTTTCCATTTAATATTTCATATAGGACATATACAACAGAACTTCGAAAAATTACAGCACATCAACCGCGATTGCTGCTATCGCATAAATATGCATTGTTTTGACCCCAAGGATGATGAAATTTTTGATTGGTGTGGGGTGGCTTGACTTTGGGATGACTTTTTATCACGTTACCGCACGTAACGTCAACTTTGTGTAAACTAAAGTAGTTAATGTCGAGTTTATAATTATGGATAGAAAGTGAAATTACTGGTGTGCGGTGCCTCAGTGCACAAATACTTCTAAAACTGCCGTGCAGTATGTATACCGATGCCGTTTACACAAAGCTGACGTCACGATGTCACTTCATAAAAAAGTCATCGTAAGGAGCGTTTTGACGGTAAATTCAAAATAAGGAAAAATAAATTTGATTTTAATCGATTTTAAACTCACAAAACGGAATTAAGTAAATCTATATTTATTTTTCTGATAAATGTATCGTCCCAATCTTCAAATTAAAATAGTTTTTTATTAAATAGTAACAATTTTAAACCAAAACCAATATTGCTTTATATCTCAGGGTGAACAATGAGATATTGATATAAATACCTAGTAATTGCATGCCAAATAGTAGAATGTACCTGGAAACACACATCATTTATTTATTTATTTTCATAACTAGCGGTTGCCAGCGTGTGATATTGTCTGCGATCCAGGATAAAAAGTAGCCTGTTTTGTAGATGTGTATGTCTACCTGACCCAGGTCACGTTTTATCTGTGTGACAAATTTAATCCAAATCCGTTCAGTCGTTTTAGCGTGCAAGCGTCACAAATAAACAAACTCACAAACCCACTTTCGCAATTTATAATATTACTTAGGATTAATGAGCAATTCATCTGTATTAAATATTCGTGTACCCTGTAGTGCCGGACGTAAGGAATAGCACCATCCCATTTCTTCCCGTGGGTGTCGTAGGAGGCGACTAAGGGACTTACTAGAGAATGGGCAGCAGCGTTCTCTATGCATTTTACCACCATACTGCGATCGCCAACCCGCCTGCCAAGCGTGGCGATTATGGCAAATCCCCCCAAAAATGGCAAGCACCAACGTAAATCGGCCCCGAGTACCTGGCGGCCCGTCTACCCTTGGCTACGGTAGCGGTCAAGACTACGGCGAGGCAAGGGGTGCTAAGATTATCTTGGGGGAGGCCTATGTCCAGCAGTGGACGTCTTTCGGCTGAAATGATGATGACGATGATTTAATATTCAATGCAACTGAAAAACTTAAAAAAAAAACTGCAACTATTTTATTCTAGGTCTAGAACGTCAGCCAGTAGTAGAGCAGATGGCGAACATGATGGGAGTGAAAGCGTTCCGCCTGGGTGAGTCGTTGGGCTGGAACCAGTGCGCCGACAGCAATGGAGGGTGCTCACATCTGTGCCTCAACACTCCCGAGCGCTATGTGTGCAGCTGTCCTGTTGGTAAGTACTGTACGATCTAACTATTTTGCCGCTCCGGGCAAAAATAATATTCGCCGCCCTTTACACTAACGCCATATAAGTCATGAGCTTGCTATTCCTAAGATGGAATGTTATACAACGTGTAACATTATTAACGCAAGACCTCATATACCCCAATTAGAGTATTTAGTTAAAAGCTTAATACGCGGACCAAAACTTTTTTTTTTTCAAACTAGCTGGCATTATTAAGAAAAAATGTTTTGAACCTAGCATTACTTTACGTATTTAAAATTGAGTCTTATTTCCTTGAAATAAGATTGAATTTTCTTTGGCTCAATCGGCGGTAGGTACGGCAAAATAAACAAATTTTGATAAATTTCCAATGTTAAAAGTTACTGATATTGATTATTGGTAGTTTTTATAAGATTGAGGACTTCGTGCAATCGCCCGGTACCCTCAACTTTGCCGCTCTCGGCATTTGCCTGGCTTGCCCCCCCCCCCCCTTAGATCGGGCTGTGAGTGTATTGGTTAGAATATTGGCTAAAATAAGCAGATAAATAACTTGTTGCTTTATGAAGGGGTCTAAAAAGGCCACTTTGGCAGAATCATAATAAGATCATAATTAAAATCGCAAAATGGTCACAAACTGACAATTCATAATATTATCTGCTTAGACAGCACGCAATTCATCTATTTGACAGTTTTGTATGGAAATTTGTAAAATGGTCACCAAATTATGAATTGCTTTATTAAAGTAAAATGTCAAATAGCAGAATCATAGGGGAATTCAGGAAATGGATCACTTTAAAGGAATTGCTTGATGTGGTCTTTTTAGACCTGAAGGAAGCTGGGGCAAAGCTAATTGTAGATGGCGTGAGCATAGCTAGGTCCCTACAGCCTACAACAAGTTTAACTTTTTGTTCATTCATTCCATTTTAGGTTAATTCATGAGTTAGGTTTTATTTCAATATTTCGATATTTTCGGTGATTTCAATATTATAAATCAAATATTTGACATGGAAAGTGTAAGAATATAAAACCTTAAACGTTTCCTCATAATCACTTTCTTCAAATTGCTATTCGTTAAAAATCTCTAGGGAAAGCTTAAAGCCACAATCCTCTAATTTTAGGATCTTTCGGGAAATGCTGAAATCTTATTTCAGAGTACTTAGGAACACAACTAGGGGTCATATTCTCAAATATAAAATAAAACCACCGCACGTTTTGTATTATTAGCTTGTGTTGGGAACCAGCTAAGACAGCGCCATTTTGACAGTTGCCTTTCCCATTTATTTATGCAAATAAAAGAATGAATAAAATGTGCCAAAAAATTACTTTTCTCTTGAAATATTAGTAAAACTGTTTCTTTTAGCGTAGATGACAAAACACAGTCCCTAAATAATCGCGTCTTTTCGTCTCTTTCAGGTCTGGAACTAACCAAGGACAGGAAGACTTGCGTGGAACCTGAAGCATTTCTAGTGTACAGTCGCAAGAATGTCATCGGTCGCATCAGTATAGAGAACGAGGACAATGACGTCGTACTGCCTCTCAAAGACTTGAAAGAAGTCAGGTTAGTACGTCATACATAATTTATTTTGGTCATTTTATTTAGACTCACCACCTGCAACATGGGACTCTATCAACATTCTCCTGTTCCAATTTATTTAGGGTTTTCTTTTTGAGGATGGGAAATCTAATATATAAAATTTCCATGTCACAATGTTAGTTACCGTACTCCTCCGAAACGGCTTTACCGATTTTTACCAAATTTTATATGCGTATTCAGTAAGTCTGAGAATCGGCTACTATCTATTTTCCATATCCCTAAGTGATAAGGGTTGTTCACCTTATATAATTTATACGGCAAAACAACGTTTGCCGGGTCAGCTAGTCATCTAATAACTTTTTCCGCTCTGGATGGAGACGGAGGGCGTGTCAGACTTTTACTGACTAAAACCCACCCGTGTTCCTTCAGTTGCCTGTGTGCCAGGGGCCACGGTATCTCTTTCGAACAACCCGCACCCCTGGCAGGCAGGTGTCCGGTGAGGACCTGCGTCAGGCGGAAGGTGAGGACGCCGTGGCGCCTCTCAAGCCACTCGCACGTCGCAATCGTGGCGTGCCTAGATTTATTTAGGGTCGGTGCAGCATCTGTGGAATTTATGATTTCAATACATACATAAACTCACGCCCTCTTCCTATGAGTTAGGCAGACTACAGACAGCCACTTGCTATGATCCTTACGTATCTTTTTTAATATACAGTGTGAAAAAAATCTATGGACCCTGAAGGGAAACCACTTTAGATCCTTAAGATAGATTATTTTACTTCAAGGAAACATTCCTTAATTTATTCAAAGAAACAAAATTGTATTCACAGATTTCTCGACTTACCTTAACCGGGAATCTAACTAGCTAAAAATTCAAAAAATAATCACTGTACAAGTGTTCTTATTAACTCATTTACAAAATAAAAAATTTAATCCCACTGGTAATTCCAGACTAGCGCGCTCATACAACACAAACTCATCAGCTTTATTATATTGGTAAAGATTATTGTTACGGGTACAGTCATCCCCTTAATGACTCAGTCAATTAATCAACTCAGCCTAAGTCCCCGTGCCTCAATGCACTGCTGAACATAGGCCTCTCCCATGCTGCGCCGCAGTAACTTGCCCTCTGTCTTCCGCATCCAGTTTGTTCTGGCAAACTTTTGGAGGTAAATCGACAGCTTAGTTTTTTTTTTTTTTCAGTGCGTTAGCAGTACATGTATCTGGCAACAAGCTGTACTGGTCGGACAGCAAAACCAAGACCATCAACCGATGTTCTGTCAATGGGTCCAACATGGAGAAAATTCTGGAGTGGATGGGGTTGGTTGAAGGTATGTACGGCATAGTTCACAACGCTTTTTGGTTTTTGGGATGGCACGTAAAGAGTTTTCCATGACAATTTGTCGATATTATTAATACGATATTAGCAGAATTCGTGTGTGATTGACGTAGTTACGAGTAAGGAATCGTTAAGTGGTCATAGTGAATTTAGGCCCTCGTGGGCAAGACGACCTGAGTGAGCCCATCATTAGATATTTAGTGTGTACCCTTTTCCTTTTTTCTTCTTTTTGCTTCGACTTTGCGTCCGTGTGTATATTATAAAGTAGTCAATCACAAAAGTGTATCCACGAGAACACTGCCGACAAACTGTACAGCAGCTTGGCAAAAGATTTATGTATTTTTCTATGTAACTTTTCGTGAATTAAAAAAAAATGTTTTTCTGTAATTAAATTTACCTACATGACTTGAGAACCTCTTCCTTTTTTTGTCAGTTAAAAAGCGGTGAATATTGTATTGAGCTCCATGTCCGAAAAAATGAATCAGTAAATTTTTACAATAAATAGAAATAAATTGACGCTTTTTCAAGTTTAAACTATTATGACAATCAAATTACTCAAAATCCAATGGAGGCCAATTCTCGTAATTAAAAACATTCAAAATCTGGTTGCAGTGTCACCTTAGCGACAGTCAAATATCCAAATTTGACAAAAATGGAAACTCCAGGTATTTTTGTCAGACCGAGAACAGACTGAACATTCTTAAAATTACGAGAATTACATCTCTGGTCAAAATATATAATAGTGTATTACACCAATTTTTCAGTGTCTTAATTAGATTCTAAAACGTAAACCACTAGAAAAACAATATTTTAATTTAATCGATTATTGCAATAATGATTATTTAATAAAAAAGCATTTAAATTTTACATCTTCATATAATGAAAATATTATTTATGTTTTCGCATAATTTGACGAAAACGCTGGACCCAGTGGACGCCATATATACATGGTCTGTTGGTATGACGTTAGATTGCTGTGTAAACAAATGCTGATATTTTGTATGATAATTGTTCATAATTAAAAATATGATTGAATACTAACATTTTCCGACTGCTTGTTGCCTAAGCTATCTCAATAATATATTTTTAGATTTTTTCTCATAAAGAGTAAAATACCCTATTCAATTAGGCACTTTTGAATGTACAAATCACATGAAAAACAAAAACTTCTTAGGTTTCGATATTATTTTATTATTATCGAATACCGAAAGCATTCGATAATTAGGCGAGAATTGAGAGTGAAAGAGGGACGCGTCACGTTTAGACGCATTTTGTTACATTAGAGAGAAGAAAGATATACAACTCGTCCTCCCACTCTCTCACTCACTAAATCTCTCTTATTATTTCTAATTAGGGTCCGTAAAGTATAATGATCTAAACTATAATTTACATACTAGGTATAGAAATCGACTGGTCAGGACAAAATATTTACTGGACGGACACGGCGACCCAACGTATTGAAGTCGCGCGGCTGGACGGCTCCAGTCGAAGAGCTCTTGTTTGGCAGGGACTCAAGAAACCTAAGAGCATCGCTCTGGATCCTAAGAAAGGGTAAGTTAGGCCCGTATTCATAAAAATAACTTTTTGTAATATATTTCAATAACAAATATTGTTGGCAACACTTAATTGATGTATTAAAATTACAAGTGTGGCAATTTATAACTTAACATTAATAACTTGATTTATCATTTTTCGTATCAATTCCGTTATATTCTATCGTTAATCAATATTATAGCAGATTTTGCTTATGACCAAACGTTAGGTTTCCATAAATGAAGAATTTATATTGCCAATAAATTAAAGAATACTAGTTCGAAAACAAATCTTTCATTTGAAACATCTTTTTCTCAAGCAAAGAACGACGCTAAGCATCTTATTCATTATTCCAGCTACATGTACTGGTCAGAACTAGGCTCTAAAACCATCAAACGAGCCGGCATGGATGGCTCATCACCCACCATACTTTTCGAACAAGTGGGCAAGGTGCACTCCATAGCCATAGACTATGAACGACGCGCCATCTACTGGGCAGCATTGGACCCGCCTGCGATTGAGTTTGCGTTTCTCAATGGGACGGGAAGGAAAGTTCTAGTGAACAATGTGTCCATGCCCTATACGCTGGCGCTGCATAATGACAGGATATACTGGGGGGATTGGAATACAGGTATGTGCTGATATTGACTTAAATATTTTGCTAGACATCTTGTTCCAAGGAATTCCTCTACAATCGTAGGTTTGCTTAGAAACACAAAGTTCACATACACAAACTGCTAGCCTCAAATTGGCTCAACAGCACTGAAATGTGGGCTTTATTATGTGTTACGTAAAGTAATATTTTTAGTGAGCCAGCGGCGCGGTGGCTCGTAGTCAATGCTGTTTCAATTTGTCGTCAACTACGGTACTTTCAAATTTTTCATGAAAAGTCAAGCTTTTATGTTACTGTATGTCACTAGACATAAAGCTTATATTTCTATGATTTACTTTGAGCCGAGTTTGCGTTGAGTTTCGGTGGGATAACCAGAAACACTTACTTATTTGTTTTGATTTACGGATATAAATCAAACAAATTTCAAATATTTGTCCATTCGTTCCACCATTACGTCAAACGTGCTATCAAAAAAATACTACAAAGTGAAAAATATCTTTAATTTTGGAAATTGGTGGCAAAAAAAAACTAAAATACAGATCCAAAGACACAGAAAATACAGACAAATTGTGGACCTCCTCCTTTTTTTTAATTCAGATAAAAAATAAAGACGAATTAAGAACCTCCTCCTCTTTGAAGTCGCTTAAAAATTTATTTTTTACCAACAGGTATCGTAGAATCTGCGTCAAAAACGTTAGGGGAATCTCGCAAGGTGATCCACTCAGGCGTCGAGTACATCTCCGAACTGAAGGTGTTCGGGCGTGGCGCGCGCGGCGCGGGCAGCCAGTGCGCGGCCGACAACGGCGGCTGCGCGCACCTGTGCCTGGCCGCGCCGCCCGACTACCGCTGCGCCTGCCCGCAGCACTACCGGCTCGGCAGGGACAACCTCACGTGCGCAGGTAGGCGCGCCAGCTGGCGTCGTACGAGTGCAGGGGGTGAAAAAGTTTTGCAATTTACCAACTAGGTGCTAGAGTCTCTCTGAGAGATTTTTTTAAAGATATTGGGAGTCTCACGGTCGCATCGCAATTCATCTTAGCCAACATCTTATAATTATATTAGGCAAAATATGCACTTGTATACTAAAAACAGTAATACTCATAATATTAATACTAGAAATAAGGACAAACTACGTGTTCCCTTTCACCGGCTTCATAAGGTTCATAACTCTTTTGTTGGTCTTGGCATAACTTTTTATAACAAGCTTCCCTCTGCTTTCCTAGATTTGCATTTTAATGCGTTTCAAGCTAAAGTAAAATCCACCCTCTGTTCAAAGGCATACTATTCTATCAACGACTACTTAAACGATAAAAATTGTTGGTCACTGTGATTAACTCAAGACAATGTTTATGTTCTTTCACCAGTGACACTTTATATAATTATGTTAGTTCTTATAATTGTTTATTTTATGTGCCTGTGTAATTCAGTTTATTTCTACTTCAGTACTATGTTTTCAATGTTTTGTTGGTATATAGGCATGTACTAGCTGACATAGCAAATTTAATGTTTTTTGTGTTTCGTAATGTTAATTACCTACTACTGTATAGAATCAAGTTCTTCTAACTTAACAGACAGCTGTGCTGGGGAGTTTGTTGCGCCACTTCTTCTTCCCAGCTAAAGCACTAGGAAGTGGTGAAGGGCGGGCGTTTTTGGGGGGACTGTCTTATGTAATTTTGACGTTCAAAAAGAGCTGACTCTCAGCCTAGTTTGAATAAAGGACTTTTGATTTTTGAAAGTATGGATAAAAAAGAAAAAAGTACATACGCTAACTGCATCTCGAAAACCTAGGATGTTTATGTTTGTAGCATGCCCCATAGAACAGACGCACTTGATAGGAAAATAAATTGAAACCATAGACAAAAGAAAGAATTTCGAATCACAGTTTAAAAAAATTGCGTTATTGTCTTATGTTACATAAGAACGTAGTCTTTTTCTTATCGACTTGCTTGAGCATGACAATCCGGCAATCTCGGTATAGAAGCGAAACGAGACGTAACGTGATTATAAACTGAACAGTACAGTAGTTTCGCTTCCATACGAGATATTATTCATTTTTCTATGATTGCAGAACCCGAAGAATTTTTGATATTCGCTCAAAAGAATGCGATTGGACGGATAGTTGTTGCAAACGGCGAATGCAACGATGCTTACATACCACTGACCGGATTGAAAAACGTGAAAGCCATAGAGTACGACCCAGTAAACAAGTAAGTACTGTACGGAACACTTTATTGACATAACATTCCTGAACTGTGATAACATCCTTCAGTGTTAACGTTAATATGATAAATTAAAATAACCTTATACAGCCTTCTGCGTAAGTGACTAGAAATTAAAACTGTTTTTATGTTTTGCCTTCTTATATCCTTTGTTAAGCGTATGAATCAATCTGTAATTGTATTATTACTGTATGTTGATATGTGGCAGTCACTGTCATAAAATGCGGGAGAAATCGTTACACGAGGCTGTATAGATTTGTCGTACTAAATATTCATAATCCCACTAGCACGTTTTATGACCGAAATTGCCACCAGTCTTGGCGTTTACTATCCATGATTTTGTGAAACATCTAGCCTAGATAGAAACTTAACTATTACTCTTACACCCCCAGACATTTCTACTGGATGGACGAAGACTCTCATTCAATCCGTCGAGTCCCGATCTCTTACTCGGTCACCTCCGCTATCACAGAATCAGTAACAGTCATCTCAGGACTCAGTCGTCCATTCCACATGGTCCTGGATATATTAGGACGAGCCTTATACTGGACCTGCGCTGATACGGACTCGATCAACGCGACCTCTATTGATAATAACTCGTCTTCCGGAGTGATTCTGAGAGGAGATAATATGATGCCACGATTCTTGGCTTTTCATCAGACTAAGAGGTGAGTTGTGTTAATAACTTTTTGTACTATTGTAAAAAAGGGAAAAAAGTACTATAACTCAGTGACACAAGCTGTATTTCGGAATGAACACAGTACGCCACAAAACTGCCGTTCTGCCACTAGCTTACCACCACCACTAGTTAGATTTAATTTGAGAAAATTGTGATCATGTTGAATAGTGTGATTGTCCATGTATGGTGCTGACAGTACACCAGTCAAATAATGAAAAGGTGTATCATCTATAGACCTAAAATTACATATTCAGTGGATTTTTTCGACTATTTAGTGCCAACGTTTTGAACGCAAATGAGGCGATAAGCTGACATGTGCCCGCTATGCACATATTGGATAGAGCTGTAGAAGGATATTTTGGATTGTGGCTGAAATTAGAACAAACGCCGCCATCTTGTTTTTTCAACCGTTATCAATGTCATTCAATCGCCAAAAGGACTTTGTAACACTATGGTTATCCAACCCACTTTACTTCGCAGGTTCTTGATCTGGAATGACGCAGCCCTGGGCGTGATAATGCGCGCGAACGTGGACGGGACATCACGAGTAGAGCTGGCGCGAGCGAGCAATGTTACAGCACTCACAGTGGACCATACTACTGGCACGGTGTACTGGGCCGTTAACAGACAGATTCATGCCGTCGATCTGGATGGCTCCAACAAGTTAGTCATTTACTTATAGCGAACAATGTCACCGCTGGCTGTCACAGTGACCGAAGGCGACCAAATAAATATACATCATCTTACCATACTACTGGCACGGTGTACGCGGCCGTTAGCATCATGTATCTATAACAAGTTAATGAATTACGTATAAGCGAACAATGTCACCGCAGTTACAGTGAACTACAGACAAATTCAAGCCGTCGGCGTTGATCTGGATCTCTGAAGCGGGTGTGCAAAACCATTTAACGATTTTTTTTTTTTTGAGTTATTGTTCCTTTATTTCAATGTAAAATTACATTATCGTAACACAGCACTCCATTTATGTAAATAAAACAGGTAAAATAAAAAAAACCAGCAATGGTTGTTGAAATACTCTAACGAACGACGCTCGAAACACCTGTTCACTTTCTGCCTACCTACATAATTCATCGAACTCACAGCATACCCCTCTCACCTCTCACCTCTGGTCGAGTTTTAATCGAACACTCGGCGAAAATGCATAATTGCATAGAACGCAGGGATGCACATTCACTCGTCCACCAAATCGTGGGCCAGTTCGCGTTTAGATCTCATTAGAGACACCTCCTACTCAATCCATAACCATTACCATTTTACCATACATTTTTACCAATAAGTTAATCATATAATTTTACCATTTTTACAATTTCTTGTATCTAAGTGTTACAGTGATTAAATATAGCTATTTCCCTTATAATTCGAGACTTTAACTTGTACCATTTAAACCACCCTATCAATACGAGAAAGGTGTGTTAGGTCACCATAGTGCTGAACACTACTTTCTACATGGTCCTTCGAGCCGGATGTACCAGCGACCTATGGATTTTCGATTTGTGCATTGCTGAGTTCCTTTCGGTCAGATGGTCGTTCGCTACGTTCCTTTTGCCACGGTAATGATATATTGCGTATGAAGTGATAAAACCAGGTTTATTGGTTGGTTGTACCGGTCATCTTAGTATTGTATACCTACTAAATTCACCCCATCAGTCTGCGGAAGACCCTGTATATAACGCGGTTAAAAGGAAAACCTACGACAGCTAAGTAGGCTTTACAAGTTAACAATAGTCGGCTAAGTTACTTTTGCAGTTGGAATTATTGGGAGAATATGTTTTTCAACTACAAAGTTTGTGTTTGTCCTTGTGATAAATTAATCTCAATTACGGAACTCTTCATTTTGCGTGGTCTGACACGCGCTTTTTGGTATTTTTATATTGCCAAATTGCAACCGACTTCCGAAACTATTCGTTTTCACTTTTTTGTTGTAGTACTTACTCTTCACAAATTCACGCAACAAGGCTTTACATGTGAAGAAAACAACATCGCCACCACGGATTTAACATCGAATGAAGCAAACTCTAAGTTCACACAAGCAAAGTTAATTAAATTATTTGGGATTCCACAAAATAAAAATAACACGTAAATCGGCCCATAAATCTCGGAGAAATCAGTATCCCAGTCTCCTCTTTTCTTTGAAGTCGGTAAAAAATACGTATTATAAGCGTGTATTATCCCACAGACGGGTGATATGGCAGGGCGGATGGGCCACGGCGCTGTGCGTGTGGGGCGGCTGGGCTTACTTCTCGGGCCAGGGCGGCGCCATGCGCGTGGCGCTCACGCGGCGCGAGGCGCCCGCCGCGCCCGTGCCGCACGTGCCGCGCCTCGTGGCCGCGCGCGCCGTTCACAAGGTATGTGTAGGCAAACGTTCCTTCTTCTTCTTTGCGACTTTCGCACGCAAGCGACATGTGGCTTACGACGACCGCTTGTGTGCAGATAGCGCGCACGCACCCGTGCTGGCACGGCGGCGCGTGCGGCGGCGCGCCGGGCGCGTGCGGCGCGGGCGGCGCGTGCGGCTGCGCACTGCGCTGCGGCGTGGCGGCGCCCTGCCACCCGCAGCGCTTCCTGTGCGACCCCGCCGCGCCCGAGCCGCGCTGCATCCCGCACCACTGGAAGTTAGTATACACCCCTACTACTTAGGCCAATGTTTAAAACAAATCTTTATTTATTGCCGCCATCTTGACTATACCTACACCATGGTAATAAGTTCATGAATTTATTGGTTGCTACTTTGGATTATGACTTTTTTGATATTCGAGTTTTCAACAGACTTGCTTAGTTTTATATAAGTAAGCCAAAATTAAACTCATAATTATTGTAATAATGTTTAACACACCCTAAGCTAGCTTCGGTGTTCGAAATACTGCATACAATATCTTTGCCGTGGTACAGATGTGACGGACAAAAGGACTGCGAGAACGGCGCGGACGAGGCGGAGTGCGGCGCGTGCGCGGCGGGGCTGCGCTGCGCGGACGGCGCGTGCGGCGCGGCGCTGGGCGCGTGCGACGCCGGCGCCTACTGCGAGCGCGCGCCGCTGCCCGACGCCTTCCGGTACGTAGCTACGGTGATTCTTTATTTTAAGCCGGAATCTTAGTCACGGCCATTCTGATCGGTTACCGTTACCAATAAAATACCGGTAAAACTACCAAAACATTTCGTTCCGTTACGTTAAAACTACCGTTAAATCATAGGATTAACCGGTATTTAATTAGCGTTACTAATATCATTATTTCGCTAAAATCTAACAAGAAGCAACATTTTGTGCGACATTACCAAACCGAACCAAGCGCCTCACGCGCCTTGTGCGCCATGTTACGACGATCGGAAAGATACGAATACGATAAGACTCGTGCTCGCGCGTGTATCATTTCATAATCATACGGTACACAAACATCGCGTCGCGTATGCCTAAAGTACCTTCGTCTACTGCCTTTGATTTATCAACTAGTTGTTTGTGTAAAAAAAAAAATATTATGGGCCGAAAGAAGTGTACTGATATTTTAACGTTTTCAAAGCAACCGTAATAACCTACCTACCTTTCAACTTAAACCGTATTATTATAACTATATTGTTACTTTTTAATCGACTTTAAATAGAAGGAAGTTATCTAAACGACATGTTTATATTTTTTTATGTACGTTCGGGCATAACTCCGTCATATATAGACGGATTTGCAATTTTTTTTGTTCGAAAGCTGGTTATTCCGAAATGGTCCCATTTAAATTTCCTATTCATTGAGACCTTTTCAATGAGCCCAAACACGATACTTCTGCTGTTTGTTGGTGAGTAACTTGGGTATCCTAGGAATTCCAGGTGATGGTCGAGCATCAGTTCAAGGTTACTTTGTTCGTTTAATATCATTCAAGTAATAGAATACCAAATTTCGACTTGATCAGACCCGTGGAAGATTCTCAATCCCTTCATCAACCAGAAAAGAGCTGATTATCTTCAAACGACTGAACCGATTTTGATTAAACATGAACACTCCCGACTAATTCAACTGTCAAACAAAAAACAACAAAAACGGTACAACCGTTCGGCAGCTACGATGCTACACACACACACAAACAGGCGCGCGCGCACGCACAAACAGACATGTCAAACTTAAAACACCCCGTCGTTTTTGCGTCAGGGGTTAAAAAATGACAGCAAATCAACCGCAATTGCTGCTATGGCAGAAATATGCATTGTTTTGACTCCAAGGATGATGAAATATCGAATTGGTGTGGAAAAATAAAAACATTTTCCAAAAAAAACCGACTTCCGGAAGTTTTTTTAATTAGTCTTATGTCTTTATGTTAGGACAGTCGACCATACATCTCTGGATACAGTATTAAAACCGCTATCATATCTTGTGTGCCTCATAAAGGCGCTGTCAAGGTCAATTTTACTGTATCCAGTTACATGTGGGCGACAGCACCTTTGAAGGAATATATTTTATATATCACCATAGTATATTATCTTAGTTTGCAATATCGGCGTGACGCGTTGACCTAATAGTATTACTTATTTCTTGTTATTTTATACAGAGTTGATATGACAGAGGGGCATTAAATTACACTATGTATACTATACGTGTTTAGTATTAATTCGATACGGTATAAAAATAAAAAGCACCAAAAATGAGTTTTTTTTTTTTTTTCAAACAAACTAAATAGCTTACAAATCAGAGTAAAACGCAACCACCCTTTGTAAATAAATTTAACTGACCTTAGATACCTAGGTAACAAAGCGGTAACGTCGCACGCGCGCCGAAGCGCGGCGCGTGTGTTCTCTCGTGTGATGTGTCAAAGCGGGCGGCCGGCGCGGGCGGCGGCTTTTATGTTAGGTTAGGTTTTGAAATACGCGCACAAGAACAATCACAACAAAAACACTAAATTTTTAAATTCTCGATGTGTCCTACATTCACATTAATGCACAAATTATACCGACGGAGAATATTGTCATTTATTTTTCTAATTAAATCACTGTCCGTCGCTAAGCACTTTAATTTTTGAAATGCTAAAATAATCCTATTTTTTAGTTCAACAATAGTATTTACCTCTGAGGCATACACTTCACCCTTAATGTACCCCCACAAATAGAAATCCATGGGAGTGAGGTCTGGAGATCGTGGTGGCCACCGAACAGGTCCGAATCGACCGATCCATTGCTGCC
Source organism: Polymixis lichenea (assembly GCA_949091785.1). Classification (NCBI taxonomy): domain Eukaryota; kingdom Metazoa; phylum Arthropoda; class Insecta; order Lepidoptera; family Noctuidae; genus Polymixis; species Polymixis lichenea. The sequence continues at coordinate 1,656,155 of OX420939.1, read as the reverse complement.
CAAACATTTCTGTGAGCCGCTCCCTGGAAGCCATCACAGAATGTGGAGGCGCTCCGTCAAGTCAAAGTCAAAGTCAAAGCATTTATTTCAAATAGGCACTTAAAAGGCACTTTTGAACGTCAACATTTACATTAAAATAGAATTGATTCTAGTCGCCCCTTCCAAAATGTAGTTTCGTATGGAGAAGAATGGGCAAGAAACTCCACCGTTACTCTTTTAAAAATGATTTAACTACAATATTTAACATACATTCATTGTATAATTATGTGTGAAAACGATGCATCCAGAACAAAATTACTGTACCCAAATTGGTAAAAAGAATGAAATTGAAGCAATTACAAATAAATTAATTTTATGATAAATACATGGTGCCCACACATTTACAAACATTGTAAAAGTAAATATACAATTTCCTAGAATATTAATAAGTATGTAATCTGTCAGTGTGTGAGTTAAAGTAATCACTGAGTGTAATCAATGTCATAGATATAATTAATTACATAGTTCAATTAGCAACCAGTTTGATTTTGTCTAGACTCTAGATTGTCCTATGGAGCAGGACCAGCATGTTTCCAAGCATTCTTATCTTGGATATAATCCTCTAATTTGTAATATGCTTTTTTACAAAGTGTACTTTTCATATGAGTTTTAAATTTCCTTTCATTTAATTGCAATATATCACAAGGTATTTTGTTATAACATTTAACACAGTACCCCATAAAAGATGTATGTACTTTAGCTAATCTGGAAAATGGTTGATCTAATTTGTCTTTGTTTCTAGTATTAAAATTATGTCTATCACTTATTTTATTAAAAAGATGTAGATTTTTTCTTACATACATGATATTTTCATAAATAAATTGGCAAGGTACCGTCATAATATTAATCCTTTTAAATAGGTCCCTGAGAGATTCGCGGCGACGTAGATTATAAATGGCTCTGACAGCTCTCTTTTGCAAAATAAAGATGGATTCAATGTCAGCAGCCCGACCCCACAGTAAAATGCCATACGACATAATGCTGCGGAAGTAGCTAAAATAGACCAAACGCGCGGTTTCTACATCTGTTAACTGTCTGATCTTCCTAACAGCATAAGCGGCGGAGCTTAGCCGCCCCGCAAGAGATGTTATATGAGGTCCCCATTGTAATTTCTCGTCTAGCGTGATTCCTAGGAACACCGTTTGATTAACAAATTCCAGTTTTTCTCCATTTAATATGATGTCACATTCGCTACTTCTAACATTTGGTAATTGAAATCTAATGCACTTGGTTTTTGTGCCATTTAGTACCAAATTATTTACCGTAAACCAATCTTGGACCTGAAGAATACAGTTATTCACGTCGTCAAGATTTTGTGACCGTCGGGCTATTTTAAATATCAATGATGTGTCATCTGCAAATAACACCATCTTCGGTTGATTTAAAAGTAAATAGGGTAAATCATTAATGTAAACTAAAAAGAGGAATGGACCCAATATTGAACCTTGAGGAACACCCATTGCCATTTCAGACCCTAATGAGTTTATGCCGTTTACTTGAACTTTAACTTTTCTGTCTTTCAGGTATGATCTTAGTAAATCAAGAGCTGTATTTCTAATCCCATAGTGCTCCAGTTTCAGCAGAAGTGTCTCATGATTTACGCAATCGAACGCTTTGGAGAGGTCGCAAAAGATTCCAATGGCATCTTTTGCTTCTTCCCAGGCGTTAAAAATGTTCTTTATTAGGGTGACACCAGCGTCAGTCGTACAACGCCCCTTGGTGAAACCGTACTGTTGTTCATGAAAGATGGCATTTTTATTAAAGTGACGTAACATTTGATTGAGAATCAACTTTTCAAACACTTTACTGAGAACTGGCAGAATTGACACAGGCCTATAATTGTTAGGTTCTTTACTATCACCCGATTTGAACAAAGGAACTACTTTACTGTGTTTCATGAGATCCGGGAAGACTCCTTGGTCTACACTGGTGTTAAATATGAAAGCTAAATAGGGCGCAATGGTTTTGATAATAGCACTACAGACTTTTACAGACATTCCCCAAAGATCTTCTGTTGATTTAATTTTAAGATCTTTAAAAGCTTTTATAACAGCTTGGGGGTTGGTATGCTGAAATCTAAACTCCAAAGAACATGCCCTTACATTCTTTCTGAGTAAGGCAGCAGAACGCGCGGGTGAGGAATTTAAAGCTTCAGTAGTTTTAACAGGAATATTCGCGAAAAAGTTTTCAAATTCCTGAGCTATTTCTACATCTGAGTTGATGGAGCCATTTGCAGTCTCTAAATTAAATTCAGTATTACGCTGTTTATTTCTACCTGTTTCATTATTTATTATTTGCCAGGTCGTTTTAATTTTATCATCAGCTGATTTTATTTTATTGCTAATATAAAGCGCTTTAGCTAATTTGCACAGCCGTCCAGCTGGTACCACAACTTGCGATGAACGGCTAAAGGCAGTTGGTCAGTGTACTCGGCCACAGGACCACTTAACAATTCTAAAAATTTCGCCGCTGTAAGGGTGCCGTCAATAAAAAATGGGCCGATAATATTATTATTGTGGATACCAGCCCACACATTGAGAGAAAATCTGTACTGGTGTTCAGATTCTCGAAACACGTGTGGATTTTCCAAACTCCAGTACCGGAGGTTTTGCCGATTCCAGATGCCGTTCCGAGTAAAAGTACGCTCATCGGTCCATATTACATAAGTTAAGAAATCAAGGTCTTCGGTTGTTTTATTTAGTAGCCATTGGCAGTAACTATTCCTGACCGGCAAGTCTCTCGATAACAAAGCTTGCACCTTCCGATATTTATAATGTTTCCGTTTGTTACGTTTTAGAACCTTGTGGATGGTTCAATGACATACTCAGACTGCCGGGCGGCTCTGTGGAGACTCGTTGTCGGGTTGCGGGAAAAATGGTCTAAAATTCGTTCTTCCCAAGCAGCGGGTATTTGCCGTGGTGGCAATCCCTCCTGTTGCGGCACTATACTTTTATTGTCCCGTATTCTTTGTACTGCCAATTGTATGGTGCGGGCGTTTCTAGGGCAATTGCGGCTGTCACCATACGTTCGCAGAGCTAAAGCTGCGTTTCCATGGCATTCGCCGTAAATTAAAATCATGTCTGTGTATTCTGACGCCGTGTAAGTTACACGAGGCATTGTTAACACTATAATTACGCCGGCGAACTGAAAAAACAAGTTTTAGACGCAAGGATCTAAGATGCAGTAGCAACACAGTGACCTATTTCTATTTCTTTTACGCGCGCGACGTTTTGCTATGATTGTCACTCTCGTAAAGAAAGTGCAAGTGTGTATTTATTGCTTCCTTGTTTGCATTGCCATCTTTTAGCGAAAATATTTGGTTGTACTTGTGACTTGTCTTGACCTTGTGTCACAGCGGTAACAACGCATCGTAGTTTATACTCAGATTTATCGTTTTAAGGTGCATGACCTATGCGTATAGACATAATCACCTGTTAGGAAAGATACATCGTGTTCAAACGGGGCAAAAACTAAAAAAAATATTTGCGACTAAACTACTGCTCCTATTTAATTGATTTTTGGTACAGAGCTTGAAAATGGTACCTAGTATAGGCAGTTTAATGGAAAGCCCCTCTGTCGTATCAACTTTGTATAAGACTTAGTGCACTTTTGTCTACCGCGTTAGCCGGTTGTATTCATCAACATTTTAACATTAAGAACAGTTTGAGAGTGAATCAATAAATAGTGTTCAACACTAAGATATGTTTCTCCTCAAAACACCGACATCTTGCTACGTACCCCGACATATTTTTGGTCCTTCGAGCCGGATCACGCGTCGCGTAATTTCGGAAATACGTTCGGAGTTGTGGTGTGCGAGGTCTGAACTATCGTAACATAAACAGTGTGTGTACGTCGTGGGGCTGTCGGAGCGAACATTGGAGCAGAACAGTGAAGTAGCAGCAAAGGTTGAGTACTAACAGCGGAATACAAGTCGCACCATTATTTCGAAACCGTTACTAAACGAAAAGACTAAATTTTACCGGATAATTAATTTACAGTTTTTGCATTACGGTAAATAGAGGTGGTGAACACATCTAAATTTCGTGAAAATTTCGTTTAGCATCAGTTTCGAAATGAAGGTGCGAAGTATTAAATTTCCTTATTTTTAGTCAATAAGAACTGTATTTTAACATCCTATAACAATGTCGGAACTCATTGAAACGCAATCAATGATCTATGATATCATAAAACTTGGCATTAACTTGAAGAAGGATAGTGCTGATAGGAAAACATTAGATTATTTTAAGCGGAAGCACTTTGGAGAATTATTGGAACGATTACCAAGTTAATCATGAGCGAATTGAGGGGGAGGTAAGAAAAACTAATCCTTATTTTACCGACCGAGAGTACGAGAAAACAAGTACGGTGTATGAATCAACCAAGACGTTAATTAACCAACAGTATCATCTGCGGCTGATGAAAACAGGAAGCCTTTCAACAGGTGAGCAAACAACAGCTCGAGACAGATCACCATCAACATCGAGTATGCGTGCAGACGAGAAAACAGGGGAGGATGCGGGATTAAGTTTCTCAAGGCAAGTGAGCGACCGACCAGCTCAGACGTCGAACATGGAGCCAAACAGCAAGTTAGACGATTTGCTGAAAAAACAGTATGCGCATTTTAAAGCCTTTGTGTGTACAACCGCAAACATAGATGTGGACTCTAGCTCAGATAAGTGGAAATTTGAGGACGTATTGAGGTCACTACAGGCTAGATGGTCAGATATCGATAGACTACATTGGGCCCGTCGAGATTGAACTGGAGGGAGAGAACGAACAATACAACAACATGTACCATAAGTATGAGAAAAAAATCAACAACCTGAAAAGGGCTATTAACACGAAAATGTGGCCAGTCGCATACAAGGAAAAATCCACACCTCAACTGGAGATACCGAACTTCAACGGGAACTACAACCAATGGGTATCGTTTAGAGACCTATTTACGGAAGTAATACGCAACAACCCCTCGTTATCAAGCGGCCAAAAGATGCAATATTTAAAGGGTAAAGTTCGTGGAAAAGCTGAGAAACTTATACAATATCTGTCTATAAGTACCGATAACTATTCGGTGTGCTGGAATATTCCCACCCATCGGTATAACAACAAAAACTAATATTCTCGTCCCATATGAACATTTTGCTAAGCCTGCCAAACATACAACAGCAATCGTTACAGCAAATTAAGCGAATGCAAGACACCAAGCTGGAATGTCTTAATGCCATCAAAAACTTAGGAGTTGATACCACTCGTGGGACCCAATGATCGTACACGTTTTAGATCAAAAGCTAGATACTGAAACAACAACAGACTACATGGAGTCGCTGAAGAACTCGAAAGAACTACCGGTTCTCGCAGAGTTCTTGGATTTTTGGAAACCAAATTTACATCCTTGGAAACAGTTCGCCGTAAAGATAGTGTGCCCCCAAAGACTTCTCATCAAAACAATTCTCCAAATGGATCATTTGACAATAAGAAAAATAATTACAACAATTCGAACAACAAAAGCGACGGAAATAGAGCAGTTGCTTAAATCGATGCACGTGTCAAACATAAAATGCCCTCTTTGCAATAACCAACATGGCATTTATAATTGCAAAATATATTTTAAAATGAGTGAAGACCAAAGGCTAAAAACTGCAACGAAATTGAAATTTTGCACAAATTGTTTATTTAGCCATTTCGGAAATCAATGCACCTCCAACTTAACATGCCGAAAATGCCAAGATCAACATAACACTATTTTACATGACGCATTTGCGAAATTAGCGAATGCATCGACTCCGTCGTCAAGCGGCAACAACGTTGAGAAACAAAACGTAAACCGCAATTAACCCGTGACGGGTTGGGCACGCCGCGATTGCGGCGGTAAGTCCCCTCTTTGAGGAGTGGCTTGAGAGGCGGCATGGCGTCCTCACCTTCCGCCTGACACAGGTCCTCACCGGACATGGCTGTTTCGGGAGGTTCCTGTTTCGGATAGGGCGGGAGGAAACGCCCGGGTGTTTCCATTGCGAGGATCGCCCAGAGGACACGGTGGAGCATACGGTGGAGGTCTGCCCGGCTTGGGCGGAGCACCGCCGTGTCCTCGTGGAGGTGATCGGCGGCGGCGAGCCTGGTCCAGGCCATGGTACGGAGCGAGAGGGCATGGCTGGCAGTCCTTCAGCGAAGCAGTTATGCTCGCAAAGAGGGAGGCGGCGCACGTGAGGGAGATGCAGTACATGCGCCCTCACAGCCGTGGCCTTCGCAGGAGACGCCCTGGGCGTCGGGAATCCCAGGCTGGCAGGCGGCAGGAGCAAGCCCGGGTCGACGGCGCGTTGTGTTCCACGCGCGCCTCATTGAGATGTCAGCAGCAACAGATGGGGTCTGCAAGGGCCGATGCCTGCTAGGGGTGCGGGTTGTTAGAAAGAGATACCGCCGCCCCTGGCACACAGGCAACTGAGGGAACACGGGTGGGTTTTAGTCAGTAAAAGTCTGACACGCCCTCCCGCTCCACCCAGAGCGGGAGAAGTTATTTGATGATTTCCCACCCAAAAAAAAAAAAAAACCCGTGACGGGTACTGTGAATGTCTCTCAAGATGAAAAGCGGAGATATTGCTAGCGACTGCTCTGGTGAAAGTCAAAGTTGTGGATGGAACTTACCAAACCATGCGTGCCTTTATCGATCACGGGTCCCAGATATCTTTAATAACTGAGGAAGCGGCTCAGATGTTAGGTATCAAGAGACGACGATGCAAAGAAATCATCTTTGGAGTGGGGCAAAAGGAAAACAGTTGCAAGGCGATAATAAGCATAGAATGCCCCTCTTCGGACAACAATTTTGAATTTGAATCTGATGTGCTCATCATGAACGAACTTATTAAAAGTCTGCCAAACCAAACATTCGCTAAACCAAATCGGACTTACATTAAAAACGACTGTTGTAACAAACTTAGCTTACCCGCAATTATACAAAAGTCGACCAGTTGACTTGCTTTTCGGGCCAGATATTTATGCTAACATTATGCTAGGCGGGATTATAAAAGGAGAACATGCTCAACAGCCGATGGCTCAACAAATACAGCTCGGATGGTTACTATGTGGTAACGTAAAAACATACCAATGTAATGTGGTTCTAAATAACATCGCCGAAATTCAGCGATTTTGGGAGGTTGAGGAAATTTTAGAACCTTAAAACCTATCGGTAGAAGATCAGGAATGTATGGACTTCTACAACACGAAACAGTCAGGATTCAGGTACGACCTCAAATACATAGGTCAGATCGCTATTCCACGATGGATGGGAGCTACAAACAACCCAGTTGAATTACATGGCTTCTGCGATGCATCGGAGAAGGCATACTCATGTGTAATTTACTGCCGAAGCATCAAAGACGATGGGGAATACATGACTCGAATAGTTGCAGCGAAAACGAAACTCGCACCGATTAAAAAGTTAATGACACTGCCCAGACTCGAACTGTGCGGCGCTCACTTACTATCAAGACTTATGAAAAAGGCCATAGAGTCGTTAAACGAACAGACAGTAACAATAAAAGCTTGGACTGACTCTATGGTCGTTCTGGGATGGCTACATGGCGACGTGTCCCGCTGGAAGACATTTGTAGCAAACAGAGTTACAAAAATTACAAACATTTTGCCGCCATCGTGTTGGGGACATGTTAAATCCGAGGAAAACCCGGCGGATTGCGCTAGTCGTGGTTTATTACCGTCACAACTAGTCAGACATGAACTTTGGTGGGAGGGACCTACGTGGCTGATGCAAAACAACATCTCAGATCAACCGACAGAATTCGAAGCTCCTACATTGGAACACAAGAACAAGAAGCAAGTCTGTGCATCACAAACATCATCTTCGATTATTGAAGAGCTACTATGCAAACATAACTCTGTTACACGTGTTGTCAGAGTACTAGGTTGGATTTTACGAGTTAATACAACCAATGACAATGTGCGATCTCCTTACTTAACAACAGTGGAACTTGAGAACGCATTGAATGTCGTTATCAAGGCAGTGCAAAATAAACACTTTGGCGAAGATATTGCACATTTGCAGAAACATGGCAAGGTGCATACCAAAAGTTGTCTACTTAATTTAAATCCATTTTTGGACAAACAAGGTCTCTTGAGAGTCGGGGGACGTTTAACAGAATCAGCCTTGAAAATTTCACAAAAACATCCAATTATTTTGCCACACAAAGATCGGTTCACAAAACTTTTGATCGACAAGTCACATATTTCGACGCTCCACGGGGGAGCAAGACTCGCCTTGACACATTTGCGCCACAAATACTGGATACTCAGAGGAGTGAGGACAGTAAAGGGACACATTCTCAAGTGTATCAAATGTCATCGCTTCAAGACATCTACGAGCAAACAGCTGATGGGAAACTTAACAAAGCCTCGGGTCACTCCATCGCGTCCATTTACGCACACAGGCGTTGACTTTACGGGACAAGTGGAAGTCAAGGCCAACAAGGGCAGAGGGATTAAGACGTCCAAGGCCTACATATCATTATTTGTCTGCCTGGCAACAAAGGCCATTCATTTAGAATTGGTCTCAGACTTGAGTACTGCAGCCTTTCTCGGCGCGTTCAAACGTTTCTGTGCCCGGAGAGGAAAACCAGAGTGTAAGTACTCAGACAACGGTACGAATTTTGTGGGCGCTGCCAAAAGACTTAAAGAGGAACACAAAGAAGCGTTAATTCACTACATCAACGAAGAAGTCTTGAGTGAGTTAGCAAACCTTGGAGTTGAGTGGCAGTTCAACGCTCCAGTTTGGCCGTCAGCAGGAGGACTATGGGAGGCCGCAGTCAAAAGCATGAAGTACCATCTGAAACGCGTCATCGGCGAACAAAAGCTGACATTCAAGGAGTTTTCCACACTGATAGCCTAGATTGAAGTGTGTCTCAACTCTAGGCCGTTGATTCCTCTTACAGACGACATTGACGATCTGGACTGCCTAACGCCTGCACATTTCTTAGTGGGAGGGCCAATACTGTCAAGCCCACTCTCACCTTACGAGGACATTAGAAACATTAAAACTAGATGGCAGCTACTGGAAAAAATGCACAAGGATTTCTGGAAGAGATGGTCATCTGAATACCTTCAAACACTTCAAACACGCAGCAAGTGGCATTCTGCAACAAAGAATCTTGAGATCAACGACATCGCTTTGATAAAAGATGATCACTTGCCGCCCTCTAAATGGCTCTTAGGAAGGGTTATGGAGACACATCCTGGTACAAGATACAAGATACAAGATACAAGATTCTTTATTTGTGGAAACATGAGTACACATACAGAGCATGCAAGTTATTAAATTACATTATAGTTTAGATCAGTCATGTTTGGCCTTAGTGTCGTACAAATATTTAAATTTCGTCATCATAAAGAGGATGGACACGTTCGAGTGGTGACACTGAAAACAAAAAATGGCACTCTAAAACGCCCTATCATAAAATTATCTCGACTACCTGTCGAACACAGTGATACAAGGTGCGTAGAGAGTGAAGGTGACACAACGCCTATCGAACCACAGAAAACTGAGAGATCGAAGCGGAAGAAACCTGCCAAAAGGTCCCAATACAGTAACGTTTGCATATTTTTCACGTTTGCCTTATGCATAGCTACGTCACTGCAACATACTTTAGTGAATGTTACCACGTTATCGTCAGCTAAATTAGTTTTCTTCGACAAAATTGCTGACATGCAAATACGACAAGACGACTGGAAAATGGTTGTGTATTACAATATGACAACATATTGGCGAAGTTTACAAAACGCAGCAGACTACGTCACACACTTGAAAGGTCTAACTAAGGAAGAGACAACCTTGACATCAATCGCCTCACAACTAGAACACGAAATCAAAGAAATACAGCACTACAACGATGTTTTGCGATCGGAACACGGACCGCGCAAGAAAAGGGGTCTGATAAATGGAATTGGTTATGCAGCAAATTATCTATTTGGAGTCCTAGACGAAGACTTTGCCAAAAAATACGATAGTGATATTAACCTCATACAGACAAACGAACACCATTTACTCAACCTCTACAAGGAACAAACATCGATTGTGGAAGGCGAGTACAACATTTTGAAAAGAAACGAGGATATCATGAACAAGCAATTTACGCTAATAAATAAACGTTTCCAAGAAACAAACGAGCGCATAGTCCTGGAACGTAGCAATGCACTCAATGTGATGTCGTCTGCGTTAGCCGCCAACTTAATAATCTCCAACATAAGGAGAGTTCAACAATTACTGCGACTTAGTGACTGATGTAAAGGACGGACACATCGATGCACATCTACTGAAGCCAGATCAGTTACAAGAACAATTAAACATAATATCTGGACAATTACCTAGTGACCTGTCACTACCCTGCACAAACAGCCATCAGTGCATTCGACAAATGTATAAATTGTCACGAGTACACGTCAAGCTGACGAGAGATTTCTTCATTTTTGAAGTCAAGCTACCTTTGGTGAACAACGAACAGTACAAGCTAAGCCGAGTCATACCTATTCCTTACATACAAGGACACACAGAGAAGCATATCATGACAACATCTGAATATTTGGCAATAAACCTCAAGAAGGATGTGATGATGCCACTAACTTACAACAACTTAAGCACGTGTATACAACTGAGAAAACAGCAGTTACTATGTGCACTGAGTTTGCCTCTTTATGACATAAAGCAAGCCGCGACGATGTGTGAGGCACAAATTATAGTAAACAATAAGAACTTATCATCGTGTCACACAACTGTATCAAGTTGCAGCGATAAGTGGATACAGTTACATAATGATGGCGCGTGGCTCTACTCATGTTGCAAACAATGCTTAACACGCATCTTCTGTCCATCTGGCACATTTGCGAAACAATTAAGTGCTACTGGTATTATCACACTCGATCCTGGGTGCATGCTAAAAGGAGATCACATTATACTTCGCTCTCATAACAACTTCCACAGTGAGATAAGCGTGACTGAAGACGAGCTTTACTTGAGAGAATCGAGCATAAATCACCTTATAGCTGACAGCAACTACACTTTTGAAGCTGAGCATCATGAAGTGATGATGAAGACATTGAAATCCAGGATTGAACAGGTGAAAATGGACCAAGAGACCCTAAACGAGGTGACAACTTCCCACGACACACATCGCTATATCTTGTATAGCATTATGCTCATCGGTGTTGTTGGGGCTTGTCTATGGATCAGTTTCAAATTGAGGAAACGCTATTGTGCAGTTCTTCGAGTTACCAACAGACCTGATAACTCGGACCAGGAGCGAGGCACCAGCGAACCACGACCACGGGCGAGCCATGACACTTGCTGCGCGCACAAGGTCGACAGAGCAAGCTGTTAGTTTTAGAAATAAGCTTGGGACTTTATATTTTTTATTTACATTGTTTCATTTACTGTTTACTTTATTATTTCTTTAACTGTATTTACATTATTTTACATAAGGTCTGCTATTTTCATTTGTTTGTTTTTTTTTTGTGATTTGGGAGCATGTACGAGCACACTCGACCATTTATGCTGACGCCCGCGATCACATGTACTAACGTTACATAATATTACATGCGAACTACTGTTTTATTACTTGAGTTCAATAAAGCTGCTTGGTGAATACACACGTCGGTGTTTTCTTCCACATTTTACATAGAATTCCCGGCACACATCACACCTCTGCAGTAGGACTCCACAACTTATTTCTTGTTATTTTATATAAGACTTAGTGCACTTTTGTCTACCACGTTAGCCGGTTGTATTAATCAACATTTTAACATTAAGAATAGTTTAAAAGTGAATCAATAAATAGTGTTCAACATAAACATATGTTTCTCCTCAAAACACCGACACCTTGCTACGTGTAGGTACCCCGACAATTGTAGACACGCCGAAGGTAGTCGCACGTTTGGCGTGTATATAAAATTGTTTCTGTGCACACACCGAATGATGCTAGTCTCTCCTCCGTCATAGTTAGAAAGAGATAGACGTATAAATTGCTGGTATAAGAATTGTTACTTTTACCTATACTGGTAATTAGATAACGTTAATTGATTTTGGGTATCGTTATTATTATTGTTACTTTTTTATCGTTAACATAACGGTAATTGATAACATTATAGAAAAAATACTGGTGATTCGGTCCCTGCACCTCACTATCGGTTTCAGCACCTTCAAAAACCATCAAATCAAAATCTTAGGAAATCAATAATTTAAAAATACACCTCGCTATATCCGAATCCTCCAATCTGTCGACAAATAAGGATGGCAGCCCACTTTAATCTCGGAGGCCCGGCCAATGAGGAAAAATTTGTAAATTTTCGCATCCGCCATCTTGGATCTTAATTTTGACCTCACTATCGACTTCAGTATTCTTAAAATCATGCAAACTATCTCACTCTCTCTCTTTGTCTCTTTCTAATAATTATATAAGAAAAATTCGCATGGAGGGAGCATAATGCTTTTTCGTTATATAGCGCTTTTCCGTTAACTGACGAATTCTACAATTTGCATAATTTTGAAGACGTCGTGAGCTCGGCTTACAAATAATTACTATTATGATTGTGAATTCGTTTAAGTTCTATTTGTACTACATAGTAGATTTTAACAAAATCATCGTCTACTGCAGATGCGATGAACGCCTCTGTCTCGCGCCGCGGTTGCTGTGCGACGGGCACCAGCACTGCGAGGACGGCTCCGACGAGTCCGCCGCCACCTGCGGGTTCGCGGGCGCCAAGGAGCACACCGCGCCCGGCGCGCGCCGCTCCAACGCCTTCGTGGTGTGCGCCTGCGTCGTGGGCGCCGCCGCCGGCCTGGGCGCCGCCTGGGCCGCGCTGCGCCGCCTGCGCCGCGCCGCGCGCGCCCCGCCCCGCGCCCGCGCTCCCGGCGCCGCCGCGCCGCCGCCCGCGCTGGGGCCCGCGCTCGTGCCGCTGCACAAACGCGACCTCACCGCTCTTGTCGCCCTCACCACCACTTACACCGAGTCAGTATACCTACTTCGTTTCATTTCTTTTCTCTTTTAGCTTTTTGCGTCGTACAGGGTTTTTTCTTGGTTTACAAATCACACAAACATAAAAGTGCGATTGTTGCAGCACGTTGGACAGCAACTGCGCGCGCTACCCGCGGCCCACGGCCAACCCGCCACCCTCTCCGGCCACGGGCAGCGACGACGCGGCCCCGCGCCGCCGCGCCTACAGACACTACCGCGCCTCCAACCGGCCCCCGCCGCCCACGCCGGCCTCTACTGACGCGTGCGAGTCCGAGCCCGAGCCCGCCGCGCGCGCCCCCCCTCCATCGCCCGCGCCGCCACTCTACTGATGTCAGTAGCACAGTGTAACGCGCCTGCCACCGGCCCTTCTACTGAGTGTAAAGAAACTGCGAAAACGACCGTATAAACGCGGTATTAGCCTCACGGTTCACGAGACAAGCTCATACGCGTAATGTGTGAAAAACCTGACGCGTCTCACGTGCGGCCTCACTAAGCAGCGCCTCGGTGTGGACGTGCCTGATGCGCCGATGACGTGACCTATGTGCGGCCCACAAGGACTTAAGCCGGTCAGAAAGAAATTTATGTTTACGCAATAAAAGCATAAAATAAGTAATTTGCCTCGTTTCGGTTCGGACGACGAGATGACACCGATCGGTAAGACGTTGTGACTTAAATGTGTCCACTCCCTTCTCTCCTCCCCGCCCCGTGTACAGTTGTGTGCCTACCGCCCCGCCCCCACTTTGTAGAATGTTCCATTAGCACCACCGCCCCCCTCGCCCCTGCTCCCGTGCCACCGACACCACCTGTTACTATCTAGCTTTAACGCAAACATTGGCCGCTTCAAATTATTTGACAAACGCCAAGGTTGGTTAAGACGTTGTTGATGGCTAATTACTTGTCCTAGCCGTTATTGTAATATTCCTGTTTGTACCATACTACGACAGTTGTTTCACATTATCATTAATAGACGCACCAGACATACGTCATTCTTGAATTCTAAAAAGTGTACACTATACACTGATTCATTTTTCTAGTCTCCATATCCGATGACACAGTGCAGGATAAAATAAGATAAGATTAATTGACGAAATTAACACTGATCTGGATGTTTTGTTATTGGAGTGTGAAATAACTACTTGGTGCTATTTCACTGTTCGTGCCTCATTAATCGTTATAAGAATAAAATCTCTATTATTTGTATTATATAGTATTAAACAAAATAAGTTAAGGAGAAACGCATATAGATGCTCGTGTAGAAATAACAGGAAGTGTATAAAAAATAAATCTAAACTATATGCACAAATTAAACAAACTACTAAAACACCTCCAGGCTCACACACATTACGTACAGATAAGGAAATTTATGGTTTAGCAAATTGAGACGCTACGTAAATAAGCCGTGTCACAGCCATATCGTATACAAATTGAAAACAGTATATGGTTAGAGACGTTAGGTGCACTGTTCCAAATTGGTCCTCTCTTATGAAAAAGAGTAGGCGAGACAGTTTTAATTTTAATATACGGACCATTTAAGTAGATTCTCAATTTGTTACACAACTCGGCACCATGACCACTACCAAGGACAAATTAAATTAGCTGACAATACTGTACTCACGTGTTGGGCATCGATATCAGAAACCAATGGAACAAAAAAAAAACAAGTTACAAGACTCATATACAATCAGATACCTAAAAGGATACAGACAGTATAACGAGCACAGCCAAATCGAACACTCATAAGGTAACAATATGTCTGCTGCAGCATTGCCGGATATAAAGGCAATCCAGTCTGTCGGCGAACATCGCCAGGACTGTATAGGCCTGTAATCAATCGGCTGGTTTTGTCATTTTTCGCGGAACTTAGATAATTTTTACGAATTTTCAAAAATCATATTATTACATCACATGGTGCCTTTAAGTACAAGTCTGTGTCATTTAAAGTTTTTAACACTTACTGCCAGCAAATTTAATTTGACCCTGCATACGACACGCTCCAACACCTCTCTCTCATCACTAACTTTAGCAAAAAAAAAAAGTGTTTTCTTTATTTGGGTCTCATAGGTTATGTGTTTCTCCTTATGTTGTAAATAAAATATTGTAAACATGTTTTTTTTAGTTAAAAATTATAATGCATATTATAAATTAACTATAAATATTATAGGTAACAGTGCACCTACTTACGTATGTTATTTGTTAACGCGCTTAGTAAATTTTTGTCGTTATCAAACTACTTGTACTCTGTTTTTTTACTGTGAAAGCCGTTTATATCGCTTATCTGTCGTGTTACAAATTTTGGTTTCGCATTACCATCATCATAGAAAATTATTCTTTTAACTAAAAGGTGACAAGTGCCCACAACTCGTAAAATATTTTAGAAAAATTGCTTAGCTTTCCGTTTCGTGACCCTAAGGCCTGAAACTGTGTTAAGCGGTCGTCCGCACGGTTTCATACAAATGTGGAGCACATTTGTATGAAACCGTGCGGACGTCAAGGGGACCCTGCGCGGGCGTCCGTCGCAGGGTAGGCTATTTTTGGTCGCGGTTGCAAGTCCCGTGGGATAATTTCCGACATCCACGGTTCGGAGCCGCGGTTAGCAGTTAGTAGTAAATAAAATGGCCTCGCGATAGGGGTCGTCACGATCCCATGGAGCCCACTCGCGTAGACACGCGACGGGTGACCGTCGCGGGTGTCCGCATAACGCAGCTTCAGGCCTAATTGTCACAGGTTTTTTGAATAATGAAGAGTATAAGGCCCTTTGTACACGGTACGGCTCGGCATACAAACATCGCTGTGGAAAAAAAGTGTCCGTGTATAAGCTTCCATAGTGGCTCATACAACCCAATTTTTTTTTTCACCAATGTAACAACTCAATGTCTTACTCTATACGCCTGTGACAAACCGAAATGTAAAATAATTTATAAAAAATATAATTATTTGTGATTATTTGCAGTTGCCATTTATATTTGCATTTATATTATTGTATGTAAAAAAGCTTGATTAGTTAATTTTATTTCTATTCGTATTAAATCTAAAACTGACTGATTGTGAGATTTTTGTAATAAACTTTTGTACCTGTTACAACGTTTTTATTTTATCGCTTTCAATTTCCCTACGTCACCACATTTTGATGATTTCAGTAGTGCTGATACAGCTAAATATATGATGGCAACTGTTCCAATTCAGGGCAAAGTCAGCGAAGTAATTGGGTAATGCTCCAACAGTAAGAATGGCTTTCATTTCGACAGTTCAACAACATTCATTGCGTTGTTAACGTTGTTGAGCAGAAAAAAAATTCCAACACATGAAGCAATACATTAGCAATAACCTTTAAAATAAGTCTTGCTATTCGTGTTCACACTATGTTTTCCTGAGGCACTCTATTTTTTTTTTACAGTTTAAATTCAGCCACAAATAAAATGGTAAGAATCATTTCATGAATCCAGGGTTGGTCCCATAGCAATAGTTGTGCTGAATGATGGTTAAATACATTGTTTTCACTTTCAGATTCGAAACAAACAGTTTGCGCCAGTTGGGTAGCACATAAGTCCCAAGTAACAGAGCAGGGTACAACCTGGAACTCTTGGAAGACCGCAAAGGAGATGCGTCGCATATAATTGTGATCCTCTGCAGACGAGGAATGACGAACGAGATGAACAGGGTGAGTCTTTGATTAGATTCATTAAAACTAAAATATATGCAAGGACGGATCCAGGATTTATAACATGCTATTGTTGGGATTAATTCTATTTCAATGATAATACGAAAACAAGGTGTCGCTGGGGGGCAGCGGATACGTCCTTGAATATATGTTAACCTTTTCACCGCCAACGTACACAGAACGCGATGCCTCACCAGGTGCCAAGCTATAAATGTATAACGAAATATATAGCAAACAGTAGTGATGAGGGTTTATTTATTATTTCACGAATATAAATAAAAACTAGTTAAATATTTCCATAATTATTTTATTTCACAGTATCCTTATTAAGAAAAACCAGTATAAATTATAAGTATCAAAGAAACAAATACAGAACTCAATTAGAGCTGTAGGAAATGAGGTTCATCTCTATTTGTTTCATGACGTCAGTCTTTGACTTCATTTCAAGTCCTTGGCGCTCAGAGCACGTTAAATTCAATTCTGATTAGGGATGTAGTCTTTAGTCTTTCTTTCTTCTATATTTGTCTACTCCCGTGTTTTTTTTTACTACTTCAGTCAACGTTTATAACCGTAGATATCTTAGCGGCAGAATTTTTCACTGTATTTAAAGTGTTTTACGTCGTGTTTTTTCGAAATAGAAGTGTAGCTTCCACAGCACTGTTTTTAAAGCTTTATCTCTGTTGTTTTCTTTGTTCATGTAACGGTAGCGTATACTCGTCAGGCCGGGCATTCTAAAGCCGTGGTCCCACAGCCCGATAACGGACAGTCCACGCCAGGTCGTGCCGATAACCCCATACATTCAATCGGACGGGGGACGACAGGCCACCGCAGGTCTCATTGGATTCTACTGTTCCCACGGCCTGTCGGCCTGACCTGAAGCGATCTGACCTGGGAGAAAACGGGTCGTGGGACCTACTTATTAGTAAAATATAATACGTTTTCTAGCTCAAGACAACTGTCACAAATGAGACAATTACTTTTTCTATTGTTACACCGATTTCGCGACATCGGACATCGTTACAAGCAAAGATGCGTGCGCGCTCACTCGATTAGTGCTGCACTATGCCAAAGTGCCCTTGACATCCGTACGCTTATGACGTCACAGAACGACTTCTTTAATAGTCCGTGGCGCCCGGGGCACTGACAACCAATTGCTTTGTAGTGATGGGAATATAATTATCGACAAGGATTGCTATCAACTATTTAATTCCGGATCGGCACCCATCTTAAGGTCGAAATTCGGCTTATTTCCCCTTTGTTATAAAGTAGTTTACTGCGTTCATATTTTACTGACCTCAAATTGTTTTCTATAGTAGTGTATTTATATATATTTCAACGGGGGAAATCAAACAGTTGTAACTTTCGCGTCACATCACTGGCCAACTATATTTGAAGTCCTTGGCGTTCAGGGGACATTAAAAATATTCGGAGTTTTTGTTTTAGCCGATTTTATGACAAATATGGGCTTCTATTGTGTGGAAAAATATAAAACAGGGTATTAGACAGTGCTATATTAATTAATAAAATGAAATAAAGCTTTTAAATACAGTATATTTATTTTTATAAGATAGTTAAAATGAAGAGCTTCTAATGAAGTCGTGGTGCTGGTGGCACGAAAAACGAGAAGGGTATCAAAATCAACCAAGAAAACTACCGACGAAATATTCTTGAAAATGGGTTTATTCCTTGAAATCAACAACACTTTGGAAACGGTCCATGGACATTTCGAAAATACTCTGCTCCAGCTCACAGGGCCTTAAGTGCTCAACAGTGTGCATAAACAATTTTGCTAGTTTCATCACCTCCAAAAAATAGCTTCCATACTCGCCTGATCTGAACCCCATGGATTACAGCTAAAAACCAAGGTCCTGTGCCCCGTGTCACAGAAGTGTTCATGAGCTAAATAAAACTTACTCGGGAATGAGACAAAATATCTGTGGAGGAAATGCGGAAAATTTCACTCAGCGTTTGTCTGTATGTATCCGCGCTAAAAGAGGTTATTTTGAAGACAAATAGGGATTCTTGAATAAAATGCATGGCTACGCATAGTCAACCATCCACGGACCGACCTCGGCAAGCGTTACTGTTGTTACTTGAAATAATAATTATGAGTTTAGAAAGTCATTTTCCAATGTCTGTGAAGTACTTACTACCATTTCATTTAATCAAACCGTGTATGCCATCAGTATGAATACGGAATATAGAAAATCAAATACTTATAAATATGAAAGCACGATTACATAAATAATAACATAATTTAATAATAATGGAAATATTCATTACTAATAATACTAATATGCATAAGCAATAAATAAAAATAACAAATATACCATACCTATATACACAAACCTTATACTATATATATCGGTACATAATCATACATATATGTAGATAATTATACACCCAATTATACATCTAATAATTTTATTATAATAATGAATTGAATTGCTTGCATTTGTACGTAGCGCTCTTCCTCTCTCCTATTTTTGCTGTGCCCGGACAACCCATATTGATCTCACTGTTTATACCATCTATGTAAAACATATGGAATGCAATAAAGAATTGAGAATTGAGAAGTAGAATAATGGTCTCAAATTGATGTTTATAATTCTTTAAGCACTTGCTTCGCGACATTCTTGCACAGACTCCATATTAGACTTAAATAACCACAGAACAGAGAATACATAAAAGTGCCCCTACATTGGCTAATACGCTCATAAAAAACAGTGATAAGATTGGCTACAAATTACAAACGCAAATTTTACAAATCTCTTATTGCTTTCAAAAATTAAGTCTTATTACAACGAGTGAAAGTTGTTATTATTTGACATGACGCAAACAATAAAGATGTTTTTCGTCTAAAAACCTTAAATTGACCAATTTACAACGAGTTCAGCTACTCATCGCTATCGTGGATAGGATCCGGCAACTGGGACTCGAGGTGGCCTTGCACAAGTCCGAGGCCATGTGGTTTCATGGTCTTCGGAATGCGCCACTGACGGGTTCCCAGATAACGGTGGGAGGGGTTCACATCGGCGTCGAGTCGACGATGAAGTACCTAGGACTCGTCCTCGACAGCCGGTGGAACTTCGCGGAACACTTCCGACGTTTGGCTCCCAGACTGGAGCGGGCCGGGGCTGCCTTGAAGCGGCTCCTGCCCAATCTAGGGGGGCCAAACGCCTCCTGCCGGAGGCTCTACGCGGGGGTCGTGCGGGCCAAGGCCCTATACGGAGCGCCGGTGTGGGCGCCTACATTGAGGCGCCAACCAGCACGCCGGCTGAAGGCGGCCCATAGGGTCATGGCCATCCGGATGATCCGGGGATACCGCACGATCTCCGGTGAGGCGGCGGGCCTCCTTGCCGGATTACCGCCATGGGATCTGGAGGCAAACGTCCTCGCGCTCACTTGGGAGTGGCGCGAGGAGGCCAAACGCCGGGGCGTAACTCCGCTGCCGCGGGAAATCGCGGCACGGCGGACAGAGCTCCGGCAGGATCTCATGGCGACGTGGAAAGTGCGATTGTCGCAACCCAGTGCTGGGCACGCCGCGATTGCGGCGGTAAGTCCCCTCTTTGAGGAGTGGCTTGAGAGGCGGCATGGCGTCCTCACCTTCCGCCTGACACAGGTCCTCACCGGACATGGCTGTTTCGGATAGGGCGGGAGGAAACGCCCGGGTGTTTCCATTGCGAAGATCGCCCAGAGGACACGGTGGAGCATACGGTGGAGGTCTGCCCAGCTTGGGCGGAGCAACGCCGTGTCCTCGTGGAGGTGATCGGCGGCGGCGATCTCTGCGTCCGACCCTGGTCCAGGCCATGGTACGGAGCGAGAGGGCATGGCTGGCAGTCGCCTCCTTCAGCGAAGCAGTTATGCTCGCAAAGAGAGAGGCGGCGCACGTGAGGGAGATGCAGTACATGCGCCCTCACAGCCGTGGCCTTCGCAGGAGACGCCCTGGGCGTCGGGAATCCCAGGCTGATTCCCGGCCACCGTAGGCACGGGCTTGCGGAGGGCGAGTAATGGGTAGCTCGCTGTCCGGTAAGGACCAAGCCCGGGTCGACGGCGCGTTGTGTTCCACGCGCGCCTCAAAGAGATGTCAGCAGCAACTGATGGGGCCGCAAGGGCCGATGCCTGCCAGGGGTGCGGGTTGTTCGAAAGAGATACCGCGGCCCCTGGCACACAGGCAACCGAGGGAACACGGGTGGGTTTTAGTCAGTAAAAGTCTGACACGCCCTCCCGCTCCGCCCAGAGCGGGAGAAGTTATTTGATGATTTCCCAACCAAAAAAAAAAAAAAAGCTACTCATCGCTAGATGGCGCCGTAACCAATTCATTCTATTCAGAACGCTAGCGCTTTTGAAATAGATGTCATATTCGCATGTACATGTAATCTCTTTTGCTACTCAGAGATGTAGACAGATAAGATGTAGTCGATATTTTAATATTCATGTTACGTATTTTATTCGGGTGAGCAATGTAATAATTGGTTAACATTATACAAATGCTTAATAATGGAAAAGTCTTAGTAGGTATTGCTTTGTCGTTCAAATATCTATATCCTTTCTTTAAAATGTGTATATCCTGATCTTCGAATTGCTCTGAACATATAGTGCTTGATTTAGTTGGCATCCAGTTTTGTCTTCCCGTAGCTTCTATCCATTTTTCCTTATTAAAAGAATCTTGGGGAGAACTGAAATATTTAAATACTTTTTTGAGGTCTATCTATACAGAAGTTAATGTATTACGGTTAATATTACGTAATATTATATTCATTAACTATCAGCTGCTGCCAGCGACTACGCCCGCATGAAAGTAGAACATTATCCTGAGGGAACATACTTTTGTGACGTGGTCTACCCATGTACCAAGTTTTATTGAAATCCGTTCAACCTTTCGAGCGTGAAGAAGTAAGAAACATACAAACTGTCGGCTTATAATATTAGTGTGATTAGCAACCCGCACCTACTTCGGACGGATGCAGGCTACGTGTTGTTATTTAAACCTCGAGATTTCGAGGTCGACAACCACAGCCTTTAGTAGTAATCCACTGCTTGCGAAATTTTTCTTGAATTAATAAACGCCTGCATTCCTGTATGTACTACCTACACAACACTGAGACACTAACTGATGCTTTCAGATTATTCTGACGAAAGCTTTCAATAAAATAATATAACTGTAGATTTGTAACACACGGGACATCTCATAAACAGTCACCTAACCATAGATATTTTTTTATTATAAGCAAGCATTACAGAAGAGGCCTAAACTTTATGTTTTTCACACGCTAGACAATAATAGCTAGATAATAATCTATCTCGCGAGATTGAATGGAACTGCCTGCACATCACTTACTTCCGCGTCACCAGTCCTGAAACAGAGAGCATCAGAACACGGTACGCGGTCAGATTGTTTCCCCCCTCTGTAGCCGCATAGTATGAGTGCAAGACATTCTCATTAATGGATCGTGTCCACCTAATGCGTTGCACACTTCCACCGGGAGCTGGGACCCTATCAGAGACCGGTGGGCCTCGAGGTCCTAAACCGTTCGGCGGCCAGCGTCCTCCCCGTCGGCGAGCAGGTAGTGGCGTCGTGGGCGGAGAAAAATACTCGTCGCTCGAGCTTGACGCAACTACCGGTAACATGTGTTGTTGCCGCTCGCGTGGATCGGAAAAATACGAATACGATAAGACTCACGCTCGCGCATGTCTCATTTCATAATCATACGGCACACAAACATAGCTTCGCGTACGCCAAACGTACCTGCGGCTACTGCCTTTGATTGATCAACTTGTTGTTTGTGTAAAAAATACTTTTATGGGCCGAAAGAAGTTTCAACCTTTCAACCTTTCAACTTAAACCGTATTATTATAACTATATTTTTACTTTTTAATTAGTCTTACGTCTTTATGTAGGTACCTACAGTCAAAAATACATCTTTGGACACAATATCAAAAACTTTCTTACATGTTAAGTGTCTTATAAAAGCGCTGTCAAAGTGAATTTTATTGTATCCAGAACCATGTGGGCAACTATACCTTTTTCGAGACAGGAATATCTCGTTTTATAGAAATATTCCGACGATTTTTTTTTTCAATTTGAGCCGGCCTGTTTATTACAATTTTCTGCAGCACAGAAACAATGGTGCCGATTCTCTTGTCACAAATGCCTATAAACTAGACTAAAAATCACCAACATTTTGTTTATTCCTGTCAAATGACGATTTCCCATTCTGAAATTGACTAAAGTATTTTAACTATATTTTAGTTTGGCAGCACTAAGATGGCACTGAATTATTATATTAATAACTTTATTAAATTATTAACTTTATTGAAAATGACAATTTTGCTGTTCTGTATTTGACGTTATTAACCTTTAAAATTCTGACTATTTTTAATCGCGATTAAAAAGCTGTGGAATAAAATTAGTTGTCACGAACTAAAATTGACACCAACACCTCAACATGAGGTGCAAAAAAGTACTGTATCTTTTTTCTTTTCTTTTGTTTATATCTCAAAAAATTTGTATCCTGTCGCAAAAATAATGACAATTTCGACCCCTTTATTAAACTCATAAACCTCTATAACGTAGCATGTAGGTAATTTTGTATGAAAAATTCCAAATAAAACACGTCGAGGCTGCCCCACCTGCGCGCCTCCGGCTCTAAAAAAATCACAGGGTAGGACAAACAAGTACCACGTTGCGAAGCCAAAAAAATACCACGGGGAATCGCGATTGTCTGATACGATTTTAGTTGTGTCAAATATAATATATTTTTAAATTTAGAGACGTTTTTTGCAAAATAGCTTTCAGATTCTCATAGCCAACATTAGACAAACGAACTAAACTATCACTTAGTTTAGTTCGGTGTACAAGAGAATCGGCACCAATATTGTATACACGCCACAGGTTCATGGTTCATGAACCATGAACATGGTTTTAGTTTTCGCGTCGATGGCTCTACCACCCTGTTTATTATCATTTTCTGCAGCACAGAAACAATGTTGTATACACGCCGAAGGTCACACAGCACATTAACAATATGATATTTTCGCGTTGATGCCACCCTGTTTATTATGCAGCACAGAAACAATGTTGTATATGTCAACGCAAAATTGTAAATACGGTTAGATTATAATCTATCTCGCGAGATTGTGAACTGTCGAAAGATTGTGAACCATAACATACTGCTTACAATTTAACGCATTATTTTTCGGTAGATTATAATATGTCGAAGTGAAACCGTCAAATTGTGAAATGGCATGCGACGGAACGCACCGCGCACGCTGATTGGTTCACGAACGGCATATGCCCCGCGCTGCCATATTTGTTTGTTAGTTTCGTGTATTGTCGAATGTGAACAAACAGTGTTTTTTAAATTGTGATGTAATTGGTTTTAAATTGATTTTTGTGTTGAAAATAACACAGCTTTAGAATTAATTGTATTTTTTTTTTTATAAAAACCTGTATGTACTTCATTCCTAACTTTGTAAACAGCCTACTGTAAAACCGACCAATCAGGGACAGCCTTCGGACAGTTGACAATTTAACGCGCGACTGATTGTGATTTAACAATTTCACTTCGATAGATTATAATCTACCGAAAAATAATGCGTTAAATTGTAAGCATCATGGTGCAGTTTACAATTTATCGACAGTTTATAGTCTCGCGAGATAGATTATAAACTAACGGTGTTCACAATCTTACGATGACATATACACGCCGAAGGTAGTCGCACGTTCGGCGTGTACCTATTTAATATTGTTTCTGTGCAGACCGAAAGATGCTAGTCTCCCCACGGTCATAGCTAGAAAGAGATTGACATATAAATTACCGGTAGAAGAATTGTTACTTTTACCGATAATAATACTGGTAAACAGATTACGTTAACTGACTTTGAGTATCGGTATTATTAACGTAACTTTTTTTCGCTAACATAACGGTAATTTGAAAGAAAGAAAGAAAGAATACCATTTATTTGGACACAGTTTGTGAAACACAAAATGCAATAAGAAATAAAAAAAGGGAAAATAAATAGCTAAGTACAACAATGTCTGCCTCGTGAGGCTGCGCCAAAAAGCTTCATTTCAGCATGAATGCCAGACCGATGCTGTCTGACGCTGGTTTTCTAATGAACCTTTAGGGACAAGTAACGAAGAGTACAAAACAGTTGCAACATAACCTAATAATACAATTAAAATAAAATAGAAACATCACCTACATACATAATTTTTTACTTATAAATAAACAAGCAATGATATAAACTTACAAAACCGACATAAAACAAAAATAACAGGAACTGAGCATTGATTTGTACACGATGCAGTCACAAAGCACTACAAGGCGCCGCGGACATTACATTGCCAGTTATTTCGTTTTTAAATGACTACAATAAAAATAACTGTGGGTTATTTGAATAAAAAATCGAGTAGCTACAATAATAATAAAAACGAATACTTACTTAATTATAAAGTAAAAAATAAGACACAAATAGATATTTTAATACTATTCGGAGAAAATGAAGAACCTACCTACCTATAACAATGCATGAAGTATCTATTTTCTTCGGCCAATAATTTATTGAAAATGGAGGCTGTGTGATGTGATATCGACGCCAGCTGTACGCCGCCGTCACAAAAAGACCAGGCACAATGGGTAAGTACACTAAAACAACGCGTTAAAATTAAACAGAGTAGGTACGAGATGGAGGTGAAAAGAAGTAATGTATCCATTTATGTTTCCCACAGGTCTCACAACTACGACACCACATAAGCGCCGCGGATAGCACAGCAGCGTCATCGAGTCGAGGGCACTTGGTGACAAAGGATGGAAACCACCCGCTTATCCGATATTCACTTAATAATATATTTGTGACACAACAGGAATTAGGTTTTAATTAAGTTAAGTATTGTGAGCATTTCATATAAGTGAAACATTTAGGGCGACCATATCAACCTTTCGTTGCGAATCTATAAGTTACTGCCGTAAACGTGTTCTGAACGTGTGGATAGTGCCTAAAACCCTTAGTGGTGGTGGAATATTATTCCACATTTTAGATGCAGCGTACCGGAAAGTGCCTCTGAAAGCCGCTGTCCTATGAGATTGTATAGAAAGTTATTGCGCACATAGCCTGGGCGCGCAACCTCATCTACTAGCCATCCAACTAAGCTTGTCATACAAATACAGTTTCGGTTTCTTAGACTTAACGACACCAAAAATCAGGCACGCTAAGTGTAACTTTCGTTTCGACTTCATCTTGAGAATAAAGTGTTTCTTATGAAAGAGGGTGACATGACTTCTAGGGGAAACAGTGTAACAGAGGCGAGCACATGCGCTTTGGACTCTTTGTATAAGTCGATCGGTACGAGCCAGCAAACGTGGGCCGTAAACAGGCGCGGTCGCAGCCCAAGACCTGGGGGGGGGGGTCACAGACAAAGACTGCCTACATATTAATAAGAAAATTTATAATATTTTCGAAAAAATATTTTTTTAAGCCTTACGTTTACGGCATTGGGGGCGTCATGACCACGCCTGGCCGTAAACCGTATCAGTGTAGTTTAATTTGGACAGAACAAGGGTTTCGATTAGCTGCTCGCGAAGCTATTCAGACACGACTGGCCTCATTTTGTAAAGCAGTTTCAGACGATAGAAGCAGTTTCTTACGGAGTTAGCAACGTGTTTCTCAAATCTAAGGCTGTTGTCCATACATAACCCAAGGTTCCGCGCCTCATTTACACGCTCAATAGGCTCACCCATTAGAGTTAAATGAAGTCTCAAAGGTATCTTCTTCAACTGCTGCCTCGTACCAAGTAGCATATACTTGGTTTTCAATGGGTTCAGTGCCAAATAATTCTCATCTGACCAGGCGGTAATTCTTTCTGTTTTAAGTCTCTAATGGCCGATTCATAATCATCAGGACTAAAAGGTAACAGTTGGACGTCATCGGCATAAATATGATATTTGCATTTCTGGAGGCACTTTATTATGTCTGCACAATAGAGAATAAAAATAATGGGACCTAGAATTGATCCCTCAGGAACGCCTCTTTCTATAGAAGCAAGGGCTGAAGTCAAGGTAGTCCGTCCAACAAACGCAATTCTACAAGTTGTTTTCTGTTACTGAGGTAGCTGTGGAACCCTGGAATGGCACTGTCGTCAAAACCGTAGTATTTTAATTTTGACAGTTATGGCGAAAAGTTTATGCAGTTAAATGCACGGGAAAAATCAAGTAGCACCATAAGTGAACACATGCCGTTATCTTGGGCTGACAGGATATTGTCCGTAACATCTAGTAACGCTGTAGAAGTGCTACGCTGTTTCCTAAAACCGGATTATAGATAAAGAAAGAAAGAGACGGCACACTACTCTCTCCATTACTTTTGAGAGACAGGGCAGAATACTGATCGGTCGCAAGTCTCTAACTTCTATTGGGTTTGGACTCTTAGGTAGAGGTCTAACTGTGGCAATTTTCCATTGGTAAGGAAACTTTGATGTCCCAATGGAACAATTAATTATTTAGGTTATAGTTGCTAAAGTGTCCGGCAAAGTTAGATTAAGCATCCCTTTTTTTTTTTTTTGGGTGTGAAATCATCAATCCTGCTCCACAGCCACCTGGGCATACTAGTTAAAATTTTAATATTTGAAAGAGAAGCTTCCCTTTTTTATTTTTTCTGACATTACGAACATTTTTGTTCATAATAATATAATTTTTGTGACATTACGAATGTTTTATTTTTGCTGAACCAAGTGTTAGTTACTATATACGTCAATATAAATTAAATGTTTTTTCTTTCTTTTAGGAAATCATAGTTTTGTATAATTTAGAAGCATTTTGTTTAATTTTGTAAATGTGAGTACCATGCATCCGTTTATTGTGTTGTTATGATGTACGTTAACTTGAAAAAGCATGGCAGTTGAGAGTAAGTCATGCTCACATAAATGTCTCACTGATGGTGGCGCGTGTGTTGGATCATTCGGTTCCCTACAAAATGGTTGAGCTGGATGGTGCTGATCCACGCGTCAAGTTCGTGAACGGGCGCTGTCGGTTGAGACTGGTCATCTCCTAACTTCCAGGGCTTATTTTTATCTTGTATTTAGAATTATTTATATATATTTTTTTTACATTGTTCTCATAAACAGAAGCAACAAGAATAATGTTCCTAATATTTTGTAATATGTCAACTTGATTTTAAAAGAGTGTCCGTGGAGTTTCTTGCCCGTTCTTCTCCATAGAGATCTACGTTTTGGAATGGGCAACTAGCTTCAACTTTCCAACTGATCGACTTTTTGACAGTTCAAAAGAGCCTGTAAATGGTTTAATTGAAATAAATACTTTGAGTTTGAGTTTGAGTTTTGAGTTCAAATAACTTCTCCCGCTCTGGGTGGAGCGGGAGGGCGTGTCAGACTTTTACTGACTAAAACCCACCCGTGTTCCCTCAGTTGCCTGTGTGCCAGGGGCCGCGGTATCTCTTTCGAACAACCCGCACCCTTGGCAGGCATCGGCCCTTGCGGCCCCATCAGTTGCTGCTGACATCTCTTTGAGGCGCGCGTGGAACATAACGCGCCGTCGACCCGGGCTTGGTCCTTACCGGACAGCGAGCTACCCATTACTCGCCGTCCGCAAGCCCGTGCCTACGGTGGCCGGGAATCAGCCTGGGATACCCGACGCCCAGGGCGTCTCCTGCGAAGGCCACGGCTGTGAGGGCGCATGTACTGCATCTCCCTCACGTGTGCAGCCTCCCTCTTTGCGAGCATAACTGCTTCGCTGAAGAAGGCGACTGTGAGCCATGCACTCTCGCTCCGTACCATGGCCTGGACCAGGGTCGGACGCGAGAGATCGCCGCCGCCGATCACCTCCACGAGGACACGGCGGTGCTCCGCCCAAGCCGGGCAGACCTCCACCGTATGCTCCACCGTAGATTAAGCATACTTAAGGTTATGTTGTCGTGGCCTTGAGCATTCGACTTTAGCTCAGAAATAATGCGGGAGATATCGTTTTTATGCACAGGAGAAATTGTGAATATTGCGTCACTATATCTATGGGACTCAAAGAATGATATAAGCGATATGCTAGCCACCGGGTTGCCAGGGAGCTTCAAAAAGTGTTAATTATCAGGTCTGGGTTTCGAAAATGCGACGGAAGGTCTTGTCCTTGCTTTGATGGTGCAAACGTAGATTTAATGTTCTTCCATAGTGATTTGGGATTGTTTATTTTATTATTTATATTGTGCCTAAAGTATGCAATTTTTTCATGATACAAGGAACTTTCCACCAATAACTTTAACTGTTTATAATATACTTTTTTGTTCCTGATTTGGAATTCCTGTATTTGGCTAAAGCGTTGTCTCGCAACCGCATCATGAGGACAATGTCCGTAATCCAAGGATAGGATAATTCCTTAATACGACACGTTTTAAGCGGCGCGTGAACAAAGATATTATGCAGTAATTAAAAGTATCAACCATGTCATCCACGTCGGTAAATTCCAAAATACGACCTATGTTTGATTGTGCCAATTCCGTACAAAAGCTATCACGACATATGTCTTTCATCGGCCTAAATGTTGTGACATATGGTATAAATTTGTCCCGCTTTAGGTGAAATTCACTTACTATTATGGAATGGCCTGTAATCGAACCAAAGCAGTCCACCGTCGTGTACCTTGCCCTAAGATCTTTGCACAGTAGGTCGATTAGCGTCTCAATCGTATCTGTAAAATGAGTCGGCGTCGTACCTAACAAGTTGAACGAGATTTATACAATCTAGAAATTATTGTACCTTTCTGGTTTTATTCTCGTTTATGTTGAGCATGTTCACGTTAAAATCACTGAGCAATATATAATGATCACAGTTTCCCAACGTAGCAAAACTGTTCGTGATGGCATCAAGAAAGTGATCTTTATCAAGCCATGGTGGCCGGTACGCCGTACCAACGGCAATTTTATTCCCGCTTAACGTGATAGTCAGCCACATCTGTTCCACGGAATCAAACCTGGGATCGGCCGTGCCAGTACAGATGCGCGCGCTCAGACCCCGTCGTAGATAAAACCCAACGCCCCCACCACGAACGACGTGTGACGAAGACGATAGCCAGGCACGACCGGCGCGCGCCCATCTTCCCCCGGTCGGAGCCAAGTTTCGTTTATAGCCAATATGTCAAAATTATATCTGTCAATAGCACAAATCCTGCACACAGACCCTGCATTAAGGAAGCCAATCCTAAGATATTTTCCAGTTTTAGGCATCATTGATACAATATAAAATTACTACCACCGTTATCACTTCACTTGCCAACATTTCCAATGCGCATTAAAGATCTTATTAGTATCTATAGATAGGCGTAAATAATATTATTGGTTCGGAATGAAATAGAACAGTTGTTTATGTATTTAATATTAAATATTGTATAGGTATTTAATAATGTGAATATGTAAAATGATATACCGGCTGAAATTTTTTAGCGTCTGGACAACAATATGACGTTTTGTGTAAGTAGAATAGAACTCATATACCCTAATATTTACCTGGGACCATTTATTTAATAAAAGTTCCGAATATCCTTAAACTACATGAAAAAGAATACATCCTACGGCACTCGCGTAAAACTAATATTATCCAAAATAGGTAATAGTAAACGGCGTCAGCTGCGATTGCACATGAATGAAGCATGATGGAAGTGTGAGCGAGACGCTAGCATTAACTTCGCTCTCCTGCGCACAGGACGATACCGCCTGATCCCTACACACTCACGCACACATTTGCGCGTGTACCTACATACGTCACCGTGCTGTATGTAGTTGGTGTAGGCAAATAATTTGATACACTGAGTGACGCGTGTCTTGAAACCGTAAACCAAATAAATTACGTCTCGTAAGATCGGTAAAGCTTTGATAGAAATGTAAACGAAACGAAACGTGTATTATCCCGGCCCAAACATTGACACTGAATAGAACTTGATGAGCGTGTTCGTTTATTTTAAGTGAGTTTTGAAACTCCACCATTGCTCGTTATGTAGGTACGTTGTAGATACCAGTGCGGGTAAATATGGACTCGTCGCTCCATAGAATGTTCGCCTGCGGGTGGAGTTGGAGTATGCGTACGTCATTATGAAAACAATCACTGGGCGGTCGAAGCACACACGGTTCAAACGTAAAAAAACAGCGATCGACGTCACGCTATGGCTAATCGCAGGTGACTAGAGAGAGAGAGCACGAGATGCGGTACTCGGTTCGAAGGGGGCGCGGGCGGGAGGGGATGCGCATGCGGTGACACGTGAGCGGTACGCCTAAGGAAAGATATTTTGCGATAGTAGTTACCTATCCCCGGCCGGCTTCAATCAAAGGATTGAATGTCGCTACGAATTCATTGATTATTTCTGCGCGTAGAGTAGGGTGCCTATAAGTTGGGTTTTGATATTATTTGCCGATATTTTTACTCTTTTCTATTTTTATTATTTTTTTAATTTTAGTATGAAAAGTTTACTACAAATAAGTAATAGTATATATTGATGGGTTCATTTTATGTTAGGATTTAAAAAAAAAGAAGTGAAATTTCTATGCCATAGGCTTCTACTCCGTTCACCTATTATGCCCTATTTTTTTCCAGACGGTAAAAAAAATCATACGGTATGTAAAATTATAAAAAAAATTGAAAATATTGATAGATTTAGGATAATGTTGTAAATAGTTACAATACGAGTATAACGAAACCGGTTTACGAGCCCACTGAGATGCGAGACAAACAACATAAAATTACATAATATCACACCTGCTTCCCCGGAGGGACGGGCAGAACGAACATAACATACTTATAATAACTATAGGACCATGAAACTTTTGCAACATCCAGTAGAATACGTGCCATCGTTATATTAAAACCAAAAAAAAAACAGAAATAAAAATAAATAATGGTACTAGTGAGACAGAAATATTTAGGGCCGATTTTGGCCGTCGGTAACCGGTACAGGTACGGGTGCAAAGATGCGCTGTACATCTGCCTCGCAACGGATTTGGCAAGCGGCATCCCAAGGTTTGTTTCGGGCAAGAATACGGCCTCGTTTGCACCAAACAAAGAGTAGTCATAATATAATAGTAAGTATAACAATATCTATAAAAGGAAGCACAAAAATAGTAGTTATTGGGAATCAAACATAGGTTTTCAAAGCAGTCGTTGAACCGCTAAGATATTTGCTTTGCTGAAAATTGAATAAAACAGCCGCTCTTATAATATTATGTGTTGATTGACTGCATAGCCGTCTGTTACGTTATTGTATACATGTCCTGCCTCTGAGAAAAGTCGAACAGATTATATAGAGCTTCCAAGAGGCGCTAAAAATTTTCGTGCGCATAAGCAAAATTGTACGTGCCACTCTCGGGAAACGGCGGTGAAAATAACCAAATTCGGTTCAAAACACGTTCGGCGCATCCCTAGAACATTAATTAACAATGAGGTGTGACAAAGCTGTTGCTGGTTATCACGAACTCCACACCACAATTTCAGTTTTCTTTTTTTTTTGGGTGGAAAATCATCAAATAACTTCTCCCGCTCTGGGTTGAGCAGGACTTGTCAGACTTTTACTAACTAAAACCTACCTGTGTTCCCTGTTGCCTGTGTGCCAGGGGCCACGGTATCTCTTTCGAACAACCCGCACTCCTGATAAACATCGGCCGTTCCGGGCCCCATCAGTTGATGCTGACATCCCTCTGAGGTGCGCGTGGAACACAACGCGCCGTCGACCCGGGCTTGGTCCTTACCGGACAGCCCCATTACTCGCCGTCCGCAAGGCGCGGACCTACGGTGGCCGGGTATCAGCCTGGGATTCTCGACGCCCAGGGCGACACCTGCGGCGGCTACGGCCGTGAGGGCACATGTACTGCCTCTCCCTCACGAGCACCGCCTCCCTCTTCGCGGGCATTACTGCTTCGCAGAAAGAGGTGACGACTACCCATGCACTCTCGCTCCGTACCATGGCCTGGACCAGGGCCGGACGCGAGAGATTGCTGCCGCCGATCGCCTCCACGAAGACACGGCGGTGCTCCGCCCAAGCCGGGCAGACCTCCACCGTATGCTCCACCGTGTCCTCACCCCAATATCAGTTTCAATTCAAAATCGTACAAAATAATATAATCTTATAATATTCTAGAAAATTCATGATTCCATATCATCGATTACACCAGATGGCCCGAATTGGTTAATCATAAACAAGTAATCATCGGTAGGGGCGTACAGTAATACGCCCCCTTTGATAATGCAAGTTATAACGGCTCTCAAAACACCAGTGCCGCCCTCAGTGCGAACACAACCGTTTTTCTAGACACATGGATCATGTCCAGCATACTCGGAAAATGCCTCTTCCTGCTAGGCGTACTTTGTTTTGTTCCTCTTGATTGTGAAATCTACCAGGACCGTCCAAAAATCAAGACTTCGGGTGGTGATCTAATTCTAGAACCAGCTTTTGATAAAAATATATATCTACGCCCCAATGGACCGAAATCGAGCATCTTTGTTGGTGATATTAACGTACTCCAACCAAACATCCCGAGTGAGGGAACGCAGTACCAGCCATCGAATAATGAAAACACCAACAACAACATAAATGGTATATTAGAAAGACTTGAGAGACTAGAGAACAAGGCTTCTACGCTTCCGAATGACTTTCTGTTCAATATATCAATGCTTTGGAGGAAAGTTAACAATATTCACAGGAAAGTGCTAAATCTACAAGTTCAATTAAATAATAGAGGAAAAGACGAATGTCAATCTCATCCGTGCGAGCATGGTGGAACTTGCCTCAACTTAGTAAATGGCTACCACTGTCTTTGCCCTTCAAATTGGGAAGGCAGAAATTGTGACATCGATGTAAACGAATGCCGGAATTTTGCTGGAACGGACCTTGGGTGTCAAAATGGAGCTACGTGCATCAACAGACCAGGCTCTTATGAGTGTTTATGCAGATCTGGCTGGTTTGGCTTACATTGCACAAAGAAAGAAAAGGATTGTACCAGTGGTAACTTTGAAATGTGTGGCCATGGTACCTGTGTACAAGTACCTTCAGGAGTAGGCGTTCAATGCTTTTGCAACCAGGGATGGACAACGAATGGTACCGGTATCGCTTGCTTAACCGATATCAACGAATGTGAATCATATCAAGGTCCTAGGTGTTCCGTGAACCCCAAAGTTGACTGTATCAATCTGCCAGGCTCATTCCGATGCGGACAGTGTCCTTCTGGTTACGAAGGCGATGGTCACACCTGTTATGATATTGACGAATGCACGACTATGTCCAACGGAGGCTGCAGTCCTTTAGTGACATGTCACAACACCATCGGCTCCCGAATATGTGGCACCTGTCCACCTGGCTACCAAGGTGACGGAGTTACGTGCTCATGGAGAGGTACGTGCAACATCGGTCATGGAGGGTGCCACCCGTCTGCACAGTGTATAGAAAGCGCATCACCAACTGGCCAATCAGCACAATGTATATGCCCCGACGGTATGGAAGGCGATGGAGTAGGAATCAGTGGCTGCTATGTTGCAACAGGCGGGGGCAACTACACTGATGGCTGTGAAATCAATCCATGTGGCATCCACGGACAATGCCACTCCCTTCGTACCGGCTACACTTGTATCTGTTTCAAGGGCTACGGCGGCGCTCACTGTGAAATGCCCACCGCCGTTTGCGGAGTGAATCCTTGCCACAACGGAGGAATCTGTAGACCAGACGACAGTGCAATTGGAGGCTTCCGTTGTGAGTGCGCGGCACAGTACTCGGGCGCCTTGTGTCAGGTAAGGACGAAGTCGTGTGGTGGTGTTCTAGATAACGAAGAAGGCAGCATTGTTTATCCTTTGACTAATACGACGTATAATCATAATTCTCAATGCGCTTGGGTGATACACACAGATCCCGATAAAGTGATTAATGTTACGTTCAGTAAATTTAATTTAGAAGGAAGTCCCGAATGTATATACGATTTCCTACAAATTCACGATGGTCGGAAATCTTCTAGTCAACTTATAGGAAGATTTTGTGGTAATAATTATCCTAAAGGCGGTAACATTGTATCAAGTCATAACAATTTATATTTCTGGTTCCATTCAGACAAAACAGTAGCTAAAGACGGGTTTGCACTACACTGGACTAGTATAAACCCAGTGTGCGGGGGTGAGGTGGACGCCTCCACGCACGGTCACATCAGCTCCCCTGGCTCTCCCGGCCCGTACCCTCCTAATCGCGATTGCTATTGGCGCTTAACGACCACTCTGGGTAAAAGGATTAACTTACATTTCTTTGCTCTCGATATTGAATCACATTCAAACTGTAGTTTCGACTATTTAGCAATTTATGACGGTGAACATATGACGGATCCGCTCATCAACAGGTACTGTAACA
Organism: Polymixis lichenea; assembly: GCA_949091785.1. Lineage (NCBI taxonomy): Eukaryota > Metazoa > Arthropoda > Insecta > Lepidoptera > Noctuidae > Polymixis > Polymixis lichenea. The sequence continues at coordinate 1,621,077 of OX420939.1, read as the reverse complement.
CGACACAACCCGCGCCCGTGCAGTCGGCAGGCTCAGATATGTTGATACACTTTCATTCAGACGCTTACGGTGCGGGACATGGATTCCAAATTGCTTACGCGCCTGTTGAAGGCATTCCTGGCTGTGGAGGTTACTACACTGCTGATAAGGGGGAACTTGTTTCACCTACTTATAATGGGCTTTACCTAAGTAATCTCTTATGCGAGTATAAAATTAGAACTAGCTTGGATACCAAGATAAAAATCGAATTCAAATTATTCAAACTGGAACGGTCTGTTAGATGTCTTTACGATTATTTAAAAATTTATGACGGTCCATCTCCGGATTCACGACTTGTTGGGAAATTTTGTGGAACTACTTTTCCAAAATCGTATATATCATCCTCGAATGAACTATATTTTAAATTTAAAACTGATAGAAGTATGCCCGCCGATGGTTTTCGAATCACATACGAAGCCATATGCGAGAAAACTATCGAAGGTGATAGTGGAATTATAAAATCACCCGGTTATCCGTTCAGTTATCCAGCGAACAAAGTGTGTGTTTATATCATCAAAACAGTTCCCGGCAAAGCAATTCAATTAACGTTTCAAGATTTTGATATTGAAGACAGTCTGTACAGCAACTGCAGGTACGATAACGTCGAGGTCCGGGACGGCCACGACCAAAACTCTACTTTACTAGGCAGATATTGCGGAGGTGCTGCGCACACGCCGCCCGTTCAAACATCCACTCTTAATTATATGTACTTAAGATTCACATCAGATTTAAGTCTGTCGGGCACGGGATTTTATGCCAACTATACTACTATTGATACAGAGTGTGGAGGTATTCACAGAGATATCACCGGATTAATAAATTATCCGTCCGGAGATGCGACTTCTTACAAAAACTATCAGACCTGTAAATGGATACTAATCGCTCCTGAAGGAATGCACATAAAGTTAACATGGAACAGGTTTGACATTGAGAACATGCCCAGTTGTGGCAGCGATTACCTGGAGCTGCTGGAGATAGACGATAACAATGAAAATAATGTGTTGGGAAAATTCTGTGGTACTCACGCGCCTCCTGCCTTGACCACGTCCACTAACCGGCTCATGTTAAAGTTTGAGTCTGATGGCAGTATTCGTTCTTCTGGTTTTTCTGTATCGTATACATTTCTGGATGAAAAATCTCATTGTGGCGGAGCGTATATAAAAACTCATGGCTTCATTTACTCTCCCGGCTGGCCTCAGTCGTACGGCCCTAATCGCGACTGCACATGGACAATCACGGTGCCGGTTGGCCAACAGATCATGCTAAATATTTCACAGTTTAATCTTGAACGACCTATACGAGACAAATGTAACCTTGGTGACTTTTTAGAAATAAGAAATGGTGGCACCGAAAAATCACCATTGATTGGCCAGTATTGTGGGATGTTCCAATCAAAACGAATCGTATCATTATCTAATGCTATACATCTCCATTTTCATTCTGACTTCTATTTAACCGGGACTGGGTTCAAAATTGAATGGGATGGTACAATAACAGGATGTGGAGGCACACTGACGAGCCCGTCTGGCTCTGTATCATCGCCGAATTATCCAAATGATTACAACGAAAACGCCGAATGTTTCTATAGAATAGTTGTCAGCGAAGGTTCGCGGATCCGTATTACATTCACAGAGCTTGATCTTGAAAGATCTCTTAATTGTAGAGACGATTATGTTGAAATTTTTGACGGTCGTGACACGAGTTTCTCTATATTAGGAAAACATTGTTACATGTCACCGGAGTTAGCTAGCATCGAAACATCAACGAATCATGCGTACATCAAATTCAGATCTGATGTTTATCAGGGCGGTAAAGGATTTCTGTTTAATTATCAAACAATATGTCATAACAATTTAACCGGAAGATACGGAGTAATTGGGAGTCCAGGTTATCCAAGTAATTACCCGTTGAATTTAAATTGTAAATGGACCATCACAGTTCCCAAAGGAAATAAAATTAATGTGACCTTTACACACTTTGATGTTTACAAAACCCACCGATTTTATCGTAATTGGATGAGATCTCGGCAAAATATATACAACGAGGATTGCCGTCTAGATTACTTGCAAACAAAAGAGTTATCCCATCTAAATTATTCTAGTAAAATCTGTGGCAGTACAATTCCACCTCCAATAAGTACAAAGAGTAATACGTTGCAAATAAAATTTTCCTCCGGTATTTATATGCCCCGCACGGGGTTCCGTTTAGAATGGATCAGTTATGGTTGTGGGGGACATATTAAAAAACCCGCAGGCTCTATAATCCTTGACAAAAGTAAAACTAACGACCAGGAACTTGATTGCGAGTGGCTAGTAGAAACACAAGTAGGTAAAAGTATCACAATTTCATTTACAGACGTTTACATGACAGATACCGCTAATTGTTCTACTGATGCTATTGAAATATATAACGGTCAAAATACAATGGCTCCACTTCTAACAAAAATTTGCAATCGACAATTCGTGTCTGTGCAATCTGATAGCAATTTCATGTTGGTGCGTTTGTCCAAACGGTCAACGCTCAGGGATGTTCACTTCTCATCACAATTTCAATCTGTCAATTCGAAATGTGGAGGTGCTATGAATTCAAAATCTGGGCAAATATACTCTAAGAACTACCCAAAGAATTACGACAATAATTTGGATTGTTTTTGGTATATTTCCGTCCCTGCATATCATCGTGTTGAACTTAACTTCATAGAAATCGATCTTTATTCCACTTTTGAATTAGATGATGGGGAACGTGGCTGTGGAGACTCGATTCAAATCTACGATTATGGTAAAAATTATAGACCTTCCTCAAATTACACGTACCGTATATGCCCAAATTCAAATCAAACACAATTTGTTAGCAAATACAGTAGCATAGCTGTGCAATTCAAAACCGATGCCTATGGAACGGCCAAAGGTTTCAAAGCGAACTTTACTGTCACGTGTGGTGCTATTATAAGTGCTGCGCATGAGGGTATCATACAAAGCGATGACTTTGTTCAACATACCAACAAAAGCTGTATTTGGACCATTCTTACGGATTCGCCCGATCAAAAAATATACTTAACATTAACTCTAATGTCGTTGCCAAAAGATAGTAATATAGTCACAAATAGAACATGCCCCTCCTCTTTCCTTCGAATTCTCGACGGAGATGACAGTAATGCTCCGCTAATCGGAGAATATTGTGGACGCAAAGTTCCACCTATGATTGTCAGCCGCGGCAGTGCCTTGACGATAGAGTTCGGCAGTTACACCGGTAGAACGACTGGAATATTCGCAGCTCATTATTCACCACTTAGTAACGCCTGCGGGGGTGCCTTAACTTCAGAAGAAGGAACCATCGCGTCTCCAAACTACCCTGGCCCGTATCCTGTAAACACTGATTGCGAATGGCTACTCAAATCATCCCCTGGAAACACTGCATACGTGCAATTCGAGAAATTTGACTTAGAATTTTCCGAAGGGTGTAACGACGACTACGTAGAAGTTCGCGAAAATAACGGTGCAGGTCGGTTATTGGGTGTATATTGTAGTAGTGAAACTCCTAGCAATCATAGCACAGCGTCTCAAATATACGTTAAGTTCCACAGTAGTTCAAAAACCAGTGGTCGAGGTTTTCTCTTACATTACGGATTCCAACGTGAGAATGATATTACGGGAGATGGTGGCGAGGTATCTTCACCATTGTATCCCACTCGATATTTAGGATCTGGCGAATATAGTTGGCGCGTGCTTGTTACCGATTCAGATACTATATCCATTACACTTGACGTTTTGGAAATTTATTCACACAGCGAGATAAACTATAACAAATTAACTGTTTATGATGGATATGATTCAACGGCTCCAATTTTAGAAGAATTAAATGGAGTTCTGGTTGAAACAAAAGTCATTCAGAGCTCCTCCAGTGTAGTTTACATGACCCTTACAACGGATGAATCAAATACGGGTTCCATGTTTCATATGAGTTGGACAAAAGCTTCTAGAAATTTTGAACCTGAAACTGGAGATGTAATTAACTGTGGTTCGAATGAGGCTGTGACAGTTTTGCCAGAAAACGGTACGATTACTTTCACGTCACCGAATTATCCAAAGGATTATTCAGATAATTTAAATTGTGAATGGGTTTACAAATCACAAATGGGAAGACATTTAAGTTTAAAATTTGTTGATTTTAATATCGAAGAAATCTACTCTTGTTATGCAGATTCTGTTTCTATTTATTCTTCTAACACTCCTGGAAATTGGAAACCTGTCATTGAAAATATATGTACTACAGAATCAACCAAAACAGTCTTTAACTCTACCACTTACATGAAAATTAAATTCAAGACAGACTCATCCATTAATAGGAAAGGATTTCTTGCTCAAGTCAAGTCTACGTGCGGAGGGCTCATGACTGCTTTGTCCGGTGAAGTCGGTCCAACTTGGTGGGATGTACAGTCGGAATATCGGTATTTCTCCAAAATTAAATGCAACTGGGTGGTCAAAGTGCGCCCCGGCAGGACTATCAAATTAGCATTAAATCATTTTAATATTACAAATAAAAATGACGATTGCACTACATATGTTGTTTTGCGGAATGGTGATTCTGAGGAAGCGCCCCTTTTGGCAAGTGGAAAGTATTGCGGTTACGATCAAGAAAACAAAGCAGATATAGTTACTTCTAGTAATACTTTATTTATAAGTTACACAAAGGGATCATTCATTTATCAAAGTTTTGTAGTTAATTACGAAGAGCAAAATTACGAATGTGGTTCAACATCATCTCTTACTTCTGATCACAATTGGGAAATAATAAATTCACCAAATTATCCCTTAGTGCCAGTTCCGTATTCCGAATGTGAGTGGGTGTTTACCGGCCCACCTGGAGAAATTATAAGATTAGATTTTATTGATAGATTTGACTTGAATCCTGTGGATGATTGCGCAACTGAAGCCGTCGAAATACGATTCGGATCATCGACATATTCTCCTTTACACGGCCAATATTGTGGCAATGATAGACCTGGAACTATTAAGAGTACAGGCAATACAATGTATATTAAGTACATAACTCAGTTGGCAGAACCGCGAAATGGTTTCAAAGCCAACGTGTCCATCGATACGTGTGGAGGAACCATTGTCACCATTGCCGGCGAACTGACATCGCCGGGGTACCCACGCATGCAAGTGCTCCCTTACGGGACAGTCTGTGAGTGGCACATTATCGGACCTCCAAGACACGTTTTTCGAATTAAACCCGATGATATTGAGTTACCCCGTTCTGAGTTATCTTGTGGAACGAAAATAACAATTGAAGAAACTGTGCTTGCCAGTAACACTATCACCGTACTAAAAAGCTTATGTAATGATGATGATCGCTCCCGTGAGCCGATTGAAACTTCAAGAAACGAGTTTAGTATTAAACTTTATATCGGTAAGCCGGATGCATGGGATCAAATATCGGTAAATAGAGGATTTCGAATCAGCTATAATTCTTCCCGACCTTCGTGTGGTGGCGTAATGACGGCTTCAGATGGTTATTTAACGTCTCCAAGTTATCCTCAAGAAACCACATTAAGGTACTGCCAATGGAGAATAACCGTACCAAATAAGTCTCGAAGAGTGCGTTTAGAGATTATAGACATGGACGCAGAAAAGCACAAAATCGGTATTTTTAATGACCTTGGCTTTCGTACTCTTATACAATCAATTCCTAGCGACGATTATATTCCTAGGACAAACGTTTTTGAGTCTTCTGGAAACGTATTGTCACTTTATGTATGGCTCAACCGAACGTCTCCCTCGCATCGCTTCAAAGCTAGGTTTAGCTCTGACGAACAAGCACTATGCGGCGGAGATCTATCTGATATGAACCAGGTTCTCGTATCGCCGGTCTTAAACCGATCTTACAGTTGTAATTGGCATTATAATAGTCAAGATAACACAAATAATGATTATAATACTCTTATAACGAATCTTACTTACAATTCTATATTTTTAACGGCCAAGATAAATTCGTCAATACCCAGAACACGGTGTAAATTCTTTGATCCTCAGGTCGTTATAAAGTCAGCTATTAAAAATAGGTTTTCTCTGAACATTTGTGGGAACAGTGAAAAATCATACAGAATTCCATCGCCAATCATTGATATAACTGCAACAAAAAGTAAATTGAGTTCGTTTTACTTCCATTTAGAATGGAAACCTCAACCATGTGGTGGTGTTATTCAAGTAGGAGAGAATCCTGTCAATATTTTAAACTTACCTGATTCTTATAATGATACCATAGATTGTGCTTGGATTCTTACTGGTCCGACTAATAGGGTTGAAATTAAAATAGAAGGGCATTTTGCGTTAAATTGTGACGACGAGTATTTGAAAATAAGTTCAAACACAAGACAAAACTCACCTGTAATTGGTGATTATTGTAAAGAAAAGCTTTTAGACAGCCCATTAGTAACACATTTTAGTAACATGTACATTCAGTATCACTCCAATGTGAAAAACGATACAAACATAAAGCTTATGGTTAGACCTATTACTGACCAGTGTGGTGGATATCTTACTTCATATCAAACCACATTTGTCTCCCCAAATTATCCTAAAAATTATTCGCCTAACCAGGAATGCTCCTGGGAAATAAGGGCTGGTCTAGGCTTCAGAGTATCTCTGAAATTTGTAGAACGATTTTTTGTTGAGGATACAACGAATTGCACTAAAGATGCTGTCATCATTTATGACTGGACAGACGACGTTTATACGGAGATAGCAAGGATATGTGGACGAAACACACCACCAATATATAATTCAACTTTTAACCGCATGAAAGTTGTCTTACGTACAGATGCTGATAAAAATCTCGATGGATTCAAAGCTGAATGGGATTCTATATGCGGTGGAAATTATGTAGCAACTCTTAAAGAACAAATTTTATATAGTCCAGGTTTTCCATATCGTTACCGACCACGTATGAGTTGTCAGTATGAAATATCTGCTCCAAACAACAAAGTTGTTCTCAAGTTCCTTGATTTTGAACTAGAAGGCTTTACTCCTGCCTGTTTGTCGGATAATTTAACAGTGTCAGGTCAGTCAGATTATAACTATCTTTACGAAGTTTACTGCGGCGACAAAATTCCTCCCATCACAACTCAGACTGAAAAAGTATCATTAACATTTATGAGCGATAAATATATACAGGGGAAAGGATTTAAAATTGCTTATTATATATATTCATGTGGAGGCAGAGTAAACGAGAGTGCTGTACTAACATCATCGCTTTCTGAATATTACGTAGACAATATGAACTGCACGTGGTTCATTGAAGCACCACCTACTAAGATAGTTGTACTTAAATTCCTTTATATTGATTTGGAAAGCCAAACAGATTGTGGTAATGATTATATCGCAGTGTATGATGGACTCAAAATTGATGCTGAAATGCGTTTAGCGCTATTGTGTGGTAATATCAACTCAACGATAACACTTAGAAGCAAAGGGACCACAGCGTTGTTACAGTTTGTATCAGACGCTAGTGTAAACCTTAAAGGCTTTAAAGTTCAAGTTTACTTTAGCTATTCTGAAGCAGCAAAATGTGGTGGACTTATTAATTTAACAACCGCTTCATCGCAAGCTCTGAAATCTCCTTTCATGGGTCATACGGTCTACGAAGAATTCTTAGATTGTCATTGGTCAGTAATATCACCAACTGACACAGTTATTAAAATCGGATTCACCTCGTTCCACGTTGCCCCTTGCCAAAATGTCAACCAGACTGCTATAGGGTACAGTAAATGCGATTGCGACTTAGTTGAAATAAGGGATGGCTTAAATCCCAATGCCTTAGTAATAGGAACCTATTGTGGTCACAGCCTCCCACCACAATTAATTTCATCTGGAAATGTGATGAGCGTCAGACTGTCCACGGATGGCGAAATAGGAAGTCAAGGCTTTGTGTCCACATTAACAGCTCAGCCGGCAGTATGTGGAACTTCCGTTATTTCAGTGAGCAATACGCCACAACGTTTTAAATCTCCCGGTTATGAAACAGGCTCCATTCCTCGGGGACTTCATTGCGTATATCATTTGGATGTTAGTGAGGCTCCATACACTTTACTACGTATCACTGTTAAAGATTTAGACATACAGCTCCCCATCACTGACAGTACAGGCGTCAAGCGCTGCAATAAAGACAAGCTACTGATATCCAGCAATCCAGGCGTTCAAAATACTACGCTCGGAAAAGATTTTATAAGGACTCAACGGACGGATGACTTTTTTATGCGTTATTCCTTTTACGACAACTCTTTGCGCTTACCTAATTGGTTTGAGCTATGCGGGCGTAAGGAGCCTACGGACTTTTATGTTTATGGAACTACGTCTATAAACTTGATCACTTCACCAGACTCAGATTCTAACGTATATAAAGGTATGGAAATAGAAGCAGTGTTCACAGGATTCTGTGGCAGAAATTATACGGAGCCTCACGGACGAGTTCAGGCTGTTTATGTATATGACTTTGATAGTAACCCCAACCATGACTGTTATACGCTGATCACTGCTCCAGTTAATTATACGATATCGGCGTATTTTTTTAACACCGACCCAATTTCCTGGAACCCAGGGTGTTATCTTGAAATTTTTGATGGTAGTAACGTGAGTGCGCCAAGACTTAACAAGATTCTCACAGAATATGAAAATAATAACCCTGTCTTCTCCACCGGTAGATATTTGTTATTGCACAATCATGAAAATGCTGGTGATCGTGTCACGTTCGATTTGGTTTACGTGATATCTGATAAAGGTCGTGGGTGCGGTGGGAAACTGCAAAGTGCGGTGGGTAAAGTCACCAGTCCCCTGTACCCGAACGTTTACAGGCAGGTATCGAGCTGCGAGTGGGAGCTTGAGACTCTCTTAGGAACACGGTTATTGCTACATTTCCCTACGTTCGACTTGGGTGTTTCCTGCGATCAGAATTATGTGCAACTGGTGGACAGTAAGGGTGTAGTAGTGCGAACATTCTGTGAGGACGTACCTGCCGACTACACGAGTGAGGATAACTTTGTGAAGATAGTGTTTGTAACCACCATGAATAATGGCGGCACGGGGTGGGTTGCTGAATTTATTGGAATTCTTTAGGGTTAGACTGCCTCTCAAGTATTTTCCTGTCTTTTGGAACGTGGCGGAGTGGAAGGACGAACTGCAAACATTAACCAAAAGAATTGCACTCAATTTAGATTTTGCAATATTCTATTGGTTAGGTATTGTTTTTTTAGCTTTGCACGTTTCCGCTCCAATGGCCTAGCAACCAATGTGATTTAAATTATGCAATATTAATAATTAATTAGAATTACACATATAGCGCCTATGCTTAGGTACTTCTTGAGGGGCTCCACCTTCCGACACCATGATATAGGTATCCTGTTACACGTTATCAATTGTCTGACCAGAGTGGGTGGTCTTTGCCTAAAAACTGGCAGTGCTCCCAGTCTTATGACCACGCTAGCGAGGTGGTGGAGCACTTTGATGATAAGAGCCTTCTTGTAATGTTTAATGTTTCTTACACAATTAGGTGTTATTGTAAATCATAACGTAGGTTACCTGGTGAGACTATGATCATACGGCGCTTTGTTGTGAACGTTTTTAATAGTTTTCGATTATCTTGGTTGCTGTTTAGGTACCTAAGCAATTAAATATTACGCCATAGTACATAAGTGTATTGTTGTTTTAGTTTTTTGTAGTAAAACTGTGACAGAGAATTGTTAAACTTTGGTAAAATTACAGTCGAATTAATAAATAGTAAATAAAAATAGTTTTAGAATACCGCCATAAACTAATTTGAAGAGCCTTTTCGTCCGTTTCTTTAGTACATAAGTATTCTATTCTTGTAATTTAATTCAAATTAACATTGAACCTCAACGCAAATTATTTAAATTAAACAAAGGAAATTACAAGTGTTTTATTACCTATAATGCTTTCTAACCAAACATTGCAGTAACAAATCTGTAAGAATAAATACATTTTCCAGAAAACACAGATAGGTACGTATGTTTTTCATTGGTCGCAAGTGTGTGTTGCGGAAAGGGTTTACATGGATATAAACAACACCACGTAACCTTCTCAACTAAAATATTAACCCTTTAATTGGCAGAACAATCAAAATAACAAAATTGAATATTTGACACCATGAGTCAATTTCTAGCACTTCATAGACATGGTGAAAATTGAAATAAAAATCTGAGTCTTTCAGTCTCTCATAGTCTTTGGTTTCATTTCATACATATATCGTTTGTTTTACCGTCCTGACAGTAACGGCATCTCCCATAGCTACACGAATCAGAAAAATGACCTACTTGTTCATAACGTATATCTTCAATCGGTCTTGCTACCAGAGGTTTCTTCATTTTTAGCTCCCGTAATATCACTCCGTTCTTCGACTGGTTTTCCTTTTTCCACAAACCTTTCAAATAGGTTTATCTAACTTGAACTCTTTCAATGACTTTTCCTTACATTTATGTTTTCGATACAAAAGCTATGCATTATTGATACTCATATCAACCAACTGGCCAAAAATAGAAAGGAAATCAAACCAAGACCAAAAAATAAAATCTTGTAAAGGGATATTTAGCATATCAGCCAAGACCCCACCATATTTGTATTATCGTTTTTGACTATCTTAGGGCAGTCGACATCAACCCTTGCTTTATTTTCTTTGCTATAACGTTTTATTATATTCTGTGAAAAATAAAAGAAAGGTTGTTAGGTTAGTCTTCGCTCGGCATCAGCGGCGTATTTTCATCAACTTCAGACCGATGAAAAAATAATTATTTCTTCCTGTTGTAACTGTTGTTGGAACAAACTTCTTAGATTTTTAACTTTTTTTGAAATTACTTTCTTTTTTTGCGCTTTTTGGCGTGTTCTACTGGAACATGTGTCAATGGTTGGTTGGTCAGTTTGCACTGAACCAAGTGATGGTAAGGAACATAGGAAGGGATGGTATCGTAATTTGGTTCATTTTGAGACGGAAAAACATTTTGTAATATTGGTGTGAGTGGTAGATTAATTGCATTGTTATCTGTAATTTCATCTTCGGCAGATTCTAAAATATTCAGTGCCTCTAATGCCAAATGTACTGATATCAAGCTGCTTTCATCCGAAGAATCGTGGTTCGAAGTTTTATTGGTAATTTGAAGTTCTTCGTTAGATGAAGCGTCACTGAAATCGAAGCATGCATATTCAGGCAGTGTCAAAGCAACTAGCCTATTCGTGCGGGAGCGTATCAATCGCTAAAACAAAAGGAAAAAGCTCAATTGATACATGCAACCCATACAAAACCAAAATACTAAATAGTTGGCATTGTCCAACCTGCTTCCCAAAGAAAAACAGTGATAGCTTTGTGAGCAATTGGTAGTGTGAAGTATACTGGACAACTAGTTCCAAATTACAACGTTATTGAAATAGTACTGGAATATTATTTGGTGCCATTAATAAACCGTCACTTTGAAATAATACATAATGCATAGCGAACCCCACCCACCGCCGTACCCACCGCCGTCCGATCTACGTTGCTGAATATCTTCCTGCCAGCTCCCGGAAGCTCTTCTTTGCGGCGAGGGAATTCTCAAAACGAATGGAGTACAAATTTTGCTGGACAGCGAACGGAAACATATTTCTACGTAAAGAGGAAGGAGCCAAACATCACCTTATTAAATCCGAACATTCCTTAACTGAACTGCAAGCTCAAACAAGTCAATGACTATTTCTCATCATAACAGTATTTGCCATTGTATGTATTTTTCTACTTCTTAACCACTATTCATTTACAAAACATTTTAAACACTTAATTACATCTCTAACATACTCTTTATCACATTACCAATACAACAACGTACACACAATTACCTCACTGACATTACACAACAATCATACTAATTCTTCCACCATACTGATTAAGCATAACTATATAATAAAAACACCTGTCATTAGACGGTCTGTTTCGTCTGTATGTATTCTATATAACGGTATAATCTACTTTCGCTCCCACAACTGGATTTTCAGGCTTATCCGACTATTCTACAGCTGCAAAAGAATCTATACGAAGAATTCATTAATATCAAAACCCATACTCAAATTAATATCGAACCCCTATACACATTTTGATGCCTTAAGTCTAATAAATGGCTGCGTTAAATAACATATCCATCGACTTAGATCATATCGAAGTATCTACGTCATACACATGTCAACCAGACCGTTGCAAAGATTATCTACACACGTCAAATGCACTAACTGTTTTACACCTAAATATCAGAAGTATCACTAAAAATTTTGACGAACTTAAATGTCTCCTAGTCACAATGAATATAACATGCGACGTAATTGTGCTTTCTGAATGCTGGCTTAAAAAAGCAGGAAACATAGCTATTTTGGATGGATACACATCACACCAAACCCAAAGTTTAAGTAACCAAAATGATGGCTTAGTCTTATATATTAGGAATAATCTACGTCACACTACAACTGAACCGTTTTTCCCTGACGCCAGTTGCCTAACCTGCTCCATAGAAAACAACCTTACTATCATTGCCTTATATAGACCACCATCGCAAAGGAACATTGACCCATTCCTAGATCAACTAAATAATGTTATATTTGACCTTAAAAATCACCATCACACCACAATTATTGGAGATGTAAACATCAATATCACCCCTGATAGCAATGACCCACGCTCTCTACAGTACCTAAACATGACTGCGTCTCACGGATTTCTTCCAGCTTACCTCCTTCCTACTCGCCTGCATAACTGTATAGATCATGTATTATTAAAAACTTACAACAAAGCGACTACTTTAATATTAAAAACATCGATAACAGACCACTGCGCAGTCTTGCTAAATCTGGAAAATAACAAGCCCAAATCGACTAATAACAAAGTTCATACATCCTTCCTTAATCTTTCAAGCGCTATTTCTGATATTGAAAATTGTAACTTCTCTGTATTAGATACAATGAATGACCCTAACCAAGCCGCTAATGAATTACTAAATATAGTCTCCCCCATATTAATTAAAAATACAATATATAGAACAATCCCAAGCAAACAAAGAATTATAAAGCCTTGGATAACTGCAGGTCTTTTGAGATGCATACGTAATAGGGACAACATGCACTATAATACAAATAAAGAGCCGGATAACCAGATCCTAAAATTAACCTACTTACGCTATCGCAACTTCTGTAACGATTTATTAAAAAGGATAAAATCGGATTATGAAGAAAAGGAATTTGAAAAGGCTAAATGCAATCCTAAAAAAATGTGGGAAACTGTCCGTAGTGTAACTGACACCAAAAGCGTGCGGTCAACATCAACAGAACTTTTATCACTTGAAACCTGCCCCAGTAAGTCCGTCAACAAAGTTAACACGTTCTTTGCAAACGTTGGTATAAATCTTGGAAACAATTTATCTAATTTAAATTCCCCCCAGTCTGTCGACATCCACCAACAAAATACAGTCAACTCAATGGTTCTTCTAGAAACAGACGAAGAAGAGGTAAATTCAATTATAAATAGCCTCCGGATGGACAGTGCTACGGGCTGGGACGGTATCCCACCAAAATTATTAAAACACGCTAGCCACATCCTAGTTCCACCTATCACACGTATTTGCAACTTGGCCATATCGACAGGTACATTTCCCAGTGCTCTAAAAAAAGCCATCGTACATCCAGTACACAAGTCGGGTGACAAAAATAAGGTCACAAATTATCGCCCAATTTCAGTCCTTCCAGCAATCTCCAAAATTCTGGAAAGAATAATGTACAAACGCCTTAATAACTACCTAAACAAACACAAAATAATTTCCCAAAACCAGTTTGGATTTAGACGCGGATTATCCACAGAGGATGCGGTGTCATCTTTACTGGATTTTGTAGTTAATAAAGTCGACAATAAGCTCAAGTGTCTAGGAATCTTCTTAGACCTATCGAAGGCGTTCGATACAGTGTCTGTTCCTCTACTCCTTTCTAAACTTGAGTCCATCGGAGTGCGAGGCATCGCTCACGACTTATTTAAAAGCTTTCTGACTGATAGGATGCAGTGCGTTAGGATAGGGGAGTACGTTAGCGAAGCAAGTCCTGTGATCGTCGGAGTTCCGCAAGGAAGTTTGCTCAGTCCTCTGCTTTTTCTGATCTACGTCAACGAACTCTGTCAGCTGTCCCTTTCCTCTACAAAAATAATAGCCTACGCCGATGACACGGCAATTCTATCTTATGGCTGCGACTGGGCCTCAGCTAAAGAGGCAGCTGAAAAGGCACTTGGCGAAGTGATGTTATGGCTAGAGCAAAACAGACTCACACTAAACGTTGCAAAAACTAATTTTATCACCTTTGGATCAAGACGTTCCACCCTACCACAAGACGGTTCACTACTTCTTAAAGCCCACAAATGTTCCAACCATTTCGTCCCTTGCACATGCCCCGTTGTAACTAGAGCACCAGTGGTACGGTATCTCGGCCTTCAATTAGATGCCTGCCTATCCTGGAAAAAACATCTACAAACAGTTTCCGCTCGAATACGAAAACTTATTTTTCTATTTAAGAAGTTGAGGGCAAACAGTGAAGTCCTTAAAATTGTTTATTCGGCACTTGCCGAATCAGTCCTGAGCTATTGCATCACTGCCTGGGGAGGAGCCGCCAAAACCGATATTATACAGGTGGAAAGAGCCCAGAGAGCCGTAATTAAAGTAATTTTAAAAAGACCCTTTAGATTCCCAACGCGGCAACTTTACAGGGACTTCAAGACACTAACGGTTCGACAATTATACATACTACGTGCAGTCATGCGAAAACACGCGACTCTTCCATACAGAGTAAATAACAGCTCGCCAGTAAGAAGAAGACCCAAACCGGCTTGTCCCACAACACACACAAAAACTACATTTGCTAGACGTCACTACCCATACCTAAGTGCCCTTATATATAATAAATTACATCAAAAACATAGCATACATACACTAAACACACACAAATGTAAAAAAATAATTAAAGAATTCCTCCTCACCCTAGACTACGCTGAAACAGAATTACTGATGAAACCCCAATACAAATAAATAATGTATTAGTATCACGAACACTCACACACCTCTCTAAACACACACGACACGCATCACACACACACCACATACGTTCACACACAACACATACGTTTACACACATCGCAGACACACATACACTTTCCCCATTACACCACATTATACGCGCTTACTCACATACTACTGCAGCTGTTACACGTTTTAGTTCCCTAATTTTGCAAAATAAACGGACGAATGGATGGCCCCTATAACACAGGATTTTCCTAGCATCGGGGTCATTATTCACAAAACTTGAGCATAAATGTAATACTTTATAGCGTAACATGCATTGTATTTTTCCTTTTTGTTAAATAAAATTATTATTATTATTATTATTATATAAATCTTTCCATATATTAAAAAATGTTCAAAACTTACCTGTACCGCATTAACCGACCGCTGCTTCGACGCCATTTCGATTTATAACATATTTTGATGTCAGGCATATCATTTATTTTTCTACCAAATGCCTACCCTATTGCTGAATTACCAGAGTTAAAAAAATGTTGTCAATTTAAGGGTTAATGAATAAAAGTAATGGGGTAGGTAAGTTTACGGTTACAAGTTTCCCTTAATTCCCTTGGGAGTAGCACAGTACTCTCCTGGCTCAGCCTGGTGCGACGATGAACCCAGCGGGTGTGCCACGCTGCAGATGCCAAGAATGGTGACGGTCTGCGGTTGGTCGCGCATGACATGGCCCGAACGTGCTCACGCGGGTAAATATAAACCCTGCGAAAAGCACGACGGCAGTTGCGACTGCTTGCGGATAGTGGCCCGTAAAACAGCGCACTGATGCCACCGATAACGATGGATGTTGACCGGAACTTTGGAAATGTAATTCGGAACTTTGGACCCTGGAACATAACGTCCAGCGTGTCACAAAATGACCATTAGTCATATCCGCTGATTGTGACACCAAAGCGAGATGTACTAGTGCGCTATTGAAGGGGTGTGTGGATGTCACAATTAGTACGGAGTTAACAAGATAGAATGGCAGTGAGAAGCACAACATGACTTGCACATTTTTAGTCTATGTTAAGTTCATAAAAAATGCGCAGAGCTAATGGAAAACCGATTGCCTAAAGAGATAATCACGCAGAAGGCATAATAATTTTACCATAATAACAGATAACGAGCGAGATAGCTGATAACGAACTGTTGCCTGCTTTAGGCTTTAAGAAATTGTGAAGGCCCGTATGTGAGATCCAAGCGATGGGATCAACTGCACGTGAGTCTTCGCCCGAAGCAGGAATTCGAATGTGCTGGTCACCGTGAGTGGAAGGATGACGGCGGTGTCGCGAAGGTCAAACGAAGTGTAACGTTCTCATTCACTCGTTCGGACGAGGTTCGGACACGCCAAGCGCGCGCCTCACTAGCTTGGGCAGCTAACTAATTATGTTTAGTAACCTTGGACGTCACTAATATTATTACGTCTGTGATTTGACTTGACATTTTTTTGTTGTCAATAAGTTTTTAGTAGAAAGTAACGATACAACGTTAAAAGTACTCTGTGGTTACATGTGACCAAAGACTACAATAGTATACTGGCAACATGTAACTGGTAATCCTGGGTTCTAAATCCACAGCTATTTATTTTCACAACCGCTCGCCAGTGAAGAGCGTTCATCCGACGCGGGCAGGCAACGTCGCATTTCAAGTGGTATTTCGTGATTATCTTATTTAAGTTAAAGTATTATTTTTTTTCCGTGTGGTGCCAGACGTAAAAGAATAGCACCATCCCATTTCTTCCCGTAGGTGTCGTAGAAGGCGACTAAGGGACTTACTAGTGAATGGGCAGCAGCGTTCTCTATGCGTGTGACCACCATACTCCACACACAGCATACGATCGCCAACCCGCCTGCCAAGCGTGGCGATTATGGCAAATTCCCCCTTTTGGGGGAGGCTTATGTCCAGCAGTGGACGTCTTACGCCTGATATGATGATGATGACTATTTTTTTAGCACTTCTTTTTAGCTTTCTAGCACTAGATTGTTGGTATTTATAATTATTTTTATCATTTACTCTTAAATAAAACATTAAATCGCATGTATATTTGAATACTGGAAGACTAACTATAAAACTAAATTAAGATGTCTAAGGGCTGATTTTTCAATAAGTAGTCAGATAAATTTATCTGAAGAACAAATCCGAAAGTTTAGTATATTTTCTTTACAAAATCTGTGAAACTGACATATTTATTCCTTCAGAATTCTTTTTTTTTTTAAACCTTGCTACAATAACATAGTTACATTCATTATTGCTAGGCATCGTCTGTTTGGCGTTTTCATTGGCCGCCCCCCGACCTGACAATGCTTTGATCAAAATATTACCTACAACTTAAAAGGCCTATAAATATAGATTTATTTACTTTTTAGAGTTTTTATTTGGGTCAGGGGGTTTTAAATTTTAACTTTTATTTTCTACTTTTTAAACTAATGTAGTAATAGTAAACACGTTACGATCGACACAAGTCACGCTTAAATCTGCACTGCTTTACGTACGTTTCCCACAGTGAAGTTTGTTACTAATTTATCCTCATTCCTCGTCCTGATCACCATTTATCTATAACCTTATTAATTGAGACCTTTTCAATGAGCCCAAATACGATACTTCTGCTGTTTGTTGATGCGTAACTTGGGTGTCGGGGCGCGCCGCCGCGCCGCGCCATCCCTCCGCCGAACCAGGCACGCACGAGCTGGCCAGGCTCGCCGTGCCGTCCCGGACAGAGGGAACAACGCAACGCAGCGACGCGACGAGATTTTTATGCGTCCTTTCTCTTATTGTAAAGAGAATGGTTTAGGTGTCAGGAGAATTGTCTGTACCTGGGGTTTGTTCCGAGAAGAATCTTCAAGATTTGGGAGGTTTGCTTCGCATTAATCGGCTTTAGTTCTTACTAGCTCGCACCTCGATTCAGCTCGCCATCTGTAGTTAAAATTAAATTGATTCCAACCATTCTATAAATTATGATTTATTACATAAAACGTTTCTGGTGTCTTTGGTGTAAAGTCACAGTACAGAAATGTCACCCACGTACAAATCTGCTAAGATAATTCAGTTAGGTACTCTACGAGATACAAGTCATCGTAAGTAGTTTGTTGGGTAATAAAGAGAAACCGCAGCCAAGTCTGCATGCTCTACGAGATACGAGTCATCGTAGTTTGTTGGGTATTATAGAGGAAACCGCAGCCAAGTCTGCCAATTAACCTCTTGTTATATCTGTGTTCATCACAGATCTATTTCTCTTAATATGCTTCTGTTGTATGTACCTCATACCCTCTTAGTACACACAACAGTACGCCATTTTGTGTTAGGGAGACTTCGTATTGCAGCACCGAAGGTCTCCTAACAGACTAATCACGGCCTTTCGCCTAGTCTAATTCTCACGAGGTTTTCGCATTGCATCATCGAAAGACCTCATAATGTAACCGACTTCCAAGAGCATCAGAAACCTTTAGAAAAGTTAGGAAATTTAGAGTCTAGGCATTTCGGTTGGGAACCACTACACTATTGTCTTAGTGCTACCACTTAGCTTATATTTCTCTCAGATGAGCCGCCATCATGCTGGACGCCTCCATCAAAACACCAATCACTTTTACTTTGCACTAGACACCCATTGAATTAAATACTTTACATTTGGTGCACTCTAAATTTACCGGCAAACGCCACAGACTACATAGAGATACTGCGTAAACGGCATGACCATAAACTATAAGTACTCTTTATGGTGGTCTCTCTATGCGTTCGGTATTGCCAGCAGATCCTCTCATGTTGTCATGTATGATTAGTTTGCTACACGTTTCGCCCTACTAATATTAATTGACTCTGTTACCTGTTTACTTCGCGAGCTACACGTCGCGACACTCCCGCCCGAATAGTCTTAGAGCAGGCTTAGTAAGTTACGCGTCCACTCTGCAATTTTCTCCAGAGCTCTGGTGGCCGCGCCTCTTCTTTGTTTAACCTCTTTGTTTACTTGAACTAACTTCTCAGGTTCATCCTCTTTCTGACTTAACATTTTCTCTCTGTCCGTGCTCTCTGATACATTATCAAAGTCTTCCAACATACTCTTTTCCGTTGGTATTATCGACTCTCTACTTTCTTTCTCGTTTTCTGAGCTATCTGATGTATCCTTTGAATTTATGACTTTCACTTTCATTGGCATCAATTCGTGTAACATTATATTCTGTGGTATCTCACTTTCTCTTTCTAATGCGTTCGCATCGTATTCTATTTCTTCATTGTCCTCCATTTCCAATGGATACAAATGAGTTAAAGATCTTACAAACTCCTTATTTCCAACTTCGACCTTCGCAACTCTGCAAAGTCCGTCAGAACCTTTGGCCAATGAAGTAATTTTCCCAACTTTCCATTCTTCTCGATTTTTACTGTCTCCCTTTATCTGCACAATTTGTCCTACCTTCGGGATTAATTTTGCCGTGATTCTAGGTTCTTTGACAGAATGTCCATATCGTTCACGCAGACTTTGTAAATATCGATTTGTGAACATGTCCTTAAATTCATTGAGGATAACTAACCCTTTTTTCCAAGCCTTGATAAGGTCGGATTTTGTTGTAGTGCCTTGTACTAAAAAGTCTTCGATTGAACCTTCCATTGTTATGCATTTTCCCATAGTTAAGAAATCAGACGGTTTTAAAATATGTACCAATTCAGAATCGACACAAGTTAATGGTCTTGTATTAACTGTTGCTTCAATTTCTTTTACTAATGTAACTAATTGACTATCCGTCAGCATATGCTTCTCCAATGTTCTTCTCATACAATTCTTCACTAATCCAATTAATCGTTCATAAAATCCCCCGAACCAGGGAGCTAGTTGGGGTATGAACCTCCAACGAATTTCGTTTTTAATACAATATGGATTTGATAGTATTTCTGACATAAGCTTAAAATTTGTGGCATTATCTGATGTGATTATTTGTGGCACACCTCTTGTCGATATCATTCTTCTCAAAGCATGAAGTCCTTCTTCTGCTGTGAGATCTTGAACAACCTCTAAATGTACCGCCCTGACTGCTAGGCAAGTGAAAAGTGCTATCCAACGTTTACTTGTTTCATTTCTTTGTTTAATTAGTACAGGGCCCATGTAATCTAGGCCTGTAAATGTAAACGGTGAAGTGTAATTTACTCTTTCAGTGGGTAACGCAGGGGTTGGTGGTAGCTTGAACGGTCCCCCTCCGTGTTTCTGACATCTAGGACATTTCCTTATAACCTTCTGGACTTGGCGTTTTCCTTGTGGAATCCAAAAGGCTTGACGAATTATAGCGAGGGTATGATTAACACCTACATGATGATTATCGCTATGAGTCTGGGTGATAATTCTGTTAGTGTAATCACAATCCTTTGGAATAAGTATTGGATAACTTTGGTCATACGACCAATCCGTGTTCTTTAAACGTCCTTTGCAACGTAAAAGTCCGTCTACGTCCAGAAATAGTCCAAGATTAATTTTCAAGCTAGTTTCTTTCCCTTCTAGTTCTCTTGGAAAGTGTTCGGCTTGTAGCTTCATAAGCTGCTTAATTTTGTCACCCTTTCCTTCACTTATGTCTACATTCATCTTAGTTTAGTTACTTGTACTATCTTCTTGATTTTCTATATCAAGTGTATTTTTTGTATCCATTGTATATTCTTGTGAATCTTTCGGGAGACCCTCCCCCGCACAAAAAGAAGAAACGGCCAGGAATGCGGATGTTGCAATAAAAACTGGGGGCCAGTCAGCCATCTTACTCTATCTTCTTTAGAGCTGAATGGTCTTGTGGCAACATCTGCTGGATTTAGATCTGATGGAATATGTCGTAATATTAAGTTTTTATTCCTTTTGATCTCTTCGATTCTTCTGGCTACGAACGGTGTGAGAAGTTTGTCCGACTTGCACCAGTCGATAACAATTTGACTATCAGTCCATAACGTTGTACTTGTGATGTCAAATTGTAAAAATTGGGATACATATTTGATCAGTCTAGTTCCAATTAATACACCTAGTAATTCCAACCGTGGTATTTTCAGATCGTCTTGATCCTTCAAAGGAACTAGTCTTGATTTCCCTAGGACAAACTTTACCTCCTTTCCGTTAACTATGTAGATTACAGCTGCATAGGCCTTCAAAGAAGAGTCTGTGAAGCTGAATTTGACAAGTACTTGTAGTAGTGTCACTAAAATAAGATCTGGGCAAAGATATGTCTCGAACCTCATCTAATTCATTACATACCTTTGACCAATCGGTTTTTAATATCTCAGAAAATGGTGTATCCCATTTTACCTTTTCCTTCCATAGATTTTGTATGAACAGTTTGCTAGATAACAGTGACGGTACAGCAAATCCACACGGATCATAGATTGACGCTATGACCCTTAAGACACCTCTTTTTGTAAATTTCGGTTCACTAATAACCTTATCTTTTAGTTGAAGCGTGTCTTCCTTCAGTTTCCAGTTTAGTCCAAGAACCTTGATCTTATCCTCCTTGCAAGATTCAGGTACTTGTTTTATAAATTCTTCAGAGTTAGAACTCCAATCTCTAAGATTCATAGATAATTGGTTGAATATCTCTTTAGAATTCTTGTAAAGTTGAAGTGCTTCTTTTACTGTTTTTGTTCCAGTGACGACGTTATCAACGTATATGTCTTTAGTTAATTTCTTAACCTGTTCATTATCGGAACTTTGTAAGTGTAATCTGACTGTTGCATTAAGCAAAAATGGGCTTGATATAACACCGAATGGAACTCTTGTAAATCTTAAGTGAAGCAGATTATCTTCTGTAGCAGGTTTCTTTGTATCCTTTAACCATAGGAATCGAGTTACATCGCGATCTGGTTCATTGAGCGCAATCTGTAAAAACGCCTTCTCGACGTCTGCACATATACCTATTGGTTGACATCTGAACTTTATAAGTAATCCAGTCAAATCCTCCAACATCATGGGTCCACAATACAAGCATTGATTTAAACTTTTATAGTCTTTTGTTTTAGATGACGCGTCATAGACAATTCTCATAGGCTTGCCAGGTACTTTTACCCCATGGTGTGGAAGGTAGTGAACTGGATGTCCTACTGTTTGATATCTCAGATCAGGTGCAACTTCAATTATTCCCTTCATCATTTGATTCTTCAATGTGTCTTCATATGCCAATAATGTGGACGTATCTAGCCGCTTCAATAAGCTGACAAGTCGACCATAAGCCAATCCAAAATTCAAATTCAGAGCCGGAGGGTACTCGATCCAGGGCCAGGATACGGAGTACCTGTTATTGATATATTCGGTGGTTTCATTGAACCTTTTTACAGCCTCATCTTCTCGATTTTCCCTCGGAGAATCGGTTATGCCAATGGATTCAAGTTCCCATAAGCTCTTCATGTTGGTCTCGATCAGTGGCAGGTCAGGTTCGTTGAATAACATGTCCACATTAGACTGGAAGTATGTCACCACCGACAGTTCATGAATATGACTGGAATCCATTTTTCCGCTTAGTATCCATCCGAGGTCGGACTGTACCATATACAAGTTCTCTTTTAGTTTAATTTTCCGTTCTGAGATAAGTGAAAAGTAATAATCATTGCCAATCAGAATATCCACTTGGTCCTGTAGAGAACCATCATCAGCTAATTCTGATTTATCTTTCCAGTGGCTGAGGTCCTGATGAGGATATGGGACACTATGTGATATTACTGGTACCACATTAGCAAATAGAGTGATTGTCTTATTTGCTCTTGTCCTTAACTGCACTCTAACCACGGGACTGTCTATTTCTTGAGGAGTCTTTGATCCAAATGTAAATACAGTTAGTGTACTTTCTTCCTCAAATTTTAGATTAAGATCTCTTGCAGATTTCTGCGTGATGTACGTTCTTTGGCTTCCGGAGTCTAATAGAACTCTGCATGGAAGTTCCTTAGAAAAATCTCCTACTTTATTGGCAGTAACTACCGCTGTTTGTAAAACGGTAAGTCCCTTATCTCTTGTGTACAGGACATTGGTTGTCGTTAACTTATCCTTGTGTACACTTGAGAATTTAACAGGACATAAAGCACGATTATGACCTACTTTATTGCAATAAAAGCATTCCCCTTTATTTCTACATTCTACATAGGAATGTCCTATTCTAAGACAACCGTAGCATCTATTTTTTAATAGGGATTTTCTTTCTTTTATTTCCTTGAATTTAGTACATTCGTCATTGTAGTGTGACTCTTTACAGAAGATACAATGAAGTTTGGATTTCTTCCTAGGTGGCCCCTCTTTTCCCTGGTTTTTTCCAGGATAACTTGCATAATTTTGCTTGATCCCGTAATTCCTCTGGGAAGTATTTCCCTTATTCTGTGTTGGGTGGTATCGAGCCTTTTCCTGTTTGTTCTCATTGTTACCTTTCTGTTGCCTCCTTTGGTCTTCTTTTCTCTTTTGACTTATATGATCACCCTTCCCAGTGGAGTGAAGTGTCTTTACAGTGTAATATTCTTTCTCATTTAGGTTTTTCTCTTGCGTTAGTCTATTTGCATCTTCACGTGCTGAAATGATAATTTCCAAATATTTCTTTATCTCTTCGATCGATTCTTGTTTTATTTTCAATTTCATTTCATATATTATATCTTCTGCAAATTTCTCCATTACCATGAACCTCAAGTGGTTATGGTTAATATTTTCACCCATTGATTCCAAAACTCTCAAATGTTTTTCGATTTCAGTTAAAGCTCTTCGACAATCTGATACGGTTTTGTTTGCTGGTTTTATTTTGTAGAGTGAGGAATAGTGTGCATCAACCACTTGAGTTTGTTTCCCATATCTATCTTTCAAAGATTGAACGGCTATGGAATAATTTTTATTTGTAATCTCCAACCCGTCTATCACTCCTTTGGCTTCCCCCTTTAAAGAATTCTTTAGATATAATAACTTGTCAACGTCTGGCAAGTTCCGATTGTGAATATTGGAACTAAATTGGTCCCAAAATTGGTACCATTCAAGAATGCTACCTTCAAACTGTGGTAACTCCAATTTTGGTAGCTTTCCTGATAAGAAAGGTTCTTCGTTCTTGTTGCTATTTGTCGTTGAATTTTCACATTCTTCAATTTTCACTTTAAGTTCGCAGCAGTTTTCTTCAGCTTCCAGCTGTATTGCAAAGATGGCAGAGATCTCGTCCACTTGCGGTTCGTTAACGAGTTGAAAATAATTGTTTAATTCCCTCTCCAATCGTTGGAGACAGGTATGAAGTTTAGAGGATACCACTCTTCCTTCATGCAAGGTTAAGTCATTAAATTCATTAGTGAGTTTGCTAGTTGTATTTCGAGCACATTCGGACAGAGTTTTTATTTTATCACACAGGCCGCGAAGAATGAGGAGCATGGCTTCCTCCATAATGACGTCTTCAGATGTGACGTCTTCAGTTTTATCTTAACTTCAGTCTATTTGTTTTGCTGTAGGTAGTTTAATTACTTCCCTTTTTTCGGTGACCTCCAATGACTAACAATTCAGGTCCTGTTGGAAGTGGTTGGAAGGATAAGTACACAGGTTTTATCACGTAGGTACCTAATTATTTCTTCAAACAATTTAGTTTAAATTTGTTGTATGTAGATGTAGACACATAAATGGCGAAGCCTCGTAGGTAAGTAGCACAATCTGTGCTGAATCTATGGCTGATCATATTCTAAATTCTAATGGACGATCCGTTTTGATAGTTTTCTGATAATCTCACGCAGCATGCTATCGCCGAGAGAGAAGGATGATTTACTGACTACACGTAAATCTAGATATCCGAGTATTTACCAATTTCACATAAAGTGGGTATCTTAAGAACTGTGAACACAAATTCTAAATTGTAATCAACACACATCTAAACTGTACTGACCCTTTTGTTCGTCCAAGCACGCTTATTTTATTCCCGACGTGGGGTAAATCAATAATCCGTAGATATTTGGTTCTCCCAAACACTGGCAGCGTTAAACCCTTTGAAAACACCGCTGACGCTATGAAAACTTTTCGTTCGCACCAAATGAGAGCAGACAGTGGGTACAAACATAGCAAAGAGAATTTATTGTCTCTGTCAAATCACCATGTTTGCGCCGCTTCCGGTTTGTGCTGCAAAGTTGCAAACCTTGAATACGTAAATCGTTTTCAACTTGTGGAGTCGTATCTTTGCAACCCAATGTATACAAATGATCGAATCCCTTAGTTAAATCATAAACGAATATATAAACAGCATTACCTAGTTTATTTCACACAACAAAGAAATAAACATTAAAACTTGTATTTCATTTCAACAACAAGTAACGCCATCTAGGTTATTTGTCGCACCGATCGATTTCCTCAAATGTCTAGTAACACTTACTTATTTACCTATGATAGTTAATCTTATCATAATTACATTGAGAAATATTCAATATTATCAGAGTAAATATCAGCGTAACGTGTATCAAACTTATTCAACATTTTAGCATATTTTCATCAACCTTTGATACGATAAGTTTTACATGGAACTTTCACAGATGGCAGCACTAGTAAGAACTCCGAATTTTAATTCAACCAGTTATATTATGTTGATAGTAATCTAATTTGTTATTGATTCTTCCTCTAGGATCCCAGCATCTCCACCATGTCGGGGCGCGCCGCCGCGCCGCGCCATCCCTCCGCCGAACCAGGCACGCACGAGCTGGCCAGGCTCGCCGTGCCGCACACTGGTCCCAAATTAAAAAAAAGTGGACATTGATAGTAGACCGCTGATATTTTTTTTAATTGTTGATACAATGATAACAGATAAGGCAAAAAAATATTATTGTCCTACTTCAAATACTTTTCTGTAAAAAAAATATTTCTTTTTTTTTTGTATGGGAGCGATTACATTTTACTCAATTTCTCAAAAACTTTAAGCGATGTCGAGATGGCAATCACATATGTTAGAAAACTAATAATTCTGAGTATTTGGCTCGAAGAAACTTATTGCTTATCTCTGCGTACTTTCGAGATAATAGTGACAGAAAATAACATTTTTTTTTAATGTTAATTTTTTGCTTTTTTTTAATCATAGCCTTACTTTAGCACATAATTATAATGTATGCGTAATGTCAAATAAGTAAAAAGAGACTTCTCTGTAAAAGAGGTTATGGGGGCTCACTAATGACTGAAAAGCTATGACCTTTCTGAAGGAGTACTTTCATCAGTTCTAAAAAACAATCAAAATGAAGACTTATTAAGCTGCAAACATAAAGTTGAATATGTTCACAAACGATTCTGAAAAAATATTATGGTGAAAGATTAATATTTGGGTCTATATTCTCTTGAGAAATCTCTATTTCCTCGTTTTCCAACGAAAGCAATTCATTGTTCAAGATCAAAGCACTAGCCTCTGGAAACAACTGTTTATGTAAACGAGCAAACTTTGGTTTGATATGGCTGATGTAAGGATCTGAGCTAATTAGAAAGCTGTGGATAATGTCTAAATTAGTCTGAACTCTACCGATTTTTCTTGTATGTGCCATTCTAACATTCCGGAAATCTTTATTCCTCGCTTCGGAAGCTTCTTCGGAAAGCATGCCTATCGGAATAAAGGAGAAATTTTCACAAATATCAGCACCGTGTATCAACAATTTATGGACACTTGAAGGCATGTAATACCATGGATATAAGTTTACATATAGCATTGCTGTTTCTTTACAATATTCCCTAAACAAGTTGGTATTAATAAGTTGACCAGATGAAATTGTTTGTAAAATGACTGCAAATCTCTTGATTAAATCAGGGTGGATACCCGTTATTTCAGCAGATACTTCATAATTTTCAAAAAACCTTCTTGCCGTGTTACCGTCATTGGTTGTACCAAATCCCTGTTTTACTATGTCAATTAACAAACCAGTTCTTTCCCGGAATTCTTCTTGTGTCAAATTCTTTTTAATTTCTTTTAACAATTTATCTTCTTTTCGTGCAGCCCACTTTTTGAAGTCTAAGTTGTACGAAATGTGTAAAATACATTCCATACATCTTATCCACATATGAAGCGAAGACAGACCATATTTATACATATCTTCTCTGATGAGTCTTTTGGATACAAAGTCCAAGTCATTCATTTTGCTAGGTGGGGTATTGCAAATATTACAAACAGCTGCAGAAGAAGTATTGGAAATCACAGTAGAAATTTTCCCATCAATCATAGTCATGTACAAATCATGTTTAATATCAAAATTATCTACAATTGTGGGAACAAGATTACGAATTTCTTCCTCTAAGGATGCACTTTCCTTCTTTATCAATTCATTTGTTTCTTTTGCAAATATAAAGCCAATTGGACGACAATAGTTTGTTGAAGAGGGAGCAGGATTTTGCCACAAGATAGTACCACTCTCTTCTTCCAAACGAAGCGGAACCAAACTAATCATGAAAACTGAAGAATCGTCAATTTTAGTGTCGGAGTGTGACTTTTGTTTATAATTACTTTGAGAAGATGACCCGTCAAAACCCCATTTGCTTATTAGTTTTAGCGATTTTTTGTCGGCAGAGTTGTGCTGAATAGTTTTTAATATCCTATTAGTTGTCAAATCTAGAAGCGATTGAAGTCTTATCTTAGCATCAGATTCAGTTACAGTTATGTCTGACTCTGGAGGATAACAAGTTTTTTTAGCTTCCAGGAGCTTTTGATAGGATGGAAGACCATACATTTTCTCTGAAGCAAGAATAGTTCTTAAATTTCGATATTGCCATTTTGACAAATTTGTTGAGGTGTAAAGCGCTAACGTTTTATCATCTGGTAAACACGGTTTGTCAGTCTTTTTAGCGAATAGTACATCATATACCATCTCACATTTTTCCTTGTTTTGGCTGAGTTCGTTTAATATAGCTGCTAATTTTGTTTTTTTAGACTCTTTTAATTTGGCACATAAAGCATAAACTAATTCCTCCTCTGTGTGATCTAGAAGTGTTAGAGAACGCCTTTTCTTCTGTTTATCAGATATATCAACAAATGGTTTTTTACTTGTACCATAACTTAATTGATGAGTATCCACTTGCGTTTCGAAATTTGGAATTACTTCCTCGGCAACTTTAAAAATGCTGCTTAAATCGATATTTTGACATTTTGGCCAAACTATTTGGGATTGTAACCAGTCTGAATTTTTGTTAAGAAAGGTCTTTTGAGCTCTACTGGAAGCAGACCATCTTTTTGAGATATTACTTGAAAAATTACGACAAAATAATTTAATATTACTCAAATCTTCGGAAGACAATTCAACACCAATACGTTCAATAAGGGCATTAAATAAAAATTCGACATTTTTAAAACCACCTCCTGATTTAAGAACAACGTATAAGTCTAAGTTGGTGACAAATGCGGACATATTATAATTTTAAGGAAAATTGAAAACAAATTAGAATCAAAGATATCAAAGACAAAGTGACTTTGATTTTAACAAAAAAAATTACGAAAACAAATTCGACGAAAGAAAGACAAACAAAAATTATTTGATTTTAAAATCCAAAGATTCAAAATACAACAATAACAAAACAAACAAACAACAAGCATTTCTTCAAGCGCACAGAAAAAATAAGGACACGTCTTATCGCAACCACATTTAGTTGTACACTGAGTGAGGTGTACGCGCGCGATTCGTGACCGTATTACGTTACGTCATGAGAGGCGGCCATCTTGTTATCCCGGCAAACTCGCGTCGAAGCTCCATTTTGCTGGCCAGCGGACCTATTGCGATATGAGTAAGGCTATGATTAAAAAAAAGCGAACAATTAACATTAAAAAAAATTGTTATTTTCTGTCACTATTATCTCGAAAGTACGCAGAGATAAGCAATAAGTTTCTTCGAGCCAAATACTCAGAATTATTAGTTTTCTAACATATGTGAATGCCATCTCGACATCGCTTAAGGTTTTTGAGAAATTGAGTAAAATGTAATCACTCCCATACAAAAAAAAAAGAAATATTTTTTATAGAGAAAAGTATTTGAAGTAGGACAATAATATTTTTTTGCCTTATCTGTTATCATTATATCAACAATAAAAAAAAATATCAGCGGTCTACTATCAATGTCCACTTTTTTTTAATTTGGGACCAGTGTGTGCCGTCCCGGACAGAGGGAACAACGCAACGCAGCGACGCACACTGGTCCCAAATAAAAAAAAAGTGGACATTGATAGTAGACCGCTGATATTTTTTTTTATTGTTGATACAATGATAACAGATAAGGCAAAAAAATATTATTGTCCTACTTCAAATACCTTTCTGTAAAAAAAATATTTCTTTTTTTTTTGTATGGGAGCGATTACATTTTACTCAATTTCTCAAAAACTTTAAGCGATGTCGAGATGGCAATCACATATGTTAGAAAACTAATAATTCTGAGTATTTGGCTCGAAGAAACTTATTGCTTATCTTTGCGTACTTTCGAGATAATAGTGACAGAAAATAACATTTTTTTTTAATGTTAATTTTTTGCTTTTTTTTAATCATAGCCTTACTTTAGCACATAATTATAATGTATGCGTAATGTCAAATAAGTAAAAAGAGACTTCTCTGTAAAAGAGGTTATGGGGGCTCACTAATGACTGAAAAGCTATGACCTTTCTGAAGGAGTACTTTCATCAGTTCTAAAAAACAATCAAAATGAAGACATATTAAGCTGCAAACATAAAGTTGAATATGTTCACAAACGATTCTGAAAAAATATTATGGTGAAAGATTAATATTTGGGTCTATATTCTCTTGAGAAATCTCTATTTCCTCGTTTTCCAACGAAAGCAATTCATTGTTCAAGATCAAAGCACTAGCCTCTGGAAACAACTGTTTATGTAAACGAGCAAACTTTGGTTTGATATGGCTGATGTAAGGATCTGAGCTAATTAGAAAGCTGTGGATAATGTCTAAATTAGTCTGAACTCTACCGATTTTTCTTGTATGTGCCATTCTAACATTCCGGAAATCTTTATTCCTCGCTTCGGAAGCTTCTTCGGAAAGCATGCCTATCGGAATAAAGGAGAAATTTTCACAAATATCAGCACCGTGTATCAACAATTTATGGACACTTGAAGGCATGTAATACCATGGATATAAGTTTACATATAGCATTGCTGTTTCTTTACAATATTCCCTAAACAAGTTGGTATTAATAAGTTGACCAGATGAAATTGTTTGTAAAATGACTGCAAATCTCTTGATTAAATCAGGGTGGATACCCGTTATTTCAACAGATACTTCATAATTTTCAAAAAACCTTCTTGCCGTGTTACCGTCATTGGTTGTACCAAATCCCTGTTTTACTATGTCAATTAACAAACCAGTTCTTTCCCGGAATTCTTCTTGTGTCAAATTCTTTTTAATTTCTTTTAACAATTTATCTTCTTTTCGTGCAGCCCACTTTTTGAAGTCTAAGTTGTACGAAATGTGTAAAATACATTCCATACATCTTATCCACATATGAAGCGAAGACAGACCATATTTATACATATCTTCTCTGATGAGTCTTTTGGATACAAAGTCCAAGTCATTCATTTTGCTAGGTGGGGTATTGCAAATATTACAAACAGCTGCAGAAGAAGTATTGGAAATCACAGTAGAAATTTTCCCATCAATCATAGTCATGTACAAATCATGTTTAATATCAAAATTATCTACAATTGTGGGAACAAGATTACGAATTTCTTCCTCTAAGGATGCACTTTCCTTCTTTATCAATTCATTTGTTTCTTTTGCAAATATAAAGCCAATTGGACGACAATAGTTTGTTGAAGAGGGAGCAGGATTTTGCCACAAGATAGTACCACTCTCTTCTTCCAAACGAAGCGGAACCAAACTAATCATGAAAACTGAAGAATCGTCAATTTTAGTGTCGGAGTGTGACTTTTGTTTATAATTACTTTGAGAAGATGACCCGTCAAAACCCCATTTGCTTATTAGTTTTAGCGATTTTTTGTCGGCAGAGTTGTGCTGAATTGTTTTTAATATCCTATTAGTTGTCAAATCTAGAAGCGATTGAAGTCTTATCTTAGCATCAGATTCAGTTACAGTTATGTCTGACTCTGGAGGATAACAAGTTTTTTTAGCTTCCAGGAGCTTTTGATAGGATGGAAGACCATACATTTTCTCTGAAGCAAGAATAGTTCTTAAATTTCGATATTGCCATTTTGACAAATTTGTTGAGGTGTAAAGCGCTAACGTTTTATCATCTGGTAAACACGGTTTGTCAGTCTTTTTAGCGAATAGTACATCATATACCATCTCACATTTTTCCTTGTTTTGGCTGAGTTCGTTTAATATAGCTGCTAATTTTGTTTTTTTAGACTCTTTTAATTTGGCACATAAAGCATAAACTAATTCCTCCTCTGTGTGATCTAGAAGTGTTAGAGAACGCCTTTTCTTCTGTTTATCAGATATATCAACAAATGGTTTTTTACTTGTACCATAACTTAATTGATGAGTATCCACTTGCGTTTCGAAATTTGGAATTACTTCCTCGGCAACTTTAAAAATGCTGCTTAAATCGATATTTTGACATTTTGGCCAAACTATTTGGGATTGTAACCAGTCTGAATTTTTGTTAAGAAAGGTCTTTTGAGCTCTACTGGAAGCAGACCATCTTTTTGAGATATTACTTGAAAAATTACGACAAAATAATTTAATATTACTCAAATCTTCGGAAGACAATTCAACACCAATACGTTCAATAAGGGCATTAAATAAAAATTCGACATTTTTAAAACCACCTCCTGATTTAAGAACAACGTATAAGTCTAAGTTGGTGACAAATGCGGACATATTATAATTTTAAGGAAAATTGAAAACAAATTAGAATCAAAGATATCAAAGACAAAGTGACTTTGATTTTAACAAAAAAAATTACGAAAACAAATTCGACGAAAGAAAGACAAACAAAAATTATTTGATTTTAAAATCCAAAGATTCAAAATACAACAATAACAAAACAAACAAACAACAAGCATTTCTTCAAGCGCACAGAAAAAATAAGGACACGTCTTATCGCAACCACATTTAGTTGTACACTGAGTGAGGTGTACGCGCGCGATTCGTGACCGTATTACGTTACGTCATGAGAGGCGGCCATCTTGTTATCCCGGCAAACTCGCGTCGAAGCTCCATTTTGCTGGCCAGCGGACCTATTGCGATATGAGTAAGGCTATGATTAAAAAAAAGCGAACAATTAACATTAAAAAAAAATGTTATTTTCTGTCGCTATTATCTCGAAAGTACGCAGAGATAAGCAATAAGTTTCTTCGAGCCAAATACTCAGAATTATTAGTTTTCTAACATATGTGAATGCCATCTCGACATCGCTTAAGGTTTTTGAGAAATTGAGTAAAATGTAATCACTCCCATACAAAAAAAAAAGAAATATTTTTTATAGAGAAAAGTATTTGAAGTAGGACAATAATATTTTTTTGCTTTATCTGTTATCATTATATCAACAATAAAAAAAAATATCAGCGGTCTACTATCAATGTCCACTTTTTTTTAATTTGGGACCAGTGTGCGACGCGACGAGATTTTTATGCGTCCTTTCTCTTATTGTAAAGAGAATGGTTTAGGTGTCAGGAGAATTGTCTGTACCTGGGGTTTGTTCCGAGAAGAATCTTCAAGATTTGGGAGGTTTGCTTCGCATTAATCGGCTTTAGTTCTTACTAGCTCGCACCTCGATTCAGCTCGCCATCTGTAGTTAAAATTAAATTGATTCCAACCATTCTATAAATTATGATTTATTACATAAAACGTTTCTGGTGTCTTTGGTGTAAAGTCACAGTACAGAAATGTCACCCACGTACAAATCTGCTAAGATAATTCAGTTAGGTACTCTACGAGATACAAGTCATCGTAAGTAGTTTGTTGGGTAATAAAGAGAAACCGCAGCCAAGTCTGCATGCTCTACGAGATACGAGTCATCGTAGTTTGTTGGGTATTATAGAGAAAACCGCAGCCAAGTCTGCATGCTCTACGAGATACGAGTCATCGTAGTTTGTTGGGTATTATAGAGGAAACCGCAGCCAAGTCTGCCAATTAACCTCTTGTTATATCTGTGTTCATCACAGATCTATTTCTCTTAATATGCTTCTGTTGTATGTACCTCATACCCTCTTAGTACACACAACAGTACGCCATTTTGTGTTAGGGAGACTTCGTATTGCAGCACCGAAGGTCTCCTAACAGACTAATCACGGCCTTTCGCCTAGTCTAATTCTCACGAGGTTTTCGCATTGCATCATCGAAAGACCTCATAATGTAACCGACTTCCAAGAGCATCAGAAACCTTTAGAAAAGTTAGGAAATTTAGAGTCTAGGCATTTCGGTTGGGAACCACTACACTATTGTCTTAGTGCTACCACTTAGCTTATATTTCTCTCAGATGAGCCGCCATCATGCTGGACGCCTCCATCAAAACACCAATCACTTTTACTTTGCACTAGACACCCATTGAATTAAATACTTTACATTTGGTGCACTCTAAATTTACCGGCAAACGCCACAGACTACATAGAGATACTGCGTAAACGGCATGACCATAAACTATAAGTACTCTTTATGGTGGTCTCTCTATGCGTTCGGTATTGCCAGCAGATCCTCTCATGTTGTCATGTATGATTAGTTTGCTACACGTTTCGCCCTACTAATATTAATTGACTCTGTTACCTGTTTACTTCGCGAGCTACACGTCGCGACATTGGGTATCCTGAAAATTTAATTGTAACTATATTTTTAAATATGGGTGCCCTTTGTTAAAATATAGTTACAACCAAAAGGGAATAATTGTTTTATTGTCTTTGGGTTTTTAGTCAACTTCTATCTTTAATACTATCAATCCGTGAAGTTAAAACTTTGTACCCCTTTTTACGAAAATTACGCGGACGGAGGAGCATGAAATTTGGCACAGCTAAAGTTTACATTGAGAAAGAACGCAGGAAGCTAATATTACTGATTTAAATGAATAATGGTCAAATTTCGACCACTGTGTGAGCACACCAAGACTCCCTTAGGAACACAGTTATTGCTACATTTCCCTACGTTCGACTTGGGTATTACCTGCGATCAGAATTATGTGCAGCTGGGCTAAGCGCTTCTTGAGTGGCTCCGCCTTCGGACACCATAATATATCCTGTTATACGTTCGTCTCTGACCAGTGTTCGGTCTTTGCTCAAAATACTGCCCGTCTTGTGACCACGTCAGCGAGGTGGCACATTGATGTTAAGAGCCTTTTCGTATTGTTTTTAATATTACCTACTCACACAATTATATTTTATTGTTAAACATAACGATCACGCGGCGCGTTGTCGTGCACGTTTACAACAGTTTTTTACTCTTTTTCAGGATTATTATGACATTAATGTTGTTTAGTTGAAAATGTTGAAATAATGCAAATTAACATTGAGGTTCATGTTAACATTAAACCTTAGCGCAAATTAATAAAATATGCGAAACAAACGAAACTACAAGAGTTTTATTACCTTCTATGCCTTCTTACCAAGTTAACTTGCTTATCAAAATAAGGGGTGGAGTACTTTAGGAAATAGGTTTTCCAGTAAACACAGATCTGTTTTTTTCTTCACTGAGTGATATCCGACGAAGATTGACTATTGACCATGGTGTGCCTGGGTTCGATCCTCAGATCGGTTGTACAGTATTATTCGAAGAGCAATATCTCAACATCGGTCGAAGTCTGGATTTCTGCCTAGTTATTAGTAATAGTAAGCATAGCATAATCAGTCTATAACGTTCTAATACTTGGGCAAGGCCTTCGACGGTAATAGGCTCGCCCCTTATTAAAGGGGACTTGAAACTAGTACTTAAAAAAATAACTGTTGAAATAATGAAGGTGTTGGTAACATTTGGCTGGCTACCCTTCGGGTGGAGTCCGTCTCACGAAAGTAGTCCCAGGGTAACAAGTGGAGCTAAGCATACTAATAATATTATAAATGTAAAAGTTTGTATGTTTGGATATTTAGGTATTTGGAAGTTCTGTACTCAATCACGCAACAACGGCTGAAGGGATTTGGATGAAATTTGCCACACAGATAGATTATAACCTGGATTAACACATAGGATACTATTTATCCCGGTAATACGTTCCCGCGGGAAAATTTTCGACCTCCACGCGGGCACAGATCACATCTTCCTCTAAGTTAGATTCAGTTAGCTGGATACTTATACGCGTATGGGTGTCAAATGGCTTGGTATCTACAGGTCGTTTCTTTACGTCATTTACAATAGTGAAACATATCTGTCTATTAAACTTGTTTAATGGCGCGTCAGTAATGGGAATTTCTAGGATGGGGTTCTCAACGCTTGTATGTACTGTTTCGGTCGAGGAGTTTGGTTTGCCAGGGATGGTTTCTGATGGATTGCCCATTAAGGAGTTGAGTTCATCAATTTCCTCTATTAAGGACATGGCTTCTTTGGTGTGCATTTCAATGCGGGAAAGGGCGTCAGCATTTGCATTAGATTTCCCTTTTTTGTAAATAACTGAAAAGTCGTATTCACTAAGTCTAAGTCTTGTAGCGTAAATCCCCTACGGTAAAAACCTTTTTGATTTCTATTCCAACCTTTTCAATAAAAAATATTTTTTCTTCATAGCTTTTGATCAAATTTTAAAAATTTGAATCTGAAAAAATATCGTCGAATGTTTTCTTTTGACAAAACCCTCACTATAGTCCAGTAAGGATACAATAATTTTTCCACGATCTTTTTCTTTCTTTCGACTTCGATAATTCTAAAGTTTTTTATTTTCTCTGGGTGGATAACTTTAGTGAATCCAGTGCTATGTACAAAAATGCTAACAGTTTAGAGTTATGCAATAGGTATGAAGTAGGTATTTCCTATTATTTCGCGTTAGAACAATAATATAAAACTTAAGTTAAAATGCTTTACTGATTCTTTATTAATACTATCTAAACTATATATTAGTGAAAATGCTAACAGATAGGTATTGTGGAACAATGGAAAACTGAAAATGTCCCGTAACTCATTCAATAAAAAATTTAAGTTTTTTAAATCATCTCCTTTACGGGCATAGGTATTAGTTACACCTTACAACAAAAGTTCTAGCAAATAAGTAATATGCTGCACAAGCAATTGTATTTTTACTTTACGATATGCGCAATATTGAATTTAAATTGATAATTTTGTGCCTACATATTCGTAATAATAAACTCTACTACCAAACAAAAGTTTCAACAAATATGTGCTATGCCTTTTGTTTAATAAATAAAATACAACTTGGGTATTGCGGGGCGCGGTGCAGTTACTTACGATAATGCGTGCGCCGCCGCCGCCGCGCCTTGCGGCGAAGTGTGGTAACACTCCACTGCGGAAATGCAGACGTATTGAATGAGGCACGAAATCATTTCATTATCGTCTCTTCTCAGAAATCACTAGGTACTCTGTTCCGGTCCGTGATTTCGCCCCTGTGTAACTAATTAATCATCAACAATTATCAGAATCCCGTCACTCCCGTCTAAAAAAGACTGTTTTTAAAAATACGCTGTTGTACTGTTCTTTATTTCAAACAACTTAATAGGTACCTACCGACCAAGATCGTAATAATTATGTACACTTTCACTATGTAGCTACTTGTTATAGTGATAGGGGAAGGGCACAGAGACAGAAAGTGGAGATTTCGTTACAATTTTTTTTTCGGGATAGTTTTCCCGGGAAAAATACATTTATATGTATTTAATATATTTAAAAAATAATTATATTGAAGCGGTAAAATAATGGAATTCAATAAGTAGGTACGTTTTTGTTCCATCATTTTAAAAGTACCCTTAAGTGATCTCCCGAAAACCGAAACAAGAAATTCCCGCAAAAAAAAAGATTGTCGTAAGGAAGTCTACACTTTTTGTCTCTGCTACTCGAAGTTTAGCTAAATACTGTCTTCCAATTGTGATGTTTGAAACATGGTGCTTTGCAATTTTCATAGAACAGTAGTGCCTTTGGGTACAATTGTAACTAAATTACAGTTTCACTTTCTAGTATGGCGGCCATCACTTTGTTACGTTAGTATCTACTGCTCTGAAATATTACGTATCATAGTGTGGCATCTGCCAGCCTTCCTACGATATACTCCCAACACTAGTTGACGATAAATTTACTATGTGTAGTAGGAAAGTGTGATAACGGCAATGCTGCTATTATGAATCAAGCCCCTGAATAAGGAGCAATAAAAGAATAATGCTATTATAATTTCTTTTTATAATCAAAACTGTAGAACCAAATCAGTCATACAGCTGCATTTTGTCAATAGCGAAAATAACTAAGACAAAATGCACAACACCCGAATATAAATAGACTTACGTATACGAATTAAGAAGACCAACTTTAACTAATATGACCGTATATGTATAACCTATATGTCAACGACCTGATTGAAGAGTTGAGCAGCACAAGAGTCGGATGCCATATTGGCGGTGAATGTTTAAATAAGCTCAGTTATGCAGATGACATGGTTCTGCTCAGCCCCTCGGTCAACGGCCTCAGAAAACTAATTTCCCTTACACCAATTAACCTATAATGTTAAAAAGACAGAAGTAATGATTTTCAAACACGACAATCATGGCCCTAATAAGGTCTTGCTTTGTGTGGTTTAAAATTAAAAATAGTTAGTCAGTTTAAGTATCTCGGACACATCATAACGGAAAATTTAAAAGATGACGATGACCTGAGAGGCAAAGACGTAGCATCGCATATAGAAGTAACATGCTAAATAGACGTTTCTTCCACTGCTCGAAACAAGTAAAATAATTCTGTTCCAGGCTTACTGTCAGTCGTTCTACACCAATCAACTTTGGTACAAGTACACGAAGAGTGCATACAACACGCCTCGTGTAAAATATTAGGTTGGGGAAAAAGTCTTTTCGCATTATAGTATGTATGAACTTGTAATAAAATCTCTTTGGCTATACTATTTGTATCTGGCTGGTTTTGGTATCATTGAAAGTTTAAATTTTAAAGAACATAATTCCAAATTCAAATTAGGAAAATGTGTGATTTTCATTTGTTTTTCGTACCGTCAAGATGAGTGAATCTAATGAAGAAATTCGATACATTTTAAAATTTTACTACAAAAAAGGTAAAAATGCAACGCAAGCCGCGAAAAAAATTTGCGATGTTTATGGACCTAGTGTAGTGTCTGTGAGAGTAGCACAAATTTGGTTTAAGCGTTTTCAATCCGGAAATTTTGATGTCAAAGATGCACGTCGCTCTGGTCGCCCTATTATGGATAAAATGGATGCCATTTTTGAAAAAGTGGAGCAAGATCGGCATACCAGTAGTTACGACGTAGCTGAAGAACTGGAAATTGACCACAAAACAGTTTTGGCGCATTTGAAAAAAACTGGGTACACAAAAAAGCTCGACATTTGGGTACCTCACGAGCTCACTGAAAGAAACCTAATGAACCGTGTACTCATTTGTGATTCTTTATTACGACGTAATGAAACCGAACCATTTTTGAAGAAGCTGATAACTGGTGATGAAAAGTGGATCACGTATGACAAGAACGTGCGAAAAAGGTCGTGGTCAAAGGCCGGTCAGGCTTCACAGACTGTGGCGAAACCCGGGTTAACTCGCAACAAGGTGATGCTGTGTGTGTGGTGGGATTGGAAGGGCATTATTCATTATGAGCTGTTACCACCAGGCAGGACCATCGATTCTGAACTCTACTGCGAACAACTGATGAGATTAAAGCAAGAAGTTGAGAGAAAGCGGCCGGAATTAATCAACAGAAGGGGTGTGGTTTTTCATCATGATAACGCTAGACCTCACACATCTTTAGCCACCCAACAAAAATTAAGAGAGTTTGGTTGGGAGGTGTTAATGCATCCGCCGTATAGTCCTGACCTTGCACCTTCAGATTTCCACCTGTTTCGGTCTCTTCAGAATTCTTTAGGCAGTGTCAGGTTAACATCACGAGGGGACTGCCAAAACCACTTGTCGCGGTATTTTGACCAGAAGTCCCAAAATTTCTATAGCAGTGGGATCATGTCCCTACCTACAAGATGGCAAAAAGTTATCGAACAAAATGGTACCTACATACTTTAGTTAAATGTAAATAAACTTTATTAAAAAATGTTTTGAATTTTCTTAAAAAATGCGAAGAAACTTTTTCCCCAATTATAATAACGCATTTCGGGTCATGCTCAACCTGCTCTGGCGGTGCAGTGCGACTGAGATGTTTGCTGAGAGTAGAGTAACCGACTTCTTTGTGCTCATGGGGAAGCTCAGGGCGTTGTTCTTTTCGCGTGTGGTGGCAAGTCAAAATAGTATTGTCAAAGCTGTTTTTCATACTGTGCATTTACTGAGGGAGACAAAATAAATGTACTCACCATTGTTACATTTGTTTTGGCTTCCTTGGTGTGAAATGGTGGGTTGCTGTATTGTTATTTTTCTTTACTTTGTTTTTATGTTCGTTTGTTTAGTTTATCTTTTGTTTAAATTATAATTTTATGGGTGCTAAAGCCTGAAATAAACGATTAATAAAAAATAATCATAATAAATAAAAAAAATACAAGTTTTACTATCATAATATAACGAAAAATATTTAAGAAGACTATAAGGGGGATTAACATGGAAGCTATGGAAGGTTCAGCATCAGCTAC
Organism: Polymixis lichenea; assembly: GCA_949091785.1. Classification (NCBI taxonomy): domain Eukaryota; kingdom Metazoa; phylum Arthropoda; class Insecta; order Lepidoptera; family Noctuidae; genus Polymixis; species Polymixis lichenea. Next base: position 1,581,343 of record OX420939.1, on the reverse strand, counting down.
AAATAATTGCTTAATGAACTTCTTTGTTATTGAGAAACAATACATACTTTATAAAAGCTTTCGTCTCTTAGTAGACGTTGTGTTTCATGTTGAATATTCCTGTTCTCCGAGGTTGCACCTGGTTTCATAATCTGTGCATTCGTTTAGTTAGATGACTAATTTGGACCTCGGTTGCCGAGTCCAAATCAGGCTCGCTTGTAATTATGTATGCTGTGCTGCATGGTTTATCTATGCAGTAGACGCACATAGCAGAACATTTCAATCCGGCCTTCATACACGTACAAGTGCCTTTGCAGGTTAACTTGCACTTGCAAGATATAACTTTCAGTATATCGTCAGGTGCGGGTTGGTCGAGTGTTTTGATGGGAACTAAATAAGGTGCATCCTACATAAGGTGAGGCGATACTTCACACCTGGACAGCTTTTGAGCCTGTATAAATCTCAAGTGCGTTCTTGTGTGGAGTATTGCAGCCACTTATGGGATGGCTCAGCAAAATACCAGCTTGCTGCCCTTGACTCGGTGGAACGCAGAGCAAAAAAGGCTCATAGGTGACGAAACGATGGTGGCTGGGCTTCATGATCCCACTATCGCCCTTTTACTACCGGACTACCAAACACACTGCAGGGTACTATCCGCACTTGGTTGATATCCGACCAGTTGTACTCAGCGCTACTTTTTTTTGTTTTTTTTTTTGTTTGGGAAATCATCAAATAACTTCTCCCGCTCTGGGCGGAGTGGGAGGGCGTGTCAGACTTTTACTGACTAAAACCCACCCGTGTTCCCTCAGTTGCCTGTGTGCCAGGGGCTGCGGTATCTCTTTCGAACAACCCGCACCCCTGGCATGTATCGGCCCTTGCGGGCCCCATCAGTTGCTGCTGGCATCTCTTTGAGGTGCGAGTGGAACACAACGCGCCGTTGACGCGGGCTTGGTCCTTACCGGACAGCGAGCTACCCATTACTCGTCGTCCGCAAGCCCGTGCCTACGGTGGCTGGGAATCAGCCTGGGATTCCCGATGCCCAGGGCATCTCCTGCGAAGGCCACGGCTGTGACGGCGCATGTACTGCATCTCCCTCACGTGCGCCGCCTCCCTCTTTGTGAGCATAACTGCTTCGCTGAAGGAGGCGACTGCTAGCCATGCACTCTCGCTCCGTACCATGGCCTGAACCAGGATCGGACGCGAGAGATCGCGGCCGCCGATCCCCTCCATGAGGACATGGCGGTGCTCCGCGGAAGCCGGGCAGATCTCCATCGTATGCTCTACCGTGTCCTCAGGGCGATCTTGGCAATGAAAACACCCGGCGTTTCCTCCCGCCCTATCAATGATACCAAACGAATGCACTGGGCACGCCATGATTGCGGCGGTAAATTAAAATTAAAATTTTTTTTGCTCAACACAGTACATAATCATACATTTCTAGATGTCAAGTGAATACGCAGTCCACTGTGTTGCACCAACTCAGGCATGCAAAATTATATTAAACCAATAAAATTATACTATTTCATAAATTCACCTTAATACGTTTTACAATTTCATTAATAACTCAAAATAATACCATAGAAAATGTCATAAATTCAAATCAATAAGTATGTAATGTCAGAATATATAATGTCATAATTACTAAGTAATGTCTATTACAAATATGATAATTTTAATAAAAGTAAAAACAAAACGAACTCAGGTATTCTCCCTAATTACACGTATTATTATTAGTATTACACACACAAATTTCTATCAGAGAGGTATTCATTAATTGTGTAGTATGTCTTACTTATCAGTAGATTATTGAGTTGCTTCTTAAATAAATGGGTATCTTTAATACTTAACAAAGCATTAGGTAACTTATCATAAATATGTGGTGCCATTCCTAGGAAGTTTTTACGGAATACTGCTTTTTTGTGTTGCTTACTCCTTATTTTATTTCTATGTCGCGAATTGTGTAGTTTTTCAAAAAGGTGGAAGTTAGTTTTGACAAATTCGGCCACCTCATATATGTATAGGCAGGGTACTGTTAATATACGGAAATTCAGAAAGAACGGTTTGCAGCTTTCCGTGCTTTGAATACCGTATATCGCCCTCACACATCTCTTTTGCGCTCTAAATAGTGTCTCCTTGTTGGTGGAGTTACCCCAGTATATAATCCCGTACCGTAATGTAGACGTAACATATGCATGACACGCCGTAACCAAAACTTTTTGATTTACCTCCTTTGAGAGATTACGTAAAGCATAGGAATTCCCCTCTTTGAGGAGTGGCTTGAGAGGCGGCATGGCGTCCTTACCTTCCGCCTGACACAGTTCCTCACCCGACACGGCTGTTTCGGGAGATTCCTGTTTCTAATAAGGCGGGAGGAAACGCCTGGGTGTTTCCCATTGCGAAGATCGCCCTGAAGATACAGTGGAGCATAAGGTGGAGGTCTGTCTGGTTTGGGTGGAGCACCACCGTGTCCTCATGGAGGCGATCGGCGGTGGCAATCTCTCGCATCCGGCCCTGGTCCAGGCCATGGTACGGAGCGAGAGTGCATGGCTAGCAGTCGCTTCCTTCAGCGAAGCAGTGATGCTCGCAAAGAGGGAGGCGGCGCACGTGAGGATGCAGTACATGCGCCCTCACGGCCGTGACCTTCGCAGGAGACGCCCTGGGCGTCGAGAATCCCAGGCTGATTCCCGGCCACCGTAGGCACGGGCTTGCGGACGACGAGTAATGGGTAGCTCGCTGTCCGATAAGGACCAAGCCTGGGTCGACGGCGCGCAGAGCGGGAGAAGTCATTTGATGATTTCCCACCCAGAATAAATAAAAACCAAACGAATGCACACATTATGAAGCGAACTGCAACCTCGGAGAACTGGAATCTTCAACATGAAACACAACGTCTACTAAGAGACGAAAGCTTTTTATAAAGTATATATTGTTTCTCAATAACAAAGAGGTTTATTAAGAAATTATTTGTAGCATTTTTTTTTTGGGAATTTCTTGTTTCGGGTTTCGGGACATCACTTAAGGGTACTTTTAAAATGATGGAACAAAAACAGGTACCTACATATTGAATTCCATTATTTTACCGCTTCAATATAATTATTTTTTAAATATATTAAATACATATAAATGTATATTTCCCGGGAAAACTATCCCAAAAAAAAATTGTAACGGAATCTCCACTTTGTCTCTGTGGCCTTCCCCTATCACTATAACAAGTAGCTACATAGTGAAAGTGTATATAATTATTACGATCTTGGTCGGTAGGTACCTATTAAATTGTTTGAAATAAAGAACAGAACAACAGCGTATTTTTCAAAACAGTATTTTTTAGACGGTAGTGACGGGATTCTGACAATTGTTGAGGAATAATTAGTTACACACGGGCGAAATCACGGACTTGAACAGAGCAGAGTACCTATTCTCTATTTGAAATATAATTAGACATTTAAACAAACCTTTTTACAGTCCGACCAACCGATTTCGTTTTTTATTTCGTATGCATAAGGATGACATTAAAAGTAGTTACAATACCAACTGCTTACTGCAGATGCCATTTATCATGCTACCAAAGCAATAGAAGTCAAAATCAGTTGAATGGACTGTACAAAAGGTTTATTTAAATGTCTAATCTCATTTCGAACGGAGTATAGTGATTTGTGAGAAGTGAGAATATTGAAATGATTTCGTGCCTCATTCAATACATCTGCACTTCCGCAGTGGAGTGTCGTCGTACCTCGCCGCACGCATTATCGTACCTACACCGCGCTGACCGCGCCCCGCAATACCCAAGTTGTATTTTATTTATTAAACAAAAGGCATAGCACATATTTGTTGAAACTTTTGTTTGGTAGTAGAGTTTATTATTACGAATATGTAGACGCAAAATTATCGATTTAAATTCAATATTGCGCATATCGCAACGTAAAAAAACGATTACTTTTGCAGCATATTACTTAGTTGTTAGAACTTTTGTTGTAAGGTGTAACTAATACCTATGCCCGTAAAGGAGATGATATAAAAAACTTAAATTTTTTATTGAATGAGTTACGGGACATTTTCAGTTTTCCATTGTTCCACAATACCTATCTGTTAGCATTTTCACTAATATATAGTTTAGATAGTATTAATAAACAATCAGTAATGCATTTTAATTTAAGTTTTATATTCTTGTTATAACACGAAATAATAGGAAATACCTACCTCATACCTATTGCATAAGTCTAAACTGTTAGCATTTTTGTACATAGCATTGAATTTACTAAATTTATCCACCCAGAGAAAATAAAAAACTTTTGAATTATCGAAGGGCATATTTTTCTGGCTACTGGACTACTACAGATTTGGGAGCCACTGATGGTGGTACGTATTCCCTTTATAAGAAAATCCTCCTTTTAATGTGACACTGTGTGACACATACTACTAAAGTTTTAAAAAGCAACGTTATTATGTTGATGTGTGGTTATCGCTAGGTCACGATGGCCTCAGTATAGAGCATTTGAAGAGTGCGGGGGTTCATTTACCTAGACTGCTCTCGCTATTTTTTACTCTGTGCCTCGGTCACTCTTGTTTGCCCGAGCCACTTATGTGGACGACTGTAGTTCCCATAGTTAAAAACAAGACGGGTGACACGTCCGATATAAATAACTATCAACCCATCTCACTCGCCACCACCATGGCTAAGGTTTTTGACGGTGTGTTGACTGACTGCCTTTCAGAACGCGTTGAAATACGCGACGCCCAGTTCGGGTTTAGGGCGGGCTTGTCCACGGAAAGTGTCATACTTAGCCTGAAGCACACAGTCAGGTACTATACCTCAAGGAGGACACCGGTCTATGTTTCCTCGACTTGTCGAAAGCTTTCGATCTCGTTGCCTATGATGTGCTGTGGGACAAATTGAGGGACACGGGTGTGCCGGCGGAATACACAGCGCTCCTCAGGTACTGGTATGCTCACCAGACAAACCGGGTGAGATGGGTCGGTACTCTGTCGGATGAGTGCAGAATAAAGTGTGGTGTAAGGCAGGGGGGGGATTAAGCTCTCCTCTGTTATTCAACTTATATGTGAACCAGCTCATCGAGCGACTGAGCAGCACACATGTCTGCTGTCACAGAGACGGCACTTATGTCAATAACTTAAGTTACGCGGACGACATGTTGCTGCTTAGTCCTTCGATGAGTGGGCTGAGAGAGCTGCTATCGATCTGCGAGACGTATGCGGAGGTGCACGGCCTTAAATACAACTCTAAAAAGAGTAAAATATGGTGTTTAAAACACAAAATCAACAGCCACTCCGTGTACCTCCAGTATATCTCAATGGCGTGGTACTAAACGTGGTTGAAAATTTTAAATATTTAGGTCACATTGTCACTAGTGACCTTCGCGATGATAGCGATATAGAGATCCCAGCGCAGGGCGTTGGCGGTGAGGAGCAATATGCTCACCCGCAGGTTTGCTCGCTGCACGGCAGACGTCAAGGTAAACTTATTTAAAGCGTTCCGTCAGTCCTTTTATCCGGGCGGCCTGTGGGTGTCATATACGCGCCGAGTCTACAATGTCCTGCGCGTGCAATATAACAACGCCTTCCGGATGCTGTTGCGACTGCCATGGCGTTGTAGTGCTTCGGGCATGTTTGCCGAAGCTCACGCTGATGGTTTTCACGCTATCATGCGTAAAAAAGCGGCTTTCTTACTACAGCGCTTCCGTAACACTCGGAACGGCATCCTGAAGATGATTGTTAACAGGCTAGACTGTCCCATACAAAGGCACTGGGTGGAAATAGCTATAGGTGCACGTACCTAAATATATATTTTCATCACATAACGTCATGCCTGTGATTCCCTAGGAGTTAGAAGGAGGCGTAAATGTACCTATAGTTTTTTTCCACTCTGAGCCTCGAGAGCGGGCTTAGGCAATTTAACTGTGTTTGTGACATTACTCACAATATTAATATAGACTATACGACTTTCTGTTACTAACCCATCAGTAACCAACCTATGGACTGTTCATTTTACCGTGTTCATGTCTGAAATAAAGATTTTTATTTTATTTTATTTATTTTTTAATGCAACCAGTAAAACCTGTTTCCGTGTGCAAATAAGTGTTTTCTTCCGCATTCACTGGACAAAAAGCCACAGGCCGAAATTCAGTTTTCCCCACGGGCTTAATATCGGCGTGGTTTCCCCTCGACCTACGTTGGCGCGCACCAGCCCGAAATCCTGACGCGTCTCGGCACGTGACGCGCTTAAAGAGTTGAAACGTCGCTCCACTGTAGCCACGTAACCCCAGAAGACACTTCTATCCACCCGTTCCGCGCGCTCCACTGGTCTGGTTTCTTCGGACTACTTAAGCGTACCTATCAAAAATTATTAATTTTGTTTTTGTATTAGATGACTGTCTGTTTGTTTTTTTTTAAGGGTTAAGATAGTTAATATTACAGGTAATTCTATAAAGACGCGCCGGTTGTTTTTTTGTGTTATTATAACGTAAAACAAACGTACTTTTGCGTACATAGGCCTTGTTTTAACCGATTGCAATCGCTTGATAGGTGGTGTACCAAATAATTTACGTTTTTTTCCTCTTTTAAAACCTTAAAATTTTTCTTTTAAGTCACTCCGCATCAAAATCTGTAATATATTTTTTATACAATTTTCACCTTTTTTATATTTTTATTTATGCTGTTTTTGTTTATTTTGTATTTTTTTATTTCACAAAATTAAAACATGTTAGTAGCAGTGTGTGTTTCACTTCAAATTATGCTACAGTCTCCACCTTGTCAGTCGGGAATTTGGTTCCTTCATATTCATCATCCATTGCAATGGTTTGTGGTCAGTGAAAATTTTAAATTTACGTCCAAATAGGTAGGGTCTGAAATATTTCGTAGCCCAAACTATGTCAAGTAATTCCTTCTCTATAGTGCTATAGTTCATCTCGCTTTCATTTAAAGATCGGGATGCATAACAGATAGGTTTGTCTGAATTTATAGGTCCTTGGGATAAAACAGCGCCGATGGCTACATTGGAATCGTCAGTCGTCAAGTTACATTCTTTACTGAAGCCTGGATACTATAGGATGGGGTCATTAGTCAGGAGGGTCTTGCATCTTTCGAAACAATTCACGTATTCGGAGTCAAGGGTGATTTTGCGCCCTTTCCTCAAGCATTGAGTAAGTGGTTTTGTAGTTCGGGCAAAGTCGGGAATAAATTTTCGAGAATAACCGAGGAGGAGGCCCAAAAATTGTTTGAATTCTTTCGGTGTTTTTGGAATAGGATACTTCTTAATTGCAGATATTTTATCGGGATTTGGCTTGATGCCGTTCTTACTGATGACATGGCCTAAATAAGCTGTTTCTAGTTTAAGGAATTCCGATTTGCCCATTTGGATTTTGAAGTTGGATTCTCGAAGTTTCTGGAATCGTTTTTCGAGGTTAATGATGTGTTCCTGAAGGGATGCACTGAAAACGATGATGTCATCCAAATAGACGGGACATATCTTGTTTTGGAGTCCTCTAAGGACATTGTCTATCACACGTTGAAACGTGGACCACGTGGACGGAGAATTTTTTAGTCCCATTGGCATACTGATAAATTCAAAATGGCCGTGTTCTACATTGAATGCGGTCTTCTCTACATCCTGTGGGTGCATTTCTACCTGGTAGAATCCACTTGCCAAATCCAAGGTCGTAAAATAGTGACATTTACCTAGTTTGTCGAGAACGTCATTGATGATATTATGTATGGGGTACTCAGTGGCGTAACTACAGGGTGGCAAGTCGGCAAAATGCCACAGGCCCCCAGCTGGAAGGGCCCCCCGGTCAGAGGAGAATCCCAACTTTAATGAAGGAATTTTAATAACTTTTTTTTTTTACTTAAACTACAATTGTGATTCAGATCATGTACTTTAAAAGCTATGTACTTTAAATTAGGTACCTTTAATTTAAAGTGAATTATTAGAAAATCAACTAATTATAATTATAAAGATTGTATGTAAGTACCTACTTCAAGTAGTGGTTTATTATTAAACTCTTACAAGTGAAATTGTATAAATAAGTATTATAAAATAAAAAATAGTATTGTTGGTTCAGCTTCTTTATATTTCATCCGATGTATTTGCCGCAGGTCTCGAACGGTAAAGTTACGCCACTGGGGGGGGGGGGGGGGGTACTCATCGTCTAGTGTCTTTTCGTTTAACTTCCGAAAATCTACTACGAGACGCCATTTTTGCTTTCCTGAGGCATCCATTTTTTTGGAACTACCCAAATAGGCGAGCTCCATGTAGATTTTGATGGTCGAATGATACCTTGATCGTGCATTAATTTATTTGGTCCCTAACTTCTAGGCGGTGTACGAACGGGTACCGGTAGCTTTTAGCGTGCACTGGAACATCATCGGTAGTTCTTATTCGATGCTTTATTTTATTTGTAAAAGTTAGTCCTGCACCTTCAAGATAAAAAACATCCGAATAACGAGAACAAAGAGCTATTAAGTTAGCCTTCTCTTCCGGGTTTAGGTGATCAGTTCTCAAGCGCGATACTACTTCCTGAGCGCGTGTCGATGTTTGTTGAGTACTACTGCACTCAATGTTAAATAATTCTGCGTGCGCTGGGCGATCGAGTGAAAATATTAGTCGGGTTTTCGATTTCCAGGAAGCCATGATTATTATTTACGGTACTAATATATTCATGAATTATGCAATTGCAAAGAATTTGTTCCCGAATAAAAGCGTCGCCTTCTGGTACATTAATAGGAATACGAATAATCTTGGTACTCCCAGCTGGTATAATATCTTCGTATAAGTTTAAGTTGCACGAGTTATACATTGCAATAGGGTTTATCGCCGATCGTGTTACTAATGTATTTTCTTTCAAATCTATGCGAGCTTCCCAGTTATTTAATAGATCTAAACCGTTGAGGCCGTCTACATAATTATGAAACCGATATATAACAACTTCATGCTATTGGCGTCATTAAACTCCGCAAAACATGGCAAGGTTATGCAATAGTCGTTCCTGCTTGTTGCGTGTATGTTGGTTATCTCAAAAGGATTGAAATTCAAAGGATACTCGGCGAAATATTGTTCGACAGCTTCGGGTCTAATGAAAGATAGATTGGCACCTGTGTCTATTAAAAGTTTTAAAGGTGGTTCTCAAATTTGTATATAGGGAAGTTACCTCTGTGTCTGAAGGTTAAGTTCTATTTTGGTTTTTGTGACGTCGAAGCCTCCTGAAAATCCTGTTGAGTAATGAAATGAAATGTTTATTTATGTAAGTAGATCTTAAAAGACACTTTTACACGTCAATATTTTGTTGATCAATATTTTAAAAACTAGATGGCACCGGCATTACCTAGCTGACTGTTCCCTGAGAAGAAAAGCCGAAACAAACTCAGAGGTCTCTTTTAAAGTCCAAACATTATATTATTTGAATTTTATGTGAGTCTAACAATGCAGGGCAATGTCTGGAAAGGGCTTTTGAAGAAAGAACCATTGCAGATTTGAGCTGACCTGTCTCAACAGACGGCATGTATGTAGCAGTCACCGTGTAGCTCAACCCTATTTTAGGGAGCTCAACGACTAGTACTGCATACTGCTACTGGTTTTGCAGGACATTTGCATAGGCCATTTACAAAATGCTCAAAACCACCAGACGAGTTATAAAGTCATGTATTCAATCTAGCCTGCATAGTACTCACATTCACAGTTCGTTTTTTCTTTAAATGTCATCAAAAATAATGTCACGTAGATCAATACTTAAATAGAAAATGTCAACAGTATTCTATTAACACTTAGCTTATATAATAGTTTGTTGTTTGAACATTGAAGCAACTTAATAAATCCCAAGCTTTTTTGTCATCCAAGTAATCTTTAACTTTATAGAAACCTTTTTGACTAAATGATTTAAATTTATTGAAGCTTAGTTCTTTATCATGGCTTGGGAGTTTGTTGTAAAAACGAATACTTTGGCACCTAAATGAATTACTAATTTTTTAGAGCCTAGTCGTGAGCACAATAAGTAAATCTTTATTTCTAGTATTTATGCTATGAACGTCGCTGTGTTTAGAATATAGATTATTGTTCTTTTTAACATAAATTCGATTCCCTTAAACATATTGAAATGCGACTGTCATTACATTTATTTCCTTAAATTTATCCCTCACTGAATGTCTACAACTTAGGTTACAAATTACTCGATTGGCTCGTTTCTGCAGCACAACTATAGCCTGAATGTCGGTTACATTTTCCCACAGCAAAATACCGTACGACATTACACTATGGAAATAACTAAAATATACTTATCGAGCTGTTTCTACATCAGTCAAATGACGGATTTTATAGACCGCGTAGGATGCAGAGCTTAGCCGCTTAGTTACGTGTGGGCCCCACTGTAGCTTCGAGTCCAAAGTAATACCTACCAATGCACTATTTTAGCACCAGCATTATTTACATCGTCAGTAACTATCTGTTGTCGTTTAAGCTTAAATAAAAGTGATGTGTCATCTGCAAATAACACTATTTCATGACTGTTCTTTAAAAGACAAGGTAGGTCGTTTATATATATGAGAAATAAAAAAAGGGCCAAGAATTGAGCCCTGCGGAACTCCCATAGTGACAATAGAGCCTGGGGATCGCTTGCCGTTAACGTCCACTCTTTAGATCCTATTATCCAAATAAGAAATAAGAAGATCCAAGGCAGTGTTTCCAACACCATAGTGATGCAATTTCCTGACCAACGTTTCATGTGAAACACAATCAAAAGCCTTGGACAAGTCACAAAAAATACCTAGGGCATCGTGTAACTTCACCCAGGCCTCATAGATATGCGTAAGAAGCTCAACACCAGCGTCGGTAGTCGAGTGTCCCCTTGTGAAATCGAATTTTTTACTGTTTAATAACTTATGTTTATTAAAATGTCTTTGCAACTGATGTAGCATCAATTTTTCAAATATTTTACTGAAGGTGGGAAGCACAGAAATTGGTCTAAAATTCGTGGGGTCTGATGTGCTGCCCGATTTAAACAAATGTTTATTATTTATAATTTTTTAGGCTGAGAGTCAGCTCTTTTTGAACGTCAAAATTACATAAGACAGTCCCCCCAAAAAACCGCCCTTCACCACTTCCTAGTGCTTTAGCTGGGAAGAAGAAGTGGCGCAACAAACTCCCCAGCAGCACAGCTGTCTGTTAAGTTAGGAGAACTTGATTCTATACAGTAGTAGGTAATTAGCATTACGAAACACAAAAACCATTAAATTTGCCATATGTCAGCTAGCACCCGCAAATATACCAACAAAGCATTGAAAACTATAAGTACTCAAGTAGAAATAAATAATAATTAACAAAAATTAAAAATAAACGTAAACAGAAAGTTACAATTTAAATAAAAGCCTACAGGCACAAAGGGCGAGCCCGCTTACATATGCAATTCTGCATTATGTGTATATAGCTATAACTTGAAGTAACAACAGTTAAGCTAGGACCTTTGGAATAAAATTAATAAAAAAGTTAATACAATTAACAAAACCATGGTCAGCAAGTCGACCAGTCACCACAAGCAGCACCCGTTCACGAGCCTAACGCAAAGATCAACCACTACCCTCCTCGCCATATTTGAGGGATGGAGGCAACCCGACCTCCGACGCTACCGCAAGCAATGACATCTAAGGGAGCATGACGAGCATGAGAAAAGATACGGATGTCTTACATGTCAACGATAGTCTAGCTGTTCTCTCGAAATGGTTTGCGGCTAATAATCTTTTACTCAATGCGAACAAAACTAGTAGGGCTAAATTTAAAACTTGATGGCAAGAAACTAGATGCTGCTTACGCAGTAAGAAAAATAAGGCAGTTGACTGATGTAGCCACAGCTAGGTTAGTATACTTTGCTTATTTTCACAGTATTATGTCTTATGGCGTTCTGCTGTGGGGGTCGGCAGCTGACGTAGATTCAGTTTTCATTCTACAAAAGAGGGCAATCCGCGCAATCTATAAAATGGGGCCTCGCGAGTCTCTTAGAAACAAATTCAACGAAGTTGACATACTAACTCTGCCTTCTCTTTATATCCTAGAAAATATCTTGTATGTTCGCAAAAATTTAGGTCTTTTCAAAAAAAGATGCGACTTCCATAATCTAAATACACGTAGTAAAGATGAAATTGTGATTCCAAAATTTAGATTAACTAAAACTAGCAAGTCATTTCTAATAAACAGTATCCGCTTCTATAACAAGTTGCCAAAATCGGTTACAGAACTTAGCGTTTAAAACTCACATCAAACGTGTCCTTATCAAAAAAGCATATTATAAGATAAAAGACTACGTTGAAGACAAGGAAGTTTGGCATTAATTCCTTCTGCACATGTGGCTTCCCTGATAACTCATTAGCACCATAACTTTGTGAGCGTCTATTAACTGCTTCCAAATTACAATGTTAATTTTAATTATTTTATTTTATACACTTTCTGACATATTCTCGTCATTATTTGACATTATACAACCCTTGTAATATCGAGTATTTATTAGTGATTCTCATGGAAATCATATCACTTGGTTTAAATAGGTTGATTTTACTTATGTAGATTCTTTTACATATTGTGAATGAGAGAACGTTGTAGGCCTACAGTTTCTATTCTTTATTTTCATTCCTCTAAGTACCTGGTACTTATTGACAGGCCTGCACTGTCCTCCCATACCTAATATCACTGTAATTTGAAAACATTATAAAATCCAATTATTTTTAAAAGAGTAACCGTGGAGTTTCTTGCCGGCTCTTCTCCATAGGAAGCGACAAATTGGAACCGTGCACCTAGCTTCTGACGTTTCATAAGTGCCCTTGCAGGTTTATGTGAAATAAAATATTTTGATTTTGATTTTGATTTTGACGAACTTGCTGCCGGTTGCACTGGCAAGAATAATACGAATTGTTGAGGTCGCTAGCTAACTACATATTGCAATACAACTCATTAAAAAAAAACATTGTAATGAGTAGTTTAAGTCAACAATACATTAAAATAAACGGAATTAAACAGGCAAATAAAATAAACAATCATATGAACTAACATAATTATATAACCTGACAGTAGGCAAGCTAATTCTGTTGAAAGAACATAAACATTGTCTTGATATCACAGCGACCAACAATTCTTATCGTTTAAGTAGTCTTTGATAGAATAGTATGCCTTTGAACAGAGGGTGGATTTTACTTTAGCTTTAAACGCATTAAAATGCAAATCTAGCAAAAAAGAGGGAAGCTGATATAGCATACTTTTGACCGCGCATAAAGGCTAATACGTTCCTTCTTCATAAACAATATGCTGTATGTTTTCCGGTGCCACATCATTGAATACTTTTGCAACAAAAATACCACAATCGTCGCTACGAGTCGTCACTGCACTGCAGGGTGGGAGAGATGTTCGCGACGATGCGTCACTACATATTTATATAGTTTTTTTTTACATTAACGTAACGTAGTGATAAGAGTGATAGTTAAACCAATAAACAGTTGTGAATAAGCACCTAGTATAAGATAACCGTAAGTAACACCCCTGCAAACCTCATTTAAGTGGGCTATATAGCCGTAATTACAGTATTTAGTGCGTCCGGGTAACCTAGTACCGAGACCTAGTCCTGGACGTAACCTTCAATAATGTAAGCCTAATATAAAGCCCACTTAATTGAGTGTCGTGTTGCTTTAGTAAAGTAATTCTTAAGATTTGTGTTTTTGCTAACCCTTTTTCAGGCCACGTCATCGCCTGAAAACCATAGTTGTAAAGTTTTAAATATCAGATCGTTTTAGGTCTATAGATCAGCCTGACATATCTATAATTGGATTTGAAATTTATATAGTAGTTTTCGAGGAAATCAACTTATAACATAAATGTATTAACATTTTTCCGAATTTTTCGGGTTTCCTCAAAATATTCTTTCAGTATGGAAAGATATAGTTAATATAGATATCTCAGGAGACGGGGAATTTCATGGGAAATGCAACGATATGTTATATGCCTTATATATTTTAATAAATTGATATGTTGTATCCTAATTCCGTCACAGCTGTAATGAAATATAGAACAAATAAAACTTAAAAACAGGAAGCAATTTGCGGCTCTCGTTACGGTAAAGATTCATAGTAAGTGAGTAAACGTGTAATTTCTAGTAATTCGTAGTCATCGGCAAGGTTGTTATTATATAAGATAAGCCCTTCGTTTTGTCCATGTCCATTTTAAGACCCACTCTTTCGGAAGCTCTACTGAGGTCATCGAGCATTGTACTGAGGTCCTCTATAGTCTCAGCCATGACAACTGTATCGTCGCCACACTGAAGGTGAGTGATGTACTCGCCAATGATGTTAATGCTAACCCCTCTCCAGTCCAGAACCTTGAAGACATCCTCCAGTGCAACGGTGAACAGTTTCGGAGAGTTTACGTCTCCCTGTTTCACCCCTCGCTGCAGAAGGATAGGTTTCGAGGTCCAGTCCTGGAGCCGTACTGACATAGTGGTGTTTTCATACAAACACTTTAGCACCCTGATGTACCGATAGTCAATCTGGCACCGTTGGAGAGACTGCAGTACAGCCCAAATCTCGATCGAATTGAGGGTTTTCTCGTCTTCCACAAACGCTAAGCAGAGAGGCAGGTTATACTTTTCGGTCTACTGTATAACCTGCCGCAGCAATTTCAAAAGCTATGACGATAATAAGCGAAAAATCGAAGAAAGTTTAATAAATCATCTTTGAGACTACATTTACTAATCTTTGCCGCAAGCTAAAAGAAACTGTGGTCACCCTATTTCGGAATTCAGAGAATAAAAATAAAACTTGATTTTCTTAAACAATAAAGAATATTTTTGCTGCGTTCTGGTAACGAATTTGTTGCACAATGTTTTTCACAAAAAAAGACAAATGTGTATTTCTGTTATATTTCATATGCTAACCGTAATAAAACGAAAACAAAAAAAAATGGAGGACTGAGGGCCCGAATTTTATCAAGGTCATAATTTTCAAACAACAACAGGTGAACTGTTCTTGCTTTCACAAATTTTCACAATTTATTCAGTAGTATAAAGGATTTCAAACAGTAGCTGTAAGTTAATGATTTCATTTTATTTGCGTAATAAACTTTTACGCGTATGAGAATTGAGGGCCCATTTTGAACGAAGATATACAAAGTAGGATAGTGTTTTGCGATAATATATATCTTGTTTTCACAAATTTTGTTTAGCATTAGCTTCGATTTTGCCATAAAGACTTTCTATAGTGTCCATAGTTTATCAGGTACCCTTAATCCTCTATGTAAGAACTGAGGGCCCAACTTTACAGTCCATAACTCACTTATTTAACTATCACAAAATCTGATTCCAACTTTCACAATTCTTTGAGAATGTTCATTAGATCTTAAGCACATTTTCGAAGAGTTTTAACAAAGTGGCCCTCACCCCACACGCTCATGGGGAGGACACGCCACCGCAGGTCTCATTACAAGCAAAAGAAGGATGCGTGCGTGCTCACCCGCTTGGTGCTGAACTATGCCAAAGTGACCTTGACAGCCGTATGCTTATGACGTCACAGAACTACTTCTGTACTAGTCGTGGCACTGACCACCAATTGTTTTGTAGAGATGGGAATATAATTATCAACAAGGATTGCTAACTATTTAATTCCGGATCGGCACCCATCTGAACGTCGAAATTCGTCTATTTTCCCTTTGTTATAAAGTAGTCAACTAAGTTCATATTTACTGACCTCAATTTTTTTTCGATAATAGTATTACAAATATTGCAACAGGCGAAATCAAACAGTTGTAACTTTAGTGTCACGTCACTGGCCGACTATATATAAAGTCCTTGGCGTTTTGAGGACATTAAAATATTCGGAGTTTTAGTTTTTGCCGATTTTAAGACAAATAAGGGCTTCTTTTGCGTGGAAAAATATAAAACAGGGTATTAGGCAGTGCTATAATAATTAATAAAATGAAACAAAGCTTTTACATACAGTAAATTTATTTTTATAAGACAGTTAAAATGAAAAAGAGCTTCTAATGAAGCCGTGGCGCTGGTGGTACGAAAATCTTGAACTTCTATTGTAATCCGTGGCGGTAAAAAGGTCACATTCTTAGGTCAACTTTTAGGTAAAATAATCGACATCGTAGCCCCCTATCTAGCCATTACTTTTAATATATGTGTTGATTTAGGAACTTGAACTGACCTCATGAAGAGTAGTAAAGTCATACCATTATTTATTAAATCAGGTAATAAAAATAACGTTGTTCAAAAACGTGCTGTTCGAGCAATTTACCAGCTAGGTGCTAGAGTTTGTTTGAGGGACTTTTTTAAAGATATTGGTTTTCTCACGGTGGCATCACAATTCATCTTTGCCAATATCTTATTTATTAGACAAAATATACACTTGTACACTAAAAACAGTGACATTCACACCGTAAATACTAGAAATAAGGACAAAGTACGTGCTCCCTTTCACCGGCTTCATAAGGTTCATAATTCATTCGTTGGGCTTGGTATAACCTTTTATAACAAGCTTCCCTCTGCTTTGCTACATTTGCCTTTTGATGCGTTTATAGCTCAAATAAAATCCAACCTGTGTTTAAAGGCTTACTATACCATTCCATTTAAATGACAAGAATAGTTGGTCGCTGTGATTAACTCAAGACAATATTTATGTTCTTTCTCCAGACTTAGCGTACCTAGAGACAGGTTATATGGGTTCATATAATTATTTAAAATTATAATAATTTTTTTCATTAGTTATTGACATGATCTACTCATGACAATATTTTTTATAGTGAGGTGTATGGCATTATGGTTAGATAGTGACCTCGACAATTGATCATTCTATTCTTGCTTGAGCAACTGCTGGTTGTGTCATGTTGACAGTGTCATGCTGCCGTAGATCTCACTGCTTGCGGTAGCGTTGGGGATCGGGTTACCTCTTTCCCTCAAATATGGCGAGGGGGTAATGGATGATCTTTGGGTTATGCTCGTGAATGGGTGCTGCTTGTGGTGACTGGTCGTCTTGCTGACCATGATTTTGTTACTGTTGCTAATAATTACCTACCTGTTTATTTATTTTACGTCGATGGTCCTAGTTTATCATTTGTAAACATAACCCAGCATTTTATATGTAAGGTATCAAGCCATTTATACCAGGAGGCATTTATTTTGGTAGTATGCTTTATTATCTTTTTTTTTTGTGCCTGAGTTATGTTTTCATTTTATTTGTTGGTATATTGGCATGGCTAGCTGACATATGACAATTTTTTAAGTTATGTGTCTCGTAATGTTGATCATTTTGCCTACCTATGTATAGAATCAAGTCTATCTAACTAAACAGACAGTTGTACTGCTGGGGCGTTTGTTGCGCTACTTCTTCTTCCCAGCTAAATCACTAGGAAGTGGTGAAGGGCGGGCGTTTTGGGGGACTGTCTTATGTAATTTTGACATTCGAAAAGTGCTGATTCTCAGCCTAATTTGAATAAATGACTTTTGATTTTGATTTGTTGGCAATTTTAGGCCTATTCCTATCTTACCTACATTTGGTAAAATATTTGAAAAGTTAATACTCAAGCAGTTGCTATGACATGTTAATTTAAATAGCCTCCTTCATGATGAACAATATGGCTTTACAAAAGGTCGTTCGACTACAGACGCGGGTGTTGCTCTGCTGAAACACATATTGAATACATGGGAGAACTCACAAAATGCTCTTGGAGTTTTCTGTGATCTTTCCAAAGCATTTTACTGTGTGCACCACGACACGCTTTTGCGTAAACTACGTCATTACGGTGTTCAAAATGAAGCTCTCAACGTAACAAATTCTTATTTAAATAATAGGCATCAATATGTAGATATTAATGGTGTGAAATCTTCCGGGCTACCAGTTCAGTTAGGTGTACCTCAAGACTCAATACTGGGTCCATTCTTATTCTTAGTGTACATTCATGATTTACTATTCTATTTAAAGGGTATCTATGACGTTGTACTGTTTGCTGATGATACCTCTTTTATCTTTAAAGTAGACAGGAATAGACGAGATTTAGACGTCCTCCTCGTGTGCCCGTGGGCTGGAGTTTCCCCTGGATGCGTCCGGGGGAAAGGCCAGTCTCCGGGACGGTGCCTGGTGTCCTGGGATGCGGGCAATGTCCCCCCATTAGGTACGCGTGCCTAAGGGGTGTCGTTGCCCGTATGCTAATATCCTGTCGGAGGAACGCTCCAACGCGTGTCTCTCTGCGCTTATGCAGAGACGCACAGCGGCGGAGTAAGAGCGGGCTCGGTGTGCACTTACCCTGCCACCGGGCAGGCAAGAAGGAGTCCTCTCCTTCTGCCACCGTTAATCTCGTAGCCCCGAAGATTGTCACGGTCATGTCTCTGACTTTTGACGGGGGTCGAGGGTCTCGGCTTAATCGCCCGGGCCGCGAGGAAGAAATCCTCTATAAAAAATTACCCCAAACCTCCAAGCGGCGGCGCACCGTGAGGGAGGTTGATAGCTTGACTAATGGGTAGCTAAATTAGTCGCTAGTGCGGACCACTACTTTTTGAGATGATAAAATGTTACTTACTCGTGGGAACAGATATGAATCAACCTAATAAAAATAAAAACATCGTAGAGGAGGGGAGTGATGCGGGGTCGGAGTCCGATACCGCATCGGTGAGCGCGAAGGGCTCTTTTAAGAGCCCGGAGCGCGTAGTGGGGGGCGCTTCGAAGAGGACCAAAGAGTTCCTCAAGAAGCGCTCCAAACCCAAGGATGGCCAGGGGTCATCCTCGGACGGTGGCATGTCCTCGGCTCGTAAGCTCGGGAAGGTCTGTCGGCGGGGTGGAATCCGGTTGGGCAAGGGGCTGACCACCCAGGAGACCGGCGAGTCGAGCCAAGCCGGCCCAGCCCAGGCAGACCAGCGAGCCGAGGCGCTGGCCACGGAGGGGCAGCTCTCGGGAGGGACCAGCAGCAGGGCCCTCTCAGGGTCGTCTGGCGGAGAGCCGGACACCGCCGGCGGCTCCATTTCGGAGCAAATGTCAAGGTTCGCGGAGGCTGTGGCTGCTGCAGTCAAGGGTTTGGCCTTGAAGAGGACGTACGCCTCTAAGGACAAGGCCGTGCCCGCAGCCATAGCCTCCATAATGGTGGCAGCGGAGGGCATCCACACCGGACCTCCGTCGGACAACATGTCCGAGATGCGGGCGGAGGTCGTCCGCTTAGCAGCCGCCACGGAGCTTCTCCGAAACGAGAACGAGGAGCTCCGAGCGGACCTAGCAGCACTCCGAGGAGCTGGCCCCAAAGTGGTGCCTCAGAAGGAGGCGCGGCATGGGCAGGGTGGACCCGTGCCGGAGGAGGACCGGCTGCTGAACCTAGTGCGGCAGGAGCTGGCTTCCTTCAGCAGCCGGTTTTCCGTCCTGGAGGCCATCGTCTTGCAGCCCCCGCTGGCAGCGAGTCGGCCGGCCTCGGGCCATCAGCAGAGGGGGGGCACGTATGCCACAACCACCGCTGCTACGGCCAAATCGGCACCGCAGTCGGGACAAACCCCGGCAAAACCGGTGCCACCCAAGCCCAAGACGGGCAGGGTGGCTGTGCAGGCGGCAACGACCCCAGCGGTGGTGCAAGGAAGGACGGCCCCGCCTCCCAAATCTCCTCCGGCCGACGCCGAATGGCAAGTAGCCGGGGAGAAGAAGAAGGCAGGGAAGGCTGCGAGGGCGGCGAAAAGGAGGGAGAGGCGGCAGCGAGCCAAGAATCGGAGCGCCGCGGCAAGGCTACGCGCCCCGAAGTCCGCAGCTGTAGTTATCACACTACAGCCGGAAGCGGAAAAGAGGGGCGTGTCCTACCGCGACGTGATCGCGAAGGCGAAGGTGGCGGTGGACCTCGCAGACCTAGGCGTTGCCAACGGCCTCCGCATCAGGGTCACCGCGACTGGGGCCCGGATGCTGGAGGTCCCTGGCGCGGCCAGTGGCCCGACCGCTGACGCTCTGGCCGAAAGGCTGAGGGCGTCCATAAGTGTGGACGAGGCCCGAGTGTCCAGGCCCACCAAGTGCGCTGATATGCGCATCTTGGGCCTGGACGACTCTGTGACGGAGGGCGAGGTGGTGGCCGCCGTCGGCAGGACTGGGGGTTGCTCTGCCGAGCAGGTGAGGGCAGGGACCATCCGTCCTGACAACACGGGGATGCAAACCGTTACGGTGAGCTGCCCCGTGTCGGCGGCCCGAAAGATCACCGAGGAGGGCCGAAGGCTCCTGGTAGGCTGGGTATCCGCGCAGGTCAAGCTGCTGGAACCCAGACCTCTGAGGTGCTTCCGCTGCCAGGTGGGTCACCACGTGGGAGTGCAATGCACCTCGGAGGTGGACCGCAGCGGTCACTGCTTCCGCTGCGGTCAGCCTGGTCACAAGGCCGGCTCGTGCAATGCCACGCCGCACTGTTACCTATGTGCGGCAGCTGGCAAGCCGGCCGAACACCGGGCTGGGAGCAAGGCCTGCGCTCCACCCGCCGAAACCGGGAGCCGGGGCAGGGGCAAGCCCTCCGCCACTGCCGTCACCGCCGCAGCCGCCGCCACTGCCGCCGTCGCTGCCGCCTCCAACGTCATCGTCACCGCCGCTACCACCGCGGCAGGGCCCTCTCAGGGGGCTCCGGAGGGGGCTGAAATGGAATGCCAATAACGGCCCCATTTCGCCTCCTCCAGGCGAACATCAACCACTGCGCCACCGCTCAGGATCTGTTGCTCCAGAGCATGGCGCAGTGGTCGATTTACATCGCCGTGGTCGCTGAGCCGTACTTTGTCCCGCCCAGGGATTACTGGGTGGAGGACCTGAACGGCTCAGTGACCCTAATTTCGTCGGCCGCCGCCGGAACCCCGGCTCTCGAGGGTATCCAGAGAGGAAGGGGTTGCGTAGCAGCACGGTTCGGGGAGATTGCAGTGGTAGGGGTGTACTTCTCCCCGAGCCGAACTCTCGCCGAGTTCCACAACTCCCTTGAGGAGTTGAGAGACGTTGTCGTCGGGTTCCGTTCCCTCCCCGTGCTCGTCCTCGGGGACTTCAATGCCAAGAACTTGGCTTGGGGTTCCCGGTTGACGGATGTGCGGGGTAGGATGGTGGAGGACTGGGCTCTAGAGGTGGGCCTCGTCGTCCTAAACCGGGGTTCTGTCGCCACGTGTGTGCGGATGCGGGGTGAGTCGGTGGTGGACATTTCGTTCGCCAGCCCCGCTCTGTCGCCGCGTGTCGTCGACTGGCGCGTCATGGAGGGGGTGGAGACATATTCCGACCACCGGTATATCCGGTTTGACGTCTCCGCCCAGGCCTCGAGCGCGCCGGTCCAACAGGCCCCGTGTGGTCCACGGTGGGCGCTGAAGCGGCTGGACCGGGAGCTCCTCCTGGAAGCCTCGATCGTGCAGGCCTGGGTGTCACCACCGGACAGGCCTGCCGACATCAACGACGAGGCGGAGTGGTTCCGGGAGGCCATGTCCGAGGTATGCGACGTGGCCATGCCCCGGGTCCAGCCAGGACGTGCCTCACGCCAGGTGTACTGGTGGTCGCCGGAGCTCACAGCTCTGCGCGAGGCGTGCGTTGCTGCGCGGCACCGGTACACCAGGCACCGCAGGCTCCGTATCCGCCCTCCGGATACGGAAGCCATTCAGGCGGAGCTATACGAGGGGTACAGAGCGGCGAAGACCACCCTCCGAGCGGAGATCCTGCGGGCCAGGTTACTGGCCCGCGAGGAGTCGCTGGAGACTCTGAACAGAGACCCGTGGGGACGCCCATACAAAACGGTGCGGGAGAAAATCCGCCCGTGGGCTCCCCCGCTGACCCAGAGTCTCCGGCCTCAGCTCGTGCAGGACGTGGTGAGCGCTCTGTTCCCCTCGCGAGGGGAGCATGCTCCCCCGCCCATGGCTCCGCCTCTTGCGGTGCGCGACGTGGACCACACCGACGACGACGACGATGCTCCAAAGGTGACCGAGGTAGAATTGAGAGTGGCGGTACGTAGGCTGAATGCCAAGAATACCGCCCCAGGACCCGACGGCTTGCCTGGAAAAGCCTGGGTCCTGGCCTTGGAGGCTCTCGGGCCTCGACTAAGAGGGCTCCTGAGCGCATGCTTGGAGGAGGGCCAGTTCCCACGTCACTGGAAGACGGGGAAACTGGTCCTCATCAAGAAGCAGGGGTGCCCCGCGGACTCTCCGTCCGCTTACCGGCCCATCGTGCTGCTCGACGAGGTGGGCAAGCTCTTTGAAAGAGTCATTGCAGACCGCCTCGTCGGGCGGCTGGTGCGGGTGGGGCCGGATTTGGCGGAGAGCCAGTTCGGTTTCCGCAGGGGGCGCTCCACGGTGGACGCCATCATGCGCGTGCGAGCCCTCACGACGGGGGATGCTGTGGCCCGGGGTGGGATCGTCTTGGCGGTGTCTCTGGACATCGCCAATGCCTTCAACACCTTGCCCTGGAGTTGCATAAGGGAGGCACTCCGGTATCACCGGATGCAGACCTACCTCTGTCGTGTGATCGAGGCCTACTTGACGGACAGGGCCGTCATCTACCCCGGTCACCTAGGAGAGTGGAACCGGCGAGAGATGTCGTGCGGTGTCCCACAGGGATCGGTCCTGGGGCCGCATCTGTGGGACATCGGATACGACTGGGTGCTGCGCGCCGACCTCCCTAGTGGCGTCAGCGTAGTTTGCTACGCTGACGACACGCTGGTCCTGGCGCAAGGGAGGTCGTATCAGGCGGCGGCTGACTTAGCGACACACGGAGTTGCGACAATCGTCGATAGGATCCGGCAACTGGGACTCGAGGTGGCCTTGCACAAATCCGAGGCCATGTGGTTTCATGGTCTTCGGAATGCGCCACTGACGGGTTCCCAGATAACGGTGGGAGGGGTTCACATTGGCGTCGAGTCGACGATGAAGTACCTAGGACTCGTCCTCGACAGCCGGTGGAACTTCGGGGAACATTTCCGACGTTTGGCTCCCAGACTGGAGCGGGCCGGGGCTGCCTTGAAGCGGCTCCTGCCCAATCTAGGAGGGCCTCCTGCCGGAGGCTCTACGCGGGGGTCGTGCGGGCCATGGCCCTATACGGGGCGCCGGTGTGGGCGCCTACATTGAGGCGCCAACCAGCACGCCGGTTGAAGGCGGCCCATAGGGTCATGGCCATCCGGATGATCCGGGGATACCGCACGATCTCCGGTGAGGCGGCGGGCCTCCTTGCCGGATTACCGCCATGGGATCTGGAGGCAAAAGTCCTCGCGCTCACTTGGGAGTGGCGCGAGGAGGCCAAACGCCGGGGCGTAACTCCGCTGCCGCGGGAAATCGCGGCACGGCGGACAGAGCTCCGGCAGGATCTCATGGCGACGTGGAAAGTGCGATTGTCGCAACCCAGTGCTGGGCACGCCACGATTGTGGCGGTAAGTCCCCTCTTTGAGGAGTGGTTTGAGAGGCGGCATGGCGTCCTCACCTTCCGCCTGACACAGGTCCTCACCGAACATGGCTGTTTCGGGAGGTTCCTGTTTCGGATAGGGCGGGAGGAAACGCCCGGGTGTTTCCATTGCGAAGATTGCCCAGAGGACACGGTGGAGCATACGGTGGAGGTCTGCCCGGCTTGGGCGGAGCACCGCCGTGTCCTCGTGGAGGTGATCGGCGGCGGTGATCTCTCGCGTCCGACCCTGGTCCAGGCCATGGTACGGAGCGAGAGGGCATGGCTGGCAGTCGCCTCCTTCAGCGAAGCAGTTATGCTCGCAAAGAGGGAGGCAGCGCACGTGAGGGAGATGCAGTACATGCGCCCTCACAGCCGCGGCCTTCGCAGGAGACGCCCTGGGCGTCGGGAATCCCAGGCTGATTCCCGGCCACCGTAGGCACGGGCTTGCGGACGGCGAGTAATGGGTAGCTCGCTGTCCGGTAAGGACCAAGCCCGGGTCGACGGCGCGTTGTGTTCCACGCGCGCCTCAAAGAGATGTCAGCAGCAACAGATGGGGCCCGCAAGGGCCGATGCCTGCCAGGGGTGCGGGTTGTTCGAAAGAGATACCGCCGCCCTTGGCACACAGGCAACTGAGGGAACACGGGTGGGTTTTAGTCAGTAAAAGTCTGACACGCCCTCCCGCTCCACCCAGAGCGGGAGAAGTTATTTGATGATTTCCCACCCAGAAAAAAAAAAAAGTAGACAGGAATAGACGAGATTTAGACGACGTAAACACTCTCAAGGGTTACGGATTGGTTTACCACGAATAATCTAGTTCTCAATGCCAAGAAAACGAAATGTATAAAGTTCGCTTTACCGAATGTAAGAAATGTGGGACACAACATCGTCTTAGATGAAGAGGTGCTTGACACTGTGAACTCGGCAGTTTTTTTTGGGGATAACAGTAGATGACAAAGTTCAGTGGGAATCACATATATCAAGCCTAGCGGGTAGGCTCAGTTCGGCCGCCTACGCCGTCAAGAAAGTAAGACTGTATTGTCTTACTTTCGATGTTGATACAGCTCGGTTAGTCTATTTTAGTTATTTCATAGCGTAATGACCTACTTTATTCTGCTGCGGATTCATACTGCTTTAATGTTTTGTGCCAAAGAGAACGTTGTGAAATTACTTGCCTTTTGAGATTGGATACATCACACTTCTTGAAGTCTTTGTATCGTCTACAATGTTTCAAGTTCGTTGATATACGTGTCAAGTCTTTCTATATTAGATATCTGTTGGGACTGAAAAGCTGTACAAATTTTGAGGTGGCAAAATCTATCATTAAAAATTTAATTGTCCTTGCGCTGCAGAAATATGATAGAAATTTAATGGACGGTAGCAAAAGCAAATGCGATAAAGCTCGAGAGTTACTTAAATCTCTTGGACTGTCAAGTGAACTACTAAAAATTCCACAGAATGTAAGGAACAACACCAAACAAACGTAACTCAAACGAATAACTCTGAGTTTTTTCTTTTATAATCACATGTTAATTATTCATCAAAATATTGCTGGTCTTTTAAACAAATCTGATAACTTAACATTAAATATTCAAGAACTATCACGCAGACAAATACATATCGACATAATATGCCTTACAGAACATTTTGTTATCTCTGGTCAGGAAAGTTTAATCAATATACCAAATTATAAACTAGCCGCCTCCTACTCTAGGAAACACCAAAGGCGAGGACGATCATGTATTCTAATTAAGAATTGTTACGAATATAAGGAGCTTCACGATGTAATGAAACTTTCTATAACAGGAGTTTTCGAATGTAGTGCAATAGAACTAATCAAACAAAAAACTATAATTGTATGTGTATACAGAGCACCAAATAGATCTAATATTAGTGTATTTTTAGATGCTATGGACTCTGTATTAAAAAAAATGTGCTATAAATCTAATATAAGGGTAGTATTATGCGGAGACTTTAACATAGATATCCTCAAACGTGATAGAATCACCCTGGACTTTGAATTTCTTCTTCTAAATTATAACCTTAAACTGCAGATACGGCAACCGACGAGACCAAAAAGTCAAACATGTTTGGATAATTTTGCTTATAATTCTAATTTAAAATGTACAAGTGAGGTAGTTGATTTTGCTTTGTCTGATCATTCATCTGTGCTACTAACAGTACAAGTCAGTAAAACTTGCAAATTAAATTACTGGCGCACTCCTAAACGGGATTACTCAAGGGAAAACCTAATTAAATTTTAAAAATTATTTAACAGATCTATCTTTTTCAGATGTTTATAGTGAGAACAATGCTAATGAAGCATATGATAATTTTATAGATATTTTTCTTGAACTTTACAATCAATGTTTTCCAATGAAATGGGTTAAAATTCGATTAGAAGGAAAAATTAAATGGATCTCAAAGGTATTACACTATGTAGTAAGAACCAAAAAAACCTATTATGGAAATATAGAATGAATCCTTCATATGAGAATAAAACCACGTTCAAAATATTTTCATAAAGATTCAATAAGATTATAAAACTAACACAAAAGGCTCAGAATAATTACACAATTAATAACGCTCATAATAAATGCAAAGCGGCATGGCAAATAATTAATAACACCAAATATATGAAAGAACCAATTACGAAAATCATTAAGCAAAATATTTTGATTACAGATCCCTTTGACATAACCTCATCTTTCAATGAATTCTTTATTGATCAAGTACAAAATACAGCTGGGAAAAAATCAGCCGAAAGAATTATTCGTTTAAGCAGCATCCCGAATTCAATATTTATGTCACCGATAATACCAGACGACATAACTAGAATAATCAGAACTCTTAAAAATACAAAAAGTCACGGGTATGACGGTATTACCACAGAGGTGCTTAATTTCACATTATGAACAGTAGTATTGCTTCGGGTATTTTCCCTACTAGTTTAAAAAGAGTTATAATAAAACCTATACATAAAAAGAATAACAAAGAGGAAATGGCCAACTATAGACCTGTAGCGTTAATTCCTATATTATCTAAAGTATTTGAGAAGATCATTTACGAATCATTATACACATTTTTAAGCAAACATAATATATTGTGCAATGAACAAATGGGTTTTAGTAAAAATAGAAATATTAATATGGCAATATTCAATTTCTTATGCAATATAATGCCAAGTGTAGATAATAAGACTCCTGTATGTGCTATATATACCGATATGACCAAGGCTTTCGACTACGTTAATCATGACGTCCTTCTGGAAAAACTAAATAGTTACGGTTTAAGGGGAAATGTCCTGGACTTAATAAGCTCCTATCTTACTGGCCGAACTCAACATACAGAAATATCCAGAATATGCCTTGAAACCAAATGTGAGCTTAGATATAGATCAGCCGGTAGGGAGGTTAAATATGGTGTACCGCAAGGAAGTGTCTTGGGACCTCCTCTATTTCTTTTACATATAAATGACTTGCCACGACAGACACGACAACCTATGGTGCTATTTGCAGACGATAGTACAGCGATTATTAAGTGTACCAATAAAGAAAACTACGAAAGGGAAATTAATGAAACGTTAGAAACAATTATAGACTGGCTTGAAACAAATAACTTAATAATAAATCTAAAAAAGACAAAAGTAATGCACTTCTACCAAAGGATACGCGCTGATGATATTAATGTTAGTTATGATGGTCAAAAAGTGGATACAACTTGTGTAGCAAAATTTCTAGGCATCCTGATTGACAACAATTTGACAACAGCAGCAACAACAACAACAGCAACAGCAACAGCGGCAACAGCGGCAACAGCTGTGAACCTGTGTTTCGGTCTCTGAATCTGCTAACTTTTCCATAGGTGGAAATTTTTGTAAAAGCCAACATAGACTTATTTCCGTCACTGGCCAATATACGAACACGTAATGGCCCCTTGCGATCCCAATATAAGAACTTGCTACATTCGGGTAATTACAAAACAGCACTGTTAAGGAAAAGTATTATGACAATGGGACCTATCATTTATAATAAAATATCTCATAGTTTTAAGGATTATTCAATAAATATTTTTAAATCTAAGGTTACTGCGCTACTATTAGACAATTGTTATTACTCAGTGAAAGAGTTTCTAAATGATATAAATTTACCCTGATTATGATTGTTATATTTAATTACAAATTTGACCAATTATGACTTTATGACTTATGTACCCGACTATATTAATATTAATTGACTTCACTTTAATTTCTGTTTTGTTTTGCTGACATTACTTAATTTGTATTAATAGTTTAATTTATGTACCTAATAATTTGCACGCCGTAAGGTAGACTGTAGCCGATCTCATCAATTTATGTACAACATCTTATAACTGTACCTACATTCATAGCAAATAAAGTTCTGATTCTGATTCTGATTCTGAAGGTTCTATTAATCTTGACCAAAGTGATGAAGATGTGAGTGGTATCCACGAAGATAATGAATGTGTTAACAATTCTTTTATTACTTGGTTTAATGCAATTGTTGATGCTAAAAATGTTCACTCTGATTTAAGTGAAAAAACGGACTGCCAAAACATGTATCATTTGCCAAATGTAACATGTTTTCGCAAACTTGTGCTAAGATTACCTCTCTGGTTGAATGTTATGTTTCCCTACATTCGAAACTCCTCTGACTCATCAGCACCCTAATTGCGTAACTCACGATTAATCATAATCTGTTTCGTTTTGAAACAGATGGCTAAACCATTGCTTCATATGTTCGAAAAATGTGTCTGCTCAACAACGTACATAACGCAATGAATATAGTTGGTCACGCCACGATTGCGGCGGTAAGTCCCCTCTTTGAGGAGTGGCTTGAGAGGCGGCATGGCGTCCTCACCTTCCGCCTGACACAGGTCCTCACCGGACATGGCTGTTTCGGGAGGTTCCTGTTTCGGATAGGGCGGGAGGAAACGCCCGGGTGTTTCCACTGCGAAGATCGCCCAGAGGACACGGTGGAGCATACGGTGAAGGTCTGCCCGGCTTGGGCGGAGCACTGCCGTGTCCTCGTGGAGGTGATCGGCGGACGCGATCTCTCGCGTCCAACCCTGGTCCAGGCCATGGTACGGAGCGAGAGGGCATGGCTGGCAGTCGCCTCCTTCAGCGAAGCAGTTATGCTCGCAAAGAGGGAGGCGGCGCACGTGAAGGAGATGCAGTACATGCGCCCTCACAGCCGTGGCCTTCGCAGGAGACGCCCTGGGCGTCGGGAATCCCAGGCTGATTCCCGGCCACCGTAGGCACGGGCTTGCGGACGGCGAGTAATGGGTAGCTCGCTGTCCGGTAAGGACCAAGCCCGGGTCGACGGCGCGTTGTGTTCCACGCGCGCCTCAAAGAGATGTCAGCAGCAACAGATGGGACCCGCAAGGGCCGATACCTGCCAGGGGTGCGGGTTGTTCGAAAGAGATACCGCCGCCCCTGGCACACAGGCAAATGAGGGAACACGGGTGGGTTTTAGTCAGTAATAGTCTGACACGCCCTCTCGCTCCACCCAGAGCGGGAGAAGTTATTTGATGAAAATTTAAACGATGATTTAAAACATAGTGTGACAGAAGAAATTAATTCAAAAAATGGTGACTTTAGTCGAGAATCAGTGCTTAAAATCAACCCTAAGCTGGAAGAAAATTGGTGCAATAAAACAGAAAATTGAAAAACTACACGGTTAATAGAAATAGTAAAACCTAGAACAAAAGAAATTTAAATTCTACCTAATGGAAATATTTGCACATCAGGTATAAAAATGTAGTTAAAACGGATACATGTGCTTTTGATGTCGTACCTAACGCTTTGTTAGTTATTTGCACTGATTACATAAATATTTCCATATTTATTACTTCTACGAATTCGTCTTTTTGCAGACTGGCTTCTGCTTTGGTACATAAAGATTTTGATTTAAATTGTTTAAAAAGTAGAACAGACATCTTACAAAAACATTATCAATCTACGGTACAAGGACATGTTGAACTAATTGATTGCAATTGTAACGTTACTTTTGTGCTAGAATTTTTTTTAATCGATGATGTTTTTAGTGCAAGTCTTTCCAAAGTTTGTTCTGACTATGAAATGGGTATAATAAGAAAAGTTTTGATTATTCCTTTAAACATATTAATGATATCAGATGGTAGTGTGGCCTCGTTAAATGAATCGGCATTGTCTATGTTGGTAAGCGAAGTCTCTGATTGCAAAAACAATAATTGTACTGGGAAAGTATGCACAGAATATTTAATTTCAGACAAAAAAAAAATAGATTTGACTATGCGTCTATGTGACATGCCAAAGGAATTGCTGCTCTGCGAAAAAATATTTGATTTAGCAGCTGTGGTTAAATTTATTTCAAATTCCGGAGGTTTTGGTCATTATAAAACTAACTGTCTATGGCTTAATTCTGAATGGGAGTGCTACGACGATATGGCCCGTGAGGCTGTTTCAGTTAAGTACGACATTCTATTATGTTTTCAGATAGTTTAGGGAGAGGGTTAGGTAAATTATTGAATAAAAACCTTAGTCTATCTGCTGTTAATAATTGTATGCCAGGGAAATCCTACAAAGACTTGATTTCAACAATGTCCGTTCGACAAGGTGGACCATAAAATCCTCGTGACGAAGCTTGAAGGTTTCGGCATATTTGGTCGCTTACTCCTTTGGTTTAAATCATATCTCACAGAAAGAAAACAGAGAGTGGTTGTAAAAGGGTATGAGTCACTAGTTTAGTTTTCTTCATCTGGAGTCCCCCAAGGCTCACACCTAGGCCCAATCATCTTTCTAATATTCATCAAGGACATAGTTCTGTCAATAAAACACAGCATCTGCTCTATTTTCGCCGATGATTTAAAGATCTATAAAGAGATAAACTCATCCGTTGACGTCAACTTACTCCAAGCTGACCTCGACGCAGTTCACGATTGGTGCTTAAAAAACCGCATGTCTCTCAATGTCAAAAGTGCTACCACATAACATTTACCAGAAAACGGAAAATTTTACCTACGTCTTACTCAATGAATGGGGTAGCACTACAAACAGTGGATACGATTCGTGACCTGGGAGTCCTCCTCGACTAGAAACTCACATTTGTTAGTCACATTGACAATATCACTGCCAAAGCTGCAAAAATGTTTAGCTTTATAAAAAGAATATGTCAGGATTTCCAGTCGATTTCTACCCTAAAGGTGCTCTACAATACTCTAGTGAGAAGTGTACTGGACTATGCATCTCCAGTTTGGAACCCTACTTACCGCGTTCACGTTGACAGGATTGAACGTATCCAAAGAAGCTTTACCAGATACCTTCGTTTTGGAAGTCCTACCTGCCCACGAGATTCTTCTTACATTCAAAGGCTCAGTCATTTTAAAATGTGCTCTCTTGAACACCGAAGAGACGTGACGGACCGTAGCCTTCTGAAAAAAATTGTAAATGGTTTCCTAAATGTTCCCGATCTTCTGACGCAATTAAGTATAGCTGTACCCCGACAGAAAGCTATTAGATCTAGTCGTGAAACTGTTACCTTTGCCACCACTGCAAGCCGTACCAACCTTGGCACACCGCACCCATGAACCGTCTAATGGGAAAGTACAATAAAATTACCACACGTACCAATAGCATTGACATCTTCTCCTAACCCTTTACAACAATTCCGAACGAAAGTTCTAACCAGCTCGGAGACTCGAGCCGTCTGTACGACACGAGCCGCCTACTACTAATAATTGTATTAACTTCCATTCCTTTGTTTGTCAGAATATTTCTTGTTTTATTTTTATTTTTTAAGTACTTTTTGTATTCCGATCGTAGCTATGAACATTGCTCATTTTTTTAAACTCTATTTTATTTTTTATCTTTTATGTAATCCAACTAACGATATCTTGTACATTCTTTTAATTATTCTGCTAGTGCTGTGCACTTCTGTAAGTGACTAATTCACAATTCCGAAAACTGTTTGTGTTTTTTGTTTGTGTTTGTCTTAGTGAATAAGTCGTTGAAGTGCCTTATCAATAAATATAATAAATAAGACATAATGTCATCATTAATTGGGAATAAATATGATCAAAAGGCCATTATTTCTGTATTAGTAGGTAATAGTACTAATGTAAAACAAGATGACATCACTGATAGCGTCACTGATATCTTGAAGATTAATTGTCAGAAAATAATATTGTGTGCTTTTCCTTACTTTGAGCACTTGTCAAGTAGGCAAAATCATAATATACATATGCTAAATAATCATATGCATTTATTAGCTAATTGTTATAGTGACAAACTTATGTTTTGACACCGACACTTTTGTTGAGAAATTAAAATCGACTAGGGATACTGCGTATCTGCCAATTAGTTTAAGACGTCAAATAGCATGGCTATTAGCTTTTAAGATAAACTCAGACATAAGTAGTATGCCGAAGGCAACTATAATTACAAAAATTAGTAATAATACTAATATTAAGGTGGTTAGTGATACTAATTTAAACTAGTCAGTAAGACAACAGAAGGTACCAATAAAAATATTTTTAATCACACTGTCAACAAGGTATCTAGACGATACCTTTCAATTATTTAATTGTAAAAAAGGGGCTAAGCAAAATTCCTTGAAATTGTTTTATCAAAACATTCATGGGTTTTCTTCCAAATAATTGGAAATTTAATTGTTTTTAGAAAAAACAATGTTTGATATTATTTGTATAACTGAACACTGGTTGAAAGATTATGAAATGTTAATTAATTATGAGAACTATAGTGTGGGCAGTTGTTTTAACCGGAAATCCATGCTTCGTGGAGGTTCACTAATCTTAATTAAAAATTGTATATAATCTAAGACTCGTACAGACATAGTTAAACTATCAGTGGAACATAGCATTGAACTGTCCTGTGTTGAGCTAGATAAGCATTGTATAGTGTGCGTTTACAGACCTCCTAACTATCAAAACTAGGTACTCTATATTTGAGTCAGTAATGGAAGATGTTTTGGCAAAACTTGCAACTGGTAATAAATCAGTAATTATTTGTGGGGACTTTAATATTAATATTTTGGAAAATAATTCAAATAGTAGCATATTGCTAAGCCTCTTGAAATCATTCAATCTTTCAAATGTGTTTTGGAACCAAAGCGAATAACTACGCCTACTGCTACATGTATTGATAATGTTTTTTGCGACTGCGACTATTTAGATAAAGCCATTGTAAATTATCTCCCTTCTGATCACAGCGGTCAAGCCGTTACTTTTGAGTCCAACACACCAATTCAAAAAGTACAGATACAAACTAGATCTATAACATCGGGTAATTTAAATACGTGCACTTTAAGTTAAGTGTTCAGGGCCTAAATTTGAATAATGGTAATATTTTGTATAAAGAATTATTTTCATTAGTCCAAACAAAGTTGATCATTTTTTTAAGCAGAAATCTAAAACTATTTGCCCTGAATTCTTATTCAGTGACTGGGCAACTAAAGGAATCAGGAAAAGTAGAGAAAGATTATTTGAACTGTATGGCCTTAAGCCGTTTATTAACACATAAACTTTTACTAAGTATGTTGCTACTTACTCTAAATGATCGCGACGATGCGTCACTACATAGTTATATAGTTTGTTTTTGACATTAACGTAGATTCATGGTGATAAGAGTGATAGTTGAACCAATAAACAGTAGTGATTAAGCGGCTAGTATAAGATAACCGTACGTACCACCCCTGCAATCCTCATTTAAGTGGGCTCTAAAGCTGTAATTTATAGTTTTAGTTGCGTCCAGGTTACCTAGCCCTAGACGTAACTTTCAATAAAGTAAACCTAACATAAAGCCCACTTAATTGAGTTTGTATGTCGTGTTGCTTTAGTTAAGTAATTCTTAAGATTTGTGTTTTTGCTAACCCTCTTTCAGGGCGCGTCACGCCCTGAAAACCATAGTTGTACAGTTTTAAATATCAGATCGTTTTAGGTCTACAGACCAGCCTGAGAAATCTATAATTGGATTTTAAATCCGTTCAGTATTTTTCGAGGAAATCAACTTATAAAATATATATTTGTCGGAGACGATCAATAGTACGGTCGCTAAACGAAGCACGGCACGTGACCCGAGTAGTGGCTGCACTAACACTTGGCTAACTTCGTGCTACGACGGAGCCTAGCTACTGGAGGGGCGCCAGGGCGAGGGCACTTACCTTCTGACCGTTCTAGAGAACAGAACCTCCAGTCTAGAAACTGTCCTACGTTTCGTTTGGCTTGTAAGTTATTGTGACTATTGTTTAAAATTATTATTAAAAGTGATTATTGCGCATTCAGTGTTCTTCTTTGCTCGATCACCCTAATATCCGCCCGCATAATGTCTGACAACGGTGCCAATAATGCTCCTGTCCCGACATCAGAAGTGGGAACCGATCAAGCAAATGAGAAAACACATGGGGAGAACCCCGAAACTTCACAATGGCGGATGATGCTCGAAATGCAAAACGAGCAAATGCGAGCACTTATACAAGCCTTGAACGTGCCGCAACCACGTGGCCCCGCCGGAGTTCAATCCAGAAAATAGAGAAGCAGACCCTCAATCATGGTGCACGACCGCCGACCTGTGTCTTTCTGATAAACCACTAGAAGGATGCCAGCTAATCGTCGCGCTCAGCAAAGCCTTGAAAGGAGCTGCATCAACGTGGCTGTCACAAGTTACGTACCCCGGAATCACTTGGCCACAATTCCAAGAGCTTTTTTCAGCAAGGTTTGTGCTCACAGAGACAATTACGGCTACGCTTATTCATCTGAGTTCTAGTAAGCCTAACGAGGGAGAAAACTACGCAGCGTACGCCAGCTGATTGATGTCATCCCTGATGAATCGTTAGAAAAGCGCAATTACTGAACAAATTGCTGTGTCCGTTGTACTAACTCATTTAGCCCAAATTGATACGCGGTTACAACGACTTGCTTTCACCACTGAGGTTCATTCGCGTCACAACCTGCAACAGGAATTGCAAACGTATTCCTATCTCAAACGTAAAGCACCACAAGATGCGAACAAGACTTCAGATAATGCAAAGCAACCTAGGATGTCAACACCACCGCTTAAATGCTTAATTTGCGGCAAGCCTGGTCACAAACAAGTTGATTGCCGTTTTAAGGGAAAGGAATTCAAGAAAAACCCTGTACCATCCACTGCACCTGCACGTGCAAGTCAGCAGCCAACACCGAAAGGAAGTGTCATCTGCTTCAAGTGCGGGCAGGCCGGCCACATTGCCTCGCGTTGCGGCAGCGCCGCCCCTGCTGATGCGACGAGCGGCGTGCCCCGTGCGGAGCGCCGTGTCGTCTTCACTCAAACAATCACTTGTCAATTTATTAAAAAAAATCTCAGAATATTTCATATTCGGTTTTCCAAATACCCGCGTTAACACTTAGGTATAAACTAGACATTCGTTTAATAGACCCAAACAAAACGATACAAAGACGGCCTTATCGTTGCTCGCCGGTGGAACGAAACGTAATACACGAACGAGTGAATGAATTATTAGATGCCAAAATAATAAGACCTAGCAATTCACCTTTTGCGAGTCCGGCGTTAATTGTTGAGAAATCTGACGGTTCGAAACGTATGTGTATCGATTATCGTGAATTAAACAAAAATACTGTCCCGGATAGATACCCGTTGCCGTTGATTTCGGATCAGATTTCGCATCTTAATGGAGCTAATTATTTTACAAAATTAGATTCCGCTAGTGGCTTTCATTTAATACCCGTTAGCGAAGAATCTATTGAGCGAACTGCGTTTGTGGCACCCGACGGACAGTACGAGTTTTTAACTATGCCTTTCGGGCTACGTAATGCTATCTCTGTTTTTCAGCGGGCAATAATAATTGCGTTAGGTGAATTAGCCTATACATACGTGATCGTATACGTCGACGATTTGTTGATAATATCCGAGACCGAAGAACAAGGCTTAGAAAGGCTAAACGCGGTTTCAGAGGTTTTATCTAAGGCAGGCTTTTCGCTCAATCTTAAAAAGTGTTCATTTTTAAAAACGCATGTACAGTTTCTTGGCTATGAAGTAGAGGCAGGTGAAATACGACCAAATAAAAAGAAAATCGAGGCACTCACTGTTTTACCTCCTCCGGAATCGGTGACTCAACTTAGGCAATTTATTGGTCTTGCTTCTTATTTTAGAAAATTCCTACCCCATTTTTCGCGGTTAATGGCACCTTTACATAGACTGACTTCAGGTAAATGCCCGTTTGTTTGGAAGGCGAATCACGAAGAGATACGTCAAAAGGTAATTTCTATGTTGACAACAGAGCCGGTATTGATGATCTACGACCCCCGTTACTCGACAGAACTACATACGGACGCGAGCATGGAAGGCTATGGAGCAATCTTGTTGCAGTTAGCAGAAGGTAAGAAACGTGTGGTTGGTTATTACAGCAGGCGCACAAAAGCGGCTGAATCGAGGTATTCACTCATATGAGCTGGAGACGTTTGCCGTGGTGAATGCATGTCCTGTAAAAAAAGTTACAATCACTCCTAAACCAAAATTTAGCGAATGGGCCACAGCTGGCATTAGAAAAAGCAGAGATGTCTTATATAATTTGTACCACGAAAAATCACTGACTTCTGATCAGGCCCTTCATAATTATGTAAGAAACTATTCTAAGATATTCAAAAGAGTCTGCGCTCAAGCTAAATCTAAATTAATAAGTAACAAAATTAATATTTCTAAAAGTAAAATAAAAGCTGTGTGGCAGGTAATTAACAAAGAAACTGGAAACACACAACAGCGAGATCAGAATGAGTTAGCTCTAAAAATTGATAATGAAACCATTTCAGATAAGTTAAAAGTTGCTGAGACTCTAGAAAATTTCTTTACCAACATCCCAATAGAGGTTACGAAGTCTCTACCCTCATCATCTGTATTAGCTGAATCTCTTCTTAAAGAAAACATCAGTAAGGACATTCCAAATTTTGAATTCAAACCCATTTCTATTGCCACAATTAAAACAGCATTCAAAAGTCTTAATTTAAAAAACACTGAAGACTTATGGGGGATTTCCGTTAAGGTTCTTGAAGGTATCATTGACACAATTGCCCCTGTCCTAACAGGCATATTTAATCAATGTTTAGACAGCGGTACGTTTCCTGACTTAATGAAACATAGTAAAGTAGTACCAGTTTTTAAATCGGGTAGTAAGAGTGATCCCTCAAATTATAGACCTATATCTGTGCTTCCAGCAATGAGCAAAATTTATGAAAAAGTCATGCTAGACCAGATGTTGTCACATTTTAACTCAAATGGGATTTTACATAGTCGACAGTTTGGTTTCACGAAAGGTAGGTCGACGACTGACGCGGGAGTAAAACTCGTCAGTCACATTTTGGAGTCCTGGGAGAAGTCCCAGGATGCAATTGGCATTTTCTGTGACCTCTCAAAAGCGTTTGACTGCGTTGACCACAACACACTCATATGTAAATTACACCACTACGGAATTCGTGGACGAGCTGCTGATCTTGTACTTTCCTATTTATCAAACAGGCAGCAAAAAGTAAATGTTAACGGGGCAACGTCCTCGGGGTCTCTAGTTAAGATGGGCGTGCCTCAAGGTTCAATTCTTGGCCCTTTTTTATTTCTAGTTTATATTAATGACCTTCCTTACCTAATGGCAAACTTCTCGGATATAATTTTATTCGCTGATGACACCTCTCTTATTTTTAGAATAGATAGAAAAGATACGGATGTCTTACATGTCAACGATAGTCTAGCTGTTCTCTCGAAATGGTTTGCGGCTAATAATCTTTTACTCAATGCGAACAAAACTAAATGTCTTAAGTTCTCATTACCAAATGTACCCCAAGTAGGGCTAAATTTAAAACTTGATGGCAAGAAACTAGATGCTATTTCGGAAACTGTATTTCTAGGAATTACTTTAGATTCAAAATTGCAATGGGGTGCCCACATTAGAGCTCTCTCAAGTAGATTAAGTTCAGCTGCTTACGCAGTAAGAAAAATAAGGCAGTTGACTGATGTAGCCACAGCTAGGTTAGTATACTTTGCTTATTTTCACAGTATTATGTCTTATGGCGTTCTGCTGTGGGGATCGGCAGCTGACGTAGATTCAGTTTTCATTTTACAAAAGAGGGCAATCCGCGCTATCTATAAAATGGGGCCTCGCGAGTCTCTTAGAAACAAATTCAATGAAATTGATATACTAACTCTGCCTTCTCTTTATATCCTAGAAAATATCTTGTATGCTCGCAAAAACTTAGGTCTTTTCAAAAAAAGATGCGACTTCCATAATCTAAATACACGTAGTAAAGATGAAATTATGATTCCAAAATTTAGATTAACTAAAACTAGCAAGTCATTTCTAATAAACAGTATCCGCTTCTATAACAAGTTGCCAAAGTCGGTTACAGAACTTAGCGATGGAAAGTTTAAAACTCACATCAAACGTGCCCTTATCAAAAAAGCATATTATAAGATAAAAGACTACGTTGAAGACAGGGAAGTTTGGCATTAATTCCTTCTGCACATGTGGCTTCCCTGGTACCTCATTAACAGCATAACTTTGTGAGAGTCTATTAACTGCTTCCAAATTACAATGTTAATTTTTAATATTTTTATTTTTTACACTTTCTGACATATTCTCGTCATTTTTGACATTATACATCGCTTCAAATAGCACCTATTTATTAGTGATTCTCATGGAAATCATGTCACTTTGTTTAAATAGGTTGATCTTACTAATGTAGATTCTTTTACATATTGTGAATGGGAAAACATTGTAGGCCTTACAGATTAGATTTATAGACGATTTTCTATTCTTTATTTTCATTCCTCTAAGTACTTGGTACTTATTGACAGGCCTGCACTGTCCTCCCATACCTATTATCACTGTAATTTGAAAACATTGTAAAACCCAATTATTTTTAAAAGAGTAACCGTGGAGTTTCTTGCCGGCTCTTCTCCATAGGAAGCGACAAATTGGAACCGTGCACCTAGCTTCTGACGTTTCATAAGTGCCCTTGCAGGTTTATGTGAAATAAAATATTTTGATTTTGATTTTGATTTTGAATGGTATAATACACTTTCGTTCATATTTACATGGAAAGAAGTTTGTTATGGTAACCGACTGCAATTCTTTAAAGTCTTCTCGAGACAAGATAGACCTAACGCGGAGAGTACACCGTTGGTGGGCCTACCTGCAATCGTTCGATTTCGACGTTGTCTACAGGGCAGGTAAGAATGTGACACATGTTGACTTTTTCTCCCGCAATCATTTACCCCGTCACCAAGCAAAGGAGGTTAGTAAAGTGGAGCGGAAGCGTGTTGACCTAACAGAGCTTTCTGGCAACTGGTTGTTAGCTGAACAACAACGGGACGAGGAGATACAAAAAGTCATAGCTCAATTAAACAATGGGGAGTTGAGTGATGAAATTGCACGGACATATGAGGTACGTTCTGGTTTACTTTAAGATAAAATCCAACGCAACCGGAAGACCAAATGCCTACCTGTGCTGCCTCGTAAAATAAGATGGTCAGTCGTTCACAACATACATGATTCCATTGTACATCTAGGCTGGGAGAAGACGCTTGAGAAGCTTTACGACTATTACTGGTTTGAAGGTATGTGTCGCTATGTTCGTAAGTTCGTGGATAATTGCGTTACATGTAAAGTAGCAAAGTGTCATTCAGGCAAGGTACAGGCAGAGTTGCACCCAATTCCAAAAGTTGTAGTACATTGGTACACGTTACACTTTGATGCGACAGGTAAGCTCAGCGGAAAACACGATAACAAGGAGTATGTGTTCGTAATCATTGATGCGTTTACTAAGTTTGTCCTTTTACATCATACTATGCACATTGACTCCGCCAGTAGTGTAAAAGCTGTGACAAGGAACGTATCATTGTTTGGAGCACCAGTTCGGATTATTGCTGATCAGGGTCGTTGTTTCGCAAGTCACGAGTTTAGGGAATTTTGTGAGACTAAAAACATTAAGCTTCATTTAATAGCTACGGGATCATCGCGAGCTAACGGTCAAGTTGACAATGTTCACAATGAGCACGTTAAAATCTATGCTTACCGCGGTTGAAGTGAACTAAGATAGTTCGTGGCAGGATGCGTTAGGAGATGTGCAGCTGGCACTAAACTGTACCGTCAATAGGGTAACAAAAGCAAGTCCACTTGAATTATTAATCGTAGTACAGGTAAAGTCGCGCGCCCCCTTAGTTTAATAGCTTACGACGATGATACTGACGCAGATCTCGAACAAGTTAGGGAAAACTCAGCCCAGTTAATCGAAAAATCGGCTCTATACAATATGTAACAAAAACCCTGTTGTTCCTTTTAGGGACGTATACACTTACCTGCAAGCACAACATTGATGAAGTTATAATTTAAAAAAATTAAGCATTGGCCAGTTGAGAGTTCATTATGAAATAACTATTAAAATCGACACATTCAAAAAACGTTTACAGTATCTGACTTTACAAGTATCTTTATTTCGCATAATAGCCTACGAGCTCGGCGGCTTTCTTCGATCTGATAGAAGATGCCGCCAAAAACCTACGGGCGCTCGCGCCACGCGCGGCGTTTCGGTACCACGTGCCTAACACCCCCTTTACCCTGCCACCCGCCGCCCTGCGAATCACTTCCTTAGTCTCCCGCGCAGCTTACTTCCGAACGGATGTAATTGTTGACCTACGTAGTGAGTGACTTGTGTTTTGTTTACGTATACGTTGACCATGCCTTATTCAAACGTAGAATATTTTAATAAGTTGATATGTCTAGGGAAATGTGACTGCAATTATGCAGAAGCACGCAGACTCTACCAAGAACGTTTTACGAGTCTACCATTACCATTCCAACGTTTGCACATGCGTACGTTCAATACCGGCATTGTGCGCGGACAAGACCAACATCGACCTGACGCAGGCAGACCGAGGACTCGAAACAGTGACATCGTGGAGCAAGTCTTGGACGCTCAGTGAGACACGAACTCGGAGTAAACCATGTGCGCGTTTGGGGAGTTCTCAAAAAAGATGGCCAGCACCCTTTTCATTATTGTCGCGTCCAATCGCTACTTCCCTCCGAATATGAGTCAAGACTAGAATACAGTAGACAGGTGCCACTCGACAAGATCGAACAAGATAGTGATTTCTTGAAATGGATACTGTTCACCAACGAATGCTCATTTGTTAGACGAGTGGTTTTAATTCGCACAATGAGCACGTGTGTTCGATCACATTTGACAGACGCGGCGACTTTGTTTTTGTTGATGTAGTGAAGTGTTAAATGTAGCTTTAAAAATTATCAACTGTTCATAAAAATACCGTGTAAAACAACATTTTCAAAGGTTCATTCGTTAAAGTGATAAACAACAGCTGGCAAGGTCACGAATAGAGTTGCTGGAGGGAAATATTCCGTATTATTCCCGTCGTAATATTCGCGAATCATTCGGGATGTTTGAGTAAAATTCCGTAATATTCCCCGAGAATAATTATTATTACAAGGAAAATATAGCTAGAGTTCGACTATTGACCGCTAGTTGGCGACGCAACAACGCGTTATTAAACAAGACAAGTAAAAGTTAACTTTATCCTACTCATTTTAAAGTCCTACTTTCTTTTAAACTCAAACATATTGTTCTCGAAGATTCCAACAATGCACAATATGTTACACTCAGCTACTCAATTAGAGATTACCGTTATCGATAATGAGTTATCGATATTTTTAAACTTACAATGTTCTCTTTGTTCTATGCTATATCGGGAAAAATTTAACCCTGTGTGCGGTTTTAGTTTACCCGTAGTAATAAATCCCGTAGTTTAATATCTATCGCATAAGATAGAAAGAAACTCCACAACAGTATGTTTTTATGAATAGAATAGTTTTCAAAATCGGATCATTAGTTTAACATAACAAATCTTAAATATACTTTCTATAAATCGTAAGTATGTATTAGAATATATTTATATAAACACTTGATTTCAAACATAGTCATATTTATTGACTCTAGCTGTTGCTGTATTTTGCTTAAATAAAACGGAATGTCGATACATAAGTAAACGATAGTGGTACATCCCTATAGGAGGAGAAATAGTAATGACCTCGTTACGCAAATATAAATCTTAACCGTAACGAAATACAGCTTTGATGAATTATAGTGACATCTAGCGGCGGGTAGCGGAACTCAAAATCAAAATCAAAAAGTCATTTATTCCAACTAGGCTGAGAGTCAGCACTTTTTGAACGTCAAAATTACATAAGACAGTCCCCCCAAAACGCCCGCCCTTCACCACTTCCTAGTGCTTTAGCTGGGAAGAAGTGGCGCAACAAACTCCCCAGCAGCACAGCTGTCTGTTAAGTTAGAAGAACTTGATTCTATACAATAGTGGGTAATTAACATTACGAAACACAAAAACATTAAATTTGCCATATCTCAGCTAGCACAGGCTTATATACCAACAAAACATTGAAAACATAGTACAGGCAAATAAAATAAACCAACACATGAACTAATATAATTATATAACCTGTCAGTAGTCAAGCTAATACTGGTGAAAGAACATGAACATTGTCTTGAGTTAATCACAGCGACCAACAATTATTATCGTTAAGCCTTTGAACAGAGGGTGGATTTAACTTTAACTTTAAACGCATTAAAATTCAAATCTAGCAAAGAAGAGGGGAGCTTGTTATAAAAAGTTATACCAAGACCAACAAAAGAGTTATGAACCTTATGAAGCCGGTGAAAGGGAACACGTAGTTTGTCCTTATTTCTAGTATTATGAATACCGCTCAACTTCAACAACTTGCTCATTAAACTATTCCGTGTGCGCTTTAAACGGAAAAAGTAATAAATACGTAAAAAGAGTACACAATAAACAACTCTATAGTCATTGTACTGTGGTTTATTTTCAATTATGCAACGATTGCCATATTTCTTGTTTTTATGTTCTGACGCGTTCATTGAGTTCATTCATTATTTAAGAATAAAATACGATTAGTAAACTTCCGAATGTTTCTTGCATCTACTTATATTATGTACTTACGTAATAAGTTTTTTTATGCGGTTTAGTTGTATGTTATTTTGCGAGAATAATATGTACATATAGAGATAAATACGTTGGTAGGTACTAAGATGAGTTTATATTAGATATTATTATGTCTCGAGGTACATAGTAAAACGGTAACTATTATATTATTTCAATTGGTTCTAATTTTTTGTTCTAGTTGAATACTGCCTATTCTATGAAGGAAATAAACTATTTGCTAAAAAATCGTCGTAAAAAATTACGCAAGTAACCCTACCTACTTATTTATTTAAAAAATACATTAGTTGCGTACATCGTAAAGCAAAAACACTTTTACGAAGTTAACTAAACTTGTACGAGTACATAACACATACATAACATCAGCCCGAAACTGGGCCCATTCGAAATTAAACCATACAAAAATAATAAGTATTCACAAGTAGTTATCTACTTATAGGGAAATATTCCCGCATAGTAGGTACGTAGGCATCGAAAAATACTTCGTTGATTTTATGAATGAACGGCCGTGGAGCTCGACGGTTCACGAAGTTGTCTGCTAGATGGCGTTAATTCAAAAACGGCACGCCACAATATCTGATATATGGGGAGTCTCCTCAAGCTACCTACGCATAAATATATTCGTAATTACTGGGAATCATTTAATTCTTATTTCGTAATAAAATGTAGGTTACTTACTTCATCCATACAATATTTATTTTACTCTGTATTCTTGCTGCGGTAGTATTCCTTCCAATCGAAATTTACTTTGGAATGTTTCCGAATTATTGCGAATTATTCCGAAGTTTTGCAACGCTAGTCACGAACTTGTGTAGAAAAATAGGTAGATATGCGGCGGCGCGGTGCAGCGGCACGGTCAAAGAGAGCGGCGCGTGGCGGGAATGT
Source organism: Polymixis lichenea (assembly GCA_949091785.1). Classification (NCBI taxonomy): domain Eukaryota; kingdom Metazoa; phylum Arthropoda; class Insecta; order Lepidoptera; family Noctuidae; genus Polymixis; species Polymixis lichenea. The sequence goes on along the minus strand of OX420939.1, from coordinate 1,538,073 downwards.
TGTACCTATTTCTGATTTCGCTTCATGCAGAATTGCAGAGGTAAGAAATCAGTTAAACATTAGAAATATTCACAATTTTTTATTTTTTTTTACAGTTTTTATAAATGACTTGCTTTATTACGTATGTATACCGATTCTGAAAACGTGGGTAGAAGGAACAACAGGGTTTTTGTTACATATTGTATGACAAAAAACGGTTTGATAGCACTAAGGCGCGACTGGATAGGTTTTCTGTGGGTGATTTTGTGTTGCTTCAAAACGAAGAACGCAACCAGACTAAATTAGACCCAAAATATAAGGGACCATTCAGAGTTGTAGAATTGTTAGAGGGAGATCGCTACACATTGAAAGCATTAAGTTCTAAGCGGACTTACAAGTACGCACATGATAGATTAAGGAGAATGCCCGTGGGCCAAGTACCGTTTGAAGTAGAAGATTTGGAATTGAGATAGTGTGGAAACTTAGTTCGGATGGTCGGACCGTACCAGTAGCCATTTCGTAGCCGTAGTCCGGTAGAACACGGTGTCTGCTGTAGCAGTCCGTGGAAGCGCGGTGCGCGGGTGGCTCTGGCGGAGGTCGGGTCTGGTCCCTACCATAGAGTCATGTGGGACTCGGCGTTCTTGAGAAACGTAGTTAAACAAACAGGGGTTTTTTCGAGGGCCATGTTGGCCGTAGGCCACGAATGAGATTCCTGCTCTGTGTAATGATTAGATGGATTAAGAGGTACTTGGTTACTCTAGCATTTTAATGGACCTAATTGTATGTTTGATCTAGTTTTTAGTATGTTTGATTTAGTACTTTAGACGTAGATAATTATTTATTAAGAAACAAAGGAAAGTCATTGGGATGAAGTTCATTATTTTTTCATTTTCAAGTTGTTAACCAACAACTTAACAAAGTTTTTCGTCAGGAGTGACCAAACGACGTGTACTTTGTTATGTTTTCCTTATTCCAGGATTACCACACGAGGACGTGTGTTAACTCAGGATGGCCGTGTCGGAGACGGTCAATAGTACGGTCGCTAAACGAAGCACGGCACGTGACCCGAGTAGTGGCAGCACTAACACTTGGCTAACTTCGTGCTACGACGGAGCCTAGCTACTGGAGGGGCGCCAGGGCGAGGGCACTTACCTTCTGACCGTTCTAGAGAACAGAACCTCCAGTCTAGGAACTGTCCTACGTTTCGTTTGGCTTGTAAGTTATTGTGACTATTGTTTAAAATTATTATTAAAAGTGATTATTGCGCATTCAGTGTTCTTCTTTGCTCGATCACCCTAATTTCCGCCCGCATAATGTCTGACAACGGTGCCAATAATGCTCCTGTCCAGGCATATTTATTAACATTTTTCAGATTTTTCGGGTTTCCTCGAAATATTCTTTCAGGGAAAGATATAGTTGATATAGATATCTCAGGAGACGGGGAATTTTATGGGGAATGCAACGATATGTAACACGCCTTATATATTTTAATAAATTGATATGTTGTATGCACAATTCCGTCACAGCTGTAATGAAATAAAGAACAAATAAAACTTAAAAACAGGACGTTAATTTGCAAATTTGCGGCTCTCGTTACGGTAAAGATTCATAGTACTGTAATTTCTCGTGTATTTTCTAGTAATTCGTAGTCATCGGCAAGGTTCTTATTTAAATCTTAAAATAATTAATCTAAAGATATAGTTCAAGTAGTGTTCTGAAATTGCTTCCTGAACACTTGTAAAGAACTTGTGTTATTAATCAGGTAAGGTACCCCCTTAACGGAGTCGTAAAACACCCCCTTACTAGACGAAAGTCTGGAAACTGTTTCTTTGAGATGAGTCAAAACGTTGGTGCATATGGTAACGTCATGAAGCCCGGAAGATAGAAGTCGTTCTGAAGATATCTGGGATCTATAGATGCTAGACGTCAGCGCTGCGTGGACTTAGAGCCCTACACACACATCGGGATAATATCTGGATAGGCATGCACCCCCTCCACACCCCTCGCGTCCAAGCGATCACGTCCGTCCGGCACACTAAAACTTTTAAAAATATCTGCAATGTAGCTAAGGCTTCATTCATTAGCCACAAGGTTTTTTTTTTTTTTGGGTGGGAAATCATAAAAAGAAAGAAAGAAAGAAAAAACGTTTATTTGCGGTAAACATGACGCGAAAACCAGGAACACACAAAAAATAATAAAAAAAAAGATTGAGGGAAACATGCGTCACATCCACACAAAACGGCTATCGCTCAGCATTTTGCTGCAACTCTATGCAAGACAGAGCCCCAGCGCTGGTTTTCAGCGACAACCGGCTTTGACGTAATGACGTCGCCCGGTGCATCAAACAATTAACATCGGACTTATAGAAAATTAATAGAACTAATGTGAATGTGATAGAAATCAAACAACTTCTCCCTCTCTGGGTGGAGCGGGAGGGCGTGTCAGACTTTTACTGACTAAAACCCAACCGTGTTCCCTCAGTTGCCTATATGCCAGGGGCCGCGGTATCTCTTTCGAACAACCCGCACCCAATGATGATGATGATGATGATGGGACTCCCTTTTCCGCACTTAGACTCCCATTCGGTCCGTTGTGCGTGGGGATTCTGGCTAACAGAGCCAGCCTAGCTCCGCCCAGAAGCACAGAAGCTTCCTGGGAGATTCGCAGGCTTCGCGGAGCGACCTCACTGTTCCGAGGATTTCTTCACGTTGAGAAGCCACGGCCTCGCATTCCAGGATGACGTGGGCGGCTGATTCCTCGCCGCACCCAATACTCAATACTCAATACTCAAATTTTATTTGCATTCCACAATGTGTACTTAGGTGGTAAATTAAAAAATAGTGATCATTATGGACCCTGTCGGGCACAGCAAAAAATAGTAGGAGAGAGGAAGCTTTAAATAAGTAGCTACACCCCTGGCAGGCATCGGCCCTTGCGGGCCCCTTCTGTTGCTGCTGACATCTCTTTGAGGCGCGCGTGGAACACAACGCGCCGTCGACCCAGCCACAAGGTTAAATCAGCAAATAATAAAATTGAGGCAGTTTGGAAAATTATTAACAATGAAACGAACATAAGCAAAAGGCATAATAATTATTACACACTGGAGACTTCCCGCGGTCTCATTAGTGATAACATCAATGTTGCTCAGGAATTTGCAACTTTCTTTACCAATATTCCTATTAAAACTACAGAAACTTTAAATTCTTCGCCCGCACTTGCTATTGATTTATTAAGAGCGAATGTCTTAGCCTGTCCCGTGGAATTCAAATTTAACCATATAAACCATGTGGTCGTTTAAGCAACTTAAGATCAAAATTACCGAAGATTTATGGGGCATGTCTACTAAAGTTTGTCAATTCATTATTGAGACAATTGCACCCTATTTGGCATTAATATTTAATTTGTATGTAGATCAAGGGGTTTTCCCGGATTTAATGAAGTACAGTAAAGTTATTCCACTCTTCAAATCTGGAGACAGCAAAGATACTAATAATTATAGACCCGTATCGATTTTGCCGGATTTCAGCAAGGTGTTTGAAAAAGTTATGTTAAGAGGAACCTAGTCGCGGGCTCGAACTCACTGATGGGCCTGGCTAAAAAGCACGCTGTCTCACCAGGCATCGTGTCCGACAGAGGTAGTATCTGTGATGAGCAGTTAGACGCTAGTCTACACGCACAAAGTTATTGAGTGAGATGCAGGATCATTTATAGTACAACAGGCGAGTAAAAAATTAAGAACAGTCATTCGGAAGATCGGGTTTTATGAAAAAACTCCTACATAAATCAATGACCAATAAAGTTTATTGAATTTTTCGATATTTGAACTTTGTCGGTACCGACTTGGTTTTTCAGATTTTACACTTTTTTTATTACTTAAACATGCCCAAAGTTAGGTTAAATTAGCAAGAAAAACAAATCTTTGTTGGCTCCTAACTTTTTAATGGCTTTTTATTTTAGTATTCTGTTTCCGTACAGACAATATTAATAATGAGACAAAACCATACCATGTTTAATTTTTGATGTACATTGTCGAACGGTGCAGTAATACACTCCCGAAGTTTGTATGGGAAAAATATGGACTAGGTTCACCTTAAATCAAATGCTCAATCATTTTAATCGTAATAACATCCAACACGATCAACAGTATGGTGTCAGCAAAGGACGTTGCACAACCGACGCTGGTGTCACCTTATTAAAACACATCTTTACCGCATGGGAAGAGGCGCAAGATGCAATAGGTATCTTTTGCGACCTATCTACCCAAGGCGTTTGATTGCGTGAATCATGAAACACTTCTCTTGAAACTTCGGCATTACGGACTGGGTGAACTTGCGCTTAATTTAGTAAAATCGTACTTGAATGATAGACTGCAGCAAGTTCAAATAAACTATGTGAGTTCCTTGGGCTTAAAAGTCAAAATGGGTGTACCGCAGGGCCCAATATTGGGTCCATTCCTCTTTTTAGTATATATAAATGATTTACTTTATTTACTAAAAAACCGACCTTAAATGGTGTATTTGCTGATGATACATCAGTGATTTTTAAAGTTAAGAGACGGGCACAGGAGCTTGACGACGTAAATAATGCTTTAGTTAAGGTCCATAATTGGTTTACTGTAAATAATTTGGTATTAAATGGAATGAAAACTAAATGCATAAGATTTGCGTTACCGAATGTTAGAAGTAGTGAATGTCATGTTGTATTGAATAAGGAGATACTAGAATTCGTCGAACAGACGGTTTTCCTGGCGATCACGCTTGACTCAAAGCTACAGTGGGGTCTTCATTTAACATCACTTGCAGGGCGGCTAAGTTCTGCCGCATACGGTGTTTGGAAGATACGCCAATTAACAGGTGTGGATATCGCGAGACTGGTCTATTTTAGTTACTTTCATAGCATCATGTCATACGGTATCTTGCTATGGGGACGGGCTGCGGATATTGAGTCGATCTTTATTCTGCAAAAGAGGGTTGTCAGAGCCACCTATAACCTCCGCAGACGCGAATCTCTAAGGGATCTGTTCAAAACAATTAACATCATGACGGTACCTTGTCAATATCTATGAAAACATTATGTATGTTCGGAAAAATCTACATCTTTTTAGTAAGATGAGTGATAGGCACAATTTTAACACTAGAAACAGGAACAAATTAGATCAACCACGTTTCAGATTGTCTAAAGTGCACACTTCTTTTATGGGGTACTGTGTAAAATGTTATAATAAAATACCAGTCGATATTCTTGAACTAAATGAAAAGAAATTTAAATCATGCATTAAACGCACACTATATAGACAAACATATTATTATAAGTTAGATGATTACATCGTAGATAAAAATGCTTGGCATAATGCTGGTCCTGCTCCACAGCCACCTGGGCATACTAGTTAAAATTTTATTATTGAAAGAGAAGCTTCCTTTTTTATTATTTCTGACATTTCGAACACTTTTGTTCATAATATTATAATTTTTGTGACATTACGAATGTTTTATTTTTGCTGGACCAAGTGTTAGTTACTATATACGTCAACATATGTTAAATGTTTTTTCTTTCTTTTAGGAAATCAAATTTTATTAATATCTCAAATAGATTCTCAGTTCGGCCGCTTACGCCGTCAGAAAAGTAAGACAATACACTGACGTTGATACAGCTCGGTTAGTCTATTTTAGTTATTTTCATAGCGTTATGTCCTACGGCATTCTGCTGTGGGGTAAAGCGGCTGACATTCAAAATATTTTTGTTCTTCAAAAACGAGCTGTTCGTGCAATTTACCAACTAGGTGCTAGAGTTTCTCTGAGAGAATTTTTTAAAGATATTGGTATTCTCACGGTGGCATCACAATTCATCTTCGCCAACATCTTATATATTATGCAAAATATACACTTATACACTAAAAACAGTGACATTCACACCGTAAATACTAGAAATAAGGACAAACTACGTGCTCCCTTTCACCGGCTTCATAGGGTTCATAACTCATTTGCTGGGCTTGGTATAACCTTCTATAACAAGCTTCCCTCTTCTTTGCTAGATTTACATTTTAATGCGTTTAAAGCGAAAGTAAAATCAAATCTTTGTTCGAAGGCATACTATTCTATCAACGACTACTTAAACGATAAGAATTGTTGGTCGCTGTGATTAACTCAAGACAACGTTTATGTTCTTTCACCAGAATTAGCTTAACTACTGACAGGTCATATGAATTACTTCATATCATTGTTTATTTAACTTGACTGCATAAACCATTTATTTTTTATTTATTAATTTTCATTTATCGTTGAATGATGGTTATATGCTATTATTGTATAGAATCAAGTTCTTCCAACATAACAGACAGCTGTGCTGCTGGGGAGTTTGTTGCGCCACTTCTTCTTCCCAGCTAAAGCACTAGGAAGTGGTGAAGGGCGGGCTTTTTTGGGGGGACTGTCTTATGTAATTTTGACATTCAAAAAGTGCTGACACTCAGCCTAGTTTGAATAAATGACTTTTTGATTTTGATTTTTGATTTTGATTGCAAACTATAGTTTTGTATAATTAAGAAGCATTTTGTTTAAATTTTGTAAATGTGAGCACCATACATCTGTTTATTGTGTTGTTATGATGTACGTTGACTTGAAAAAGCTTGGCAGTTGAGAGTATGTCATGCTCACATAAATGTCTCACTGATCTTTTACTAAAATGACAATGGGATCGTGTTGGAATGACGATTTTTTTTAAATAGCAGACTTGGGCCCCAGACAACTGAAGGTTGAAAAAAGGTTGAATATAATTTAATTGCACATTCGAAAAGTAAATAAATCTAGTAACATTATGTAATAAATAACATGTTAATTTTCCTCGTTCATAATATTTATAGTTGTGCGCGTAATCACAAATGCTACAAAACATTTTGCTGATACGAATTTACCAGGCACTTTCTATGAACATTTTAGTAAAGTTAAAATAAATAAAACCGCTGTCTAATGATGATATTTTTGAACACGTACGCAGTAAACACTATTCGTACAACAGTTTTCATTTAAAAAAAAGCGTTTATCTTTCCTGAGTACATATTCTGTGTGGCTCTGCTAGAGATTGTGCTCTTCAGCAGCGCCACAATCAATGTCTATTTTATCATTACCTAATGCACGTACAGCGATAACGGTATACGTTAATTATGTACTTTTGACGTACATCATTTTAAGATATAATTAATCGATGTCTAAAATGGTGGCTCTGCGGCAGAGCATGACACGGTTGAACAGGTACTTGGTATCCCGGTAGTACTTTCCCACGGGATAATTTCCAACCTCCACGCGGGCGAAGCCTCTGGCAAAAGCTAGTCATAGTCATCAAATAGTAGTAAGTATAACAATATCTATAAAAGGAAGCATAAAAATATTCGTTGTTGGGAATCAAACATTCAAAGCAGTCGTTGAACCGCTAAGATATTTGCTTTGCTGAAAATTGACTAAAACAGCCGCTCTTATAATATTATTATTGACTGCATAGACGTCTGTTACGTTATTGTATACATGTCCTGCCTCTGAGAGATGTCGAACAGAATATACAGAGCTTCCAGCAGGCTTAGCATAACGCTTTCTATTACTAGGGGAGAGCGGGGCTGGTAGTTCCCGGGGTAAGTTGTTCCGACAGCAATAACTTTGTAAGGAAAAGAGATAGCAATACATGTCAAATGCGCCGATAAAGCGTCAGGTGACGCGCCACGCCGGCAGCCATTTCAGTTACTCCGGCGACGGCGGTTGAGTGGCTGTGTGCACGTAGCTGTCAAACATTACGTAAGTACATTTTTTCGTGTTTTAACAATTTGGTCTATCTCTGATTAATATGGACCGATTCATGCGTAACTTTCCTAAATTGTAGTGACATTAGTAAGGTATCTTATAGCTTACGTATTTTTAAATTGATTATATTAGTCCGCTAATATGTCAGTCTTCATAAATAAACGTAATTTGGGGCTATAAGTTCCTTCCTGAGGGGGCTGGCTGTTCCCCGGAACAACTTACCCCAATTGACCTTTAATCGTAACTAAAATTCTTATGACCATTTTTCTTTATAGGATGCGAAACTACAAACGTAAGATCTGTACCTATATCTGTGTCGTGATCTGTCTGTCTGACTGTCTGTGTGATCTGAGAGAGGTAAAACCTCCGAAACATTGTTGCGTCAAGCTGCAGATGCTGTCATCAAGGAGGGAAAACCTATTAAAACTGTGGCAAGAGAACTTGAAATTAGCCACATGACTTTACATCGATTTGTTACAAAATTAAGAGCTGGCAGGATTCCTGCCATAGGTTATAAACCCAGCTAGTGTTTACCTTGGAACAGGAAAAAGAGTTAGCGAATTACATTTTAAAGTGTTCCTCAATATACTTCGGTCTTCTGCCCGGAGAGGTGCGTAAACTCGCGTATGAATGTGCAGTAAAATTTTCTTTGGAAAACATTCCCCCCTCGTGGCACAAGAATCGAGAAACTGGAGCTGACTGGTTCACTGGATTTATGAAGAGGAACCCGGTTTTATCGATAAGAACCCCAGAAGCAACTAGTGTGGGACGTGCATCTGCATTTAACAGACATAATGTAAATGAATTTTTCACTAAGCTCGGTGAAATTCTATTAAAACATAAATTGACACCATCAAGAATTTGGAGCCTGGACGAGACTGAAGTAACGACTGTGTTGAAGCTAAGAAAGACGGCTATTTTAACTGATACACCAGAAAAAAATGCGTTGGCTGAAGAACAGGCAAAGAAGAAGACAAAAATGAATTTAGACATTGCAAAGAAGGGAAAAGGGAAAAATAACTATAACAGTAAAGGAAAAGGTAAAGGCAAAGGGAAAGGGAAAGAAAAATCTCAAGAAAAAGCTAAACGAAGAGTATTACAAGAAAGCGAGAGTGACAGCGATAACGATCTGGATTGGTACTGCATAATTTGTTGTGATTCTTATTCAAATTCTCGTCCAAGAGAACAGTGGATAGAATGTACCATCTGTAAAAATTGGGCTCATACCAAATGTTTAGATAAAGGTGATGAAGTCACTTATGTGTGTCCCAACTGTGAGTCAGATGAAGAAATGGGTGATGAATAAGATTACTGATAAATAAGAACGGAGGTTACCAAAGTTAATTACGCCTGATTAAAGTAAGACTGATGACTAATCTTAATTATAATATCTAATTTATAAAATTCTCGTGTCACAGTTTTCGTTGCCATACTCCTCCGAAACGGCTTGACCGATTTTGATGAAATTTTTTTTGCTTATCCGGTATCTATGAGAATCGGCCAACATCTATTTTTCATCCCCCTAAATGTTAGGGGTAGTCCACCCCTAAATAATTTATAAGGCAAAACAACGTTTGCTGGGTCAGCTAGTAAATAAATAAAAATAAGTTTATCTGGAGGTTCCCAGCTATGAGTCAGATGAAGAAATGAGTGATGAATAAGATTGCTGATAAATAAGAACGAAGATTGCCAAAGATAATTCGCGCCTGATTAAAGTAAGACTGATGACTAATCTTAATTATAATTTAACTAAATAATAAAGTTTATCTGGACTACAATTGTTCTGTAGGCAATTTAAAAAAAAGTTTAATTGTGCATAGAATAAACATTACATGCATACATTTATAGAAATAGTTGTTTTATTTAAGAAAACCTATGTTATTCTGACAATATAAATTGTGATAATCGAAGCGGAACAATTTGCCTCGAAGGTGGAACAACTCGCCCCAAAGCGGGGCTGAATGTTCCGATCCGAAATTTGACAAACATTTGCTTCTGTAAAAAAAATGTATAGATATTAGTAGAAGTTCTTTTAATATTACAAAAAAACGATAAACATCCGTTCAATATTTGCATATTTTGACATTAAAATCCGTCATTTTCATAATAAAATTTCATGTTATTTGAAAATCGGAACTTCCAACCCCGCTCTCCCCTACTCCACTGTAGAACAGAAATCGCTTGCCTAGATTTCACGGTAAAAAACTGACAACTGTCTATACGGAAACGTCATTTTTGTCTACTCTTCCGACGACTAAACGCTTGTCTACGGTTCTCGTGGTAAACCAGTAGGAGGCAATAAAAATATTCGAGCGCGTAAGCAAACTACGACGTGCCGCTCTCGAGAAATCGTGGTGAAAATAACCGAGTTCGGCTGAATTTCGTATTCGGTTCAAAACACGTTCGGCTCATCCCTAGAACATTAATTAACAATGAGGTGTGACAAAGCTGTTGTTGGTTACCACGAAATCCACACCCCAGTATCGGTTTAAATTCATAATCGTAAAAAATAATATAATCTTATAATGTTCTAGAAAATTCATGATTCCATATCATCGATTACACCAGATGGCCCGTATTGGTTAATCATAAACAAGTAATCATCGGTAGGGGCGTACAGTAATACGCCCCCTTTGATAATACAAGTTATAATGGCTCTCGAAACACCAGTGCCAACCTCAGTGCGAACACAACCATCTACCTAGACACATGGATCATGTCCAGCACACTCGGAAAATGCCTCTTCCTGCTAGGCGTACTTTGTTTTGTTCCTCTTGATTGTGAAATCTACCAGGACCGTCCAAAAATCAAGACTTCCGGAGGTGATCTAATTCTAGAACCAGCTTTTGATAAAAATATATATCTACGCCCCAATGGACCGAAATCGAGCATCTTTGTTGGTGATATTAACGTACTCCAACCAAACATCCCGAGTGAGGGAACGCAGTACCAGCCTTCGAATAATGAAAACACCAACAACAACATAAATGGTATATTAGAAAGACTTGAGAGACTAGAGAACAAGGCTTCTACGCTTCCGAATGACTTTCTGTTCAATATATCAATGCTTTGGCGAAAAGTTAACAATATTCACAGGAAAGTGCTAAATCTACAAGTTCAATTAAATAATAGAGGAAAAGACGAATGTCAATCTCATCCGTGCGAGCATGGTGGAACTTGCCTCAACTTAGTAAATGGCTACCACTGTCTTTGCCCTTCAAATTGGGAAGGCAGAAATTGTGACATCGATGTAAACGAATGCCGGAATTTTGCTGGAACGGACCTTGGGTGTCAAAATGGAGCAACGTGCATCAACAGACCAGGCTCTTATGAGTGTTTGTGCAGATCTGGCTGGTTTGGCTTACATTGCACAAAGAAAGAAAAGGATTGTACCAGTGGTAACTTTGAAATGTGTGGCCATGGTACCTGTGTACAAGTACCTTCAGGAGTGGGCGTTCAATGCTTTTGCAACCAGGGATGGACAACGAATGGTACCGGTATCGCTTGCTTAACCGATATCAACGAATGTGAATCATATGAAGGTCCTAGATGTTCCGTGAATCCCAAAGTTGAATGTATCAATCTGCCAGGCTCATTCCGATGTGGACAGTGTCCTTCTGGTTACGAAGGCGATGGTCACACCTGTTATGATATTGACGAATGCACGACTATTCCCAACGGAGGCTGCAGTCCTTTAGTGACATGTCACAACACCATCGGCTCCCGCATATGTGGCACCTGTCCACCTGGCTACCAAGGTGACGGAGTTACGTGCTCATGGAGAGGTACGTGCAACATCGGTCATGGCGGGTGCCACCCGTCTGCGCAGTGTATAGAAAGCGCATCACCAACTGGCCAATCAGCACAATGTATATGCCCCGACGGTATGGAAGGCGATGGAGTAGGAATCAGTGGCTGTTACGTTGCAACAGGCGGGGGCAACTACACTGATGGCTGTGAAATCAATCCATGTGGCATCCACGGACAATGCCACTCCCTTCGAACCGGCTACACCTGTATCTGTTTCAAGGGCTACGGCGGCGCTCACTGTGAAATGCCCACCGCCGTTTGCGGAGTGAATCCTTGCCACAACGGAGGAATCTGTAGACCAGACGACAGTGCAATTGGAGGCTTCCGTTGTGAGTGCGCGGCACAGTTCTCGGGCGCCTTGTGTCAGGTAAGGACGAAGTCGTGTGGTGGTGTTCTAGATAACGAAGAAGGCAGCATTGTTTATCCTTTGACTAATACGACGTACAATCACAATTCTCAATGCGCTTGGGTGGTACACACAGCCCCCGATAAAGTAATTAATGTTACGTTCAGTAAATTTAATTTAGAACTAAGTCCCGAATGTATATACGATTTCCTACAAATTCACGATGGTCGAAAATCTTCTAGTCAACTTATAGGAAGATTTTGTGGTAATAATTATCCTAAAGGCGGTAACATTGTATCAAGTCATAACAATTTATATTTCTGGTTCCATTCAGACAAAACAGTAGCTAAAGACGGGTTTGCACTACACTGGTCTAGTATAAACCCAGTGTGCGGGGGTGAGGTGGACGCCTCCACGCACGGTCACATCAGCTCCCCTGGCTCTCCCGGCCCGTACCCTCCTAATCGCGATTGCTATTGGCGCTTAACGACCACTCTGGGTAAAAGGATTAACTTACATTTCTTTGCTCTCGATATTGAATCACATTCAAACTGTAGTTTCGACTATTTAGCAATTTATGACGGTGAACATATGACGGATCCGCTCATCAACAGGTACTGTAACACGACACAGCCCGCGCCCGTGCAGTCGGCAGGCTCAGATATGTTGATACACTTTCATTCAGACGCTTACGGTGCGGGACATGGATTCCAAATTGCTTACGCGCCTGTCGAAGGCATTCCTGGCTGTGGAGGTTACTACACTGCCGATAAGGGGGAACTTGTTTCTCCTACTTATAATGGGCTTTACCTAAGTAATCTATTATGCGAGTATAAAATTAGAACTAGCTTAGATACCAAGATAAAAATCGAATTCAAATTATTCAAACTGGAACGGTCTGTTAGATGTCGTTATGATTATTTAAAAATTTATGACGGTCCATCTCCCGATTCACGACTCGTTGGTAAATTTTGTGGAACCACTTTTCCTAAATCGTATATATCATCCTCGAATGAACTATATTTTAAATTTAAAACTGACAGAAGTATGCCTGCCGATGGTTTTCGAATCACATACGAAGCCATATGCGAGAAAACAATCGAAGGTGATAGTGGAATTATAAAATCACCCGGTTATCCGTTCAGTTATCCAGCAAACAAAGTGTGTGTTTATATCATCAAAACAGTTCCCGGCAAAGCAATTCAATTAACGTTTCAAGATTTTGATATTGAAGATAGTCGGTACTACGACTGCAGGTACGATAACGTCGAGGTCCGGGACGGCCACGACCAAAACTCTACTTTACTAGGCAGATATTGCGGAGGTGCCGCGCACACGCCGCCCGTTCAAACATCCACTCTTAATTATATGTACTTAAGATTCACATCAGATTTAAGTCTGTCGGGCACGGGATTTTATGCCAACTATACTACTATTGACACAGAGTGTGGTGGTATTCACAGAGATATCACCGGATTAATAAATTATCCGTCCGGAGATGCGACTTCTTACAAAAACTATCAGACCTGCAAATGGATACTAATCGCTCCTGAAGGAATGCACATAAAGTTAACATGGAACAGGTTTGACATTGAGAACATGCCCAGTTGTGACAGCGATTACCTGGAGCTGCTGGAGATAGACGATAACAATGAAAATAATGTGTTGGGAAAATTCTGTGGTACTCACGCGCCTCCTGCCTTGACCACGTCCACTAACCGGCTCATGTTAAAGTTTGAGTCTGATGGCAGTATTCGTTCTTCTGGTTTTTCTGTATCGTATACATTTCTGGATGAAAAATCTCATTGTGGCGGAGCATATATAAAAACTCATGGCTTCATTTACTCTCCCGGCTGGCCTCAGTCGTACGGCCCTAATCGCGACTGCACATGGACAATCACGGTGCCGGTTGGCCAACAGATCATGCTAAATATTTCACAGTTTAATCTTGAACGACCTATACGAGACAAATGTAACCTTGGTGACTTTTTAGAAATAAGAAATGGTGGCACCGAAAAATCACCATTGATTGGCCAGTATTGTGGGATGTTCCAATCAAAACGAATCGTATCATTATCTAATGCTATACATCTCCATTTTCATTCTGACTTCTATTTAACCGGGACTGGGTTCAAAATTGAATGGGATGGTACAATAACAGGATGTGGAGGCACACTGACGAGCCCGTCTGGCTCTGTATCATCGCCGAATTATCCAAATGATTACAACGAAAACGCCGAATGTTTCTATAGAATAGTTGTCAGCGAAGGTTCGCGGATCCGTATTACATTCACAGAGCTTGATCTTGAAAGAACTCCTGATTGTAGAGACGATTATGTTGAAATTTTTGACGGTCGTGACACGAGTTCCTCGATATTAGGAAAACATTGTTACATGTCACCGGAGCTAGCTAGCATCGAAACATCAACGAATCATGCGTATATTAAATTCAGATCTGATTTATACCAGGGCGGTAAAGGATTTCTGTTTAATTATCAAACAATATGTCAAAACAATTTAACCGGAAGATACGGAGTAATTGAGAGTCCAGGTTATCCAAGTAATTACCCGTTGAATTTAAATTGTAAATGGACCATCACAGTTCCCAAAGGAAATAAAATTAATGTGACCTTTACACACTTTGATGTTTACAAAACCCACCGATTTTATCGTAATTGGATGAGATCTCGGCAAAATATATACAACGAGGATTGCCGTCTAGATTACTTGCAAACAAAAGAGTTATCCCATCTAAATTATTCTAGTAAAATCTGTGGCAGTACAATTCCACCTCCAATAAGTACAAAGAGTAATACGTTGCAAATAAAATTTTCCTCCGGTATTTATATGCCCCGCACGGGGTTTCGTTTAGAATGGATCAGTTATGGTTGTGGGGGACATATTAAAAAACCCGCAGGCTCTATAATCCTTGACAAAAGTAAAACTAACGACCAGGAACTTGATTGCGAGTGGCTGGTAGAAACACAAGTAGGTAAGAGTATCACAATTTCATTTACAGACGTTTACATGACAGATACCGCTAATTGTTCTACTGATGCTATTGAAATATATAACGGTCAAAATACAATGGCTCCACTTCTTACAAAAATTTGCAATCGACAATTCGTGTCTGTGCAATCTGATAGCAATTTCATGTTGGTGCGTTTGTCCAAACGGTCAACGCTCAGGGATGTTCACTTCTCATCACAATTTCAATCTGTCAATTCGAAATGTGGAGGTGCTATGAATTCAAAATCTGGACAAATATACTCTAAGAACTACCCAAAGAATTACGACAATAATTTGGATTGTTTTTGGTATATTTCCGTCCCTGCATATCATCGTGTTGAACTTAACTTCATAGAAATCGATCTTTATTCCACTTTTGAATTAGATGACGGGGAACATGTCTGTGGAGACTCGATTCAAATTTACGATTATGGTAAAAATTATAGACCTTCCTCAAATTACACGTACCGTATATGCCCAAATTCAAATCAAACACAATTTGTTAGCAAATACAGTAGCATAGCTGTGCAATTCAAAACCGATGCCTATGGAACGGCCAAAGGTTTCAAAGCGAACTTTACTGTCACGTGTGGTGCTATTATAAGTGCTGCGCATGAGGGTATCATACAAAGCGATGACTTTGTTCAACATACCAACAAAAGCTGTATTTGGACCATTCTTACGGATTCGCCCGATCAAAAAATATACTTAACATTAACTCTAATGTCGTTGCCAAAAGATAGTAATATAGTCACAAATAGAACATGCCCCTCCTCTTTCCTTCGAATTCTCGACGGAGATGACAGTAATGCTCCGCTAATCGGAGAATATTGTGGACGCAAAGTTCCACCTATGATTGTCAGCCGCGGCAGTGCCTTGACGATAGAGTTCGGCAGTTACACCGGTAGAACGACTGGAATATTCGCAGCTCATTATTCACCACTTAGTAACGCCTGCGGGGGTGCCTTAACTTCAGAAGAAGGAACCATCGCGTCTCCAAACTACCCTGGCCCGTATCCTGTAAACACTGATTGCGAATGGCTACTCAAATCATCCCCTGGAAACACTGCATACGTGCAATTCGAGAAATTTGACTTAGAATTTTCCGAAGGGTGTAACGACGACTACGTAGAAGTTCGCGAAAATAACGGTGCAGGTCGGTTATTGGGTGTATATTGTAGTAGTGAAACTCCTAGCAATCATAGCACAGCGTCTCAAATATACGTTAAGTTCCACAGTAGTTCAAAAACCAGTGGTCGAGGTTTTCTCTTACATTACGGATTCCAACGTGAGAATGATATTACGGGAGATGGTGGCGAGGTATCTTCACCATTGTATCCCACTCGATATTTAGGATCTGGCGAATATAGTTGGCGCGTGCTTGTTACCGATTCAGATACTATATCCATTACACTTGACGTTTTGGAAATTTATTCACACAGCGAGATAAACTATAACAAATTAACTGTTTATGATGGATATGATTCAACGGCTCCAATTTTAGAAGAATTAAATGGAGTTCTGGTTGAAGCAAAAGTCATTCAGAGCTCCTCCAGTGTAGTTTACATGACCCTTACAACGGATGAATCAAATACGGGTTCCATGTTTCATATGAGTTGGACAAAAGCTTCTAGAAATTTTGAACCTGAAAATGGAGATGTAATTAACTGTGGTTCAAATGAGATTGTGACAGTTTTGCCAGAAAACGGTACGATTACTTTCACGTCACCGAATTATCCAAAGGATTATTCAGATAATTTAAATTGTGAATGGGTTTACAAATCACAAATGGGAAGACATTTAAGTTTAAAATTTGTGGATTTTAATATCGAAGAAATCCACTCTTGTTATGCAGATTCTGTTTCTATTTATTCTTCTAACACTCCTGGAAATTGGAAACCTGTCATTGAAAATATATGTACTACAGAATCAACCAAAACAGTCTTTAACTCTACCACTTACATGAAAATTAAATTCAAGACAGATTCATCCATTAATAGGAAAGGATTTCTTGCTCAAGTCAAGTCTACGTGCGGAGGGCTCATGACTGCTTTGTCCGGTGAAGTCGGTCCAACTTGGTGGGATGTACATTCGGAATATCGGTATTTCTCCAAAATTAAATGCAACTGGGTGGTCAAAGTGCGCCCCGGCAGGACTATCAAATTAGCATTAAATCATTTTAATATTACAAATAAAAATGACGATTGCACTACATATGTTGTTTTGCGGAATGGTGATTCTGAGGAAGCGCCCCTTTTGGCAAGTGGAAAGTATTGCGGTTACGATCAAGAAAACAAAGCAGATATAGTTACTTCTAGTAATACTTTATTCATAAGTTACACAAAGGGATCATTCATTTATCAAAGTTTTGTAGTTAATTACGAAGAGCAAAATTACGAATGTGGTTCAACATCATCTCTTACTTCTGATCACAATTGGGAAATAATAAATTCACCAAATTATCCCTTAGTGCCAGTTCCGTATTCCGAATGTGAGTGGGTGTTTACCGGCCCACCTGGAGAAATTATAAGATTAGATTTTATTGATAGATTTGACTTGAATCCTGTGGATGATTGCGCAACTGAAGCCGTCGAAGTACGATTCGGATCATCGACATATTCTCCTTTACACGGCCAATATTGTGGCAATGATAGACCTGGAACTATTAAGAGTACAGGCAATACAATGTATGTTAAATACATAACTCAGTTGGCAGAACCGCGAAATGGTTTCAAAGCCAACGTGTCCATCGATACGTGTGGAGGAACCATTGTCACCAATGCCGGCGAACTGACATCGCCGGGGTACCCACGCATGCAAGTGCTCCCTTACGGGACAGTCTGTGAGTGGCACATTATCGGACCTCCAAGACACGTTTTTCGAATTAAACCCGATGATATTGAGTTACCGGATTCTGAGTTATCTTGTGGAACGAAAATAACAATTGAAGAAACTGTGCTTGCCAGTAACACTATCACCGTACTAAAAAGCTTATGTAATGATGATGATCACTCCCTTGAGCCGATTGAAACTTCAAGAAACGAGTTTAGTATTAAACTTTATATCGGTAAGCCGGATGCATGGGATCAAATATCGGTAAATAGAGGATTTCGAATCAGCTATAATTCTTCCCGACCTTCGTGTGGTGGCGTAATGACGGCTTCAGATGGTTATTTGACGTCTCCAAGTTATCCTCAAGAAACCACATTAAGGTACTGCCAATGGATAATAACCGTACCAAATAAGTCTCGAAGAGTGCGTTTAGAGATTATAGACATGGACGCAGAAAAGCACAGAATCGGTATTTTTAATGACCTTGGCTTTCGCACTCTTATACAATCAATTCCTAGCGACGATTATATTCCTAGGACAAACGTTTTTGAGTCTTCTGGAAACGTATTGTCACTTTATGTATGGCTCAACCGAACGTCTCCCTCGCATCGCTTCAAAGCTAGGTTTAGCTCTGACGAACAAGCACTATGCGGCGGAGATCTATCCGATTTGAACCAGGTTCTCATATCGCCGGTCTTAAACCAATCTTACGCTTGTAATTGGCATTATAATAGTCAAGTTAACACAAATAATGATTATAATGCTCTTATAACGAATCTTACTTACAATTCTATATTTTTAACAGCCAAGATAAATTCGTCAATACCCAAAAGCAGAACACGTTGTAAATTCTTTGATCCTCATGTCGTTATAAGGTCAGCTATTAAAAGTAGGTTTTCTCTGGATATTTGTGGGAACAGTGAAAAATCATACAGAATTCCATCGCCAATAATTGATATAACTGCAACAAAAAGTAAATTGAGTTCGTTTTACTTCCATTTAGAATGGAAACCTCAACCATGTGGTGGTGTTATTCAAGTAGGAGAGAATCCTGTCAATATTTTAAACTTACCTGATTCCTATAATGATACCATAGATTGTGCTTGGATTCTTACTGGTCCGACTAATAGAGTTGAAATTAAAATAGAAGGGCATTTTGCGTTAAATTGTGACGACGAGTATTTAAAAATAAGTTCAAACACAAGGCAAAACTCACCTGTAATTGGTGATTATTGTAAAGAAAAGCTTTTAGACAGCCCATTAGTAACACATTTTAGTAACATGTACATTCAGTATCACTCCAATGTGAAAAACAATACAAATATGAAGCTTACGGTAAGAGCTATTACTGACCAATGTGGTGGATATCTTACTTCATATCAAACCACATTTGCCTCCCCAAATTATCCTAAAAATTATTCGCCTAACCAGGAATGCTCCTGGGAAATAAGGGCTGGTCTAGGATTCAGAGTATCTCTGAAATTTGTAGAACGATTTTTTGTTGAGGATACAACGAATTGCACTAAAGATGCTGTCATCATTTATGACTGGAAAGACGACGTTTACACGGAGATAGCAAGGGTATGTGGACGAAACACACCACCAATATATAATTCAACTTTTAATCGCATGAAAGTTGTCTTACGTACAGATGCTGATAAAAATCTCGATGGATTCAAAGCTGAATGGGATTCTATATGCGGTGGGAATTATGTAGCAACTCTTAAAGAACAATTTTTATATAGTCCAGGTTTTCCATATCGTTACCGACCACGTATGAGTTGTCAGTATGAAATATCTGCTCCAAACAACAAAGTTGTTCTCAAGTTCCTTGATTTTGAACTAGAAGGCTTTACTCCTGCCTGTTTGTCGGATAATTTAACAGTGTCAGGTCAGTCAGATTATAACTATCTTTACGAAGTTTACTGTGGCGACAAAATTCCTCCCATCACAACTCAGACTGAAAAAGTATCATTAACATTTATGAGCGATAAATATATACAGGGGAAAGGATTTAAAATTGCTTATTTTATATATTCATGTGGAGGCAGAGTAAACGAGAGTGCTGTACTAACATCATCGCTTTCTGAATATTACGAAGACAATATGAACTGCACGTGGTTCATTGAAGCGCCACCTACTAAGATAGTTGTACTTAAATTCCTTTATATTGATTTGGAAAGCCAAACAGATTGTGGTAATGATTATATCGCAGTGTATGATGGACTCAAAATTGATGCTGAAATGCGTTTAGCGCTATTGTGTGGTAATATCAACTCAACGACAACACTTAGAAGCAAAGGGACCACAGCGTTGTTACAGTTTGTATCAGACGCTAGTGTAAACCTTAAAGGCTTTAAAGTTCAAGTTTACTTTAGCTATTCTGAAGCAGCAAAATGTGGTGGACTTGTTAATTTAACAACCGCTTCATCGCAAGCTCTGAAATCTCCTTTCATGGGTCATACGGTCTACGAAGAATTCTTAGATTGTCATTGGTCAGTAATATCACCAACTGACACAGTTATTAAAATCGAATTCACCTCGTTCCACGTTGCCCCTTGCCAAAATGTCAACCAGACTGCTATAGGGTACAGTAAATGCGATTGCGACTTAGTTGAAATAAGGGATGGCTTAAATCCCAATGCCTTAGTAATAGGAACCTATTGTGGTCACAGCCTCCCACCGCAATTAATTTCATCTGGAAATGTGATGAGCGTCAGACTGTCCACGGATGGCGAAATAGGAAGTCAAGGCTTTGTGTCCACATTAACAGCTCAGCCAGCAGCATGTGGAACTTCCATTATTTCAGTGAGCAATACGCCACAACGTTTTAAATCTCCCGGTTATGAAACAGGCTCCATTCCTCGGGGACTTCATTGCGTATATCGCTTGGATGTTAGTGAGGCTCCATACACTTTACTACGTATCACTGTTAAAGATTTAGACATACAGCTCCCCGTCACTGACAGTACAGGCGTCAAGCGCTGCAATAAAGACAAGCTACTGATATCCAGCAATCCAGGCTTTCAAAATAATACGCTCGGAAAAGATTTTATCTTGACCCAACGGACGGATGACTTCTTTAGCCGTAATTCCTTTTATGAGAACTCTTTGCGCTTACCTAATTCGTTTGAGCTATGCGGGCGTAAGGAGCCTACGGACTTTTATGTTTATGGAACTACGTCTATAAACTTGATCACATCACCAGACTCAGATTCTAATGTATACAAAGGTATGGAAATAGAAGCAGTGTTCACAGGATTCTGTGGCAGAAATTATACGGAGCCTCACGGACGAGTTCAAGCTATTTATGTAAATGACTTTGATAATAACCCCAACCATGACTGTTATACGCTGATCACTGCTCCAGTTAACTATACGATATCCGCGTATTTCTTGAACGCCGTCCCAAGTTACTGGAACGCAGAGTGTTATCTTGAAATTCTTGATGGTAATAACGTTAGTGCGCCAAGACTTAACAAGATTCTCACAGAATATGAAAATAATAACCCTGTCTTCTCCACAGGTAGATATTTGTTATTGCACAATCATGAAAATGCTGGTGATCGTGTCATGTTCGATTTGGTTTACGTGATATCTGATAAAGGTCGTGGGTGCGGTGGGAAACTGCAAAGTGCGGTGGGTAAAGTCACCAGTCCCCTGTACCCCAACGTTTACAGGCAGGTATCAAGCTGCGAGTGGGAGCTTGAGACTCTCTTAGGAACACGGTTATTGCTACATTTCCCTACGTTCGACTTGGGTGTTTCCTGCGATCAGAATTATGTGCAACTGGTGGACAGTAAGGGTGTAGTAGTGCGAACGTTCTGTGAGGACGTACCTGCCGACTACACGAGTGAGGATAACTTTGTGAAGATAGTGTTTGTAACCACCATGAATAATGGCGGCACGGGGTGGGTTGCTGAATTTATTGGAATTCTTTAGGGTTAGACTGCCTCTCAAGAATTTTCCTGTCCTTTGGAGCGGGGTGGAGTGGACGGACGAACAGCAAATTTAACCAAAAGAATTCCACGAAATTTAGATAAGTTTTTTTTTGCAAAAGGTATTCTAATGGTTTAATAATTAATTAGAATTACACATGTAGCTATGCTTAGATACTTCTTGAGGAGCTCCACCTTCGGACACCATGATATAAGTATCCTGTTACACGTTAGCAATTGTCTGACCAGAGTTGCCGGTTTTTGCCCAAAAACTGGCAGTGCTCCCAGTCTTATGACCACGCTAGCGAGGTGGTGGAGCACTTTGATGATAAGAGCCTTCTTGTAATGTTTAATGTTTCTTACACATTAAGGTTTTATTGTAAATCATAACGTAGGGTTACCTGGTGAGACTATGAGCATATGGCGCTTTGTTGTGAACGTTTTTAGCAGTTTTCGATTATCTTGGCTGTTGTTTAGGTACTTACATAAGCAATTAAATATTACGCCATGGTACATAGCAACCTCTTATGTTATAAGTTATTTGTAAAGTGTATTGTTGTTTTAGTTTTTTGTAGTAAAATTGTGACACATAATTGTTAGACTTTGTTAAAATTACAGTCGTAAGAATAAATAGTAAATAAAAATAGTTTTAGAATACCGCCTTAAACTAATTTGAAGAGCTTTTTTCACCCGTTTCTTTAGTACCTACTTACTTTTTTTTATCTATAATATATAAAGTGTTCTATTCTTGTAAAATAATTCAAATTAACATTGAACCTCAATGCAAATTAATTAAATTAAACAAAGGAAATTACAAGTGTTTTATTACCTTTAATGCCTTCTAACCGAATATTGCATAACAAATCTGTTCGAGTAAATAGATTTTCCAGAAAACACAGACAGGTACGTATTTTTTTCATTGGTTCAGTGTGACTGATCATCCTGGTTTCTAAATCCACAGCTATTTATATTCACAACCGCTTGCCGGTTAAGAGCGTTCATCCGGCGCAGGCAGGGAACGTCGCATTTCAAGTGGTCTTTCGTGATTATCTTATTTAAGTTAAAGTACTATTTTTTTTTCAGCCAAGCACTAGATTCTTGGTATTTATAATTATGTTTAACATTTACTCTTAAATAAAACAGAAAATCGCATGTATATTTGATTACTGGAAGAGTAACTATAAAACTAAATTAAGTTATCTAAGGGCTGATTTTTCAATAGTCAGATCGATTCAATTATCTGTAGAATAAATCTGACAGTTTGGCATATTTTTTATACAAAATCTGTGAACCCGACATATTCATTCCTTCAGAAAATTTAAAATTTTAAAAACCCCGCTAATGAAAAAGTTATCCTTGCTACAATAGCGTATTGATAGTATTATAGATAGAAGCAGCCACACCTTTTAAACAAAATCGATCAAATTATTCATAGCACTTTAACATCCATTTTAAATGTGGCTTTGGACGACCGCTCGTGGCTGCAAGCCACACTGCCAATCCGTTTTGGTGGGCTCGGTGTCCGCAAAGTTTCTAGTGTAAGCTTACCGGCGTTCCTGTGCTCGATCCACAGCACCGAAAAGTTAACCACAGAAATCTTAGCCCCGTCTCAGGTTGACTCTGAAGTGCCGTGTTTAATCGATGCACTGAAAGCCCGGAAGGTGGCTTGTCCGAATACGGTTCAGCCCGTGAACCCATCTTCCCAGAGACAGTGGGATGAGCCGCTCTGCAGGTTGGTACGAAATAATCTAATTAATACGTCCACCAATACTGCTGAGCGCGCCCGCCAACAGGCTGTGGGAGAATGGGAGTCGGGCCTATGGCTTCAGGCGCTACCGTCACCTAACATAGGTACTATGCTGGGTGACTCTACCTTCCGGCTCGCTACAGGTCTGCGTCTGGGTACTCCTTGCGTTGCTCCACACTGAGAAAACTGACAATCATAAAAGAGGTGAATTCAGCTTAAAGTATGATGAATTCACTCAAAGGACGGAGCATAGTGATTCACCAAAAAGAACGATGATAATACTGATGTTGATGATAACAGTATTTAAGATGATGTGTCACCATGGATTTAGTTTTAGTTACCTACTATTTTTCGATGCCTTCCTCATATATCCAGTTATATCCTATTAGTTTTCCTACAATTTTTCGGTGACTTCCTCACATATTCAGTTATGTCATACAATTTTTCCAACTATTTTTCGGTGCCTTCCTTATATATCCAGTTATATCCTATTATTTTTCCTACTATTTTTCGGTGACTTCCTCACATATTCAGTTATGTCATACAATTTTTCCTACTATTTTTCGGTGCCTTCCTTATATATCCAGTTATATCCTATTATTTTTCCTACTATTTTTCGGTGACTTCCTCACATATTCAGTTATGTCATACAATTTTTCCTACTATTTTTCGGTGCCTTCCTCATATATCCAGTTATATCCTATTATTTTTCCTACTATTTTTCGGTGACTTCCTCACATATTCAGTTATGTCATACAATTTTTCCTACTATTTTTCGGTGCCTTCCTCATATATCCAGTTATATCCTATTATTTTTCCTACTATTTTTCGGTAACCTCCTCGTATTTTAGGTTAGGTCCTCTTACTTTTCCTACTATTTCCTCATATCTCTGGTTATAGCCTATTATCTTACGGAGGTCGCCCTCAATAGGAGGATTGTGTTTTTTAATAAACCAATTAATATCTCTATAATACACCAGTGATTAGTTGTAGTTCTACTCATTCTCCATCAGTAGGACTACAACTAAATACTGGTGGATTACACAGAAATTGTTTGGATTATTAGAAATCACAATCCTCCTATAATTGAGGGCGCCACTGGACTTACATGATCCCCTTATTTTTAAGTATCCAATATTGGTTCTTTCCTTTTAAATATTATTAGGTGTGAGCTCAACATTAAAAAAAACTGAAGAACCCTAAACTTGAACCTTAAAAAAATGGAGAGTAAGTAAAAAAAATAGAAAAAAGTACCTTGGCAAGAATGGTAAGAAGGTGAAAAGGGATGTATGTATAAATTAAACAGAAAATTGAATGGTATTTTTATTTCCATAGTATGAATGAATAATTATTATATACTCTAAACATTTATATTCAGTATAAAAGAAGACTGTTTTGTTTAGAAACATCCTCGCCTTAATGATTACAGTATCTATTTGTCGGTCATTATAAAGAATCATTATATACATTATGTTCAATAATTCTAGTTTTTACAAATTAAAATAAAGGTTGAGACGAGTAGAAATTTAATTTACAAAAAATAACAAACTTTACATTAATGTACCTATAACTAAAACATTTTTGCCCTTAAGGTGATTGCTTCAGGGTAGCCGTTTTTTGCAATTTGCAGGCCAGTGCTAGGTTGTATGTTAATTAAATGTTGCACGCGGGTGTAAGTACATAAGTTGTACTACATACGTCTTACACCCGCGTCTAACATTTCAATCAAAACCTAGCACTGGCCTGCAAATTGCAAAAAACGTAAGAAAATTTGAATTTCGCGGGCTACCCTGACGCTTTCACCTTAAAGCTGCATACAATAAATTGGTTATATTATTATAGTAAATATCTATTTTCAAGTAAAGTGCTACTATAAACACTCCGATGAGACTAATCTATCCCTCATACAAATACTTTACTTTAAAATCTATTACTAAAGGTGAACGCACACTTTTCAGAGCCGAAGGAGGCGAAAGAATCGAATTTTAGAATTACTTGTATGAAATCCTATGGAACCTCGCACACTTACCGAATCGGACGAATAAGGTCGTACGATTCGGTGCGGATAAGTGTGCGAAGTTACATTGGACTTCATTTAAGTAATTCTAAAATTTGATTCCTTCGCCTCCTTCGGCGGCAGTAGCATGAAATATTTTAAAAGTCACATCAACAGCCTCAGTTAGTGTTGTGAACTTGTAAAACGTATTGTCACATACTGTGAAGGAGACACCTGACTGGCGGCACCAAATTATAAATGGTTGGAGGCTAATAGCTAGGTTTTGAAGCTTTTGGCGACGCTCCTCAATTACCACTTGCACGTCTGCGTCATCATCCACGATGGTCACAAATCCATCCAATATCTCCGCTCGTGAAGCTTGCCAGTCTTTTCTAGATCGACGGGCAGGAGGAATATTAAAGAGACAGCCGAGTAGCAATATCGCTGCTATTAATTTTGTCTCCGGTTGTTCATCTGGAAAGAAAATAATAATAGTATATTTGACACAACACATCATCATTAACTGAGCAAATAGGGAAAAGTATCAGAACAAAATAAAATCTATCTATATAAGTAAAAATGAATTGCCGAAATGTGTGTCCGCCCGCCCGTTACTTCTGAACGACTGCACCATGTTAGATAATTTTTAAATTCTTTTTTGTCTATATATTTTATAACGGGTTCACCGACCCAGGGAGGTCGAGCACCTAGAACTATATAACAGAATCATTTCCTTACCGTCACAAATTGCCAATGTATCAGCTATTTTTCGACGAAGAAACGAGTCCTTTGTGGTGTCAAGCTTCTGCTGAGCAGCTTTTAGTATGTTTTCCGATGAAGCATCCAAGGCGTCGAGGCCCCCGGATTTATCAGGGAACAGTGCTTCGTAGTCATGAGTCAGGAGTCGCCATCCATCACTTGACTTCAGGATAGGATACTTATTGAAGTACTCCTGTAATGTCCCTTCCTCGTAGTACAAGTACCGGAGGCGAGCTCGCACCGTCTCCCGCCACAGGGCACTGACCTCCTGCCACGGACCAGCTGAAGGACTTGACAGCTGCTCTAATGCTGACGCTACGTCCTCCACTTCACCTGCACACAAAAATTAAAACGATTAATAATTAGTACAATGACAATAACGGTTCTTAGATTCAGATATTTTGTAATTTGTAACGAAAATTTATACTAATTCAGATATTTTTCTCAATAATTTTGTTCTTGATAATTTAATTCAATCTGAAAACATAAAATTTCTTGAAAAGGAGTTACCTTCTTTAAGTCCGGTCAGGTCGATTCCAGCGAGTGGAGGGGTGTCTAGCCTAGGACTGGACTTGGAGCGAGAACGTGACTTGGGCTTTTCAATAAGGCCCAACGAAACTAAATGCTGCCGTCGAGCCCTTCTGGCGGTGACTAACCAGCCAGAGATATTGCGCTTAGCCTGGTAAGCATCAGCCGGCAGGTACGGCGCGTAGTATAGGGGTGGTGACTCCTCTTTAAATAATCTGCCAATGTCGTAGGATAGAGCAAGCAGCTGCGAATCTGTCAGAAGTACCGGGTTTTCGGCCGTAATGAGCTTCTCCATAAGCAGCTTGCATAAACGCCCACGCACGTTTGAGGGTAAGGTGCCCGTTTTCTGCCCAATTGCTATTATTTGTTTTCCCTCGACTGATGAATTCAGTATGGTATTCACCTGAAACACAAATAGTATAAGTATGGCATTACAAACTAAATATGCAAGGTAAAAGTTAAAAAAAAATGTCACTAAAATGTTGAAAATACAGGTTCAATACCTACCTTCCATTCAGTATAATGATCAGTTGGAGTCGGTGCCAGTCTAGGCATCATGCATTTAGTTGTTAGTTATAGCTGTCACCAACTCCAAATATATTACTGATCTTTGTGACATATAGTATAGCTCCTAAACGGCCGTCCGTACACACATACAGGACAGGACAGGTACAGACGTTAAACTTATCTGTTTACGCCGGGGGTTAACAATATTGAATGTCAATTTAAATTCCTTATCAAAAGTACAGGATAATAGGCAATAACTTACTAAATTGCTCCCGGTGGACTCTTGTCTAACTGCTTCACCCACTGACGACGACGAGTCCAGTGGTATCACCAGTATGTCACCATCCTAAAATAATATTTACTTTGAGACAATGTTATAATAGTACATGTAACAAAAAGGTGTGATAATATGAGTATGTACGGTCAATTAACCTCAATAATCGTTGAAATAATCACTAAATGTGTCCGAGTGCGACCGTTAACTAACAGGCTATAGCTAGCCCTAGCCGGAGATAACTCAAGGGAAGTGTTATATTTTTTTACTAGTAATCGGTTCAGCATTGCAGGTGTGAACGGTCCTGCCCTCGTCCCTTGATCCGGCCCTGATAAAAACTAATCGATCAAGATCAGGACTGATCCTGGTCTCAAAGAATGTCTATACCAAATTTTGCATCGGTTCAGTGTCTTAGGTATGAAAATGTGAAAAGGTCCTGCCCCAGCCGACAGATAGACAGACAAACTTACTTTCGCATTTATAATATTAGTATGGATGTAATTACAAATTAATACATATTGCTCTTGAACCAAAAAACAGTAAGTACGAGTACTTTTCTACAATTTTGCAGAACTTACCAAATTTTCCTGGTTAAGTCCTGCTTCGCAGTCTTGGTTGAGGATTGAGCTTTGCAGTCCTTCACACGGTGGCAGAGGCTCTAAGTTACAAGGTAGACTAGTTAACAAGTCATTCCTCAGGACCTCTTCAAAGAGTGATGAATTGTAGGAGTTATCCTGAAATTTAACAAGAAATTTAAAAAGGTAATAATAATGTACTTAGTTGGTAAACTAACAAGACTGATGAAAAGTTATGATTTTATTCCACTTTTTAAATAAATACTGCACCGGTTAAATTGTTAGGTATCTTAAGAAGACTTTAAAATAATAAAAGTTAATAAGTAGGTACCTACCTACCTACATGCAAGTAGGAGAATGTGCATTTAAGCGACGCAGGGCATGTGTAAGCAAAAAGTTTAAAACAAAATTTACTTTTTTGAAATACAATTTAACATGAAAACAAACCATATCTTTTGGTTGGTCGCTTTTTAACATGGCCAGAGCTGCTTCAAACCGGAGTCTGTCCCCTATTTGAGGGAACATACTATGTATGTCTTGTTTACTAAGCATCTGCATTGTTGCGATATCAATTCTTTCAGCTGAAAAAAAAGGTAAATTTAACAGCGCCCTGATTGCAGCTGTGAAATGCACTACGTCGCATCGACTTTATAAAATGTAGGTTGGTAGAGCTCGTCTAAGCTGAAATGACGCGCCCCACTACTTAAATTTGTATACGTACACTACGGTAAATGCGGTAGTGGGGCGCGTCATTTTAGTTTAGACGCACTCTACCTATTTGTTTTTTTTTGGGTTGCAGTTGCACATCGAATCTAGTGTATAATATAAATATGAACGTATATCTAGGTAGGTGGGTAGGTACCATACGACAAGACTATTCTTGGTTGGAGTGTACAGCGGCCAAAAAAGTGTTATTTTCGCAAATCGTTTATTTTCTCGATTCTATAGTATGTAACACCTAGAAAGGCTAAAAGTGTCTGGGTGTTTTTTGTCTCCGACCAACCGTTTGTCGTAAAAACGATGTCGAAGGGATCCATAGGTAAGGTTATGTTAGAACTGTGACCTTGAAATTGGTCGCGAAATTTTTTTAAGTATATTTTCATAGTGCCTCTAAGACGACACTCTGACCCTATTCTTGCTAGAAATTAGAATGTGTGAATGTAATGTGTGAGCTCATGCTAGCAACTTACTAGGAGACAAAAAACACCCAGACACTTTTAGCCTTTCTAAGGCTAAAAGTGTCTGGGTGTTTTTTGTCTCCGACCAACCATTTGTCGTAAAAACGATGTCGAAGGGATCCATAGGTAAGGTTATGTTAGAACTGTGACCTTGAAATTGGTCGCGAATTTTTTTTAAGTATATTTTCATAGTGCCTCTAAGACGACACTCTGACCCTATTCTTGCTAGAAATTAGAATGTGTGAATGTAATGTGTGAGCTCATGCTAGCAACTTACTAGGTAGGTTTGTCAACTTACTTTCAAAACGATCGATGTAGCGTTCCAAATTCCACTTCTTCAAAAAATCACGCGTAGCCATATCCATTTTTGCACTGATCAAACACGTTCACTGGCACTAATGGAATTGTTATTGCTATTAATTAAACGAGTCGTGAGTCGTGACTTGCCGGCTGTAGCGGTGAAATACAAATGGCCGACCGAAATGGCGCGGCGGCGGAATGAAGTGAGAGAGGGAGACCTCATTATATAATGCCGTCACCTTAAATTTGTAGGACATCATTCAAATGCTACTCATAAATGGGTCTCTGTAATAATAATTTAGTAGGATACACATAAAATAATATGACTATATTATTGAACTTTGATGCTTACTCTAAAAATATGAGATTATTTAATCGTATTATCATAGGATTCACATAAAATAATATGACTGTAATATTAAAAAATGATGCTTACTTTAAAAATATAAGTTTAAAGCATTATAATTTAATATAGTACATTAGGGGGAGGTCATCGTATTTTTAGAGATACTTCTTCATATTAAACTATGAAATCTATTTATATTACGGTGACTGTCATTGTGTTTTTTAATTAGAATCTTATTTATAATTATCATACTAATTTATGGGACAGTGGACCATTTTCTATTACATTGTGTTATTATTTGAAGAAGACAATGTTATTTCATAATTACAAATTTTTACGATGACAAGTATCATAATATTGCATTATTTACCCAAAAAATTCGATTCCATCTTAACACATTTCAGTTCTAGCGTAATATTTACTTATTATCAACATATTATAAGACAACGCATCTATTTTAAACCAACGTCACGATATTTTAAGATTATGCCAAAATGACATTTTTCTCAGTGCACATCGCTGTCAGTGCGGTAAAGCAGTTGATTGCCTCAGACACCATGGCCTTGCTTGCAGCAATAGCGCTGGTTGGCTGGCACGGCACGCCAGCATTAACGACATCATCCGTCGGGCTCTTGTCACCGCCGGGGTGCCAGCTGTCTTAGAACCCAATGGCTTGGCACGCGACGATGGGAAGAGGCCAGTCGGAATGACCATAATGCCTTGGAAGTTGGGCAGGCCTTTGGTGTGGGATGCTACCTATGTCGACACCCTTGCGCTATCCCATCTTCTGAGCATGGCGGGCTGTGCTAGTGTGGCTGCTGCAGGTGCAGAAAGCCTCAAACCGCGTAAATATAACAACCTTATTGGGAGCTATATGTTTGAACCGTTTGGGGTTGAAACACAAGGGCCAGGGGGTCCGAGTGCTTATCGAGTGTTTCGGGACATCGCCAAGCGGTTAATCAATCAAATCAAATCAAAAGTCATTTATTCAAATTAGGCTGAGAATCACCACTTTTCGAACGTCAATGTACATGAGACAGTCCCACAAAACGCCCACCCTTCACCACTTCCTAGTGCTTTAGCTGGGAAGAAGAAGTGGTGGAACAAACTCCCCAGCAGCACAGCTGTCTGTTTAGTCGGATAGACTTGATTCTATACATACATAGGCAAAGTAATAAACATTACAAGACACAAAATATTAATTAAATAATTAGTCAAAATGTCAGCTAGCCATACCAATATACCGACAAATAAAATGAAAACTGTCGAGGCCAAATAAAGCCTAAAACAACTCATCATAGAAAATATTGTTATGAGTAGATCATGTCAATAACTAATGACTTAATAGATAATTATAAAAAAATTGTTAGACAGGCAATAAAAAATAAAATAATTATTATATGAACGCATATAACCTGTCACTAGATACGCCAATTCTGGAGAAAGAACATAAACATTGTCTTGAGTTAATCACAGCGACCAACTATTCTTGTCATTTAAATAGTCGTTGATGGAATAGTAAGCCTTTAAACAAAGGACGGATTTTACTTGAGCTTTAAACGCATTAAAAGGCAAATCTAGCAAAGAAGAGGGAAGCTTGTTATAAAAAGTTATACCAAGCCCAACAAATGAGTTATGAACCTTATGAAGCCGGTGAAAGGGAGCACGTAGTTTGTCCTTATTTCTTGTGTTAACGGTGTGAATATCACTGTTTTTAGTGTACAAGTGTATATATAAGATGTTAGCGAATATGAATTGTGATGCCACCGTGAGAATACCAACATCTTTAAAAAAGTCCCTCTAGGAAACTCTGGCACCTAGCGGTAAATTGCTGGTAAATTGCAATTGGTTGGTCGACTCTTCACGTGACCAAAGGGCTGGCCTATTCTTTGGTCAAAGAATCAACATTGCCATCCAACGTGGCAACGCTGCCAGCCTTTTGGGCACTTTTCCCACTGACAGCGATGCGGACGCATTCTTTGATGCCCAGTGAGCTCTTCCCTTTTTACTTTATATACTTGTTAATAATGTCTAACTATTTCATTTAATTGTAATTGGTTTATTTGAAATAAATGACATTATTCCCTTTTGATTGTAACTATATTTTAACTAAAGGCACCCTTATTTAAAAATATAGTTACAATTAAATTTCCAGGACACCCAAGTTACTTATGAACAAACAGCAGAAGTATTATATTTGGGCTCATTGAAAAGGTCTCAATGAATAGGTTGTATGTAGATAATGGTGATCAGGTCTCTGTGGTGATCGGTCTCAAGTCTGCTATTACAATAGTGTCAGAATGGTCTATCATTGATTTCATAATAATTGTTGATTTTGACAAGTTTGGTAATCTAATAATATTATGGCGTCATTATGACTTTCCAATGGTCAGCCACTGACACTCCATTGAAAGAAATGGCATTTATTGGTAATCTCGTACATAATGACAAATGAATGGCTGACTTAGGCGGTAATCTGCTAAAATTTAAAACTAATAAATAATATGTAAATATATATATAAATGAAATCGGGCATGAATAAATGTTCAGATTTAGTAGTAGTTTTTGGAAAATCAGTTCTACTAACGGGTTTTATAATAATGGCAATACGACAATGCCATTATAACACAATTCTATTACGAGACCATTGACCGACCAATGATCGACCATTATGAATTTAGCAGATTACGAACTTTTAGCAAAATGACAATGAGATCGTGTTGAAATGACGAATTTATAAAATAGCAGACTTGGGCCCTAAGACAAGGAATGAGGATAAATTAGTAATAAACTTCACTGTGGGAAACATACGTAAAACTGTGCAGATTTAAGCGTGACATGTGTCGATCGTAGCGTGTTTACTATTACTATATTAGTTTAAAAAGCAAGAAATAAAAGATAAATTTAAAATTTAAAAACCTCCGACACAAACAAAAAACTCTGAAAAGTAAAAAAAACCATGTTTATTGGCCTTTTAAGTTGTAGGTAATATTTTGATCAAAGCATTGTCACGTCGGGGGACGGCCAATGAAAACACCAAACAGACGATGCCCAGCAATAATGAATGTAACTATGTGAAGTTAAAACTTTGTACCAGTTTTTACGAAAATTACGCGGACGGAGAAGCATGAAATTTGGCACAGCTAAAGTTTACATTGAGAAAGAACGCAGAAAGCTAATATTATTTATTTAAATGAATAATGGTCAAATTTCGACCACTGTGTGACCACACCAAGACTCTCTTAGGAACACGGTTATTGCTACATTTCCCTACGTTCGACTTGGGTATTACCTGCGATCAGAATTATGTGCAGCTGGGCTAAGCGCTTCTTGAGTGGCTCCACCTTCGGACACCATGATATATCCTGTTATACGTTCGTGTCTGACCAGTGTTCGGTCTTTGCCCAAA
This sequence comes from Polymixis lichenea, assembly GCA_949091785.1. Classification (NCBI taxonomy): domain Eukaryota; kingdom Metazoa; phylum Arthropoda; class Insecta; order Lepidoptera; family Noctuidae; genus Polymixis; species Polymixis lichenea. Next base: position 1,504,756 of record OX420939.1, on the reverse strand, counting down.
AAACTGGCAATACTGCCAGTCTGGTGACCACGCCAGCGAGGTAGTGGAGCACTTTGATGATAAGAGCCTTTTCGTATTGTTTTTAATATTACTCACACTATTATATTTATAGTTAAAACATAACAATCACGCGGCGCGTTGTCGTGCACGTTTACAGCAGTTTTTGACTCTTTTTATGGATATTAATATTACATAAATGTTGAAAAATGTAAAACAATTCAAATTAACATTGAGGTCTATGTTTACATTAAACCTTAACGCAAATTAATAAAATATGGGAATCAAAGGAAACTCTAGTGTTTTATTACCTGTTATGCCTTCTTACCAAGTCAACTTGCTTATCAAAATAGGGGGTGGAGTACTTTAGGAAATAGGTTTTCCAGAAAACACAGGTCTGTTTTTTTCTTCACTGAATGATATCCGACGAAGATTGACTATTGACCATGGTGTGCCTGGGTTCGATCCCCAGATCGGTTGTGCAGCGTTATTCGAAGAGTAATATCTCAACATCAGTCGGAGTCTGGATTTCTGCCTAGTTTATAGTAATAGCAAGTGGAGGCGTAGCTATGGTGGGGCACGCAGGGCACGAGTCCTGGGTGCCTATCGAAGGGGGGCGCAAAAAGTCGCCGATTATGAAATAAAAAAAAAACATCAATAAACCATCATACTGGTCAACCATCATATCTATGAAATCTGAACAGCTACTTAAATATATTGTATAGGTATTAAAGTGTAATTCCAAATCTGCCTATATCTTTTAAAATTCTCTTAAGAGCGTTCGTCCGTGTGCGTCGTCGTATGGCATTTTACTGTGGGGTCGGGCTGCTGACATTGAATCCATCTTTATTTTGCAAAAGAGAGCTGTCAGAGCCATTTATAACCCAAGCAGCACGCAAGCGTTTTCAACATACATATAACAGCCTATTTAGAACTTAGAGTTCCTTTAAAGACTTACAAGAGTGTCAAAAAATTATTCAATCTGTATTAAGGGATCCGCGAAAGCTTAGGGTATTTAAACAGAATATGAAAACTCCACTATACAGCTTAAGTATTTTGTGACACTTTAATCTGGTTTTTGCATGTGAACACTTACTTATTACAGCTCTTAGTGTTATTATAGTATCACTTGAGACTTGTTTCTGTACAATGGTGTATGCAAACTCCGTTCTAAAACTTATTTTTATGGCGTAATTGTACACTCTTGTAAATACAGTGGTTTTATGACTTCTGTTTTTGAGGGTGTTTTAAAACTAAAAAAATAAATGACAGCTACAGTACAGCTTTATTTTGTATTAATGACAGTCACTCGGAAAGACTTTACGGTCAACGAAGAGGGTTCCGGAGCAAAAACATTAAACAGGGTTATTAATGATCATAACAGTTATGTTAAATGTGTAAATTTAATTCAACCTTTGGAACATGATTATGACGATTCTTCATAAAGCAGCGCAAGTAGTTCAAATGATGATTGATTTGAACCATGAGATCTAGTTCTCTTACTGCTTCGTCATATGACGATAATGATAGTCTTTTCACACAGCATTTTGAGGTGGACCAATTATATAAAGGCCGAGATGTTTCATCCTTTACTAATTTGTTGACATCTAATCGCTTTCTTGGCCATCTTAACTTGCCTTTTGATTCCCACAAACTTGGTACAATGCAAAGCTTGTTTTGCCCTTTCTCAATGGTTGCTTAAATTTTAGTCGGCATATTTTCCTGAAAATAAAGTAAAACTGATATAATACATACAACAAACTAATAATGCTTTACAATAAGTTTACTTAGGTATAAAATACAAGGTCAAATTGAGAATCTCTTCCTTTTTTTTGTTTTACTATATGTAGGTACGTATCATATTGAGTCTGCGTTTTTTATTTCTTTTAGGTAACCCTTATGAGCATTATAAGTTATGTATAGAGCACTGATATACAGCCTAAGTAATAAAAATATTCTATTATAAAGCTGATTAGCAGCCAAAAGCTGTACAATATAATCCATAACTTACTTAGTACAGCTACTCAGACTATAATACACTCCGATTATCGTTTAGGCTGTTTAGCAAATAGTCGCCATTTTCGTAATTTCGAATGTAGGTATAAAACAAAATACGAAACATAATTTAAGGAATATATAATGATTTTCGGCTTGATATGAGGGCACAATGCTCACACTACCCTCACTTCTGTTATTATAACATTGTTTTTTATTCTAACCTTAAAACCAATATTGACTTACCATATAAATGGTATTTTTCTTTTATATCAGATCGATTATTTTGCTGGCGCTTGAATATTTTGACGGAAAACATAGACGGGTTCACAATAAATTTGAATCCGCAATTTCAATTCACCAATTAACACCTTCAGATATCTAAGTCCAAGATTACGTTTACTTACTAATAAATATTATAAATAACAATGTCGCCATTCATTGGAAAGAATTACATTCATTTTGTGATTCTCTTCAAAAACCTATTTAAAACTATTTTCTCTATAAAGTATTTATAAGATAATATCTGTAGTATAATGGTTTCTTTGTACACCGCATAACAGCTCTAATACACCTATTATACAGCGCCTCTATTGCTTCTACAGCTATTATACAGCTATACTAGAGCAAAACGCTGTATAAAATGTGCCCATTTTTTACTTATAAGGGCTGTATAAGCGCTTATACAGCCTCTATACAGCCTGAATATACAGCTTCTAGTATAAAATCGAACTTAAATACAGCTTGTATACAGCTTGCAATGCTACTTGGGAATCTACGTCGCCGCGAATCTCTTAGGGAACTATTAAAAGGATTAATATTATGACGGTACCTTGCCAATTCAGTTATGAAAATATCATGTATGTAAAAAAAATCTACATCTTTTTAGATTTTTTAATAAGTGATAGACATAATTTTAATACTAGAAACAAAGACAAATTAGATCAACCATTTTCCAGATTAGCTAAAGTACATCTTTTATGGGGTACTGTGTTAAATGTTATAACAAAATACCTTGTGATATATTGCAATTAAATGAAAGGAAATTTAAAACTCATATGAAAAGTACACTTTGTAAACAAGCATATTACAAATTAGAGGATTATATCCAAGATAAGAATGCTTGGAAACATGCTGGTCCTGCTCCATAGGACAATCAAGAGTCTAGACAAAATCAAACTGGTTGCTAATTGAATTATACAATTAATTATATTTATGACAGTGATTTACACTCAGTGATTACTTTAACTCACACACTGACTGATTACCTACTTGTTAATATTCTAGGAAAATTGTATACTTACTTTTACAATGTTTGTAAATATGTGAGCACCATGTATCTATCATAGAATTAATTTATTGTAATTGCTTCAATTTAATTACCCTATTTTAGTATGGTAATTTTATTCTGGATGCATCGTTTTCACTCATAATTATACAATGAATGTATGCTAAATATTGTAGTTAAACATTTTAAAAGAGTAGGTACCTAACGGTTTAGTTTCTTGCCCATTCTTCTCCATACAAAACTACATTTTGGAAGGGGCGACTAGAATCAATTCTATTTTAATGTTAATGTTGACGTTCAAAAGTGCCTTATAAGTGCCTATTTGAAATAAATGCTTTGACTTTGACTTTGACTTTCCGTAGTCGCAGCGGAAACATGTTGAATTTCTTCATTTCAGTTCAGCAGATATTTAGTGTATGACGTCGTGTAATTTGTGTACGGTAAATACAAATTTGTGCATCCAACCATTGGGTAGCTATTCAACAAAAACTGTTTCCGCTGGGACTACGTCATCGTAGCGGCACGTCTTTTTCCTATGGACGTACAAGAAAAAAATACATGCAATAATTAGTGTGTAACTAGAGGTAAATGTGTATGTTTAAAAGAAATTTGTGTGTCATTAAATTGCGGAGATAATCAAATTTCCGCTGCGCTGACGTTTGGCTATTTGATGAAAATCATATACTTAAAACAGTTTAGTGCAGAGTTGTAATTTTTTACGCACGTTACTTTGAATTTGTGTATAAAGACTTTATACACACTAATAGTGTGTGAATCAGAATTTGGAAAAAATATACAGTTCAGAAGATATACCTACACGTAAAAGTAAAATAAGGTTATTATATTAGGTCCAAGTACTTAAAATAGGAAGTCTAGAGCCTTACTTAAAACGTTTATTTGTATCTTGTAAAGGTCAGTATCGTTATTGTGTTTTACAGTTTCGTACATGTGCGTACACAATATTTTAGCAGAAAAAACAACACTGCAATAACTTTGTAGGTACCTACTCTTATAAGTTTTTATTAGATAAGGACGAAGTATTTTTTTTTTTAAGAACAACATTAGTTACAAAGTATTAATACCATTGATAATGGATGCATTTGCACAGTACATACAGGGATAATCGTCGGTTAGTGCTTCATTCCATCTAAATTGTCTGAGGGGCCTCTGCGAGTTGGCTTCGATTCGACCTCTCGTACGTCTTCCAAAGGACTGGAACCACAGGGTCTCGAGATATGTCAAAGACATAAAAAAACATTGATATAAAGAATCATATATACGCAAGAAACATACACCGTGACATTTTAATTGTCTTACAACGGCAGCCCAATTCACGTATCCAATGACTAAGCACTATACAAGCATTTAAATAACAAAAAAACACTAAAAAGTGAAAAATAACTTTAATTTCGGAAGTCGGTGACTTTGGATATGCATTTTAATTTTTTGTCACCGCCTTCCGAAATTAAAGTTATTTTTCACTTTTTAGTGTTTTTTTGGAAGTCGGTTGTTTATTTTTTTGAAAAAAGTTTTTTATTTTTCACTTTTTAGTGGTTCACATGTGCTTACCCCTTCACAGCGTACCGGCGTGATGTTATGTTATTAACTGGTGTAAACAATTGACAGACATGAGATTTCAGCAATCCCTGTCCATTTGCTATCATTTATTGAGGAGTTCCGTTGCCTATCTCTGAAGTTCTTCATCAGGTCTTCACCAAATTGAAATGGAACCACTCCGAGAAAGTACTCTTCCAAAAACTACACAAATTGCTTCAAGTGTGCCTATAAAATTTGAAGAGTTCTCTCTATTTCTCCAGGATCCCATCATCAGATCCTGACTTGATGATCATGGGACCACCTGGGAAGTATACCCTTTCAAACAAAAAAAAAATTATCCAAATCGGTCCAGCCATCTTCGAGTAATCGGGGAACATACATAAAAAAAAAAAAAAAAGGTTCCGACGAATTGAGAACCTCCTCCTTTTGGAAGTCGGTTAAAAATACTTGATTTTTCTGAACATATGAATGATTTAAAAAATATATATGACATAAATATATATATACCTACTAATACGCAAGACGTAGTTTAGAACACCCTCATATGGAGATGGAATGAATGATGGAACGTTATGGTCGTGGTGGTGGTGGTGGTGGTGGTGGTGGTGGTATGACCTTCTACCCTTTGATTTTGATACGTAAACATTATTAACAGGATGTTTCATAATTCTAAAGCATTGTTTATTATTATTTTTTGCCTTGCCACGATCGACTGGACTAACAGTCGCGATCGACTGGTTGGCCACCCCTGCCCTTTTTAACCGACGTCCAAAAGGAGGAGGTTCTCAATTCGTCGGAACCTTTTTTTTTTTTTTTAATTCCCTTAGGGGTTGAATTTCGAAAAATCATTCCTTATTCCTGTAAATAATCGGATTTGAGGCGCCATCTGTTTGAGACTTATGAAACTTACGATTAATAACAACAATCAACATTGATATTCATTTTATTGTTAATTATAAATTATTAAGGGTAAAAAAACTATCCTATCTCTCAAGTTGGAACAAATTACATATAATGCCAATTTTCATCAAAATTGGTTGACTTGGTGAAAAGTTCACTGGGGACTAGACATGGGCGCCGCGCCGGCGCCGGCGCCGCCACGCCGCGCCGCGTCACACCCGCGCGCCGCCGCCGCCGCCGCCACTTGCTGCTCGGCGTGAGTTAGGCTAACACGTGCCATTTTGGGTTTTTTTGTTTGGGTGGGAAATCATCAAATAACTTCTCCCGCTCTGGGTGGAGCGGGAGGGAGGGCGTGTCAGACTTTTACTGACTAAAACCCACCCGTCTTCCCTCAGTTGCCTGTGTGCCAGGGGCCGCGGTATTTCTTTCGAACATCCCGCACCCCTGGCAGACATCGGCCCTTGCGGGCCCCATAAGTTGCTGCTGACATCTCTTTGAGGCGCGCGTGGAACACAACGCGCCGTCGACCCGGGCTTGGTCCTTACCGGATAGCGAGCTACCCATTACTCGCCGTCCGCAAGCCCATGCCTACGGTGGCCGGGAATCAGCTTGGGATTCCCGACGCCCAGGGCGTCTCCTGCGAAGACCACGGCAGTGAGTACTGCATCTCCCTCACGTGCACCGCCTCCCTCTTTGCGAGCATAACTGCTTCCCTGAAGGAGGCGACTGCTAGCCATGCACTCTAGCTCCGTACCATGGCCTGGACCAGGGTCGGACGCGAGAGATCGCCGCCGCCGATCACCTCCACGAGGACACGGCGGTGCTCCACCCAAGCCGGGCAGACCTCCACCGTATGCTCCAACGTGTCCTTAGGGCGATCTTCGCAATGGAAACACCCGGGCGTTTCCTCCCGCCCTATCCGAAATAGGAACCTCCCGAAACAGCCGTGTCCGGTGAGGACCTGTGTCAGGCGGAAGGTGAGGACGCCTTGCCGCCTCTCAAGCCACTCCTCAAAGTGGCACTATGAATGTTGCACTTGTATTTCGCTCTGAAGTAGTTGACGTTTTAAAATCACTTGCTGATGACGAATCATTGATTCTGTTTCGTTTAAAACGTAACATGCTGGCGAATATTGATAAAAGATTTCCGATTAGTAAACCAGTAGTAGCTGCAGCTCTTTTGGATAAGCGGTTCATGGGTCATAAAGAGTTACATTTATATTTAGAGTCACAAAATATGACAAAGGCTTCCTTCCTTCCTTGCCTCTTATATGAAGGAAGTTATAAATTTGCATGATTTGCCCGAAAATTAAAAAAGAAACGAACCGGACACTTCAGTTTCTTTAAATACTAGCAGTTCCTCATCACTTTTGAGTAAACTCTCTAAAAAACATAGTACTGGCCATGGAATTGAAGATGATGATCCACTAGACCAAGAATGTTGGCGATATCCCGCTTCTGCTGTTGGATCAACTGATATCGAAAATGAGGATCTTTTATCTTTCTGGAATGAAAAGAAGAAAGATTTTTCTTGGCTGTCCACCTTTGCCAGGGCTTTGCTGTGTGTACCCGCTACAAGTACTCCAAGTGAGAGGGTATTTTCTGTAGCTGGAATGGTACTTTCTGCAAAAAGATCCCGGTTGAGTCCACAAAGGGTGAATAAAATAATTTTTATTCACGATAATTATGAGGAATGCAAAAAAAATCTAGAAAAATAATTTTCTACGTAATTTGAACAGTTGTTTTCTTGTATGTTTTTAATAAATAAAGCGAGTAATTGCATTGTTGCTTATTTTTTAAAGATTTTTTTGACCTAGCAAATAAAAAAGTCACGTAGATTCACCAGCGCGCCGCGCAAAATTCGGGGGCGGCGCCCATGTCTACTGGGGACATACATCATGACACTGGATTTTTATATGTTAAGATAAATATCAAATATATTGCCTACTGTAAATAGGTTTTACTAGTACATTTCCGGGAATTGGTGTTCTCGTTCGAGCTTTTACAGCAGTAAATTCCGTTTCTAAATATTAGAATATCCATGTAAGGCCATGAAAAAGCGGGAAATTTAATTTAATCATTTAATCAAATTGTACCCTGTAACATCAAAATGCCAGCCCGCGCGGTTTTAAGGCCCTTAAACTTGCAGCATTGCAAGCGATTTTTTAGCAAGTTGAAATGAATACCTTTCATTATTGAAGACTACAATTGGTCAAGAAAGGTTATGAGACCTAGCTTTGCTCATAATCGAGTAGATAATTTACGAAGGGGAGCAAATGTGATGCGTAACCTCGGCACCATTTTCTATTGATACGCGCCTGATAGTAGCATACTTAATCAGTCTATAACGTTCTAACAGTTGGGCAAGGCCTTCGACGGTAATAGGCTCGCCCCTTACTAAATGGGACTTGTAACTAGTACTTAAAAAAAATAACTGACGAAATAATGAAGGTGTTGGTAATCTTTTGCTGACTACCCTTCGGGTGGAGTCCGTCTCACGAAAGTAGTCTCGGGGTAACAACTAATTTGCCGAACGCCAAACAGACGATAGTCAGCAAGCAATAATTAATAAAACCATGCTATTGTAGAAAGGATAATATTTTCATTAGCCGTCGCCCGACGTGACACTGCTTTGATCAAAATAGTACAGACATCAAGCTACCCCAAACTGTCAAATTTTCCCAATTGAACATGAACCTTATGCTTGTGATATAAAGATGAAAATCTATCAAAGAAATTTGACAGATTGGGGTAGCTTGATGTGCTGACGTCTGTACCTACCTACAATCTGAAAGGCCAATAAATATATACCTATAGTTTTTACTTTTTAGAGGTTTTTGTTTGGGTCGAGGGTTTTTTAAATTTTGAATTTAACTTCTTAATAACCGTGCTTGTAATTTAATCAGCCTATAACGTTCCCACTGCTGGGACACAGGCCTCCTCTCTGTGAGAAGGAGTGGGCCGTAGATAATCCACCACGCGGGCCCAGTGCGGGTTGTTAGATCAGATTATGACATGCTACGTCTTCGAATTTTTGGGTTCTAGGACATGCCAATTTCCTCACGATGTTTTCCTTCCCCGTTTTGAGAGCAGTGGTGATTAATTAATTTACACAAAGTAAAGCGCTTGTCTGAGTTCGAGCGTACGATCTAGAACTCGTAAGTCGCGGCCGTTGCCATTGGCCAGCACTGTTCCACTGGGCCAGCACTGCTCTCCAGTGCCTGTAATATGATATCAAAATTATTGTCTCCGTCGCATGCCTCCAGCGCCGCATAGTGCATTACTTTTTTCAATTTAGTCGTGAGTCATCTACTCCGTGATGTTTAGACACATGAAGGTAACGTTACCGACAGTTAATACATTGTATTACAGCCGAGAGGCACATGAGAAAGTGTTATTATTTAAAAGTGTATAATAAAAACATCCAATTGCCCAGATTTTAAACAGTGAAATTAAAACAGTAAACACTTTGAACGCAGTGTGCACTACATGTGTAAGTGTGCATGTGAAAGAGAGAGTTTATGTATGGATGAAAAAGTGTAGACAGGTATGTGTTGGTGTGTTATGAAATTACCCTGAAAAGACATTTGGATTCACTGATGATATGATATAATATGATTGGGCTTGGCTAGCAGCCATTTCCGAACATTCCTTTTGATCTGGCTTGAGGGGGATTTTCAGGGGGGATTTGTGGAATAAGCCCTTGTTCTAGAGTTATTTAGATGTCACACACATTGTTAGGTCTCTGTTGTTTAAGTGACTTGCAGTAAGCAAGAAAGCAAGAGTTCTTGCATGTGTTGTGCGCGTCAATGCAAACAAGCATACCACTTATTTCTGTTCTTTGTCTTTTATGATTTGTTCGGATCTGGTAACACCGTTGGTTACTAAACGTACGATATTTAAAATAACTAAACGTCGAGTGTCAACGTCACGCAACGACACACAAATCATCAATGACATTAGGATAGGCTATATTTTCATTTTCGGCTCTCTCTCATCTGAATAATCTTGAACTTCAGAAATTAGTGTTTGAACAAGCAACAAAGAAGAATTAATAAAATAGTAATTAAATCAAATTAGTAGTTAAAAATAGTCTAATGGATCTATTTATATTTATTTGGACTATTATTCTGTATGGTTCTGTGGCCGCTGTAACCTTACTTGTTTCGGTGAGTAAAACAACAAACTCAAATAAATACGTGAAGCAAATGTCTTGTTGGCAACAATTAATAATCGATGATAACCTAAAATTCTCTGGCAGAACATATTCATATAAATGTGTTAAAGTATATCATTAAAGCCTTCAAGATTTAACTGCAAGCATGAGTTTTTATTTGTCTATTTTGTAGATATCCATCTTAATATATGTGATAACAAACCCATATCCAGTGGTGGAACGCTTCCAAGAAGAGACCACATACAATGATCCTAAAACCAAGAGTAAAGCAAAGTTCCCAAACATGGCAGAGCCACAAAGTGTACACTTGAGTGTAGTAGTGCCTGCTTACAATGAGGAAGAGAGATGTAAGTTATTTATGGTATCTTTTCATTCATTAAGATCCCTATTTTTTTCAGCAATGCCTAATTTTGTACCATAACAAACTACCTACTCCTTCTCATTACCTTTGTAAAATTATTGTACAATACGTATTCTCATGCGGTAGGCTGACATTACAGAACACCACCTGCTACGATCCTTACATACTCTGTTTGCCTCGTTATGATCAGACATCTGATCATACACCCACGCCAGTTGCGAGTACTTTGCTCCTGACCTTTCTGAAGAATATCACCAATAAGGTCACCATATGTCCTCCTAGGCTGTCCCCTGCTAGTGTTTCCATTCAGCGGCATTCCATTCATTGAAGGACGGCTAACAAAAGGTATTATCAAAGCAGATCCTTTTGTTCGCCGCCCTTCATTCATCCTATCAAGGTAACCAAACCATGTCTTTTATACCAATTCTACAATACTATCTTTTTAGTACCACCTATGCTTGATGAAGCCATAGAATTTTTAGAAGGCAGAGTGAAAGAGCAGCCTTCGTACAAATATGAAATAATAGTAGTAAGTGATGGCAGTAGAGACAACACCGTGCAAGTCACTGAGGGTTACTCCATAAAGTATGGCATTGAGAGAGTGAGGTGCCTTGAACTGATCAAGAATAGAGGGAAAGGCGGTGCTGTGCGGCTGGTAAGTCTGAATTGACCAGAAAGTAATTAAGTATAGTCTGTTCCAAAACAATTGGATGTTAGTATGAAATTAACCGGAACAGGTTTGTGTACATTGACACAAAAAAGTTTTGAAACAGGGTATAGACTAGTAGTAGAGCTCTTTAGGAAGGGAAGGAACTCATACGGGGAAGTGCAGCACTTTACCTTTTTCTGTTGCCAAGTAGTGTTGCTTTGTTCAGTTTAAAAGGAGACAGTTTAGCTCTGTTTCTGGTGGAGGAGACTACTGACCATCAGGTGGGCAGCATGCTGGATTGGCACTCAATGAAATAAATAAAAAATATGCAGATTTTCATCAGGGCCCTGATTTTTACAAGACTTGTGTGCTTTTTCCTAGGTTCAAATTTATTGTGACAATTTACCAGTATACCTGTAAAACTCTAATCACAATGATACAGTAAATTATTACTGTGTTACAAATAAACATCTTTATATTTCAGGGTATTGAGAGCTGTAGAGGAGCCAGCATATTATTTGCTGATGCAGATGGGGCATCTAAATTCGAAGACTTAACTAAACTAGAAGTTGCTTTGAAGAGCCTTACAAAATTTGATTCACTCTCCCAGCCAAGTGATGTCAGTGACAGCAGAGCCATTGTGATCGGATCTAGGGCGCATCTAGAAAAAGAATCTTTGGCGACGCGAAGCGTTTTTAGGTAAGAGGTGTATATAAAAAAACTATTCAAATCTCAAAAATATTGTTATTATAGTGAGGAAAGAATGTAGAAGAATATAATGGCAAAAATATAAAGTGTGTTAGATGGTTTGGTCAAATATCATGTAAAAAACAGGATAAATGTAAGAACATTATCAAACAGGAATTTGTTAAGCAGGTGTTAAGCTCTAGCCACACTGAAGAGAACACGACGCGGGACGCGACTGCGCGCAGACTATTCACGCCACAGTCTGAACACCGCGAACTTCGTCCCGCATCGCACGGGGTATTCGCTTCATAATTAACCTTAGGCGTGAATTACACAGAAACGGCGTAAGGTGAAGGCGCGGCGCAGGCGCAGCGTACACAGTTCATTTTGTATTAAAACCTTAAACGTGTTTATACAAAATGTACTGCGTACGCTGCGCCTCACGCCTTCACGCCTTAGAAAATGTGTTCTATTTGCCCATGTTCCCACGAACGTAAAAAAGTCGCGGTGGGATTTTTGCGCGCATTGGTTTTTCAAGTCTCTTCACAGCGTTTGGTGTAGATGGTTAAATGAAACTCACACTAGGGCCACTGAACAGCTGCATGACGTGGCCGTCGCACGTGGCGTTATCTATGTAGTTTCTGCCTACTACTTCAGAAAACTCCTGATGTTTGAATGTAATTTCAATTTCCGATTAGCCTGAATAATAAACGTTTTTTTATTATTATTAAAAGATCATAATCAATACGCAAACATCATTTTAATCTTCTAAATCAGTTGCCAACACTATTTGATATCCTGATTATTTGTAAACAATTAACTCATTGCTATTTATATGCTCCAGTTAATGACTACATAGAAATGACATCATAATAAGTACTACTTACTACAGTCTTCTCTATCTATGGTAATTATGCGCAAAGTATTTATGAAACGCCCATTGATATGAAACGGATGCCGTGCGTAAATACACGCGCTTGGACGTGGAGTTGCGGACACTAGCCATATATACATACATGAATAAATAAATAAATGAATGATGATACAGATGCAGTACCTACATACCTACCATGAGGAAAACTTCCCGTAAAATATAGAAGGCCCTCAAACGGGCAGTATAGAACCAATTTTTTTTTACATAATCGACTTTAAAAAGTAATCTAATGAACCTTAAAGAATAAATATGTAATGGTATTTTAATATCTTGGTGGCCAGTTGGTGGCATTATAAAATGAGCTTTAAAACTCAAATAATCGCATTTTCATATTTCTTTTTAGGAATATTCTGATGTATGGCTTCCACTTCCTCGTGTGGCTGTTTACTGTCAAAGGCATTAAGGACACACAGTGCGGCTTCAAGCTCTTCACTAGGAAAGCAGCTGACATTTGCTTTAAAAGTCTACATGTTAATAGATGGTAAGAATCATCAGCACAAGTAATGCGTTAAATCTTTGGTAGAATTAACCAAATTAGTTTCGCCATTGTGTTAATTCCCAGTACATTTAAATAGTGATAAGCATAGTTCTTTCTTGTTAACATTTTTCCTTGTTATTTTGCAGACACATAAAAATATTTACAGGGTGGCAGGGACATCGACCCACAACTGTAACAATTTATTCAACACATAATTCTAGACCCCCTCCCCCTAGCATAGAAAAATTTGGGGGTTTTAAAAAAACATCAACTGTTTCATGGAAAAGTGCAACACGGTCAAAATGTATGCAATAGCATTTTTTTTTTTTTAATAATCGACGGACAATTTCTACGCAAGGGGGCTCAGATTCAAGTACTGAATCCATAGTAACCGTTAGTGCATCGACATCCCTGCTACGCTCGGCTGTCACAAAAAATACAGCTGCTCCATATTTCGCATCGTTCTCACGGAAATCTGCGTGCTTCGGAAAGCATGTTAAGGCGTTGGTCCCGGCTGTCATTTATGGATTTTGACTGTTGTTATGGGTCGTCAGAAGCCCTAAAGTCTGACAACCAGCCTTATCTTGGGTAGTCCTACCTTACCAGTAACTGGGTTGTGGAGGTCAAATAGGCAGTCGCTCCATGTAAAATACTGGTCAGCTGCATCCGGTTTGACTGGAAGCCGACCCCAACATAAATGATGATGTTCTCACTGGGAGGATATTTTTATTTCTGCCACCTTGCAATGTAACAAAATCAAAGATATCATTTTGAGCATTACTAGCTGATCATTAGCCATTCTCCTCACTTATGTAACGCAAGAATCTTGTTCAAATTCAACAGCGTTTTTTTAAAATATTTTATAGTTGGTCTCATAGTAAACGTTGTTTATTTTCATGAGGACTTCTCTCAAACTCAAACTCAAAGCATTTATTTCAATTAAACCATTTACAGGCACTTTTGAATTGTCAAAAAGTCGATCAGTTGGAAATTTGAAGCTAGTTGCCCATTCCAAAACGTAGATCTCTATGGAGAAGAACGGGCAAGAAACTCCACGGACACTCTTTTAAAATCAAGTTGAAATATTACAAAATCTTGGGAACATTATTCTTGTTGCTTCTGTATGTGAGAACAATGTAAAAAAATGTAATTATAAACAATTCTAAATACAAGATAAAAATAAGCCCTGGAAGTTAGGAGATGACCAGTCTCAACCGACAGCGCCCGTTCACGAACTTGACGCGTGGATCAGCACCATCCAGCTCAACCATTTTGTAGGGAACCGAATGATCCAACACACGCGCCACCATCAGTGAGACATTTATGTGAGCATGACATACTCTCAACTGCCATGCTTTTTCAAGTCAACGTACATCATAACAACACAATAAACGGATGCATGGTACTCACATTTACAAAATTCAAACAAAATGCTTCTAAATTATACAAAACTATAGTTTGCAATCTATTTGAAATTTTAATAAAATTTGATTTCCTAAAAGAAAGAAAAAACATTTAATATATATTGACGTATATAAAGTAACTAACACTTGGTTCAGCAAAAATAAAACATTCGTAATGTCACAAAAATTATAATATTATGAACAAAAATGTTCGTAATGTCAGAAAAAATAAAAAAGGGAAGCTTCTCTTTCAAATATTAAAATTTTAACTAGTATGCCCAGGTGGCTGTGGAGCAGGACCAGCATTAAGCCAAGCATTTTTATCGACGATATAATCATCTAACTTATAATATGCTTGTCTACATAGTGTGCGTTTAATGCATGATTTAAATTTCTTTTCATTTAGTTCAAGAATATTGACTGGTATTTTATTATAACATTTTACACAGTACCCCATAAAAGAAGTGTGTACTTTAGACAATCTGAAACGTGGTTGATCTAATTTGTTCCTATTTCTAGTGTTAAAATTGTGCCTATCACTTATCTTACTAAAAAGATGTAGATTTTTCCGAACATACATAATGTTTTCATAGATATATTGACAAGGTACCGTCATGATGTTAATTGTTTTGAACAGTTCCCTTAGAGATTCGCGTCTGCGGAGGTTATAGATGGCTCTGACGGCCCTCTTTTGCAGAATAAAGATCGACTCAATATCCGCAGCCCGTCCCCATAGCAAGATACCGTAAGACATGATGCTATGAAAGTAACTAAAATAGACAAGTCTCGCGGTATCCACGTCTGTTAATTGGCGGATCTTCCAAACAGCGTAAGCGGCAGAACTTAGCCGCCCTGCAAGTGATGTTAAATGAGGACCCCACTGTAGCTTTGAGTCAAGCGTGATCCCCAGGAAAACCGTCTGTTCGACGAATTCTAGTATCTCCTTATTCAATACAACATGACATTCACTACTTGTAACATTCGGTAACGCGAATCTTATGCATTTAGTTTTCTTTCCATTTAATACCAAATTATTTACAGTAAACCAATTATGGACCTTAACTATAGCATTATTTACGTCGTCAAGCTCCTGTGCACGTCTTTTAACTTTAAAAATCAGTGATGTATCATCAGCAAATAACACCATTTGAGGTCGGTTTTTTAGTAAAAAAGGTAAATCATTTATATATACTAAAAAGAGGAACGGACCCAATATTGAGCCCTGCGGTACACCCATTTTGACTTTTAAGCCCAAGGAATTCACACCGTTTATTTGAACTTGCTGCAGTCTATCATTCAAGTACGATTTTACTAAGTTAAGCGCAAGTTCACCCAGTCCGTAATGCCGAAGTTTCAAGAGAAGTGTTTCATGATTCACGCAATCAAACGCCTTGGATAGGTCACAAAAGATACCTATTGCATCTTGCGCCTCTTCCCATGCGGTAAAGATGTGTTTCAATAAGGTGACACCAGCGTCGGTTGTGCAACGTCCTTTGGTGAAACCATACTGTTGATCGTGTAGGATGTTATTACGATTAAAATGATTGAGCATTTGGTTTAACATAACTTTTTCAAACACCTTGCTGAAAACCGGCAAAATCGATACGGGTCTATAATTATTAGTATCTTTGCTGTCTCCAGATTTGAAGAGTGGAATAACTTTACTGTACTTCATTAAATCCGGGAAAACCCCTTGATCAACACACAAATTAAATATGAATGCCAAATAGGGTGCAACTGTCTCAATAATGGATTGACAAACTTTAGTAGACATGCCCCACAAATCTTCGGTAATTTTGATCTTAAGTTGCTTAAATGCCTTTAAAACGACCACCGGGCTTATATGATTAAATTTGAATTCCACGGGACAGGCTGAGACATTCGCTCTTAATAAATCAATAGCAAGTGCGGGCGAAGAATTTAAAGTTTCTGTAGTTTTAATAGGAATATTGGTAAAGAAAGTTGCAAATTCCTGAGCAACATCGATGTTATCACTAATGAGACCGCGGGAAGTGTCCAGTGTGTAATCATTATTATGCCTTTTGCTTCTGTTCGTTTCATTGTTAATAATTTTCCAAACTGCCTTAATTTTATTATCTGCTGATTTAACCTTGTGGCTAAGGAATGAAGCTTTAGCTACTTTGCAGATATTTTTAAAAGTTTTAGAGTAAGTAGCAACATACTTAGTAAAAGTTTCTGTGTTAATAAACGGCTTAAGGCCATACAGTTCAAATAATCTTTCTCTACTTTTCCTGATTCCTTTAGTTGCCCAGTCACTGAATAAGAATTTAGGGCAAATAGTTTTAGATTTCTGCTTAAAAAAATGACTGAACTCAGTTTGGACTAATGAAAATAATTCTTTGTACATAATATTACCATTATTCAAATTTAGGCCCTCAACACTTAACTTGCTGATTAAAGTGCTATTAAACTTATTTAACTTACCCGATGTTATAGGTCTAGTTTGTATCTGTACTTTTTGAATTGGTGTGTTGGACTCAAAAGTAACGGTTTGACCGCTGTGATCAGAAGGGAGATAATTTACAATGGCTTTATCTAAATAGTCGCAGTCGCAAAAAACATTATCAATACATGTAGCAGTAGCCGTAGTTATTCGCGTTGGTTCCAAAAACACATTTGAAAGATTGAATGATTTAAAGAGGCTTAACAATCTGCTACTATTTGAATTATTTTCCAAAATATTAATATTAAAGTCCCCACAAATAATTACTGATTTATTACCAGTTGCAAGTTTTGCCAAAACATCTTCCATTACTGACTCAAATATAGAGTAGTTTTGATAGTTAGGAGGTCTGTAAACGCACACTATACAATGCTTATCTAGCTCAACACAGGACAGTTCAATGCTATGTTCCACTGATAGTTTAACTATGTCTGTGCGAGTCTTAGATTTTATACAATTTTTAATTAATATAAGTGAACCTCCACGAAGCATGGATTTCCGGTTAAAACAACTGCCCACACTATAGTTCTCATAATTAATTAACATTTCATAATCTTTCAACCAGTGTTCAGTTATACAAATAATATCAAACATTGTTTTTTCTAAAAACAATTCAATTTCCAATTGTTTGGAAGAAAACCCTTGAATGTTTTGATGAAACAATTTCAAGGAATTCTGCTTAGCCCCTTTTTTACAATTAAATAATTGAAAGCTAGATGATACCTTGGTGACAGTGCGATTAAAAACATTTTTATTGGTACCATCTGTTGTCTTACCTACTAGTTTAAATTAGTATCACTAACTACCTTAATATTAGTATTATTACTAATGTTTGTAATTACAGTAGACTTCGACATACTACTTATGTCTGAGTTTATAATAAAAGCTAATAGCCATGCTATTTGACGTCTAAAACTAATGGGCAGATACGCAGTATCCCTAGTCGATTTTAATTTCTCAACAAAAGTGTTGGTGTCAAAAAATATAAGTTTGTCACTATAGCAATTAGCTAATAAATGCATATGGTTATTTAGCATATGTATATTATGATTTTGCCTACTTGACAAGTGCTCAAAGTAAGGAAAAGCACACAATATTATTTTCTGACAATTAATCTTCAAGATTTCAGTGACACTATCAGTGATGTCATCTTGTTTTACATTAGTACTATTACCTACTAACACAGAAATAATGGCCTTTTGATCATATTTATTCCCAATTAACGATGCCATTATCTCTTTGTAGGATTTCCCTGGCATACAATTATTAACAGCAGATAGACTAAGGTTGTTATTCAATAATTTACCTAACCCTCTCCCTAAACTATCTGAGAACATAATAGAATTATAACAAACTTTATTAGAACAAGTGAGGCCACAAGCCTCTGTCTGTGCTACTTGAGATGAACCTTGTATGATCTGTGGTGTATCCTGAGCGGTAAAACAATCTCGAGCCTCCCCAGACTGGGACGGATCCTCCGTTGCCACAGGTTGGAGATTCTCAAGGTTGGATTCCCCCTGACAAGAACACTGAGTAGAGCCCAGAGTCATCAGGTCCACTCTAGCTGGGTCATCCTTACACATTTGCACTAACTCATTTGCAGCAAGAATGTGTTCATTTATTTGTTTTTGAGAGCTCACATATTTAATATAAAGTGAATGGAGTGACTCTTCAAGTACCTCAATTTCAGACTGTAATCTTTGAGTGTCAAATTGATAAATGTTTTTACTATCTTCTAATTTCATTTCATAATTTAAAGTATGTCCATTCCTTGTTTAACCCAACACCCTATATTTACTATTACACTTTCCGTACATTAATGAAAAACCGAGCAGAATTAAAGCTTCAAACATACGCAGTGCGCGTCGACACTACCACACCCACAGCTGTGTGCGTGACCTGTCACTCATAAATTCATAATACGATCAAACGAAATAATAAAACCAAGCAAAATAGGAAAAAGTGCTCATTGCCGAATCCTGACTTACCCTTGCCCGGTATTTTATTTTCAATATCGTAGTGACAGCCCTATGAAAGTAGGTAGGAATTTTGAACACTGATAAAAAGATTTAATTCTGCTCGGTTTTTAGACATGTGCTTTCTGTCTGTGCATGTGTTTTGCCTACAATATGAATCGGTAATAAACTTTACGTTTTTTTCCAGGGCGTTTGACGTAGAGTTACTGTACATAGCACAAAAACTAGACATTCCAATTGCCGAGGTTCCAGTGAGATGGACGGAGATAGAGGGCTCCAAAGTGACACCGGTGCTTTCGTGGTTACAAATGGGCTGTGACTTGGGCCTTATTTGGCTGAAATATACCATAGGAGCTTGGAAAATAAAGAGTCTGAAGACAGATTAGACCAACCTTTTGTCATATTAAGACTACCATAATCAGGCAAATAATTTATGGTCCTCTATTAATAAATACCATGAACAATTATGACTGATAATGATAGATGCATCTGTCCTATTAAATTAGTGATGACTCTTCCAATTTTACATAATATGCATTTGTTTAAAAAAAGATTTAGTATAATTAAAACAACGCTTTAATTTAAAAACATTTATTGAAAAGTCTGTAGGTGTTTACCCTAGACAGAAAAGATATAATTTGCACATTGTGATCATTCTTAATAAACTGTAATAATAAATTTAAACATTTAAAAGTAATAAATAATTTTACGAACTTTGGTTGCAATTTCTTTGCAATTACAAAATATAAATTTTTCATATTGTTAAGTAATATCAATGTTTTTGTTTTAATCTGCAAAATGATTGACTGGATCCAATGCTTTGATTTTTGATATTGATACACATTAAGAAAGCTTTTTTGTTTATTTTTAGTACTTAAATTTTAGATCTATTTTATAAGAATGTACTTTTAAATGAAATCTATTGTTAATATATTTTACATAGACACATGATTATGAATGAAAAACCTTATTTTTAGTATAGAGCAAACCAGCAATTTAGTTTCTAATAGTTGGAGTGTTACTATATCAAGAATAACGTTGTTTATTTGTTTTATTTTTATCTTAGCTGTTACACAATGCAGATTAATTTAAACTTGATACTTATTTAATTAATACGAACACCAATAGCATATAGCAGAATAACTCCTTAAATATGTAAGAATAATACGCATTTATACAATTGTAGGTGTACAAAGCTTTCACAAATTGAGGTTTATGCACAGAAACATTTTTGAGCTCTCGCATCATAAGTAAAAATTCGAATAGTTATATAAAAACAAAAATAAGATCTATAATTTAAATCACTTGGCAAGGCAACTCTTGAACACGTTTTAATGTACAAGCTGTCTTATCTTAAATACGTTTATAACGAGAAAAAATGTTATTCCAAATACTAATACCTATAGTATAATTTTGAATTTAATTTATTTTTGAGCATATTTATTAAATTGGTTACATATGAAGGTTTTTAACGAGTAGAGTCGCGGGCACAGTTAGCTATTTTAGCTTGCTTGTAATACCTCGTTATAACCCGAATTTACGCAATTACTGCTTAAAGTAAATTATAGTCCCACGGAAACATTTGAGTAAGTATAACTACATGATTATTATTTGCTCACAGATATTACTTAATTATTACCAATCCTTTACAGATATTTATTATTTAAGTTACCTTTTACAACGTTATTATAAAATTGGTGGGTATCAGTTGACCTGAAAGCATTTTCCCGGGACCATTTCAACTGCGATGTTTACGGCACACACTGGACGAAAGAGAAATTTTCCTATTAGTGCATCGAGATACGATATTTTTAGCAATTTAATTCCAAAAGACTATATTAAAAACCTAAACTTAAAAGACCTTATCGAAATAAACATATCGGAACAACTAGCATCGTTACAATATGACGACTAAACGCCAAGAGACGGAGCAGTCGCGGTCATAAAACGTGCGAGTAGGATGGCGAATATTTAGCATACTTAAGCATAATCAGCCAATAACGTTCCCACTGCTGGGACACAGGCCTCTCTGTGAGAGGGAGTGGGCCGTAATCCACCACGCGGGCCCAGTGCGAGTTAATAAACGTCTTCGAACTTTTGGTTCTAAGACTTGCAGGTTTCCTCTGTTTCCCTTGACCGTTTTGCGAGCAGGGGTGATGAAATAATTTGCACGAAGTAAAGCGCCTATCTGGATTTGAACGTAGGTTCCTACAAGTACCTCCAGTCCAGTTCCTAGGGGTTTATTTTGCTGAATCTCGTGTCGTCTTTCCCTCGTCTATGACGTCGCCTGCCACGAACGTTGGCGTTTAGTTTCGATCACAAATACTCAACGTTTCCAAGCATATGATTTAGTGAAAATATCATTTTCTGACATGCAATAATATAGTGTTTGACCCGTGCCTGGGGGCCTACTCTCTAAGTACGAACTCCGTCGTTTCAGTCGAAGTAACGGGCGTTTCCAACTCCGTATCACTTACGCACAGAAGATTAGTTTGAAGCCCAAAATAAGAATTAATGACAACACGATTTGAAAGCTATCCTTAATCCCGATATGTTGTTGCCTGTCCAAAAAAGTTAGTTAATTGGCTGTGGGATTCACTAAGAAGTTATTAACTACTTTCGGACGGGCCCGTATCTTCGTTGACGGAGTTAGAGAGTAAGCCCCCAGATACGGTGACGCGTGTCGAAGCCCAAGCAATCAACAACTGCAACTGAGCCACTCAGTTACTAGATAAATAGTAAGACGTACTTATGAATAGGCTAATAAATAGACACGCAGCAGAATTGTATGAAATAACTCTTGGTGAATGTATATCTTATTTACAACACTACTTTGAATTCGTTAGACAAACTTAACAGACGTAATGAGACAATTTCTAAACATAATAAAAACCACAAGTTTTATTATGTTTAGGAGTCAGTCAAAAGATTTTATTGGAACCTTGCCAGCTACATAATTAAAAGTAACGTTGTATACAATACGTTATACATACATGGCCTCAAAAATAGAAAGGCAATGGCAGAAAAAGGTTGAGTATTATAACTCATTTCTCACATCGTGCGAAAGTAAGCTAAGTTGGAAGACCAGCGGCGTTTCATTACATAAAACATAGATTACATCGAGTTACATTTAGAAATATTCAGACCTATACAGTTTTACAAAATACAATTAGAACTTACAAGTAAATTACATTTTTATCTCAACTCTTTATATCACAAAAGACATCTGAAAAGTTATATTTGTTCCTTTGTTCACAAACATTTATTAGCTTAGTATTTATACATAAAAGGTGATAGTGAATAATCGTGATACATTAGTGATGACTGCAGATACGTCCTTTAAAATTCTACAATGAAGGCAATATGTCTACCATGCAGAACAACAAACGTATCATCTACCCAGAAGGTTTTATGCAGGGATCTCTACAGCAGCTACGCTAACCGAAGAGATAGGAGGTTTGTATGTAAAAATGCATCTAGTTTGGTCTAAATGTTACTAAAAATCAGCCTTAAATTGATGAATACCGAAATCGAGAAAATATTTTTGCGATGTTAATCATTCAACCTGTAGAAGGCCTGCTTTCATATTTTATAGAAGAGTAGGTGTGTACTATTTCAATATCTAAATAATGCAGGCGTCTGTACTAGGCCAGCACTGGATACGATTACTTTAGGGCGCATACGCACTGCGAGCTTTTGAGTATCGAGGTGCGGACGAACAACGCGAGGCGTATATTTCACAGTCACCCAACAAACGAGAGTGATTGATAGAACATACTGAGATTGATGGGAAGTTTCGATTAAGTATAGCAAAAATCGTATTTAGTTCGACTATTCATATTTTACAGTTTAAAATGTTGATTCTTAGTCATTGACATTTTATACTTTTACCTTTAATCCAAACACCATCTTAAGGAATTGTTCATAGTGAATAGTTATAATGCCATCTTGGTCCGTGTCGTAACTGCGGAATGCTGACGTCAGAGTCTAAAACAAAAAAAAAAACAAATAAGCCACACTGTTTAAGGGGAAAAAAAGTAATATTTTAATTTGGCTCGAAATCATCTATTAACGTCACAGTAATTATAGGTATACAGAATGAATGATAAAAAAATAATTTAACTTACATATAAAGTGACACAACACTGGATAAAGTCATCAAACAAGATGGTGCCACGGCCAAATCTATCGAACTTCTGCACCATGATGTTGACCACTTCATCTGACAATCTATATCCAAATGCTGTGAGCGCATTCTTCAACTCTAGCTTATCAATATTCCCGGAGCTATCTTTATCGAACGACCGGAAACAGTTTTGCCAATCAGTTACATATTTCCATAGGGCACCAAAGTCTTCAAAATTTATTACACCTCTACTCTGTTTGTCAAACATGCCTGGAAAAATAAAGAAACATTTGATTAGATTTCAACTGAAATTCTCCTTCATAACTTACTGGGACAGTACAGTATGGGAAATCCTAAACCATACCTAAAATTCTGATAGTTACAGGAAAATGTTCATACATAAAAATAATTGGTCTAAATGATTAGCTTATGCTGAAATTTTATTTCCTGATCAACTAGGCACTTAATACACCCTTGACTTTCTTAAAAATCTTTTTGCCATACTGTCCCAGTTTAATACAACACTGTTATGTATTATAAAACCTCTAGAAATTAGACTGTAAACATACCTATCATGAGACGCACAGTCTCAGGATTGAATGCGTTCCATGTTCCATTGGACAGTGCCTGTTGCAGCTCATCAGCTGATATGTACCCACTGCGGTCCTTGTCAACCCTGCAAGCAAACAAAATCCTCTTATATTATCTGAATCTGCAATAAAATGGTACTATAATTGATTTTCTAAATTCATAATTCCAAGTAAACCGATTACAGGGTCAATGGCCAATACAAGTTATTACTTTAGAAAATCATTTAGTTCTATCATTAGAATGATTGATAGCCATCTCTGAGAAGTTTTGTTAGTAAATCTTTTTGACCTTGTATTTTCACAACACACTGGTCTGTGTATCCACACTATAGAGATAAATAATTTCAAATCCTCGCAGACTTTTACTGCTGATTTTGGTTTCACAACCTATTCATATATAAGTAAGAAAAAATCTACATCTTTTTAATAAAATAAGTGATAGAACATAATTTTAATGCTAGAAACAAAGACAAATTAGATCAACCATTTTTCAGATTAGCCAAAGTACATACATCTTGTATGGGGTAATGTGATAAATGTTATAACAAAATACCTTGTGATATATTGCAATTAAATGAAAGGAAAGTTAAAACTCATATGAAAAGTACACTTTGTAAACAAGCATATTACAAATTAGAGGATTATATCCAAGATAAGAATGCTTGGAAACATGCTGGTCCTGCTCCATAGGACAATCTAGAGTCTAGACAAAATCAAACTGGTTGCTAATTGAATTATGTAATTAATTATATTTATGACATTGATTACACTCAGTGATTACTTTAACTCACACACTGACTGATTACCTACTTGTTAATATTCTAGGAAAATTGTATATTTACTTTTACAATGTTTGTAAATATGTGAGCACCATGTATCTTTCATAAAATTAATTTATCTGTAATTGCTTCAATTTCATTCTTTTTACCTATTTTGGTATAGTAATTTTGTTCTGGATGCATCGTTTTCACACATAATTATACAATGAATGTATGTTAAATATTGTAGTTAAATCATTTTAAAAGAGTAACGGTGGAGTTTCTTGCCCATTCTTCTCCATACGAAACTACATTTTGGAAGGAGCGACTAGAATCAATTCTATTTTAATGTAAATGTTGACGTTCAAAAGTGCCTTTTAAATGCCTATTTGAAATAAATGCTTTGACTTTGACTTTGACTTTATTAATAAGATAAACATAAATTAAGTTTGTTGAACATCAGCAATGAGTTCACCAAAATTTTATTTAGAAAGTTGCATCAAACATCAAATCTTAAGAGTGTTTATTCTGAAAATGGACAACGTCGCAAATAACTGTCAAATATTTCACTGTTTTGATTAATTTGGTAATATTACTGTATGAAAATATGAAATATCGCTAACTAGTGACCTAAAATATTGATTATGAAATGCGATAATCAATACCTTAACACCAAATATTTCGTTTTAGATGCAAAAAAAAGAACCTGTAAATTTCCCAAATGCCTTTTTTACACCTAAAACGGTTACAACATCAAATTCAATGTTATAATTGCAAATAATTATTCATATTTTAGGTCACTAGTTAGCGATATTTCATATTTCCATACAGTAATATTAACAAATTATTAATAAAAACAGGTAATATTTGTCAGCTATTTGCGACGTTGCCACCTTTCAGAATAAACACTCTTAACTTAGGACCTTTCAAATAATGGGAGCTGATTCCATAAAGTCTAACTGCCATCCTTAGGGATTAGTCATGACATATTTAACATTGAGTTTATATGGTGCAACAATTATTCCGTTATATACTACAAGCTGAGTCATAAACTCAATAATGAAACTAAACAAGTGAATCAAAATAATTTTTACCTCCTAAATACATCCCAAAGAAACTCCCGGCTCGGCATAACAGATTGGAATGTCATCTTGACCTGGAAATAAATACAGATACCTATTTTAATAAGTTAAACATGTTTTAATAACAAGCTTATCATTTTGAATCAATTTGAACTTATTATTTTGGTTATTTGCTAGTTGAACTAACTAAGACAGGCCCCATCGAAACTGTGTAACATTATTTTATGAACAAACAATAACCAACAAATAACAACAACAATAACTATCAAAACCTCCAGCCACAACTCTGCCCCTAAGCTGACCCAATGACCGCCACTGGCTGCATATGCTGGGATACCTAGTCTAGATCTGATCTGAATTATTGTACTTTGCTTAGCATCTGTATGTAAGATAAACACTATAAAAAGCTTATAATTGCAAGTCAAAAGAAACTACAAAATGTAATTCATAAACAAAGGCGCAATCTTATTTAAAATCAAATAATAATGAACAAAAAGATAGAATAATCAGGCGAACCACTAATTATGAAAAAACGAAGCGAAAGTGTCGACTCAAGGATATAACACTATTTTTTTAAGTACCTAGTCTGTATTGTACTGTTGACTCACTCACCTGTTGGTTTTACTATAAAAAAACACTTCTATCACGATTACAGTATTGTTATAGTAATCTGAAATAAAGAGCGGCCAATAGATATTTCTTTAATATGCAATGTAATACTGTTTGTACACGCGTTCCTATGTTCTTCCAGATAAAACAAGTTTTTCACCAACGACAAACGCGTTTATGCCACTAATTATTGGCCGACATTGACAGATCGGAATGAAGATGATGTCACTAATGTGTAATATGACATTGACGGTTAAATTGAGTTGCCACTATGCAAAACCTTTGGACCAATTGCAAAGAAATAATTACAACTGCTGAACGTCTTAACAGCACTAAAAGCTTTGCTGAAAGTAATATGAGGCCACGATCGGTTCGTAGATGGGTGACTATCCAGTACGTAACGTATCCCCTCTGTGCTGTTGGTCTGGCGGCCATTCGTAGAACTTTGACAACCATTACGGGTGGTCAGAAACCCAAAATCTGATAACCAGTCTTACCATGGCGTCTGACCTCTACAACCTAGGTATTGGGCAACACATACCCAATACCTAGGTTGCGGAAATCAGATAGTCACTTCATGTAAAATACTGGTATTCAGTTGCATCCAGCGAGAGACATTGTGAGACAACACCAACTATCTCCAACACAGTTGAGAATAGGCGCAAACGCAAACTATACACATAAAAATACGGAAATTAGTGATAAACGCCGAAATTCCGTAAACAACTATGACTCAAAAACGTGTTAGAAATTGAACTCGTACTAGTTAACTGTTTATGCAACATGTAAGGTAAGAACCAAGCTATGCTAAAATACTAGATTCAAAATATTTGTTGCGTTTTGTTGTTCGTGCGTTTTGTTTCTTCGTGAGTAGTGGTAGTTACGATGATTTGGAAATGAACCAAACGCAGCAACACTTGTGATCAGGGATGCCAATTTAGCCCCTTCGGGGCTAGATCTAGCCCTTTTTCTTCTTGTTCAGCCCCGAATAAAGTGATTTAGCCCCTAGCCCGAAATCTAGCCCAAAATATGATCGTCTGTCAAACCAAAAATACTGAGCTGGCAATCTTTGTTTGTGGTCTAAGTTGAGAACGAAACAAAGTTTTAAACAAAATCTTAGCAAAAACTAAACGCACGTACTTTAAATCATGGTTGGATCGCACCAAACTTCAAGTCCGGTCTGAAGTTCTTTCGCGCAGTTCGTTCATTGTTATGAACGTGATTAAAAATAAGTTAAGAAACAGGATGAACCTTGAATCTCTAAATTCCCTATTACTAATACGAACTGGCCTTACCAAATTTAGCCAAACCTGCTATACTTATGAAATCCCAGAGGCTCTCTTAAAGAAAGTTGGATCTAAAGAAAAATATAAATTTATTCTCAACAAGGCTGCGCGCAGTGAGACCCAACCCCAACCATCAACGTCGTCGTCAGCGCAAAATGACTTAGATGAAGATTCATCTGATGACGACTACGACTTTTGAGCTGCTTCTAATAAGCAAAGTTTTGTTATTGGTATTTAGTAATCTTGTAGGTAATTTTATGATTTAAATAAAAAATTTAATCCAGAATTTTGTATTTTATTAAAAATCTACACAGTCGTTATCTAAGCAAACATTTATCCTAGATTTTTTTTTTTTGCAATCTAGCCCTTTTTTAGGATTTTTGGGCTAATCTAGCCCTTTTTTGAACTCGATTTAGCCCCAAAACCTGGCACCCAGTTGGCAACACTGCTTGTGATAAGCAGGCTTTGATATGAAAATGGCTGATGTCTCAAATATTGAACGAAAAATAAAGCTAACTAAAAATGGAAAAATCATCAAAAGACGTCTAAGGAATCCAGAAGGTGAGTTTTATCTTTACACGATTATCAAGATAGAGGCACGTGATCCGTCGCTTAACTTTTCCTTAGACATTGTTCTCATTGTTAGGTCTTCATTACTTCAACCAGTTTTTGACTCTTACTACCTTACTACATTTTTATGTAAGTAGTTGTTGATTGTTCTGAAACTGTTTGCTTTGCCTTTATGTATTTGATGGTAACGCTCAATAAACACTGCAGGAACCGCATAGATCTAGCGCAAAACGTATAACGTACGTACTTTGCGTTTCAGTACTAGTGATAACTATAAAATAAGTAAATATACCTAGGTCCTACAAACTCGTCCGTATTACTCGTACATTATGCATATTTTTATTTACAGAATGGCACAAACAAAAACAAAAGCGTTTAAGAATAGCAGGACTAGAGTACATAAACGCAAATGGAAAAGTGGTGCCACCTAAACAGCCTGGTCCAGACTGTAACTGCCGAAGACGATGCTTCCAAAAAGTACCAGAAGAGATAAGATTGAAAACTTTTCAAGGATTCTATTCAATGAAAACCCATGATGAACAAAATGCATATTTATTTGGACTTATGAGACAAGTGGATGTTAAGAGAAAAAGGGTGAAAACAAGCAGTCGCCGCACATGCACATTCGAATACTTTGTGAGAGTGAAGGGAAGAGAGACCCAGGTGTGCCAAACAGCTTTCAAAAATATTCATGCCATAACCGAGAGGAAAGTCAGAGTTCTTTGTAAGAAAATGGATGATGGTGTCATGTTCCCCAGTGACAATCGTGGAAAGAATAGTCATCGTCGCTCTGGAGAGGTCCGCTTGCCATCTGGAGTGTTAGATCAAATAAGAAA
Source organism: Polymixis lichenea (assembly GCA_949091785.1). Taxonomy (NCBI): domain Eukaryota; kingdom Metazoa; phylum Arthropoda; class Insecta; order Lepidoptera; family Noctuidae; genus Polymixis; species Polymixis lichenea. The sequence continues at coordinate 1,476,034 of OX420939.1, read as the reverse complement.
TCATGTTTATTCTATTGTACACACTCACCGTTTAAAAGATTTTATTAGGTTGGATAAAATTGCTGGTTTAGAAATTAATATTTCCAAAATGTGGAAAGATTACATAAAAACTTTTGACCCAGATAACATATCAGCAACTATGCCTAAATCTAAGAGGAGCATGGATCTTGTGCCCCAAGTGGAACCTCCACAGCAACTGTCACAAACTTCGCAAGACTCTCTGGGGACCATTACATATCCAGGAAATGGTCATCTGGTCAACATAGCTGAGAACTACTTTCAAAACCAATATCAAACAGCTACATTGGCTACAAGCACTGCTACTAACTTTTATCAAACTCCAAATGGAGGTCAGAGCATGGGGATCTTACTTCAGTCAGCTGCACCACGACCAACACAGCCCACAACAGCATTCATTGTGCTGCAAGCTAAACCTGAGCCCCAGCAACATACCATCACAATAGAAAATCCCTATGGACATGCTGCAGAGCTGATGCATCATCACATTGAACCGAAGCCAGAAAAGAAAATTAAGAAAGAACGGAAGAGGGGCCCTATGGTGAAACAGTGGAGATACACAAATATTTTCCACGATGAAATCAATGGAGCAGCTTTGGCAGCTATTAAAACTAGGCTGGGGATGTACTATGCTGAGAGTGATGCTGCCCGCAAGAAGGCCAAGCAGGCAAGGCCCCCAGATGTGGTCCAGACACAAGCTCCCCCAGAGCAAGTCCCACAGATGAGGCAGACACACACAGTAACAATATATACTTAACCCCCATAAAGACATACATGTTTGAGTGACTGGTAAATCAACTCAAATTTGAAATGCTTGAACATTCAAAAATTATTTGTTATCACAACTTATAACAAGTCATGTATGTTTATATCTTAGCTTTGTAGTTCTATACACAAAATTGTTTCAATAACTTACAATTCTAGTGATTGAATGCAAAGCCGAAAATATGCATAAATTTTATGAGGTGGGTAAGAAACAAGCTTTGAAAGCCAGAACAAACCATCTGCTAAAGACAGAAATCATTTATACAAATATGTGTATTGTGGCATATACACAAAGCAGTTACCACTTGTTACATAATGGAATCAGCTTGAAAATTGTACAATCTTGTCTGAATTTCATTCAAATTGAACAATATGAATTTGACAAGTAGAATAGGTATATAAGCCTTATGCATAAATTTTACATGCAGAATAAAAAATAAACATGCAATATAAATGTTCCAATGAAACCAAATCAAGTGAGAATGTTTGATACTTTGAGAATATACAGTTTTAATTAAATCTAAATACAGCTATAGTAATCGTTTTTTTAGGATGGCCAACTAAACATTTTAAATTAAATGTAATGCCCTATATATTGTCATAGCAGTATAGTTACTCCAGCATAAAGTACTACACATATAGAATTAGCTACGTAACTGCTAAAAATCTCTTTAATTTAAGTACTGAATAAGAAAAATCTGAAGGATATTGTTTTACTGATCTCATGGTATAAATTGCTTTATAATAATTCGAAACCCAGTGCTTATAATAAATAGGTACATTCTTGTAAAGGTGAATCCACATTTGAGCATTTATAGATAGAACTTACATCACTTTAAGGGCTCGGCCACATCACAACGGCGGTGTGCGGACACCTTAGTATCGGCAAACACACCGTCGAGCATTCGCTAGAAAGTTACAATTACATGGAAATGCTAGCGTGTACTCACCTTAAGGTGAACCTAGTCCACATTTTTCCCATACAAACTTCGGGAGTGTTTTACTCCACTGTTCGACAATGTACATAACAAATTAAGTATGGCATGATTTTGTCTCATTATTAATATTGTCTGTACGGAAACAGAATACTAAAATAAAAAGCCATTAAAAAGTTAGGAGCCAACAAAGATTCGTTTTTCTTGCTAATTTAACCTAACTTTCGGCGTGTTTGAGTAATAAAAGAAGTATAAAATCTGAAAACCCAAGTCGGTACCGACAAAGCTTAAATATCGAAAAGTTCAATTAACTTTATTGGTCATTGAATTATTCAGTGGTTTTTTCATAAAACCCGATCTTCCGAAGGATTGTTCTTAATTTTTTACGAGCCTGTTGTACTATAAATGATCCTGCATCTCTCTCAAGAATGTTGAGCGTGTAGACTAGGGTCTAACTGCTAATCACTGATACTACCTCTGTCGTACACGATGCCTAATGAGACAACGTGCGTTTTAGCCAGGCCCATCAATGAGTTCGAGCCCGCGACTAGGTTCCCCTTAAGAGTATGTACTCGTAATTTTAATTTAGTACCTACACAATGTTGTGTTGCTTTTACATGAAATTGCATTTAAAATGCTGCATATAATTATTTGAATATATTTAAGAATCCTATGAATTAATTTAATTATTTGAGTTTAATGTATTTTGTATGACCGATAGTCATGTAACATGCTCCTTAAGTTTACATAAGAAAGCATATTTTAAGTATTATTACATGTGACGCTATATAATATGACTGCTGTTTTATTACATTTTAACCTAATTGAGTTTTCAGGAATACTTTGTCATCTTGACTACAGTGGCAAATACCTGGCTCAGTTATATACCACAATATTTTCAAGTTATAACATTCTGAGATTGTTTTATTTTGCAAACCAATACTTATGCCTACATGTCGTCTGGCCTGGCGGCGAACTAAATGTGGAACACCGTGTGGTCCACCCCCATTGACATCATTTTGAGAACCAACAAACAACATAATATGTTACACCAAAACTGTATGAAGTGTTACGCAATACAAACGTGTTGCTGAAACATTGTCGTGCAACTTGTTTCCTATGAATACGGTGCTTACGTCGTAAAGAGACTCGTAGAAGGACATCACTATTCACTAGATAACAACAACAGGGAACAAAGTCCCCCACCGCGTCTGTCTGTTAGCGATAAACTCAAAAAATATCGAACAGATTTTCATGCGGTCTTCACCAATAGACGGTGATTCATGAGTAGGGTTTATCTGTATAATTTGCTAAGGTTTTGTGGGAATTGGTTGAATTAAGAGCATTCTCCCTACGCGGGCTGGCAACGGCGCATTTATGGCGGTTTTTCGTGATTATTCCATTAAATACAAACAAAAGTAAACATTTTTTTCAGCCATTTTCAAGATCGTTGGTATTTTCAAGTTTGTACTTATGCTATCTTTTTAGAGTTACTTTGTTATTTACATATAAAAATCGACATACCGTCAATTATTTTCTAATTGCATTACATAATAAGACTAAATGTTTTTATTAAAGAGTAAATGTTAAAAATAACTATAAATACAAACGATCTAGTGCTTGGCTGAAAAAAAAATGTACTTTTGTTTGTATTTAATGAAATAATCACGAAAAACTACTATAAATGCGTTGTTGCCAGCCCGCGTGGAATGAACGCTCTTAAGACGATAATTGTTGAAAATCGCGATAGCATATTGTTATATGTATCTTTTATAGGATAGCTTACTATACCTACATATTAGGTAAAATTTTAAAAAAATGGTCACGTACACACGGCTACACATCAAGCTATAAATTTCCAGTATAAGCTATAGCTATCTTTTGCCCCAATAAGTTCCCAGTCGCCACCCGGTGGTAACTTGCAATTTTTTATCCAATTGCCACCTAGTGGCAATCCATGTGGGGGCGACTGGGACTATTCGCGAAAACGGGCGCTAGCACATAGTGTTGTAGTGACAAAGGGACAACAATGCACCATGCCCTGAGGTGTGCATGTTGTAACTCAAATTTGAAATGCTTGAACATTCAAAAACGATTTCTTATCACAACTTATGTCTCAAGTGCCCCAGAGACTAAAGCCGGAAAAGTTTTACAGGGTGCGTGGGTCAGCTAGTCGAGCCAATAATAACGCCTCCACAGCGAGATGGCGCCTAATGGGCGGGAGCTGTATAAACCCGCTGACAATTTTTATCGAACCATCTTTGGTAATAGGTACCTATTTAATATGCGTTCGTGAAATAGTAAAACAAGGAAGGAAACCTTAAACCACGCTCGCACGGACTTAAAAATATTGCGGCCGGGTTTTTTTCGGAGAGCCTTCCGCCTGGCCATAACCGTGTCTGCCTTGAAAATCTCTAAATAGACTTCGAAGTTCGAACCAAAGTCGGCACGGTTCACGGACGGCTCAGATCCCAAGTGCTTATGCGGCACGTCAACACAGGCAATGTCTCACCTTTCATCCTGCGCCACATGCCATTTTACTTGGGCATTGACGATCTTATGACTGCGTCAGTGAGCGGAGTTCGCGTGGCTGAATTTTGGGCCAATAATGTTTGATTTTTTTTGCCGTCGTTACGCTAAGGACAGTCCCGGAAGAACGGTCCAGAGTCCAGCATCGTATTGGAATATTTATTTCCTCCGAACACGTTTGTTTTTGCGAATCCCCACTCAAGCCAGCCAATAAAGGCAAGCTACATGAGAGAACCAAGACTTTTCTCGCTCTCTCGTCGCTACTGCCCATCAGCTCGCCAGATTGCCCTGTGAGTTTTTGTATCTCTCTTGGTCTGGCTCCTCACTCTAGACTGTACCTGTAGACTCCCATATGTCCCATTGTTAAATATTCTTCTAGTACCTTTGACATATTTTACTATTCTCCACATTAGTTGCTGCGTGAAATGACCTTTCTCGAACATGTGCACATAAGACAAACCTTGGCTGGATTTTTTTCGGAAAGGTAGAAGATAGAATACAACAAACAGACTCGGTTCTTGTTATGCATCATCAAAAACGCCACCCAGTGGCAACTGGGATTTTTTTCCCAATTGCCATCCATGTGGAGGCGACTGGGAATATACGCGTTTTCAGGGCCGATTAAAGTCCATGTTATTGGGGGCAATTACTGAGTGACAGAAACGACTGGGAATCAAATCCTTCGAATTCTGGTTACCTATCCCGCTAGTGACCACTATATCAACGACGCAGTGCAAATTAGAATTTACTGTGAATATGGTCGTCGCAGACGCACTATAATCTGCCTTCATGAGGATTGCGCAAGGGTAACCCGCGAAATTAAAATTTTCTTGTTTGCAGGGTAGTATCAGATTGTAACAATCAAATCCGTAACAAAAATGTATTTCTAAAACTAAGGTTGTGCAGATTAATTTGCCAGTCAAGCATCCGTACATAGCGAGGGCTGTGACCTACGCCCGGGCGTAGGTCTACCGCCATAGATATTTACGATGTTTCTGTAGTAGATGTGTGTTGTGTTATTTAAGTGGAAGTAGAGTATATTTGGGGAGTAGGAACAATAAAATAAGAACGGCAAGCATGATTTTTACTTTTTTAATGTATACTTAAATTACGCAGACAAAACGCAGACACCACCCACAGCTTTGATTTTCCTCTCAGCTGTCTTGGAGAAGAACTTGGCCTTAACTATGACGGGCTGCTTGGGGAGGTTGCCTTTGCCTAGTAACTTGTAGTAACCCTGAAATTAATAGAAATGAATTATTAGCACGGATTAAAACCGATGCACACTTGGATAGTGTAGATGAGGGATGAACATTGGGTCACTGCAAAACAATGTTACATGTAAAAAAAAAAAATTGACCCAATTCAAACGGTCAGATTTCATTTAAACTTTGTGTAAGTACCGATGTCAATTCAATAATAAAAAAAAGAAAAACCTGAAATATCACACTTTTGTAGTTAGCAGAACAATAAATTTAAAATAAATAATAGTTCAAAAATCTAAAAAACATGCTTTAAAAACCAAACTAAAAAGGTAGAAAATAATTTAATTCTATTAAAAAGCGTGGGGTGCTTGATATTAATTGATTATAAAAATACCTCAAAAAGCACCCCGCGCATTTTAATAGAATTAAATTATTTTCTACTTTTTTAGTAAGGTTTTTAAAGCGTGTTTTATAGTTTTTGAAATGTATTATTTTTTAATATGGTTGTTTTGTTTTGATCATTATTTTACTGTTTTCGTAAATCAGTCTTTCATCACCGGATTGTTTATTCGATGAATTTGCACCACGTATTATGTGCGCATTTTCTTATATGTTCAAAGATGCCAGATATTAGTTGGTTATAAAAAACAACCTGAATAATCAATAGCTTATCACTGGCAGTGTACTTACAGCCTTGACAATGTTGATGACGGGTACTTTGCCATCGGTGGCTGTGGCGTACTTGAGCCTCGACTGCTCAGACACGAGGGTCCACAGCTTGTCCAGGTTCAACACGGGGTTGAACAGCTTGTTCTTCCTCTCGTGGTAATTTCTCATACCGAGCTACAATAAACATAATGGGACATTAATATTTATAGATAAACATTATCCATAGCAAGACAAATGTAGCATAGTCTTCAATTAGATATTAAGCTAGACCAATTCAAATGCTTGAATCTTTCAATACACATTCATTAGCTAATTTGTCTAAAAAAAATTGTCTAGGTATCCTTAATTACAGTACTTTGTGTCATTTTATCTTTCAGTCTGTATACAAAATTGTGTATCTAACCAATATAGAGTTTTTATCAACTATCTGTTTTGTTGACCTCAGAATTTGCACTTTTGTTGTATTTAAGAACAAGAGATCCTTGCATACTTAATAATCTGGCACCCTCTGCCCACGCAAAAGGTTTTCAAACAAGGACTACAAGTTGCAAAAAAACTAACCTTAATCCAGGATTATTTTAAAACCATGTTATAATTTAGTTGTGAGATATGTTACAGTAAAAAAAGACGTTCAGAACATTGATACAAATATATCATATTTTCTTTAGGGATTATTTATTTTATTTATTATGATTTTTTCTATATAATCCGGCACCCTCAGGTTTTTAGTAGTGCCGGATTAGTGAGATTCTTCTGTAATCATCATCTTCCTGCCCTTGTCCCATGTTACTTGGATGTTTTAGTTAAGGTGAAAGCTCCAGGGTAGCCCATGTAATTCAAATTCATTCAAATAATCAATACAGCACTCTCAAGTACATTTAATTCCATTGCATGACTTTTTCATGAAATAGTCATTCAATGAAACTAAATGAACCTATACTTGGACTTTTAATTGTATTCAGTAACTTGACAGTTGAAGGGCTGATTTTGACAAAAAATGAGATATTTTTTAAATTTAATAATTTATCTTAAAAACATGATATTAAAAAATTTGTTACTTTTTTTGTTTTCAGTAGTAAGGTAATGTATTTATTTTCTTTCTATTAGAAGTAATAAAAAAAGGAAATTACTTTTATTAATAAATAATTCATTATTCTTATATACCACATCTTACAAATGATTTTTTAAAAGCTTTATAACAAATGATAAAAATGGTTGAATTTAAAATGAAACCAATTTTTATCATTTACTCTTTACACAAAAACATTCACTACCTCAACACTTAGTTTTAGTATAGCAACATTATTTTTCTTTTAACTGTCAAGTTACTGAATACAATTAAAAGTCCAAGTATAGAGGGTTGTATTGATGATTCAATGATTTTAATACTGCAAATACATGTGTGTTACCATCGCAAATAATATTTTAATCAACATACAACCTGGCACTGACCAGCAAATTCCAAAAAACAATAAGAAATTTGAAGTATGCAGGCTACCCTCGAGCTTCCACCTTAGCCTTAAATAATATATAATAAATGTTACCGGTAAAAACAACTAACTACAGTCACACCACATGCACTTCAGGAACTACTAAAATTACAGTTCTTCTACAGCATACAGCTTGTAGGTATAAAGAACCCATATTGTGGTATTGTTGGATTTAGTTTAGATGTCAGTTTAGCTACTTATTTAAAGCTTCATCTCTCCTACTATTTTGTACTGTGCCCGACAGGGTTCATAATGATCACTATTTTTTCATGTACCACCTAAGTACACATTGTGGAATGCAAATAAAATTTGTGTATTGATTAACTATAAAAAGTATGATAGATTTGTCAGGTCATTTACTTACTTTGCCGAAGTATCCAGGATGGTACTTGTCCATGTTGATTCTGTGGTGGTGCTCACCACCAGCGTTACCACGACCTCCAGGATGCTTGCGGTGCTTGCCTGGAATGTTACAATAACATTGTTACATGACTATACAATAGTTCAAATGGGAATCATGTTCACAAGTTCTTTTCAAATCAAGTGTAATCTTTCCTCATAGACCAATTTCAAAGAAGTAGGTCTTCTTTCGCTATTCATAGGCCTAATCTTTGTTTACTCATGCCACGGTATGGTAAATTATCAGAACAGGAATAACAAAAGCCATGCGTAAGAACAACATTCTAAGACAAGGAACTAATCAGTATCGATACATTACACATTTTGCTTTAGTGTATACTATACAGAACCATGAATTACTTGTTTAGGAGGCATGTTGAGCCCGGTCTAACAGTTACTAACAATTTATAGGTTAGGTTAAACAAGTTGACTGTGATGTTTGTATCTGCCAAAATAGTTATTGATATAAGAAATAGAACTTACCAATACGACCGTGGCCATGGCTCACGTGTCCTCGTAACTTCCTGGTCTTCTTCTTGGAGGTGGCCTGCAGCGGAACAACAAATAGGATTTACAAAAATGTTTCCACATCATAACTGGAAATAATGTGCTGTATGACACCGATATCACTTATAACATAGCAACCACATTTAATTTGACATATTTAGTGAGTGATTTTATTGAAATATTCAGATAAAAATCGAAGAAATACACACGAACCATATTTTCGTCTTCCGTCAAGTTTTGAAAAGAGAAAAAGAGATGGTGTAAGCTGTCACTGTCACACTCACAGCCCAGCAGCCAGTCTATGGTAACTTACTAGTGCTGCACTCCGTCCTCTTTCGCTGTCGATTTTTCTCAATAAAGGGGGCCTATGACGATCACGCAGGCACTTGTTTAGTAAAGTCAGGAACTTGGTTTGATATTTAGATCCTAGTTTGATCATATAAGCCAGAGGTCATCCTCTAGTTTTTTACTGTTTGCGTCCAGTAACCGTAATACCGCTAAAGTGCACACACTGTTGTTTTTAATCTCTAGCGGTCAAAACTACCAGCACCCTAATTGCGTAACACACTATCAATCATAATCTGAATCATTTTGATATACAATGCTATTCCATTGCATCTAATGTTCGAAAACTGTGTCAGCTGAATAACTTAAATAACGCAATGAATGTTGTTGAACTGTCAAAATGACGCCTATTACTACTGATAGTGTGCTAAGCAATTACTTATAGCAATTATCTACCGCGCAAGGCGTGCGATTGTAGTAGTGTTGTAAAAATAGCAAAATACTTAAAAGTAGCCAAATTCTCCGCCTACATCGCCTTTCGATAACATACCATCTGGCAACAATTTATGCGGAGAGGTCTCTGGTCACCTGGCCTGGCAAGCAAGTGGCAACACTGGTCAGTACGTTTCCAGAAAATGGTGGGATTGTGTATCAAAATCGGGCATGACACGTATTTTACGATTTTTATAAAATAATTTGTGAAAATTTTGCAATGTTGTTATGTTCGTAGAAGTTTTACCTCTGCACAATTGTTAAATTGCGAGAACATGGAGTTCCGCGAAACGTTATTAGCTGCTCAACGAAATCAACAACAAAAGTCATCTGTGAGTTTCATTACATTTTGCGAAATATTATGCGCATACTTTTTGATCTGATAAGTAGTTTGATGATAATGCGACTGTTTCTGTACAGTCATAATAAGAACTAATACTTATGGACTTTCGCCACAAACTTGAGCATGAACCTGTACGTACTTTGTTGTTATTGTCAATGTGTACTTATCACCAACTCTGATGTGATTTCAGGAAAATGCGTATTACAAGGCTCGCTTCGATCCTCCCAAAAAAGAGCAGAAGCAAAGAGATAAGTTGTCAGCAAACATCCAAAAGTTTTTGGCAAAGAAAGATGAGGAAGAAAAGCAAAAGAGAGTTGACGCTCAGAAGAAACGAGACGATCTGAGTGCCTTACGAGATCCTAAAGCCTTGAGGAAAATACAGAAGACCTTAAAGGTCATCAAGTCAGCCAACAAGTCTGTGATTGCGGATGCCATTGATCGGGACAACACTGCAGTGACGCGTGAGGGCCCGGACCAACCTGATCAAGATGACTATGGTTATGAGTCCCAGGAAGCTGCCGCTATATATGAAAAAATGATGGAAAAGTACAGTAAAATGCCAGACGTACCTAAATTCCCTGTTGGAAGTAAGTGTACATATATTCTATTTCTAGTAATATGTATGTAGGTCAACAAATATTACAGAAGTCACAAAAAGTCTTTGTGGTTCCAGTTTTCCAGGAATGCATTATGATTTAGTAAAGTTTTCACTTATTCCGTAGTTTCTCTCATATAATTTGGTACACATTTCATCCATATTTTCTTTGGCCTTCCTCGCCCTTTTCATCCATCAACATTTATATTCATATCTCTTTTAGTTATGTCCTCCCTTATCATATGCCCATACCAAGCTAAACAATTTTCTTTCAACTTTAAAACAACATCTCCGATTTGTTTGTGCTAGGATCTATTATTACAGGAAAGTTTATTGTCTATGATCAGCTTGATATAGTGGTGATACAGTTCTTTCACAGTAATTTTGCCTCTGACTTTGCATCACAGTGAACTTTATTGTTGTGGCTATACATATACAGCAACAGCAATACACCAACCATATGGTTGCTTTTATAAGGAAATAATTGTGAGTGTAGTAACCCCACAGTGGTTGTAAATGTTCTTGTAGTGTAAGAGTTATTCTTTGGGATACATTTTAGTATTAAAAAATACAACATAATAATAATAATTAAAGAGGGAAACCAGCATGCTCAATTTGAAATAAATATTTTAAAATGTATTTCAGGTAAATACAGGATAAAATTTTAACCCGTGCGCAAACTGTAAAAAAAAAACAGCTGTTCCATACATTTTGACCTCGTAAGTATTGCACTGTTCTATGAAACAACTGACTTTTTTTTGTAAAACCAATGAAAAATGTCTATGCTAGCGGGTCTAGAATGATATGCTGAATTCATGGTTACAGTTTGCTCACTGGTTAAAAATTTATCCAGTATATCCCCATAAAAAAAGTTACGAAATTGCAAAGACAGAAAAAAAGACCTGTCTCCCCCCTCTGTTCCCATGGCCTGCTCATGGATATCATACAATTATGCTTTGTAACTATTTTTCCTTTTTCTTTGTTCATGCTATCAACCATTAATGTACTTACAGATTTCTTTCCTACTGACCCAAAATAATAATCTACACCTTGATAAAAACCACTGAAATTTAAAAAAAATCTACTAATACAAATCATAATAATATTGTGTTTTATGACATGAGTTACTTTGTTCCAAATTAACTACTATTACTTTGCGTCTTTGATCCAATTGGAAGTTCTTGATTTGGTACATGCATTAAAAAAAAGTCATTTCTGTCAATGATTGTTTGTACTTTTTATATCGTACTTTGTTTGAATTCATTTTTTTCTGAGCAATGTCCTCCACCAAATCCTTCCAGGCGTCCTTTTTAAATATGCAAAAAAAACATTTAATTACAATAGATAATAATCTTTAACACAACTGTAGGAGCCACCTTTTATATTTTATTGCTTATATTTGTGTTTTTCTAGACAATGCTGTGAAGAGGGATCTTAATGGCACGAGAGAGAGAGTGAAACACGCCTTGAGGCACGAAGATGATCCTGTGCCTCACAAGAGAAGGCGGAAAGGTGAAAATGGAGGTAAAATACATCCATACTAATATTATAAACAGGTAAAATTTGTTTGTTTGTACGTACGAGGTAATCTCTGAAAATACCCGTCGGTACAAAGAACGCTAAGAGAAAACTACGCAATATCGTGGGCGGGCGCCGATGTGATGCTATAGGATATGTTTCGTTTGTTTTTATCTCCTTTTCAACGCAATCTGTCCTGGGACATTCAGCATTAGGTAGGATGATGGTTCCTGGACTTGTACGGTATCTTGTGCAGGTTTTGACATTAGTTTAATTGTCAATTGATTTGGGTGAACTAAAAGTTCATCTGGTGGCTTAGGTGGTTCCTCAAAGCTGGATACCATAGCTTAGCATAGGCTTGAGAATGCATTTGTATAAAATTAGTTTGCCTTTCAGGGACATTTTGCGCTCTATGAGTTGAGCATTAGGTATAATTACGAAGTTTTTTTACCACAACACTGCGTTTGGGTAAATATGTGGTGTCTCCACGTAAGGCGTATGTCAAGGTATATTCCAAGGTATTGTGTGACGTCTGCTTGGTTTACTTCTATGTCATTTATGGTCACAGATTTGTTTTTTGAGGGTGGGAAATCATCAAATAACTTCTCCCGCTCTGGGTGGAGCAGGAGGGCGTGTCAGACTTTTACTGACTAAAACCCACCCGTGTTCCCTCAGTTGCCTGTGTGCTAGGGGCCGCGGTATCTCTTTCGAACAACCCGCACCCCTGGCAGGCATTGGCCCTTGGGTCCCCACCAGTTGGTCGTGACATCTCTTCGAGGTGCGCGTGGAACACAACGCACCGTCGACCCGGGCTTGGTCCTTACCGGACAGCGATCTACCCATTACTCGTCGTCCGCCAGCCCGCGCCTACGGTGCCTGGGAATCAACCTGGGATTCCCGACACCCAGGGCGTCTCCTGCGGCGACTAGGGCCGAGAGGGCGCATATACTGTATCTCCCTCACATGCGCCGCTTCCCTCTACGCGAGCATTACTGCTTTGCAGAAGGAGGTGACGGCTACCCTTGCAGTCGCTCCGAACCATGGCCTGGACCAGGGCCGGATGCGAGAGATTGCCGCCGCCGATCGCCTCCACAATGACACGGCGGTGCTCCGCCCAAACCGGACAGCCCTCCACCGTATGCTCCACCGTGTCCTCAGGGCGATCTACGCAGTGGAAACTCCCGGGCGTTTCCTCCTGCCTTATCCGAAACAGGAACCTTCCGAAACAACCGTGTCCGGTGAGTGCCTGCGTCAGGCCGAGGGTGAAGACGCCGTGGCGCCTCTCGATCCAGTCCTCAAAGAGGGGACTTACCGCCGCAATCGTGGCGTGCCCAGTGATCACAGATGCCCTTGTTTCTTTGCGTGTGGTGAAAGTCACCTGGATTGACTTTGTTTCGTTGGTTTTTATCTTCTAATCTTTCGCCATTCGGAGATCAGCTTGAAGCTGTTTTGCAATTGCTTCTCTCGGGCAGACAGCAGTATGGCCGTATCATCGACTAATGTGCCTGTTTTGACATTTCTATCTAACGGCAAGTCGGCAGTAAATAACAGGTACAGGGTGGGACCGGCCTGAATCGCACGTAGATTATTGACTTCATCTCCCTGCCTCACTAGGAAGAATCTCTTGCCGAAGTAGGATGGCAGAAACAGGTACCTAGTTTGTTAGGAGAGATATTTTTATTTTCGTCAGTAGACCCTGATGACCATATACGGTCAAAAGCCTGCGAAACGTCCAGAAAGACTGCAGAGCCGTACTCCTTATTTTCAAATGAGGTGATGATTCGGTGTACTTGCTCTACAGCACCGGGGACCTTCCTGAATTCAAATTGGGGTTCAGGAATAAGATTTCTTTCCACCAGGACCGGCATGACTCGCTTTAGAAATAGTGTTTCAGCAACTTCGAAGCAATAGGACCTTATGATTTGACGTAACTATCAGACTTGCCAGGCTTTAAATCTCTCTTGATCTGCGCCACCTTCTACGGTTTGGGGACGTAGATGCGCTCCGGTATAGCATTAAAAGGTAACGAAGAAATGTTATACCGACTTCCGGTAACTGCTTTAGAATGGACGAGGTTATGAGGTCATGTCATAACCTAGAGCCTTTTGGTTTTTCGTATTTTTTACTGGCCGTAAGTTCTTTCACCAGAAGTTATTGGTCTGATGTTGAGAGAGTCGACTGCCAGGTACATTTGGGTTGGCGTCCTTTAGTACATGTAGTTCGAGATATTATTGTGTAAAAACAAGAAATTTCACCCGGACGAAGTCGCGGACAGAAGCTAGTAATTTGTTATTGTTTATGTGTTTTTAATACATTTATGTGCCTACCGAAGACGACGGCAATCGCAATTGGGAACGTGGCTTATCGTAATGACAGACCGCAGCGACACGACAAATTTCTATGTAAGCGATTTCATAGAGCGCTTCCGTAGATGGTGACGCAAACCAGTAGTACAGGTCGCTAACATCGCCGTGGTCGCTGAGCCGTACTTTGTCACGCCGAGGGATGACTAGGTGGAGGACCTGAACGGCTCCGTGACCCTAATTTCGTCGGCCGCCGCCGGTACCCCGGCCCTCGAGGGTGCTAAGAGGGAAATGGGTTGCGTGGCAGCACGGTTCGGGGAGATTGTCGTGGTAGGAGTGTACTTCTCCCCGAGCTGTACTCTCGCCGAGTTCCACAACTCTCTTGCGGAGTTGAGAGACGTTGTCGTCGGGTTCCGTTCCCTCCCCGTGCTCGTCCTTCGGGACTTCAATGCCAAGAACATGGCTTGGGGTTTCTGATTGACGGACGTCGGGGCAGGATGGTGGAGGACTGGACTCTGGAGGTGGGCCTGGTCGTCCTAAACCGGGGTTCTGTCGCCACGTGTATGCGGATGCGGAGTGAGTCGGTGGTGGACATTTCGTTCGTCAGCCCTGCTCTGTCGCCGCGTGTCATCGACTGGCGCGTCATGGAGGGGATGGAGACGTATTCCGATCACCGGTACATCAGGTTTGACGTCTCCGCCCAGACCTCGAGTGCGCCGGTCCAACAGGCCCCGTGTGGTCCGCGGCGGGCGCTGAAGCGGCTAGACCGGGAGCTCCTCCTGGAAGCCTCGATCGTGCAGGCCTGGGTGTCACCACCGGACAGGCCTGCCGACATCAACGACGAGGCGGAGTGTTTCCGGAAGGCCATGTCCGAGGTATGCGACGTGGCAATGCCCCAGCCAGCTCAGCCAGGACGCGCTTCACGCCAGGTGTACTGGTGGTCGCCCGAGCTCACAGCTCTGCGAGGCGTGCGTTGCTGCGCGGCACCGGTACACCAGACACCGTAGGCTCTGTATCCGCCTTCCGGATACAGAAGCCATTCAGGCGGAGCTGTACGAGGGGTACAGAG
Source organism: Polymixis lichenea (assembly GCA_949091785.1). Classification (NCBI taxonomy): domain Eukaryota; kingdom Metazoa; phylum Arthropoda; class Insecta; order Lepidoptera; family Noctuidae; genus Polymixis; species Polymixis lichenea. The sequence goes on along the minus strand of OX420939.1, from coordinate 1,460,912 downwards.
CGGCGAAGACCGCCGTCCAAGCGGAGATCCTGCGGGCCAGGATACTGGCCCGCGACGAGTCGTTGGAGACTCTGAACAGAGACGCGTGGGGACGCCCCTACAAAATGGTGTGGGACAAAATCCGGCCGTGGGCTTCCCCGCTGACGCAGTCTCCGGCCCCAGCTCGTGCAGGACGTGGTGAGTGCTCTGTTCCCTTCGCGAGGAGAACATGCTCGCCCGCCCATGGCTCCGCCTGCTGCGGTGCCCGATGCGGACCACACTGATGACGACGACGATGCTCCAGAGGTGACCGAGGTAGAGTTGAAAGTGGCGGTACGTAGGCCATGGCTATGAATGCCAAGAATACCGCCCCAGGACCCGACGGCTTGCCTGGAAAAGCCTCCTGGGCCCTGGCCTTGGCGGCTCTCGGACCTCAACTAAGAGGGCTCCTAAGCGCATGCTTGGAGGAGGGCCGGTTCCCACTTCACTGGAAGACGGGGAAACTGGTCCTCATTAAGAAGCCGGGGTGCCCCACAGACTGGAGAGTCTGGCACACCACGATGGGCCGGTAAGCGGACCTCCGTCCGCTTACCGGCCCATTGTGGTGTGCGACGAGGTGGGCAAGCTTCGAAAGAGTAATTGTAGACCGGCTGGTGCGGGTGGGGCCGGATTTAGCGGAGAGCCAGACTGGTTTCCGCAGGAGGCGCTTCACGGTGGCCCGGGGTGGGGTCGTCTTGGCGGTGTCTCATTGCCAATGCCTTCAATACCCTGCCCTGGAGTTGCATCAGGGAGGCACTCCGGTATCAGCGGATGCCGACCTACCTCTGTAGTGTGCTGGAGGCCTAATTGACGGACAGGGCTGTCATCTACCCCGGTCACCAAGGACAGTGGAACCGGCGAGAGATGCCGTGCACGGGTATGGGTCCTGGGGCCGCACCTGTGGGACATCGGGTACGACTGGGTGTTGCGCGCCGACCTTCGTAGCAGCGTCAGTGTAGTTTGCTGCGGTGGAACTTCGCGGAGCATTTCCGACGTTTGGCTCCCAAACTGGAGCGGGCTGGGGCTGCCTTGAAGCGGCTCCTGCCCAATCTAGGGGGGCCAAACGCCTCCTGCCGGAGGCTCTACGCGGGGGTCGTGTGGTCCATGGCCCTATACGGGGCACCGGTGTGGGCGCCTACATTGAGGCGCCAACCAGCATGCCGGTTTAAGGCGTCCCATAGGGTCATGGCCCTCCGGATGGTCCGGGGATACTGCACGATCTCCGGTGAGGCGGTGGGCCTCCGTGCCGGATTGGCCATAGGATCTGGAGGCAAAGGTCCTCGCGCACACTTGGGAGTGGCGCGAGGAGGCCAAACGCCGGGGCGAAACTCCGCTGCCGCGGGAAATCGCGGCACAGGGGACAGAGCTCCGGCGGAATCTCATGGCGATGTGGAGAGTGCGATTGTCGCAACCCAGTGCCTAGGCAAGCCACGATTGCAGCGGTAAGTCCCCTCTTTGAGGAGTGGCTTGAGAGGCGGCATGGCGTCCTCACCTTCTGCCTGACACAGGTCCTCACCGGACACGGCTGTTTCAGGAGGTTCTTGTTTCGCATAAGGCAGGAGGAAACGCCCGGGTGTTTCCATTGCGAAGATCGCCCTGATGACACGGTGGAGCATACGGCGGCGATCTCTCGCGTCCCGCCCTGGTCCAGGCCATCGTACGGAGCGAGAGTGTATGGGTAGCCGTCACCTCCTTCTGCGAAGCAGTAATGCTCGCGAAGAGGGAGGCGGCGCACGTGAGGGAGAGGCAGTACATGCGCCCTCACGGCCTTAGTCATCGCAGGAGACGCCCCGGGCGTCGGGAATCCCAGGCTAATTCCCGGCCACCGTAGGCGCGGGCTCAAAGAGATGTCAGCACTAGCTGGTGGGGTCCGCAAGGGCCGATGCCTGCCAGGGATGCGGGTTGTTCGAAAGAGATACCGCGGCCCCTGGCACACAGGCAACTGAGGGAACACGGGTGGGTTTTAGTCAGTAAAAGTCTGACACGCCCTCATGCTCCACCCAGAGCGGGCGATGTTATTTTATGATTTCCCACCAAAATAAAACCCAGTAGTAAAGTCACTGGCTGTCGCTAACAGAAGCTGAAGCAGCTAAAGCAAAATAAGGGAAACGCCGCTGCCATCTAAGTTATGACGCCGCAACAGCACGTTGAGTCGCTGCGGTCTGTCTATGCGATTGGGATACGTATCCGCTTGCGGTTACGGTCGCTTTCGGAAGGTCAACCTTTATCTAAAATAAAATGCTGTTCGTTGGTAAGTTCACCATTTGGGGACGGCTGAATTCATTTAGCAAAGTTTTGGTTTAAAATGTTCGTTCACGTTTTTACGGAAAGAAAATTTAATCTGCATTTCCTATGGGAACTTTGTATGAATTCTGGCTGGTCAAAAAGTCTGGAATAAAAATGGTTTGTGGTCTATGTTTAGAAACTGCACAAAAAACCCTAATTACTAGGTTTGCTACATAAATTGCGAATTTCCTCCTATTTTGAACACTAATGTTTGGTCATCAGTATCACACGCTACTGTATGCCCTATGGATGTGTCATGCAAAAAATAGTCCCTTAAAATTAAGATTTTCTTAAGTTTTTTTTGCTATTTACTAATTCAATAATTTTTTTTGTGGTTTATTAGCATTTTAGAATCTAATTAAGAAACTTTTCAAAAATGGGTGTAATGTAATACCCTATTATAAGCATCAGCCTGACACTGACCTGCGAATTGCAAATGACGTAAGAAAATCTGCATTTCGCGGGCTACCTTATTCATCCTCCTTAAACAAACAGTCATCATCTGCCTAGCCTTTACCAACTATGTTGGCCGGCTTCCAGTCTAACCATGTACATGATGCAGCAGAGTACTAGTATTTTACATGGAGCTACTGCCTATCTGACCTCCGCAACCCAGTTACTGGTTAATACGATACCCCTTGGTACGACAGTTGTCAGAATTTTGGGCTTCGGACGACCCGACTTATCATGCTTTCCGAGGCACAGAGGGGTGGGCCTTGGTATGTAAAGATGGTCACCCAACGGCGGCAAACGTACCTTAACCTAATCAATCGAGCCGTGTGGCTGTTATTACTTAGCCACAAGCTTCTTAAACAGACAGAAATTATGGTGGTATGTTGTAGTAAATATTCCAAGTTGCTGTCCAAGTTCTAGAAATTAATAAAAAATCTCGTCAATAGTGTTAAAGTTTTAAATTTTTATTTAAGAACGAGAGGCGAGCCCCCCCACTAAATATGAACCTGAGAAAAAAGACACTAAGCCTGATAAACCAAAATTCCGTAAACCGGCCCCGCCTCCCATGGACTTCAACCAATTGTTAAAACTGGCAGAACAAAAGAAAAGTGAGCCGGTGGAGATCGGTAAAAGGAAAGAGGTTGTAGCTGAGATGGAACCAGGTGCGGAGAGACCGATGACTATGAAACAGAAGCGGGATTATGAGGAGGAAATGGCAAGACGTCAACGTCGACAGGAGAGACTAGACGCAGAGAAAGGAGGTGGTAAAAAAAGTAAGTAAGACAGTAGTATTTTGGGCGTACAAATTAAGGTAGTGAGACAGTGCGGTTCGATCCACATCGCGTTGCGTTCCGTCGCGTTTTATCATGAACTCAATTTTCTACAGAAGTAAGATCAAAAATGACTTACATTTTTTATCTTAGTTCAAATGATTACTTAAATAATCCTCTATTGTGTATTTCAGTTCCAAGAGATGATAGACAACAGACGGTGGAAAGAGAGAGAAAACCAGAACCAAGTACTGGTTTCGGCCGCATTCCGAAAGTCTCCGATAAATTGAACAACTCCAACTCTAGAAACGACAGTCCTTCCAGACCGGACAGATCATCTGACAGGTCGGACAGACCTTCTGAAAGACCCGAAAGACCTTCTGACAGGCTTGCTGACAGGGAGAGAATTGAGAGGGAGAAAATTGAAAAACTACAGAAAGAAAGAGATAGATTAAGACTAGACAAAAATAAGGCTGAACGTGAAAAGGAAAGAACAGACAGAGAGAGACTTGACAAGTTAAAAGCGGAGAGAGAACGCATCGAACGGGACATAGACAGACTAAACAGAGACAGAGAAAAATTAGAAAAGGCAAAATCTAAATTAGAAAATAGCTCTAGGTCTTCTGAGAAGGTAAACAAAAATATTGACAAATCCGTAGATAGATCAAGATTAAACAATAAAGAGAGCTTAAAGCAAGATGTTAATAAAAACATAGATTTAAAGAGCCAAAACACGTACAGGATAGATAAAAATTCTAATGACAGAAAATTAACTGTATCTAGTAAGCAGTCTGATAGTAAATACTTAAATGGCCAGAGCAGCCAAGGTAAACCTGTGCCAAAGCAAAGAGACCAACCACAGCAAAACGGATTCAGGGACAAGGTATTACTAGCGAAACAGAGAGTGTCGGGTGAAGGACCTCAGAGACAGAACGATAAAAGAATGCCTGAAAGTAAAGGAGTGCCCTCTAAAAGACCTGATGACAGGAAAGTTGGTGCCCCTAATGACAAAGCAGGCCCAAGTAAGCCGAAGGTAACCAATACATTTGATTTTGATAAACACATTAATTGTTTGGGCAAGAATGGTGCGCGAAAGCCGGATGGTTCGCGGCAGTTCCCGCCAGGCGATGTCAAGAGAAAAGGACATCCGGATCAGAAGAAGAAACGTAAGTGTTCTTAAATTTGTCATAGTGAAAATATTAACCAAAGCGATGAAGCGATGATAGTGGCAGCATGAAAATGTAGTTACAGTCCCCAAGGTAACCTTGCTTTCTCCTGTTCGTGTAATGTCACCCAAGCCTTTATTAATTTACCACTTTCAAACAAATGGCAGAGTCGGTCTGGGCTATACTTTTAGGTGGCCAAACTATAGCCACCTTAGGTACATTTGATTAAGTATATTAATACGGCTTCTAGTTCCATTTCCATATAGTTCTTTCTAGTAGAATTATACTTATTTAGTTAGAATTATTATTTCAGTACAATTTTATTACTATAAACGTGTTTTTGTACTTAACTACGGGATTTTACTTTTCTTTAGGCTCCGTATTAATTGGAAAGAAAGTTAAGAATTTCCCGTAACATCAAATGTAACCTTTCCGTAACTTTGACAAGTACGGTCGGAATCTTTCACGAGTTGGTTTTCCCCCGAGATTGAATCTCGAAAATTTTCTCGAGATCCCTACCACCAACCACCTAATGTACCTAGATTACAAGTAAATGATGTGGTCTTCTATAATTGCAAGCGCACACTGTATTTGTCCCTGTTCTATGTAAACTTGTAAGTGTAACCTCTCTTGGATATCGAATAAATAAAAATAAATAACACTGCAATATACCATGTTGCTGTAACAATGTTGCTCAGCTTTGTTTCTCAACGAATACGGGGCATTATTTTATTGCAGCTTCTCTATTTCATAATGATGTTTGTTTAACAGGTCGTGCCCTCGATTCAGAATCGGAGTACGACTCGGAGCTCGATGACTTCATTGACGACGGTGACGACCAGATGGACTACTCCAAACACATCAAGGAGATATTCGGATATGACAAGTCCAAGTAAGTAATAATATAATATACCAGCCTATTGTTATCCTACTGCATCGCAAAAGCCTCATCTTATATAGAGTATAAGAATTTAATTTAATTTTATTTATTTGGGAAAACAAATAATTACACATTAAGAATTACAAAAAAATAGGATACAGAAATGATACAAATGTGAAATCAACCACGTTCTCCATGGATACACAATGAGACAATTTGATATGAAGACTAGCGTTGTTAATTAACAATAAAAAATCAGTAGTGATACACGGACAGACAGACAGACGGACAAGAGAGTGATCTTATAAGGGTTCCTTTTTTACCTTTTGAGGTACGGAACCCTAAAAAAGAGGAATACTAATAGTAAATTGAGTATCAACATAAACATAGTGCCACATAAGTGGAACGACAGTGCACATTAATTTTTCAATATGCTAAGTAACATAGTCGAAACTTTCTATGCGGTAAGGCAAACAGATCCAAACTGCAGAAATTCTTATTAAAATTGCTCGCAAGGCAACGAAGAGGCGAACGCAAGCGCCGATACTGGAGGTAGTGGCGAATACAGGTCGTGCGCGCACCTCGCGTCCATGGCATGTACTGGGAACTATATAACACAACTTGTTAACAATGTCTAAACAATCATACGAGTTAATGCATCATCATATTAGCCGAAAGACGTCCACTGCTGGACATAAGCCTCCCCCAAAAGGGGGTATTTGCCATAATCGCCACGCTTGGCAGGCGGGTTGGCGATCGCAGTATAGTGGTAAAATGCATAGAGAATGCTGCTGCCCATTCTCTAGGAAGTCCTTCAGTCGCCTTCTACGACACCCACGGGAAGAAATGGGATGGTGCTATTCTTTTACGTCGGGCCTCACACGGAACGGAGTTATTGCATAAGTCATACAAAAATGTAGTTTCAAGAAAAGTACGCCTTGAACTCAATGAAAGCAAATTATATTTTTTAAGTATTTCACTATGAGAGAGATAACAACTTTTAAAGCAGTGTATTGCATGGATTTCAAAAATTTACGTTGTATGATTTCTATACACTCAATATATTTTTTGTAGAAGGAGTTCCACACAGGTATTGCATATTCTAATTGAGACCTAACTAGTGATTGATAGATAAATAAATATGTACTATGATGCTTAAATTCTGTGGATGATCTCATCTCAAAGCCGTACATGCGATAAGCATTAATAACAATTTTATTAACATGTGCGTCTAAGTGCAGTTTATCGTCAAGTATTATTCCCAGGTCGCGGATTAAATTCTCCTTTGCCAGAGTTTCACTGTGTATTGCATAGGGATATTTAATTTTTTTTAAATTTTTAGTGACGCTAATACAACAACGTTTAGGAATACTGAGTTGGAGGTTGTTTTTAGTGCTATAATCTGCAAGGCGATTAAGATCTTGTTGAAACATGTGACAGTCAAGCATAGTTTTGATGGGTCTAAAGACTTTAAGGTCACCCGCGTAAAGAAGACTATCTTCTAATAAGTGAAGTGAGAAGAAGAAGAAGACACACTCGGAGTTAAGGCGTAATGTTATGTTTTACATTTAATGTCTAGTATTTAACACGTTTCAATAAATATTTCAGATATCTAGAAATGGACGACGATGACGATCCGATGATGGAGTCGAGTTTCGCGCGGCAGCAGCGTGAGGAGTACATTAGCAAAAAGATTGGTGAGTGTTCATTGTCTAACGATAGGCCTTATTTCATCATTATTGCAACATTAGCTTTTGTCAGTGGCTTCGCCCGCGCGGAACTTTCATCCCCTATTTAACTCCTTTAGGGGCTGAATTTCGAAAAATCCTTGTTTACATTATAAAGGGAACCTCTGTGAAAAATTTCAGCTTTCTAGGACTAAGGGTTTGGGCTGAGCGTTGATGAGTCAGTCAGTCGGGACTTTTCTTTTTATTTATGTAGATAGATGTCTTCTTTCCTCCGCACCACAAGCCCATACCATGACAACCTGAGCCACCATCTCCACAGGCGAGAGAATCGCGGCGATAGTCTCGCCGAGCCATCAAATTCTCGCCGCAATGAGTCGCCATGTTGAGATTGTTCCAAACATTGTCTATTTAATTTAATGCCACGGCGTGACTATCGCCAGAATACTCCCACTCGTACCGATGGAGCTTGAGAGCTTCCTGAAGAGAAACCTTTTTAAAACTAATATCGTTTTTCATCCAGGCATTATGGAAGATTTAGAAGACATGAGAATGGAGGCTATGCAAAAGAAAAAACCTAAAAAAGGGCGACGTATCAGCGATGATTGACCGACAATGAACGAATAACTGGCTTGCGATCACTTACAATTAGAAGACAATCATTTGCGATTGATTAATTCACTACAAGGTATTTAATGCTAGATAGTCTTGTTTTTACAAGGGATCAATTAAACTCAATTAGTCGTTTAAACAATTATATTTGCAACTGATTGTCTCCCAATATTAAATAGTCTTATTACAATTAGTTACCTGTACATTATAATAATTTTTGTATTTGTATAAAGTGAATTCGTTTTTGAGTTGTTAATGAATAGCTCTTTTCGCTCATGTTATTGTATGTACATTTTGTCTGCTTCTGCATTGGTGTTTAAGTTTCACAATAGAGAAACTGATCATATTCACTACACGTTATTATACACCGTGACATTTTAGTCGTCTTACAACGGCAGCTCACTTCATGTATCCAATGACTACTAATCATTTATTTAAAAAAAATGAAATTTTTGAACATTTGCATAATTAAAAAAATGAAAATATCATTCACTAAGATGCATGACGTAATTTGAAACACCCTGTTATGGAGATGGAATTAATGATGGGATGTTATGGTAGGTAGGTAGATATCTTCTACCGTTTGATACGTAAACATTATTAATAGGGAGGGCGTTTCATAATTCTAAAGCCTTATTTATTTTTCTTTGTACCTATTATCTTAATTAATGGTAACAATGTTTTAATCGCGCCTAGAGGTATTTTATGACGGATACATTGAGTGGACCACCTTTGTCAGATGACTAAAATGTCACGGTGTATTTATACTGATAATATTTTCAAGATGGGCTACTTTTGTATAGTTCGTGTTGATATGAGAAGATCAACATTTACATTATATTATGATTATCAGATCTATTCAACATGTGCAATAGACAACTTTACCACAATAATTAAATATTTTTAATCACTTATATGCAATAAATTAAACCACAAGTAATACTAGTCCACAGAAGTGTAGCACCAGCCGCGCCGCCGCCTTTGACAATTTAAAAGCCATGGCTTTGGATTCTGAACGAAATTTGTTGAGCAGGCTCCGGCGCAACATTGTAGCGATGCAACTTGCTCATTCAAGATCGTGGTGGAAAAAAAATGTTTTATAAACAACAAAAAAGAACCGACTTCCAAAAAAAAAACTAAAATACAGATCCAAAGACACCCGACTTCCGAAATTACTCACTGACTTTCACATAATAGTCTTTTTTTTATGGAAGTCGGTTGTATTTTCTTTGTAATTATTTTTTTAATGTCCTCCGCATTCTTGAATGCACAAGTTATATTGCTGCACACATTTGTCCAGGAGACGGCTCAACTAATTTCGTTCTGGATCTAAAGCCATGACTTTTAATTTGTCAAAGGCGGCGACAATACCATTTCGCAGTTCTTCTTCGGTTTCAAAAACCCTTGACTCGCGAGTAAAAAGAATTTGAGAGATCGAGGTCGGGCGACCGTGCTTCTTGTTAAAAAATACACGTCTACATCATAAGTCAAGTAGTGACCATTTTCACCGTAATAAACAAATAAACGAACAGCCGAACAGCCTCGTGACGGTTTGCACCGCGCGGCAACGTCGCTTTTCAATGTTCAAGGTTTTTTTTTTGTGTTCAATTCGTTGAATCATTGACCTAGTGATCCAATTCTACAATGTTCAAATTTGCTCAAAATTAAAACTTCTTTTTGACCTCGATGGACCGATTTCATTATTTTGTTGTATATCGTCAGTAAAGGCGCTAACAATTATCTGGTTTCATTTATTGCATGTATGTGGTTTCCATATTGTAAGTTTGTCCATAGTTTTATTATAATAAATATCCAAGTTAAGTTGGGTTTGCTAGGATATTCTGACGAATTCGTTTGAATAAACAACTGTTTAAATACTATTCTTGGAATGTTATTTGCATAGTTTTTATACATATATGAGTTTTTGTTTCTAAATCTGGACAGAACATAACAGAATGCGTATGCCAGGGTGGTTATGCTGCATAACTTAAGTTCGCTAGGGTGGTCTGCGTGTCATAATAATAAAACGCAAACCTTATTCAAAATAGTACACCAATAAATAATTATGTTTGCACTTCTTGTGAATCGTAACTGCCATTTTTTTATGATTTGAAATCTTATAAACAGATCGATGTCTGCTGAACAGAAGTGATGATAACTTTACAAAAAACATGTTTTCAGTAAAATTGGATACTTTTGTTCAAATCAAATCAAATCAAAATATTTTATTTCACATAAACCTGCAAGGGCACTTATGAAACGTCAGAAGCTAGGTTCCGTGACAACCCTGTCGTCGGCACGATGTATAATATGTACGTATCACAAATAAATAAACTAGGGTTGTCTTAATATCTTCTGTTTAATAATAGGTTTGTTAAATAATGAATTGATTAATTTATATTATTTTATTAGTTTAATTACTTTGAGTTATTTACATTAATTCTAGCGACTTTGTTACTGAATTAGTACTTTTGCATATATATTTAATGCTTGAAGCTGTTGTTTCATACTGTTGTAAGAACGATCTTGTTTCATTATGCCTTATAGTATTTTAATAAGTTCTTCACCTTTATAATTTAAGGAGGATGGGCTAATGTAGCCCACGAAATTAAAATTTTCTCACGTTTTTTGCAATTTGGTTTATATGGACTCAGAGGGTTGTATTGATGATTTTCCCATTATTACTCTGTAAAAAGTACTTGTTACCCTCGCGAATCATTTAGTTCAATTTACAGCCTAACACTGACCTCCAAATTGTAAAAAAAAACGTAAGAAAAGGAGGCCAGTCACGTTTCATACAAAGTTGGGCCCAAAACCCAAAGTAAAAAAAAATATCTATTACCATTCCTTCAGCAAATTTTTTAAAGTTGAAAACTCTAGTTTTAAACATTTTACGGACAGAATCCAAAACACCACGCTGCGCTCCAAAACGGGAATCCTAGACGTGGACAAAAGGCAATAAAAACTTTTTCCAAAACATAAAACAACCGACTTCCAAAAAAAGTTATTTTTCACTTGGTAGTGTTTTTTTGGAAGTCGGTTGTTTTATTTTTTGGAAAAGTTTTTATTTTCCACTTTTTAGTTAAAGTACCTACCCCACTAATTTGAAATTTCATCATCCTCGGGGTCAAAACAATGCATATTTATGCGATAGCAGCAATCGTGATTTATTTACTGTTATTTTTTGAAGAGTTCCGTTGTCTGTCTCCGAAACGCATCATCAGATCTTTAAGAAATTGAAATAGGACCACACGGAAAGCACTAGCTTTCAAATAAAAAAATCATCAAAATCGGTTCACCCAGTCGAAAGTTATGAGGTGTCAAACATTAAAAAAATACAGTCGAATTGAGAACCTCCTCGTTTTTTTTAAGTCGGTTATAAAGACTGCCAGGCTTAAATGGGACTGGGCGGGTCACGCCAGCTGCATGCACGGTGTCCGCTAGGCAATAGTCTGCACACAGTGGGGCCTGAGGGGCGCCGCCGAGGCCGGCCCAAGAAGAGTTGGCGAAGTGACCTAGACGCGTATCGCAAGGGTTGGATCGAGGTGGCCCTGGGAAAGGCTGCCTGGAAGGATTTGGGGAAGGCCTGAGCAGTAGGACCGTGAAGGCTAATATATAAAAATGAAATACATTTTAACAAAATATGTATCTACCGATTGATGAAAATAAATGAAAGGTGAATTTGATATTTAGTCAAAATGCAAAAAAAAATAGGAACACTCCAGGGTTTAGTTGGCGTAGTAGTTAATGCTTGTTAAAAATGAAGGAATGGTCGTCTTTCGGCGCGATAGTAAAAAATTATAGGGAGGATTGCCCCGACCAGGGTAACACACAGTTTTTCGCTGGATGATGGGCCCAATATGTCTAATCTCCTTTGAAATTCGCGGGTTACCTTAACGCATCCAGTTTTGGGTTGTTATAACGAATACCACATCACATCACCATAGTGTAACCGCACACGGACCACTCGCGACGATCCTAAGACACACTGGTCACGTGTGGTAAGTTTACGAGTAGCCTTTTATTTTCCTAATATTCATTTTATGTACCTGTATTATAAAATTATTCGGAATGTATTATTAACATACAATTTAAAAAATACGATCTAACTTGCCCCAATATAATATAACTTTCGAGAGAAACAATAAATTATACTTTGTACATTGTACAGTGTGAAAAAAAAAACCACCACAATAGTAGTATGTTGGTTTCAACATTATTTGTTCAGTGATGAATTTTTCATATTTTTTATTTAGATTTAGACATTCCCACAGTGGCCTGATGATACCCTGCGCTTGTGAAAGTTGAAAAATATATTGATATAATATATATATTCGAATATTTAAGGGGGAAGCGCCAGGGTAGCTCGCAAATTTCAAATTTTCTTACGTTTCCTGCAATTTTCAGTACCTGTCAGGCCGTACATTGAACAAAATATGGTTCGCGACCGTAACACGTATGTATTTACAGAATTATGAATGACATTTTCATGAAATAATAATTCCATAGGATTATAATATGAACTTATTGGCATGTATTGACTTGATTTCAATGATTTTAATTCTGTAAAGCCATATTTGTTACGGTCGGAATCATATTTTAATCATCGTATAACCTGACGCTGACTTGCAAATTGCAATAAACCTAAGAAAATTGAATTTCGCAGGCTAAGCCCACGATCCCACGGACGTACCTAACAAAATTGACGCACACATTTTTCGCGCACCGGATCTTCAACGCGCTGCTTAGCGCCGCGAGAACTGAAAATCGAACACACTGTTCTAGTTTCAACGAGTTGAGATACACTCCCTCGTGTGAGTTTTATTTAACCATCTCGATCAAACGCTTCGAGCGCGTTCGGCGCTCCGATTGGTCCGTCACCAATTTATGGCCAATCGGAGCGCCAAACGCGCTCGATGCTTCTGATCGAGATGGTAAATTGAAACTCACACTAAGGCCTCTGTTTAATTTTCAAAGCTCGGTTTAATACCGGGATTTGAAAATCCAGTGCGCAAAAAGATGCCGCCGCGATTTTATTACGACCGTGTGAACGTCGACTAACTTAGCGAATCCTCCTTATCGGCTCATTAACGCGAGGAGAGCGCCTCCCGTAGACGCGCTCGCTAGCGAAAGGAGATAAGAAATTAACTCCCGTATGCTGTAGGCTCGTATGTACGATACACCCATGTCGAAAGTCGACAGTCTCCTCGTGTAAATGAGCCTTACTATACATACTATGAAAGCATAATGCATGTAACCTACCTTATTTGAATGTAAATCTTGTATACTTTTGTGATACTGAAGAGGAAAAATAACAAAAATATAAATACATATATGAATATTTTGAAAATAATGTTTTACTGATGCGCTCCTGTAACGACAATCCTGCCAAAAGAAGTCCGTTGAATATCAATGATGTCATAAGACATTGCATTGCTGCGTTGCGTTGCTTTTCATTGTTTTGCAGTGGATGATCGGAAGTTTGTGTCCCGAATCCGGAGCAGGCTACAACTCCATCAACGAAAATACGGGCCCGCCGAAAATTGTTAGAAACTTCAAAGTGCTTCCTACAGCTGATTAATTAACTTTTTTGGACGGGTGAAACCTTAAAGGGAGTAGCTGTAAAATCGTGTAGTAATTCATTCTTAGTTTGGGCCCCAAACTAATTATAGGTCCGTAAGTGATCCGGTGTAGGAAACGCCCGTAACTTCGACCGAGGTTACGGTTTTCGTGCTTAGAGATTAGGCTCCCAGGTCCCAGTTCGAGTGCAGGTCGGCCGAAGTGTTATTGGGATTTTCCATTAAGATTTTAGCAGCCCGGAGTTGGGTAGTTGGTGGTGTGACACTCTCGTGTCTCGGTAAGCATGTAAGGCCGTTGGTCCTGCGCCTAGGGTTGCCAACTTACTATAGAAGTAGAGTATTTCTGATTTCAGAGAGAGTAAATAAAGAGTACAGATTAATAAAATAAATTACCGTTTATTCATTTCTCATTAAGTATTTTCTTGCACTTTTAACGGTACATGATATTTTTAATTGAATTGTAGGACTCCAAACATAATTCTACGTTCCTTTCTTCTCGCCACTTCACATTCATGACCGACAAATAGTCAAGTGGAAAAAATAGAAAAACCGCAGAAAACGTCAGTTTGTGTAAAAGAGTATTTTGGCGTGACTCTATTATTGTTATATAGATACATCCAAAGAAGCCGTGCCCTTGGTATGTAAATACCCTTTCCGTTACACGTTGTAGACGAGTTCATTAATAGATATATCATACATACATTTATTCATAAGAAAAAGAGTACCTACAATACCCTATTTTAGAGTACGGTTGACAACCCTACCTGCGCTTCATCTCTCCCTGGTCGTGTCGGATTGCCGTCCCATCAGACTATGAAGAAGGACGGCACCTGCTTGCGCACACACTTGTCATCTACGGTCGACAATGTGCTGTTCGTGTATGCGCTATATCTACCTATTGGGTTGGTACTTTGCTAATCTCCGTTGAGATGAGATAGAAGCCAGCACGGCGCAGCGTGGGACAGCAAAGGATTTTTTTGTAAGCGTAAATGATTTTGAACATCGTTTTCGAACAACGATCGTTAACATCGTCACAAGGAGACTTGAGCATGGCAGGCGTTGGCACGCAGCATATGTAAATTACTAGCTTTTGCCAGTGGCTGCGCCGACGAGGAGGACTGAAATTATCCCAAGGGAACGTACTACCAGGATAAAAATTCCTCAATCCTATCTGTTAACCGTGGTCCAGGAGGGTCGACCCATTACCCGGGTCCATGGGTAATTTTAATTACCCGTGGTCCCATGGCAACAGGGATTGATTCCGGACTTCTGACTATATCGATAGAAAATGAAAACAATCGGTTACATACAATTAAGTTTGTTGAAGTTGAAGATGAGCCTAGTGCTTTCCCTCATTGTATTGGGACCAAAGATGGAGCACCTGCACAGTTATTCACAACCATTTAACAACTTGGCGAATCGATAAAACATTTTCAACTACTAATTTGCCTGACCCCAAGAATAGCGATCTTTTTTTATTTAAACTGGCTAAAACAAAACTGGTTTAGAATTTGTGAACAGCTTCTACAGGATTCTTTGATAACATTGATTGATGTTTGATTTGGCACGGAAGCGTAACGAACGATTGTGAATAGCTATTTGATTCCGATTATGACCTTACTACCAAATAATGACAGCTGATAGACTTGTGACTGTCAGTGTTGCCAACTTAGCACTTTCGGTGCCAGATCTAGCACTATTTTCGTGAGTCTAGCACTGAAATCTGACTTTTACCACCTAGCCCCAAATAGAAAAATGCTGATTATTTTTTTATTACTGCAGAAAAAAACGCTGTTACACGAGCAGTAATCAAACGCTTTGAATTTATAGTTTGCAACACTTTGCAAAGTGTAGATTTCCCGTAAACAAGACATTATTTATACATTGCTAACATTACCGCATAGAGGTGGTCAAAGTGTATAATTTTTGCGATTGGAACATTTACATCTCGATCACTGAAATGATCCGAACCACAGATATGTTTCATTTGGCTCATTTGGATCATCGGCTCAAAGAATATAATTTAACATTATATGCAAAAAAAAACCACGATATAGTATTTGATACGTAAGCGCCTTAGTGGTCATTTTTACGTGCATGGATAACGACAATGAAAACCTGTGAGAATAAGAGTGATACAGATCTCATTTGGTATTACACACATCTTTCTGACTTGTATAGATTGTGATTCGCCCGCTCACTTGCGACTCGCAAGTCAATAGTTAAGTAACTCAGTTTGTCTCAGTCTCCCTCTCTCGCTCGCTCACTGCTCCGTCGCCTCGCGAGCGACGCGTCGCGCGGCCGGAATGAACACAGATCAAAGTAATGTTTTAGATCCAAATGATGCGTTTGAAACGTTTTTACTGAACCAATCTTTTGAATCACTTCAATGATCCGGATCAGTGAATCGTTTCCGTAAAGAGTTACACACCTATATTACCGCATTCAAATGCCGATGTTGAACGGGTGTTCAGCTTAATGAACATTTTCAATAATTAATTGAGGAATAAAATTAACTTGGACACCCTAAATTCAATTATTCATATTCGAACAGGACTCAAAAATTTTAACAAAACCTGCTACACCTATGAAATTCCCCAAGATATTCTTTAAAAAATAGGCAAGAAAGATATGTACACGGCTACACATCAAGCTATGGATTTCCAGTTTACGCTGATCTCGCACTGTACGGAAATTATATACAATGCGAGATCAGCTTATACTGGAAAAGTGTAGCCGTGTGTACAAATTTAAATTGAAAAAGTCAGCTCAAAGTTCAATTGAACAACCATCTACTTCAACGGCCTCAATAGTTTATTACACTAATTTTAGAAAAGTGTCTTAATTAGATTCTAAAGTGTAATAAACCACGAAAAAAATCACTGCATTTTTATTTAATCGATTAGTGCCATAAAAATGCAATTAAATTTTGCATTTTCAAATTTTGCGCGTAATTTGACGAAAACGCTGGACGCAGTGGACGCCATATTGCTCTGTGGGTATTACGTCAGTTTGCTAAAAACTTAAAAAAAATAAACAACCAACTTCCAAAAAACTGCTTACACCTTCACAGCGTCCCGGCGTGGTGTTTTGTTATGAACTGGTGTAAAGAATAGACAGACATGAGATTTCAGCAATTCCAGTCCATTTGCTATCATTTATTGAGGAGTTTCGTTGCCTATCTCCGAAGTTCTTCATCAGATCGTCACCATATGGTGACGATCCGATGAAGAACCGATCTGATCTGGAGTGATTCCGTTTCAATATTGAAACGGAATCACTCCGAGAAAGTACTCTTCCAAAAACTATCCAAATCGCTTCAAGTGTGCCTATAATTTAAAGAGTTCTCTCTATTACTCCAGGATCCCATCATCAGGTCCTGACTTGATGATTATGGGACCACCTGGGAAGTATACCCTTTCAAACAAAAAAATATAATCCAAATCGGTCTAGTTATCTTCGAGTAATCGGGGAACATATATAAAAAAAAGGTTCCGACGAATTGAGAACCTCCTCCTTTTTGAAGTCGGTTAAAAACACAAGCGCTGATATTTTATAAGACTATTGTTTATAATTTCAAAAATGAGTTATTTTTTCTACATAACGTTGGTTGGTGTTCCTAAATGCAAAATATTATTAAAATTAAAATTACTTTGGTTACGAAAATTATAAAAGTACAGACGCCAGCACATCAAGCTACCCCAAACTGTAAAATTTTCCTAATTGAACATCAACCTTATGTATTTGTGATAAAGTTTGAAATCTATCAAAGGAATTTGACAGATTGGAGTAGCTTGATGTGCTGGCGTCTGTACAAAGTTGCTCAGCTTACATGACGTATGACGTAATTACATGGCGACTACTATTTCATGGTGTTCAAAAACAGATTAAAACAAAACAAATCTTTAACCGATTGTATTTTATAATTTATTTTGTTGTTTCATGATCTAAAACTAACATTTTTCGACTACATTTTGCCTAAGCTATCTCAATAATAATAATATATTTGTAGGTTTTTCTCATATAGAGTAAAATATATTCAAGCCTTCAAGGAGAAGGAATTCGAGCATCAGACACAGGTGACAGTGAAGATGACTGGATATAGTTTTAGAATAGTGACCACAACTATTTTCTTATAAGAAATTATATGATTGTCTAATTATGTGATTTTATTATATAATTGATGGATGGTCCGTCAAATTTAGCACTCTTTTTGGATATGTAAATCTAGCACTTTTGAAGTCACATTTAGCGTGGCAAAAGTGTCTTTTAAGATCTACTTACATAAATAAACATTTCATTTCATTAGCCCCTAACCGTAGTATAGGGTTGGCAATCCTGGTGACTGTTGACACTTCCCAGTCTATTACTTTATTCTATGGTTGACAGTGACACCTTGAGCATTGACAGATGTCAGTACCCTGTTTCTTTCATCAAGGTTGTACGTGGGCTGTTCGTCTTGTTCTCCGATTAATATTCTAATAATATCGCTACTGATTACTTAGCGTGACTATTTAATAAATAATCCATCGTTAGGAAACTTAGTGACAGATTCCAGTAACGTTTCCTTTATCAGGTAAGCATTTAAAATTCGTTTGCTCTGGTGACTTGATTTTTGTGTATCGTAGATTCAACACGAATTTGTTGATAAAACTAGTTTACAAAATAACTAACGTAATCAGCAACTATCGCTTACTGATTGATTTCCTTGTTGTAGCTATGAAATTTCTGACAAGTTTGAACGAAGTACCCGAACTCAAGAAAGAGAATGTCCACATCAGGGATGAAGTCGAATTGTTACAAAAATTAAATAAAATGATAAACGATGGACATAGTAAGCTACAGATCGTAACAGATTTCGACCACACTCTGACAAGACACACTCTCGACAATGGAAGCACTGTTCTCACAAGTTTTGGTAAACTGATACATTTTTATCTTCACCTGTTATTAATACCTTAATGATATTTTTTACGACTATTCATGAATAAAGTTTAGTATTAATATATTCAAGGGACTTGATTTTTATCATTTCCATCAATAGCATTATCCATTGATGAAAAAAGATAAGCAGACAAAATTACAAGATTTTTTTTATACTATATTCAATGTCTTCAATTTGATTGTAGGTATGTTTCGTGAGTGTCCATCAATTCCACAGCACTATAAAGATGAGGACAATCGACTCTCCGGTATCTATAAGCCCATAGAGTGTGACCCTGTGATGAGCGTAGAGGAGAAAACCCAACATATGATTGATTGGTATGTGGCAGCTCATGCATTGCTTAAGTAAGTACCTCTTGAACTTCTAATGTAACATGTTAGACTATTATTTTTATTTATTTTCTTATTATTGAGCAAATCCTAGCTAAAGGTATGTTGTACAGATACTTTTATAATTTAGACTAACTTTGTTAGCCACCTGTAGCAAATATAGGATAGGATACAGAATCAAATTCAAGATTTATTTAATTTAATCTTTTAGTGGTAGTTTTACTTATTATCTACCTACCCATTCAGCAGAAGAGGGTGGGGATAGAGTAGAAATGTTGTTGAGGGTACCAAATCTGAAGATAGCAAATGACTCTACAGTGTAATTGACAATCTGATAAAAAATTTAGAGAATTAAACAACATAAAATCAATGTTTGGTCTCTATAGTAACAGCAGCTGGCTGAGTGACAATAAACTATTAATAATAGGTTATCTAATTAATATGTTATCAGATTAACATGTTATTCAATTTTCCTTTAAGTGTTTCTATATATTACTTTTATATGTTTTTCAGAGGTGTGAAGTTCCCAAGAAATGAGTTAATGGATTCAGCTCACAGAATGGTGGAGTGTTTCAGGTATAATAAAATATTTAGTTAGGTATTGTTTTACGCCGTAACAATGCTGTGATGCTGTTTGGTTGAGCTACGTCTGGGCACTGCTGCACTCATGTCGCCATTACTTATTCAAGTGGCCCTGGCAATGTTTAGAAGTGCATTTCTGAACAACATGTAAAATGTTGCAACAAACCAGTAAAAATAAGTCACTATAATTTTATTTATGAAAACATAATACTTATTATTTTTTACTTATTTTCTTACTTACCTGTAAAAGCAGGGCTGTTTTATCTAACATTTCCGATAAATTTAAATTTACATTGATCCTCACTGCATCCCTTAAGTAATGTATTAAAATGTAATTTTTTAATTGTCATAATAACAAATTATATTTACAGAAAAGGAGTGGAAGACATGATAGAGTGGAGCAAGTCCCAGCAAGTGCCAGTGCTGGTGTTCTCAGCAGGTCTCGGGGAGTCTGTGCTGGCTGCTATGAAGGCTGCCAACTTCTTGCTTCCACATGTCAAGGTACCTAACTATTTATATGTTATAGGTTT
Source organism: Polymixis lichenea (assembly GCA_949091785.1). Lineage (NCBI taxonomy): Eukaryota > Metazoa > Arthropoda > Insecta > Lepidoptera > Noctuidae > Polymixis > Polymixis lichenea. Next base: position 1,441,077 of record OX420939.1, on the reverse strand, counting down.
TGAGGCAATGGCAAATGGAAAGAAGTTTGGATGTATGAAAAGTTTGTGTAAATTTCTTATTAAATCAATGGCAAAGTAAACAATATGGTTATCCTTTAACGATATTTTGTGAATAGGGCATTACCATGAAATGGTTAAGGCCAAATACAGTTTTTTTTCCACAATATAATGTATCTACTTCATACAAACAAGTTAACTAAATGGGTAGACTGCTATATATCCGCATCTACGTGTGACTTCTTTATTGCATAAGTAATAATTTTAAATATTAAAATAAATAATAGTTTAAAAAACTAAAAAAACACGCTTTAAAAACGAAACTAAAAAGTAGAAAATAATTTAATTCTATTAAAAAGCGTGGGGTGCTTTTTGAGGAATTTTATAATCAATTAATATCAAGCACCCCACGCTTTTTAATAGAATTAAATTATTTTCTACTTTTTAGTTTGGTTTTAAAGCGTGTTTTTTTAAACTCTTATTTATTTTCTATTTTTTAGTTTTGCTAACTACAAAAGCGTGTTTTTTTCTATTTTTTTTTAAATTATTGAATTGTCATAGGTCCTCGATAAGTCTACAAAGTTTAAATGAAATCTGACCGTTTAAAGTGGGTCAAAATAGCGTCCAAAGGAGTCGGCACTTCAATTTTATTTGTATAGATTTTAGTTGGTTGATTGCTATAATAAATTAAGGTACTTATGTATGTACCTATGTTATAATTTTCTATATTTAACTATTATTTGTAACGCGTACGAGACTTATTATTGTTGTTGCACTAAAATAACGCATGTTTAAAATCGGCATTATAACGGCTATGTGACCAGGCGCGGTCAGAGAGGGGAGTCCTAGGGGTCATGCCCCCCCCCCCAAGCCGTAAACGCAAAGCATAAAATAGTAATTTTTCGATAATAATATACATTTTCTTATTAATATGTAGGTAGTCTTTGTATGTGACCCCCCCCCCCCCAAAGTCTTTGGCTGCGACCGCGCCTGTATGTGACTCGTGTGAAACTTTGTTTACAACAGGCGAACGTGCCGATTTTCCGACGTATGTTACACGGACTAATGGTATATTTCCCTACTGTCCGTATCTTCTTAGTTAGTATGTGAAGAAAAAAGTGTAGTTATCTTTATATACGTGACTTTTATGAGAAAACGTTGGGAATTAAACACAAAAATAATCCTATGATAAAACAAAGAATTCTGAAAAAAAGTGAATTTCGTAAACAGGGCAGTTGACTCTTTGTACTTTGCTGTCGTCGAAATATTCTAGTTCGAATCTGTTATGATTGTCATGGATCGTTGAACGAACATGAAATAAAGGAGGACGACCTACACTAATAGTGATTATCTGCGGGGCTTCGAAAGATTTTGATTGCTTTTAGTTATATTGTTTCTATGGCAGCACACATCAGCATACAGAACATTGACAACTAATATTTAATTTCTAGGTGGTATCGAACTTCCTAGCCATGGACGACGACGACTACATAGTTGGCATCAAAGGCGACGTCATTCACACCTACAACAAGAACGAGACCGCGATCAAACATACAGAGTACTACGACATGGTACAGCAGCGGTCCAACGTCATTCTGATGGGCGACAACATCGGCGACGCGGGCATGGCCGAGGGCATGGAACACTGCGACGTCGTCGTCAAAGTAGGCTTCCTAGGAAACCATGCTGAAGGCAACCTGAGAAACTATCTCAACAAATTCGACATTGTACTCGTGAACGAACCGTCTGTTGACGTCGTCAACGCCATACTGCAATTTATACTGTGATTTTATTGTGATTTTTAGCTAAAAAAAAATTACATCCGGTTCTTGAAAGAATAAATACTTAATCAATCAATTCGAAGACAGATTGACAAACTCATATTTACTGCTTTAATTTCGGTCTTAACATAAACAATGAGACATTATGTACAAGTATATAAAGTAAAAAAAAGGGAAGAGCTCACTGGGCATCAAAGAATTCGTCTGCAGTGCTGTAATTGGCTGACTTAAGTAACAACAGCCAATCGCATCACTTGACATGAGTTTGACCCTTTCAGGAACTGGGTGCTAGTAATAATTTATTCTTATTGACAGCGTTCTTGTTAGAAGATTGTGCAATAGTGTTTATTTCATATGTAAATCAGCCAGACAGACCCATCTTACTTAGAGATTAAAATATTTCATACGTAATAATATGTTCAAATTATACTGTACTGTCTTTGTGTCTTTTAAGTAATTGCTATGTAAATTATGTGCCACGTTTTTACGAAGCTGCATTTTTTAAGACCAATTTTTTGAACAAATAATATTAATGTCCGAAAGAATATTCCAGCCATTTTTTGTTTGTTTTTACAAATATTATTCAGTGGAAAAACGTTTTGCTATTTTTGTGCAAGCTGATTTGTGATGAATGGCACAGTGATATAAAAAGTTGTGGGTCTGGCTAAATGGCGACATATAATTGAAATATTTTCGATAATTTCTGTCTCTGTAGGTATTTTGAACTAAGCAGCTTCATTGTAAACCATGAGCTGCGCTTTGTATCTTCAAAGGTCATAGGCCTCTTGTACAAACATTTATGCTTAATTATCAGACCTAGATGAGTCAGACTCGTTGTGAGAAGCGTTGTTCTCTTATCCTCGGCATTTTCGATTCTACTTAGTAGATTTATTAGTCGTATAATTATAAGTATTTATGAAGAAAGGAAACTGAGCGATATTGGTATATGAAACAATTTCATAGTCGTATTTCTATTGGTTATTCAAAATTGCCCAGCTTCCTTGAATTTTAAAGTTTTTTTTTGTTATTGTTGTTTCTGTTTTATATAACGTCATTAGATTAACTTAATATTAAATATTCTGGTTTATGTTTCCTTCCAATATGTGCAGATTATTTATTATTACAAGTTTAACGTATATGCTTTATTCTGTTCTCAAATTATATGAAAATGTTATCTAAAGTTGCGTCGCCACATGTAGGATCTAAGATCCAGATAAACATAATTAAGTTGGTGTGATAATACAGAAAGCTTTTTAAACTGATCAGAACCGAACCGAGTATTCACAAAAGTGATTCATTAATCTGAAGACAAACATCCCGGGGTACTTATACAATTGGGAGATGAAAATCTCATTATTATGACCTACGAAGTTTTTTGCAAAAAACTCGAAAAGGGGATTCCAATGACAGCTTAGGCTCCTTAATCACACCAGCTCTGTTCACAACACACTGACACGACATCCATGAGGTGACAAAAATATTTTTATGAAATGCTGGATCGGGTAAACAAGATTTGAGTTTCGTCTGAACAAAGTTGCAAAATAAAGAAAATGTTTGGTTTTCAAACCGTTGATTTTCTATGAGAGTTTTGAATGGATAGCTGTCTGACGTCACATTTTGCTTCTCGTATTTCACATATTGGCGAACATGTACCTGAACAAGTGGAGACGCAGCTATAAGGCTCGATGATAATGTATTTTGTTTGAAAGTATAAAGGCCTGCGCAGCCGACGGACTATCTGCGGTGTACTTTTTTGTCCATCAAATATAGGTCCCTTATGATGATGATGGGGACTCCCTTTTCCGCACTAAAGACTCCCTATTTGGTCCGTTGTGCGTGGTATAGGTTATAGGCCTTATAAACTGTATCGAAAAACGCACACAAAGGCCAAAAAGTCCCCATATAACCGAGGACGTCGAGAGACCGGACTGGGCCAAAAGTACGGGGGATTCCCCGAAAAAAAATATCATTCATTAATCTATCTGAAATAAGCGGATGGACCCAGTCTTCCCTCTTAAAAAATGTTCTCTTTGTAAATCACAACACGACGTAATCTCAGAATGTTTGTCTCCATGGCGTGCGCTTCACTAAATTTCCGGGCAACAAAATGATCGCACAGCGTGTGCGTTAATTCCGTGGCAAGTTCTCGGTGGACATATTTTTACGATTCAGGGATTTTTGTTCCCTGCGGACAAACGCCCCTCATCTGCGCAGGCCTTCACATACAATTTCGGGTGCGATCTTCAAAAAGTTTACAGATACTTTGTTTAATTTCTTACTATTTTGGTGAGAAAATACGTTGCGGACTTTTCGTCTGCTGGCCCTTATACGAAATACTGATTTAAGGCAGAAGCTTGTATATCTAAGTCACTCCGTCGATATAGCGGATAAGACAGTTGGTAGTGCATTTCAGTCGCTTGTGTTCATGACCAAAGTTTGTAAAAATTAATAGAATGTAGAATTTCGTGTAAAGTTGAAATGACGCATTTTTTAATGTTTTCTACACTTGCTTCAAAACTGTCGTAGTAATGTTAACTGCACAAACCAGTATTATAATTGGAACGATAACAAATTCAAAAGACATGTATGACGAGGAGAAAAATAAAACAATATTTGTAATGAAATTAAATAATTTGTTATTATTATAAAACAACACATCTATATGATGTATTTTCTAGTCATTGCCGTGCTTACAATCTGTTATAGCGACTATAAAAGAGATTTTTGTTTTGATAATATCACAAAAACTAAATGCACAATATTAGTATTCGTTTAAGTAAGAATCAACATGATTTATAATATATTGGAATAAACAACAGATTAAATGCATTAGGAACTACGAAACCAAGCTAGAGCGACGCCATTTTTCTTTTGTCTTCGAAAATACGAATATGATTCTAGTATTATTTTGCTATTGGAATTATGAAAAATTATTGTCGAGGCGGTTTCGTGGTACTATACATTGATAAAATGCCTTAAAATACATTCATGGAAGATTTAATTTTCATAATACTAAAAAGATTTTAACATAATCTATATTTCGTTGATAAGACTAGTAAAAATTTAAACTATAATGGCTTGTTTTACAACCCCCGGTTTCCAAAATATCTGGTCGGTAATATAATATAGGAAGTGTATCAGGAAAATGTAAAACAGGCCTTTATTAATAACCTCCAATAAACAACATAATAAGTACTGATAATTTTAAACTTGCAATAAAAACGCACTGCTTATTCGCGTCACTTTAATTAAAAAGAAGAAAGTACTAAGTAAACATTCAAGTACCAACATACAGCAATTGCACTAAACCTTGCTAAGAACATGGCAAGAATGAAAAACGGAACTATTCAAAGTCGGTCAGCATGTTAACAAAATGACTGGAAAATACATGTGTTTATCACAATACCCTATTACATAGTTAATTTTAACTGAACAAACTAAAAGCTTTAAAGTAAACAACAGTCTTAGAACATACAAGTTATTTACACAAAGATTTGTTTCATATAAAAATATCCTACTGTACACGTAACAATCATCTCATTCATATAGAAATATATTTGTTTCTATGTACAAAACTAGAAACGATAGTAAAAATAGTTAAATCTTTAGGAATCATCTACACGACGTCGGTACGTGGCGGGGAGCACACTCGGTGACTGCGTTCAAGGCACTTGATGTATTAACTAAATTGAATTGACGTTTGCGCGGGATTCATGGGGAATAGTTAGGCTCTTTGAATGCACGGGCGTCACCCAGGTTACGACAGAAACCCTCGGGACACCCAGATCTTAAACAATGTTCTTAATAGACCAGGACATGTAATCAACTTCTGGAGGGAGGTGGGCCGGTTGGAATAACCACGGACAGCCGCCATGGCTGACGTACAATGGTCCACTTTAAGGACTAAGTGCGGAAACCAAACCCTCTAACATATAGTTAAGTGTTTTAATATTTTTGTTTACGTTTTACACCTCAAATCAATGTATCGAATTATTTTAGAATAACATTACATTTAAAAATGCTTGCTTAAACATAAAATAGGGACGTCGATAACGACACGGACTTGCTTTAGGTCGGGTATTACAGAACCCAAGTTCCCATCAGGGCCTCAGGATCAAAGACTCTAAGATCCTTGCCTCTGTTTACTGAATTAAAGCTCCGGCGTTTTCGCCTAATGTTAGGACTACTTACAATGTCATAACGGACATTTGAACGTGAACGCGACAGTTCCCCGAGTGTATTCCCCGCCACGATTAATATGTATGCCCCAATAACGGGTGCAGTCTCAGGCAAGGCAGCGTTTCTCTATAAATAAATATAAATATTCTGAGAAGGAAGTCAACCGTTATCACACACTAGTAACCTACTAAAATACAAGATTTCATCAACAATCACAATCGCGTCGTACGTTGCCACAAAACACGGTACTACATACCATGTATATAATAGACAGACATACAAACAATAACGTCTATTTACTTAACGCCAACGTTCGTGGGTAGTCGCGGTCATAGAACGAGGGAGTGAGACGACACGAGATTATGTATGGAGTTTAGAAATCTCGTGCTCAATATTCACCGTCCCATTCGCACCTTTTATGACTGTTTCTATCACGGTCGTTGGCGTTTAGTATGGTTTAACACAGACTAAGAACTAACGAGAGTCCACTTGAAACCTCCCATATATGTTAGTCAATGTGTTACAACAAATACTGCATTCTTCGAGCATCAGATCATAAGGTTTGCTTTGTGTGCGTGAGGCTCAATTTTTACAATGAGAATCGAATTGCAAAATACAATACTCCTTGTCTCGACGCTTAAAATAATATTTGATAGGCATTTCTTCTTACAAAATTCTGCATGAATCTGCAAAAACTAAATGGAATCAAATGGCACTGAGTGTCTTTGGCAGCCACTCACACAGATGCAAACCTTACAACAACGCTGAGGACTATATTTGGTCAGAAAGTTGCTCCATGCAATGTAATCAAATGTGGAAATGAGACAGCGCATATTGTGCGTTCTCTTCTACTTATGGGTATTCATAGTTAGAGGTATTAAAGCGTAGATTGATTTATAATTAATATTATTGTACAGCGCACTAAAATAACCGCCAACATTCAAGGTCGGCACGGTCATAAAGCGTGGGAGCGAGATAACACGAGACTCAGTATAGTTTTCTGAAATCCCGTCCTAAATAATCAATTCACCGTGGTACTCGCACGTTTTATGACCGCGAATCCACGTGTCTTGGCGTTTACTATTGTTATGTCAATACGCACGAGATTTTAGTCTGAATACAACATTTAAACATTAATTTGTTAAATACCAAGACTCTGATTAAACACAATATGATCTTGAAAATGATAAGGAGCGAAACAACACATTGCTGTCTTAACACGAAGCAATTATCGTCGATGCAAGTCACGAGCGGTTGTAAAGGGCCTTTTTGTGTCATTGACATACGGGTTAATTTGCAACGATTGACGCGCTCGTGAAATGCACCGACTATAACATAGTTCATATTCAAGTATAGACGTTTAATTTTATCCGCGCTGGTATCCCAAGATGTTATCCGTCATGGATTTAAAATACGTCCGAACATGTTTAAGGCAGTGTACACAATTAATGGAATTTACACCACTAGTTATCTTGATTTTACCAAACGACTCCTCCTATCGGTTCTAAATCCATGGTCAAAGTACATCGACATGCAGAATACTGATTAAAATTAACAAACGAAATACTTGGTGGTGCTGACCGTACTATATTCTATGTTCAACTATAAGTTCTACGTGACTTGAAACTGAAACGGCGAAACGTGACTGGATTTTAGGACGAAGTTCACTAACACGAAAATCGTCATGTAAGAAAAAAGCGATGTTCTCATCAATGCAACTTTCTCTCTCTAGTTATTTTTATTACGCACGTTTTACAAACTTGTATTTAACTTGCAATGTTTTTATGTATGTTTGTTCGGGTCAAATCTTGTTTTTATTTTACTCGTTCCTCTTGACGAGGGGTCGTTGAAAGTTGTGTTTCTTCACTCTGGAATGAGTGATATTTGAATGTGGTACAGTCAGCAACACAAAGTGTATCGTCAATAACATTGGCAGATCTATGAGATACCGCGTGATGCGGCGCGTAAGTACTATGTACTATAAATACTACACAAATAATAATGTTATACATATAATTATGGTAACTAACAACATCGGAAGTAATTTCGATGATATGGTAGATTATCGTTATCGTTTTGAACACTTGCGATGAAATATTTACAAAGAAACAAGAATAGTGTATTTAAAAGAATTCAGATTCAAGTTGTGTAGTATAATATAATTATTTTCTTGACTCACTGAAACCTATTTTCGCACTATGTGAGAAACGACATAAATTCACTCAATTTGCAAAAATGTGAGTCAAGATAAATGCTAGCTAAGTCTCGCCGAACACACGTGGCTGCGGCGTGCCAGATACGCCTTTCCAACTTACCGTTGGCGTCTTTCCGACGTACCGTATGCGTCTTTCCGACGTGCCGGCCGCGTCTCTCGGACGCGTTGGTCCCGCTTTGCAGTATAAAAGCACAATATAATCTACATGTATTACAATAGGTCTATCGACAGATCACAGCCTAGTTCAGTGTAACGTGGAGGTAATGCGGCGGGCGCGTGACGTCACCGCTCAGGTGATGGCCGCCACTTCTGGCTGCGGCTTGTGCAGCCCGTCCTCGTCGCGCGCGCTGTGGCAGGAAATTATAAATGATTTTATTTCTGTAAGTGTTTGTGGCGGTTTTTGTGCGTGTGTGCGTGCGTGCGTGTGTGTGTGTACGTACCGGTAGAGCATGGCGTGCGGCGGCGGTGTGTGTGTGTGTGTGTATGTACGTACGTACCGGTAGAGCGTGGCGTGCGGCGGCGCGGAGCGGTAGTGCGCGGCGAAGGAGCGCGTGCGACGCCGCGCGGCCACGGCGCGGCCCAGCGTGTTGGGGTGCACCGAGTTGCGGATCCCGTGGTATACCATCCTGTACATAGAAATAGTCCTGTATTAATACATTTTGATTTATTTTACACTAGCTTTTGCCAGCGGCTTCGCCCGCGTGGAGGTCGAAAGTTATCCTACGGGAACGTACTATCGGGATGGGATAAAAAGTATCCTACGTATGAATCCAGGTTACAAACGTTCAGCCATTGTTACGTGATTAAGTAACAATCATCCAAACTTTCACATTTATAATGTTATCTAAACAGTGGTGCTCATGTAATTAAGAACGCTTATTTAAAGGGAAGATTTTTTTCAAACTAACAAGTATAACTAATTGCATGTATTTTTTTTTTGTATTTCATTCGGTATGGCAAAATTTTCCACATTAGCGGTACATACATTGATACACATGATTGGCTATAAAAAAAAAAATGAACTTTATACATTAGATCTGAATCTAGTATTACTACTTACTTGCTGGTCACATAATTTACGCTGAATAGTTTTTTTTAAATTCAAATTTAAACAGAGCACACTCTGTGGCTCTGTGGTTTTAGGTCAATATTCGTATAACTTTGGCGCTATTTAGTGCTGTAAAAGTCTTAAAGGTGATTGCTTCATATGAAAACAATGGGGAAAAGTAAAAGTTGGGATAAATCTACAAGGGAAGTAATAATCAAACTTCGCGAGAAGAAATGGTCGTATAGAGAGATAACCGACCATCTGCAATGTTCTAAAACGATGGTTTTCCACGCTATGAAGCTTGCTGCCACATATCAAACTTCGCGTGTACCTAAACAGAGAAAGTCATCTCATCGAAATACCGTTCGTTTGGCAAAACAAAATCCTTTTTTTTTTTTTTTTTTTTTTTTATTTAAAAGTAATTATAGTACAGAGGTGTTACTAAATTCTAAACTCGCCAAACTAAAGGACCTAATGACCTGAGAAAAGAAAATTTTGGTGAAAACAATCCTTCAGCAATCTCGGCATGCACTATTTGAAGGCGTTTGGTGGAAGAAAAGTTGCACGGAAGGATAGCAAGGAAGGTGCCCAAGTTGAAAAGGAGAAATAGGCAAGTCCGGCTTGCATTTGCAAGAAGGTATGAAAACTGGACAGTGAGTGGAAAAATGTTCTTTTATCTGACGAGACAAAAATAAACAACCCACGTTCGGATGGAAAACTGTATGTACGCCGAATTTCTCGACATTAAAGCATGCTGGGTTTTTTTTTTGGTAGCGAAATCATCAAATAACTTCTCCCGCTCTGGGTGGAAGCGGGAGGGCATGTCAGGCTTTTACTGACTAAAACCCACCCATGTTCCCTCAGTTGCCTGTGTGCCAGGGGCCGCGGTATCTCTTTCGAACAACCCGCACCCCTGGCAGGAAAGCATGGTGGGTTAATGTGGAAATTTAAGGGTGCTTTTTTGGACATGGTGTTGGACCTGTCAAGCTGATAGAAGGAAACATGGATAAATTCCAATACAAGAATATACTGGAAGAAACAATGTTATCTTATGCTGAAGACGTGCTTCCGAACGCACTGTTAAGGAATTTCTCGCATCGCAATCAGTTTCTGTCTTAAGGCTCCTACACACTATGCCGGCGCCTAGAAGACCGGCGGCATACTCGGTTTCTGCGGCAAGTGCCGGCAGCCTAATAACGCCTGCAGCGTACCCGCAAGGCAAAAACCCGCCGACTGTGCCGCCGGCATAGTGTGTAGGAACCTTTAGATTGGCCTGCTAACAGCCCAGACCAAAACCAAATAGAGCATCTTTGGTGCGAAGTCAATAAAAAGGTTTCAAATCAGCAGTGTGGCAATTTAAGAGAGCTCTGTATGACGTCTTCTGTAGAACTCTACCTCTTTTGCGAAATGTCAAAAATTGATAGTATCAATGCCTCGCCGGTGTAAAGCAGTAATTAACGCTCTACTCGACTTGATTTTGACATATGACACATCAGCTGACTCGGCGGGATGTTACAAATTACGCCATGAATTTCAGGATTTGACATCAACTTTGAGCTATCGGTTTTATTAAGAAAAATATGTTACCGCGCCTATTGTATACAATAAGTTTGTGTAAAGATATTTGTATCTTTAATTATATATTGAGGATGGTCAAACCGCGTCAGTGGACTGCGAAAGTTGTATAAAATAGGTATTACTGCACCTATCCAAAAGGGCAAAATAAAGATATAATAATTCTCTCTGCATTCTTACTTTCACCATTATTCATACCTAAACTACATAAAAACACGATCAAATATTGTAAAAAAAGACTAAAAATTGTGTTGCGACAAAGCACTCCTTAGTGCTGACCGCCCGTCCATTTTTTTTATTTCGTTTCAAAAGTTGCATTCAGCCTAATCGATACTCGCAATTAAATCGAGTTGAATGAAAAATAGTAGAAACTGAATAAACACTCTGGTATGATTTTAATAAATGTTTTAATTTTAAATTAATCATTTTATATTTGTATACAGGTGCAGTGAGGATAGAGGTATAGCTTTTTAGGGTTCGGTACGTCCGAATGAAAAAAGGAACCCTAATAGAATCACTCGTGTTGCTGTCTGTCCGTCTGTTACAGCCAATTTTTTCCGAATCTGCTGGACCGATTAAGTTGAAACTTGGTACACATATAAATTTCTGTGACGTGGACATGCTACTAACTATTAATTTTAGTTTAAAAATATATTATTATATATTTATATATATTATATATATATATTATTTAGTCTAAGTTTAAAACAACTCTCGAGCAGTTTCATAAATCGTTCTTAATTATTTGTCTAGTTTCATTAATATTTGAATTTGTTACTATAGAGAATAAAGAAAATGGAAGTGTTTAAAAGAAAGATAGATGTATGTGGCTGACTTTATTCTTCAATAAGTTGTTGCATGAAGGGGGGATCCCACAAGAATGGTGCAAAAGTTCACTAGTGCCCATCTTCAAGAATATAGGTGATGTCAAATAGTATGAAGGTATGGGAGAAAGTAATAGAGAAAAGACTGCGAGAGGAGAGTGAGATTACCCCAAACCAGTTTGGGTTTATGCCAGGTTAAGGAACAATGGACGCAACTTTTACACTCCACCAATTGTGCGAGAAGTACAGACGTGCACAAAAGAACTTGCACATGCTGTTCATTGATCTGGAGAAAGCGTATGATACCTCGTGATGTGTTGTGGTGGACCTTGATAGAGAAAGGGTTGCTCGGGAAGTATGTAGAGTTAATTCGTGCCATGTACAGTCAATCTCGTACCTACGTACGGTTGGCTGCTGACAATACCGACGAGTTCAATGTGGCTGTAGGCTTGCACCAGGGATCGGCTTTAAGTCCTTACCTCTTCGTGGTGATCATGGACGCTCTGACGTCAGACATACAGGAAGAGGCACCCTGGTGCATGCTGTTTGCCGATGACATTGTTTTAAGCTTATGCCTTCTGTATTATTAGTTCTACATTAAAACCCATACATAAAGGTGGTGACAGGGACAGTGTCAACCACTTTAGACCCATCTCTATTCTTCCAACGCTCTCAAAAGTTCTGTAGCGCCTAATGAATGACCGGTTGATTAGGTTCCTTAAGGTCGACAACTTTCTTTCATCTTCCCAGTTTGGGTTCCAGTTAGGTAAATCTACCAATGACGCGGTTCATGAATTGGTTAGTCCGGTCATAATGAACTTAGGTAAGAAGACAAAGTGCCTGGCTGTGTTTATGGTCTTGACAAAAGCCTTCGACACAGTTTATATCCCACAAAATGAAAAATATGGAAGTACGAGATCCTCCCCTAAAATTGTTCCAAGACAACCTGTCTAACCAAAAGCAGCAAGTTAGAATTGATAGTATGGTAAGTAACGAAGAAACTTTGGAGCGCCTCAGGGTAGTATACTCGGACCGACTCTTTTCTTGATCTACATCAACGATCTGTGTCAGCTACACCTTAGTAATGTTTGACCATTACTAAGGTGTAGCTGACACAGATCGTTTACATTTGCCGATGACATCGCCCTCTTCTTTAGTGGTAAAAGGTGGATGGATGGGGGTCTTTGGTGTGGCTAACACAAACACACATACATCTCGCTAAGCTTATGCTTTGGGGTCACAGACAGCGGAGATGACTTTTATTGGCCATCTTGTGACACGCTGGACGTTATATTTCTAGGGTGCAAAGTTCCGGCTTGCTTACTATCTTCAAGTTTCAGGCTATCATTATCGAATCTCAATCTGGAATGATTAGAGGCATCCGAACGCTAAGTTCCGGGCCAACCCCTTCCGGGAAGTATCAACGAGTTCGTCGCTCGCTACCACGGGTCGGGCTCACCACCCGCCGACCGAGACCTGCAGCGTGCCACGCCCACTGCGTCACCGTCACACCAGGCTGTGCCCGGAGAGTACTCTGCCACTTCTAAGGGCACTCAGGAGTCGTTGTGTCCATAAGCCTACCTAGCTCCTTTCTCTTCTTTAATGGAATTATACTTTTTTATGTTGCAATTTACGTGTTCTTATTTCTCTTCACCACATAAACCTCTTCCGTCACACCATTAATTAGAAGATTTATTTGCAACAATGCATGATTATTAAACTTGGTCTGTTGGTCGAAGGGTTACTGCTAAGCAAGAGGTCTTGAATTCGATTCCCAGGTCCAGCAGGGTTATTGGGTTTTCCTATCTAGAATTTCTCAGTAGCACCCCGGAGTCGGGATTTGTGCCCGGTTGATGGTTGATAGGCTTGCACCTTATTACATGGGACTTAAACATAACTGGAAAAATGTTGGAGGGTGGGAGTGGGTGAAGTATTGGTGCACCTCTGCCCAACCCTTCGGGCAAGCAACGCATGATGTTATATATTAAATATACATACATACAATATGTAACAAAAACCCTGTTGTTCCTTTTAGGGACGTATACACTTACCTACAAGCACAACATTTACGAAGTTATAATTTAAAAAAATAAGCATTGGCTAGTCGAGAGTTCAATATCAAATAACTATTAAAATCGACATATTCAAAAAAATGTTTACAGTATCTGATTTTACAAGTATCCTTGTTTCGCACAATAGACTACGAGCTTGGCGGCTTTCTTTGATCTAATCAAAATCAGTTAAACATTACAAATATTCATAATTAAATATTTATTTTAATTATTTTTGTTAAACAGTTTTTATAAATGACATGCTTTATTACGTATGTATACCGATTCTGAAAACGTGGGTAGAAGGAACAACAGGGTTTTTGTTACATATTGTATAACAAAGAAATCTCGATGTTTTGTCAAATAAATCAGTAGGAGATACTGACCTGGGTGCTAACGCGGCCACAGTAGTGAGGATCAGGACGAGCCAGTACACCGGCTCGCGGATGGTGTTCAGCATGACGTAATACGTGGAGGGCAGGTTCAGGAACGACGGCCAAATGGCCTGGTACAGCAGCGTCAGGATGAAGAACGACAGCAGAGAACCCGACAATGCCAGTAGATGGATCACCGTCTGTGAATGTTATGAATATAATATTAGCTTTTTTTTTAAGGCGAAAAAAAAAGCGCCAGCGAAACCCGCGAGATTCCAGTTCTCTTAAGTTTTTTTGCAATTTGCAGGGCGTATGTTGATAAAAATATGATTCGCGACGGTTATAAATATGTATTTATGAAATCATAATCATAAGACTCATCAATACAACTCTATCAGTTAGAATTCGCGTCAAATGACATGATATCATGAAAAATTTACGTTAAAATGACTTAGAAGTGTACAAATGTCTAAAATCCTATAAATACATATTTGCTACGGACAAATCATATTTTGATCAACATACAACGACACTGAACTGCAAATAGCAAAAATCTTAATAAAATTTAAAATTCGCAGGATACCGTGGCGCCTCTCTTAAATAATAGTTTGTCAAACAGCTCTTAGTAGGCTTAATAGGAAATTGATTTTAGCACACACTTTCTGTAAATACTGTTATTAACTTTCACTCGCGTAAAGCTACAGTTTCCTACAAAAGCTGTGGCCGCCACAAAGCGCCTCTAATTTACCGGTGAATGACTGATACGTTATATAGGGTGCCAGGGACATCGACACACAATCTGAAACGCTAATTCAGCACGTGATTCTAGACCCGCAGGCGGAGAAATTTTTGGTCAGATATGAAAGAAAAAATCTGCTGTCTCATTAACAAAGTGCAACACCTTCGCGGTCAAAATGTATAGTAATGCTATTTTTATAAACGACGAAAAAATTTAACGCATGATTCAGAATCATGTGCTGAAGCCACAGTAATAGTTTGTAGGTAGATGTCCCTGCCACCCTTTATATGAAAGGAAGTAAGTGTGGAATTCCGCTGCTCAAAGATTTAAATCGCTAGATTTATCGTCGTTGTATCTGAGGACAGTGAGCTCAAACATTATTCAATAGAGTTACTATTTTTTTTTCTGGGTGGGAAATTATCAAATGACTTCTCCCGCTCTGGGTGGAGCAGGAGGGCGTGTCAGACTTTTACTGACTAAAACCCACCCGCGTTCCCTCAGTTGCCTGTGTGCCAGGGGCTGCGGTATCTCTTTCGAACAACCCGCACCCTGGCAGGCATTGGTCCTTGCGGGCCCCACCAGTTGGTGCTGACATCTCTTTGAGGCGCGCGTGGAACACAACGCGCCGTCGACCCGGGCTTGGTCCTTACCGGACAGCGAGCTACCAATTACTCGCCGTCCACAAGCCCGTGCCTACGGTGGCCGGGAATCAGCCTGGGATTCCCGACGCCCAGGGCGTCTCCTGCGAAGGCCACGGCTGTGAGGGCGCATGTACTGCATCTCTCTCACGTGCGCCGCCTCCCTTTTTGCTAGATAGAGTTACCATGACGATCAAGTCAAGTCCCTTACGTCATTGTGTGTAAGTGGTGTTAAAACCATATGAGTCTTACTCATGTCGTTAAAACGAAACGCAAACGCGACTACTACCCTTTGATGCGGTATCTATCGATTTGAATTTTTGCCACTGTCAATATTTTCATGACAGGTATCACTGCGGCCGCTAGTGACGCCCGCCGCTCGTGTAGGAGATTGTAGCTTTAGTCGACGTCCACACTGACGTAATAAAATCGCGACGGGATTATATCGCGTACTCGATTTTCAATTCTGGGTGTTGAACTGAGTATTCAGAATCCAATAGAGTGCAGCGCGGCGAAAACACAGTGTTCGATTTTTTACTTTGAAGATCCAGTACGCGAAAAAATTACGCCGTGATTTTAATACGTCCATGGGAACATGGGGAATAGATTAATATAAAGTCGTACAATTGATCGTAGATCAGTAGTAAGTGCACTACGAAAGTCATACAGACTTAAAGGTGCTGTAAATGTAAAAATTATTACGACGTACGTGGGGTTGACTGTAGTATTAATGACACTCAACCCACTAATGTCTAACTCCTCATTCCATGCATGCACACACACACACACACTGTAATCTACACTTACGAATGTGAAATTAAAAAGCTGCATGTAATCAATCGATGAACAAGTTTATAATCAATTTTAATATTAGTTTATCATTGATCTTTATTTTCTTTCCTAATTAGCAATATGCAGGTAATTCAATGACGTCACATGATGGCCGCGATAGTAACGTTAAAATGTTTGAACTGTTTTAGAAAATTGTTATAGCAAGAGCAACAAATAAAATTTTAATTTAACTTTTAGTATTTGTCTTGGGTTTATATTATTGTAGTTTATCGATAAAGTGAATAAAAAAAACATAAATATTCCTTATTTTGCCAGTCAAACTCGATAACAAATAAAACGCTACAAATAAAACAGCAACTCACCCAACTCCTAGTCTCGATAGCGACGTACAGCAGCATGACGACCAGGCAGCAGGTCATGCAGCACAAGCCGAAGGACCAGATGTCCACGGTGGTGTCCCAGTAGGCGAAGCAGGCCGTGAAGTACAGCACCACGCTGACGTACACGCTCTCGGCCAGCACGGCCCAGAAGGAGTGCGCGCGGTAGGCCAGGCCGCGCCGGCTGGCGCCGTACAGCCCCGGCCGCTCCGTCAGCAGCGCCGCCGGCGCCACGCGGTCGTACGCGCCTGCGGGCGGGGGACATGATTAGGCGCACTTTACGCTTTTTCTGAACCGTGGATCAAACTTAACCGTCACACTAGGGTTAGTGACGCTAAATCGGGTATTCTCGGCTCCAGGCGGTCGGTGACGTAGATGGCTTGTACTCGACTTCGGTCGTAAGTTTTCACCTCTTGTGTGTCATTATGTCGCACACCTAGATCTAAACAGAGTTAACTCAAAAAAACAGTTTTTCAGAAAAGGTCAATAACTGTTTAAGTACACACGGCTACACATCAAGTTATACATTTCCAGTATAACCTGATCTCGCATTGTATAGGATTTCCGTACAGTGCAAGATCAGCGTAAACTGAAATTTATAGCTTGATGTGTAGCCGTGCGTACCTGTGCACTGGAGTCGTTATCTGTATACATATTTGCTTTGCAAGTTCTACTAAAATATTTTTAAATCTGTTTTATCGGTCGATAGGTAGTGAGTTAAGGAATTCAATGGTAAGCATAAAGGTCGCTGCACACAGCGGGCGCGGCACTGCGGGACGGGACGGCGACGCTACGCTGAGCAGTTGTAATGTACTAGATATTACGGACGCCGCCACACAAAACCATCGCGTCACGTCGCGTCGAGCAGGACGGCTCTGCTCAGCGTGCAGCGACCTTAAGTCATAACTCCCAATTTTTGACTTGACTCTCTTTAGATCTAGGCGTGCGATGTGGTCATAAGCACACCTTATGTGCACCTTATGCGTTTAAGGATTACGAAGGATCCAATTGAAAATAGATAAAAATATAACTAAACTAAGCCTTAGCCCAGCATTTTCGCAACTATTATTAAAATAAATTTTCATGCAAGTAATTTCACCATACAAGCTGTACCAGAACAAGTTACAACTAAATGATAACAACTAATAATAACTTACCGATGACCATGGGCGGCAGCGCGGTGAACATGAGGTTGTAGGTCATGAGATGCACCTGGTCTATCATCACCATGGATGAGAAGCCGCAGTAGAACTGGTACCAGAACACCAGGAACACAAACGACTGCGGAGACAAACATTTAACGGATGTTAACACACATAGCCCTTTAGAATGAACCTTTCGCACGTGTATGTGATGGAGACGAAGTTCAACAAACAGAACTAAACTTTGTGTATAACAGAACTAATAGCGCACTCTTAATTACTACATATTATAAAACAAAGACCTCCGCCGCGTCTATCTGTTCGCGATAAAATCAAAAACATGCGGTTTTAAACAATAGACACGTGATTCACGAGGAAGGTCTAAAAAACACTTGTGCTTTAGTGCAGATTTAATTTCAAAAAGCTGAAAACACAGTTTTTATTTTATCTTAGCGAGGATTGTAGAACTAAAATGAAAATTAAATTAAACTTACGGCGTTCTTAAGAAAGAAGTAGAGTATCATTCTCGCTAGTCGGTCGTAGCACCAATGTCCGTGCACCAGCAGTAGCCTCTCTAAGTACTTGAACCGTGACACTGCGAAGTCGGACGCCATCACCGCCTGCATGCCCTCCTGGCCTGATATACCTGCGGGACATATTTACTATGTTAAAGCTGGCGAAAAGACAATTACACAATGGCTTATAGCTTTTAATTCGATTGTTCACGCTTGGGCTCGCTTGCACCTTATTTATACAAATAAATAATATTTAAGTGGCAAACCGACACTTAAATATTATGCCAAAACAACAGCTTTTTACTAAATACTTTGAAAGTATATACGGTACTTGTAACAAAATTATTTTTTTTAAATTTTTTGTCTGTTCCTTTGTTCCGGCTAATTCAATAATAATCCCCGAAAAAGCTGGACCAATTTCGACTGGACTTTATAAATTAAAATCAAGCGCTCAACAAATTTAAAACAGCATCCTGACATCTGCTAACTGCCAGTGAAAGTCCCATCGAAATTTGTTACAACAACTAATTTAAAACATCGTTCTGTTTCTGACAATCGTTTAAATAGGACAGAGACAGTGGTTTTTTGAATATGTCAAGTGTAAAATACATTTACTGATTTGTGGTGCAATCGAGCCTGGCTGCAAGAAATTGGACGCATTCATCAGCAAAACGAATTTATACAGTTAATGGATCCGTTATTCATTAATAAGCGTTTGTCCACCGCATCCGAGTATGCGATAGACAAACGCTTTAGGCTCAAAGCAAAGAGCGTAGAGCAGAGGATTTTTATAACATTGAATTATACATTTTATTATCAATTTAGTCCTACTAAACGCACGACGCCATCGCGGCAGGCCAAGACGAAGACGGCGGGACGAGTTTGAATTCTACCGAAAGGACTGGCCGGCGCTAGCAAAAGACAGAATTGTGTGGTGAAGGGAGAGGGAGGCCTTTGCCTAGCATTGGGACAATAGGGGCTAGAGTACGGGGCTAGTTAGATAACATTATAAAGTGAATTGCAAATCGCACGAGAGCACTCGAGAAACGCCAAGGAGTTGTTTCGTCGGCGTCGATGATAGTACAACTTTGAAACTTATGATACTAACGATAAAGTTATTGTTCAATCTCATCAAAATATCGTCTCCACAGCGCTCTTCTTTCTCCCAACTCGCTGGCATCATGTGACATTTTATTATAACCACTTTATTGAAGGTTACCGAATCATTGACACAATTCTATCTTATTCATTTTATTGCGTCGAGTAACGAGCACGCGCATAAAATATTATTGAATTAATTAATTGACTTCAAGTCTCTCGATGTGTTAATAGAAGAGCGCACGTCATCGCAGATTTATAAGACATCAACATTTTAACGAAGTACGCAGACGACTTTGATTGAAATAGATGAAGTGATTAAGGATTAATTGGTCAAGATTGTGTGAAAGAGAATGAAATGGACGTAAACAATGCCTTTGATTACGGAGTTGAAACTAGGTGTCATGGGATTTTTCGACTATATGGTTTGACTAGCGAAAGAACATGGTATCCTATGCCAGAGGGTTCAGGTGTATTAACGTTCACGTATCTATCTGTCAAAAATACCTCTTATTTACCTAAATTTTTGATAAGTTTTTAACATTGTTTTTAGCTGATATGAAATTAGAAAAAGATTTTGAGTGTTTTTAAGTACGGGAATCCTTCGTCCTTCAGGATAATCGAAACGTGTGCGTAGTCGCAGCCGAAAAGTGTCGAATTTCTTAATTTCAGTTTAGCAGATATTTAGTGTATAAAGTCATATAATTGTGTATGGTAAATACAAATTTGTGCTTGGATTTGTGTATGGTAAATACAAATTTGTGCTTGGATGCACAAATTTGTATTGTATAACGATACTATACTGGAAATTTTAGAACGTTAGCTCTTTATACTGCAAGGCCGCCTTTTCGTAGCCACTCAAACTTGGTCGGTTTATCCATGTAATACGGTTGTTCTGGTATTTTTATTATATCTCTTAAATTATAGAGTGTAATGAGCTTTTACATGAATGAGATTTTACATGTGAACGTTATAAGTTAGGCCCTAAGCTTCCTATTTTAAGTACTTGGACCTAATAACCTTATTTTACTTTTACGTGTATATCTTCTGAAGGGTAAATTTTTTCCAAATTCTGTTTTCACACACTTTAAACACAAATTCAAAACAACGTGCGTAAAAAAATACAACTCTGCACTAAACTGTTTTATATTTTTTATCAAATGGCCAAACGTCAGCGCAGCGGAAAATTATTATTAATTAATATACACATTTACCTCTCGTTACACACTAATTATTAAATGTATTTTTTTTTCTTGTACATCCATAGGAAAAAAAGTGCCGCTAGGATGACGTAGTTCCAGCGGAAACAGTTTTTGTTGAATAGCTTACACAATTACACGACGTCATACACTAAATATCTGCAAAACTGAACTTAAGAAATTTGACATTTTTCCGCTGCGACTACGCACACAATCGAAACAACTAAAAACCAATCACAGATGCGTTATTATAATTTAATTACAGGTCAACCAGAAGAGGTGTGCGCTTCGGTAATCCTCGTGTTTCCGAATTAGCACGAACGTCGCGCCACAGAGGCAATGCTTGTAACCATCGCGCGTTGTAGTGCACTTACCTTTGCGCGTTTGTATGATCGATCACTCATAATAAGTTATTTTGGAATGGCATAGACTTTTTACTTCCATGGTAGTAACAGCTCTATGTAAGATCTCATCATTGTTGTTCGTTTTTCCGAAGACAGACGACCATTCCCGAAGCGCATGCTTTTCTTGCGAAAGCTGTACATCGATGAATGAAAGAGAATAACTCACCGATGCCCACGTCCGCGGTCTGTATCATGGACACGTCGTTGGCGCCGTCACCGATCGCCATCGTCGTGACGCCGAGCTCTTCCTTCACCGCCTGAGGACATAATAATTTACTATTAAACAAATGATTTTTATTTCATACACATATAATGCAGTACTCAGGCTCGACACATGAAGTTTTAGAATAAGACTGTCACACGGAAATGAAACGTAGAGATGATGCTTTGCGATGCGTTTTCCCGCATAGCATAGAACAAGAGTGTTGTGTCTACTGCTCGACGGTAGTTGTCTCGGCGAACTCTACTTGCGCGATGCAGGATTTTTTCGTCACGTCGGTGAGATACATAGTTCACGTGGGGCGTCATAGCTGGCGTCACAAGTGTGCAGTGTAGAGCGCGACCAACGGAGCGCGGGTCCAGATGTAGGCAGTGTGTAGTGTGGTACCTTCACGATGTAGGCCTTCTGCAGCGGCGTGGCGCGGCAGCACAGCACGGCGGAGCAGCGCCGCGCCAGGGACAGGAAGGGCGCGACCAGGCCGGAGCGCCGGTCCAGATGTAGGCAGTGTGTAGTGTGGTACCTTCACGATGTAGGCCTTCTGCAGCGGCGTGGCGCGGCAGCACAGCACGGCGGAGCAGCGCCGCGCCAGGGACAGGAAGGGCGCGACCAGGCCGGAGCGCCGGTCCAGGATGTAGGTGAGCGTGCGCCCGTCCACCACCAGCGCGCGCCCCGTGCCCACAGAGCTCGAGCCGTTCTCCAGGTAGTTCTTTATCGTGGCTTCAGCATGCTCCTGCATATGACAAACATTTTGTTTGATATACGATTCAATTAATTTTCATGGTTTTCGAGGGTGCTGAAGCCGATGGTGAGGCCAAAATGAGAATACAAGGCGGCGGCTGCGAACATTTTGAAATTTTTCGTCATGGGTGTCATTTTCGTGGTTTTTGCGGGTGGTAAAGCTGATAGTGAGTGCGTTCAAATTGAAAATCCAAAATGGCAGCTTAGTAAATTTTGAAATTATTCGTTTTGGGTGTCGTTTTTGTGGTTTTTGAGGGTGCTAAAGCCGACAGTGAGGGCAAAATAAATAAAATAAAAATATAGGGCCTTTTTTAATTAGTTGGTGAAACTTTACGTGGACAAAAAAAAAACGAACACGAGCATGGACCCCGATCACCTTTGTTTTTGTTTTATTACTATTAGTTCGGCAACACAACGGCACATATGTAAAGTTTCGCCAATTTATTAAAACATAACCCTGTATAATATATATCCTTATACAAAGTTTGTACAAACCTTGTCCCTGGACATGAGGTACAGCAGCCGGTCGCTCTGCGAGAACAGCGCGGCGGAGTAGGCGATGTTGATGGCGGTCTCGGGCTTGTCGCCCGTCAGCACCCACAGCACCACGCCCGCGTCCAGCAGCGCGCGCACGGTGCGCGGCACGGCGTCCTGCAGGCGGTCCTCCACGCCCGTCGCGCCCACCAGCGTGAGCGCGCTCTCGAGGCGCGCTAGGGAGTCGCGCATGCGCTTGTCGCGACCTGCGGAAGGGTAGGTATACATATAGGTGGAGCCAAAATAGGTAGTAAATGATGTCTCTTCGTAGGAATTCTAATGACTTATGTATTTTTTTTCGTAAATACAATACATAAAAGAGTATTTATTGGGATTCAAAAAAATATATAACAACGTTAAGTATCCATTTAAGGTACAAGAAAACTTTGTTTGTTTTTAAAATTCTGTGATCGCTGGTATTCACTCGAAACTCCGTCTTTTTCAACGCCTATCAGATCTTTAATACATACCTTCTCCCAGCTCCATGGCCCGGTGATGTCCGGCCAGCCACTCCTCCCACAGCGCGGGCTGCATGACCCGCTTGGCCATGACCAATGTTCTCAGGCCCGCGCGCGCGTACTCGGTGAGTAGCGAGCGCGTTCGTTCGTACGCGGCGGATTCCGCCGAGCCCGAGCGCATGGGTGCTAGCGCTCCCAGGACGTTGGAGTCCGCGCCTTTCACGTATAGCACTACCTGGTGATAAGACAAGTAGGTAGATTGATATAGAAATAAAAACAGGGTGAAAAAAGAACCATCACATTTTTGTTCGAGACCAGTAATGGCCGGGACTTACGAGATGTAAGTCGTAGGTTCGGACCCAGGCAGGCGCTTTCCTTTGTATAAATTATTTAATCACCACTGCAGGCCTAGACAAAACACATTTCTGTTAGCGTTCACCCCAAACGCTACGCCAAAATGTATGGGAATGACATTAACTGCGGAAAGGACACGACGTAATCTTTCCGCAGGTAATGCCACCCCAGTGTCACGATCCTGGTCTCTAAACGGTAAAGGAAAACATCGTGAGGAAACCGACATGTCCTAGAAACAAAAATTCGAAGACATGTGACATCTCACAACGTGCACTGGGCCCGCGTGGTGGATTACGGCCCACTCCCTCTCACAGAGGTCTGTGTCCCAGCAGTGGGAACATCATATGCTGATTATGCTACATAGCCGTTATCTGCGCATTCTATACATGAACCTTAGTAACACTGAGCAAAAGTTGTTGCTGGGAAACGATTTTTATTTTTGGACTTCTAAATCGCTGTTTACGGTAGCGCGCAATGTAACGCAGACAAATATTGTGCATGCAACGGTACAGGAGTTGCGAGGGTATTTAGTTAAAAAACTGACAACTTGTATTCGTACAAAAAAAAATTAAAAAGCTCTAAGTTGATCCTCCATATCTCCGTAAGTAGAAGGTCACCAGAAATGATCCCGTATACAAAATGATGGCTTCATTTTACAAAAGTTACATAATTTTTTTTTTAAGTATATCGTTTTTTTTCTGCATTTTTAGTTTATAAATTAATGTATGAAGTTTACATATGTCAGGTACAGGCAGAGAGGAAAGGTTAAACATATTTGAGGCCACTTACATGGTAAGTACTGGTCTGTCAATAATACGATGTACACAACACACTATGCGGAAAAGTTTGAAAATGTACGGAAAATAAAATGGCAGTTAATGTCTATCCAAATCCTTGTTTCCAACTGGATGTCATATCTACTTAAACGAATACCAACTTTATGAAATGTAAATTGATTTCAGAAAGACTAGTACGATAGAAAAAGTCGTAAAAATGTTTGAAATTGTAGCGCATTCTGAACTTTATTAAAGTTGTTTTTCCAAAAACACATATTTGTTTACATGTTTGGGAACTAGCTAGCCATGTTAAGGTCATTGATGCAAATTACCTTAAAAAAGCGAGGTTTCTGTCCTACTTTATTATGTAGGTTGTTAGAGTACCGAGGGCAAAGTTTGCCAGCGCCAGCAGAATTGTCTATTCGTCCGTGACATCGATAGTGCTACACGATACATGTGTCGCACCCGTAGTGCTCTGCCAAAACTTATATTTTTGCCAATTTCCCCAAAGGTCAACGCAATGTCGTCTGAACAGTGAACATTTCTGTATAGCTCAATATTTAGATGAATTTCATCAATGACTGTTGCCCATATCCCACTAATATTATAAATGTGAAAGTTTGTGAGTATGGATGTATGGATGTAACAAACATCCATACCCTTTCACGCAAAAACGGCTGAACGGATTTGAATGAAACTGGGCACACAGGTAGTTTGTAACCTGGAATAACACATAGGAAACTTTTCATCCCAGTACTACGATCCCGTGGGATAGTTTTCAATCTCCACGCGGGCGAAGCCGCTGGAAAAAGCTAGTTTAAAATAAAACCAAAGACACGACTTTAATCGAAGGTAATTGAGGTCCCCCAATAAACTGATGCTATAATACAAAATGCTTAACTAAAAATTATTGTTTTTTTTTGGAATTTTCTTTGTTTTTGACGAAGTTCCTTAAAACATGTTATAGGTACTCTGCACACTTGACCCACGAATGAGAGCTAGACCAAAAAAGTATAGTGTAACAATTTGAATGTAACAACAATTTTTTAAATATTAAATGTAGGTCAAGTACCTAAGCAATGTGGCAAATAATTATTATGTTCTTTCTTTCTAGATGTTACGTTTGGGACAACTAGATTGCAGTCGTTCGACGTCGGCCAAGAGACATTTGTCGCCTCAAATATGTCACGAGACCATCGATTGATTGCAATCTAATTGGTCCTTTTTCGTCACGGGAGTCGTTTTCATAGTTGTCGAGGACGCTAACACCGATAATCATCAAAATATAAAATCAAGATGGCAGCTATTATTGATGTCACAAATGTAAGTGCTCACCTGTCCACTCTCCTTCCTCATGGCCACAGACATGCACTTCCTGGTGGCGTCGAACTGCTGCACCCTTAAGACCTTCATCTTGGAGAGTACCCCTCGGATGCCCAGTTCCACCTCATCGGGTGTCCGGTTCCGCAGCTCATAGCCGTATGCCAGCGCTGCCTCTGCTAAAGCCAGCTCGTCTGGGCTCTCCGCTTCGTACCGAATTAACTGAACAAACGATATAAGGTGTAAAAAGATCATCACATAGCCATCAACTACACGTTCTGTACAGACGCCAGCACTTCAAGCTACCCCAAACTGTCAAATTTTCCCAGTTGAACATGAATCTTATGCTTATGTAATAAAGTTGAAAATCTATCAAAGAAAGTAGCTTGATATGCTGGCGTTCTGTACATCATAGTAACATTACACAAAAACTTAACCCAATAAGAACTTATTTGGTTAATTATTTGTGTAACCGAACGGTTAAGGATAATGCGGTCGCGAAATTCAATTTGCTGGTGAGTGTCAGATTGTATGTTGATGAAAATATGTTTTGCGAACGTAGCACTATGTATTTACAGAATTATAGTCATTAACATCAACAAGACAACCCTCTTAGTTCACTGAGTTCCATTAAAAGACATCAAGATTTCATGTAGATTTGAATTTCGCGGGCTGTATGCCAGGCCATTGTATAATAATGATGAATAAACATGCTAATAAGGTACTCACAGTGTGCTCCGCTGAGGTGCTGGGTTCGCTGACGGCACCGTCCTTGCTACCTCGAATGAGTTTCGGCAGTCTTATCCTGAGAGGTGAGCCGGTGGATGGCGGCGGTGACGGAGTGGTAGACCGGGACTCAGTTAGACGAGCGTATCTGAGAGCGAGACGAGGGAATCTAGTTAAATTTCGCATAAGAGTTTCTTTTGTAACGAAAGTGAGCAATAAGGAAGTATTTCTTAAATAAGATATGAAAAAAGCCCATACAACCTTTCAAAATCCACTATTTTGAAAGCACAACCTTTCAAAATAGTGGATTTAGACATTTTGAAAAAACCTATTTTTCCATCGGCAAAAATGTGGGCGCACGATTTGTACTAATCCAAAAGCCGAAAAGACATGGTCTACCATCAGATTCTTCTTACCTGACTAAAATCGGAACCGCGTGCGGCTGCTACGACCTCACAATCGATCGCCTAAGATCGGAACGAGACTATTTGAAGAAAATCGTTGAAAGTCAATAGTCGTCAGATCGTTTTGTGTTTGTGCATGCATCTGGTCTGGCCAGTCTGGCGCAGATTCCTCTGTTAGGTTAGGTTAGAGAGCACTCTATGTATGTGGCTTTAATAGTGATCGACGGGCTTTAAGGATATACAGCATCTTGATCTGGGTGTTAGAATTAGTTTGATTATTCATATAAATGAATCATTTTCCAAGCATCTGTTTTACGCTATCTGACAGACAAGTTGTAGGCACTGTCATCGACTGATATTTTATCTGTTAGAACGTTATCGTTATCACTAAGGACAAGATTTAAAGACAGCACTTTACTAAGCCAGCGTCGCATGTGAATATGAACATTATTTGTACAACATTTATGTTTATATTCAAATGAAACGCTTGCTCACGTTACGTGGTAATCATTATGAGCATAAAAAGGTCCATATACACGGAATGCCCGCTTGACTTAACAAATTTAGTCGAAATACGTTCTGTGAATGTTGCCCTAAGGTTTACTACTTATACTCAGATTAAAACTCATCTTTCAATGACGGACGCTACTGATGGCGCCAAACTCGTAGCGAAATTCTGGGTCGACTTGGTCGGTTTATTTAGATTGCCATCGACACGCTAAGAACAATATTCATCTCCATTCTTAATAATTTACTACAGGGCCATTATAGTATTCAGTGTCACAAGCCAAGGATTATGTAAATGGAAACTAATTAATGACCAGCCATTCTTTTAAAAGAATGGCTGGTCATTAATTCGTTTCCATTCATGACTTTGTTGGACTCAGTTACTCAAAACAGTAATAATATTGAGACTTCTACTTTCCTAGATGAAAGATAATGCATGGCTGCGGATATTTGTAATGTGTCATCAGCTGAGAAATTGAGAATACATCAACTCTTTTACTATCAAGGGATAATATTAAAAGGCTGAATGACATCCTCTATATTTTAATTAAGATGGTTCGTTCGTTAGGTAGTATTATCAGTCGAGATTGGCTAATCGAGATCTCACCCCGCAACCAGGTGAGATCTAGAGCCTATTTCCGAAGATTCAATCTCGTTCTTGAAGCCTCAAAATCTCTCGAGATCTCAAACGAAATTATGAGACTGAGCGCGTGACTCGAGATTACGTACCCTAAAATGCCTTCCAATGTTAGCAGTCTGTCAGTCCCAGTAGCGTATTAGCACGATTGGCTTTTACAAAAACACTACAACATATTAATGAAAAGGTTAAGATGTTTGACTTACTAGTTACTTACTTGTCGTTAGATCGCAGGGTTCCGTTCGAGCGGGAGGCTTTCCCCGAAGATATGTGTTCGCCCGATGTGGATGCGCTGAGTTGTGACGTGTCCACGTGCGGCTGACTAACCACTACTGTGTTGCACACAGCGAGGATGAGGAGGAATTCGCGAACCTGAAATTTTATTTCGGCTGTCTCAATTTGCTCCATGAAAATAGATTAATTTTACAATAGGGTAAGAATTTAACTAAGTACATACTTTAAATAATGCGGTTTGGTGGATGTCACATGTCTTCGAATTTTTGGTTCTTGGACATGCCTTCGTTTCCTCACGATGTTTTCCTTCACCGTTTTGAGAGGACTGGTTATGAAATAATTTACACAAAGTGCCTGGTTGGCCTTACGGTCCCTTACAACTCGTAAGTCACGGGCGTTACCACTGGGCCCCCTAAGCCTCAAAGTCTGCACTCATTTTTTATCTAGGTTTCGAAAAGTCAAACAAAAAATCCAGTCAAATACCCTATTCATTTGAAAGAATCGTCGCGTCGTTACCTTTTGCGTGTGTTGCGCATCGTTGTTATCAAGTAAATGCTGCAGCAGTCGGCTGTTGGGCGACACGCTGGTGATGGGTGTGACGAGCGGCGGCAGCTCGGGCGCGGGCTCGGCGGGCGCGCCGGGCGGGTGGTCGTAGTCCACGCCGTTCACCGCACACCGGCGGAACACCATCTTGTTCTCCGTCAGCGTCCCCGTCTTGTCCGTGAACAAGTACGACACCTGCCCCAGCTCCTCCGTGATGTTCAGCGCGCGACATTCCGTCCGCATGTTCGTATCGGGATCGTACAACTGGATGTCTTGATGTATGTGATACACTTGCAACAGCTTCGTCATCTCTATCGTGACGTACAACGACACAGGTATCATCACTTGCAGAGCTATGATGTAAGTCCAGAATATGAGAAGCCCCTCGAAAGCCGGCTTGTTCACCATAGTTATGAATGGGGTTTGCTTGTATGAGTTGACATAATATTTGTCCAACCACATTTTGCAACCGACTGCGCCGGCGCAACAAAGAAAAAGTAACACTAAGACACACCATATCACATCTGTGTTCATTTTTCTCTCTAAGCCTGAACACTTGTATCTTGGTCCTCCGTTGTTGAGCATCGCCTTGGTCTCGTGGCCCGCATACACGACGATGCCTTCCACATAGTCTGTGTTCTTGATGGTGCAGTCCCTCAGCAGAAGGTTCTCGGAGGTGAGCGGCACGCGTGCTCCGTTAGGGTGTGAGATGCAGCCGGTAAACCTGTATATTTTTGTTGACGGTCGCTCCACTTCCACAGAACTTTTAAACTTCATTGGATTGAAGTCAGTTTGCTGAAAAATATTATTTATTTATTAAACCTAAATATATTTTAGTCCAAACAAAGGATTTGGTAAACTGGGTCGCGGTACTACAACGACTATTGTGATTATATTCCACAAGTATTGGAGAAAGTGTTCCCACGCTCTGCTTTTTCGGTGGTTTGCATTGCCCGCATAACAAACGAAAACTAAAAACAGCATTGTGATGCTCAACCAATTATAAAACCGTCGACCTAGTAACACTATAGAAATCCGGACGAATTTAGATTATTGATTTTCGCAAACTCAGCCGGGAGCAGAAACGAAATAAACAACTTAAATTACCGATTACTAAACAAACATTTCGACCATTGTATTTCTGTAAAAATCTATTATTTCTTCCCTAGCCTAGATGTGTAATAGGAGCTAATCAGGGATTGGCTTTGACTGCACAAATATGCATGATGGCTTAAATTATCCGTGATTGTTTGCTACTCCAATTAAAAATTCAGAAACGCGAATTAAGATTCTTTCGATATTCGGTTGATCTGTATAGATTTTGTTACCTTTTCCTTAAACCCCGGCGCCACTAGCCTCTGCTTTAGATTGGTCTCCCCATCTAGATTACACGTCTCTAAGTAGCAGTAGCCGAGGGGATTGGAAGAGTGCAGCAGCACGATATCTGCTGGCACCGCTTCGTTGTTCGACAGGTGGACGATATCCCCGACGCGAACATCTCGCCATTTCACTCGCACGTACCGCTCCGCTGATCTGCCGGACAGAAATAGAAACAATCAATAATGGTTTATGAACATCTCAACAGATTTTCGTGCAGACCGTGATGCAGTGGGTAATCAGTTTATACAACACGTGTTTTTCGCTACCAGGACTGACTCGAGCTGTTGTTGTTTTCGATTCACGCCTCCGGGATAGAAATAGCGAAGACATTCTGAATATCAGCAAGAAAGGCTTATTATTCGATTCGGACGAAGGGCTAATCGACAATCCAGAAATACGTATTAGGCAATTTTCAAGTCGATTTTTTGCACGATTCGTACGAATAAATTGTGCGAATCGACTAATAAGCCGCAAGAAAAAGTTGTTTTTCTCTCTTGTTTCTCTACTTAGATACATGAAGATTCAAAAAGGCAGTTATGATCGCTATACCCTTTGACTCGTGTGAGACAAGCAGCAGCTTCAATAGTCCCCAAAGATCTGAGTTAACCAGCACACAGTTTTTATTTACAAACGAAAGGTAAACTGAGGTTGCAGAACTAGCGTGGCAAAATCTCACAGGCAAGTTACGTCATTGATCGTCACGCACGTCAATATCTATACATTACGCAATGCAACGGTTTTACATCAATTTTGCACGTTTAGCGCATTTAAATGAAATTGCCTCTCCAGAGCTGCATGCTTAGACAATTTATTTTGCAGCCCATCACGTCGCGAATTACCGTGTTACCACGAGACCAGTAGTGAAATGTGATTACGTTCAAGTACGTCTTTAACGCACATAAGTACGTCGGTAGTAAGCAGTGTAAGTACAGTTAGTAGCGTCAGCACACCTGTATGATTGCGTACACTCACTTCAGAACTATTCGTCAAAGAGTGTTATAAAAGTATAGATCGATATGATGCATGCATGGCAGCTCTGCAATTACATTCACTGATATATCTATCGGTATACCTATACAAACATTTTCAACAACGTCATTGTAGTCAAATGTTATCGGTGGGAACGCTCTATCAGCGAATGCTGTCTGTCTGACACTACAAGTCACTCCAACTACTTGCAAGTTGTTCGGGCAAATTCGTGAGTCAAGCAACAGGTCGCGATTAGAGATTGTGGCATGATATCCGCTTCGGGCAATACTTTCTACAGTTTGAATGAACTTTACAGATCATTTCGCGATAAAAGTTGTCTTTCCGACATTACTGTCTTTCTTTATGTTGTTTGTTGGAATAACAATGAATGCTGCTGACAGTCACGCGTACACTCATTCAATTATTATAGAACAGCAATAACTATAGACGTCTTACTTTCTGTGTCACGCAACTCTTGAAGTTTTTATAAGTAAAATGAATGAAGTATGTGCAGCTATGTTCGATGCAACAACAACAATTTTTTCTGAAAGTATCAATACCTAACTGACCCGATAGACTTCTTCCTGCCCAAATTCCAGGCAACTTATAAAATTTTCCTTTACCTAAAAACCTTATTCAGACTATTACAACCAAATCGGTCCAGCCGATCTCGAGTGATGCGCTTATCAACGAACAGCATTTCGTTATTATTATTATGACTAAATTAATTTCGAACCACATAGTTTTGAATGAGGTGCAAATGTTTTCTATTGCTAAACGCGGTTAGAGCAAATGGTAATAAATCTTCTAACATTTTTGTTGTGGCTAAACAACAATGAAGTAATATTGGAAAGTGTGGTTGATGCTGTCGTGACCCGTTACATGAGTCATAAGTTCATAACCGAAACAATACTCCATAGAGCACGAGCACGTCTCAAATGCCGTAGACTAAACTAAAGTAATGCCGAGTGGCAGGACGGAGCCGAAGTGTTCCGGGTATCCCCCTTTACACACTCCTGCTGCGTTTAAGTATGTATGGATGCTTGCACAGTATCTACCGGCGACAAATAATTTAAAAGAGTTAGAGCAACGGATGGTAGAATCAGTGTTGGCAAATCAACAACTAAATTGGTGGAAGACCCACAAAGAACCAAGGGTATGAAGGAGGCCTCTCAGCAGTGATCTATAGATACATTCGCCATCGGGTTCCTGCCGTTGGCGCCGGCTATCCGACCTCCGAAGCTTCTTTTTATGTGTGGAATTACGCAGGCCTCATACCGTTTAAACCGTAACTGGACAGCCACGCTGCCGATAGAAATAGAAACTGTAATTCCTCGGACAAATACCTTACAAAGAGCTCCTTCTACTGCTAAAAGTACCGTAGCTCTTAGAGCCGTCGGAATGAAATGAAACAATACTGTAATAAATTGCATTATAAACAATAATATTTGAAGTGTGGCGGCTTACTCGACTAAATGGAGTAACAACGGACGCCTGGGAATCTGTGTCGTCGACACAATGCAACTATTAACCGAGCTTTATGTTTATTTAGCCAACAAAACAAAGCATTGTGAGTCTTATAAAACATTCATAGTGAGTGCAATTGTTGCAGAGGTGAGGTGAACTAATACGATCTTGAATGGCACAGAAGCAGACCGACTAACTGGTTTTCAACAACACCTATCTACCTTTGCTATCCAGAGATACCGCTTGTGCGTTGCCATCCCAGAAGCGCAGCTGAAATGTATCGTACAAGGAATATTTAATCTTTAACTGAAAGTTAAGTTTCCTAAGTAATAAACAGCTCACACAATCGCATCAGACTTATCGAGGCTGATTGCCTATTTGCCATCTTTTAAAGAGTCCGTTATCAAAAACAAGAATTAACACACAGTATACGGACAAATATGCTTGCTGTCTGACGTCTGTTGCTTTCACATATTATTTTTATAAGTATAACAACAAAGTCACTGATAATATACACTGTACATATAGTTGTATCTTGCAAATACTGTTAGCACATGGATCCAAAAATACAAATAGCTGATGGCAACATTTACAGCCTACATCACAGAGCGTTACAACGCGGAAATTGTAAAAACTGCTTGTTTATTGAATATTGTCTTATCGATGACGTAAGGTTCGTCAAACGAATATGTAAACTACTAAAAGGTACAGCCATGAATCATCTTACAGGTGTTTATACAGCAGTTCCAAAACTTCGATAAAAACAAAGCCAAGAGGCTTACATAGTTACGTCTTACATAGTTGCCTGCTAGTATTTATTTTCTCTTTGTTCCATTTTAGATTTTTTCGGCAACACAATTTAGCCAAAACAAAAAAATGTTTATCTGATTTAGATCAAGGAAAGATTCGTCAAAAACTATCAAGATATCTCAATTTAGTCAGCCGATAAAGATATAAAATTGTAACGTACCAATCCTAAAACACGGGACGTTATCAACGATGTTTATGAGTCAGCTAAGCCCTAAGAGGATGGGCTAGTCTGACTCAGCGATAAGTCAGCTATGCATTAACTAATGTTATCATCCCTACACTAATTTTATGCTCTGTGACATTCCCTGTAGAGCTTCGGCAAGAGATACTAGCTACATAATACAGGCTGACACTGCATAATTTTGCAATAATTTTAGGGGTGAGAAACTCTTGGATATGAAAAATATCTTTTCCAATAATAGCCTTTAAATCAACTTTATTATGTTTAATGATTATTTTCGCACCAGGAAATTAGAGAATGAATTTAAAGTACTTAAGCCTGTACAATCAGTCGCAGATCAGAACAAAGTTTTATGTAGTAACAACGAAAAGAGATAAACGACATCTCTTCTACGCAAGCTGTCGCAAACATCTTTCCGTGTTAAGAACATCAAATCCTAACCAACATTTGATAAAGGCTGAACAAACACTAGAATAAAGATGTAAGATAAAGGCTTATTTACTTATAGATGAAAATTCTTTAATAAAAATAATAAAAATGATTGTATAACAGTTCAATAACGTTATGATAGGATAGCGTGAGGCGACTGCCTCGTAAAATGTGCAATATATGTCTCTTCGTTGACTGAAACATCCCAGGTCGCTGTCTGCAGCTCCCTACTATCAATACTGTTAGTTTGTCTTAGAAAATTGGTATTAAGAATAAGCACAGCAATTGTGTTTGAAACAACAACAAGCAAAAGGAGCAACTAATATGAACGAACAAAAACTATGGAATCAGTTATTCAAATAACATATCAAAGTAATACAAAAGCAGTATGTAATGTAGGTCATTAAAATATAAAGAGTTTATTTTGCTCTAAAAGTTAAATACATGTATTTGATATTGGCAAAACAGAGGCCCACTATTTACATATCATCAACATGTAAACGAACCGATTGTAATCCTGTTAGGTTAATATCTGTGCCGAAATCTTTACCGAACGATTTTCTGTCTACAGAATAATCGGATTCATTATTCTTTGTTTACACAACCTTGTTATTTTTTATGAAACCTCCCAAACGTGGTAGGACGATAGGTTATTTTCTAATAAAGTTTTATAGGGCAAGGCGTAAACGAGTAAAATATTCTGTAAATCTTCAAGATTCCACAGTCCGTTAAGTCTGCGAAAGCCGCAGTGACGACATGGCTGGTCAGTACAGGCAATGTGAAGGTTGAACCGTTCACTATTGGCCTTAACAACCTGCGAGTAATCTCGTGTAATTACAAAACGTACTCTTCGAAAATGATGTCGCATAATTATGCAAAAAGGCGAAAATTTTGTGAACGCGTGCAAGCGTTCAAGCTTTAATTGGTCGTTTCCGATTGAAAATGAACTTTATGATTGTTGCATGATTAATTTGCTGTTGGCGATTGTTACATACTGTACATACAGTTACGGCAATTTCGAGAAACATTTTAAAATAAAGATATAAAGTTATAAACATGTAAGTCTTCTTAAGTTGGCATAATTTGGAATTCATTAAGACATGATAAAACGTGTCAAACGC
Organism: Polymixis lichenea; assembly: GCA_949091785.1. Classification (NCBI taxonomy): domain Eukaryota; kingdom Metazoa; phylum Arthropoda; class Insecta; order Lepidoptera; family Noctuidae; genus Polymixis; species Polymixis lichenea. Next base: position 1,406,321 of record OX420939.1, on the reverse strand, counting down.
TTAAGTCGAACTAACGTGATTTAAAACATTTTAAAATTCCTATAATCTGTACCCAATAAAGGACTTAAAAGGAGCTGTACTACACCTGAGTACCGGAACGAATCACTGCTAAAGATTCTGAAAAACCACATGATATTCTCTAGCACATAACTTCCAACGGGCGAAGAATAGTTCCTTGCGGAATCCTTTTCCATAACAGAGTGGATGACGTATTGTTTGCATGTTTTACGCCAGTCGACTTATAAACTTTCCGATCACAGAAAATACAGTCTCATCGACCCCTATAAAGCTACCAAATACTGGTAAATATTTATTTTCCGTGATTGTAACCTTATGAGGCCGGTATTTCCATGCCTACCAGTTGCCTTCATATTAATTATCGCCTGTTTATCTTCCTATATATTTAAAAGAAAGCGGCCTCGGTCTGTCTAAACTCAATGCCGAGCGATCTATACCTCCATGCATGCAAATCTGTGATACTGATAAGTGATAACCTGCACAGCTACTTTTTCCAACAGTTTGACTCACGTTTAATACTTTGTAATGGAATGATAAATTGCCATTTTATGGTAATTATAAGGGATTAATTAAAATACCTAAATATAGTATGACAAATATTTAATCAGGTTTAAATCGAGTGGATATTATTGGCCATGTTTTGATCAATTCATCATCCTCCTACCCACATTCCAATTTTCCAACGTACCTATTTGGGATCGGTACAGTTATGAAATAAGTCATTTTCTTCTATATAGGTATCTTTGGCAGCCGTCATCTCAGTGTTCACTTTTCCTTCCTAGCTGTATCATTAGCATCAATCAGACAATCCTGCCATCTTTCCCTTGTAGTCTGCCTCTTTTGTTATAGCCATTCATTAGTAAGATCGCTTTTTTAAATACGCACTATTATAAGCTTTGTTCGTCAGTTGTTACAACTAGAGAGCACGAAACACTTATTGCTCAAGGAATTGGACGGTTTTTGTCTTCAGCTAATTGCTAATTACATAGTGTGAACAAAAATTTGCATAATTTGTGAATTGGTTTACTTTTTTAGCAGTAATTGCCCGATCGTTTATGTTTATTGCATACTTTTAGTTTAAACAATAAAACTGACAAGGAACTCACAGCTAATGTTCATGGTAAAGAGTTAGTCATCAAAACAGTTATAGAAAATTGCTACTATGAATAACCGAGTAGCGATAAACTCATGATTGACGCGGCACAAACACTGCACCTACATACCATACCAATAATTACTAAAGTGCAGTATTGTGAAAGCGACGATTAGTTTGGATTCGAGTTTGTTGACTAACAAAACAATATTGGAATTTGCAAATATTTAAAATGGTCATTGTCGTTTAGAAATGTGTGAATTTCAAAATGAACTATGAAGCTGTCTGAATACATTTGGAGGCGCGAATTTGAAGACTCAGTCGCAAACTATTGTCTGAACTGCAACTGAAACTAAAAGGAAGGTTTCTTTTTTTCTGGACCCACGGATAATATGGAACACGATGGACCAGTGCTTGTTACCTTATAATTCGTTTTACAGAAAACGTGTGCAAGAAAATACGTGTATTACCAAATACCCGAGATTTGGCAAGGACATGCAAGTTAAACATTCTAAAGAACAATAAATAAAGAACAACGAACCCGTTTCATTTCAATCACTACACGTGTAATACGTTCAGCCTTATTTATTTTAGCTAATTAAATTATTACTGACCTTGACGCTTACACTGAGAACTACTTAATAATTATTCTTGAAACAATAAAATACTAGTAGTGATTCAGGCTTTAACAGGTCGAAATTTTCCCATAGGCCGCCTGCCCTCAAATGCCAAATTGACACTTTACAGAACAGCGCAATATCTTTCTATTCCGCACAATATTGACATACCTTTAGGATGGCTTTATGGATAGTTAATCCAAGAGCGTAAAGATAAAATAGTTTCGAGATGAACGCTGTTGGTGGCTTATACCGTTCCAACTCATTTGTTATTGACATGAATGTAAATATGCAGTTGCACCACCTTTTTTCCCTGCCACAAGGAAGATATATTATGATTTCTGACCATAATACCTACTAAAATAATGCCTAATTTCTGTTGGTAAACTTGAGCCTTTATACAACTCATGGTCGGAGTCAAGGTACAATATTCAAAACTGATAGCGTTCACGAACGTTACAAGTTTATCGGCATCATTGAACCCAACCATTTTGAAGACACTCGAACGCTCCAACACCCGTGCCATCGCGAGTCTCCACCACAGGGCAGATAGATAGAATATACTTTATTGTAATATACCAAAATTGTAACACAGCGTTTAAGGCCAATTCTGGTAATTAAAAACGTTCAAAATCTAGTCGCAGTCTCATCTCGGCGACAATTAAACGACAAATACTTGTCAAAAATGTATGGAAATTCGAGGTATTTTTGACAGATTGAGACTGATATCAGACTGTGAACGTTCTTAAAAATAACGAGAATTGCCCCTCTGATCACAAGATAGGCTATTGACGACGTGGAGCTATATTTAAGGGCATTAATGCATTCTAATCAGTCACAATCATGACAAAAAACCCCTAATTCCCTTACATTTTTGACAAGCTTTTGACATTAACTATGTCGGTGACATGAGATTGCAATTTTTAAATATGGGAATTGACTTTCTGCTAGCGGTGAGTCTACTTAACAACCATTCTGCCGACATGGCGACAGCTACTATGTAGTTTATTTAGTAAAGTTTTAACAATAATTTCTTCGTCACATTTCCCAAATTCGTTTTTGACTCATCTGTTCACTGTTATTTTTGCAGTTTTACTAGCTTTCGTTTCTATTTCAATTCACTAATTCTAAAAATGGGGCGATATTCTTGTCTCGGGCCATACCTACTCTGCTGATGTCATTCGACATCATTTAATATCATTCCATTTGTGGTTCGACTGTATGGTTCACTTTTCCTTTCCACCATTAGAAAGTTATGTGTTGAACGACCCGCGGTAATGTGTATGGGTTATCTGATGTAACCAATTTTACCGGTTTAGGAAGCGATTAATCTAAGGCGAATATTTTAGTGAAATTACAAAATTTCTTAAGCGGGAGCTTAAGCTAGCTTAGCTAACTTATATGATTCACTTCAAAGGGCAGGTTAAACCCTGTTTTTGGGTCGATCCAGAAACTGCTGACAGATAGACAAAAACGTGACAAATTGGTTCCTCCGAAGAAATGGCCAATAAACAAGCTGTAAACTACGAAAAGAAATCAATTTGTGACGTAATCTGTCACTAGCTGTCCGTTCAAATTGCTAGGGTGAACTATGGCCACATAGTTTATCTCGCTGCCATGACACCAGCGCGTGAGGTTCATCAAGTGAATTGAGTTTCAATAGCCAATTGCGAATATTGCGATGAACAGGGGGCTCTCGGACACTGCGACATTGAACGCGTTTGTTTTGTTTAAATTGTCTAGCATCTACAGGGCCAAACATTTATAATATTTTCATGTTTGATCTACATAGACGATTTATGGAACAATTCCCGAAAAAAATACAAGGCAAAACGATTTAGATGAATTTGCAATCAATCAACAGCTGGAGATCTGATTGTCACAGTGTAATAGCACTGGTTGGAATATAAACAAATTGGTACAATCGACGGATCTGTGACGTACACGTTGTGCGTAATAAAATTCTAATGAGGATTCAAACGAACGGGTTTTGGAACTGACACAGATAAAGTAGGTTCACCGTTTTCGAATTACCAAAAAATATCTAAAGTAATATAGGTATTTTGTATTGATGACATTAATATGTGAGCAAGGACAAGAACTATTGGTTATAAACTTAATAAATACACCTACACTGATGAGGTAGTTATGAAGGTACGCGTAGATAAAATGTAGGTAGATACTAAAATATGTATACTAGAAGGTGTCCACACGAATATAATAAAATAAGTAATTACTTATAATAAAACGTACAGTCAAGGAAATTAAGTAATTAGGCGATTAAAAGATTACGTTGATCATGTGCCGTGTTACAGCCATTTAAAACGGCTGATAAAGAATAGACATTATTGTTAGAATACCCGGGCTATTTAATATGATAGTTAATTTGCCAAACAACCAATCTGTTTCCCTGACTGTACATAAATAGTCAAGCAATCTATGGTAAAGCGTGGCGCACGATCAGTGCGCAAATTTATCGGACAAATCCACTACTACGAAAGGCGCACGCGCTTGCGGGCCTCAAAGATTTGACACTTTCGCTTATATTGGGTCACATAGCACGGATGCAGTCACGTCACTCCGCACTCGTCGTCGATTTCAATTATGAATGCCTTCTTTTTTTTTCTTTTTATTGTCCGCCAGACATTGCAATTCCATTCGATGATTTGTTAAACGATTTATGACAGCAGCGACACTTGTTCAGTAAGCACACACAACACGCTTGTAGCATGGTCGTAGATGTTGTCTAGTTCATTAAATTAACTGACTTAACTAAAATTGGATCGTATTAACCTTCTGCCCACACGATGACTTCTTACTGGGCATGCACCTTGAGAACTAAACTTAGATGACGTGATTTCATATTAAACCTACGCACACGTTTGTCCATTCAGAGCTGTCAATAAATGAGGACTTAGAAAATAAATACCTTTAATGAGTCCGGGCAAAATTGCATCACCGTTACCTATATCTTTATTTATGTGTGCACAGGTAAAGGTAATTCAAAAAGTTGAATCATGGCATGTTAGGTAACGTAGAATAAGGTAAAAAGGTACGGCACTGTAGTTTAACAAAATACCAGTAATTATGCTGAGTCGCGCAGTACCGTTACCTATTCGCTTTCTTTTCTGACGAGAGCCTGCGCGCGCGCAGCTGGGAGAAATTCATGATCCAACAGCATGCGGAACGATTTCGCGGAACAACTACATGGTAAATGAAGGAAAACATGTTTTGTTTAAATTACACAATCAATGTCAATGGTGTGTTTGCCAGTCTAGAAAACTGCTAAACAACTTTTGCAGGTTTGATTGTATAGACACTGGTGTATTTAAAATTATTGAAGAAAATCGAATACCCGAGATTAGTTACAAATTGGATAAAAAGGCCAGTGTAACATGTTTTATCAGTTCCATGATAATAAGCTTACAGAGAAACACCGAATTTAAATTCTGGTTCCACTAACAAACCGCCACAAGAACAGAAAATATTAAGATAAATGAAACGGAAAGTCAGATAAAAATGATAAGCCATTACTCAGGTTTAGGTTTTTGCCTTACAAACAATAGCTTAAGTAAAGTCGAGAGTTAATGTTCCGTTGTGACATTGTTAATGGAGTGAGGAGTATTGTTAACATTGTTTACGTAAACTGAACGATACATCATTTCAACTTAAACGTAATTTTAGTGAAATTTTTCTGAATGAGAAAATGGCACTAAAGCAATAAATTGAGTGTCAAACAAATGTGGCCACAGTACACTTTGATGTAGGTACTCAGTGACCTGTCAACGAAATGCCATGTTGCTCGGTCATTGCCGTGAAGTCCGTGTATCTTTTAAGGTTGAGGAGAGCCACTTCAAAAGTACTTGTAACATTTGAACGCTACAGTTACCAGCAGGAAGTAACAGGCCGGTCGACATCTCGACTGGCCTCGGTAAACTCACAAAGTCGCACCCGCGGAAAAAACAGCTCCAAGTTATGCCTCGCGAGACTTATTGTACCGCGATCTAAAACCGGATGCTGGCCAACCTTCGTCCACCGCAGGGACTTGGAACTAGTTCCGACTATTACAATAGAGATTGTGTTATAAATGTAACTACATAAACTCTCAAAGCGAAAAAACTTGCTGAATTGTCCGATGTAAAAAGTCATACTCCGTTTTATTAGAATTAATATAAAATAATACTCAACGGAATTTTGTATGCTAAGCTTGTTTATCTACGAATGCGAGATTTTTATACCCATTCTGGCTCCAAAGAATGATAAAACTGCATATAAATTAACCAATCTTCGTTCAATATTGGAGTTGAGCCAATTGTTTTCCTTGAACACGAAGATACTATTATGTGCATCCCTCTGGTTTTTAATAACCGTACCGAGTTTATTGAAGGTCGTACCATCGAACGATGTTACATACAAAATCAGTGAGTGCCAATGGCACCGAGCTCATAAACATAAGCGTCAATATAATTTTTATTGGTTTGCCCCGTGTCGTCCCCAACTCGGAAGACCTTCGCTAGCGATTTAGCTCGTTAATATACTATTCATATAAAGTATACCATTTAAAGACCCATTTCAACAACTTGTGCACTAAATTAAACCAATTCAGCGTGACAGATTCTGGCGCCAATTTTTAATTCAGCCAACTTTTTGCACATCGAATCAGACTTGTAGAGAGGAGCTAATGGGATAGTCTTCATCTTAATCGAGCTAATGTTTACAGTTAATGGCTACTTTATTTACCGCGCTGATTGGAAACCGTTACAAAACTAGCAGTTCAGCGAAAGTGGAACACACAATGATGTTGAGCCAGTAAACGAAAAAGATTGCGGAATTGTACACTTTAACAAAATCAAGGTTGAAAAATGTGTTTCTGACAATGGTTATATTAGTGACGGCTGTGGCGCATTAGGTTCTTTGAGTTCCTATTTTATGATTGGACATGAACTGGACAGTAAAAAGCTTATAGGTGACCCGGATACGTCGCGTCGTCGCCAGGCTTCGTTGTACACGCAACTGTATCGATTGACATTGACCGTGCATCGTGATTCGTGGTCACCATTCTCTTTGCCGCATGCGACGAGTGTCATGAATATTCTAGTCTAGTACGGTACGATGAAGATCACCGTTTTACGTATTTTGTAATGTAATCAGTGCAAAGTGTCGTTATCAGGAGAACTGCGGAAAACTAACGTAACATTGAAGCAGAATTATTATTACAGCTATCGTTTTATTTAAATGGATAGGATTAATGAATCTCTTTATGACCACAGTAACAATCATGAGCCCGTCAACAGCTTATCACGCTGAGGCATTATCTTGAGAGTAGGTCATTGGGTTTAATAATGTTGTAGATGAATTTAGTGCTGAAAAGACAATCTGACATTCAACAGTCGCACACACAATAATGTTTGCGGCGCATCTAGACCGTAGAGATAGAAGCGTTCGACAGAACATGACCGTCATGCTCAGTTCCGAGGTCGTGACCTAAAGGATGAACACATGCAGGCTCGGTTTGTTTTGGGTGCTACATGATGATCCTTTTCTTATCGTAAGCTATGTTGATACTAAACATGGAGTTAACGATGAATCATCAATTTCTTCCGGTACACCCTGGGTAATATACTTTGCCCCCTAGTGATACTTTTACCACAGCATGATCTGGATCTCATATAGTTAGTTTAGATACAGTAGTAAAACAATACCACGTAATAGTAGTATCAAAAGTCATTAGTGAGGGGAAAAACCAATGAGTCAATTCATTATCTAGAGGTTAGGGGTGAATTCTTTCAGGCAGACATGCTAGCTACAAATCGAGGAACAAACATTCGTCATTGCTGTTTATTTATTTAGATTAAACCATACATTGTTTACCGGGTTAGCGTGCACTGCTAAGATACCCAATACTGATAGAAAGTCAATCAATTCCGTTAATCAATTGTTCATAATGTACAAACACGGAAAAAAACTCAATTAGAAGTGCTGTCTGGGTTGACTTAAGGTTCAGTTTTCCGTGACAGTGCTGGCTCTAAGGTCAATCGAAATGAATACTCTAGTGTCCACTTCAATATTAATGTAATTAGTTTTAGCCACGATTTTTTGGAAGTAATTATGATTTATATTTCCTTTGTCTTGAATGTTGTATACTAGGAAGGAAAGTGCGCATAATTGATTATGCTAGTAAAGGGTAAAAAGGCGATAAAGCTCAGATTTGATTTAACACAGATAAGTTTATTAATGATAGTTTTAATTATATAATTCTGATACGGCCGCCGTTTCTACTGTCCTTCCTTTACCGGCAACTACTGTGGTAGTAAAAAGGCCGTTTATAAAAAAAACGTTATAGGCCCTTTTTGCCCCGACTGTGGTGAGGCTCAAAAGGAGAATATTGTATTTTTTACAAAATAATTAAAAGTGCATTCTGACGCCTGTTTAAGATTTCATTTTAACCTTACTAAGAGAATACGAGAGAGAGCAAAGCGAGCTCGAAAGTTGGAGCTTCCTGATTCCGATACCTACGTCAAGGAATCATTTGAGAGCGAGCTCTATGATTGGAGCATTCTAGACCGGGTTTTTTTTTTTTTTTTTTTCTGGGTGGGAAATCATCAAATAACTTCTCCCGCTCTGGGTGGAGCGGGAGGGCGTGTCAGACTTTTACTGACTAAAACCCACCCGTGTTCCCTCAGTTGCCTGTGTGCCAGGGGCGGCGGTATCTCTTTCGAACAACCCGCACCCCTGGCAGGCATCGGCCCTTGCGGGCCCCATCTGTTGCTGCTGACATCTCTTTGAGGCGCGCGTGGAACACAACGCGCCGTCGACCCGGGCTTGGTCCTTACCGGACAGCGAGCTACCCATTACTCGCCGTCCGCAAGCCCGTGCCTACGGTGGCCGGGAATCAGCCTGGGATTCCCGACGCCCAGGGCGTCTCCTGCGAAGGCCACGGCTGTGAGGGCGCATGTATTGCATCTCCCTCACGTGCGCCGCCTCCCTCTTTGCGAGCATAACTGCTTCGCTGAAGGAGGCGACTGCCAGCCATGCCCTCTCGCTCCGTACCATGGCCTGGACCAGGGTCGGACGCGAGAGATCGCCACCGCCGATCACCTCCACGAGGACACGGCGTTGCTCCGCCCAAGCTGGGCAGACCTCCACCGTATGCTCCACCGTGTCCTCTGGGCGATCTTCGCAATGGAAACACCCGGGCGTTTCCTCCCGCCCTATCCGAAACAGGAACCTCCCGAAACAGCCATGTCCGGTGAGGACCTGTGTCAGGCGGAAGGTGAGGACGCCATGCCGCCTCTCAAACCACTCCTCAAAGAGGGGACTTACCGCCGCAATCGTGGCGTGCCCAGCACTGGGTTGCGACAATCGCACTTTCCACGTCGCCATGAGATCCTGCCGGAGCTCTGTCCGCCGTGCCGCGATTTCCCGCGGCAGCGGAGTTACGCCCCGGCGTTTGGCCTCCTCGCGCCACTCCCAAGTGAGCGCGAGGACGTTTGCCTCCAGATCCCATGGCGGTAATCCGGCAAGGAGGCCCGCGGCCTCACCGGAGATCGTGCGGTATCCCCGGATCATCCGGATGGCCATGACCCTATGGGCCGCCTTCAACCGGCGTGCTGGTTGGCGCCTCAATGTAGGCGCCCACACCGGCGCCCCGTATAGGGCCATGGCCCGCACGACCCCCGCGTAGAGCCTCCGGCAGGAGGCGTTTGGCCCCCCTAGATTGGGCAGGAGCCGCTTCAAGGCAGCCCCGGCCCACTCCAGTCTGGGAGCCAAACGTCGGAAATGTTCCCCGAAGTTCCACCGGCTGTCGAGGACGAGTCCTAGGTACTTCATCGTCGACTCGACGCCGATGTGAACCCCTCCCACCGTTATCTGGGAACCCGTCAGTGGCGCATTCCGAAGACCATGAAACCACATGGCCTCGGATTTGTGCAAGGCCACCTCGAGTCCCAGTTGCCGGATCCTATCGACGATTGTCGCAACTCCGTGTGTCGCTAAGTCAGCCGCCGCCTGATACGACCTCCCTTGCGCCAGGACCAGCGTGTCGTCAGCGTAGCAAACTACGCTGACGCCACTAGGGAGGTCGGCGCGCAGCACCCAGTCGTATCCGATGTCCCACAGATGCGGCCCCAGGACCGATCCCTGTGGGACACCGCACGACATCTCTCGCCGGTTCCACTCTCCTAGGTGACCGGGGTAGATGACGGCCCTGTCCGTCAAATAGGCCTCGACCACACGACAGAGGTAGGTCGGCATCCGGTGATACCGGAGTGCCTCCCTTATGCAACTCCAGGGCAGGGTGTTGAAGGCATTGGCGATGTCCAGAGACACCGCCAAGACGACCCCACCCCGGGCCACAGCATCCCCCGTCGTGAGGGCTCGCACGCGCATGATGGCGTCCACCGTGGAGCGCCCCCTGCGGAAACCGAACTGGCTCTCCGCCAAATCCGGCCCCACCCGCACCAGCCGCCCGACGAGGCGGTCTGCAATTACTCTTTCAAAGAGCTTGCCCACCTCGTCGAGCAGCACGATGGGCCGGTAAGCGGACGGAGAGTCCGCAGGGCGCCCCTGCTTCTTGATGAGGACCAGTTTCCCCGTCTTCCAGTGACGTGGGAACTGGCCCTCCTCCAAGCATGCGCTTAGGAGCCTTCTTAGTCGAGGCCCGAGAGCCTCCAAGGCCAGGACCCAGGCTTTTCCAGGCAAGCCGTCGGGTCCTGGGGCGGTATTCTTGGCATTCAGCCTACGTACCGCCACTCTCAATTCTACCTCGGTCACCTCTGGAGCATCGTCGTCGTCGGTGTGGTCCGCGTCGGGCACCGCAAGAGGCGGAGCCATGGGCGGGGGAGCATGCTCCCCTCGCAAGGGAAACAGAGCGCTCACCACGTCCTGCACGAGCTGAGGCCGGAGACTCTGGGTCAGCGGGGGAGCCCACGGGCGGATTTTCTCCCGCACCGTTTTGTAGGGGCGTCCCCACGGGTCTCTGTTCAGAGTCTCCAGCGACTCCTCGCGGGCCAGTGACCTGGCCCGCAGGATCTCCGCTCGGAGGGCGGTCTTCGCCACTCTGTACCCCTCGTATAGCTCCGCCTGAATGGCTTCCGTATCCGGAGGGCGGATACGGAGCCTGCGGTGCCTGGTGTACCGATGCCGCGCAGCAACGCACGCCTCGCGCAGAGTTGTGAGCTCCGGCGACCACCAGTACACCTGGCGTGAAGCACGTCCTGGCTGAACCCGGGGCATTGCCACGTCGCATACCTCGGACATGGCCTCCCGGAACCACTCCGCCTCGTCGTTGATGTCGGCAGGCCTGTCCGGTGGTGACACCCAGGCCTGCACGATCGAGGCTTCCAGGAGGAGCTCCCGGTCCAGCCGCTTCAGCGCCCACCGCGGACCACACGGGGCCTGTTGGACCGGCGCGCTCGAGGCCTGGGCGGAGACGTCAAACCGGATATACCGGTGGTCGGAATACGTCTCCACCCCCTCCATGACGCGCCAGTCAACGACACGCGGCGACAGAGCGGGGCTGGCGAACGAAATGTCCACCACTGACTCACCCCGCATCCGCACACACGTGGCGACAGAACCCCGGTTTAGGACGACCAGGCCCACCTCTAGAGCCCAGTCCTCCACCATCCTACCCCGCACATCCGTCAACCGGGAACCCCAAGCCAAGTTCTTGGCATTGAAGTCCCCGAGGACGAGTACGGGGAGGGAACGAAACCCGACGACGACGTCTCTCAACTCTGCAAGGGAGTTGTGGAACTCGGCGAGAGTTAGTCGGTTAGGTTAAGTTTTTATTGTTATGCTACTAAGAGAATACTAGAGAGAGCGAAGCGAGCAAGAAAATTCGAGTATCCTGACTAAGATAGGCTAGACTTTCTGTGTGATTTCCCTAAATGAATGAAAGAGCTTGAGAATTGGCCTGCGCCTGTAGCTTGCAACCTTTGTAGGTAAACAAATAACATTAATTTATATATTTCATTATAAGGTACTTAATCATTAAGGGCCCGTAATGAATAAGATGATGATTGATACAGATATCAATAAGAATTTGAGCTGTTGGATATCATTTTACGAACTTTTGCTTAAACACGTCGGGGGGCCCGTATTATTGATACGGCTGTTCCGGTGGTATACCTATGCCCCTGATAAGACTAGTCCATATATAGCTAAAGTCGACTAGATACAGTGCAAAGCCATTATCGGTCTAAAAGCATTATCGAATGGCAGTGATCAAAAGAACCGAATCAGAAACTTCGCCGTTTGCCATATATTTCTGATGACTGACGTAAGCCCGTCACACTCACAGCCGACAAACGACCAGATATTTTCGGTTCTGATATGGTGCTCTATGGACGACATTATAGGTATAGGACGGCATGGAACAATGGACGGTAACATTTATATAATCTGGAACTAGATCAAGGACATTTACCTCTATTTATAGACTTTTCATATCACGGGGATGACCTACTTTGGGTGAGAGTACGTTTCTTATAAATTGTGTTTGGGACATTGAAAGTATTAAAGTATTTGTCTTTTTATTTTATGAAGTCTTTGGTTTTTTCTGTGATCACAGGTTAATTGTATTAACCGAGACTCCGGCCGATTGGTAGATCGAAAACCAACCCTAATCATATTTAGAGTTATTTACCTGTCCTCATAATATAATAATCATAACGCATTTTTCAATTGCCTATAACATCTACCTTAAACACCACTTTTAATAGCCCCCTAACACGTATGGCTAGGATATATAATGAAAGGTCCAACTTAACGGTTTGGCTATCGAGGTTTTCTCTATGAGGTTCGTTTCATATAGACGTTCCCTATATAAACAGTGCGAACAGTGTACGCCTATATAGCTCAAAGTGTTTAGTTTTCTATGGTGAGATTTAGGTTTACTGGACACACTTTTCATTTTTTCTTCTTGTCTCTAATTTTCATTATGTTGTTGCACGGTTACTGAAATGCCGATCTTAAATGTAATTTTATTTGAAATGTAAGTGACAGTGCTGTGCTTATTATAAATAAATAAATATTTTTTTACTGTACCGACTGTTGGTAGAGTAAAACATTATGAGGACAGGGACACTACCCAGACCCACCAACTCTCTCAGACAGGTGGTATCGGTCAACTATCCATTTACTACAGCTACAAAACCAACTGGATTTCGGAAAACTACATCTAAATAAATACAACCGACTTCCGGAAAAACACTGCAAAGTGAAAAATAACTTTAATTTCGGAAGTCGGTGACTTTGGTGACGTCGGTGTATTTGAATTTTTTGTCACCGCCTTCCGAAATTAAAGTTATTTTGCACTTTGTATTGTTTTTCCGGAAGTCGGTTTTTTTTTTTTTTTTAAAAGTTCTTATTTTACAATTTTTAGTTATAGTCCCTACCCCAGACTGATTCGAAATTTCGTCATCCTGGGGGTCAAAACAATGCATATTTATGCGATAGCAGCAATTGCGGTTGATTTGCAGTCATTTTTTGAAGAGTTCCGTTGTCTGTCTCCGAAACGCATCATCAGATCTATATGAAATTTAAATGAGACTATTTCGGAATAAACCCCTTTCGAACAAAAAAAAAAATTTTTTGCAAATCCGTCTATGACGGAGTTTTGTCCGAACATACATAAAAAAGGAGGTTGTACCTTCCTTCATCAGCTCAGCGTCATGAGATGATGATGACCATACGCAAATGTCTCAATAGCTTTAGAAAATATATGAAAAACATTGTTAATACCTATAACATTTGAGAGTTGCCCGCGATTCCCCTGGGAATCCATCATTAGAACCGGACTTAGTGCCAATGGGACCACCTCAGGAGTATACTCTTTCAAATAAAAAAAGAATTTTGAGAATCAGTCCACAAATGGGGGAGAAATCGGTGAACATACTTAGAAAAAAAAATACATATGTACAGTCGAACATAGAACCTCATCCTTTTTGGAAGCCGGTTAAAAATTGAAGTGTCTTTTGTAATGTCAAAATAATCCATAGAAATAAATAGAACAGTCGAGCTGCCGAGTTAAGAATCTATAAAAAAAAATTAAACTCAGACTTCGACCACGATTTATTATTGTTGATCCAAAGCGGTCACCTTTTGTTATCAATAGTCATAAATGATATGTAAATATTGTCTTCCATAACAAACGTAACATCCCGTTCATTCAACCTTTAAGGTATCGCCTCCTCAAGCAGTTTCCATTTCTCATAAGAAGCTGTAGTATAAACACGCCCACTTGTTAGCAACCTCTCGTTAGTTGTATTATGTTTCTATTACACTTAAAACAACATGGGCGCGGCGACATGACGTCAGTTCATCACGACACGGATGTGATGACCGGTCGAGGCGGTCGAATAGGACTTGGAAGTGGAAGACTTAGCCAAGGTAACGTTGATCTGAAGACAGCGTTTCACATGGGTGACTTCGCGACAACTCCGAACGAGGCTAAGAAGGTTTGACAAATTCAGGGACTTAATCAACTCCCGGTCTACAAAATCACATAAGTCAGAACTGAAAAGGTTCCTCCTTAGAAACGTAACGGTTTGTCAAATAAGGTGTGCTGCCACAAGGTTCAATTCTTGGACCCTCAATATATTCCGAATACCCGCCTTTTTTATTTAGCTTTATTCTTTGCCAACTGTGTTCTGCAACGTTGCATTAAGAACAGTTATTTTTTGCGAGTTTTTCTACACGATGTTGTTTTCCAAAATCCACACGAACGGTGTCGCACGCTAAGCTATAGCCAGACAGACTCATAGCTCCGCCTAAGGTCGCTGTGACCGCAATACACATACATTTACCAAGGGAGTGGTGACAGTTTATAGCTGTTTTCACATTAAAGATTTTAAATTCTAGTTTTTGGACTAGACACGCCTTGTGGAATAACACGAAAATTTCACCGATGACGCATTAATAAAAGTATTTGCTCCGATTTTTGTGTGTATGTTAGAGTACGTTGCCCCAGACTAAGTACTCTTGGAAAGTTCGACAGGGTTCTTTAAGATTGCTTTGGTTCGAACCGTCCGATTTCAATCCGATTAAGATGTCACTGGTGACGCGTCCGGGTCGTGGATGCCGTACAATAATAGGAATGCTCAAGATTAAGGTGCTACTTACTCAGACAAAACTAAAGCACTAATTACTTAGGTGGTTAGAAAGTCAGAAATTGTATACGGACCATTTTCAGACCACAACAGAATTATATTAATTAATTATTTGCATTATGTAATGGCTCTATCACGGTAAAACGTAGTTGCTAGTTAGCCTCTGACTGATTTAAAATTAAATAACAGCCAATCAAAATAGCAAAACCCTGTGAATGCTTTGAAAATAATAAAAAATGGTTCGTGTTTGTAGGAATTTTCTAGTCAGTTCAAACTACAACCCTGAAACTTATTCAAATGAACGCAAATCAAGAAACTATTAAGAAAATCGACGGAAAGATATTAAGAGAATGTGAAGTGATTAGCAGTAACCAGCGAGCACAAATAATTAACATGTAGTCAACACACAATTAGCAACCGATAAAAATAACGTGGCATACGTTACTGTACAAAGAAGCGCTACAACAATGTAAATATATAATAGTTATTATAACATACACAACACAACGCCTTGTTTTACCGAATGGTTGGGCACAGGCGTGCCTACAGTACACCGACATTTCGCCAGTTAAACTAAGTCCCATGTAATAGGGGGTGAGTTTACTGCCATCAATCATTCTAGATAGAAAAACTCAATATAACTATCCCCACCGTGGGAATCGAACCCTGGACCTCATGTTCAGCAGGAGTGATTGCGACCACTAGACCAACCAGCCAGTCAATATAAAACCTTATTTTAATAATAAAAAATAAGTGTTAACCCAAATTAAAAAAAAAATATTTTCAATCAACTTTTACACAATGCATTGGATAAAACAGACGGAAGTGTTAAACTTGGTTTACATGTAATACCTACACTTAATTATAATTTTTGTTAATTAAGTTCAATTTAATGTAGAAGTACTAATACTAATTCATTTTAATTTACCAGGAAAATGAGTGCAGTTATTTTGTCAAATTCGTTCTGAAGGTCATAATACATAATCACGTATGTATTTAATTATTAGTGGTTGCCCAGTGGTCGGAATTCGACTATAGTCATTTAAATTTAAATCAACAATCATCTAAAATATTCGCTTTCTAAGCTGCTTCTCCATAATTATAAACTTTAACCGTGCCAAATTTCATACGTCTCCCTCCGCGTAATTTTTGTAAAAAGGGGTACAAAGTTTTTGCTTTACGTATTAATATGTACATAATAAAGAACATGGTTAGTTTTAACTAATCAAGCACCTGAATCTTTTATCCATATTTTATAGTACCTATTACAAAGAGTACCTCTTCTTACCACTAGAGTTTTAGTACAGAATACTAAAATGTCACTTCGGGATAATTGCCTCATCTTTCTTCTCTTTTGTTTCGGCTATAGTTTAAAGTGTGTTTCTTGTTCTTTTGTGTCTTTCTATTTTATTTACTCAGACCCGTGAGAGTCATTAATAGTCCACGAATAAATTTTGCATTCCCTGTGGGACTTTGTCTAAGAGTTCTTACGGAAATTTGGTACACAAAAAAAAACTAGAAAAGTGCAAATCGGAGTCGAGTCGTGTTGCTACAAAAAATCAAACAAATAAAGAACCTCCACCTTTTTTTGAAGTCAGTTAAAAATGCTTACATGTTTTCGTCGTTGTATTGTATAATATAACATGCACTGTTAACTAATATATGTATAGTGACACGTCTAACTAGGCACTTATAGTCGGATCTAAAAGTATCTCCCGAAAGTGTAAACAAATGGATCAGAAAACGTACTACACAGTTGATGACATTTTTAGTGCCACAAATTGAGTGCTTTGATTCGATTACATGAATACTTAGGAACGCAAATTCAGACCAGACGTATAATTATGGATCAAATGATGCAGTCATTTTATAGACAGACAAACTGCGAAGGGTGTATGAAATTTTACAAAAGCAGGAACAATTAATCAAAACACGATCAATCTTTCCATATCAAAAAAACGACAGGCTGATATTCTGTCGAAACGACATTTTTGTTGATAAAAACTGTTTTACATATGTAGTAAATGCCAATGGCCTTATTTCGTAGGCCACTAAGGTCACGCTGCCAAGGCCGCAGTGAAGCACGCAATTAGTAGTTTCATTAGTTAGGCTTCAAATTAACACCCCACGCTTATTTCAATTACTTTTCATAATACTAGAACCAACTGAATTACGTAGCAGCCTGAACTTGAACGATGTTAGCTGTTAATTATACTGAGAGTTGGAAATATTGACTGTTTTGAGTTCATTTTAATTGCTAGAAGATTTAAATGCTTTCTGTGACAGTGTGAATTCTGAATTTGAGCTGAACTTAGCTTTAAAGGCATAAGTTGGATGCGCTAAGGCTTTCGAGGCATAATAAGTTTAGCTTAAGGTAGCCCCTGAAATTAAAATTTTCTTCTTTATTTACAAGTTCTGTACAGGTATGTATTTACAGAATTATAATCATGTTCCGTGTGGTGCCGGACGTAAAGAATAGCACCATCTCATTTCTTCCCGTGGGTGTCGTAGAAGGCGACTAAGGGACTTAGTAGAGAATGAGCAGCAGCGTTCTCTATGCATTTTCCCACCATACTGCGATCGCCAACCCGTATGCCAAGCGGGGCGATTATGGCAAAACCCCCTATTGGGGAAGGCCTATATCCAGCAGTGGACGTCTTTCGGCTGAAATGATGATGAATGACAATTTCATGAAAACAAACTTAGTAGGTTGTATTGATGATTTTATTTATTATAGTTCTATAAAAACATACGTGTCACGGTCGCGAATCATATTTTGTGCGACATACAGCCTGACACACTGACCTACAAATTGCAAAAAGACGTAAGATAATTTGAATTTCGCGGACTACCCCTGGCGCTTCCACCTCAATAAATAAGCTATTCATTGCATACTGAGCATGTAAATATATAAGGTTGACTTTACAATAACATTTGTATTTCTATGGTCCCACCAACACAGTAGGAAAAATAACTGTACACTTTTTAGCCTTCCTTCCTCAAAAACGGACAAATTTAAATTAAGTAGAATTCCGAAATTGTGAAGTGCTTAATTTGCATGATAGAAAATGCAGTTTTAGCATAACAGGTTTTATTAAAATTAAATGTAAACATCTGGGTATCGAGGTAACCGGCTTAACGACAGACGCAGAGGTCACCTGTCTCTGTCTGAGGTTGTAACCATTATATTAAATACGAGTATGTGCAGTGCACTACAATAAAAAAATGTGTTGGGCATTTTTAAGTTCTAATGTTTTAATGTCATCTGCCTAGCGTTTTAATGTCATCTGCCTAGCGTTTTAATGTCATCTGCCTAACGTTTTAATGTCATCTGCCTAGCGTTTTAATGTCATCTGCCTAGCGTTTTAATGCCATCTGCCTAGCGTTTTAATGTCATCTGCCTTGTGTTTTCCCAACTATATCGGGGTCGGCTTTCAGTCTAACCGGTTGCACCTGAATACCAGTATTTTACATGGAGAGACCGCATAGCTCACCTCCACAACCCAGTAAGAAAGATTGTCTGACTTTCGGGCTTCTGACGACCCGTAACGACTGTCAAAGATCCCCAAATGACAGCCGGGAAAAACGGCTTAACGTGCTTTTCGAGGCACGGTGAGGTCTTGCTATGTAAAGATGGACAACCATCCACGAGTCCGTTTCAATGGCGAGGCAACAGCGACGTTTAAAAAAAAAATCTACCAAGATTTTGTAAAAATTTGCAATGGTTATTGTCTTACAGCTCCTAAAATATTAACCTAGGATCTTTTTTCTATATTTTTACAAATTTCTTACAAATTCAATCTATCATTTACGTAAATTTCAGGAGGCTTCCGTGGCCGCGCGGTTCTCCGCGTTTCAATGGCGCGGCCACGTTCAAATCCTTATAACTTTTTAACCGTAACTTTGACAAATTTATGGTTTTGGGAATTAACTTTACAAATTTAAAAAAAATCTTGGTAGATTTTTTTTTATAACGTCGTGGCCGCCCCATTGAAACGGACACTCATCCATGGGCCAAACGCGGCAAAATTTGACCTGTTCCACTGTAATTACTCCCCACTTTATTATTTTAATGTAATAACCAATTAACGGAATTTCCTTTAGTAGGTATCTCAGTAGAAGACCGCTGAATTTGTGCCCGGTTGATGGCAATACAATCGCCCCTATTTCACGGGACTTAATGAAATTTCGGTGTACTATTGGTATTGGTATACCTCTGCATATGTTATGTATAGTATCAGAAGTTCACCAACCTGTGCGTGACGAGCCTGAAATCGTTCGTGTAAAGAGTTCGGCAGACAGGCGCGACGCGACTCTCGTGAAATAATTTCTTTGAACACATTATGTATATTGTTTTACCGGAGTTGCGTCGCGCCTGTCTGCAGGAGCCTTAAAACTGTAAATACCTATACGAAATATATAGCAACTATTTCAAGCTTCTCTTCACCCACACTTGTTTTCCCAATAAAGCTAGACATGTTATAAACTTGACACTTTACAGCCCTTCATGATCACGTTATTCTCGAAAAATTTACGACACCCACACATTTCTTCGCAGCCGTTGCATTTCAGCCGAATGTTATCTTTAAACTATAATATATAATATTATAAAGCTGCAGAGTTTGTTTGTTTGATTGCTGGAACACGCTAATCTCAGGAAGTATTGGTCCGATTTGAAAAATTCTTTCAGTGTTAGATAAACCATTTCTCGAGGAAGGCTATAGGCTTATATATCATCACGCGAAGACCCTTAGGAGCCGAGCAAAGAGAAAAAAGTCACGAATATGAAGTACTCGCACGAGCAGGCGAGGCGAGCAACGGGGTGGGTCGGGGAGCAAGAAACTTGACGCGATCGAAGTCGCGGGCAGAAGCTAGTTTTAGATAACTCAGCAAATTTATGGAGTGTATGCATCTCCTCAATCTTCAAATTCCCTTACTGTACAATAACGTGTACTATTTTTAAGTAAGTAGGTATCTTATTTATTTTTAATAATGTATGTATGTGGTGATAACATCTACAGCAATCATCAAATTAATAGGTTATTTCTTTTTAAACAGACCACTCATGATTGTTAAATAAGTCGTTAATGACCGATAGCATATCGACGATATGGTTGGAACTGATTGGAAATAAACGATTTAAATCATTATATTGGTTCAGTGAGTCGTTTTAACGATGATGACTGGTAAAAGAAAATACAATAAGTGGGTTCTTTGCACAGTCATTTTTTCTTAGTAACGATTTGTACACGAGCGTAAATCACGGCTTGCCCTATAAAGCCGTCTTGTTAAGTGTCATCAAACACTACAACGACCCTTATGGTTAATTGGAAAACTGGTACAAGTACCTATAGTACCATTAGATAAACCAACCAATAAAGGGACACGGGACAGCTGCAGGCTATGCCTTACAGCGGATAGCGCAATGAGCGATTGAGCGGATGTGGTACAGCTAGGGTTGCCAACATTTCTGCGACGAAACATAGTATTTTTCGAAATAAGCTAAAAAAAATATAGTACACGTCAAAAAATATAATACACCTATTATGGTAAAAGCAAAAAATAGAAAAAGATATAGGTATTTGTTACTTATCCATTTTATAAAAACAATTATTTTTAACTTGAATTTTTTTAACAATTCTTTGTCTAAAATAAAAGTGGCGTAATGCTTTATTACATTCAATTTTTTTTAATGTAAATTAAACGCTCAGTTTTTATTAACGAGATACATAAATAAATAATAATCTTCTGTTTCTTTTTTCTCGCTTTTTCGAATTCATAACCGAAAATAACGTTTCCGTGAATGCCGAAGTGGCGAAAATAAAGAGCAGATTATTATTAAATTTGACATTATTGAAAGTTCAGAACGTATATGACAGATGAATTCTTCGGATACATACTATGGCATCAATCAAAAATGACTGTAAAGGCGCGTTGAATATATTTTTAATAAAGAATGTCTTTTATTCGTTTTTGGTGTTGAAAATATAGTATTTTTGCATACTACATAATATATATTTTCAACAGTATATAGTACGCAGACCCGAAATATAGTACAAAACTATATATTATAGTACGGTTGGCAACCCTAGGTACAGCGCTGGGTTGTGGCACTTTAGTGGGTGACTGGAGTTGAGAGCTGTTCTTGTTAACCGTCCGAAACTGCAGTATGCTGCGCCAAGGTGTCTGATGAGGATTTGACCAGGTATGCGCGCATGCAGGTGGTCAGGATACCCATTGAAGCCGTAGGTACTGGCTGGCTGTATGACTCGCTGCTCGAAAGTAACGTCACGCTGAAGTAGCTGCTCGAAGGCTGCGCCAATGTCCATGTTCGGAGTCACAGTAAGGTTTGAGCAACAGGGTGTAAAGTTCACTCATTCTCTATTGAATATGGAGAATGCTCCGACCAGACGGGTGTTGGGTCTGGTGGGCCCGACGATTGATATTGATTGATGATGCTATTCGCGCGGTAAACTCTGCTTGTAAGATGCAGTATTTTGCGTGAGATCAGTACGTTGCATAGTTCCCATGTGGCGATGTAGATGTCGCCACAGTGCAATAGAAAACATTGCTCATGTGAGTACTTTTCGGAATAAGACCAGACCGAAAAATAAAGAAAGAAAAGTTACCAATACAGGACCTACCCATGGAGAAAGTTGTTCAGTTTGATGGTGTGTACCATACCCTTAAATTTGACGACTACTTTCTGAAACTTGCTGGATATGTAGTAAGGTAATGCTTCATAGGTATGTTGATGATTAAGTTGAAAATGGGTTAATTACATTATTTCCCCTACAAAGTTTGTAAAAAGTGCCTACAGTTTAGCATTGTCACAACATACATAAACCTATTTCTAGTATAAAATACGTCAAATTAAGCAGTCCAGCGCACGTGGCAGAACCGCGAACAAGTGAATCAATTAGGGAAAACTCCAATACGAAACAATACAACAATACCAAATCATCCAAACAAAGAATAAAATATCATACAAAGAATTAGTAGCCAGTGTAAGTTTCTTCCACGTAAAATGCAAAGTATTTATCTACGTCCTACATACTAACATACATAACTGTATAGCACTTATCTGAAATATATGCAACCGTAATAATGTAGACCCATGTTTTTAGTATAGTAATTAACGTTCGACTTCAGACAGTGAGAATATACGTAGTATCTCGTTGTAGTCTGGGGCGAGGATGCATTTGTACCGAAACGTTTTACGATAACGACACCCAACTGAAACTGTGTCGGTCGATTGTCATGATGTGATGTGATGACGCTCACGAGCACGGAGTTTGTACAAGTGTTGCGAATACACGGCCCACGTAAACTGTACATACTTTTAGTAATATTTTATGTTTGGATGACGCACATTTCAAGTACGATCTATTCGTAAAAGTATTTTTATCAAGATTGACTGGTGAAGGAGTTTAAAAGTTAAGCAAACAAACAATTGTCGTCCCTACGCGGGCGCTTGTCACCTCGTCCCTACGCGGGCGCTTGTCACCTTTTTTGAGCTGTAATTTTCATTGAAACTGCTGGCGATACAGAGCCTTATATTTTTTCCGACTCAGCCTTCGACTTCAGATGCTCATTTATTAATTTACTGAACATTTTGAAAGAGCCTTCGACTGAAGAGTCTGCCTTCTCCGTTAGTTCAACTTTTTGGAACCAAGCAACAGAATCCATGACTAACAAGGAAAACCGGTAATTAAAGGCAATTTTAAATAACACCTTAACATGGAAAAATACAGACTTATCGAGAGTTCCTGTTCAATACAACTGCATTGAAAATAACTTTTTTCAACATTAAAACAAGTACGGAGTAGTAGCTGTTTTAAATGATTCGTTTCGGAAAGCCCAGCACAAACAATACGAGTGACGTTTGCAATATTATATTCCTGTTGTTTTACCTGGTAAATTGTTGGGCACTTGTACGCTCAGTTAGTAGCAGTTGAGTGCACTGACCGGTACTTCCAGAAAATCGTCTACCTACATAGAATGAAGGTAAACAAAAACATCTAAAATAAAACCGGTCAAGAGCGAGTTCCTTAGAATTCTAAGAGACATCAGAGGTTTGACATGGCGCGAGAAAAGAGTACCTGGAAGAACTTGGAGGAGATCTTTGCCCAGCAGTGTGGTTGTGAAGGCTTAGCAAAAAGAAAACAAAAAGAGTATTCCATTCTAAAAAGGATCTAGGGACATGTCGAAAAGTAGTCATGGTGTAATTAAAATTAAAGAAAATAATTACAGTATATGCAAAGACAGTACAGTACAGTACAGTATATGTAAATTAGTTATGAAGATTTAATTTCAAAACCGAGTGTTATGTTATAACTTATAATCGTTTCCATAACGAGAATTGTCATTAAATATTCTTGAGCAATAATTACACAAGCTGACGTTTAACTTAGTAATTTTATTATTTCTTGGAAGTTAGGAAATATCCAACGTTTCCAAGTGTGCATGAGGCGACCAGAATGCTGCATGCCAGTATTACCAACCTATTAAAAAAATACAAAAGAGGCCAACCTCTAGTCGCACTCGCACACGAAGGCGGATCCCTTCGTACAATTTTTAACACTACACAATTTAAAAAAAAACACGTGTCATGGTTTTTATTATTATTTGGCGTAATTGTGGCTATAGTGTCTGCCTATTACGGTACAAAAATACAGCCCTGTGACAGACGGACGGACAGCGGAGCCTTAGTAATAGGGTCCCGTTGGCACCCTTTGAACACGGAAACCCAAAACTCACGTACGTGCTACTGGCATGCATACGCTTTATATAGGGGTTTTTAGCACAGAACATGTTGAGGTACAGGGAATTTCCGATTCCGTTATTTATACCACATTATACTTGGCTGCTGATTTAATCACACAGTAAAGGACATAAAACAACACACTATTTTATTGGTATGTCCAGATGTAACTACGAACGACTACGTTACGATTAGATACAGTGCCAATTCTGTTAATTAGTAGTTGAAATATAACTTTCTAAACACGATTTCTTTTTTATGGGTTTGTACGGTCTAAGTGACAGTCTCTCAAACTTTGATTATGCTCATGAACAAGTTGCTGAGTTTCCTTGTGATGTCCGTTGAACGTTTCGGTATGAACAGAACCATCATGATTGTCTTCTTCTTTTTTGTTAGCCTATTTCGTGTCCCACGGCTTCTTATTTTTACACGCTTTATATTAGCTTCACTTGTATGTTTGTTTGTATGTAACCGACTCCTTTGGACGCTATTTTGACCCACTTTAAACGGTCAGATTTCATTTAAACTTTGTAGACTTATCGAGGACCTATGACAATTCAATAATTAAAAAAAAAATAGAAAAAAACACGCTTCTGTAGTTAGCAAAACTAAAAAATAGAAAATAAATAATAGTTAAAAAAAACTTAAAAAAAACACGCTTTAAAAGCCAAACTAAAAAGTAGAAAATAATTTAATTCTATTAAAAAGCGTGGGGTGCTTGATATTAATTGATTATAAAAATACCTCAAAAAGCACCCCACGCTTTTTAATAGAATTAAATTATTTTCTACTTTTTAGTTTGGCTTTAAAGCGTGTTTTTTTAGTTTTTTTAGGCTATTATTTTTCCTTCCATACCTCCCCGTCTTGTGCGTTCTCCGGCCATGTTGGTCTTGCAAACTTTATCAGATGGTCACACAAGTTTCGTCGTAGTCTACCTCGATGGCGATTGCCTTGGTCTTATCCCAATTTATTTGGACTCGGCCCCTTTCAAGTCATAGTATCATTCACATAGTCCATACAAAGTTTCTTTGGACGGCCCCTATTCTACCATTACCATCTACATTCGGCGTTGGTAGCTGCGCACAGTTCTTAACTATGGCAGCTATCATTATTTAAGGGGAACCTAGTCGCGGGCGCGAACTCAGTGATGGGCCTGGCTAAAAAGCACACTGTCTCACCAGGCATCGTGTCCGATAGAGGTAGTATCAGTGATGAGCAGCTAGAAGCAAGTCTACACGTACAACATTATTGAGTGAGATGCAGGATCATTTATAGAACAACAGGCGCGTAAAAAATTAAGAGCAGTTCTTCGGAAGATCGGGTTTTCTGAAAAAAACCACTGCATAAAGCAATGACCAATAAAGTTTATTGTAAATTTCGATATTTGAGCTTTGTCAGTACCGACTTGGTTTTTCAGATTTTATACTTCTTTTATTACTTAAACACGCCCAAAGTTAGGTTAAATTAGCAAGAAAAACGAATCTTTTTTGGCTCCTAACTTTTTATTTGAGTATTCTGTTTCCTTACAGACAATATTAATAATGAGACAAAACCATACCATATTTAATTTTTGATGTACATTGTCGGACAGTGGAGTATTACACTCCCGAAGTTTGTATGGGAAAAATGTGGACGTCACAGATTTATCTTAACATTGTTTGTCTTTGAATGTTTTTGTTTGTTTTTGTTTGTTCCAAATAAACGATTAGTATACCATACTGTTCATACTACACCGAGATACAGCATGTGATAAGAACCATAAAATAAATAATCAAGGTATAAAATAAGATGCATCTGATCAAACAAGAGGTTTAAAGCATCGAAGAATTGCAATAAACATTACTCACAAAACATTCCAACAATTCAAACACATACATCGCTGGGGGATTTCTTTGAAGCACGACGAGTAAAGCAAATACCATTATCTCACCTTGATTTTTATGTACATCCTACTATCATTATTGATAAAATACGTTCACCGTACGAAGTGAATCAACCCATTGAGATAATCTGCGTCCGTCACCGAGCTGATACACCGTTATCAGTACATACATCAAACGTCATTATTTGAAGTAAGCCGATTTCTGGGGCTTGTGCTTAAGGAACATCTAACCATGTCCTAAGATAGGTCAACACAATTCAGAAAGTAAACCAAAAACCACTTTGATTCTTAGTCTGATTAATTTCTTGGTATTGTTTGTCGAATCGTTGAGTTCCTTAAGTTCTGAGTTGAGCTGCATGATTACTGACAAATACGTGCACTGACTGGACAGGTCCAGCCAATCTGTGTGGTGCTTTCCTCATAAGACCATTGCAGACACCAATCTACATGGTCTTCTCATAATCTGTCCAAGTTTATGTCTGGACTTTAAAAGAGAGTGACCTCTGATTTTGTTTTGGCCTTTCTTCTCAAAGTAGTCCGATAAGAAATGCCGACCTCATCTAGTTTTAAATATATGATTGACGCGTAAAAATGTTTGTACAAACCTACCTATAGAGAAATAAAATCAATTACCATAAAAAAATCATATAAACTGTAACAACTCAATAAAACGATTAGATTCGGAAATACAGTCCACGAAAATGTATTCACTGTAACCTTTTCAACCACAGCACCAACTTACTGTAATGTGTAATAATGCCTGTCAAGCACGCACATCCACATTTTATTACGAGGACTTGGAAAAGACATCGTGTTCCACGTCCCGGTAGACCTTGACCAATGACCTAGTTAGAGACGAGCTGCGTGTCCAGGGGACCCAGTACAGTCAACAAAAGAATTCAGTGTACAGGCAAAAGTAATATTATCTTTCGCTGAAAATACTTGTGCCCGTTTTAAATAACACTAGTAAATTAACGCCTAAATATTTTTGCGCTGTTGGATTGTTAACTCTCGGTGCTCAGCCGAGCATCAATAAAATCCAACAGTGAGGTTTTATTTAAGCTTTTTGATGTCAACTAGTGTTAGTGAAAATGTGTATAAATTA
Source organism: Polymixis lichenea (assembly GCA_949091785.1). NCBI lineage: Eukaryota > Metazoa > Arthropoda > Insecta > Lepidoptera > Noctuidae > Polymixis > Polymixis lichenea. Next base: position 1,379,730 of record OX420939.1, on the reverse strand, counting down.
TATTAATTCAGCGTAACTCGTAAAAGAAACGTTTTAACACATTCTTTATTTTTTTGAAAGCTATTGAGATTGATATTTCCTATCCTACCGCTGAAAAAAAAACATCGAAACCAATTCAGACGTCAAGGTCGCTTTTAATGTCTAAGTTGGTGTCTTGAGGAAAGAAACATGATAGATTTGAGTAGACCTGTAAACAAGACACACAAGAATTACATATCACTCGACTACTCAGCTCATGCAAAACATTGATTAAATGTAGTCGAAAATAAGCTGGCCGGCCTGTATACTTATTTATTTTTCGACTGTACATATCTACATCCTCATTCCACATTCATTCGGAACGTAATCACTGTCGTCTACTAATGGCCTTTCCTGAAGGTTTCCACTTATGCCACTGCATCATAAAACAGTAACAGTTCGACGCTAATGTTACTGCGGACATAAATCATTCCTTTATCGATCATAATCTATCCATTTGAAGGGACTAATTGAAAGATCTAATGAACCATTTACAATATAGTTTATGAGTCGGAATTATTGAGCCCAGGTCTGTAACCCTAATATAGACCGATGGTTGTTCCCCAAGTCTTACAAAATGGTGGAAATATTTATATATTCGTGCAAAGTTCAGAAAATTATACAATATACTACATCCGACTTTGTATCATTTTCTGTACTTTATTCAAATGCCAGAAATCAAGGATGTGATGATAATAATTGTGCATAAAACCAGGGCAGTTCCTGAAATGTTAAAAACTATCGCTTATGATTAATTACAGAAACGTTTGCAGCAACGAGGTTACTTCCATGGAAAATTGTTGCAGTACTTAGCATAGAAGTAATAGGCACTTTGCAAAAAATCTTTCCATGAGTGATGTAATGTAGATGTTGCTACTGTTGCTGGGTTACAACATCCGGTTCACATTCACACTGCAGTAACTAGACTATGAATAACGTTTCTTAATCTAGTGCAAAATATATTCTACATCTAATTGGACTCCGGTTTGAAGAGGAAATTAGAAGCATTTAAATGTTATGATACGTTAAGTTAATTAAAATGTTTACATGCTGTCAACATTATACTAGTACAAAAGCGCGAATCGACTATGATCCGTCAATTTAAATCAATCTGCCCGACTTCCAGTCACACCGGATGCAGGTGACTACCAGTATTTTACATGGAGCAACTGCCCATCTCCACAACCCAGTTATTGGGTAACACGATACTCCTCGGTAAAACTGGTTGTCAGACTTTGGGGCTACCCGTAACGACTGTCGAAGATCTACGAATGACAGCCGGGACGAACGGCTTAAGGTGCTTTCCGAGGCACGGAGGGGTCTCGATAGATAACGGAATCGACTGGTGCAGCTGGTATTAACTAGACTCAAGCCCCGAGCCTCTAATAATCTGTCAATTAGACCCAACTAAATTATTTAACGCTTAAGTCACAGCATATTAAAGTGCGCTTAAGTCCACCATGGACAATGCGAACTAATCAATTTGATGTAATAAACACACCGATGCAACCAGAAAAGAGAATAAATTAGCGTGACTTAATTAACAAGTGGTCATTAATAACAATGAAGGTTTTCTAGTTGAGACGATTTGCTTTGCCTTATTGTTTCATATTGGTCAATTTTCTTTGTGTGTCGGTGCGTGATGAACTGATGAATGACGAATCTCTGGGTTTATGTTTTAAACAAATTATTTGCATGTCAATAATTATTAACTCGTCACAATCGTTATCAACACGTAGTAGGTGTGAAAGTGTTATGAGCTAACTGACACTGTAATCAGTCTTAGTGCCTTAAAATTATCGAATGGACATTGGGTTTTTCTACATTGTGTTGTTTTCTACGTTGACATTTATAAATCGTTTGTCTAGAAATCAGGAAACATTTACTAACTAAAGTGTAGGCCATAAATAATAAACTACAATGATTGCGAGTGGCGACCTTGATGCTGTCAGTCCAACAATCTCAACAAAATCAATTGAAATTACAGTTAACGAGGTGTGCGCCCGATGGCTGCTTGAAGTTCAACGATGTTTGTGGAACTGATGGAATATTTAGACATGTCATCGATCAGACGGCACGAGCTCAAAAACAAATACCTTTAGCTCCGTCTGCCCTACATGGTGCGCGTTTTATCCATGACAAGGAAGCTATAGCCAAACTCACCTCCATCACTACAATGTGATATTTGACCTTTTAACGTCGAGCGGTTGCAAATATATGTACAGGTCCATAACATCTAAATTTTCTGCTGACATTGTTGTACGGCGTTTATTGAATATCCATCGATGTTTAATGCCAAACGGACATCAGGAATGATGATAACTATCTAGTTTTTGCTCATATAACGCAGACGTCTTTCGTGGAATCAAATCTATAGCTGAGGTACATGTAAATCAAATTGTTTTGATGATCAATTTGAATTTTACCTTGTAACGTTTGCAAGGTAAAATTCATTTATGCGCCTAATTAGCGTTGTAATTATATGTTAAATTTCCCCCTAGGATCCTTAACAAGCTTCGTTTAGAAACCACGATCATAACAAGACAATACTTGCTAACAAAGATTTTCTTTGGTCGAAATTTCACTTCAACAAAAACTAAATGGAACAAAATTCGGAAGAAAAAAGAAAAGCGATAAACTCTCTAATGGAATAAATCAATATCCGATTATTTACAGGCAAACATGCTCAGTTTCCATCATACACTTGTAATATTAATGGGTAATTTATTCCTCGGGTGACCCGCCCAACCACTTGGTGTGAGACAATACTTGCTAACAAAGATTTTCTTTGGTCGAAATTTCACTTCAACAAAAACTAAATGGAACAAAATTCGGAAGAAAAAAGAAAAGCGATAAACTCTCTAATGGAATAAATAAATATCCGATTATTTACAGGCAAACATGCTCAGTTTCCATCATACACTTGTAATATTAATGGGTAATTTATTCCTCGAGTGACCCGCCCAACCACTTGGTGTGGCACACTTCATAAGAAATTCACTGTACCTGTCGAATGAATTACTTATGTGCTGCGCTATGGTCGTGCCACCGAGGGCTCTATGATGACACAAAAGTCCGTATCCACCTCATACATAGCTATAAGAACACTATGTGGGAACAGGGTTCTTCCGAAAATAAATAGAAGTCCATGTTGCATGTCGAATCAGCTGTGGGGCCGCAGAACAGAGGATTGATGCCCTGAAACAGCGACCCGCGAGCGGTAGACCACGAAGGCGGTAACGGGACGAGTTGGATGTTTTTCTTAGGAGTTGGCAAGAAGTCATGGAAGGAATAAAGAGCTGGAAGCCTTTGCTCAGCAGTAAAACGGTACGGGCTAGCTATACCTACTTACTTTTTTCAGTGAAAAGGGAGTGCCGTAAAATAAAGGAGGAAACAGGGAGACATCATTGCTCAGGAATAGGGCAAGGAACCAAATATAAAGTTAGCTAAACTTCCGGGCACCTAAGGCGCCGTAAGAAACAAATTTTCTGGTATATGACAACAGCGCATCGCGGCAACAAATAAGGTTCAAAACAGCGATGCGTTTGATGTTCTCTCTGTTTTACGTTTGTGTTAACATGATACTATTTTAGTTTTATGAATATGTCTTTTCTCTGAACATTGTCACAATACACTCATTTTTCTGGCTTGTACTATGTACCAATACGCCTAACTGTGCAACAAACAACTGACCGTGTTACGGTGTTGCTACGTTTCGACAGCGCAGCTTTGTCTCTAGAGATGGTTACGTATCTGCGGTTCTTTCGGTATTGCACCGCTTAACATCCGTCGGTTTGTTGCGCCGTCATCATTAGCTTGTTTGCCATCCAAATACATTAAAATCAAACAAAACGTCAACACCACAATCATCTACGTTCTCCTGCCCATATCCCAATTTATTTGTGGTCGGCGCAACATGTATTTTTCTTCCATTCTTCTCTATGATTCATCATCTTGGTAGACACTCCCTTTCTAACAACATCGTCACTCATACAATCCATTTCTTTAGTCTCCCACTTCTCATATAGCCATCGACATTCTTATTCACGACATTTTCTCTATTCCTGCGTATCAAATGCCAATGCCATACGTCAAAACAACAATATCAACAAAGTTAATAGCCACACTTAAATCGTTTGTAGAAATGGAATTATAAACGGTCAAGTGCCTACTTTGATAAGTTCAAATAACCAATCATTGAAGGCGCGACGGTCTTTTACGTTAACAACTTAATAGTTTTTAATGAAATGTTGGTTTTTAGTAGTTTGCCACCTTAATACACATACACATGTTTAGCCCGCCCTCCCCGTACATGAATTCCGATAAAAGAAGTGGACAAGTATTTGCACCACCTGCTTCTGTTGCTACCAGTCCATTTTCTAACTCATTCGTTTTCGATTCTTTGTTTGATTTAGCGTTGTTATAAACTCCCCATGACACGTTGTTTGTGGCCCTTATTTCGCCGCGTGCGCCCGCGTGTTACGAAGTCAGCTCGTAGACATGCACTACCTTCAGGCAATCTCGTCTCTTTCATACGTTACAATTTATTGGAGATACGCTACGCTATTCGACACTAACAATTTTTTGAGAACTTTGTGTATAGATTATCTTAGCTTAGAACCCGACGCCGCTTTTGGATGTGCGCTCTCCATTACGGAGTTAATATAATGGTGCCCCAGGCACAACTAGCGTTGCCGGGTGTCCGGATAAAGCCGGACATAGTCAGGCTTTTTGGTTACGTGTGCGGCTAAATTAGGCGGTATCCGGCCTGTTCGGCTTTTGTAAAGTTTTTTTAATTTGATTTTTTTTTGAAGACGTGTCCATCAAGTTTATTGTTTCATAAGAAATTAAGAAGATTTTATGGTAAATGATAAAAGCCTTGTTTTATTTTTTCTTTTAATTGTCGTGTAGTAAGGGCTGATTTTTCAATAGTCGGACTTTTTTCTGCAGAATAAATCTGACAGTATGGCATATTTTCTATACCAAAGCTGTCAAACAGCAAATATTTATTCCTCAGATAAAAGTTATCTGACTATTGCAAAATTAGCCCTAAGACTAAAGAAATAAGAGTGTCCGGTTTTTTTACCCAAATGTCCGGCTAAACTGGCTGGTCTGTCCGGCTTTTCGGTTTTAAGACCTGGCAATCCTAGGCACAACACATAATCTTCATCAGTTATATTAAAATTCCTCAGACGAATATTCTGTTTTATGCTCTCCAGTCCAGTTTTGATTTTACTTGGCTTGGTTTAAGATCTGACCATGATCGGCAGTGCCACGCTAGGTATGATCGTGCTAAATGGCGTTTTAATTGATCCTATAGGTTTGCCAGTGGCCAAAGTCACTTATGCTCCTGTGCTTCTACCAAATGGGAGGGTCTACTGTACAAAATACTTTGCTTCATTATTGGTAAAGATGCCAGTCTTAATTTTAACCAATAACGATCCGTATATTATAGGAATCGGCGCCAACTAACACCCAGAAATTAACGTATGAGCGTCAGTAAAACGGTAAATACCTACTCTAATTGGTCATATCAGCAGGAAAATGTCGACTATGCTATGACAGGTTATCGGACATTTTTTGCGTTAGGAACCTAATAAATACCGGGTATTAACAATGTTTAAGATAAGACGGCATCATTTACAGTGCCTTGTACGTGCGAATTACATTCTCGGGGTTTCCTGAGCTCGATTATTTTTAGTAGGAAGTATTTACTGGGAGTTCTCTTGACAACCGCTTTATCAGCAGGAAAACTTTAAATCGTTGACCGACTTCCGCTTATTTTATAGGAATATTATTGATAGGACTAGGTAATGTTAACCAATTTAAAAAAAATTCTGAACGAAAGGTTATTTATTTTAAAAGGTAGGGTAGCTTACCAAACAAAGTCTTTCGTTACATTTTTTTGGAGCGTAGAACCTCAGACTATGCTATAATCTGAGGCCCTAGTGTGAGTTTAATTTAACCATCTACACCAAACGCAGTGAGCCCGTTCGGCGTTCCGATTGGCCCTGGATTGGTGATGGACCAATCGGAGCGCCAAACGCGCTCATTGCGTTTGGTGTAGATGGTTAAATTAAACTGACACTAGGGCCTCTGAGCGTAAAACACCTTTTCGGGTTGGTTTGCGTTTCACCGATGAATCACGTTTAAATAACTATTGAAGAAATTGATTCACGTTTGAAGACTGTTTAATAGTTATGTACGTATACCGTACGCTTACCGCCTAACTTCCCACACATGTCATAAAAATCGACCAGCGAAAGTTGAGGCGTGTTATTGTTATACTCAACACTATCAACTTTTACTGATACCTACCTATGAGAACAGATTTACTGTTGTGTTCCTTTATGTAAGTTTTAAATTATGATATATACAAAATATATTCGTTGTTATTGTATGCATTACTAATAAGTTTTTAAATGTTATGTAGTACATGTTCCTTAGTAGACTATAGCATTATGATTGTACCTATCGTTTTGTTACTTGTAAGTTGGCCAGAAGTTAAGGCCTTGCGCCTGTAGGCAGGACGAGACTGTTACGAATGCTGGACAAGACGGAGAGAATTCTTTGGTGGAAGCTCTTACCCAAATGGGGTCAATGGACACACTAATGTTATTTTATTTTGATCATCTAATATATAAAATTCTCGTGTCACAGTTTTCGTTGCCATACTCCTCCGAAACGGCTTGACCGATTTTGATGAAATTTTATATGCGTATTCAGTAGGTCTGAGAATCGGCCAACATCTATTTTTGATCCCCCTAAATGTTAGGGGTAGTCCACCCCTAAATAATTTATAAGGCAAAACAACATTTGCTGGGTCAGCTAGTAATATCTAAATTAATCTATTTAATATGTTTGAATGTTTACAGTATAATAATTGAATTAATTAATTAACTTAAAATGTAATAATATTTTGATTATAACTAAGTAAATCAGCTTGTGTTGTCCCAATGTAGGGCAAAGGCTTCCCTTTTCTTTTTCCATTCACGATCCTGCTCTAATATTGACCAATTAGGTTGTCTATTATATAGGCGTCAAAGTTCGTGCCACCATCTACGCCTGGGTCTGCGCCGATCCTGTTGCACATTTTAATTTTTGTTGGACATATGTAGTCGATTTTAGCCCACATTGCATCCGACATGCCGAGAGCCTAGTCCAGAGAGCTTTGCTGCTTTTTGGGTGACAATGGCGATAGACATACCATTTGTTGGATTTATTTTTTAATGTTATTTATAATTTGATTGTGTTGAATGTATAAAGCTTTATTATTGTAAGTTGGTCAAACGTAGCTGTTGTTTCGAGCAAATAAATATATGATTTTTTTGATTATTAATCTTTTATGTTACCTTTTTTTTGCACTACATGATTTGAAGTTCAACATTTTAAGTCCAGTGGTATGGTACAGCAGGATTTGCAAATCCAACAATTTCATTTTTTCATTCAATGTTCGTTTTGGAAATTGCAATTGTACTTGGTTGTATATACACACATAAACATTCATGTAGCATGGTACCTTGCAACATGATAAAAAGATGGCCCTGTTCAGAAAATATGCAAGTACATTCAAAACCTGAGTAGTAAATAGCTTAGATTGATATGAAATCATTCTTTATTTGACAAGAAATCAGGTAGTAGTCTGATTGCCAGTATAATCTACTCTTGAAAAAGTACAGAGTGACATACTGGTCTTCAACCACACATTATATTAAAACATTGATTGGACAAAAATGTATGAAACATTTTTGTCCCTCTACCACATTTATAGTGTTTTATAACAGTATTCTGTATTCAGAAACAAATCTCTGATTCTTTAACCAGAGACAAAAATACATTTGCGAAATAAAAAATATACTTACTTTTTGAAGACTCTGCAAAATGAGTTGTTTATTCTTTTGTCAGAATTGTGCCTTCTCCGGTCTTCAAACAAGTCTTTAATGGCAGTCACACCAAGCACAAACAACACTGGCAGCATCGCCACTTCTTTACCGAACGCACTGATTGCAGGCACCCAGTTCAACAACACAATGAATATAAAGTACACATTTGCAATCCTATGGAATTGTTCAAATAAGTTCTTAGGTAAGAATGATAATAAAGTGTATTTTGTAGTCCTAATTTGATTGTTGCATCTTTGTCCATTAGGGTGGTCTTTAAGTGGTGTTTTATCTGGCACCAGGAGGTTGGGGGTGACTATGAGATGTCTGGTGTCAACAGCTGGCTGCTGTCGCCGCAGCAGCCAGAAGGCGGCTCGCCTCCAGGGGCTCACAACGGATGTGCGTCTGATGGTGTAGATGGAGTCGGAGCGCGAGGCCTGGCGCGAGTGGATGCGCACGGAGCCCAGGCGTGGTTGGGCGCTGGGCGCTGGAGGGTCGCGGTGACCAGGCGGTAGGATGAAGTCCGTGCGACTGCCGGCGCGACTGTGGCCGGGCCCGCTGCTGGGCCGCCCGCCCTCGCCGATCTGCCCGTGTGACAGAGCTCGCTGGTGACCGCGCATTGCCGACTTGAGCGAAGGCCGTGGCGCCGTGGGGTTCCCCGCAAGCATAGGAGTGCCTCCATGACTTACAGACCTCGAGTGTCCTTTCGCTTTCGGAAACAGGTAAGTCTGCTCCGGTGCCCCGGGTAAACATGGCACAGTAGAAGGTGTCTCTCCACTGCCTTCTGTTGACATTTTTATTCATTTGAACGGTGTTCACCCCACTTTTACCTTTCATTTAAAACCGTTGTGTCGCCACACCGTTTAAATGTATTTGTTGAAGGTGATTTATGGAAAATGTGCCGTACGAAATCAAACATATGGTAGGAACTCATCCGTTCACAGATTCACACATCACTAACTTAATTATTTCCAATAATCACTAGACGAACAGATAAGTTTTGTAGTAACCCGTGTATACATATTCTTAGAACTTTTAAAATAATTATTTGACCACCACGGAGCGATTATACACGATAGAGTACGAAACTTAAAAAACAAGCAAATAACACGAGACAAGTAACTGACTGAACTCAATGACTGACTGACTGACATGACATTTCTTTCAATTGCTTGCTTCAACTTGCTTGATCGCCAGACATGACAAGACATATTCGGGTTGCCAACATAAAAATAAGTTCTCCTTTTTTTACCCAAGCAATTGATTGCCGACCCAATTTTTACTTTTTGTGTTTGTAGTATGGTTTAAAGCTAGGGATCCACTAGGTGGACAGGCTGGGCCAAATTGCATTTGCATTACAGAACTGGCGCAGTCGTGAAGCATCCAATACTGGCATTAAAAAGTTTTTTCCTGTTTTTTCATCGTGATCGACAGCCCGACTTCACCCACAGCTGGGCATAGGCCTCTTTTAACTTTGACCGGTACCGTCGCTCCTGTGCTAGCCTTATCCAGGTTTTGCCCGCGCTGGCAAAAATGTCGTCCACCCGCCGCGCCATCTATGGCCACTGCGCCTTAAACCTTAAAAAAACAAAAAAACATTATTTCACCAACTGCTATTTCATCAGTCTGCTTGAAAAGTGAGCTTGTTTTATTTTCTTATTGCAGTGAGGTTTTGTGATTTTGAATAGGTACGTTATATTTTCTTCCTAAGCCCTTTAATGATTTGATACCCGACATGGGCATAGTGTTATAGAACATTACTTCAATCCGTCATTTTGATTAAAAAAATATGAAACCTATCCTATAACCATCGCGCGACTCAAACGAGACGATAAACATCCAGCTGTTGAGTGATGTTTCGAGGGTTTAAAGAATTCCACATACAAATCTGATTTAGGTGTGATTATCATAACTTTGTCTTTGATGTCGCGTAGTCGGGTAAAAAAGAGGGAATAAATAGTGAACATTGAGCCCACGATGATTTATAACCGAACAGTGTGTACGCACGGCTACACATCATTTCCAGTTTACGCTGATCTCACACGGTAAGGAAATCCTATAAAATGCGAGATCAGCTTCTACTGGAAATGTAAAGCTTGATGTGTAGCCGTGTGTACCTATTTCTTTTATTATGCCCCACAAAAATTCGTACTACTTAAATGTGAAGATAATAGTTTTATCAACGAACTGGATTAAACATCAACGATGAAGCCAACTCAACTTTGATGGCTCTTGAAACCAACCAATCTGCTACCAAATGAAAAAGAAAGCCATTTAGTTTGGCCAAGTAATCATTGATGCTAGGGCTACATTGTCACGAGTGTAGCCAGAAAGTGATGTACAGACGCCAGCACATCAAGCTACCCCAATCTGTCAACTTTCTTTTATAAATTTTCATCTTTATAACGTAAGCATACGGTTCATGTTCAATTGGGAAAATTTGACAGTTTGGGGTAGCTTGATGTGCTGTCGTCTGTACAGGCTTAAAAGAAAAACTCGTACGATACAGAAATTGCTCCTTTATTTTTTTGAAGTCGGTGTTATGTTACGGCGACATTGAATAGCGGTGTGCGAGAGAGAGCGGGCGAAGTGTATTTCACGTTATCGCGACAACACTGTCACGTGTGTTTGTATTCCAGTTGCTACGTACGGCTACACAGCTGTACGTAGTATTAGGAATACAAAATATTTGAGTAAACTGTGCTCTGTTGCACAGCGAATCGTCGAGCGGTGTGTGAGAGATAGCGCACGAAATGTATTTCGCGTTATTGCAACAATGTAGCCGTAGCATATGCCTTCATTGCCAACTTTCAAGTAACTGTAAACTACGCATGGTGAACTGTGTGAGTCACCACGTAAAGCGTTAATGAGTAATGTGACTAGATGCCATTAATGATAGCGACATAGGCGAAACCTCATAGGGGTCGATACAAAGGTATTGAAAGCATAATTTAGTGAATTACGTTTTTTAATTGTCATAAAATTCCTGACACGTTTGTAATATGTTTTTTCTAGTTGCCATTAAAAAAATATAATTATCGACTATTTTAGTAAATATTTACCTGCGTAACACTAGCTCACACGTCGTCGTCATCGAAGTCGGCCATATTCTTTCCGACATTTTGACATTTACCACCCGGTTTGCAATTTTTTAGTGGAATACTTCTTCTAATTCTTTCAACATGGATGAAGAATACGACGCTATAGTTCTGGGAACGGGATTGAAGGAATGCATCCTAAGTGGAATGCTTTCCGTGTCCGGAAAAAAGGTATTGCACATTGATCGTAATAAGTACTACGGTGGTGAATCTGCGTCAATTACCCCGTTAGAAGAATTGTTCGCAAAGTTCAACGCACCGGCTCCCGACGAAACATACGGCCGAGGTCGCGACTGGAATGTAGATTTGATTCCCAAATTGTTGATGGCAAATGGGCTTCTTGTGAAACTGCTCATTCACACGGGTGTGACTCGATACTTGGAATTCAAGTCTGTGGAGGGCAGCTATGTCTACAAAGGCGGAAAGATTTCAAAAGTGCCCGTCGACCAGAAGGAGGCGCTGGCATCGGATCTGATGGGGATGTTCGAAAAGAGACGCTTCCGAAACTTCCTTATTTACGTCCAAGACTTCCAGGAGAATGACTCGAAGACCTGGAAAGATTTGGACCCAAGTACAGCCAACATGCAGTCGCTCTATGATAAGTTTGGTCTTGATAAGAACACCCAAGACTTCACTGGGCATGCTCTAGCCCTCTACCTCAACGATAACTACCTCCAACAACCAGCTATACAAACCATTCACCGTATTAAACTGTATTCTGACTCGCTCGCAAGATATGGCAAATCCCCATACTTGTACCCGATGTATGGATTAGGGGAGTTGCCTCAAGGCTTTGCTCGCCTTTCTGCTATTTATGGAGGAACCTACATGCTGGATAAACCTATAGATGAGATTGTGCTTGGAGAAGGTGGCAAGGTAGTTGGTGTACGCTCTGGTAATGAAATTGCTAAGTGCAAGCAAGTGTACTGCGACCCTAGCTATGTACCCGACCGTGTCCGCAAGAAGGCTCAGGTGATTCGTTGCATTTGTTTATTGGATCATCCTATACCAAATACAAAAGATGCTTTGTCCACCCAAATTATCATTCCTCAGAAGCAAGTAGGCAGGCATTCTGACATCTATATTTCTGTTGTGTCGTACACACACCAGGTTGCTGCTAAGGGCTGGTTCATTGCCATGGTCTCGACCACCGTTGAAACCAATGACCCAGAAAGTGAGATTAAGCCTGGCTTGGATCTGCTTGGACTTATCCGACAGAAGTTTGTGTCTGTGACAGACTACTACGAGCCCCTTGATGACGGCACACAGAGCCAGATCTTTGTTTCCGAATCTTATGATGCTACCACACACTTTGAGACTACTTGCTTAGATGTGATTAAAATATATAAGTATGGTACGGGTGAAGAGTTTGACTTCTCCAAAGTAAAAGTAGAGCTTGGAGAAGAGGAACAGTGAACTATGTTATAATAATATCATGTTTATGTACATTGCTTGTTAATTTTATATTTGTTTAAGAACTGTTCTGGCAACAATAATGATACTCTAGGGATTTTGGGTTATCAATTTATATTAAGAGCTTAGATGTATTGGCAGTAGATCAAGTATTAATGTATGTACAATGCTCCCAGTGGTTCCAAAACTGATTTTATGCATTTTATTGCCAAAAATAAAATATTATTTAAAGGAATTTTTACTTTATTTAAAGCTGCTTTCAAAGTATACAAAGCTATAATATGATCTGCACAAGTGGTAGGTTATTTGTACCAGATGTTATGCATTCCAATTTGGTAATTTTTTGATTCTGTAACCATATCATACTTGTAACAAGTCAAAATTTTTGAATGCTCACTATACCTGTATGTTGTGTAAGATCATGAATAAAAGTTATAATAATAACAAGAGGTGTTTTATTTGGAAACAAAACATCACATGTACAAGTCAACAACAAAGCTATATTTTTCCTTATGCTTATTATGCAATTTATACTTATACTTTTAATTAATTTAAATATCACCAATTTTTCTTCTAGACTAGATGAAATCACAATTTACAAGTTCAAATATTATATTTAATAGAATACAGATGGTCATCTCTACAACCGATAAATATGTAGTCTCCATAAACGACTGGTGATGAAAATACTTCGCTTGGTAATCTGTGTTCTTCTAATATAGTTCCAGTTTCTGCATCAAGAGTACACAGTTTTCCATTATTTGATGCGGCTAATATCAGCTTGTTGTTCAAACCACAAGGAGTTGAGTAAACTGGGGAAGAGAGTGAGGTCTTCCAAAGCAGACTTGGCTGAAAATTCTTGATACTAAGACTATAAACTGCTTTGTCGTGACAACCAAATACCATTTGCCATGTCAGCTTATCTATTGGCTTTACATAGATTGATGAAAATATATTTCCTTTAGCACCTGGGTATTCCCAGATCTGAAATCAAAAAAATAAAAATGTTTAATTTGTGCGATGACTGTCCTTATCAAGGAACAAAATAGATAATAGATAGCTGTATGAATGTTTTCGTAGCAAAATTAATTATTACAATCAAAGCCAGGGCGTTAATATGACGCATCGAGCTTAGATAAGATTCGGTTATAGAGCATAGTCTCTGTACCAACTAAAATATTCAGCTGTCCAATTCTAAACTTCAATACCTACTTGACCCAAATGTACGGGACAGCAGATTTCTTTCGCGATTACTATGTTTGTCCCATGATGATGTCTGCCTGTAGGAGTCAAAATGGCGGGTGTGCCTGAACTAAACTAATTATCCCATTACCAAAAAATGTACCTGAAATATACTATTAAGTACCTGATACATGCTGTAACAGTGTAGCCTGTGGCAGGGTGTGTACATATTCTAAATTCCAGTAGAGTTTACTCCATTAATTAAATTAACTAATGGGTTAACTGCAGTCTGCATACTGCTTCAGACCGCGTTTCGGGCATGGGCCGGCCAATCTCGGCGCAGAAGAAAGACTAGCGGGAGATATACTGCACAAGTGTGTACGCACACAGGTGCACTCCCTGTTCCCTTTTATAGTCCGATGGGACAGCAATCAGTCACGACCGTAAAGATCAGGCGCAGAACCAACGGCTTATTTCCGAGGCATGGGGGTAGCACATCGCCGACTTCCAAACTCCGGGCTGTTACTGGCAAATTCCTCACAGAAAAAACCCAACATTTCGCCCGACCTGAGAATCGAACCCAGGACCCCACGCTCAGTATTCGCGAACTGAAGTCTATACTAAGGTGTCGTGATTACCTTGATACCCTTCTCCACAGTTCTGCAATGTATATCGCCGGCTACTTCAGCGAAGATGACGTATTTATCGTCGTCATAGAGTACTGGGCTCGCGAACACCGGGCTCGCCAGCGTGCCGCGCCACACTATCATGTTGGTGGCCGTGTGGATACAGGCACACACGCCTGATAACGTGCCCAGCAGGACAAACTCCTTCTTAGCAAGAACAAGGTCAGCAGATATTGATTCATTGCAGATGTTTATTGTGAGTTTCAGGGCCCCAGACTAAAAAAAACAATGTGTTAGTAAGGTGGTAGGTAGATAGAGTAGAGCATAGCGAGATGGGTTGGTAGAGTATCTGCAGGAGGGCAGTAAAGCTGGAGTAAGTAAAGCATTGCAGCAGTGAATTTTTACGCATCCATGTATTCTGATTCCTCGTAGAAGACAAACGTTTTTAGGCAATGGTTTTTTTTTTAGATTAGCTGCTTTCTATGGAACTCAAAATAAATATTTCCCTTCTATTATATGAAGATAAGGATTTGTATTTTTATTTACAGTAGGTTCAATAGGAGTAATTTGATTTAATTCCAGAGGGTGCCAACGGGATCCTATTACTAAGCCTGCCTTGTCCGTCCGTCTGTCTGTCAGCGGGCTGTATCTCATGAACCATAATAGGTAATTAGTTGCAATATACAGAGTGTGTATTACTATTGCCGCTATAACAACAAATAATAAATATAACAGATAAAAAAAATCTAAAAAACACGCTTTAAAAACCAAACTAAATAAGCAGAAAATTATTTAAAAAAAGCGTGTCATATTTAGGAAACCGGCCCCGGAACCCTAGAACAAAAATTCGAAGACACGTGACATCCACCAACCCGCTCTGGACCCACGCGGTGGATTACGGCCCACCCTCTCGCCGAGAGGACGGCTGTGTCCCAGCAGTGGGAACGATATAAGTTTGAATATGTATGTGTATGCATATTTATTTATAAAAACTGTTGTACCAGATATTAATCGTTAGGAGCATAATATTATTACTGATCCGTAACTATTATAATTAGAATACATGGCTGGTTATCATTTTTATTATGAGATAGCTGCCCGCGTCACAGTGCATATGGTAATCGGAAAACTTGTTTTTCTATAGAATTGGAATTACTTTTTACTGTAAACATTACATTATTTATAAACAGTTGTTTATATAAGACGTTTTAGGTAAGTACAAAGGAACTTGTGATAGGTCCCTTGGTTGATAGGATTAAGGAAGAGATACTGCGCCGTAGGATGATCAGTACCTAGTTGGTACTTCCTACCTACCTGCCAGGGGAAATGCTCCAGCCTTTCAGCTAGAGAAAGTTGGAAGAACAAAAAGTATCAAGTCTGATAGATCCGTCCAACCACCCCAGAGAGGACATTCATTAGAATGTCCACACAGTAAAAATAGGATTTAGAAAAATCTGTCACTGGGAACTGTTTTGTTATACTTATGTACGATCAAATGATCAGAGCAGTGACCTCCTTTTGTTCAAGCGTTAGTCTTAAGCTTGCCGCCGATGTCACTCTACTATCTCCGTACCGGTCCCTTAAACCATGGCCCCGCACTAGGCACCCTGATTATTGCTAGAAAGAACTTTTCGTGTAGCTAAACTCCCTAAACTTCCAGCGAACGATTGAATAGAATACGTACCACGACATAAATACATCTCACATTTCCGTCGTAAGCGGCGACATACAACTGTTCGTTACAGCAGACAGCTTTGCTTTTGATCATGTGTCCGATGTTAATCCTCCAGTTTTCTTCGAAGGTCTCTAGGGAGAAGCAGACGATGGTGCCGTCGTAGCCGCCGACCACGCCAAATGGGCGCATTACGTTCACGTCTTGGCTACACAGGACGGCGGCTTCTATCCGCGTATTCAAGTTGATCGTGCGCTCAAGCGTGCCGTTTATTGCATCCACTATGATGATCTGGCCGGAGTGACTGCCCACTGTTACATACAGGTTGCTGAAACATTTAAAATAAAATTGCTTTTTTCAACATAGAAATCTTATTAGGTAGGTACGTCACTGTTTGGTGTGCTTAACAGGGAATGTTCGATTTAGTCAATGTAACAGCCTGGGTAACTCATACTCTGGGTACCCATAGACGTTTTCGCGTATGTCGTCTTGTCTTAAATGGAGCGATTAAACAAATTGTAGGACACTAACGTATAAGCAAAAGCATGCAGACGTGATGACAACAACATGTCTTTTGTGTCTTATATTGTCCTGCAAAGTGTTATGTAGATTCTTGTACCTATACCTAAAACTAACCTAAACATATCAAATGCTTCCGACCTATCACCTAGGTACGGGTTTATTAAGACGGCTGGAATCTGGATAGGCCGAAAACTGCATATTACCAGATTTAAAAGGATGATAAATCGATGAAAGGATAATTTGAGAATTGAGTTTAACCAATAAGACCGAGCGATGTCGATCGTGTGGGTGTTATGTCCTTTAGCTCCTAAAATAACAAATTCATTTCGGTGATTGTAGACCATTACTTACAATTTTGATTCATACAATGTTGGTGTGGCATCAACACACTTCCCAGTATCTATGCTCCACACCAAATTGAACTGAACAGTGTTGCTGCTAGACAAGGTACTTGTTCGTTTGCTACACGCATGCACTGAACTCTGTCTACCAGCTTCACTGTTGGACCTCGACCTCTTGATGCTCTTCTTAGCTCTTACAATTTCCATGCACATTTTTTTCTGGGCTATTTGTATAATCTCATCTATGGTTTTTTTACGTGACATTAGGTAAGGCAGGATCAATTTCCCAAATTGTGGGTATGTCAAAGATATTGTGTTACATATAGATATAGCAAGGAAAGAGGTTCCTCCCAGAGCAAAGAAGTTTTGATCTTTGATTTGATCATATGTAAAGCTTTCAGTCATAGCAGCCCTGAGCTCCTCCAGGAAGATTAATTTTAAAGTATCTATGTTTTGTGGTACACGCATTCTTTCAAATATATTGGCTATTATTTGTTTTGATGTTTTCCCATGACGATTTGTGGGCAAATTATTTACTCTAACAATTTTGTCAGGCCAATGTTTATCATCAAGTTTGCATTTTAGAAAATCTGATAATTCCTGGCTGCTGAGTGTTTCTGATGAAAAATACACCACAAGGAGCATTGGTTTTGGTAGCCATAGACAAGAACAAGTTTGCACTCTTGGACATTGCATTATAGTAGTCTCTACTGTTAGTAAATTAATCTTATGTCCAAATCTCTTGATGACGTCATCTTTGCGCCCTCTGTAGTAAACAGTACCACTTTTAATTTCTCCTATGTCCCCAGTGTCTAGAAATTTCAGTGAATTTTGCTCCTCAGGGCCAGTTGACTTGTTTAGAATAATACACTTTCTAGATTTGCTTACTGAAATACAATTACAAAGAATGAGTGCCTCCAAACAGACTTGTTGACTAGATCATCTATAGGCAAGTTTCTTACTTACCTAACATTATCTTTCCAGTGTTTTCTTTAGAATTTTCTGCACGTTCAATTAAGAGTTCTGTTTCTGAGAGACAGTTCCCTAGGGGTACTTCTCTGTCAGTCTGAATCTTGTTTAGGTCTAGTTCAGCCACACAGGCCCAGCATGACATCTCAGTGACTCCATACAATGTAAATACCCTTGTCTTATTTTCAGAGTGCTTTAGTTCCCTTAGCCTTTTAATACCATTGAAAGGTTCTCCACCCAGTGCTAATACCTTGAGCGTTGAGTTTTTACTTAAAATTTTGTTTTTAATATCAGTGTTTGAATACTGTAAAAACTTTGAGGGTGTTGTTTGCCAAACTGTGACAGAATTATCTCTGTTTCCTGGGAACAATACATCTGCTCTATCTGGTGCAATGAGTAGGGAGGCTCCATTAATGCATGCCAGTAATATTTCTATCATTGAGGGATCAAAAGTAAGGGGTGTTGAGAAGAATATGACATCTTTTGATGTAATGTTAAACATTTTGGTTAAATCATCTATGTTAGGCTGTATGCATTGAATGGGAACCTGTACATGCTTAGGTTCCCCCGTGCTGCCTGAAGTCATAGCTATAAATGAGTGTTGAGGTACATGCTTATAGTGTGTTTCATTCGGACCATCAAAGTCATAAAAACTTATTGTCAAGTCAAACACTGAAACAGTCTGGTCAGGCTTTTTACCACATAACTCTGTATTAGAATTATTTTCTTTGTTCTTGATGGTCATTATGATTGTAAAATTAATATCTTTAGCTATTGCCTCTACATCCTGCGCCGGGTCCACAAACATAAATGTTGTGCAACTTTTGTGGGCTCTGAAAAAAATAAAACATGAATCTATCAAAATTCATTTATTCCAACTAGGCTGAGAGTCAGTACTTTTTAAATGTCAAAATTACATATGACTTTCTCTCAAAACGCTCGCCCTTCACGACTTCCTAGTGCTTTAGCTGGGAAGAAGTGGCGTAAGAATAATAAAACATAACATGAAGGGCAACATACAAAACAAGAGGCTGTCTGGCGGTACTCACGCGGCTATTACACATGGTATGATGATGTTTCTTTCCGACACTAATCCAATTACGCCCTTGTTACATTGACGGAACTGAAGCTGTTGTGAGATGTACTCGCACACTCCATAGAGCTCAGAGTACGTGTAGTTCTTATAAACATCATCCACGTAGTGTCTCACGGCGATGCTGGATGGGTATTTGGCACATGTATTTACGAAAATATCGTAATAACCACGCTTTACTTTCATTTGCTTGTTCTGAATACGCCTGGTAAAAATAAATATAGCTGACGGGTATGAAAGGATAGCAAGTAAAAATTTTGCCTAACGAATTCTTCCAAACATAATATTTACGACACTCAAAAACGAAATAGTGTGTTCTCTAACATGATTTTATCGTAAACGTTGTGTTTACCAGTTTTGATTTTGCTCTAAACAAAATTTACCAGTATCCACCGAGTGCGAGTGGTTTAAATTGTCAATTTTCAATTTTGACACATCGAATGTCAACGTTTGACAGTTCGTTAGTGCTGTGTAAAACATCGACGATTTCATGCATCGATGCGTAGATGTATGTAAATTTTTGTGAAAGGTGATATGATGGTCTTTTGTTCTCTTTTGTTACATAAAAGTGTATCAATATATTATCAGTATTGGAAGAAAATTTTCAATAATTTTTATTATCTAGTAAAAAATCTTTAATTTGGACAAATAACACCCAAATGTAAGTAAAAAAAGAAAATCTGTTGTAGATGTAGTAGGAACAAATATATAACGAGTACGACTCTACCCTACCCTACCCTACTATGGTTTTTTGCCTATGAGAATATACCGGATGGACTGCAGACACGGGACAGCCCCAAGCCTCATAAACTTGATCAGAGATAAAAACATACTCGAGCATGATCTTTCTGACCTTCGTGCCATAGAATTTCAGAAATATTGATTATAGCACTGATCTAATAGAATAGAGTACACACAGAGTACATTAATTTATGAGAGTACAGCTTGGCAAAAAGAGTCTGGAAAAAATGAGGGCGCCTATTTTGCAAGTGTGGCCATCCTGCATACTAGGACTAAAGATATTATTACACTCTTTGGACTAAAGTGATAAGATGCTTGTTGTTTTAATCCACAAACACACGAGATCCCGCGAGTTGTGTTACAATAGATAATTAATTGTCCCTCAAGCTCTCAATAGTCAAACTCAAGAGTTCAAGACTTGATAGGCAGACAGGTTTTTACTTTTATTGTATTATTATAATTATTAATCTACTAAAGATTGAGCATTATTTCGCTGAAATAGCCTTTTATCAATGAGATGCGAGTTATTTCACGGTTCAGAAACGAAAACTTATTCTGAATAAAATTAAATATAGTAACAAGAAAACCCATTAACACTGTCAGACTCGAGGATTTCCGATTGAATCTGACACCCGACATATAATGTTTCGCAATCGCATTTGCAGCCACCAGCCACCATCGAATCTGACATGAATGATATAAAGGAATCCTCTTAATGCTGATAGTTCATAGTCGACAAGAAGACGTCAAATCTACCTACCAACAGCTGCTTACCGGAAACTAATCGGAAGTCTGATACTACCAATCTGCTAGAATAGAATAGATAAATAAAATAGTATAAGGAATTTCAACAGTGTGTAGTTAGCCGAACTGTCAAAATGAACTGACATATCCAACCTGACACGGTTCGACACGCACTTTTGCTCGAGACAGAGACAGCTCCGCGGACTGGTGCATCACTTACGTATCGTATTACATTAATATTACTTTGTTGTTATGGGTTCAAGAAGACCGAAATCAGTTATAGTTGTAGTGAAGTTTTAGTTTCATGATTAAATTTATTATTTTTATAAAGAACATTGTTTCATTTGCTTTTAATAGAATATATTTATTTGCTTAAAAACATGGTACACACGGCTACACATCAAGCTATACATGTCCACTATAAGCTGATCTCGCATTATATAGGATTTCCGTACAGTACGGGATCAACGTAAACTGGAAATGTATAGCTTGATGTGTAGCCGTGTGTACATAAAGTAAAATAATGAAAACTCAGTAAGCATATTTATCGTTTACTTTTTAACCGACTTCAAAAAAAGGAGGAGGTTATCAATTCGACTGTATGTTTTTTTTAAATGTTTGTTACCTCATAATTTATCAATCAATTCTTTCACTCTATAAAAGCAATCAATAAGCCATTTATGTAGTTTGAATTTAAAATGTTTAAGAGGGAGTTCTCGTATTTCTTTTGGAATACTACTGTATATTTTAATAGTTGTGATAAAGCTATTTTATTTATTACTTATTTATTTGTTTAATGCTCAATGTAAAGACGTCAGCACATCAAGTTACTCCAATCTGTCAAATTTCTTTGATAGATGATACTAGCTTTAGCCAGAGGCGTCGCCCGCTTGGAGGTCAGAGATTATCCCACGGGAACGTAGGGACTACTGGAATAAAAAGTATCCTATATCCAGGTTAATCCAGGTTGAAAACTATCTGAGTGCCATATTTCATCTTGCTGTTTTTGCGTTTGCGTTTTGTTTTTTGATTTTACGTGATTGAGTAACAAACATCCAAAAATCTAAATATACAAACTTTCTCATTTATAATATTATATGTATTAAATATTTACAGTAGGATAATATGACGCGTAAAAGAAGTTGCTTGTTTACAAAAATATTAACGAGTGACAACTCGTTATCAAATTCTTCGACTCGTGAACCCTATACTTAGTTATGTAATAAAGATGAAAATCCATCAAAGAAATTTGATAGATTGGGGTAGCTTGGTGTGCAGGTGTCTGTACCATCGTTAGATTTGTTTAAATATATCGATAAATATCAGTTGACATCTCTAAATAATAGCCTGTTCCAGAGTTGCTACCAATCTATCAGTAGCTCAATTTGATTGCCATACAAAAATTCACAAAATGTTTATTTATAACAAAACCAGTACACATATAAATAAACAGACAGAAGAAAAGAACAAAAACATTTTTCCAAAAAAAATACAACCGACTTCCGGAAAAACACTACCAAGTGAAAAATAACTTTAATTTCGGAAATCGGTTGTTTCTTTTTTTAACCGACTTCAAAAAGAAGGAGGTTGTCAATTCGACATGTTTTTAAAATGTATATTCGGGCATAACTCTGTCATCTATAGACGGATTTGCAAAATTCTTTTAGGGGTCTTGTTTGGAGTTTATTTCCAAATGGTCTTATTTAAATTTCATATAAATCTGATGATGCGTTTCGGAGCAGTGAAAGAAAATAAACAGTTTATTTTCGTTCACTGTTTCGGAGACAGTAGACAACGGATCTCTTCAAAAAAATGACAGCAAATCAACTGCGATTGCAGCTATCGCATAATATGCATTGTTTTGACCTCAAGGATAACGAAATTTCGAATTGGTGTGGGGTAGGTACTAAACTAAGACTAAGACAATAATTAAATATCTTCCTATCGTGGTTAAGTGATTTTAAACAATATGGTTTCATAAAGTCTGTTTTTAAAGCAAAACCTTTATCGCCGACAAATACATAGGGTAAAATAACTTCACTTATTCCAGTGTTTTCGGGGGGAGGAATTTTCAGTTGGCAATCTTTTAGTAATTTGTAAAATTTTGTGATGTTTGTTACTAAACCATCTGTTATACGTCCGTTTGCCCCAGTATCGACCATGATAAACTCATAATTTGCATTAACAGCAGCCATTAATACAATACTGAAATAATCCTTATAACAGTAGTAATCAGATCAATATGTTTTCAATCGACTGCATCAAGGCAATGAGGGAAATTTCATTTTATTTCAAATTCTCTTGCTATTTTATCCACTCTTCTTCAGACGTAGAAAACTGTAACAAAAAACACGATAATATTATTTTGTTTCAGGACGTTTCATCGATAGCTTCGCCAGACGTTGCCCATATTACAGATGAATCAAGCGAGTCTGTTTTATAACCCCAAGCCTCAACTTCCTGCCCCTGGCCCTGGTCCAGGCCATGGTACGGAGCGAGAGTGCATGGCTAGCAGTCGCTTCCTTCAGCGAAGCAGTGATGCTCGCAAAGAGGGAGGCGGCGCACGTGAGGGAGAGGCAGTACATGCGCCCTCACGGCCATAGTCTTCGCAGGAGACGCCCTGGGCGTCGGGAATCCCAGGCTGATTCCCGGCCACCGAAGGCGCTGGCTTGCGGACGGCGAGTAATGGGTAGCTCGCTGTCCGGTAAGGACCAAGCCTGGGTCGATGGCGCGCTGTGTTTCACGCGCGCCTCAAAGAGATGTCAGCACTAACTGATGGGGCCCGCAAGGGCCGATGCCTGCCAGGGGTGCGGGTTGTTCGAAAGAGATACCGCGGCCCCTGGCACACAGTCAACTGAGGGAACACGGGTGGGTTTTAGTCAGTAAAAGTCTGACACGCCCTCCCGCTCCACCCAGAGCGGGAGAAGTTATTTGATGATTTCCCACCGAAAAAAAAAAGCCTCAACTTCCTACTTGAAAGACTCAACTCAATTACTAAGTAGCTTAAGGCCATAAAGGCAAGCCAACAAACAATTTCATCAAGCAGCTAATATCTCGCAGAAAGCTGAAAAAAATCTTAAATTTATTGGAGATCAATTAGCTAAACCACTTACAAAGCAAATTGACGATGAATATGATATAATGGGAAAACAGTTTGCAAATAAAATGCGGTTAATTACAGAAAAACTTATCAATAATGTGTATTTCCAGGCCCAGGTGGGTACACTCCACCATATATACTCCATCAAATTAAGAATTTAACAACAACTCTGCAGCACAATATATTAAATTTTTTTACAATGAAACGATGTTACTAGATCCTACACATAACTAATTAATAAATTTAAATTCTCACATACGTTCATGTATTTTTCTTTCAGAACCACATAAATTGCATTACAGGTTTCAGGTATAATTGAGCTCAGGGCTTGTTTTGAAATAATTGCTCTGAACTGTAGATCAGTGTGCGATCTTCCCGTTGCCAGGTAACGTAGCTTCACTTTCAATCTCTCATCCACACATTGATGTAAGTACATATTACCTCAATGCATCCACACTAATAGATTTTCTGATTACTGTATCTTGTTTTTCCAATATAGGCGATACCAAACGTAGTAAGTTCTTGTATAGAGACATATTTATTCGTAAATAGTTACGAAATTCTTCAGGTTCTAACTCTTTTATCAAACTAACATGATTGTGACGTTCTCTTCTTTGCAACATTAGCCTCATCCAACGATAGCGACGCCTTCTTCGCGTAGATTTTCCCCGACATAAAATGTAGCAGGCAATGCCTATCAAATACAACAACTAATCGTCCATTGCTCGAAGAGTTTCAACGCACACTAAAGATGTTCTTCGAGCAAGCTTTTTACGTGTAGGAGTAGTACGTTGTATGGAGAACAGCTTTGTTTGATGAGATATGCTCGACGAGCATTACCCACCATATGCGTATCGTAGCCGCGGCGTAGCTCGCTCGTAGGCCCGTAGGGGCAGTGTGGGTGTGGCATAGGCTCGTAGGCTCGGCGTAGGCGCAACGTAGGCTCCTACGCCGCGTTCCACAACTCCCTTGCGGAGTAGAGAGACGTCGTCGTCGGGTTCCGTTCCCTCCCTGTGCTCGTCCTCGGGGACTTCAATGCCAAGAACTGGGCTTGGTGTTCCCGCTTGACGGATGTGCGGGGTAGGATGGTGGAGGACTGGGCTCTAGAGGTGGGCCTGGTCGTCCTAAATCGGGGTTCTGTCGCCACGTGTGTGCGGATGCGGGGTGAGTTGGTGGTGGACATTTCGTTCACCAGCCCCGCTCTGTCGCCGCCTGTCGTCGACTGGCGCGTCATGGAGGGGATGGAGACGTATTCCGATCACCGGTACATCCAGTTTGACATCTCCGCTCAGACCTCGAGCGCGCCGGTCCAACGGGCCCCGTGTGGTCCGCTGGACTGGACCAAACTGGTCCTCATCAAGAAGCCGGGGTGCCCCGCGGACTCTCCGTCCGCTTACCGGCCCATCGTGCTGCTCGACGAGGTGGGCAAGCTCTTTGAAAGAGTCGGGCAGCTGGTGCGGGTGAGGCGGATCTGGCGGAGAGCCAGTTTGGTTTCCGCAGGGGGCGCTCCACGATGGACGCCACCATGCGCGTGCAAGCCCTCACGATGGGGGATGCTGCGGCCCGGGGTGGGGTCGTCTTAGCGGTGTCTCTAGACATCGCCAATGCCTTCAATACCCTGCCCTGGAGTTGCATCAGGGAGGCACTCCGGTATCTCCGGATGCCGACCTACCTCTGTCGTGTGGTCGAGGCCTACTTGACGGACAGGGCCGTCATCTATCCTTATCACCAAGGAGAGTGGAACCGGCGAGAGATGTCGTGAGGTATCCCACAGGATTCTGTCCTGGGGCCGCATCTGTTGGACATCGCCGACCTCCCTAGCGGCGTTAGCGTAGTTTGCTACGCTGACGACACGCTGGTCCTGGCGCAAGGGAGGTCGTACCAGGTGGCGGCCGACTTAGCGACACACGGGGTTGCGACAATCGTGGATAGGATCCGGCAACTGGGACTCGAGGTGGTCTTGCACAAGTCCGAGGCCATGTGGTTTCATGGTCCTCGGAATGCACCACCGACGGGTTCCCAGATAACGGTGGGAGGGGTTCACATCGGCGTCGAGTCGACGATGAAGTACCTAGGACTCGTCCTCGACAGCCGGTGGAACTTCGCGGAACATTTCCGACGTTTGGTTCCCAGACTGGAGCGGGCCGGGGCTGCCTTGAAGCGGCTACTGCCCAATCTAGGGCGGCCAAACGCCTCTTGCCGGAGGCTCTACGCGAGGGTCGTGCGGGCCATGGCTCTATACGGGGCACTGGTGTGGGCGCCTACATTGAGGCGCCAACCAGCACGCTGGTTGAAGGCGGCCCATAGGGTCATGGCCATCCGGATGATCCGGGGATACCGCACGATCTCCGGTGAGGCGGTGGGCCTTGCGGCATGGCAGACAGAGCTCCGGCGGGATCTCATGGCGGCGTGGAGAATGCGATTGTCGCAACCCAGTGCTGGGCACGCCACGGCGGCTGGCCACGCCAATTGCGGCGGTAAGTCCCCTCTTTGAGGAGTGGCTTGAGAGGTGGCATGGCGTCCTCACCTTCCGCCTGACACAAGTCCTCACCGGACACGGCTGTTTCGGGAGGTTCCTGTTTCGGATAAGGCGGGAGGAAACGCTCGGGTGTTTCCATTGCGAAGATCGCCCTGAGGACACGGTGGAGCATACGGTGGAGGTCTGCCCGGCTTGGGCGGAGCACCGCCGTGTCCTCATGGAGGCGATCGGCGGCGGCGATCTCTCGCGTCCGGCCCTGGTCCAGGCCATGGTACGGAGCGAGAGTGCATGGCTAGCAGTCGTTTCCTTTAGCGAAGCCGTTATGCTCGCAAAGAGGGAGGCGGTGCACGTGAGGGAGAAGCAGTACATGCACCCTCACGGCCGTAGCCTTCGCAGGAGACGCCCTGGGCGTCGGGAATCCCAGGCTGATTCCCGGCCACCGAAGGCGCTGGCTTGCGGACGGCGAGTAATGGGTAGCTCGCTGTCCGGTAAGGACCAAGCCTGGGTCGATGGCGCGCTGTGTTTCACGCGCGCCTCAAAGAGATGTCAGCACTAACTGATGGGGCCCGCAAGGGCCGATGCCTGCCAGGGGTGCGGGTTGTTCGAAAGAGATACCGCGGCCCCTGGCACACAGTCAACTGAGGGAACACGGGTGGGTTTTAGTCAGTAAAAGTCTGACACGCCCTCCCGCTCCACCCAGAGCGGGAGAAGTTATTTGATGATTTCCCACCGAAAAAAAAAAGCCTCAACTTCCTACTTGAAAGACTCAACTCAATTACTAAGTAGCTTAAGGCCATAAAGGCAAGCCAACAAACAATTTCATCAAGCAGCTAATATCTCGCAGAAAGCTGAAAAAAATCTTAAATTTATTGGAGATCAATTAGCTAAACCACTTACAAAGCAAATTGACGATGAATATGATATAATGGGAAAACAGTTTGCAAATAAAATGCGGTTAATTACAGAAAAACTTATCAATAATGTGTATTTCCAGGCCCAGGTGGGTACACTCCACCATATATACTCCATCAAATTAAGAATTTAACAACAACTCTGCAGCACAATATATTAAATTTTTTTACAATGAAACGATGTTACTAGATCCTACACATAACTAATTAATAAATTTAAATTCTCACATACGTTCATGTATTTTTCTTTCAGAACCACATAAATTGCATTACAGGTTTCAGGTATAATTGAGCTCAGGGCTTGTTTTGAAATAATTGCTCTGAACTGTAGATCAGTGTGCGATCTTCCCGTTGCCAGGTAACGTAGCTTCACTTTCAATCTCTCATCCACACATTGATGTAAGTACATATTACCTCAATGCATCCACACTAATAGATTTTCTGATTACTGTATCTTGTTTTTCCAATATAGGCGATACCAAACGTAGTAAGTTCTTGTATAGAGACATATTTATTCGTAAATAGTTACGAAATTCTTCAGGTTCTAACTCTTTTATCAAACTAACATGATTGTGACGTTCTCTTCTTTGCAACATTAGCCTCATCCAACGATAGCGACGCCTTCTTCGCGTAGATTTTCCCCGACATAAAATGTAGCAGGCAATGCCTATCAAATACAACAACTAATCGTCCATTGCTCGAAGAGTTTCAACGCACACTAAAGATGTTCTTCGAGCAAGCTTTTTACGTGTAGGAGTAGTACGTTGTATGGAGAACAGCTTTGTTTGATGAGATATGCTCGACGAGCATTACCCACCATATGCGTATCGTAGCCGCGGCGTAGCTCGCTCGTAGGCCCGTAGGGGCAGTGTGGGTGTGGCATAGGCTCGTAGGCTCGGCGTAGGCGCAACGTAGGCTCCTACGCCGCGTTCCACAACTCCCTTGCGGAGTAGAGAGACGTCGTCGTCGGGTTCCGTTCCCTCCCTGTGCTCGTCCTCGGGGACTTCAATGCCAAGAACTGGGCTTGGTGTTCCCGCTTGACGGATGTGCGGGGTAGGATGGTGGAGGACTGGGCTCTAGAGGTGGGCCTGGTCGTCCTAAATCGGGGTTCTGTCGCCACGTGTGTGCGGATGCGGGGTGAGTTGGTGGTGGACATTTCGTTCACCAGCCCCGCTCTGTCGCCGCCTGTCGTCGACTGGCGCGTCATGGAGGGGGTGGAGACGTATTCCGATCACCGGTACATCCAGTTTGACATCTCCGCTCAGACCTCGAGCGCGCCGGTCCAACGGGCCCCGTGTGGTCCGCTGGACTGGACCAAACTGGTCCTCATCAAGAAGCCGGGGTGCCCCGCGGACTCTCCGTCCGCTTACCGGCCCATCGTGCTGCTCGACGAGGTGGGCAAGCTCTTTGAAAGAGTCGGGCAGCTGGTGCGGGTGAGGCGGATCTGGCGGAGAGCCAGTTTGGTTTCCGCAGGGGGCGCTCCACGATGGACGCCACCATGCGCGTGCAAGCCCTCACGATGGGGGATGCTGCGGCCCGGGGTGGGGTCGTCTTAGCGGTGTCTCTAGACATCGCCAATGCCTTCAATACCCTGCCCTGGAGTTGCATCAGGGAGGCACTCCGGTATCTCCGGATGCCGACCTACCTCTGTCGTGTGGTCGAGGCCTACTTGACGGACAGGGCCGTCATCTATCCTTATCACCAAGGAGAGTGGAACCGGCGAGAGATGTCGTGAGGTATCCCACAGGATTCTGTCCTGGGGCCGCATCTGTTGGACATCGCCGACCTCCCTAGCGGCGTTAGCGTAGTTTGCTACGCTGACGACACGCTGGTCCTGGCGCAAGGGAGGTCGTACCAGGTGGCGGCCGACTTAGCGACACACGGGGTTGCGACAATCGTGGATAGGATCCGGCAACTGGGACTCGAGGTGGTCTTGCACAAGTCCGAGGCCATGTGGTTTCATGGTCCTCGGAATGCACCACCGACGGGTTCCCAGATAACGGTGGGAGGGGTTCACATCGGCGTCGAGTCGACGATGAAGTACCTAGGACTCGTCCTCGACAGCCGGTGGAACTTCGCGGAACATTTCCGACGTTTGGTTCCCAGACTGGAGCGGGCCGGGGCTGCCTTGAAGCGGCTACTGCCCAATCTAGGGCGGCCAAACGCCTCTTGCCGGAGGCTCTACGCGAGGGTCGTGCGGGCCATGGCTCTATACGGGGCACTGGTGTGGGCGCCTACATTGAGGCGCCAACCAGCACGCTGGTTGAAGGCGGCCCATAGGGTCATGGCCATCCGGATGATCCGGGGATACCGCACGATCTCCGGTGAGGCGGTGGGCCTTGCGGCATGGCAGACAGAGCTCCGGCGGGATCTCATGGCGGCGTGGAGAATGCGATTGTCGCAACCCAGTGCTGGGCACGCCACGGCGGCTGGCCACGCCAATTGCGGCGGTAAGTCCCCTCTTTGAGGAGTGGCTTGAGAGGTGGCATGGCGTCCTCACCTTCCGCCTGACACAAGTCCTCACCGGACACGGCTGTTTCGGGAGGTTCCTGTTTCGGATAAGGCGGGAGGAAACGCTCGGGTGTTTCCATTGCGAAGATCGCCCTGAGGACACGGTGGAGCATACGGTGGAGGTCTGCCCGGCTTGGGCGGAGCACCGCCGTGTCCTCATGGAGGCGATCGGCGGCGGCGATCTCTCGCGTCCGGCCCTGGTCCAGGCCATGGTACGGAGCGAGAGTGCATGGCTAGCAGTCGTTTCCTTTAGCGAAGCCGTTATGCTCGCAAAGAGGGAGGCGGTGCACGTGAGGGAGAAGCAGTACATGCACCCTCACGGCCGTAGCCTTCGCAGGAGACGCCCTGGGCGTCGGGAATCCCAGGCTGATTCCCGGCCACCGAAGGCGCTGGCTTGCGGACGGCGAGTAATGGGTAGCTCGCTGTCCGGTAAGGACCAAGCCTGGGTCGATGGCGCGCTGTGTTTCACGCGCGCCGCAAAGAGATGTCAGCACTAACTGATGGGGCCCGCAAGGGCCGATGCCTGCCAGGGGTGCGGGTTGTTCGAAAGAGATATCGCGGCCCCTGGCACACAGTCAACTGACGGAACACGGGTGAGTTTTAGTCAGTAAAAGTCTGACACGCCCTTCCGCTCCACCCAGAGCGGGAGAATTTATTTGATAATTTCCCACTCAAAAAAAAAAAACCTTGCGCAAGCCGAGCGAGCGAAGTGAGCGGTACCGCGAGTGCTACTTTCAAGTTAGTGGCAGTTCAGTGACTATTTAGTAACAGCGCAAGGTACTATCCGATTAGATTCCAGTTAAATATTTGACGGTTTCACTCTGATAGATTATAATCTACCGAAAAATAATGCGTTAAATTGTAAGCAGTATAATTACGGTTCACAATCTTTCGACAGTTCACAATCTCGCTAGATAAATAAGCTAACGGTATTTACAATTTTACGGTGACATTATATAAAAATGAATCCCTATTTCCCTTTGTCAGGACATCACACGTGAGCAGCTGGACCAATTTTGTTAATTATTTTTTGTTGTGTTTGTTATTGTCAGGAGAACATTCTTATTAAGGAAAAAAATAAAAAAGTCGGGCGTAACATACGTTCATAGTTAAGACAGGACAACGTCTGTCGGGTCAGCTAGTATAAAATAAAAATATGATACAGGACAGGAATGTTCTTGGGTAGTTAATTAGCTATTGACGGGATTGGTTTCACATTTACACAATACTTTCAAAGACCAACATTTCAAATTAACCATTGTTATGATAACGGGAGGACATGATGTTGAAATGGGGCTTAGGCAGGTACTGTGTCAAAAAGCAGGTCGATCAGGTGAGCAGTGCATGTAGGTTATAGAGAAATGATCTTAAGGATTGCAGAAGTAAGTTTTTTACACATTTTTCATAACTTGCTTTAACCTACCTGAGTTCACAAAAAAAGTTCGTACGTAGCCACGTTAAGTGAAGCGATTCGTTTTTGCACTTAATTTCAGGACTTCAGTAATCTTAGGAGAGTGTCTTTGAACCTGCCGTTCGTCGACAACTTATTCAACAAAACTATATATTTTCTATTTCGGAAAAGCTCCATTTTAACCATAAATTGATTCGAACCATCGTATGATTGCAACGATCGATCGTTTTACTGATAAATCCTGCAAATCAACGTTGGGTAGGGTGGCCAAACAATAGCCAGCTGTTGGGACGGTTCCACTTAAATCTGCATAGCGTTTGCTCAGAAAGCCAATTGGGACATTAGCCTACATTGATCTCGCGTAATGCCATGATATAATACGAGCTGTCTGGACTTTAAAAGAAACATTGACCTTTTAAGTTTGTTTCGGTGTCTACTCTCAGTGGCAGTGGGAAACATCAGCCTCACCAAGACGAGGTAAATGTGTTTCGTAATAAAAATAACTAAGTACATATAAACTAAACTTGCAATTCGCCCGCGACTTCGTGTAATTTAGGTATAGGTCACGTTACTTCAGAATAATGTAGCTTCTCTTACAAGAAAAAAATGTTTTTTTTCACGCGTGGGAAAGAGAAAATTTGAAATAATTACAAACAATTTTACAAATAATCAAATCTTGCCCCCTTGTTAAAATTAGTGAAGATAAAGATCATAAATATAAGAATATTCAGCCTTTAATGTTCCCAGTGCTGGGAGTCGTGACTATGTAGGTACGGTTTGGAAAATTTAATAGCACTAAAACACACACTGTAGGTGTAAACTTAAGCGAGTTGACAAACGAACTCTGGTTGTTAGTACCTTTTCACAAGATCCGAAACTGGCAAATTAAATAAAAATTTCACACGTAGCAGCACAATTTCAATTTTAATTTATTTAATCATTTAATTCAGGCAACAGAGACCCATAACATAAGTACCTTAATAGACTAACACACATAATTATAAAAACCACTACATAACACTACACTTGGGAGCTTGGTTTCAGTCGTGCTTCCTTGTAACGTCTATACAATAGACTGGAACAGGTGGAAAGGCACTTACTCTTCTCTTAGATGCAATTATAATTGCGTCTGAGAAATGGATCAGTTGTTGCAGTATGATCTTAGTCGCCTTTTTCGAAACCCATGGAAGTAGAAAGGTCATCAGAGCATATTCCGATTTCCCGATACGATATACGTAATGGATGACCCATCCACGATCCGATCGTGGCAAGTGTAGCCTAACTTTTGATCGACCTGTGTGGCTGTTATTAAAACTACACATACAAAATACCCACAGTAGATTAGGTATCCGGTAAGTACTTACGTAGGTACGCTAACTTAATCCCTATTTTATAATCCCGTAAACTAAAGTGACCGTAAACTATCAGCTTTAGTTTTTTATTTAATTATTAGGCATGTGTCATGCTTGGGTATTGTAGAATATTAATATTTAGGTTAATTCAATAATTTAGGGAAAACGGGTTTGAAGATTAGATTAAAAAGTAAGTACATTGCACAAGAGTTGTCACCTACGACATTATAAAACAGAGAACATTTTAAACTGAAATAAGTTTTTGGGGATGAAATACGTTGTTGTCGAAAGTTGGTCTCAACTTTGTTTAACTTCCATAAGTTGTACCATTAGGTATTCTCAGTAGATAGTACCTAAGAAAGAAAATTAAATTATATCCAAGTTGTGTGTCAAAAAGTTTCCTCCATATGCCGTTTGCATAACTTGTTCTAACTGCCTCTCCCTTCAGTGGTTCCACCATGCTTCGTGACAACTCTTCACCGGGCCACGGACGCCGTTAAGATCAAGCTCCTAAGACCGGGGCGCAAGGCTCTGCGGCTGGACTGACCTAAAACATGTTCGGCAAGTGAACGGGCCCAATCAATTAGGGGCGGTCAGCGATCCGCCAGAAAAGAGGGCAGCGCGCGCGCTCTCCGAGGAAACTCGGGAAATGGTGGCGGGGGTGCGCGCGGGCGGCGGGGGGCGTGGGAGGGGGGCCTGGGGGCGGGGCGGGGCTGCTGGCGGAGGGTGCGTGTCCGAGAGGCGCGAGCGTGCATCGATCGAGCCGCGCTCAGTCCGCCGGGGCGGCCGGCGAGAGCGCGCGTGTCATGCGCTGCCGCTGAGATGGCCGGCGCTCGGGCGCTCGTCACCGCCTGCTGCTGCTGGTGGTGGCTGATGACCGCAGCCGGTGAGTACCCCCCAACATACTCTCTCCACGCTCCTCACCAACCTTGCATCCGATCAGCTGTTTCGCTCGTCGTGACCTCCAGAACGGCTGATTTCGTCGACACATGACTTTTCACGATTTCCCCCGGTGTTGCGTACGTTACATGCTTTTCGTAGCAGTTTCATGAATACGGTTGTGTTCTGTGTGTGATTTATTAACGAGCATCCCCTACAGTTATGCTCAAATACGATCGCGTGGAGGTTCAATGCGTAATTTCGATTAAACTAATTTAATTGGTCCCAGGTGTCGGTTTTTTAGTTTGTTAAGGTTATGTTAAATCGTTATGAATAGAAGTTAGTGAGGGGTTGATGTAGGCTCGTTTAAAATGGTATTTGATTAGGCAGAAAGTTATTATATAATGTGCGTGTGTGGTGTCGCATACAGTGCGGGGTTATCGCCAGCCGGCACTGCTGAGCAAGCTCGTCCTTGCTGCGACCATTGCTAAACAAACGTTGATATTATTACGTAATGCGGGGAACTGTGACACATCTGCGTCAATATTGATCATAATCGCACCACTGTGACTGAGGAAGTCAGGATTAAAAGTGCAGGCGAGACGAGCTGACACCTGCCGAGGAGCCGACAGTCGCTCACTGTCGGATAATCTTACACCTCATATTATTAACATTTTGGGAACACTTTTGAAGGCACTATCAGTCGCTATAGCACTTACGATGAAGGTTGGAACATCCTTTTTAGATACACTTTTATAATAAACGTATAGTTTTATTTATAATACTGCGCAAATGTGTTTACTGTAAGTTTAAAATTTAATCTCTTTTAAAAGACTTCAACGCGCTAAGTTAAAATTTAAATACTTGAGCACATTCGGTTGTGCTCGATCTAAGTAAGCCAAGTTTAAAAGTCAACTTTGTTTGTAAATTAAAACACATTATTATGTGAAAAAAAAATGGTGTTGCCGCTAAATAAAAAAATAGATTTAAAGTGATGATTTGATCAACTTTGTAGATCCGCCAATTCTTTTCTTAGCTAACTGAAGCCACATCGTAGGTTTTGTTGCATGTTGCACCTGTTTAGTTTATATATAGATTTGTATGCAATATTTAGGGTTCCGTACCCAAAGGATGCCAACGGAACCCTATTACTAAACCTCCGCTGTCCATCCGTCCATCCGTGTTACTGTCAGCGGGTCGTATCTCATGAACCGCAATAGGTAGACTGAAGGTTTCACCGAATGTGTATTTCTATTACCGATTTAACAACAAATAATATAATTAAAATTCAATAAACTAAAGTGGTCTTCTTAAAAGAAACGTGTTTTTTGCCTTGTGGTTCGGAACCCTTCCAGCGCGAGTCAGACTCGCACTTGGCCGGTGTTTCAATAAAATAGAAATGTTTAAATACCAGTAAAGTATTTAACGAGCGACAGCACTTTACTCATAGAGTTTCGATTTGAAAGTTGAAAATTCATGCAAACAATAATAGTATGCACAACAAGGGTGACGGTGAATGATAATTTTGAACATTCAGCTACATGAAATGGCGATAATGTTCATCTTCAAAGGTCATCACAAAAGTTATCGCTTATTTTGATCATATCATAGTTTCAGAGATAACTCCCATAGTCCTGACAAACAAAGAAACTAACTCATATTTAAGTAGAAGATACGCACTAAGTCAACACTCGCCATAAAAAGAGGTTCTGCCCTCTATCCTCAAGAATAAAAATGTTGAGTGATAGCCCATATTATATGACAATAAAAAATATATAATAAGTTGCCCAACATGTTTAAAACTGGAAAAGCAGTAACAATATTAAAAAAAGGCTAAAACTATACCTAATTCAAAAATGTTTCTACTCAGTAAAAGAATATCTAGAGTTTAGCTTAAAATAACGATTTTCTCTCATGTACAAAAGTGGCGAACTGTCCTATACAAACAATAAGATTTAGTGTATCCTATTTAACGTCACATTATACTTTAATTATAGTTTATACTATCTGGAAAGGATGACTTTAATATTGCTGAATAATTGTATTAAATTATTCGTTTATTCATTTTAGATCTTATTTTATTACATTTTTAAATATTTTTATAAAAGTAACTTAAAAAAAAACATTTAAAAATATAAAAAATAGCGGTCCGCCGGTAACGGGAGCAGGGTCCAAGCTACCAGTGGTTAGGGCTCCAGAGACAGGAACCTCCTCACGCTGCCTTCTGGATCAGGCCTTTGATCCAACCGCCTAACGAGAGCCTCGAGAGATGTTGATCGAGGCTTTCGGCCACCGGTCCATTGGCTGATACGAAAATCGGCACAATTACAGCCGAGTTCACATTCCACATGTCAACAACCTCGTGTGCTAAGTCAAGATATTTAATTTGTTTCTCTTTCTCAGCTTTCACGAGGTTCCCGTCATGCGGAATGGTAACATCGACTATCATTGTGCGGCGCGCTAACCGATCTATCACCACTATATCAGGCTTATTGGCTACAATAGTCCTGTCAGTAATGATAGACCGGTCCCAGTACAACGTGACATGGTCATTTTCAAGAACTGAGTCGGGCACATACTTGTAATACGGTACCTCAGAATCTACAAGTTTATATTGCAAAGCAAGTTGCTGGTGAATAATCCTGGCTACTTGGTTATGTCTGTGCAAGTACGCGCCATTAGCCAGCCGAGAACAACCAGAGATAATATGTCTGATGGACTCACCCGGATGGTGACATGCCCGACACACGTCAACCGTCCCGTCCTTCATAATATGTCTCCGGTAGTTATTCGTCAGGATAACTTCATCCATAATTGCACAGACGAAACCTTCAGTTTCCCCGAAAAGGTCACCAAAACGTAGCCAGGATACGGACGCCAAGAAATCAACACCGGGTTCATGGAGAGCCCGATAGAAGCGCCCGTGAAGCTCCTTGTTTCGCCATATTTCCTTGCGGTCATCGATAGTTAGTATAACAGGTTTGCGCCAGTTCTCTTTAGCCATGGACAGCGGGGTGAGCCCCTTGTCCACTGCGATCACATCACGGTGCATACCTACTTCGGTTTTAAAAAAATATTCCCTGAGACTGCACACCTCGCGGCTGTGGAGGGTCTTCCCCCCGCACTTCCGCGGGATGTACAGTCTCATCACCGATGATCGTGGGTGATGCATCCGGTTTGCAGTCAGCAGTGTACGGACCCGTCGATCCAGGGCGTCGAGTTCATTCTGAGTCCATTTGAGTATGCCGAAAGAGTACATCAAAACCGGCATGACCCAACCGTTGAAGGCGCGCACCTTGTTTCCGCCTGAAAGAAGACTAATTAATACCTTCTTCAGGTGACCAAAGAAGCGCTCCCTCAACGATTGCTTCATGTCAGCAGTGTTGATGCCTAACGCTTCCGACATACCCAAATACTTATAGCTTTCGGATGAAGAGAGGGATCTGAGGTGTATGGAATCAGAGAGTTGAATTCCCTCGGATTCCATAATCTCACCTCGCTTTACATGCATGACTGCACATTTGTCCACACCAAATTCCATCCTGATGGCGCTACTAAAAGTTGCAGTGACCTTCAGTAGTTCCATCAGTTGCAATTTGTTGGGGGCAAAGAGTTTAAGGTCATCCATGTAGATGATGGTGAGATATAACCTCACCACCTCTCCTCAGCCGAAAGCCTAGACCTGAATCCTCCAGCAGTGTGCTTATAGGATTCAGGGCTAAGCAAAGCCAAAGTGGACTGAAGCTGTCGCCCTGAAATATTCCCCGTTTGATCCATATAGGCTCATCATTCCCTTGGATCTGTGGACATTCTGGATAGCGAAGGACTGTCCTCCATTGCCATTAATCTTGTACAACTCCAAAACTTTCATGAGCTATGCGTGTGGCACCGAGTCGTAGGCCTTCTATTAAATTCATTATTATTGACATTAATTTAGACTTAACCATTATTTCTCAAATTTAATTGTACTATTATAAAAGAAAATAATGATAAATAATAATAATCTTTAATGCATGCTAATTTAGTATGTTAGGGGCAGGTGAATGATAAAATTGCAATGTAAAAGGCTGCTAAGTCTTATAAGTACTAACATCATAATTATAACACTGTATAGTTCGCAATAAACGTTTTGACTTTGACTTTGATTTATATTAAAGAGAAAAAGGTTGCTCGTGAAACGAATGAAACCGAAATACAGCCTTCATTAGTCCGGTGCCTTAGAGCTCGCTTTTGTCAAAATGAGACTTCATGGCGATGAAAAGCTTTTAGCCGCCTTGTCATAAGAAAATAAAAGAAGTGACACTCGGCTACGATCGATCATTATTTGAGGTAAGAACTGAAAGTAGGCAACGGGTTCTGTAAAGATAAAATATATTACACTTTACACTATAATTCTAGTCTCCCGGTCGCGTGTGTCTATGTATTCAGTTAAGGCTTTGACAGTCAGGGCAATGTTACAATTGATACACTACATCAATATGCCGTACGTGATAAAACCGTTTCATACAATTGTCAAGGAATGACAGTTGTGATGGCCCAGTGGTATCGACTCGACTTACGACCCGAGTCGAAGGTCGTGAGTTCGAACTCTGGTAGGCCCTGGTGTATTTAATTTCAACACCACTGAAACGGAAAATATCGTGAGGAAACCGGCATGTCTTAGAGCCAAAAAGTCGAAGATTGTGACATCTACTAACCCGCACTGGGCCCGCGTGGTGGATTACGGCCCACTCCCTCTCAAAGAGAGGAAGCCAGTGTCCCAGCAGTGGGAACAATATAGGCAGATTATATGTACGGACAATTTAAGTTAGTCAATAAACTTTTGACAATTAATTTTCCTGATTTTACAGGGATGCGGTTTTCGGATCATGACAGACTGGAACTAAAAGTAAAAATCACCCGAACGAAGTCGGGGCGAGTCGATAGTAGGTAATAACTACGGAAAAAAAATTCTAGTATAAATATATACTCTATAATCATTTATATCAATGACAAGCGTGTCTCCAGAGAATATAAATTCAAGTCGTTGCATTTTCAGTGACATTTTTATGCAAATAAAAAATACGAACTTTAGTTTGACATGAAATAATAGCGTTGTCTTTGAACAATTTACTATTTAAATTGATTCTATTTGTATTGATGTTTAAGGAAAAATATAGTTTCCTTTACGTAAAGTTTTCTATATTCACTATTTAGTGCCACCTACACTCTATCTCTGCTCTACGAAGGCAAAGTGATATTTTTTTCTTCATTTTTGACATCACGCGGTTGTTCAATCCTTCCAGAAATCTGTCATTTTGTCTTTCGTTTCGCCGTGGTTACCTGTGCTACACGTGGTAGAAAATTGATGGTATATACTAGTTCAACTTAAGTCCAAAATGCTACTTTTATGTTTTTAAATATATGAAATACTAGCTTTTGCCAGCGGCTTCGCCCACGTAGAGGTCAGTGTATTATACTTATAAACCTTCCTCTTGAATCACTATATCTATTAAAAAATCCCGCATCAAAATCCGTTGCGTAGTTTTAAAGATTTAAGCATACATAGGGATATAGGGACAGAGAAAGCGACTTTGTTTTAAACTATGTAGTGATTTGAAATGTCTTGATTTTAATACGACCGGAGCTGCAGACACGGCTAGTTGAAGATAAAGTTTCATTAATGTTTTTTTTTGTATAACCGAATGAAATGCTGAATTCATGGTTACAGTTTGCGCACTGGTTAAATTTTTATCTTATATAAAGTTAGATGCCCGAGTTTGAAATTAACGTCCCAGTTTTCCAAGAAAGTTTTCGAAGTTAGAACTCCGATACGTCAAACTCTTATTTAACTCATCGTTTATCTTCGTTCAGTTCGGCGAACTTCGTCAACCAACCTACTCACTGGGCTAGCTGTTAATACCACAAGTTTTAAGGATCAGTCAAGTATTCCCCATTTCTTAAGGTACTCCAAAATAATATTCTTTCGTAATAATTATATATTTATTTCCATGTAATTTTATGAGATAGTTTTTTACACCTCTTTAGTGGGAATCGAATTGAATTTTCTTCGTTTCCTACCACATACAAAGCATTTTTGACCATGCTCTTGACTATTTCGAAATGAACTCCTCTACATAGTTATTCCAGCAGAATTCGCCAACGACTTGGTAATGGTTTAAACAAAGTTATGTAGAAAAGAACGATTTTAAGCCGCGGATTACTTAGTCATTTATCAACGACCCAACATCAAATTAAATGTTCACGATCGAAGACAGTTCACGACTTCCAGAACCACAGCAGCATCCACCCTTGCGTTTGACTTGCATAAGTATTTTCTGGCCCATTTCGGCATTCCGGAATTTTCCCAGTTCCGGATAACCAGTCATTTCATTCTCGAATTCGGTTCGAATTTATAATATATAAAGTGGAAATGCCTACCGAGAGGCTGAAGGAAGTCGTTAATTTTACACCTGTAATACAATATACAGCATACTTGGGCATACTTGAACATACTTGAGCGTACTCTTGTAAGTAGAACAAGATTTCCTTATTAAATTTTAATAAGATTACCTCAGTATTGTTCCCTCACCTCTCCTCCTCTGTTCCTCAGTCTACAGTTACGTAAGCCTCTCATTGAAGTTTCACTATCTCGGTCCGGGCCCCGCCAGCCCCTCCAGCCCTGCCTCAACCCATCTCATTCAACTTTTATTGCTGTTAGTATTGTTGGAAACTTCGAGCTAACACGCCTAATCAAGAATTTAGCACTTACCTACTCCTTGTTAGAGGAGGAACAATTTTCGCTGAAATGATTAAAGAAACAGCGTATCGTGTTGTTAGGAACTTTAGAACTTTGCATTCGTATGAGGTTCTTTTGATATTTGATGAACCCTGAACCGCTGTTTGATCAGTTGATATGAATTTCTCGTTCATTTCTCATTTAATCCTGATGTCAGCAGCACATAAAACATAATATTTAATTTTTATTTTATCGCTTTTAATATGAGTTCTTTGGACTTTAATAGCATTGCTTAATTAAACGTTTCTCGTTTAACATCACGCCTGTAATCCCCAAGGGTTCGACAGTTGTATAACTACCAGTACACCCACATTTCACCAGTAATAAATATCGGTTTAAATGAATGGAGAGGTAATTTGACTAGCGAGGACATTGTGTAGGTTCACTCCATTAATTCATCTACGTCAAAAGTCGCGGTGGTTCGAGTACCACCACGACTTAGTACTCGTACTATGTAGGTTACAAGTTGGCAATAAGCACTTGAAACCGTAACAAAGAGTAATTTTATTTATTCCTTTGCCAAGTTTTGGCAATGAATGCACATCGCGCAGCTAGCGGGGTGCGAATGTTTCATAATTTTATTTTGAAATTGCATTTTAAAAGTTTTTTTCACTTTAGTTTGGCTTTATTGGGTTGGTCAATTCTTAGAAATGGTATATTTTGTTGAAAAACTTTGGTTTTAAGAATCAATAATCACCTGCTCTTGTATTAAGAATAGTTAGGTATATCGAGTTCTCAAACGCAACTCTATTTGATGTCGCTTTAGGGTTTGCCTGATCTTGGCAATGAAAAGACTTTTATGAGTCTTTTTGAGGATGGTTAGATCAAATTTACCTATACCTACCTTCCTGTCGGTCCTCTGAATATAATCACAAATGATAAAAATCACGTTAACGTAACAATAGTAAAGTCTGCAGCTATGTACCCACTTATCTTATCATCTAAATCTGTTTGTAGAGAATTATCCTTTCTTATCAGTATTGTATTCCGCCGCAAAATGGGAGCTGTTTAATGCATAAAGTTAATGCCTAGTAACACACTATTAGCCACTATAGCCACCTTGGTACCTAGTTATATATACTACTTGTTGTTACAAGGAAAGGAAATAACATAGGAACTTTAGATAAGGCACATTGACGTAAGCCAGTGATGCAAACATCGTTAGGAACGTGGATAATAGTGGCGTGAAATAAGAACATCACGCCTGTACTTACCGAAGGCTTTGGCAGATGTGGCGTCCCTGTTGTTGTGACTATGTTGAAAATAAAGTGGTCACTTACGATACGATTGAGGATACATTACCGTAAGACCAATAGCGTCAGTCCTTTACACTCGGAGTGGTTGGCATTGGCAGTGGAGAGCAGTGGTAACCCAGTGGTCTGGCGGTGCGGTCACTTACCATCAGGTGGGCCTACGGACGACACAACAACATAAACGGGTAAAAATTTAGTGTTACGTAATCTACCAAAAATGGCATGTTTCATACAGGAATATATAGGTCAGTAGGTAGGTGGCTAGCAACAAACGAATTAGGATTAACCCGTACAGTGGGAATTTCAAATAATTTTAAGTCGCTTATTTACGAGTTTTTTTTTCCTATAGGTACGAAACTCTTGTCATATCTTTCAGATATGAAGATATTTTCTTATTCAGAAAACACGTGATTCAAATAAAGAAGAATATCGTGGTTAGTTTCCATGGGATAAGCAAAAAATCATAAGTCCGATATGGGGAACTGATTTAGCGGTTCAGTCATGGGTACGCTAAACATCATCATCATCTACCCCAAATGTTGGGGTCGGCGTCCTGTCTTACCGGATGCAGCTTAATATATGTATTTACATGGAGCGACTGCCTATCTGACCTGCACAGCCCAGTTACTGGGTAACACGATGCTCATATCATTCATACACTAGTAGGTATTAATGATATTTATGTATATTTAACGACATATTCTTTACTCTCTATTTTATTTGCTTAATAATGCATTATTTCTTATAATTTTTGCGACCAAAAAGTGTTCCGATATTACAAAATCTTGTAGCGTCAGCGGCAACCTCTTGGTAGACTTAAGCACTTACTGGATGTGTAAAACGCAAAGTGTAACATAACATGAAATGCAACACAAATAAGTAGTCCATGCAATGCAACATGAAATGAACACATGTTGATTATTATGTTACATTTTATGTTTAGTTTCACCAATCTATACCCAACAGTATACAACTGTCAAGCTCTGCAACATTGAAATAATCTCAGCCAGAAGAAAGGTTCTAAAATACACATGTTCTCGGAACGCTTTCGGCGTGGGAACGTTTGACAAAAGCAAATACACGTGTCGGTATTGACCGCTGGTCTCCTCCTCATATATTGACACATGATAGGTCACCCCTCTCTCTGAGGCCGTTAAACTGGAGCGAAATGTGACGAAAACTTTGAAATAGGTAAGGTTTAATCGTTTCTTTTCTCACTAATATAATAAATGCGAAAGTAACTCTGTGTGTAATATTTTCACATCTTAACGGCTGAACGGATTTCAATGAGACACACAGAAAGATCATGACCTGATTTAGGACATAGGATACTTCTTATCCTGGTAGTACCTACGTTTCCATGGGATGGTTTCAATCAACCTCTACGAAGGCGAAGACGTGAGCAAAACCTAGTACAAAAAAACGGTATTTAAAATGACCTCACTTCGCAGGAACTATTACAATATAATTTACGATTTCTTTCAGTCAGGCATTCCATTTTACACACTGAATAATTAGAAAATAAATGAGACAGATTTGAATCGCACTACTGTCGGGCTTAGTTAATTAAATCTATTTACCTGTATTCTAACTAAGGAAACATAATCGATCGAACATTTTTCGGAACTAAATATGAGATTTGTATTCGATGGGCTGGCCATGTTTGTCGAAGGACCGAAAGGCGACGGAGCAGATGAGTCCTGAAGAGGAGATCGCGGAGGTATTGGCAAGCGTAGTGTGAGACGCCCCGCAGCTAGATGGACCTACGACCGTAAAAAAGTTGCTGGTACAGACTGGTTGCGGAAGCCAGAGGAGAGAGTGTTGTGGCGCAGCCTGGGAGAGGCCTATGTCCAGCAGAATACTGCGATAGGGTGAGTTGAAATACGGGATCGTCACAGTTTATTTTGTCAATAAAACGAGGTATTTTTAATATTTAAGTATTACTAAGCCGACGACGATAAGACTAACGACGACGTATTACTAAGACGCAAGATAAGTATTCATCATCATCATCATTGTATCAGCCGAAAGACGTCCGCTGCTGGACATAAGCCTCCCCCAAAAGGGGGATTTTCCATAATCCCCACGCTGTGCAGGTGGGTTGGCGACCACAGTATGGTGGTCAAATGCATAGAGAACGCT
Source organism: Polymixis lichenea (assembly GCA_949091785.1). Classification (NCBI taxonomy): domain Eukaryota; kingdom Metazoa; phylum Arthropoda; class Insecta; order Lepidoptera; family Noctuidae; genus Polymixis; species Polymixis lichenea. The sequence goes on along the minus strand of OX420939.1, from coordinate 1,336,615 downwards.
GCTGCCCATTCTCTAGTAAGTCCCTTAGTGGCCTTCTACGACACACATGGGAAGAAATGGGATGGTGCTATTCTTTTACGTCCGGCACCGCACGGATCAATGGTCAAGCTCATTCCTTCTCATGAAGAGAAGGAATGAGCTTGACCACCACGCTGGCTCAGTGCGGGTTGGTGATTTCAGACCGAAGTCCAGGGTTTCCTCACGATGTGTCCCTTCACCGTCAGTCAGTCGTGTTTAAGAGTATAGACTAACTTAGAAAGTACGTGTAAAGTTGAAAAAGTCACATTGGTACTTGCTGGGTTTGAACTCGCACCTCGGGGCGTAAGATGCTTGTAAGATAAGAAACGGGCCACCTCGACATAAGATCACAAGTATAAGTATTACATATACCTAAACGGTAGATCAGCATGTAAGACAGGCAAAGATATATACAGCGTGTAACGGAAGGGGGGTATCAACCCTGAAGGAGGTGAATGTGCTCATGAAACTCAACAACTTTCCCCAAAGAACATAGGTCGAAATATGAAAAAAAAAATTGGCCCTCCCTTACAAAACTGACTACCAGCTGATTGATTTACTATGGGAGGGCCAAATTTTTTTTTCATATTTCGACCTATGTTTTTTGGGGAAAGTTGTTGAGTTTCATGAGCACATTCACCTCCTTCAGGATTGATACCCCCCTTTCGTTACACGCTGTATAGACAATCATAGGGACTGCTGACAGAAGTGACAGATTTAAAACTATAAAAGAACTGTGGTTCTTTTTTAATTTTCAGTTTAATTGTAGTATCACATACATACACATACCTACGTAATGCTGGCCATGTACAACACGTCATTCTCATACCCAGCGTGTCTGTAACGTGAACCCGTAAGATGTTCCTCTACCAAAAATTTCTCAACGCGAAAATAAAAGTTTTCAATTCAAATATTTAGATGATTAAATGCGCCATGAATGGAATCCAAAGAGTTTATCTTGTAGTATTTTCTATAACATTGCCGTTTATTGTCTCTTTCCGAAATAAATTGCGTCAGATATTGATAAATTTATTATAGAAACAAGGGAACGTTTCCACGGCTTTTTCCGCATCTACGGCATGCCTATATTTGGAACCCTCCCCGTTATGTCTTCAATATCAATAAAATGCTAAATTGGAGCCATCACAGACCTGTGGCGGTGGGGAAACTACACCACTTCTTAAATCAATAAGTGTTTCACTTGTATCTACGAACGTTGAACTCGTTCTTTTGAACTTTCTCAGTTTGTCTTTTTATTTAAATAAAATGGAATGAACGAAGAAAATGTGATGGACAGTTTTCGTGTTTAACATTAAAAAATAACTTGACACAATACTGTATTGTGATATCTACAGTAACTGTCTCAAACGTCACAGTTTCTAATCTAAAAGTAAAAAGAAAGTGAAATCTAAAAAGTTCATCGTTCGTCATGGTTGAATAATAAAATGAAAAGTGGAGATCGCGTGCCGCCCGCCCTGTGGCCGCGCACTGTCTGCGGACCCACAGCACAGATACGAACAGAATACCCAGTTCACACGAAATAATAATATTCTTAAATCCACTGACCGACTACGCACAGCCTAAATCACTCGGTCTAGAAGCATGAAAGGTTGCCCAAGAGTTTCTTCTTTGACGAAAGTAAGCACTAAGGAAGGATTTTTAAAATTTCATGTACACGGGCTGTTATATAGGGGATGAAACTTTGTATCGAAGTTTAATCTCAGCGGGCGCATGGCTTGTAGGTACGATAAAATATGTCCGACTACAATAAAATATTGCAGAATTGTGTATTATTTGCGCCCGTAATGGATGACCTTACTTGCGCAGTGAACATTATTTTTATAACACGATAACTAGTCATGACAGAACAAGATTCAAAGTGGGCCCTGCATTGCAAGGTAAAAAGAGAAACAGCGCTTATTGGCTACTAAAGAAACCCATAAAATCACACACTGTTTCCATGAGAGGAACTTTGTAGGTTTTACGTTTATTGTGACTTTACGCGCGTGTGTGTAACGCGACAAACGTGTAAAAAGTCACTTCAAACCTAACAAACAGCATAAAATATACCTAGACTTCTGTAACAATAACCCGACTGTGCTACGCTGCCGTAGCGCGTAGTCGGCTCAAAATGCCTGAACTGTAATGTCTTTATTTATATTGTAGGCATGTTAAAAACTTGAATAAACCATTACCGACAATTTTAATGTCAGGGAAAAAAAGATAATGAATAATAATTGCCGTATAAAGTCGACTATATGTTGTGAGTTTCGTACATGCCTTAAAAATATGTCTAAAGCTGCCTCAATAATTCCGGAAGGCATAACGAACACAGAGTTCACTTTTTATTATCAAAAGTGAAACATCACATAACGCGAGTAATTCCTCAAGTTTTATACCGCGGAAAATTTTACTGATGTGTGCTCAAGGAAAATGTATTTAATACGTGCAAGTCGGTAAAATATTCAGAGGTTAGGTCGTGCTCGGGCCAACTGTACCGCGTCTACAGACATTTACAAAGTTACCAACAAACTATAATTTTCTCGTTACGCAAGTTTAGCAATTTGAGCAAGTTACTGAATAAGCGCCTTCATGACTTTATTATTACCAGTTATAGTAGTAGAATATTCGGTTATTTTTACGCTTACATCAATGTTATTCGGAGGTATTTTATGATCGACATGTTTCCTACCTAAATGTGGGTCACCAAACTTAGTAGTTAAATAAAATATCGTATCAATCAATCAAACGGAAATTCGAACAGTTATTTTGGTAGCCATTGTTATGAATTTCGTTTATAGAAAATTGTTTTCGTTTCCTTGAGTTTTATTTACTGAAACTACGGTATTTATGTATTGAATTACTTTAATTAAAGTAGATGATAATATTTTGTAAATTGAAATGTGTAGGATGATGGTGTTATCTCTGTATGGCTATAAGAGGACGGGGAGACCAAAGTAACGATGGATGGACTGTGTGAATGATGACATGGTTCAAAAGGGGGTGACTACCGTGATGACCACTAATAGAACAGAAGAAGAAAAAGACATGTTCGAATAAATTGCGATAAGGGCAGGGCAGGGTAATGACGGTGGGTTCTCTCTCCAAGACCTACGTGAACAGAGATTCTTCAGAAGTTAAAAAGCTCATTTATTTAAAATATTACGCGCTCCGAATATAGCATGGATGTATGGTTCTATATTCGGAGCGCGTAATATTTTAAATACATTAAAATTAAGTGTAAGAAATGGTTTTTTCCCTTTTATATTTAGCGACTTATCTCACATATTTATGCCAAAAGAATACAAATTTTAGATGATTGCTGTCTCTAATAAATTGCATAGTAACACAGTGTAAACCTTCAGGGATTATTTAACTCACCACATAATCCCAAAAGTGGTTTGTACCCGGTGCTTTGGCACTGTAACTACTGAACCCTCGGGAATATTATAATCTGCTAATATATTTAATGCATGTATGTTTATTTTATTCAATCCTTGGCATTGACACATTTAAGAGTAGCGAACTTGGCTTTTAATATTTCATGATATACACCGGCGCCGTACCTTAGATTTCCATGAAAAATCACTCTGAATACTATTTTCTTGGAAAATCTGACCGGTGACGTAATGGTGGTATATTTCCAGGCTAGTAGAGACAGGTGCTATTGTGGGACCTTGACTGGCTACCAGTACACGATGACAGCAATTTACATGCATATTGAATGCTCCTTCAACTTAAGGCCCTGGTAACTTTAAATATTGTCGGTATGAGCGATAATAGTTCTTATTGCAATCTGTTACGGGTTCAAATCTGTTGTAAATATCGAAGAGCAAGCGTATGCCGTAAAATGAAAATAAAACGGTATTAATTTAGATATTAACTATTTATTGATAAATAATCCACCACTGGATGCAGTTTGGCATTTGAAATTTTGTGGCATATTTTTAATTATGTTTATAACTGTTATTGAAGAGATAAACTGATTCTAAAGATAATTAAGAGGTGACTTTGATGATTTTTTTGATGCATTAAAGTATGTTTAATTATGTTTTGAGTTCCATCACTGTATGCAAGAAAGACTTGAACATATATATTTTTTTGCTTTCAAAATTATTTACGGTTAAAGAGATACACAGCTTTAAAAAACCACCTTTTTGAGCGTTCCAGAAATCTCCGCCTTAAGTAATCACTGTGTCTGTTAACCTTCTCGGATCTTCGTCGGCTTTAGGAATTTCATTTGGCTATTCATTTGTTTTTATTTGTCATAATATTGAATTTATGTTTATGGCTGCGATTGTAGTCACGTGGAGTAGGTTTTTCTTTTTATAAAAATTGGCAGAGTAGGCTAGGTTTTATACTTTGCCATCCCAAGGTAAAAGGTAGTTGTTATTCTTTTCTAGTGCTATTATTCTAAAGTAGTAAATAATAAAATGGTTTCTTGGCAGTAAGATAACGCAGTGAGAGATTGCAGGCGGCGCAGTGAGCGCAATGCGGCGCTCCTACTAAATCTAGTTTGACCTCAGTTCACGGCCATCTTGGAAATAAGTTTCAACTTTAAAAGTCATAGCCTTATCGTATTTTAACTACATTAAAAATTCGACGCAATATTTTTATTTTTAGACAGATTTGTCCATTTCTTCGGCTTTCGTTTTAAAATATTCATTAGTGGAATATTTTATTGGGTCATACACATAAGTAATAACTAATAAGTTTTGGCCCAAAAAAGTTCAATAAAAACTCCTATTGAAATGCTCTCACAAATTTTTACGATTCTTTTCTTGATATTGACTACAGTTTTGAATCAATTAATATTTTGTGTTTTAATCCCGAAACCAAATTCTACCAACCTTTATTGGAAAGCAAAGCAAAACCCAAACGTTTGGTAACGATTCAGTTGTCAGAATTGAGGTTATTGATCAGGAATTAAAAAAAGTTACGTTTATTTACCATCCGGTTACCAGGCGACGGATTCCACCCAAAAGACAGCATCGACCACACACAATTAACTGTATTATAGTATCCTAAACATATTAGGCGTATTGGTTTCGTACGTTCGTTAAATAAGCTATAAATATTCGTTTTATTAACAAACGAGTAATTTAACTTATTAATGTAGTATGAACTTTAATAAATTTGATGAATTCATCAATTTTTTAAAGCTTATCCTCATGAAATACCTACCTCTTTCCTAATTATGTTAGGGTCAGCTTCCAGTCTAGTCGGATGCAGTATTTTGCATGGAGTGAGTCTGACCTCTACAAGACAGGTACAGGGCAACCCAATACCTCTTGGTAAGACTGGTAGTTAGATTTTCGGGCTTTCGACTACCCGACATATGACAACCCGGACCAACGGCTTAACTTGCTTTCCGAGACACGGAAGGATCTCGGTATACAATGGATGGTTAACTATCCACGCTTCGGCCTGGGCCAGCGTAGCTTAACCTGATCGATCGACTCGTTCAGCTGTTATTACTTAGCAACGAGCCCCTCTATAGAAAAACAAGAAAGTTAATATATTTTTTACTGGTGATCATTTGCCACGGCGCTTACAGCAGCCTAAAACCATACATGTTACTATAGCTTAGTATTTCGGTAGGAAATTTTCAGTCATATCTCAGGTGGGTAGTAGTAAAATGGCGCGACTGTAATATACGAAGCAACGCTTAAATTATGGAGGGCTAGAGCCCGCAATTAGGTTGCCTCGCTGTTTACTTTACCTTATTTAATGTACCTTGAATATATTTCTATTCTGTCGCCATTTATGTAATCTTACGTAGGTAGAGGTACCCATATATTTGTCTTGTAAAAGTCTATCTATATTATAGTTAAAGGTGTGCCGTACTAGGTAATTTTCGTTTTAGGTATTCAGTTACTAAATAGAAATGAATTAAATAAAGAAAATAAATTTATTTGACCCTCTCTCCCTCGGCTCTTAACTCACAATATTCACACAAAAACAAAAATCAGAAAAATAAACTGGAATACGTCTCATGTCTAATTAATAGTTCGCCATTTTTAGAGAACATCGTTCTTATTTGGATTTTGTTGTTTGTCTATCTATAACTGGCCGCAAAACGCATTTACTCGGTTGTAGGTACAACATTATGGTCCCCTTTGCTATAAGTACATTTTTTTTTCCAGCCTAGCGCAAAAGCTAAGTAGAAGTTTAAAATTGTATAGTGCTGATGCAATGGAGGCCAAAACAGTAAAAAAACAGTAAAGGCGCTCGCTCACTGGCGAGTCATCGGGAGTATAATGTAATGTACCAATTAAAGATTCCACTGGCTACGGCATTGCAAATGGGCTGCGCAGGCCGTCAACTGCTAGGTAGTGTAGAGTGATAAATGAAACCAACAGGATAGAATGCGTAAATGGATGGAATGCGTAAATGGATAGAATGCGTACTTAACTGGATAGAGTGCGTTAATGGATATAATGCGTAAATGGATAGAATGCGTAACTGGATAGAATGCATAAATGGATAGAATGCGTAAATGGATAGAATGCGTAAATGGATAGAATGCGTAAATGGATAGAATGCGTTAATGCATTAAGGTACCCCGGAAAATTAAATTTTCTTCAGTTTTTTGCAATTTTCAGGTTTGCAATATGATTCGCGACCGTAACAAATATGGCTTTGCAGAATTATAACAATTAATATTATCAATACAACCCTCTTAAGTTCCTTAAATCATGTTGAATGATTGTTTCATTGAATTATATTTTGTTCACCATACAGCCTGGCACTGACCTGCAAATTACAAAAACGTAAGAAAATTTGAATTTCGCGAGGGCGCTTCCACCATAATACATACAATTTCGCGACCTAACCTGGCGCTTCCACCATAATACATACAATTTCGCGAGCTACCCGTGCGCTTCCACCATAATACATACAATTTAATAGGATGAAGTGACACGGTTGTGTCGTAGGCAAAGGGAACATTACAAGTTATTGCTCTCGGTGAAGGAAAGGCTTTAGGTTCATCATCATCATTTCAGCCGAAAGACGTCCACTGCTGGACATAGGCTTCCCCCAAGCACCGCCATTTCGACCGGTTCTATGCTTCTCGCATCCAGTGGATTCCTGCCTTTAGAGTACGTAATTTAAAATACCTGTAGGTAAATTAGCACTATCTTATCAAAAAACGGCCCCTAAAAGCTTCCCGCAGTAATCTTATCAGTTGACGTCACACATAAGGTGATCGATATGATTATGTGCGAAGTGTCCACAAAATTGAATCGTTCAGCCGTCGCGTCCGCTAAATGGAACGAGTGTTGCTCCCCGGAGGGTTCAAGGCCGACCCGTCTATTCCCCAATGTGTCTGTCCTATCCAGTCAATATGGCTTATATTATTTGTACTAGGTAATAGTTTTATCGGTGTTCGGTGTATCGTCACCGCTGTATCAGTCTGTATCGTCAAAGCCACCGTGGCTAATGGCTAAATATGTTGTTCGGTAGCCTATTGTCTACGCTATTTAGGGCTGTTGGGCCGTTTTTGTAAAAAGAGTGACCTAAACTTCTAAGTTTTAGACAAAGTTCTCTGAGAACATATCAAGTTCTTACTTTACCTCACCGGTAAGCTTGTCTGTCTTTATTTTTCCAAAGGTGGATGTTCTAACGGCCGGGTAGGCGGGTCCTGTTCATAATATTTTGGGTCTGTAATGCTAGAAATGTTTTTAATTCGCTTGCGTTTGGGAACATTGCGCGTGGGTAGTAATTAAAATTTTGAAGGGAAAATGCCAGACGTTCTCTATTTTGTAGCTGGCCATAGTTAGAGTAACTGCGTCGACTTACGTAGGAATCAAGGTCTTGAGTTCTCAGGCCCAGGCACTTCACTTGGTGTAATTGATTTCAACACCACTGCTCTGAAAACTGTGAAGGAAACCAGCATGTCCTAGAAACAAAAATTTGAAGACATGTGACCTCCGCGCACCCGCACTGGGATTGCTGGGTGGTCTCATAGAGGGGAGGCCTGTTTTCCAGTAGTGGGAAAGACTGATTATGCTAAAAACAAGACCACCACTTTTTTGATACAAAATAATGCTTATGAATAATATTCAATTCATAGTCGTAACTTGAGCTTCCCTGTTAGGTGGCGTATAAACAGCGCGTCGGAAGGAAAAGGGATCAAAATAACATGTCAGAAAGGAGAAGGTTGCCTCCCATAGGGGAATATGTAGGTTAGGTAAACTTAATAATGTATATTTGGTATAAATCTTACTCGTATGTTCCCTCATCTCAGTGGGTTCAACAATTATTAAGGGCCAGCGGTGTAAAGGAGCGTTGAGATACAATAGTGATATAGGCCAGACCTCATTTTAAATTGTAATATCATATTACAAGATCATATTAGAACAACAAACAGCTACGTTATGCAATATGACAAACAGAAAAACATAAATAACCTCAGCAATAACGTGGCCCACAGCGCTGGTCATAGATTACCATGAATAAATAAAACTTTTAAGTCGTTAGGAGGTAAACTGTAGCTCAAAATGTGTAGTTACCGCATTTGACTATGAATGATTAAGAGCAGTCTTTAATCATTTATAGTAAAATGCGGTAACTATCTACAAAGATACCGTGTAAGTAAGTAATTAGCAGTCAGCCGCTTACCTACTTAATCTATTTGATTACGAACGTACGTAGTGTATAAATGCATAGGTATGTACAAAGTAGTGTACCTACATTGTACATATGCCTTTTTACCACGTTGAAGATCTACAACTAGATAAACAGCTGACGTTTGCTAATAACGATTTTGTTTTTTTTTTACACGCTTTATATTAGCTAATTACGTAAACTGCAGACGGTGGATCGGAAAAAAAAAGCTTTATCGTAGATTCTGGATACTCGTGACGTGACTGGATAGCCGCCCGGGTGACTCGCGATCGTGGTAATCGATGGGGATGATTCTAACGCGATTCGCGAACCGGCCCGCGAGTATCCTACCGACTGCGCCAATTACGTAAACTGCAGACGGTGGATCGAAAAAAAAACCCAAAGTGATTTTAAAACTTATTTAATTAAATGGAATTATAACAATTTACTTGGTGAAACCTATTCGATGTTAGAATATGGAATGACACAAAAATACTTAAAAATAATTAATTGCTACTGTTGAATTTTGCTGCGTCGGCGGCTCGTGGCTCGGCGGATGTCATCGTTGCAGTTTCTATGCGGCTGGCGTAAACATGTAGGAATGTGCGGGGTCGGCGATATCCATTAGGGATCCGTATTTAACACCTCCATCCGCAGAACAGCAACTATTTGCTCATATTGAGAGAAAATGTTGCTGGGAGTTCATCTCGTTTTCTGGTTACATCTTCATACGTATGGATCTTAGGAGAGTGTTGCTCCTTTTGTCACCTCCTCTAAGGTTCCAGCATTTGTATCTGCGGCTTATTACCAAAATGATAAGTATGGTTGCGCATAGTACAAGGATGTAAAATGGTATGGTTGTATGGTACAGGGCCACCTGCTGGATCTTATCGATTTGAATAGGGTTTTCCATCAATACTTTGTTCTGGATGCTGTGAAGTTCTTCCAAGTTGACTGAATTGAAACCGATGATGTGAGTGGACTCAGTTGTTTGATCCATTTTATTATAAGGGATCTTTGATAACTTCAGTGGCTGTCCTTTTATCTCGTTGCTGTCGTTGATGATTGTGAATTCTGTTGTTTCTAGATAGCAGTCCATGGGTATGGTGACAAAATAGCTTCCTTGTAGGATATTAAAGTCTTTTCTGCCGCAGGCTAATTGTACTTTAGTCGGTTGGGGAAATGATAAAACGTAGTGTTGATCGTCCAGTTTTTCTAGGGCTTGTTTGGAGAGTGAAATCTTGGTGAATTGGCAGGTGTCTTCTAGACCTTGGTTGATGATGAGCTCTTGGATACAATCAGGCTTCGTCCGGATCTGATGACTTGTCTTCCTTTCACAGAGATGGATGCTGCTGTACTTCGGGCATTCAGCCTCTATGTACACGAATGATTTCTCGTTTGTTGCTATGTAGGGAGAGGAAGGAATAAGGGCAAGTTGTTTCTTATTAGGCACAATGGATAATCTGTATAAATTGTAATGCTCTTTGGAGACTATAGGGAAACTGTATACTATTACTATTCTCTTCTCAATAAAGTAGGAACCTGGTTTTATAAGATTATAATATTCTCGTAGTTCTAAATTTAAGTGATCTTGATTGTATATAGATTTTAACCTATCTATCATTGATCTTAATACTTCTATATCTATCATAGAATGGTGAGTGCTGGCCGCACGTATGAAAGCCATTATATTTTCTGGCTTATTCCACAAATCCCCCCTGAAAATCCCCCCTAGGGGGAAAAGTGGAATCAATAAATAAAAAGTGTGGAATTCCCCCCTGATAATCCCCCTTAGGGGGGAAAACTAGAATTGAAAAAATACTTATTCCACAAATCCCCCCTGAAAATGCCTCTGAGGGGGAAAACTGGAATCTAAACAAAATGTAAGTCTGGAATTCCCCCCTGATAATCCCCCTTAGGGGGGAAAACTGGAATCTGAAAAACCAACGTCCAGAAATCCCCCCTGAGGTCATTAAAATTTAAGGAGTGCTTCTGCTACCGGTGCTGGGCACCGATTTGTTCGCCGGTGCTGGTTGCTAAAACATTTACCGCGGGCGCCGGCAGATATTTTACTTAGAAAACCTAGAATGCAGGAGCGAGCGAATCGAGCTTGGGAATAATTTTTAACCATTCACACACTAATAGGAGCACCGCCAAGCAGCCCTTCGTCGACATATTCAATAAAGCTTATGTAAAATGTATACTGAATTATTTTATGTATGTAATTCAAGTTTAAATACTTTAAATAGGCAGACATGTTATTGTTCCTTATTTATTCATACCTAGCTGCGCCCCGCGGTTACACCCGCAGTCTAGCTCGATCCCGTAGGAATATCGGGATAAATAATCCTATGTCCTTATCCAGGTCATGGTCTACCGATGTGCTAAATTTCATTCAAGTCCGTTCAGTCGTTTTAGCGTGAAAGCTTAACAAAAAAACTCACTTTCGCGTTTATAACATTAGCAAGGATTCTAACGATAATATTATAACGGTGAAAGTGCGTTTGTTTGTTTATTTGATTTGATAGCTCTTTACGCTGCCGCAACAATGGCTTGATCGTTGGTTATGAAACTTGGTTTGGAGATTGAGAAAACACATAGGATACTTTTGTTTCGAAATTTTAAAGTAAATAGATACTTTAAAATTCCCTAGGGAACGCAATATAACCGAAGTCACAAGCAAAAACATTAATGACTTTAAGAAAATCACTAATTGAACATACCTTAGTATTTTAAATTACAAACAAATTATTTTAAAATAAAACCAATAGTATATTAGGTGCGTAGGTACCATTGGTATTATTTCTCACGGACCTCTTCCTGGAAACGAAACAGCAACTTTACGTAAACAAGATCATAAAACACGTGCATTCACAAAACCTCAACCTAGTGTGACTAACCACGAACTCTCGGTACAGCTCTCGGTGCATTACCTACCCCTATGATTTATTTCTACTTTGAATTGATAGTATTTTTTATTGTTATTAGCATTACTTACATAGTTTTTATTATTGTTGTACGTTTGTGACTGTTTTACTCTCTGTGCATTACCTACAAGATTTATTTCTACTTTGAATTCTTAGTATTTTTTTATGTTATTAGTACTACTTAGATCGTTTTTTTATATTTTTGTACGCATAAATAATGTATTTTTTTAAAGTATTCGTAAACTGTCTAATTACTAGTCAACCGTGTTGTCGTCTACAAGTGATTGTTTTATATTATTTTTTCTCTTTATCTTTCTACTCCATTTTTACTTTCTGCAAATTTCCGAAAAACATGATAAAATTGTTTTATATCTAAGTAAGTGATGTTTTTAAGGGAAACTTTCAAGGAGGATTTGCAAAATAACTTAGTTTTTCTAGGTGTGTACTATGTTTAAACTCTTTTAATTATTATTTTTGCAAAAATCAACCGATTTCCCTCATCCCTGTTGGTTTGTGATTGTTTTTACTCTTAATCTCATTTTATTGTAACAAAATTCTGTGAAAAAAAATACTGAATAATGCGTGTATATTATATTGTCGTTTTTTTTTGTTAATTACATTGTTTCCGATTTTTTTTGTTTTTTAAGAGCGTAGAAATCAAAACAAAATTCTGTGTAACCAAAGACTGATTAATGATTATATATTATACAGTTGCTTTTTTATTTATCGCATTGTATCTAATCACAATTTTTTTTTACTTTAAGAGCGTAGAAATCGAAAATAAAAATGAGGGGGAAAAGTGGAATGATCCAAAATGTAAAGGGGACTTTCTGGATTTCTTTTATATTAAAGTCCAGTTTTCCCCCTTGAGAGAGATTCTCTCAGGGGGGAAAAGTGGACTCACTTAAAATGAGAAGGGGACTTTCTGGACATCTTTTATATTAGGGTCCAGTTTTCCCCCCTGAGGGGGATTTTCTCAGGGGGGAAAAGTGGAATAAGCCATATTTTCTAACCTAATTATCTCTAACATTAAATCTTCTACATTATTGGTTATGATTCCTAAAATTTGGGCAAACTTTGCAAATTTGATTAAGCTGTAATCTGAATATTCTCTTTTCTCTAGAAGTAGTCCTAACGTTGCGTTAATCTTTTCCTGATTTTTTGTAATTTGGTCTAAGATGGTACCATGTTGGGACATCCATTCTTTACTTAAGCTAATATGATTGTTGAATTCTGATACTATTTTATTTTCGTTATTTTGCAGAGTTTTAATAGCCTCATCATATTTCAGGGCATCTAGATAATCTAGGTTGCCAGTAACGCTTTTTATTACCGACCCAAGGCTATCTACGAGACCTCTTTTGACTCTGACAGGTTCCAAAGATTTTACTTGTTGTAGTACCTTGCTAAGTTTGTTACTAAGATAGTCAATCTGATATTCGTAAAGCATGTAAGTCTCGTTAGTGAGTTTAGTTCTAAAAGTATTTAGTTGCGTCTGTACGGAATTAATTTTATCTTCTATGTCGGTTAATTGTATGTACTGTATGAAAGAGTGGTAATGTGTAGTTAGTCTTGTCGGTCCTAATCTGTATGGTAACAGTCCCGGTCCATCGGCTAAAGTCTCAAGTCTTACCTCTTGAGGATGAGTTGCATGGATTGTCAGTAGTAGCAGGATCCTGTAACAATTGGTTTGTTTTAGGGACACGTTTCAGCCGTGCTTTGGCTATAGGGCCACGTTTTTTTGAGGTATATATGTGTATAGGCAGATCAGCTAGTACTGTATCCTGCGTATAACGTGGTGCAGCTTTCTGGCGACTGGCAAAGGGATTTTTAATAAAAACTTGTTGCTGAGGGACATATTCTACTTCGGGCTCACGAGTTTCGTTCCTTTTATTGATTAGGGCTGTACGATTTGCAAGAGACGAGTCGTTAATGATTTTATAAACTTGCTTCATCTGTTGTCTATGATTCTGCGCATATTGCTGTAATATATGCTCAGACAGGTCTATGTCGAGTGGGTCTCTGGGGTCAAAGTGTCCAGTTAATAGATCAAACGGTCTGCACTTCGTGAAACTATGGATAGAACTATTATATGCTATGATGGCGTACGGCATAAGATTAACAATCGGTTCATCTTTATTTTGGAGTTTTAGAATTCTTATGTACTCCAGTAAGGTTGAGTGAAAACGTTCGATGTTGCCATTGTCATTTGGACTATGAGGTAGAATTTTATGGTGAATTATCTTATGAAGACGTATAAATTCGGAGAAAAGTTGGTTCGTAAACTCAGTGCCATTATCGGTGATAATAGTCATAGGTAGTCCATGATGGGAACAGAACCGTAATAGTGCTTGTATTATGCTAATAGCGGTTCCATCTCGCAGATGATACGATTGGGCATATTTCGTGAAGACATCAATGAAAGTTACGTACTTTTCATTCTGGACTGTAAAGAGGTCCATGTGAATAATTTCTAGTGGTTTGGTAGCTGGGGGCACTATGTTAAATTGAGGTCTTATTGGATTTCTATCGTATTTAACTTGCCCACAGGTGGTACACTCATTGATGAACTTGGTGATTTGTTCTTTCACCTTTGGCCAGTAATATTTTCGTGAGAGGGCTAGATGACATTCATTTATACCGCGGTGGTTTGTCTTACCGTCATGGTAGTGTCTGATAATGTCTTGTTGTCGGAGGTATTCTTTAACATTCTCAAGTTCTATCTTAGATAGAACTAGGTTAAGTGAGGAACTTCTAAATTTGTCCTGTAAAATGGGTATTACTGAGTACATGGCTAAAGGTGGATTAATCAAGATAGCTGTTTTGACTTTTGGATTCACATATTCTTTGATAGCATTAATAATGTCGCTCTCTAGGTTGGATTCTGAAATTTGGACTGCGATTCGGGTATGATTTTCAAATGGTTTAGTTACTGTCGGTCGGCGTTTCATGTCACCTACTATGGTGAAGTAAATCTGTCGATGGAATTTATTGAGAGGTTCATCTGTAATGGGGATTTCCAGTATCGGGTTTTCATTACTGGTATGCACGGTGTCAGTCGAGGAGTTTGTTGGTGGAGGTGGTGCCTCCGATGAGTTGTTGATCATAGATCTGAGATCATTAGTACTTTCGATCAATAAGTCGGTATCAGTCAAGGAGTTTACTGGAGGAGGTGGTGTCTCCGATGGGTTGTTAATCATTGATCTGAGATTCTTAATATTCTCGATCAATGAGTTGATCTCATCTACTTCTTCGTTATGGATTTCTACACGGGAGAGAGCATCAGCATTAGTGTTCGATTTTCCTTTTTTGTATACTACAGTAAAGTCATATTCGCTTAGTCTGAGTCGCCATCTGGTCAGTCGTGAGTTGGGTTCTTTCAAGTTCACCATCCATTGCAAGGGTTTATGGTCGGTCAGTACTTTAAATTTTCTACCGAAGAGATAAGGTCTAAAGTATTTCGTGGCCCAGACTATGGCAAGCAACTCCTTCTCAATTGTGCTATAATTTAGCTCGCTTTCGTTAAGAGTGCGAGAAGCGTAACATACAGGTTTGTCGGAACCTATAGGTCCTTGGGATAACACTGCTCCAATAGCGACATTTGAGGCGTCTGTTGTGAGATTAAATTCCTTTTTGAAGTCTGGGTATTGTAGAATAGGGTCATTGGTTAGTAAAGTCTTACAGGTTTCAAAGGTATTGACATATTTGGGGCTGAGAGTAATTTTACTACCTTTCTTTAGGCATAAGGTAAAAGGTTTGGTGATGCGAGCAAAATCGGGGATAAATTTTCGGTAGTAACCTAAAAGTCCTAAAAATTGTTTGATCTCCTTGGGGGTCTTTGGGATTGGATACTTTTGTATTGCAGAGATCTTGTCAGGGTTGGGCTTGATGCTATCTCTACTAATGATATGTCCCAGATAAGCAGTTTCGAGTTTCAGGAATTCGGACTTATCCATCTGGATTTTGAAGTTGGACTCTCTAAGTCTTTGGAAGACCTTTTCCAAATTGTCCATATGCTCTTGAAGAGAGGTGCTGTATACTATAATATCGTCAAGGTACACGAGGCAGATGTTATTTTGAAGGCCTCTTAGAACATTGTCCATTACTCGTTGAAAGGTGGACGGTGAATTTTTAAGTCCCATGGGCATACGAAGGAATTCAAAATGCCCGTGTTCCACATTAAAAGCTGTTTTTGGTACATCCTGGGGATCCATCTCTACCTGATAAAATCCACTTGCTAAATCTAGGGTCGTAAAGTATTGGCACTTGCCTAACTTTTCGAGCACGTCACTGATATTTGGTATGGGGTATTTGTCGTCTATTGTTTTCTCGTTTAATTTACGAAAATCTACTACAAGACGCCATTTCTGTTTTCCAGAGGAGTCCATTTTTTTTGGCACAACCCAAATGGGCGAGCTCCATGCGGAATCGGAAGGTCTTATTATACCTTACTCCAGCATTTTGGAAATTTGATCCCTAACTTCTTCCCGATGAACGAAAGGGTACCGATAGCTTTTAGTATATGCGGGAATTTCATCCGTTGTTCTTATACGATGTTTAATTTTGTTGGTGAATGTCAATGGTTCTCCATCAATGTAAAATACATCTGCGTAGCGAGAGCAAAGGGTTAAGAGATTAGCTTTTTCCTCTGCATTAAGGTGGTCCGTACGTAAACGCGATAATACGTCGTCAACGCGATTCGATTGTTTCATTTGCGTGCACTTGGCATTAAACAGTTCTGCATGAGTTGATTGGTCTAACGAAAATATAACGTCGTTAGGTGTTGGATTTTCTAACTCCACATATCCACGACTATTGGTAACAGTAGTAAGGCACTCGTGGATAATACAATTACAAAAAACTTGTTCGCTTACTAAAACATCGCCATCCGGGGCATTTATGGGTATTTTAACTAATTTAGAACTTTTAGCAGGGATAATATCCTCATACAGGTTAACATTGCGTGAATCGTATACTTTAATTTGATTCGTAGCAGTACGCGTTACTAATTGGAAATCTTTTAAATCTATTTTAGCTTCCCATTTGGATAGTAAGTCTAATCCTATTAGACCATCAAAGTAATCGTGAAAACGGTAAACGAATAATTTTATACTATCGGCCTCATTGAATTCGTTAAAACACGGTAGCGTTATGGAATAATCATTTCTGCTAACTCCGTGTACGTTCGTAACTTCGAAAGGGTCATAGTTGAGAGGATAATCATAGAAAAACTTTTGTACAGCTTCGGGGCTTATAAATGACTGGTTAGCGCCAGTGTCAATCAAAAATTTTAAAGGAGGGCAAGAAATTTCTATGTAGGGTAACTGTCTTTGGGTCTGTAAATTAAGGTCTATTTTTGCTCTTTGGATTTCTGGTCCGACTGAAAATTTTGGTTCTGATTCTGGTTTGTACCGCTAGGGCCTAAGTGTGGTTCTGCCTCACCTGTCACCTGATTATCGGTATTATACGTTGTAGTCGTATTGGAATCAGTCATGCTGGTGTTGTAGTCAAAGTCACAAACAACGTAACAGTCATTACCGTCCGTGTAGTAGTCATATACTGGCTCATAGTAATAGTCAGCAGAATAATAAGAACTATCAGGCAAAGCAAGCTCGCTGAGGTTTAACTCACGCGTTTTAAAATAATTATTAGGTGGTGGATTTCCATTTCGTTGCCAGTCATGCCCTGGCCTCATTGGTAATGGTTTCGGAACAAAATGTTGAACACCACTCATAGGTTTCGGACCCGAATTTTGTGGTGGATTATGTTGCAACCTGAAAACGTTACTTTGAGGATTGTAGTTTGGCAATGGTGCACGGAACATTTGTTGGGTTCGGGTAGGCATGCGATTTTGATGCTGGTTAGGCATACTAAATTTAAAGGCCTGAGGCTGGGGTTGGTAGCCTCTTTGTCCTACTGGTGCGGGCCAGTTAGGTACCGGTTGTCGCGGAAAGTTAAAAGGCACACCAGGCACCATGGGAGGTTTATACAAAATTTTGGGTGCACTCTGGGCAGTTTGAGCTTTCGGGGCATCATTACGCTGCTGCAGGTATAAAATATTTAGTTCTTCCTGCACGAACTCCAGAGCTTTTTCTATGGTTTCTGGACGCATACAACGTATACGTGAGCCTAAAGGTTCCTTTAGTCCACGTACGAAAGCCTGCATTGTCACTTTCTTATAGAGTGTCCGTTTCGCTTCAATAGTCGTCTGTAAGGTCTCGTGTAATGTCACGTAAGTCATAATTGTGCTAAACAAGGTTTGACATTGATCATAAAATTCCTGAGGGGTCTTATTACCTTGCGTAGCCAACGAGAGGTCATTGTACAAAGCCGTTTCGTCCCGCTGATCTGAAAAGTTATTAATTAGAGCTGATCTAATACCTGCCCAAGTTTCAGGGACGCCATTTGAGTTGATGGTGGATGCGGCAGGGCCTGTTATCTTGTTTAAGATGCTGTTTAAAAGACACAGATTTCCTAGCTCATTGCCAGGCTCAGAGCTTGCATACTGAGTTACTATCCGGTCACAGATGTTAATAAACCTCGTCAGTACATTAGGGTTTCCTTCAAAATCGGGTACAAGGCGTAAGGCCTTGAAAATTACGTCGGGATCGTGAGGCATTTCAGGTTCAAATAAACTATTTAAATTAAAATCTATTTCACTATCTAAATATCTGCTAATGTCTAATATATGTCGACGCGCCTGTCGCGATGCAGGTTCCTGACGATTAAAACTTTCGTGATGGAAAATCTTGGACATAAAAGAAACTAGGAATAGAGAGGAAGCAACACGAGAATGATTCTAGTGTACTCACATATATTTCATCTCTGGTCCTTCTTCGTGAATCGATGTCTGGATTCTCCACGCGGCTCCGCAGCTTTATCGTAGATTCTGGATACTCGTGACGTGACTGGATAGCCGCCCGGGTGACTCGCGATCGTGGTAATCGATGGGGATGATTCTAACGCGATTCGCGAACCGGCCCGCGAGTATCCTACCGACTGCGCCAATTACGTAAACTGCAGACGGTGGATCGAAAAAAAAACCCAAAGTGATTTTAAAACTTATTTAATTAAATGGAATTATAACAATTTACTTGGTGAAACCTATTCGATGTTAGAATATGGAATGACACAAAAATACTTAAAAATAATTAATTGCTATTGTTGAATTTTGCTGCGTCGGCGGCTCGTGGCTCGGCGGATGTCATCGTTGCAGTTTCTATGCGGCTGGCGTAAACATGTAGGAATGTGCGGGGTCGGTGATATCCATTAGGGATCCGTATTTAACAAGCTTCACTTGTATGTTTGTTTGTATGTTTGTATGTAACCGACTCCTTTGGACGCTGTTTTGCCCCACTTGAAACGGTCAGATTTCATTGAAACTTTGTAGACTTATCGAGGAACAATGACAATTCAAAAAAAAAAAAAAAAACAGAAAAAAAAAAAAAAAAACTTAAAAATCACGCTTTTCAAGCAAGCAGAACTAAAAAATTGTAAATAAATAGTAGTTTAAAAAACTAAAAAACACGCTTTAAAAACCAAACTAAAAAATGAGAAAATAATTTAATTCTATTAAAAAGCGTGGGGTGCTTGATATTAATTGATTATAAAAATACCTCAAAAAGCACCCCACACTTTTTAATAGAATTAAATTATTTTCTAATTTTTTAGTTTGGTTTTTAAAGCGTGTTTTTTAGTTTTTAACTATTATTTATATTAGAGAAGGTTTTAAAAGTCGTTGTTATAAGCACAACATAACCATATATTACACTTAAGCTTGACAGGCGATATACATAATTATGATTCCGTAGCGTTGGCCACGTTTTTTGGACTAATAAAACAACCGTGGACAATGTCAGTATTACATAATGTTCATGTTTAAATTTTACTTCTGTAAGACAAATCAATTCGAGGGCAATGTTTCAGGGCTTATTCTTTGAAAAACGCACTGTGATGCAATAGACTTCCCAGCTTTAATGTTAATCGAAATTTCCTTGAAGTTATAAAACTAAATGAGTTTGCAAATATGAAGGGGAGTCTGCGTAATGACTGTAATTGTATCCAAGTGATTTATTACACTTGTAAAATTTACTTTTACGAACGTAGCAATGAGTTTGGCCAATTTGCTCAGCGGTGAGGGTTGGAATGTATTCACAGAGGGTTGCCGTACCGAAACCGACAGGTTGTCGCCACCCCTCGGTATCACCGCGATACTTACCTTATGGACCGAGCGTATCAAATGTTTGCTCAATACGCACACCGCTACATTTTTATTCGACTGCCAATAAAACCACGCAATAGTGATCATGGTTTAATATCTTTTTGGGCTCCGCAAATGTACTCAAAAGGATGAGAAATGTTCATATTTAACATTCTGAAAACGAAACTCGAAAACCGTGAATTGAAACTCTGAAGCGATGATCTCGAAATAAATGGTATCGCTCACAGTAACATTGAGCTCGATATCGATCTGTGAACGTTACTATATTTGCTGTTACAGTTCTGTGTTATAGCTGACGGCCACGCGATATTTCAGATAGTTTGCTTTAGCCTTTTTAATTTGGACTAAAAAGAACATTTTGTTGACGTAATTTCGTGCTTGTTAACACTTGGTCTATTAATATTATCCAGATATTATTCTTATTACTTTGTGAAATCATCAGACATACATACGTTCTATATGATTTCTTTAACAAGGGTCTTCAAGCTAGGGTGTAGTGTGAATGAGGCGTCCAGTGTCTCAGTGTGTGGATTTCAAGGTGCAGGAAGCGGCAGTGTGTACATGTGTCGTATAATAGCGGCTTGTACACACGTGCGGTGTGCTTATCTCTCGTGCTGTGTACTCAGGATTAGACGCACGCCGAGCCGCGCCCGCGCTGTCCACTGTCAAGTTCAAAATGTCAAAGACACGCCGAATTTATCGAAGGTTACCACGCCGGAATAGATTGGGTTTTCGGTTGTTCACTGCAGAGTTTGCTGCGGCCATAAATATAGACTATCTATATCTGCAATTGCGGCACTTCTTATTCCCAGCATTAGCAGCATTTGCACTAGCAAGAGACGTAGGGTTCAGGAGTTTTCTTTTGTAACTTTGACGCTCAAAAAGTAAGTAAGTACTCCTTGCTCTCAGCCTTATTTGAATAAAAGACTTCTGAATTTCGTTTGTCCACGTCAGTTTTGTGAAATTACGTTTGGAAATTGAAGTTTCTGATGAAATGCAGCGATTTCTATGACTAAATGACTAAGGTTAGATGTTTATGCTTCGTATTAATAATATTGCTAATCATAACACAGGAGCAGCTGCAACAGTATAAGAATGATGATGAACAAATGACGTCATGAGTTACATGCACGGTCCACAAGAACGTGAAATAAGTTGGTGTGCTTATATAGAGATTGAGGCAGCTAACTTTGGCAGTTAAAAACTATTAACTATATTTTTGCGTGTGATGAGTATGTTTTAGGCTTGTTTTAAGTTTAGAAAAATATTATACATTACCATATCACTACATAGTATAAAACAAAGTCGCTTTCTCTGTCCCTATATCCCTATATATGCTTAAACGGATTTTGATGCGGGTTTTTTTAATAGATAGAGTGATTCAAGAGGAAGGTTTATATGTATAAAACACCGACCTCCACGCGAGCGAAGCCGCTGGAAAAAGCTAGTTATTTATAAACGTTGCTTAAAGTTAAATAATGATTAGCGTCTGTTTAACCATACATTTTTTATGTTTAAACTTTAATCATCGTTTATGAATATACCCCCAGGCGTGAGCACTCATTATTAACTGAGTATTGGAATGTTGTTTTATTTTTGCCAATACATACCTATATCTAGCTAAATTTTTTGTTAACCTTACAGTAACTATAGCGACAGTATTATTAGAGATTAATTCATACTTTCATTATCGTGTGTATACTAGAGTGTGTTTATACTGCGAGCAGGCTTTACACTCGATAATCCTCATGCTTATGTACTATGCTGAAACAGTGGCTTGCGAATTATGTGTGTCTAGCTCGCTGACCAATTAGCAACAAGAAATAATTAATGTTGGCTGGTGTTAACTGGAATACGGTAAAATAGAGTATTACCATTGACTTTTTGTACATACTGCTCATAGTTAATTTAAAACATAATGTATTTCTAATCCATTCTGCACTCCTCCATATAAACTGTGTCAAATGGCATACTCCTATGTCCACGTAATTTTTGTAACAAGGAGTACAAAGTGTATGCTTCACTTACTAATATACAACGTGTAACGGAAAGGGTATATACATACCAAGCGCACGGCGGCTTCTTTGGATGATATCAAACGTTGTAAATGTTCGGAAGTTATGAGAATTTTTAATACATTGATACCGGAAACCGAACTTTTCAAATTAAAATAAAAACATCACTCGGAAGAGATTTATCGTGATATTGGCAAGTAACGTGGAAAGTTATTGACCTACGTGGTGCGGTGACACGTTTGTTATGATTTGAATTTAAGAAACATGACACTGAAAATTTGGTATCAATTCTTAGAGTATTTTATTTTGAGCTGAAACTATGTATAGTCATTCTATACCAGCTGTTATTTTTAGTGCTTAAGGATAGCAATAGGGTTTCCGTTACACCCTGTATAGATAGAATAGCTATGTAGGAACATTTCTGTCTATCCCTTCAGTAAATACAGCCGTGATGTCAAGCTAAAAAAAGTCAAAAAGTCGTCATATGTGTAGTATAATATCGATTTAGCAGTTTATAGAATTGATTCGATTATGCATACGTTTTTATTTGATCGTTGCTACGTACCTTGGTATTTCACAAACACAGATTCTTGGAAATGTTACGATCATTCTTAGAGCCCTGCAGTAGCTACCATACATCACTGTCCATGGTTGCATGTTTACAAATGATATCAATAGCTTAGACTTAGGTATCGACTCCGTAGTCTAACACTGAGCGTAACACATTGGCCCTGTCACCCACCGGATGTTGTTTGTGATCACTTGAGTACATACTGTACATATCCGCAAAGGGTATGTGAAGGACACTCCGTATCAGAATTTCAAATAGGGCGTTAGAATTGCGGGCAAGAAACATTGTGGTGAATTATGAATGGACTTGAACAAACTAGATTATTATACGGTACGGCGGCGTCGCGATTTGATTATATTATAGTCAAGAAATACCTACCTCTTCACTGGACAGACTGGCTGTTTCATAAACAGGTAGATTTATTTGAATTTAATTCACGATAATAATGTAAAGTACACAATACATACGGAGGATTTTCTGAGAAATGTAGATCATTGAACTTGGTTGAAATTCGGAGATTATACGGCAAGTGACATCATGTACCATTATAGCTGGCACTATTAGCTAGACATAATCCTGAATCTGTGTGTAAGTGAATCTTCGTTTACTCGGGGTGTATTAGAAAAAGGGTAAAAACGTTTCATGTCGGTACATTTCGTATCGGTGGTGTCGTGATCATGAGATGTGTTTAGAGTAAACATCATGTAAACAGTTTTTCGCGGATATATTTCTTTTGATAGCTACAATGGTCTAGCTTCGCTCAAGTTCCAACTAGTGTGTTATGCAAAACTTTGTATCACAAAAATGCTCTACGAAAAAAGGTTCCATTTTTTATATTTTCGCCTCTACCTTATGACTAGTTTTAAATCTTTACAAACTCTTTTCGATAATTTCTGGGTCAAGTAAATGTCAAAATGTTAAGTACCTATATCAAAATATTCTAAAGATAGTCCTTAGTTGCACCTATAGAGTGTTGTGGCGGGTAGGACACGACGGTGGCGCATGGCTGGCGGCGCGGGCGCAGCGGGCGCGGGCAGTAGCGCGTGTCGGCCACCTGTCCGCGCACCGGTTCGATTCCCGGCCACCCCTCGACCACGGCTGCCTTATTAACTGAATTTATATTCCAAAATCCTGCGTGTTTTTGTACTAAATTAGCTCGAGATTTGGATCGATTGATGTGGGACACCGAACGTAAGAAACAGAATCAAAACAATTTATTTGCATTTGTGGATCAGAAACAACAGTAGCTGGTTCGACAAACTTAATATATAGTTTATATTATAATTCTTATAGTTTCTTGTCCCACCATCTTTGTTTGTAGATATTTCTTAAAATAAATAATCCCAGTCACTAGCATTTATGTGCTAGTAAACGTAAGTAGTAATATTTAAATAGAACGCTCTATCGTATGATTTCGTAGAATTTTGACCAGACATCGTTTTATCATGTCAGCAAGAATTCGTGTGTTAGGTAATATTTGAAACAAGTAATGCTCAGGTGTTGAATATATTTCTGCAAACGTGAGAAATACCATCGTATGATGTGGTGTCACCACACATCATACGATATTTTGTGCTGATGAAGATATCACGCGAGATTGATGGTATCTTTCGTAATGAGTGATTGTAATGACACTTCAAATTTTTTTGTTTGTGTATTAGGCAATCTCGCGTTCATATTTTCGAAGATAGACGATGATTCCTGAAGCGCGAAAATGAGAAAAATTTACAGAAATACGTTTCAATAATTGCTAATACAAACAAGATTACTTATCAGACGGATATACACAACCTAGAGTAGATAGGATTATCTAAAAGACCATCAGAAATTTGCTTTGCTTGCTCTGAAATACCATTTTATATACCTCGACCTAGTTCTTCAACTTACACAACTAGGGTTGCTTGATCGGGACTATCGCTGTCAATGTGTTGATAGATCGACTAGATTACCATGACCACGACCACTTACGTTATTAGATACCTAAAGGTAGGAAATTTTTTTTTTTTTTTTTGTATTCCAACATAATGTAATTCTGGTTTGATGTTGTTAACTTCAGTTTAAAAACACTTGCTCCGCCTGCTTCTACGCAATTCTTTTGTGAAACTGAAGTATGTATGGGCTTGTACCACTGCCCTTAATACAAGATATTTAATAACTTAGTAAGGATTCTGGTTGCAATATCTACCTGTTTTGTTAACTAGCATTAAGTCAAGTGTACCAATAGATGTTGCTGTTCAATGTTAACATTGTTATTTTAATTAATAAATTAAAATTCGCCAAATATAGTGTTCGATAAGGAACTTCGTTCCAATATTCCAGTGTTCTGTTATTCTGAACTGACTATAACCAAGCCACATTACAAAATAGACAATACATCGTGTAGACTTAGTAAGATCAATAAATACAAACTAAATGTCAAGGCTGTTTCGGGCTTATAAAAGAGTTATGTAGTTTATTTAGGTCTAGCGTGAGTGACTATAATGCTTAGCTTAGCTCTACACACAAAATTAACTTTAAAGTCAGGTTTACATGAGAAAATGTAATACTCCCGATTTAATCAAAAATAATCTGATCAAAATTCCAAAAGTTACAGATTTCTTTTTAATCGTTGATTAAGTTTCATTTGTGAAAAATCTTCATGGTGTTAAAATACTTATCACTTTTGTGTACTTAGGACTTTAGGAAACACCTAAATTAAGAGAGCTCGCTGTTAGGATGGGGCTTTAGTTTTCGCTATTTTGTAATAAGTTATCTTTTCTGATTGATATCCTTACCAGATGATTCCCAATGATTCTCCATAAGTGTAGTATTGTTTGTCCTTATTGCGTGTGATTCTTAATTCATGCTGACAAATGCAGGACATTGTAATTAAGTAATAATTCCGTCCTTTACATTATGACAGTTACTATTGGTTTAGAATTTTGTTCATTAAGAGTCCTTTTCAAGAAACCAAATGTGTGTGGTTCTCCTCAAACGATCATTTCAGATAGCTGACTATATGGTCTTTAAATCGAAACAAAAAAAAAACTTAAGATTTAATGGATGGACTTTTTTGGATTTTAAAAGATTCTGTGACCTCAGTTTATGATGGTGTTTCTTCTCAGAGTTTATAATAATCAGATAGGAAAACCAACCTCATCTAGTTTTCAAAATATTATTGACGTGTACGTACAAGTGTTTATACAAACCTATTTACAGATATACGAAATAAAATAAGTGTAATAGTTGTTAAAAAGAAGAAGTAAAAAAAATAAAACGTGTTCACGAAGTGGTAATTTTGTCATGTAAGCCGAGCTTTAGGTGTAAGGTAACGGGCGCACGCGCCGCGCCGCTTGACATATGTCGCGGTCTAGCCCTCGTACATTGTACAATACAGTCCACTGAGCCTTCGTTTTTGTAGCGGTTACCGTAATTTGCCCTTATTTGGGTTATATGGGTATATGAGTCAGCTAAACTTACGATAATTTAAAGTTTAAGCCGTTGTCAAAATATTTGTATAGTATAGTCATTCCATTCGTCTTATTTCTGTCGACTTTCTTCTAATCTCTTGTATCTCAGATATCATTTTGAGCGTTAAGATTGCGCGAATTTTTGTAAAAATTAATTTACTCTTATCCGTATCATCTTTTCTTATAATTGCTTCAATAAAGCAAGTAGGTACTCAAACTATTGATGAATTCTTAAAATAATAGCGATTGCGATTAAGGTGCAGTCTAACTACCAAGTTGCACCCGGCGCGCGGCGCGGCGGTGGAGTCGTGGGCACGGGCCAACGCTAATAATTATTTAAAAGACGCGTGCCCGCCACAAGTGTTCCAAGAACCGTCTTCAGGGGTGTACGTGTATCACCCCTTCGTGTTTTGAGGTTTAACATAATTACAAACATTATCCTGTCAGTATCGCCACCGGCCATATGGTCGTTTGCCAACAAGTCGGCTGGTTGGCAGCGCGTGCCGTCTCCAGTTACAGGGGACTTCATTGATTAATCACCTTCCGATCGAACGCTTATTAGTTAATAAATATTATGCGTGGGATTGGATTTCAGTAATGTTAAGTAGTGTTTATAATATGGTACAGTTGGAATCGCTACGCGTTTGCGATAGTACCTACGGTTGTGTGTGTGTCAGACACAGAAATTCCATTTAGCGTACCGACAGCCGAATCCCATAAGTACATTCGATTTCGATCGAGAGTGTTTCATTGTATATCTGCGAGGTACCTCATTGCATAACTCACAGGACTGAATCTCTTTAATTTTGACAGTTCAGCAACATTCCTTGCGTTACTTACGTTGTTGAGTAGATAATTTTTTCGTACATATGAAGCAATGGATTAGCAATATTCATTAAAACTATTCTGATTGTGAGTTATCTACGCAATTAGGGTGCTGTATCTATGAAATATTTGTCACCGTGTCAAATCAAATCAAAACAAATCAAAATTTTGTATTTCACATAGACCTGCAAGGGCACTTATCAGTCAGAAGCTAGGTGCACGGTTCCAATTTGTCGCTTCCTATGGAGAAGAGCCGGCAAGAAACTCCACGGTTACTCTTTTAAAAATAATAAGGTATGGGAGGATAGTGCAGGCCTGTCTATAAGTACCAGGTACTTAGAGGAATTACAATAAAGAATAGAAAATCGTCTACATTCTACAGTCTGCAAGGATTACAACGTTCTCTCATTCACAATATGTAAAAGTATTTACGTAAATAAAATGAACCTATTTAAACCAAGTGACATGATTTCAATGGCAATCACTCATAAATAGTCGATATTAGAATTGATGTATAATGTCAAATAATGACGAGAATATGTCAGACATTGTAAAAAATAAAAAAGAATAAAAATAAACATTGGAATTTGGGAGCAGTTAATAGACTTTCACATAGTTATGCTGTTAATGAGGTACCAGGGAAGCCACATGTGCAGAAGGAATTAATGCCAAACTTCCCTGTGTTCAAAGTAGTCCCTGTCTTTTATTTTATAATATATAATATGCTTTTTTGATAACGTGTCCTCGCTTGATGTGAGTTTAAAGCAACTTGATATAGAAGCAGATACTGTTTATCAGAAATGACTTGGTAGTTTTAGTTAATCTTAATTTTGGAATCACTATTTCATCTTTACTACGTGTATTTAGATTATGGAAATCGCATCTTTTTTTTTTAAAGACCGATGTTTTTGCGAACATACAAGATATTTTGTAAGATATAAAGAGAAGGGAAAGTTAGTATATAAATTTCGTTGAATTTGTTTCTAAGAGAGTCGCGAAGCCCTATTTTATAGATTGCGCGGGTTGCCCTCTTTTGTAAAATGAAAATTGAATCTACGTGAGCTGGCGATCCCCACAGCAGAACGCTAAAAGAAATGTGTCATGTGTGATTTTGAACACCATTGGTTTATAATCTACCTCGCGTGCTTGTACTTTGTCCACGTGTGTTTCTCATATCTCCGGGTCCCACTTAACCAGGTTACACTGTATTTAGGTAGGAATACTGTTTGCTATACCTGAAGTCAGTTCAGGTAATACAGGAATTTCAAAAAGTTTCGCCCCTTTACTACGGCTGGACCAAGGTGAGTGTACGCAGGCTAAGGAAGCACTTCCTACTATCGATGTCCGCTTCACGAAACCGGTTCTCCGTCTAACCAAACAACAACTACGTATAGTTACAGCAGCAACTGGCCACGGGTCATTTAATAAACACCTTTTTATCATAGGAGTAAAAGACAGTCCGCTGTGCAGGGCTTGCATGGAGCACGAAGAGACAGCGGCTCATGTGTTGCTGAACTACCCGGTGGTCGCCAATTACAGGGCAAAGTACTTCGGTTACCCAGGCAACCCTATGTGAGATTGTCAGCAACACCAAGGCATTGC
The DNA here is from genome assembly GCA_949091785.1 of Polymixis lichenea. Classification (NCBI taxonomy): domain Eukaryota; kingdom Metazoa; phylum Arthropoda; class Insecta; order Lepidoptera; family Noctuidae; genus Polymixis; species Polymixis lichenea. The sequence goes on along the minus strand of OX420939.1, from coordinate 1,308,377 downwards.
TGGCCTTCCTCGAGGAGCTGGAATCGAATGATCAATTCTCCCACCTATACGGAAAATACGCGCTCTGACGTGGAGTTGCAGACACCAGCCCGTCTTACCTATTACTTAAGTTTTGCACCAGAAGGGATGAATTGTAAACGCATAACAACGCACCTTCTTCTACGTCACGCAATGACCTTACAATTCCGTTAAAATCCTAACCATTAGCCTACGTGACTCCCTTCCATTCAATTAGGGCACCATTATTCCTAATCTAATCCACAGAATCGAGATAATGGCCGAAAATATAGCTTTTTAAATTAATTAGGAGTTGCACTGCGGTCTTAAACGTTAGTTCGTGGTCCAACACGATAACATGGCGGTCGATTAATAAAAATAATTGATATTGTCTGCATACCAGACGGTTTCGACGTAAGAGCTTTTCATAACAGTTTCGTTGATTAATATGCTTGGCTTCGTTAATGTGACGCATTTTTAATTTAACGTTGGAAATTTAAATGTGTGGCTAATTATATTATATGGGGGTTAAAAGTGAGTTAATTTATAGGCTTGGGCACTGATACGCCCATCATAGGTTAACACTTTACCTAAACAGTAGCTAAGTACTAAAATGTTACCGGTTTTCACGTTGGACGAGTTCTACAAAAGGTTTGTAATTGAGGGTGAATTTCACCAATGAAATTGAACGCGATCAACACAACTAAACTGCGTTTAAGAGCTGTCAGTGTCAATATTCAACCACAATGATGACTCTGACAGCTGTAGATCGCGGTTTAGATGTGTTGAAAGCGTTCAGTTTCATTGGTGAAATCAGCCCTAAGTATTTGAAATCATAAAATGTATTATGATGATTTATCATGTGCAAATTGTGTAAGTATATATTTTGATGGAGATTCTAGATAGATAAATACAAATACGTAATTAGTTAGATTGATAGTTTAATAAATAAGCCCTTTATTCTGAAACACTAACATTACCACTTAAACTCAAAATGAAAACACTGTAAAAATGTATATAAAAACTATAAAATGTCTCTTAAATAGGCGTGCCTGTTAGCAAAAACCTTCTTCACTTATTGATGATTATTTAGCGGAAAAGGCATAGTCGACCCTTTATTCCGCATTTCAAACATGTTTGTCTATCGAAAGTTTCTCTCAGCAATAGTTCATCTTTAAATATTTACCAATGAAAGGTTTAAATTCCTATGGAAAGGTCTCATGACGTAGCCTGTGACAAAGATAGAGTACATGAGCTCAGTACTCGTAAGCAACAAAACAGCCCATAATTAAAGTGTATTAAAACGTTATCGCCCGGTCTTACAACTACTAATGCCAATCGCAATTTCCGACCCATAAAACGCATTTGATGCACGAAACTGCATTTCTCGTAAACCGAATTTTCGTTCTACCAAACACATTCCTTACTTCTGTACGGCTAAGGGCGATAGTTCTGTAGCAGTGTGGAATGTAATGTAGCATTATCTGGTCGTTACTGTATCTAGTAGCGATGTCTACTATAAACTAGTGTGGGAGTAGAAGTGTTTACGATCGCCTGGAAAATACGTTTTATGGCTTTCAGCGAGCAGTTCGGAGACGATACTAGTTCGGAGTACAGCCGTATATGTTAGCAGTTGAGTATGGCATACGTTATTAAACAATATAACGTTGTATATTTGTTTTAGTTTAAAAAAAATAAACAGCTGGTTCGTAGAAAGTTCTAATAAAAAGGTCAAAATGTATGGCGGAGCTAATTTATTTCAATAACCGACGAAAAATTTCAACAGATCCAGAATCAATTACTGAATCCATGGTTTCAGATTGTGCATCGATGTCCTTGCCTCTCTGCATATTGAGGATCTGGCAATAGATCTCCTCAATAACTAACATGTTCTTTTATTGTACAGAAAATCTTCTAGTTTAAGTCATGTCAAACAGATCCAATAAAAATAATGACACTGAAATAGGCTTAATATGAATCTAACAACAATACTTTAATAAAAAAACTTTCTGTAAATGTACTTACCTACTGGTAAATATGTTCTGTGGTCGATAAATACACCTCAGGAGATACAAGCACCTGACAGACTTGTTCTAGAAATCTAGACCAACAGAGCGCCCAGCTACAATCAGAAACCAAGTCTATTATTTGCATTGATAAAAGATAAAAGCTTCGTTTATTCCGATAGCTAAACAACAGTTATGGGTCGCTGCAAACATGGAGAGTCCACAGCGACAGTTTACGAGGCAATCTGGAGCAGCCATAGCAGCTCTTTTTATGTGGACCGTATCTGTGCCGGAGGGGCAGACGGGCCGGCGACACGGCGGCGCGCCGGCGCCCGCTCCCGGCTCGGTGATGCGGCTGCCGGCGCGTTGTGACGGACTTGTGTTGTCTGTAGATGTAGATCAAGTCTTCGTCATAGCATTGTTACAAAGTTCTAGGAATTTGTGTGGAAGTCTGTATATAATACAGCTTGGTTTTAGTCAAGATCTTAACTAAATTATCTCTATCAGAAGCTGATTATTAATAAATACATGGGTTACACACTATGGGGTTTATTTATATACGTTGCTTAACGTTAAGTAATGATTAGCCACTGTTTAACCATACATTTTTGAAAGTCTCTTAATTTTAAGCAACGTTTATAAATAAAGGGGAATATGCCATAGGTACGCCAGAAAAATGTCGGTTTTGGATAACGTCTTAATTTATTATTCCTCTCCAATTTCTTAAAAATAAAATAGTACGGAATCATCGACGCACAAGTCTGACTTGATAATATCTCCAGCACCCTATTAGATAATCCAACGATATTCATTGCGCTACGACGTACTACAGACACAAATGTCTAATTGAATAAGTCTAGTTTCTCCTCAGACTAATATTTCCTGGTTGACATCGGCATTTCCTTCAATTTATGACTGTTCCCGGTAATGGTTTTAGTTTCTCCTCTTTAGACATCTAATGGACTGGGAGCGCCTCAAATGATTTCTTTTCCATTATATTCGTTTATATTTCCACCCTTAGGTATTATTTGTGACTGCCGTATTCGGTCTTCTGGTTGCTAGTGTGATTGCTGAGCTTGGGTTCGATACCCAGATCGGTAAAAATGATATTGGATTTTATTAATTGGGAATATCTCAGTAGCATCTCAAAATGTCTATTATGCCCATGTTCATGCTTGATTCATGGCCACAGTTTGATTGGAATTAAACATAAATGGAAAAGCGATTAATTCGCACTACTGCCTACCTTCCCGGAGTGTGGGCGTGATGTTATGTTATTTGAACTGTAAAATTTGCTGCGAGGCACAGGCGTCGCAAATTGGAGCTTCTGCTTTGTTGAGAGGGCTCTTGACACAACTTGAGCCGCTTGTTAATTCAAGAACAAATTAAGAGAGAACCGTGTTCACGTGGAAATGTTTAAAAATGTTTATTTCTCTGACAGTAGTAGGAGTGAGAAAAATCTATTATAGCATTATGTGCAGCGATTATTTTAGGGGCGTTCAAATTACGTCATGCACTTGTCATCTTGTTTAGCATGACGATGTTGTATAATTTTTGTAGTTGTTACTCTCCAGATAGTTCGCTTTATCACGGTTTACTGATTCCATTTTATTATTTTCTGGTATTCATCCCTTTTGGGTGATAAATAAATTACTGTGTAAATTAAGATAAAAAGGTATACGTTAGGCTGCTCATTGTAACTTCGTCATGACTTTCGTTTCGTAAATAGGAAATGAGAGACAGTAATGACTGCAATAAAGTTGAAAATCTAATTACTATTTCGTAGAAGCATTCAATGTTTTAGTTAAGGGTGAATTAAAATGTCAGTCATCAATTTTTAAAGTCAAAGTCATATAATTTATTTTAATGACCGAAGAAAGAAAATATAATTGATTCTAGTCCCGTTCCAAGAAGTAGTTTCGTATTTAGAAGAATAAACAAGAAACTGCACGTCAACTCTTGAAAAATGTGTTACAGTATTTTGTATACATTCATAATATAATTTTCTCCACAAAACCGTCAGATATCACCCCAATTTTCCTTAACTGGGGATAAGCAGTTAGCTAAGCGGTGGCCACTTCATGAGTGTAAGAGCCACTTCAAGGTACGCGTGGCACTAAGCTCTTTTGACACGACACGTGCTTGCCAATGTAGGAATATGATGTCAACATTTGTTATTAACTCTTGACCTGATTCAAATATATTATAGTCAATAGGAAAATGAAATTTATTTTCGGGATATTATTTCTAATATTCCGCTTTTGTTTTAATTTTATGGCTCATGGGTAAAGAAGCTACGCTTACCACGGTCGGTTCATGGATGGTCACCATCCATTAACATATCGACATGTGAAGCCGCTGTCATTCGTAGAGCTTTGACTATCATTACGCGTATTCAGAAATCCAAAAGTCTCACACACACTCTTACCAAGTAGTATCTATTCAGTAAAAGGCTTAGGAGCCCAAATAGGCAGTTGCTTCATGTAACATACTGGTTATCAGCTGCATCTGGTGATGGAATGGGCTAGGTAGATTGATTGATTATTTATCTTATTTCTAGACGAAGTTTTCTTTTGAGTAGGTGGGTACTATCAGTGGTTGTGGCTTGGCACCAACATGCCGACTCATTCATCGCAATTAAGTGATTGCAAAACGCAGGCATCAAAATTATATTCAACTGCCAACACTACCATTCTACATATACCTACCTACCCCTATTTCAGGTTTCCACCGTAATTTTAAGCGTTAATATGATTAAAAGTCTAAAGTTAAATAAATAGCAATTAGGTGAAGCTTATCATAACTTTGTAATGAATACCCAAACGACCAACTTTGCCTTTTCATAAAGTTCACTTGCCCGGAGAACCGTTTTTGTTCGCTCGAAATTAATTAAATATTCGGGAGGTAAGACAATACCTAATTTATTTTAACATTAGCTTTTGCCTCGGCTTCATCGGCGTGGAGTTTGGAAAATATTCCACGGGTACGTAGTACCGGAATAAAAAGTAACTTATCTCTTAATTCAGGTCATGGTCTACCCGTTTGTCAATTATCACTCAAATCAGTTCAACCGTAGGCGTGTAAAAGGCATACAGACAAACAGTGTTACTTTTGCATTAACGATATTAGTATAGACTTCTGTATTATACTGCAGTATATGCCAGCTTTTGTATTTTTTTTAAATCAACTTGATTTTAAAATGGTACTGGTAAAATAAAATCTCGTAGTTTCGTAGCCGAAGCCTGCTTGTGGCGCGTTGCTACGCGCTGTAGCCGGCCGGCGGCGTAGCGCGCTACGTGACCGGGTTACAAGTGATAGATGGCTCTCTGCTACGGCTACTAAATACCTGCGCCACCGAATTCAACGTTAGGACTTTGCGTGAATACTAGCTTAGTATGTATAAAGAAGATTTATGGGCTCATGCTAAGGTATTATATAGATACATGAATTCGCCCTTATTAAGTCTTTGTTTTAAATGTATACGTTTTGATGAACAAAATGTGTGTGTTGTGTTTCAAAGTAGTGATATACTCATGGTTTGTTACACCACTTCCGGATAATTTCATCGAAATTCTCTTATGTAGTGTATGTATGTATATTAATTATGTAGTGGATAATTTATGACACGGCGGGAACCCAGTACCGTCTCCGACCAGTGTCCGGTGTAGGTAATTCTTCGTTGACGGTAGATACGTAGTTAGATTTCAATCACACACAATACTTAACTCTAGTTAAGTGAGTTAGAACTCAAAGTATTTATTTTCAGGATTTTCATTTATCAAGGAGTCAGATAGTTTGAGTTATGAAGTGAATGTAGTAGCCCATTCTAAAACAAGAGTAGATTCCTAATGAAGAAGAACGGGCAAGAAACTCCACGGAAATAGCGAGCAGGTTCATCGACTTGTACGGTCAATATTTTTTTAAATAAATAGTTACGCATAAGATTATGTTATAATCTGAACAGGTAGACACTTTCTCGGCGACATTATTATGTATAATCCTAGACAGGCCTGTAATATGAAAATTATTCAACCCATCACCTAACTATTAGTGAAATTACATTATAATACAACCCTCTCTCTCTGTGAACATCAACCAATTACCGACGCGGGGTGATAACGTGATAAGCAGCTGATTACTTTGAGTGATGGGTTCCATCACGCTTTTATCACTAATAGCGTGAAAATTATACCACGCTTTTATCTACTATGTAGGTAATTTATTTTGTGATAAACCTACATGTCATTGTCAAGTTGTCAACACATAATTTTCTTTGAAAACATGCCTATGCAAACTTCATTATATTTTTTTAACCACGCGTTTACTCAGATCGATACACTCCGGCTCCTCAATATTTTTGATCCCTCCATTCTTATTGATTGTACGAATGTAGGCCATTGCGACTTTATTAGGTCGTAAATATTCATTACTTATAGAAAACAATAACGTATACTGATCTATCGTTTTCCGTCATAGACACTTTACGGCCAATGTCATGAATTTCACGATATTTTACAACCGAACAAGGGAGATTTATGTGGTGTTTAAATAGACAATGTTGCACGGAGTAAAATATAAAATTTGTTGTTGGTATTTACTCGGCTGTAAATGATAAATACATCACATCACGCCTTGTTTTCCCGGAGGGTTGGGCAGGCGTGTAATTGTAGTGGTAGATTTGTTTTTGGTTAGCTTGTGTTGTTTCTCACTTCTGGGTAAAGGCCACCCCTTTTTCCTTCCAAATCTCACCCCTGTCTTGTGCGTTCTCTGCCCATGTTGGCTCTGTCAAGCTTATCAGATCGTCGCACCACCTTCGCCGTGGTCTACCTCGACGGCGATGTCTTTTCTTAGTCATCAAGTGAGCGACGATCTTTCATAAATAACGTTCATTTATTTAAAATTTTCGCATACAAAAAAGGTACAAAGACGGCTTTACGTCGAACCAGTTAACAGAGGGTTGTGAAGAGAGATGGCACGTGCTTTGATTGAGACAAATTGACAGTGATAAAAACTCCAAAATAAAATCCGGCGTATCACTGACGTCATTCGCTGAAAAAATTGCAGACGCAGATGTGGCGACCACCGCTTTTCCAGAAAACCGTTTATGTCACATTGAGTTTAAAAAATTGTTTGCTGTGTATAGCGTCGCCGCGTAGCGTGAAATTCTCTCTCTAAAGCCTGACATTTCATATTAACGCCTGAGTAATGCATACCGGAGTGTGTTCCTTGAAAACTATGTCTCTTTCTCCGAATTGTCAGTTCAGTGTCGTGGGTAATGGAAAACGTGTCTTGCTTCTGAACAATAAATAGAGTACGAAGCAATATTTTACGAGTGTGACATACATTATCTAGCCAATAAGCTGTTTAGATGCTTTCCAATACGTATGTATTTGAATAGTTCATCGCACTTTTTCTATAGATCATATTGATTGTTTATAGGATTTAGGATTATTTGAAAGTAGGTTGGCAGCTTCTTAAACAACCGTGACATTTCCAATTAATGTTTCGGACGTTATATGGTTTTAAAAATTCTACTACAGTCCGTTCTCAATTATTTTAGCTCTTATTTTGGTCACAGCCAAAATCGAACAGATCTTTCTTTCCGTAATAATAAGGTTGCTGTTGAATTGCTGCTGTAACCTAACTTTTCACCGTTTTCCATCAGTCTAAACGTACATCATACTAAGCATAAAACACAGCGACCATCTTTATTAGCAGGAAAATTTTCCGTTTCGCGTGCAATACTTAAAAGTGAAAAGTGAGTTGAGTGACTTTACTCTTCTTTCCGTTATCAGTAGGAATACAAAGTTACCTTAACGTGGTCGGTGACATGCGTTGTTATGTCAGCTGCCATGTGTAACGCTGTGTTGTTGTCCATCTCATTGACTATATTGTGTTTGTTGCAGCCACCGAGCTAGACTTGCTGGGCGCTTTGTCGCTGCATAACACGTCTCGCGCAGGCGTCACCGCCGCGCCTGGAATGCAGCCGCAGCGCACAGCGTATACGTTACAAGGTACTCACACTTATAGCACTAACATTATATGAACATCACTATTGTATAGCTAAGCGCACCGTTGCGTCAACTTTTGGCGCTAAGCCGTCTTTTGAAAATCTTGCAGCGCGCTTGTTGCTTAGTGTTAGAAAAAACAAGCCTATGAGATCTAGCAAAAGTGAAATGATGTAAGTACAAGTTTCGTTACTACTTCTGCTGCTGCAACATGCAAATCTGAACTGACTTCATACATAAAATATTCATCTGAATAGCAAAGTTGTATATTAAAGAAAGATCACTTTATCGCATCAAAGTCGTAACTGTATCGTACCTGTTAAAAACCCTTCGGAGGGTTTTGTAGTTTAGAATGAGCTAAGGTAAAGTTAACACTATAAAGTAGGGACGCGAACATAACTTTAACTTTATATTGTAATCAAAACTATATTATTTATGTAGGTTCACGAGTATGTTCATTCCGTCTACACACAAGTTTATAAAGTCAGTGTCCCCGTTGTACGCGCGGTCGCCGAGAAACTAAACAAATATAGGTTCGTTAGACTGAGTTGTGCTGGCGGGGTGAAAACTAGCGCTTGCTGTTATTACGAACACAGAATATGTAATCATGTTAGGTACCTTTGGGGATGTTTACACATACCTAGAATACTCCGAAATATTTTTAGCTAACTTCGTAACGCTTCGTAAAACCCGCTCAGGTGGAGTTTGAAAAATCCTGTCTTTTATTTGTGGCGTAAAAATAACATACTTAACGTGGAAGCGCCAGAATAGCCCGCAATTTTTTTTACGTTTTTTCTTACACAATCGCAAAATAAAAATAAATTATAATCAATCTAAATTCACGTGGTTATAGGGAATCACATAATCTTGGACATCTTTATTCGATAAAGGAATATTTATAGCGACTTACTTGTTATCAACGTAACTTAAGTCATGAGATTATGAAGTAAGGAGACGCCGGGAAGGGACTTCCGTTAACCTTATTTTTGATGCTCTTCAAGAGGGTCAAGTGCGCTGGACTCGTGGTTGTTCTAGCAGCCAGCGGTCAAGGAATCTTCAAATAGGAGTTCAGCATGAGGCAATTTATAACTAAATAACGCTTAAGAAAAAGAGGTAAAGTCTTAAAACGTATTTATGCTATGATAACTCAGAAGAATCGAAATGACTTTAAAATCTTATGTTAGCACAATATATGAGTCAGTTTGCAAAAATGCATCACTATACTCAATGAATAAGTAATATTCCACGGAAGTATAGTCTACCAAAGAAATTAGGCTTAGACCAACATTCATATTTTCTATTTGTGTTAGTGCAAAATTGCTTTTTAAATAAATGAAACTCAAATCAAATTAAATCAAAATTTTGTATTTCACATAAACCTGCAAGGGCACTTATGAAACATCAGAAGCTAGGTGTACGGTTTCAATTTGTCGCTTCCTATGGAGAAGAGCCGGCAAGAAACTCCACGGTTACTCTTTTAAAAATAATTGGCTTTTACAATGTTTTCAAATTACAGTACAATAATAGGTAGATATAGGACGACAGTACAGGCCAGTCAATAAGTACCAGGTACTTAAATGAAATAAAGAATATAAAATCGTCTACAAATCTATAGTCTGTAAGGCCTACAACGTTCTCTCATTCACAAGATTCAAGATTCAAGATTCTTTATTTGTGGAAACATGAGTACACATACAGAGCATGCAAGTTATTAAATTAACATTATAGTTCACAATATGTAAAAGAATCTACATAAATAAAATGAACCTATTTCCATGACTAATTCAGATCAATATAAAAAATTGGAATAATGAGCACATTTTAACGCTAAGCATGGTTTGGAAAGCAAATGTAGCTAAACAGCTACTTCTTTTCCCGACTGTACATAAAGACTGTACCTAACATACGGCTCGGTATTAGCGCGAACACTGTCAAGTATGAATGCAATACATTTCAGTTGCAATTCCATTTCCCCCCTAGTAGCCATCCATTAGGCACTAGAGGTGCGCCTCTTTAATGTACCCCACGTACGACGTACGGTAAGACTTACTTGCGGTATCAGTATCGGTTTCAATTTGATTACCGATGGATTGAACGGTATCACGGGTGTTATTTTATTTTGATAAGAACTGCATGGTGTCTGTAATGGATTGAATTGCTTTGTTTTGGTACAAAGGAATTATTAGAAATAGGTTTTCTTTCGTCTTTTGGACACAGGACTGTGGAAGATAAATGAAATGAGGTTTAAACTACAAACATATATTTGCATCTGAAAAATAACAAGGTAAAAGGTAAGGGATGGCGGGTGGCGAAAAGTAACCAACAAACGTTGGTTACTTTTCGCAACCATCTAGTTAAAAAATATTGACTTGTAAAGTTGTTTTAAAAGATCTAGTTACACAAATAAACATTACACATTTTCCAACATTTCATTTCATTTCGGTTATTAAGAAAAGTGCACCTACTTTAGCCAACTAGCTTCACTTTTACTTAATACAACTTTTGAGTCAATGTTTTTTTTTTTCAACCTTGATGCTCTTGGGACAGAAAAAGAGACCGAGTGCTCTTTCCTAAAAATTGGGCTAGATGTCAGTTTAAAGTGCTAACTCTGGGCGAGGTGCCAAGAAACGAAAATATTACCAACATTTTATTGAATACTTTTCTGGATCAGAAGTAGGTTTAAAAATAACTTTAAATCCTACAAGATTATGCACTTGTAAGCTCTTGCAAGTAATGTAAATCTTGGACCTAGTTACGGATTTTGTATTGTGTGAAGTTTTACGTAATAAAATCGATTAGTTCACCTTCTAAAATATTAATAAACTCGTATATTTGGTGGGAGTGTACAATTTATGTTATACCCGTGACTGTTATTGTTAGGGGAACAGGCTTTGTGCCGCCCCTGTTCCTTTTGAGATGTAGAGATTGATCGATTGAGATGTTAGCATAGCTATAATAGTTTGATTTATTATAAAGTCATAAAGCAGAGCGGAGAGCTGTGGTGGCCCAGCGGTAATGGGCCGACTTACGAGTTGTAGGTCGTGAGTTCGTACCCAGGCAGGTGCTTTACTTGGCTTATTTAATTTAATCACCGCTGCTCTCAAAACGGTGAAGAAAAACATCGAGATGAAATCGGCATGTCCTAGAACCAAAAACTTGAAGATATGTGACATCCACCAATCCGCACTGGGCCCACGTGGTGGATTATAGCCCACTCCCTGTCACAGATAGGTGGCCTGTGTCTCAGCAGTGGGAACATGTAGATATAAGCTGTTAGTCTGTGCTAAATAAATGTATTTTCTTTCTTTCTTTCTTTGTAAGCTGAATATTTCATAAAACTCATAAACTTATACAAGGCAGATGTACACTGTGGCACTTTTAAATTCAGCGCAGTTTTTCGAGAATGCTCTTTTGATGATGAATAGGTGAATGACATAGGTATTATAAATTCTTTATACTATCAACAACATTTTATTGAATTTCTTGTGCGTGTATGCAAAACTAAAGTCACGCTTTTTGCCATAGAGAAAGGGGCAGACACAATTAAACGTCGCATTCTACGATTCTTTTACGAGATCCTAACACACTGTTTTTGCTTCGTCCACTTTCAAATTATCTTATAATCTAATAATGGCGTATCCATTAAAACTGAACGGTCCATTATACTTAATTTAACTTTGCACCACAAAGGGAGGTATTTAGCAGAGCATTCATTAGTCCCAAAATGAATCAGCTAGTTCAACGTTGAGGATGTTAATTGATTGTAAGCCGGCCAGTAACGCGTGTCCCAGCCGGTCCGGGACCGGACGGCCGGCTATTACCGGTGACTCGCGGTCTGTAGGCGGCGCTAAGCGACCAGCCCGGCTCCCCTGTCGCGACCGGTGATTAACTGACCTCTAAATCGCCCCGAATTCTGTAACAAATCAGGGTTGTCAAAAAGATGCACTGTAATGTTTGGAAACAGTGATAAATAGCATTTTGAAAACATACCTGCGTTATGAGTAATACATTTTTTACAAAGATACAATAAGAGATGTTATTTTTCCACCACTAATTTTTGAAAAGATAAAAAGCATCCAGTAGCGATTTCATACCAACTGTTATACATTAAAAGAAAGAACAAACTTGACACTCACATGCACCCTAATAAAACTACCTAACCCTTACAAATTTTGTAACTAAGCCGTTGTTAAAAAAAACACAATTTTCTAATTAAAAAACATGTCACAATTGATAGTTGTCTCATGTTCAGGGCAACCCTACTAGTTCGTCCCGTTTTCGCATTTTACTTACGCGTAACCTAATCCCTGCCATTAAGCGACTCGCGCGCAACGAGTAATTGTCGGAGGGTGTTCACCCTAATTGTGAGCCCTGCGGGATCTACGCCATATTGTCTCGTCGACTGGTGCTGGTTCAAGTGTCAAACACCAAAAGCGTCGGATTAGGGACGCAACGACATTGTCGTAAATATGGACCATTCATTAAAACACTTTGCCTCATTGACTGAGAGTGGTGACGAAAAAGATTAATCTGTTAGGATTTGGCAGTGTGTGTTGTATCATACGCACGTGGGGTTCCGCAGTCAGGTTAACGACGTGTGTTTAAAGTAATTTTGGGCAAAAAACTTATGAAATGATAAATTATATTTTTATAAATTGATTTAAAAACTCTACGCCAAAATTAAGTTCTGTTTCAAAACTGGTGAGTTCAAATGAACTGTATAAATATTTACAAAGGTTTTTTTGAAGTTCTTTAGAGTAATTATTTATAGAGCTTTTACGGACTTAACAACACCTACCTATTAATTGTTCGACTATTCTTAGACTATTAGCCCATTTTGCCGCTTTAATTTCCCTTTTAACTTCGGCATAAGTGCCACTTACTCCACATATGGTGGAGGTAAGTACCACAATATAATTATAATACTAAATAGGCGTTACAAATATCTGCGCCGAATGTGAGCTGTATAGCACATAAACCCTGCAGTCAGCGACTGTGTCAGTCAGTGTGAGTCAGTGACTCTGCGGTCAGTTACCAAGACCATTTACAGAAAGTTCTAATTCAAGGAGTTGGCCTCATCATCATCCTTTCAGCAGAGAAACGTCCACTGCTCGTCATAGGCCTCCTCTCGCACCGCCACTTCGGTGTTGGGCTTTTGATCAGAAAATTGAAGCCGTTTCAAATTATAGAATAAAAAAGAGTTTCCTGTCTGAATCATCATCATCATCCATATTCCTGAGTTTCATTTTTGAATACGGAACCCTAAAATAAGCAAGATTTCGATGCTAATGGCCGTCAGTTTAGTGACACAAAGCTTTCACTGGCAGACAGAGGCGTGTGGCAGACAGGCTGGTAGGCTCATGAATGATATGCATGCACGTCATAGTGGCCGGATAGGGCGGCACGTCAAGGACAGAGTCCGTGAATAAATAATAACTGGGATTGTTGTGGCGAGAGACACGTATATAGATAGAATACTTTTTAAATAGAACTTAAAAATAATGGAAAATGGAAATCCCTAATATGACCTACCTCTAGCTCTTAACTCTTATATATTAGGCAAAATATACACTTATACACTAAAAACAGTGATATTCATAATATTAATACTAGAAATAAGGACAAACTACGTGCTCCCTTTCACCGGCTTCATAACTCATTTGTTGGGCTTGGTATAACCTTTTATAACAAGCTTCCCTCTTTTTTGCTAGATTTACATTTAAAGCTAAGCCTTTAAAGCTAAAGTGAAATCCAACCTTTATCATAAGGCATACTATTCTATCAACGACTACTTAAACGATAAGAATTGTTGGTCGCTGTGATTAACTCAAGACAACGTTTGTGTTCTTTCACCAGAATTAGCTTACCTACTGACAGGTCATGTGAGTTACTTCATATCATTGTTAATTTTATTTGACCATGTAAACCATTTTTTTTTATTAATGATATTTTCATTTATTGTTTAATGTTAATTACTTATCTATTACTGTATAGAATCAAGTTCTTCCAACTTAACAGACAGCTGTGCTGCTGGGGAGTTTGTTGCGCCACTTCTTCTTCCCAGCTAAAGCACTAGGAAGTGGTGAAGGGCGGGCGTATTGGGGGACTGTCTTATGTAATTTGGACGTTCAAAAAGTGCTGACTCTCAGCCTAGTTTGAATAAATGACTTTTGATTTTGATTTTCACCTCTAACGTCAAACTGCTGGATCTCCCCCATATTCTTAAAATAGCTATTAAATTATAATCAGCCTATAATTAATGTTCTCAATACGTGGGGAGAGGGAGTGAGCTGACCACGCGGGCCCAGGGCGGGTTGGTGGATATCACGTGTCTTAAAATGCTTGGTACTTGGTGATGAAATAATTTATACAAAAGTAAAGCACCTGATTGGATTAGAACCCACGACCTAACAACTCGTAAGATGCGGTTGCCATCACTGGGCCATTACGGCACACCTATTTCTCTCACTCTAGAAGTAGGTCTACAAGTACGAAAAATTGCACAAGAGTTCCTTACGTAAGGAAGGATTTTAGATAATTCGGCCCCTTAAAATTAAAACTAATATATTCAAACCCTTGAAGGCCAATATTTGACCCCTAAAGAAGGAAAAAAAATAGGGGATGAAAATTTGTATGGAAGTTCGTCATTTTTATCCATAGGAAAACCCATCGTGCACTTGTACTTAAATATGAGAAACATTTTGTTTGTTAGGAACATTACAATGTTGACAAGCGCCACTGATGTGCACTGATCTTTATTTGTTCAGCGAACTGTGCAGCGACGTTCGAAGCTCAATCACGTGAAAATGCGTGCTCAATTTATGAAAACATTCACTTTTAATCTGAACTTGACCTAGTTATTTCAGGTTAGTCAGCAGTGGCGTCTAGATAATCCTTTGAAATTTTTCTTCTAAAAAGCGTTTTGTGACTCGCAACTTATTGATAAACAGTTATTAACTACCTACACAGTGCTCTCTGTTATTTGTTCCTGTCAAAAATATAGATTCATTGACCTTGATTTATGCTTCCGTCCAAAATAAGCATATCTAAAAGTTCAGGAGTTTTATACGTTCTTATAAAATACCAATTGTAGTGGTGTATAGTAAATCACATGGTTCGCGTGTACATTTCACGATATAATTTCGGTGCTGTTAGAAGTCTCGCGCGGAACTAAATGCCACCACCTCACCAAGAATTTTCACATTTTCACTATCGTAACTACAAAATGTAGGTAAGTGACCGAAACAAAAATACTGAAGCTATCATGGTTTGCATGAAAAACCAAAAAGGTAGTTCTTACATCAAATAAGCCTCTAAGGCTCTTATGAAAGATCAACTAACATAATTACATACCACATAACATCACGCCTTGTTTCCCCGAAGGGTTGGGCAGAGGGGCATCAATAGTTCACCCACATTTTGCCAGTTATGTTTAAGTCCCATGTAATAAGGTGCAAGCCTATTGCCATCAACCGGGCACAAATCCAGAATCCGGGGTGCTACTGAGAAATTCCAGATAGAAAAACCCTTTGCCGGACCTGAGAATCGGTCCCAGGACCTGCTCAGCGGTAGCTCTTGTGACCACTAGACAACTAGTCAACTAATGCAAATTGGAATATAACGCTTCAAAAATACGTAATAAGCATCGTGTTAGATAGGTAATGCCACAGAATCAGACTCCTCTACCAGTGTTGTTTCCAAGATGGTAGCATGGTAGGTGGTAATCTAAGATTTTCGCATCGCTGTTAAATATAGGTATATAGCAGCTGTTCTCACGGCCTCACTCATATGGACTGTAACTTATCTATCCATTACATTAGTAACACTAGCTGGTAGCTTGCTAGATCCACATCTAACATGTTTTCCGGGGGTAAAATTACTTATTCAATTCGGGAATCATGTGAGAAAATGACTTCTTTCGCATACAAACTTTAACAACCCTTTATAGACATTTTTACTGTAACTGATTCTCCGGTCTTCAATGTGCATTGAAAAATGAAAGTTTGTAAAAGAAATGAATATGTACGACTTTTCAGGGAAAATTTAACTTTATCCCCGACTACAATGTCAATCCACAGTGACAGGCAATACTCGGCACGTGTAGGAAGTGACAAACGACTTCCAATAAAATATATCCATTGCCACACAATGAGTGTTTACACAAAGCAGACTCGATGTTTGTACATCAGCGTCACGAGGGTCCATTACAATTAAATCCGAATGTATTTGGGATTCTGGGACATCCATAATACCTTTATATAGCTGTAAGCTTTGTTTAACAGCTTAAATTGTCAAGCGAGGTGATTCTGGTAACTAACAAAAATATATTACTATGTGGCTCATCATCATTTCAGCCGAAAGACGTCTACTGCTGGACATAGGTCTTCCCCAGGCTCCTCCACTACAACCGGTCGTGTTCTTTCCACATCCAGCGGATGTGTGGTTCATTAAAACATATTTTATTTTTGCGAATGGTATTGCCTGGAACGAAAGTAAGAAAAGTAATGCATTGAAAAAGTGAAATAGGTGACGTACTGTTGTTGTAGACTAAAAACACGAAAAACAGCAGACAATTATTTACAAGCCTTAAACGTCAGCTTTCTAAAATATTTACAACCTTTCAAGCGATGCCATCGTTACACAACCAATAAACCAGAAAATATATTGGTATACGTGCCACTGAAGGATCTACAGCATATCATGTTGCTATAGCTTGCATTTATACCCAACCCATAAAATAAAATATCGTAGGTACACCATAAAAATTCAATTTCCATAATATCTGAAGTATTTTGCAAATATTTTAATAAACTAACATGAATAATAAAACGTTTGCATTGTACAGAATCTTCCCCTTATGTTATTTCAGCAACAAACAAACAAATGAAATATGAAGCAGTGCATAAGATTCGCTAACCCCTCGTAAGCCGGACTAGGGTTGCCTATGCCAAATTATGGAGACCTCTTTTTGGCCCGAAGGTTTTTTTAATATAAAGGAATCCAGGGCTCTAGTGTAATTGGTTGATTTTTAAACTATCTATTGACTGCAGCAGTACGAGCTAATTGATATTAAATAATAATTGAGTTAGGGGAGTCACCACGGGGCTAAGGGGCCGAGAAATACATTATTCATATTTCCGTGGAAAGCGAGCCTCAGGAATCAGATGTTTTTCCGCTTTGTTTTTAGAGGACTCCTGATATGTTGCGGTTGTATTTTCAGTATGTTATTTCTTCGCAATATGATGATATAATAACAATACTTTAGGTTTAGAAGCACGTACCTTTGGTCCACCCCCTTCGAAAACAGAAAACTGGGATCATCTCTTTTCTTAAACAACCCTAAACTTGGTGACGTCAGCGACTGGTTCACTGAAAGTTTTTCTTCAGAAATGAACATGGAAAATATAGCAATTAAGTAAATTGCTTTTCTTGTGACACATACGTAAACAAATATACATACGTATTGGTTATTTAAACCTCGTGTATACTCGTACTTACAGCTTAAATAGGGCTGCAGTTATTGAATAATTACCATTTAAAAGTGGACACTTGGAAAATAAATGTGTTGAAAGTAAATTATGGACATAATTTACATTCAACACTGGTGGATTTTTTAGAGCAACGCCCTTTTCAGTATCTGTAATACGTAGAACTTATAATCTAGGTAGAGTTTTCGTGCACGCGGGCAAAATACAAATTACTTACAATGTTTTATGTAGAGGGTGGGCATGTGGGCTTTAAGCAAACAAGCCACGTGGCGCCTAATGGAAGTGGTAACCACCACCTATACACACCTGAAATACTAAAGTGTTACCATGCCACATTTTAAACAAAGTTAAAACGTTTTAAGTTTAGTATTTTCCTAGACAAGGTTGAAAAATGTTTTAAAGATTCTCTTCGCATTTACAATATGTTTTTATTATATCTACTAGCTGTTGCCCGTGACTACCATGTGACCCATGAAAAAAAATCTAGTCTATTTCGTTTGCCAGGCCCCAAGTTACCCATTTGTACAATTTCATAGCGATCGGTTCAGTGGTTTAGATGTCCAAAAGTAACAGACAGACAAACAAAGTTACTTTTGAATTTATAGTATTATATAGTATGGATAAGAATTGTATTATTAGATTAATTCAAATCCGTATAATCTTATTCATTGTACGATATATCATTGTGTTACTCAATCCACTTACATTAGCGGATTCGTCAGCTTCTCGAAAGGGTTTCGTAATCGTCGCTTGTTCAGTGTTCTGGCAATTGTCTCCCTTTATTGTTTTTGTTCAATCTTACACAATAACATATAAGTGTTAAGCGAAGTATTCACTGAGCGAAGACGTCGAATAATATGGATCGCCACGATAATATGTAGAAGAGATGTGAGCTATGAATTAGAATTAAAAGCCTATTTGGCTAAAAATCGAGATAGTTGAAGGCTCAACTCAACGTAGGGTTCCTTCAAGTTAAGAGACGTTTAAACGTCAAAAAGTGGGTGGTGATCTTAAGATTTATTTTGAGAATCTTTTAAAAGAATGTGTATGACAATCCAGGCAAAAGAAAAGCTGCTATTTGTAGAGTCATTAAGGATACTTTTCCAACGTTCCATTTCAAGGAAAATGTCACCTCTATCTCGGGTAGCATCAACAATTGTCGGTCAGTGGAAATGCGTCTTTATCAATAATATCGTAGGTGTGTCTGGGAGGAGTCATCGAACTCTCGGGGTTGTGGAGCTCGGCAAACTTTCTTACATAAGTATCGTATCTACTCGAGATTCTGTGATTGAGCTATCTATAGCTGCCGAGTTTACCCGATTGAATATTCTATTGTATTCATGATTCAAATACCTTTCCAGTAAAGAGAAGGGGAGCGGATTCTCTAAAAGTTCCGGAACGGGAATTTAAAGACTGAGTTTTGAAATTATTGAGTTTCAAGATCTTAGGTACATTGGCCGTTGCTACGCGAAGGGTGTTGATTAACTGCGGCGAAGTTACTCACGTTTTAGAAACGAATCATGGAATTCATGCTTGTTAAAAAGCCCCCCCGTGGTCGTGCCGCCCCCGGGCTGACATCTTCGTGACAGACGGTCACGTGACCGGCAATGTCGCCGTCACCCCGTGTACACACGCGTACGTTTACGAACGGCCAATAATGGCCAATAATAACGTTTAAAAATGTGCTTACGCACAGGACAAATAAAAACAAGGAATTATTGAACGAATTCGTCTTAAAGTCATCTTCTTACAAGAACAACTGTAATAAGTAATCGAAATAAACACGCATCATTTGTTCTTGAATCAATTACAGTACAGATACATTGAAGGACAGATTTATTATTTGAATTCTCATTTGAAACCGTAAAATATATTTTCGGTCGTCGGTGGGTCGCGTGCCACCCTTCCGAGCGAATGCCCTCGCCGCAGGGGGCTATCACGTCATTCATTCGCGATATTATTTTGTCATCTCGTTCCACCCTCCGTGATTTAAATCTCTGTGTTGCGCACTTTATTTTCTGCTCGTGATTTCTGAGTGTGATTTCGCTGACACATTCCATCGAATAGATCTGAGGGTTTATTTGTAAGTGTTTTCATTTGAATACCTACTTATTTTGCTGCTGACGACGAGTTGGATGAAGTTGTGTTCACTGCGGTTCATTAAATACCGCCATTATTTTAAACCGAAATAAATCGTTAATTTGGCATAAAAAAACAAACGTGGTAAAAAAAAGTTGTACTGGCCAAGCGACAACTTTACTCAAACTTAAACTCAAAGCATTTATTTCAAATAAACCAATTACAGGCACTTTTGAATTGTCAAGGTCGGTGAGTTAGAAAGATGAAGCTGAGTTAGATAGTTGCCCATTCCAAAGCGTAGGTACCTATGGAGAAGAACGGGCAAGAAACTCCATGGACACTCTTTTAAAATCATGGTATTGTTACAAAAAGTTGGTTACATCATTATGTTGAAATTATCAATGTGTTTAAATGCGTTTGTCCCTTAAAATAAAGTGTCCAAAAATTAAGAAAGTAGGAGTACCTAAACATTTCTGCCAATTAATTAAAATGTGTATCGAATATCCATTAGTTTTAGGTGTTGCTTCGAAAATCGCATCTGCAATAAGTCTGCATCATACTAAACTAGTTTATAGTTCCTCTCGAGGTTTTCTGCTGCATTGCAGCAATGCATTGCGAATCAGTCGCCCAACTGCGGTAATCTCTGGTTTGGCAGACATTTGTACACAAGTAGGTATTTCTACCTAATGCCAATAAAGTATTAAACTCGATTTGATAGCGTTTCTATAATAGACTGAATTGTCTTAATTTTATTGATGGTCGAGATCGGACATAGTTTTAATGACTACTCTAGTTTCGGGCAGATAGTTTTTGTAATGGTCACACTTACTGACAGTAGTTTTATTTTTTTAAACACATGAGTTCAGTTGGGTGCAGCTCTGCAGTCGTTGTAGAAAACGTAAAACGAATGAATAGGTACGAATTGCGTGTTTATACAAGGTGATTTCCCTTAAAATCGACCAAAGGTTGTTTGTAAAATACCGCTTTTGAAAAGCCCAAAATGTTAAATAGAAATTAAATTAAACTCTTTTAGATACTAGGTCTATCTTCGTTCAAATGGGGCTCATTTTTCCTAATCTCATTACCTAGCAATATATCTGCAAATAAATTCAAACTTTCAGCTTGGAAACTTCATCTAGAGTAGACATCGAAAATAAACGGCTTCAGAAACTTGCACGACTTTCATAACCCGTCCTACATGAAAATCGTATTCTGGAACTGCCATCCAAAGTGAGGCAAACACGGTGGCAAAGTGACATGGGGGTAGAATAACATGTCTAGTTTAAAAACTGCACTCGCGTGGTTGTGACAGCTAGCTCAATCGACACGATAGCTAGGCAAAGGAGCATGTGTTCGATTCACACAGCTTGCACGTCGTAATAATATGCCACAGCTGATGTGCTCGACTTTCCATTCAATATCTTTGATTATCAACTTGTAAATATGGAGTTCTTCTTTAGATATTGGCGTAGCTGGTTTTTACCTTGGGAACCGTTAACATTTTACTACAATCATAGTTAATATTCAACATTATTAATTAAATGATTATATTTTTTCTATCGTTAATCTCATTTGATTAATAATAGAAATAATCTAATCAGTTGAATCTTGAAAATTTGGCAGTGGCAAATTCTAAAGGCTAAGATCGGGTTTCCATAAATCCGTATTTGATAAAAGCTATAATATTTTGAATTTATGACAAAACGATAAACAAACTTTACTAAGATTAATTTCCAACAGTATTTTTTATAATAGTTTATTCTTAGTCATACAAATCTCACTAAAACTTGACCAATTGCAATACAAACTTTCACTATCGGCGAGTATATTCAAAGCCAGATTGTTCCAGAACTTCAGTGGCTATAGAGAAAATTAGTTCTAGAATTATGTGAAAAGCAATCAAGCAAGGGAATCTTACGGAGAAATCACTGAATCAAGATAATATCTGGCGGAGCGCCAGCGCGCTGCGATCGTTACCAGTCAAGGACTCCAAGATCACGATAGTACACACACGTGCAGGCTACCATACACACACACGTGCTGACTACGGTACATGTATAGGCTATAACAGCTGACTGCTTTATTTTACTGCAATACGTTTTATAGAGCTATGAACCACTATGAACCGTTACAATGGCTAAGGAAAAACTTTTTGTAGATAAACGTAAAATGCTTTATTTTTATGCACTTTTACAAGAATAATGCTTTTCCATGACTACGATATTTAACACACTTTTAATATTCGTCTAAAACCTGTATATATCAAGTTACAAAGTACATAGAATAAAAGTTTAGGTTATTTACTGTCCTGTGACATCCAACTCTGAAAATGCAAACGTACTTTTGATAAAAGTATTTTAAAACAATTAATATTATTTTTTATGTTTACCTATACAATGTGCATGTATGTCCTAGGAGAATCTCGTTCACTACAAGTGGAAGGCGCCGTATTCGAGCGCGCGGCAGAACTCCTGCGCCGATCGCCCGAGTTCACAGTACTCGCGTCTCTCAGACAAGAGCCCGCCAACTCGGGCACCATCCTTTCCTTCTCTCATGGATACAACAGGTAACTGCCCGCTGTGTACTTGATGTTGTTGTACTTACTTTAATTTTCGTTTAATTTTTAAGTTAGTAGCACGTTTCTTGCTTAACTGTAATACTTTACTTATTGTAATTTAGTCGTTGATATGAAGTATTATTGGGTATATTGATGATAAGACAATGTGGTGAATAAATTATTTCAAGCGGTCGCAAATAAAATATACAAAATATTCAACGATTTTATTCAGAAAAGAATCGATAATAGCGTGCGTAGCACCTGTCGTAGCAAGTGCTACGCGGCGTAGCACAGTTTGTAGCGACCACAGACTTGGGAGTTACCAATGTTTTTCGATGTTTCGATAATTAAATTGTTGAAGTCCCGATTTCACGACTTAATTATGTATTCATCTGGTATCGAGTAGTGGAAGTGGACGGCGCTCGCGCTGCCCCGGCGAGGCGGCGGGCGGCGAGCGGGCCCCGCGCCACAGCCGACGCGCCACGCACGGTGAGTTCTAGATCTCAACATCGCTGCGCGCACGCATGCCTCCCCGGCGCCATGCGTGCGCGCGTCTAGGGGAGAATCATGTATCTTGGAATGTCCTGTGCCTCGGAATGTCCTCCTCGATCCATCCGTTGACCTGATTGCGCTCACTGTCACATCTGCATGGATGTTGTGTGCGCGGACGGGCCGGCTTGCATGCGCCCGCGCCCCCGCGCCCCCGCGGGCCCCGCCACCGTCCGTCTTGTGTTCTGTGTCTTGACGTTTTGTGTTCTGTATATGTCCGCCCCCCACGTTCCTCGTTCGATGTTCTGTACCTGGATGTTGTTGTTAGAGGCGCGCCGTGCGGCCGCTATCGCGACACGAGGGGACTGCCGACCTGTTCCGCACTTGCATTCCAAGCGACATGGGAATCCTTATTGTCTCGTATGTGTCTAAAGTCTCGCGTGGCGCACTGGCCGTCTCTGCGCCTTTGCTAACTCATTAATTAACTGTTCGGTCGAAAAATCTCCCTTAAACTACGTAAGCGGACACCGCGAGCCGGGCTGAGCCCGCGCAGCCGGAGCGACTAACAGACACCTTGCGTCTCTGTCGACACCGAACGCAATTCGTTCCGAGGTACATGGTCCCCCTTCCGGCCGAGCGATATTGAGATGTAGAGCGAGCCGAGGTCCGCTCGCGGCCGGTCCGTCCCGTCGTGCGATATGTGTGTTGTTTGCTTTGTTTATGTGTACCTCGGAACAGTATGCTCGGCGGGGCGGAGTCGCTCCGTGCGGCGGTGGTGTGACGTGTAGTGAGTGTGCGCAGGTACCTGGAGGTGCAGTCGAGCGGGCGGCGCGACGAGGTGCGCCTGCACTACGTGGCGGCTGGCGGCGCGGCGCCGCGCGTGGAGACCTTCCCGTTCCGGTTGGCCGACGGCGCGTGGCACCGCCTGGCGCTGGCCG
This sequence comes from Polymixis lichenea, assembly GCA_949091785.1. NCBI lineage: Eukaryota > Metazoa > Arthropoda > Insecta > Lepidoptera > Noctuidae > Polymixis > Polymixis lichenea. The sequence goes on along the minus strand of OX420939.1, from coordinate 1,284,815 downwards.
TGTCGGGCGCGCAGGCCACGCTGCTGGTGGACTGCCACCCGCTGTACCGCCGCCTCATCCCGCCGCCCGACCGCAACTTCACGCAGCCACAGCTAGCGCTCTGGCTTGGCCAGAGGAATAGCAAACATTCCTTATTTAAGGTATGTTCCACTAATATAATATTAATAAAAACTTGTAGGATTTTTTTTTATCCAATGACTATTTGGAGGTAGGTAGGTATCATTCTAATGGTTGTGTCCTATTGTTCGTCCTTTCAGTGTCAATAAAGAATATCTATCAATAGTATGTAACGATCTACTTACCTGCCGAATTGTCTATCCTTCTTTCTCTAATCCATGCAAGTTTTAAAGAAAACTAAACGCACACTTTGGCTAAAAGTAATATAATCCATTAAAGAATGGATTAAATTACTTTAAGCGATAAAACCCAACATCGGGTCACCCGATATCAAATTTATATCTATATATAAGTAATTCATATGGTGTACATAATAAAGCGCATTCTATTGTATTCTGACGATCGACTTTGGCTTTTAAGTATAAAACACACACAGACGATTATTATTCCCGCCTCTGATTCCAGGGTACATTACAAGAAGTAAGACTGGTGAGCGGGCCTCACGGCTACCTGGCACAGTGTCCGGGGCTGGACTCCGAGTGTCCCACGTGCGGCCAGTTCGCGCTGCTGCAGGCCACTGTGCAGGAGCTCACGACACATATCCATGACCTATCACTCAAGGTGATGTCACATTTCTTTGTAATTAATCTGACATTGTTTAAGACCTTAAGTTGCCATCCGGAGACACAGCTAGGACGTGAAGCTCTTTTCTGAAGAGCTGTAGGTAGGTACTATTATATTACTATACTATTCCAAAAGTATCTGACGACAGTGTAAACCAACCCTGTTTGTACTTACGCAATCACTAACTAAAGGGAATTAGTTCCTCATTCATCTGTATTTAGAAAGTTTCAACTTTATATCTTAGTACGTTTTCCAATAATTATTGTTCAGATAACGTTATTAAATTGTTATAAAAAACATCGACGAAAATTGAAGTAATTCGTTTGTCGGGTCTAGTTACTCAAACAATCAAATCGAAGCACTCAATTTGTGGGTTAATTATAAGCTAGCAGCAACAGCTGCTCCACGTTTTCCGATCCATTTGTATAGATTTTCATCAGGCAGTTTTGATGCAGATCACACAAATTACTACAATTGGACAGTTTGTTGCGTGATTTTATGCGACTATTTTAAGTGCGTGATGATGAGGAAAGATAAAGAATATTAGCTAATTTCAGTATCGTTTGTGTTACAGCTGGTTGGCACGGAGGCAAGGTTAGCACGTCTGGAACAATGTGATTGTCAGAAGTCGTGCTTCTCCAACGGCACGGTGCACGCCGATGGCGCCACGTGGCAACGGGACTGCAATCGCTGCTCCTGTGTGGTACTACAATTACTGTTTATTAATTCATTCTAAATTGACCTTTTTTTCACGTGGAGAAATGCTCATGCATACTGCGCTACCACGGGGAGATAGCGCAGTTATGTGGGAGTCTAAAACACTAAAACTCTACGGTGTCCTCCAGTACCGCTTGTGGCGGGAACACGGGAACGCGAAAGTCATCCGCGAACCCGCCGCGGCTGTCCGTTACCGGACCCTTCTCCGGCGAGTAACCCCCATTCACCGGCGCACCAGAACACATGGCACGCGGTAACCACCTCAGGGACCAAATAGCGCATGGGTGCCAGATGACCCCATGTATGGCACCCTTGGTCCTCCTGCGGCGGGTCGAGACAGTGGCCCCGCCAACCACTTTTCGGCCGCAGGGGATAGCAATACCGACACTCCTCCTCCCCTGCGGCCCCACCGCGTCCGCCACCTAGCGGTGGCGGCTCCGTCCAGGCCGCAGAAGGTGAGGAAAGTAGCGCTTTCCATACACCACTCCTCTCCCGCCGCGACCCGCAACCCCCAGCCGCGATGCCTCCTTAAGACATCGCGGCCTGCCTCAGTTGCGATGCCACCCAGCGGCACCGCAACCTACTGGTTGGCCGCTATGTTGTCGGCTTAGCGGGAAAAGCCCTGACGACCGACCCCTCCTCGGGTACTTCTTCGCTGCTCCGTGGGGTTCAATGCCACAGCTACTGATCCCCCCCGCAACGTCAATGCGGGTACCCACCGGGGGGGATTCAAAATTGACCTGACTTAACTTGACTTCGGGTTGACCTTGACTCGTTAGGTCAGTATAGTGATGGCGCAACTAATCTGGTTGTTGCTTCAAGATATTGCTGCCGCAGTAACTAATCAATACACTTCGACCGAGTTTTGTTTTCGGTCATTTTCAGCCTAAATATGCATTTTCGGCTGTTTTGTATTCAGTCGAAAAATTGTGTTATTTTCGCCGTTTGCCTTTGCCGAAAAATGGTCCGGATCCGGAAATTAATTATTACTTTTACAAAGAAAATTTGTGCAGCAGCACAGCTGTAGCTGAGAAAATGCAGTAATAATTATTTTGTCGATCTCGTATGAAATATCAGATTGTTTAAATTAATAATTATGTTTGAGAAAAAAATCTTGTGATTGAAGGTTAAATTCAATGATTAAAAAGATTAACACTATGTTTCTTTGAATTTTTAATTCCAAAAACCTATCGGTTACTATCCAAAAATCATTTTTTTCGTTCTCGTTTTCGGTTTCGAATCTAGTTTTCGGGAAACAATACATGCATTTTCGGTTAGGCTCTACTAACCAATCAGGGTCTTGTTATTCAAGGGCATTGCAACATCTCCTGATGAGGTTCAGGTTGACGAAGAGTCATAATGTCAATAACTAAATTCTTCATTCTCGTGTATAAAAATAAAAACAATATGATTCGTTTGTTTTCCAGCACGGTGAGATAACGTGCAGGCCAGTCGAGTGCGACAGAGCAGAGTGCAAGAACCCGGTGTTGCACCCGGGGGAGTGTTGTCCAACATGTCTGAGTAAGTACATCAACAAGCCCAACAGGAACCATGGGTTAGCGGCATGTCCTGTAGTATTTAAGTGGCATCTTGATATTAATGTGTTAGTAGATTATCTAATGTCGTATTGCAAGAACTTTTTTTATGTTTTATCTTAATTATTGTTAAAGCAATGTAATCCTGTATTGTAGTAGCGTTTATTACACATTCACAACATATTATGAGAAATTTTGCATAATGAGCCAGAATTATGTTCCCACTGCTAGGACAGGTTTCTACTATTCAAGAGAGAGTAGGCCGTAATCCACCACGTGGGCCCAGTGCGGGTTGGTAGATGTCACATGTCTTCGAATTTTTGGTTCTAGGACATGTTGGTTTCCTCACGATGTTTTTCTTCACCGTTTTGGCAGCAGTGGTGATGAAATAATTGACGCAGCCTTTACCAGTGGGCCACCACTGCTCTACTGAGAAGTGTACAAAGTACAAAATAAAATAACTGTTACGAATTTACGAAATTTAGCGCAGAAGACGCCACTTCGACCGGTTCTGTGTTTTTCGCATCCAGCGGATTCCTGCAGCCTTCATAAGGTCATCGGTCCACCTTGTGGGAGGCCTTCCAACTTTACGTCTATCGGTACGACGGTTTACGGTATCGTCCAGAACCTTTTGGCCCCATCGGCCATCACTTACTTTGTGTTCAGTCAATTACTTTGTCGAGGGTATGTTCCACAATTTCAACAGCAATTTTTTTTCTCAGGGCAGTGCCTTCTAAAGGGTACATTATACGAGCACGGAGAGCGATTCGCTCCGAAAGAGTGCGCGGAGTGCGTGTGTCATGATGGCAACATGCAGTGCACACGAGTCGACCCCGAGGTGGCGTGCCCGCCGCTGCCTTGCGACATCGCTGACCAGTTCACCGTGCCCGGCGAGTGCTGCAAGTTCTGTCCTGGTGAGATATATGATGAGATTCAGGGGAGACTCAGACTACAGCCTCCCAGGGATGTACTCTCTAAAATGTCTGAATCTATCAGACTCTTACTGGCTGAAACATGTGATGTTCTTACAGCAACCATTTTCTGCACACTCCCGCAATCATTCGCATCCCCGCCCTGGCCGGTATTGGCCTGCCAGATTAAGTTTATAAATTATCATCATTCATCATTTCAGCCGATAGACGTCCACTGCTGGACATAAGCCTCCCCCAAAAAAATGGGGGTGTTTATCATAATCGCCACGCTTAGTAGGCGGGTTGGCGATCGCAGTATGGTGGTCAAATGCATAGAGAACGCTGCTGCCCATTCTCTAGTAAGTCCCTTAGTCGCCTTCTACGACACCCACGGGAAGAAATGGGATGGTTCTATTCTTTACGTCCGGCACCATACGGAACGGAAGTTTATAAATAAGACAGCTAATTTCGTCGAGTGTACCAAAATTTTCCATAAAATAGTGAAAGTATAAGATGAAGAAATTCTAGTTCCGAATGCTGGTATATTAATGACTGTATGTTGTCAGGCGTCGACTACTGCAGCATGGGGCACTCGTGCGACGAGAACGCGACATGCATGAACTTAAACACCAAGTACACGTGCAAGTGCAACCAGGGCTTCCAGGGCGACGGACTCTCTTGTCAAGGTATGTTCCTTTAATCTCGTTTGGGATATTTAATGAAACGACGCGTGAGGAGGAGCCCATTTGGAGAGTACAAAAACTGCTCGCATTGATCAGCTTTCGAAATGCCTGACAGCATCTTTTACCACATTTTCTGATTCACGGTCACCACTTCTACTTTTACTTCTCCCACCATGCGCTTGCCCAACGGTCATCGCGGTCCATGGCATTAAATACTTGTATAAAATGAATTTAAATTCTAAATGGTTCCATAATATTCTAGATGTGGACGAATGCCAACGCGCGGGTGGTCTGGACGGCCACCATTGCCACTCCAACACGCGCTGTGTCAACGTGGTGGGCGGCTATGTGTGCCAGTGCCTGCCAGGGTACACTAGGAGGGACAAGTTCAATTGTGTAGAAGTACGTTCTTTTATTATCAACCTGCTTGTTTTAAGATGACCTTTGAAGACAAACTTACTTCCTAGTCCAATGAATTCATTGAACCTTGAAACAATCCAGACCGTCCCACTTCTAGAGGGACAATCTGTCCTACCTTCCGACTAGTTAAAATTAACGTAGACACAAATTTATGTTCGATCCATACTAAAAATAATTGGGGAGAAAACTCCCCAATTATTTTTGGTTTCAATTTCAATAGATACGTGTAACAAAGTCTTCTTCATACTTTTCCGTAGCATGAAAACCAATACCCACTTTCCTCAGACTTTGAAGATGGTGACAGTTACGTTATTTTCTAATTGTATTTCTTCTTCCAGGTAGATGAATGCGCGGGCGAGACACACGGCTGCCACGCACATGCCGTGTGCACCAACACGCCCGGCTCGTACACGTGCCGCTGCCGGGAGGGCTACACCGGAGACGGATACGAGTGCACACGTATGTATCTACACATATGTACGTCTTCATGTCACAAAGAACAGTTGTTTGTTCTTGTTCGGTTCGGCCTTCTTGCATCAAATTAGTTTTTTTCTGGTGTCCGTGTTTTCTTAACGCGGTGGTAATATTTGGAATACTAACATTTCTAAAACGATTCTTTCTCATCATCCTCCTGCCCTTATCTTGATTCATTTGGGGACAGCGCAGCATTTCTCCTTCCTCCATTATTCCATAGATGTAAATTTCCATATAATTCTTTAATTTGTTCCACAGCGATCTGCACGGGAGGATGTCTGAACGGCGGCGTATGCGTGTCCCGCGAGCTGTGCGCGTGCGCGCGTGGCTTCGGTGGTACGCGCTGCGAGCGCGACGTGGACGAGTGCCGCGCGCCCGCCGCGCCGCCCGCCTGCGCGCCGCACGCGCTGTGCGTCAACACGCCGGGCAGCTACTACTGCGTGTGCGCACCAGGGTACATCAGGGACGCTGTGCTGGACACATGCCAAGGTACCGACCACCTCCCTTTAGTTTTTCGGTGTCGAGGATTTCTAACTAGTTGCCGCATGGACACGTGAAGAAGGGCGTAGAAATGAAAAAGTTGAGGCAAGGATTGGGGGAATTTCGAGCAGTCTTCCGGGTGATGATGATGATTTGTTGCATGAAGCAGTCAGATTGTTGGGTCTAAGTAGATGTAGTGGTAACCTTACTATCCATGACCTGATATAATTTTGACATCATCAGATTTCTCTTTTTCAGTCCCCCCACCCCTAGCATAACTGTTGCAACCTCGCCTTCTATTGGCGATATCATGTGTAGGTAGGTACCAAAAACAAATGTGCTCCGTGTTTACGGTACTGTGCCAGAAAAAACTTTTTTTTAAATATTCGTTTCTTTCTAAAATGATTTCCATCACTCTTAAGTGCTAAGAGAGCCTGTTTATTATTGCAGATGTGGACGAGTGTGCGGAGGGGTTCCACACGTGCCACCCCAGCGCGCGCTGCGTCAATATCGAGGGCGGCTTCAGGTGTGAATGTGATTCGGAGGAACACTGTGAATTAAGTGAGTTTTTATCCCTATAGTTCGGAACTGCCCCCAAATGTTCCCAAACACCTACACCGGCTCGGTAGCCAGTTCAATGTCGTTGGGCCCTAGAATGACGACATACGACATCCTTTAAATACAGGGTGTTACAGAAACCCTATTGCTATCCGTAAGCACTAAAGATAACAGCTGGTATAGAATCACTATACATAGTTTCAGCTCAAAATAAAATACTCTAAGTGTTCAGGTCACTCACCGAACAATAATAAACATGTCAGCGTAATTGCGACATCGCGCTCTATGCCTTGAATCGATCGCAGCGAGAACGGATCTCTTCCGAGTGATGTTTTTATTTCAATTTGAAAGTTCGGTTTCTGGTATCAATGTAAGTATTAAAAATTCTCATAACTTTCGAACATGTAGAGATAGGATTAAAAAACCATTCCAATATCGTTTGATATCATCCAAAGAAGCTGTGCCCTTGGTATGTATATACCCTTTCCGTTACACGTTGTATATACGCGCACTCATACGACTTGATGCGCAACATAATCAGTTGAGCATCAAATCATATGAGTGTGCGTAAAAAGAGTCGTAAAAAAAAACTCAGCGCCAACTCCATTAAATATTTCATATTTAGTACGTATTTTTCAGCATTAGCATGTTTACAGGTTGTTCATGGCAAGGCCGCATGATGTCGGACGGCGCGGCGTGGGCGGAGGCGGGCGGTTGCCGCGCGTGCGCGTGCGCGGCCGGCGTGGCGTCGTGCCATCTGGCCGCCTGCGCCTGCGACTTGCTCGACAACCACACCACCGCGGTAACTATCGCTCGAACTAGACTGATTGTAAGTGAAATGCTCCACAATAAATTATGCTTAGAACGGAATATAGAGAACATGCTTGAATCTAAGGAGCAGAAAGTATTCGAAATGCCGTCAGTCGTGGATCTTTGACAGTCGTTACGAGTCGTGATAAGTCCGAAACTGACAACCAGTCTTACCAAGGGTTATCATATTACCCAGTAACTGGGTTCTGGAGGTCCGATAGGCAGTCGCTCAATGCAAAATATTGGTATTCAGCTGCATCCGGTTTGAAATAGCTAGGCAGACGATGACAGCATTCGAAATAGGACCCGATTCTGAATTAGGTACGACGTCGATCCTTACTGCGTGATGGCAAGGCCCGTACTCTGTGGGTATAAGCTACATAGGAAAAGCGAGAACCGGTGTATGACCTCCAGATTATTCCAACTTTCCAGACTACCTCGTTGCTCGAAAGCGCAGTGGCTGAATGTGGGTTCGAACCCCTTGAGGCAGTGCAGTTAGATTTTGCCATTATATAAAAATAATGCAAAGTTTGAATAAATTCGCTCCTTTTACATTAGGCTGGGGTGTGTAAGGGGGAGCACACAACACCCGGACTCCCCAAATGTCAACCTCACCTGTGCGCGGTACACTCTGTCACTGACAGACGAGGCGCTGGCGACCGATCGATGGCGGTATAACCATCCAACAAGCCAATCTAAATTCTCCAGAGCGATGACGGGCAGCAGCGTCATCGCTGCGAAAGGACAGGCTCTGCGGTCACCAACCTGCATGCCCAGCGTGCATCAAACTTCCCATGGATAAAGTGCCAAAACTACGGTCCCCAGTTCTCGGTGGTCCCGCTATTCCTGGCCAAGGTAGCGGTCACGGTAACGGCGGGACGGGGGGTGCGAAGAATCCCCGTGTTACGACAGGCTACCAACGACGACTACATCTGGCTACGTACAATGGACGTTCGATGAGACTAGACCATCACCTCGCTGAACTTGTGGTAGACTTAGGTCGCATTAACTGGCATATACTGAGGTTTTCTGAAGTCCGAAGACAGGGGGAAGATACGATAACCCTGGAGTCAGGCGACCTATTCTACTTCCGCGAGGGTGATCAGCTCTCCCAAGGCGGTGTCAGCTTCCTGGTCAACAAAGAACTCACTAGCAGCGTTGTGGAAATCAGTAGTGTATCAATACGGGTAGCGTACCTTGTACTAAAGCTCATTGACAGGTACTACCTGAAAGTGATACAGGTATATGCGCCAACTTCGATATGCTCTGACGAAACAGCCGAGGCCTTATACGAGGACATTGCCAAAGCAATGCGCAGTACGACCAAGGCTCACTACAACGTTCTTACGGGGGATTTCAATGTCAAAGTGGGAGTACAAGAATGCGACGAAACGAAAGTCGGACCGTTCGGTTTGGGGCCTAGGAATCACAGGGGGCAAATGCTGGTCAACTTCCTAGTAACTGGGGCTCTTTTTGATGAATTCGTTCTTCGAAAAGAAGCCCCAAAGGAAGTGGACCTGGCAGAGCCCCGATAACGTGACAAGGAACGAGATCGAGAGATGTCTCCGTGATCAGCAGGTTCAATACCGGAAGCGATCACAGGCTTGTCCGAGGCACTCTAAATATAAATTTTCGAGCTGAGAGAATCCGCACGATGAGGCCTACCCTCCGACCTACGCAGCTCCAAACTTCTCTAGGATCCGAAAAGTTCCAACTGGAACTTCAAAATCGATTCGCCCTGCTGGAAACCTGAGGCACTGTTGACGAGAAAGTCGACGAGGTGTTCAAAGTACTACGTGACATGTCCCGCAGACTTTTCCAGTCGCAGCGAAAAAGTAAAGTGTCCAACGTGTCGCAGCGAGTCTCTTCAACTCCGTCGTTCAAGAGGGTACAAAGCCCGAGGCGTGGAGCAGAGGTGCGCTGGTTCTGTTCTTCAAAAAAAGTGAAAAAACCTTGCTGAAGAACTACAAATGCATCTCACTTCTGAGCCACGTCTACAAGCTGTTCTCGAGGGTCGTCACGAACCATCTCGCCAGAAGACTTGACGAGTTTCAGCCGCCAGAACAAGCCGGTTTTCGAAAAGGTTTCAGTACCGTAGACCACATCCATACTGTTCGGCAAATTGTCTACAGAAGACTGAAGGGTACAACCAACCGCTGTGTATGGCATTTGTGGAATACGAGAAAGTCTTCGACTCCATCAAAATATGGGCTGTTCTGGCCTCTCTACACCGATGTCGAATTGACTGGCGCTATATCGAGGTGTTGAGATGTTCGTATGACGCTGCTACGATGACTGTCCAGATCCAGGATAAGGAAACAAGCCCCATCAACTGCTCAGAGGGGTGCGACAGGGGGATGTGATATCCCCGAAACTTCACTAACGCGTTGGAGGTTATCTTTAAGACGTTAGACTGGACTGGACAGGGTATCAATATTAACGGCGCATACATCTCACACCTTCGGTTGCCGATGACGTCGTCATAATGGCAGAGACAACAGAACAGTTAGACCAGATGCTACGCAGCCTAAATGGAGCCTCTCGGCGGTTTGGCCTCGGCATGAATTTCGACAAGACGAAAGTCATGTGCAATTCTCACGTCTTGCCGAGTTCAATCCACATCGAAGGGTCGCTTCTCGAAGTTGTGAACGAGGATGTCTACCTAGGACAAGTCATCCAGCTCGGTAGACACAACTTTGAGTAGAAGTCGATAGGAGGAATCGCTTGGGTTGGGCAGCGTTTAGGAAACTACGTTAAGTCTTTTCGTCGCCTATTCCACAATGCTAGAAGACTAAGGTCTTCAACTAGTGCGTCCTGCCCGTGATGACATACGGTACCGAAACGTGGACATTGACAGTTGGGCTGGTCCACAAATGTAAGGTCGCTCTGCGCGCTATGGAGCGAGCTATGCTCGGAGTTTCTTTGAAAGATAAAATCAGGAATTAAATTATCCGGAAAAGAACCGGAGTCACCGACATAGCTTGTAGAGTGAGCAAGCTGAAGTGGCAGTGGGCTGGCTATGTTTGTCGAAGGACCGATGGACGGTGGAGTAGACGAGATATGGAGTGGAGACCGTGTATCAGCAAACGTAGTGTGGGACGCCCCCCAAAGCTAGATGGACCGACGACCTTAAAAAGGTGGCTGGGACAGATTGGATGCGGAAGGCCGAGGATAGAGTGTTGTGGTGCAGCCTGGGAGAGGCCTATATCCAGCAAAGGACTGCGATAGACTGAGTTGATTACATTAGGCCTTTTCTAGCGTGATGTTATGTTACGCCCCGAATGACCACCACCTGACCAATCCCCTTCCAACTCCATATTCTCATTGATTCTCCTGTTACCAGTTACAGAGCACGTCGTTACCGTCACTGGCGCCGGCGTCGTGCTGTCCGCACTGCGAGGCGCGCTTCCACTGCCGCCACCAGGAGATGCACCACGTCACCTTCCGCAGCGGGGAGCGCTGGCTCTACCAGTGCCAGATCTGCGAGTGTCTTGTTAGTATTACCAATTTACCATATTCATTCATGAACGCCGGTGGAAACAGGCTTTGCCCAGCGAACGGGGCGTACTCAGATGAAAAGACATTAAAATGGCTGGGAAACAAGTCTTGTATCCACTTAAGTGTCTTGGAGGTTAGCTCTTAGCTGTACCGCCTGTTGATCCATGGCATCATGATCTCATTTTCCTTCTTCCTTAAATGATCTTCCCTTTTGGTATGTTCAATTCGAAGGAAACAAAAGTCAACTGCGAGGCTGTTGTTCTTTTGGGTGAAGCTCCATAAGCCTAATTTTTGACAGCTCATTTGCGTGTTGACTGGTGATTGTTTGCTTGCAGCTTGGTGAGGTAGACTGCTGGGAGCCGGAGTGCGGGGAGTCGGGCGCGGGCTGCTGCGCGGGGGCAGGCGGGGCAGGGGGCGCGGGGGGCGGGGCGGCGGGGCCCCCGCGCCGCCTGGAGCTGGGCGGGTGCGCGCCGCCGCACTGCGCCGCCTGCACGGTGCGTTACCTGCCAGCTGACACACAGCGACACCTCGGATTGAACTGAGGTTGGCAGGACAAAATGCGCATTAATTTACTCTCGAATATATTACACCGTTGCCTAAAATAAATAGTTTTGTCAATTGTTTTCAAAAACATAACTTCGCTCCCTGTAAGAATTCTGGAGACCTTGATGTTTCCAAGAAAATCGTTTTAATTTAACTTGAAGCGCCAATTTTCTGAGCCCGTTCGCTCCTGCCAGCCTCATCACGCCCGTGTGTCTTCGTGCTCAGTGCTTGAACTAATCGCTTCGTACACCCCGATGCTAGCTCCTCGACATCACTAATAGTCGGTGGTGTCATGGGGAATCGCATAGAGCACGGAATCACCGCCTACAGACGTCAATGCTTATAAAATTCGTGGCAACGAAAGTGCTTTGAGCCACAGGTTGAGCGTACAACTTCAGAAGGTCTTTTCTCTAATCACGAAATCCGTAGTTTCGGCCGGGCGTTTCCTGTTCCGTATCATCTACAGTCATAAGATTATTTCCGGGCCCAAACTAAGAATGAATGACAATACGAATAGACAGTTGTCCTTACTCTCAATGTGTTTTTGCCTGGCCAAAAAAGTTAATTAATTGGAGTAGGGTTCATTCCGAAGCATCAAACTATTTTGGTCCTAAGCTTCGTTGACGGACTTATCGCTGGTTTCTATAATTTACGGATAGTTATTGGTTAAAATTAAAATACTTGTATATTTACCAATCATAAAGCAAAGACCTCATAGATGCATTTTACACCCTCCCTTATGGAAGTAGCTATCACAGGTAAATTTAGCTTTCGTATCTATTTAAATGCCCAGTTCGGTAATAAAAAATGCTGCCATTGGTTGGTTTGTTGTTTTACGTTGATTGGTTGTATAGGAACCGAGCATTAGAGAGTAGGCCCCTGTTTACGGACACTTTTCTAGGCGTCAATTGTATTGCGAGAAAAGTGATACGCTTGGTTCTTATGGAAAGCGTTGACAATACCACCTCTAGCAAGGGCAGTCGATCGACAACCGTGCTCTGCGGGTGATAATGATTCCCCTTGACACCACATGGTGGGACCTTTTGGCGGTGTCGTAGGTCGGCGCGGTGTTGGAGTGTGATCGCATTAATGCTTGTTGCAGGGCAGCCAGTGTGCTACTTTGGTGAGCAATCTCGCGTGTTGTGTGCATCGGTAACCATCCCCACTCTTCTTATTCATTCATACATCTGCTCTATTAACACGTGTTTTAGCTTGAGTCCTTGATTTAATTACATCGGTTTTAATAATTATGGTCTTGGTTTTAATGCAGGCAGCTAAGGGGTTGAGACAATGAATTGTTCCTCTGTATGTTTGGTATCATAAGTACTGTATAAACAAATTAGGAATGCCAAAGTGGGCTTTATTATGTACGCTACTGAACAATGTTTCGTCATTGGACAGAGGAATTATTGTCACTGTCTCTATACAAACAAATAGCTTATTGCTTGTATTACCACTGGTTACCACTGCTGCCAAAAAGGAACGCACAGACTTTTGAATAGACCTGTCCAAGGGCACTTTACCAATTAATTTTATGTTTTAATCAATTAAATTAGAATCAATGTATCAGTCATTAGCTGTCACATTGTAGTTTGTATATTTGTACTCTGGATCGTCTTCTTTGACATGGCAACCCTAGCCAGCGATGGACAGGGTTGCTATGTTCACGAATACAAAATGTATTAAATTGAGGACATTCATTCTAGAATCATTTTATGTTGCATGTTTTATCATTTACTCATTAACTACATCTCGTTATCTCTCGCTTCGTTATTATTTAAGCATCTGGAATGCGTCACGCTGAGAATTTACTTCCTTTTAAGTTTTGCATTTACAAGTTATAAAATCGATTTTCTGTTATTTTTCACCTTCCCCCACTAGTTTAGAAATTAGATAGAATTAGAATTTTTAATTCAAATTAGTTTATAACATTCTTGAATATTACTTTATCCTAATCAATACAACAGTTGTATATTATAATGTACTGAGTAGTGCTAGTCATAGATGGTTGGAGAAATAAATTAAACTTAGGTTATAAATGTGATGACCTGACTGAACAGCGCGCCTCCGGTGTTAGGCTATGATTTCACGGTTCGATATTATCCCGTGCTCGCATGCGGTTGCCCGTTGTCTACACTTCCATGTTCTACGGAGGTTTTGGTACAACGCAACCTTTTGCGGGCGCGGCCGTGAGTTCTTAGCGTTGCGTGGCGCGTCGTTCGGCCGGGTGGGCCAGGGGGGTGAGTGACCTGGCGAGTGTGTGCGCAGCGCGCGGCGGGCGCTGCTGCTGCTGACGCTGCTGGCGCTGTGGTGGGGGCGGGGCCGCGCCGCGCTGTGGTGGGGGCGGGGCCGCGCGACGCACCGCAAGCACCGCGGCGCGCGGCGCTAGAGCCGCCCTGAGCGCGCCGCACGGAGGCTGCCTCTATTTATTCTAGATAGATCTAATGTTACCGCGCCGAGCGCCCGCGAGCCCGCGCCGCCCCTTCCGATTCTAAATTTAAACGTAAGTCGATCGCTTCACATTATTATCTTAGACTCGTCGAGTACTTAGCTGTTGCGGGGCGGGGGCGGGAGCGGGGGGGCGGGGCGGGGCGCGCTGTGTATTGTTGGCGCGAGCGGCGGCGCGGCCCGCCGAGCCGGCCTAAGTTAGTGAGAGCGACTGAGTGGAATCATTAGTGCGTACGTTTGTATAGTGTAGTATGTTACGTGAGTGGCCCCGGCGGCCCCCGGGCTCCAACGGCCCCCGGGCCCCTGCGGCCGCTCGCTCGGCCGCCTGCGCCCGCGCGCCCGCGCTCTGTTGTACCAAATTTTTCATAATATATTATAGTTTTTGTTTGACTTTATATAGAGATCGTTTTTCTTGTATAATTTGAAAGTAACCAAAAATAGGTACCAAATATAGAAAAAGATATGATTGTTTTTGATTTTCATAAAGCATTTTAATGCTTGCATGTTGTATTGTGTTCAAAAAATTATGATTAAAAAGATATCCTCGACTTTTAATTTTATTAATTTGTTCCCTTTCTAGCCTATGCATCGAGAAGCAAACAAATATTGTCAACAAAGACATTTATTTTACACATTTACATATGACTTTAAACAATTTAAAAGGACATTTGAAATCTAGATCTTTCTTAAAGTGCCTTCTAATAGAAAACATACGTTAACATAATCTGCAAAGTAGTCAGTCTGTGATGGCTGTTCATTATTGACCAATAATGAACAGCCATCACAGACTGACTACTTTCATTAATTGACAAGGTTTTCGAAGGAATTTGGAGGAAATCGACATCTTGACATCCTGCGGAAGCTCACCACCGGAACAGCAGCGTTCAAAATCTGAATGTGCAGAAAAACAAAACTGCATACAATGTGATGCTCAGGTGGCAATGTGTTCAGAAAACAGTCAATTATCGTATCATTCATTTATGTCTGACTTAACCTAATAGCGGAATGTAATTGACGTATAATATTAAGTTTTATACCTATAGCTTACCGTATTAGTCTAGCGACATCATACAGGTATTAGGACACAACGATTGACTACTTTGAGAACGCGTTTGGGGCTCAACACAGAGTCAGTAATACAAAGTTAAGCGAGTAAAGAGTTACAAGGAGCTCTTGAATGACACTGAAAGCGTTAACATTGTTGGTCAAAATCATTTCTGACGTATACACAAGTTTCGAAAAAAAAAGATGGCGTTTGACCAAAATACACGTTAGTTCCGATTTTGGCCACGCACCGAAAGGTGTAAACTTGTACTCACAAATGACAGTTGTTTGTTTTACTGGGTCGGCTAGTAACTGTTCGGGGTGGTACAGTTTTGAATGCCGCTCATTCCGGTGGTGTGTAGGCTGGTGTTAGGGCGCGTTCACAGGGAGCTGTCGTGCGGCAGTGCGGCGGGAGCGGTGAGCGCCACGAGCGGCGGCGGGTGCGGCGCGTGCGGCGCGTGCGCCAGGCACGCCACGCGCATCGGCGCCGGCGCCTTGCACGGGCGCACCTCACCGCGCTCCACCACACCCGACACCAACGTGAAGGCCGCCGCGAACAGGGTCACCGCCTGGACAATTAAGTTTTTTTTTATTAGAATGGACTTCGATCTTCTGCAGAGCTACTCTGTAAGAATCTCATCGTAAAACGTAGGTGAACTGAGCTTGAAGTGAGCTGTCCTTCTACCTGATGCTAAGGATTAACATTATTGACAACTCACTTCAAGCTCACTTCACCTAAGTTTTCAAGGTGAGATTTTTACAGAACATATCGGCAGGTCTCAAGTGAATAGCTAGTCTGCTTTTAAGCGAGCATATTCGTCGTCGTCCGCAACATAAACGGTAGATGATCAATATTGACGTCCACTTTGGTTTTAGCTGGTTTTCCAGAAGGATTTCTTCTAGAAAACCAGATACATTCATGTTGCTTTTAAACTTTGATTACGTATTTAATAAACTTTTGTTTTGTGCAATCAATTCGGATCAGTGAAGGCTTAGCCTAGAGATCGCCACGAATGAAAAAGAGATAGAGAGTCTGACATTATTTTAATAACACATGCTTACCATGACAATGACGATACCGGAGGACAGTGCGGACAGCGAATTGGCGAAGTAGCGCAGCTCGGCGAGCGCGGGCCGCAGACAGCCCATGCTGTACAGCGGCACTTCGCACGTGTCACCTCGCTGGAAATGTACCACACCATGTCACGGTCAATATAGCAATTCAGGCTAGCACTAAGCACTGCGGGACAGACTCGTCCAAGTAATAATAATAATAAATAATGATTTTACATACATAACATCACGCCTTGTTACCCCGAAGGGTGGGCAGAGGTGTACCTATAGTACACCCATATTTCGCCAGTTATGTTTAAGTCCCATGTAATAGGGGACGAGCCTATTGCCATCAACCGGGCTGCAACTAAGAAATTCCAGAAAGAAAAACCCAATTACACTTTTGCCCGGCCTGGGAATCGAAATCGGGTCCTCATGCTCAGCAGTGGCGCTTGCGACCACAAGACCAACGAGGCAGTCATCATTATTTTATTTGTTCAAAAACATACAATAATAAAAATAGTGATACACTTTAAAACACTTAGTAGGTATATTTGTAACATCTGTATTTCAAAAATAAGCGCTCTATCCTTGTTATAGGCACCGCTTGGCAGAAACTTTGTTGCGCCAGATCACCAGCTAGTTGTTCAGCATCCAGTCTATCCCATTTAATTGTCGTTAGGTGCATCTTGCTAGGGAGCGCTTTTTCAACAGTATCTACTTGTCATGCTAAAATCAACTTTATTTGCAGTCTTATAAAGTAGATTATTGTTTTAAGTAATAAATTTACATCAATGGAAACAAAGATTTTTATAAACATTTTATGAGAAACGAAGAGGTTTAAGTGCATCTTGCTAG
This sequence comes from Polymixis lichenea, assembly GCA_949091785.1. Taxonomy (NCBI): domain Eukaryota; kingdom Metazoa; phylum Arthropoda; class Insecta; order Lepidoptera; family Noctuidae; genus Polymixis; species Polymixis lichenea. Next base: position 1,268,042 of record OX420939.1, on the reverse strand, counting down.
GGAGCGCTTTTTCAACAGTATCTACTTGTCATGCTAAAATCAACTTAATTTGCGGTCTTATAAAGTAGATAATTGTTTTAAGTAACAAATTTATATCAATGGAAACAAAGATTTTTATAAACATTTTATGAGAAACGAGGAAGTAACAGACAGAACAAAAATAGAGGTTCAATAAAGTACATACACCCACGGTTACCTTTCCGTTCCACACGCGTCCGCAGCAGGCGGGCGGCAGCGTGCGGCGGTGCAGGTACCAGTCGGAGTACGACTGCACGCCGCAGCATCTCAACTGAAGCGTAGGCAGAAATTATCATTCACACGTCATCTTCTACTAAATCTTTGACTGACTTAGGGGACAGTTGTTTCATATTCCACTTGTTGTGTCTTATGTTAAAGCTTGCTTTGTAACTTAAGTACTAATAACACTTATCACTTAAATACAATCTGTTTGTTACTAATTCACTAACAACAGATTTAAGGATTGATGTCTGTTTTTTTATTTAAGGTCTGTTTTCTCAACCCCTTAATCGTATCGTAACGTTTGTCCGCCTTATCCTCAGCCAAATACATATGTATGATGAAGCATGGGCTTATGGCTAAGTAATAACAGCCGCACGGGTCAATGTATCAGGTTAAGCTACGCGGTTGGTCCGTGGATGAGTGACCATCCTTACATACCGGACCCCATAATCGCCACGCTTGGCAGGCGGGTTGGCGATCGCAGTATGGTGGTCAAATGCATAGAGAACGCTGCTGCCCATTCTCTAGTAAGTCCCTTAGTCGCTTTCTACGACACCCACGGGAAGAAATGGGACGGAGCTATTCTTTTACGTCCGGCACCACACGAAACAGAAGTGGTATTAAGCTCTATTACTCTACCTAAAGTTATACAGAAGTCACATTAAGCACTAGAAGGTCTATGATAGCGAAAAATGTTCCTTTTGTTCAACTTTAAGTAACATAAGAGAGTTTTGTACCTCTTTAGGCATTTGGTGGTAAAAAAGAGTTTACGAGCACCATTGTAGAACTGGTAGTGGTAATTATTGCTTTTGTGAAACTTTTGGTTCTTGGCGGGAGTTAATTATCGCTTGCATAACACTTGGGGGGTTGTACTTAATGCTTACTTCTTATTTAGATCTTATAGTTGTAAGATTCACTTAAAACTATAACACAATATGCTTTACCCGTATTGTACTGTTAAAAATTGCTGCTGTATGTCTTTAACCTTTAAATTTAGGCTGTTATCGCCCTTGTAACTCTGTGGTGTAGCTCTAAGTGACATATTTTGCATGTCTATGCTCTTTGTCGCCAAAAGTTGTAAGTGCTACTGCTCTAGCGCCTTTATATCCCGTAAAGTTCTAAAACAAGCTCTAATTGACGCCTAAATGTTTATTGGGCTTGACCTGCCCTGCAAATGATAATGGAACGTAGTAGAAAAGAGCATGCCCACCTCAATCTGCATAGCCGCGAAAGAGCTCCGAACAGCGGGGTCAAAGGCGTCGATGGCCATAGCCCGCAGCATACTGTTGTTAAGCGTGGCCGGCTCGCGCACCGCTCGCGACAGCCCCGAAACCGACGCCATGCCCACTGATAGAATCACCATCGCCACGCTCACCAACGCCATCAGCTGCAATGAACACCGTAATAGACTATTTAGCTACTCAACATAAACTTTTGTGACCCTCGCGGGCAGAATCCAGTTGCTCACGTAATAGAGTGCTAGGATATTTTTTCCCTTTTCAGGTTAAAAGCCGAAAATGTAAATGATTTAAAGTAGAAATAACTGAAAAGTTCAGTATCATAGACTCTTAATTAGAATATTATACTGTTTAGGTTGATTGTGTTAAATACTAACAATGGTAGTAAACTGTTTATTCCATAATTTCACTGCGAGTGTAAATACTAAAACCTAAGCTTACCGTAGCAGTCAACGACAAAGACTTGGTGTGGTAGGGGACCACGGTCGACAGCCAGCAGGTGGGCAGGCACAGAAGCGCGCCCGCCATGAACAGCGCGCTGGAGCTCAGCTCCACACCCAGGTCGGACGTCCAGAAGTAGTAGGACATGCGCAGTAGACTCCATGACACCGACCCGCCGAGGATCGCACCGCCGCTCTATACAGACACAACACTAATACTTATACAGTTTTCGAACAACCCTGGGAGATGTTTTAAAACTCGAGATAGATAACAACCTATTCTTTTTCCACTACAGGGCAAAGGCCCATCCCTCCCACAGAGAGCATGGCCAGGTTTGCTCAAATCAAATCAAAAGTCATTTCATAAAACTAGGCAGAGAACCATTAACTACTGACATTCCCTCAAAACGCCCGCCCTTCACCATTTCCCACTGATTTAACTGGAAGAAAAAACTGCCCAGCACCACAGCTGCCTGTTAAGTTAGCTGGATTGAGGAAGATAAGTAATCTATGAAAGTTCTTTATGGAAATAGTCACTCCATAAAGAACGAAGGTAAGCTGTCGAAAGGTCGCAGATTCCTGATGGATGATTCCTTCCACTCAATATTTGATTCAGTTGCCACGGTTGCTGCGAGAGCTTGCAACGTTGCTTGCAATATGAATTTAGTAGGTAGTCATTCAATACTTACGAGAAGCAGACCAGCACACGCAAACAACACCAAGCCGCTGCTTCTCATTCCGGTTCTATTTTTAATGCTTTTTAATATTAAAAATAAATTAATAAACGGTAATACAATTTCAATACTATTTCTGACAAGAAAAGTCACCCGAACAATTTGAAAGTTATTTGAAAATCGATTAACTGATGAGGAGTTTTTTTTTTCATTTTGTTACTAGTTCGTTTAAACTTTTTGTAACAAAAAGGAGATAACACGGCCTTTCAGAAATTATCAATACCTACGTGGCGCGGGCGCGAGCTGCGCAACAAACACCCCACTTCAACCAAATCCTACATCGCCTAAGCAAAGTTATATGCGCGATTAGCATACCTACAACATACCGATATCAACTGTCGGGCATTCGGGCACTACCGACCAGACACAACACCCGTCTGGGCGAAGGATCCTTCATTTTCTTTGGAGGATGAGGAACTGCACACCCTTTCCATAAACCTCCATAAATCATTGAATTACCGCATTCTTTTGCAGTCCACTGTAGGGCATGCCTCCCCCAAGTTACTTCCTAATCAGTCAAACCCAATTCTCCGAGTTCCGCATCTATATCCGTTTCAGTTTGCGTATTATGGTCGGGCCATCTAACAGAGGCAAAGTAACTCGAGCTGTCGTCTTAACTGGTGTGTATCCGTAAGAATCTGGCTTATCTAATTTCAGTGACGTAGCTTTTTGTAGATGACATGTTATTAAAATATTGCTTTCCAATGCAATCATGGTCTTATACGTTCCAATATTTATCGCATTATACGACTCATACAATCATGGCAAAATGTATAAGCAATCAAAAGAAAATGTTAGTAAATTGGAAAATTGTATTACACGGAAACATGGAAAGCAATTGCATGTACTAATTATCCACACTTTGTACTAAAGTGGGGATTAATTTTTACGCTGATATCCTGGCGGTAAGACACTTTTTGTACAGGGAAGACGAGACCTCATATAGCAAGAAGTATGGCCTAACTGCTTCAAAACCAATGGAACGTGAGCACTAGTTCACTACTTTCATGTTCAATCAGTAGCAGGATTTTTGTAGTCACTTTAGTTTGGTTTTCTAGATGTCGTACCAGTAATTATGTAAGTATATAACTTGACTAAGTACTTGACTTTAGTCCCTACAGACTGCTGTGTATTAGTAGTCTGCGATCGATCCAGCGCTCTTTTCCCAGGTCGGGCGAAGTGGTATTGGGATATTTCGTCAGAAATTGCTTAGTAGCAGTCCTGTCTGCTAGTGATTCGGCCTCCTATAACATGTGACTTAAATACGTGAACTAGAAACGCCTCTACGGTGGGTAGAGGCCCTTCATGTACGCACATGTCGATAAGGGAATGTATGCGACTGACGTTACGTTAAGGGTTGCGTAACTTTAAACGAAATAACAAAGACGTATCAGCAAAGACATCACTCTTTATATTAATATTCTAGTTTCTAAGAATGCTCCGCTGACACTATAATCATTTGCCTAGCCTTTTCCCAACTACATTGGGGTCGGCTTCCAGTCTAACCGGATGCAGCTGAGCACCAGTATTTTACATGGATCGACTGCCTTTCTGACAACCACAACCCAGTTACTGGGTAACACGATACCCCTTGGTAAGGGTGGTCGTAAGATCTTCGGGCTTCTGACGATTCGTAACGACTGTCAAGAATCCACGAATGGCAGCCGGGACCAACGGTTTAACGTGCTTTCCGAGGCACGGAAAGGTCTTGGTATTATGTAAAGACGCACGGACCAACCGCGACGAGCGTAGCTGAACCTGGTTGATCAACGGTGCGGGTGTATTACTTAGCCTCAAGTCTCTCATCATTATATCTCTCCCTGCTCACACTACTATACAGTATACACACACACAAACATACGAGAACCTAAAACCGATCAATATTTAACAAGATGAAGCGTAAAACTAACACGTAACAAATCAATTATAGGTAATAAACTCAAATAGCGCATTGAATATACGTTAAACAATTTGACACACATTTACATAGTAGATATTGAAATTAACGTACCTATGTATCACTAAAGGAAATACAGAGTTGGATTAAAATTAAATTGTAAAGGTTTGGTGCGTCGAATCGTCATCACTGATGCTTCTAGTGGACTGTGAGCAATGGAACCACGGAGGCTGCTCGTGCTCTGTGCCCTTCTGTCGGTGACCCGCGGCGTCCTGGGGGAAGTATGGGAGTTCGGCGTGGATGCTCCCGGCAGCATCATAGTTGATCATAGAGATGATGACTTTTCGCTATTCCAGAAGACTAAACAGATAAAGCTTAGGGTAAGTTGTAAAGGAATGTATATTTGAGAGTGCTAGCTGTTAAAATACCCAGTCTAGAAATATTAAGCAGACTTTCCTTTCTACGTGACCTGTGTTGGCATTAATCGTTTCATTTTTCAATCGATTACTTAATCTGATTAATTTTAATCGGATTGAAGTTAATCGTAAATAAATTAATCTCAATTAAAATAATAATCGTAATCGCGATTAATAAAATTAATCACTAATCGTTAATTTGATTAAACAGATTAAAGTATTTTTAATAACAAGTAAAAAATTTACGTAGCTTATATATTTTAACCTAAAGTAGATGCTAGATGGCGCTGCTTAACAGACAAACAAACGAAAAACCAAAGTAGGTAATCAATGCGGTCTATGACAAGTTCACTACATGGCGCTGTACAACCATTCGGAAGCTGTCAGCCATTTTGTTGTTAGATCGTAACAGTAGTAGTCAGTACAACATAACGGATCTGGGAGACTTGTGCGAAAGACACTTGCGAACCTACATGCGCGAAAAGGCATTTCTGCGCATGGACTTTTACGCGAACGGAGTTTTACGCGAAGGGACACTTGCGCGACCAGACATTTCCGTGAATGGACGTTTGCGCGACTGGACTTTTGCGCGAACGGACACGTGTGCGAAAGACATAGGTATGCGCAAAAGACACTTGCGCGAACGACAGTTGCGCGGACACTTCCGCGAAAGACACTTGCGCGAATCCACATGCGCGAATGGACAGTTGCGCGAAAAAGTTGCGGAAATTAAATTTCTTCATAACATCACGCCTGAATTCTATCAAGGGGTTGGGCAGGGATGTAGCAGACTAGAAATAAATAGTCCAATTAGACGTCAATAGTGATCGTCGTATATTTACCATACCATTGGCTTTAGTTTAGATCCCCTAAGAACCCTGAAAATGACACCCATGATGGAAAATTCGAAAATATAGGTACCTACCTAATAAAGAAGGAACAAAAATATGCTGTATAAAAATTACGACGGTCACTATTGACGTCTAATATTTCTAGTCTACTACATTCCTGTCCAACCCCTAGCTTTTCTTAAAAGTTTTACTTACTAAATTTATGTACCTATTCTAATGACTGTTCGTTTCCAGTGATTTTTATAAGTACTCAAATAAAAAAATCTGGTTATCTATGTTTATTTTTTTCAAACTTGTTCCTACTACATTAATCATACATTTTTAATCGTGATTAACGATTAATAATTACGATTATAAATCGTAATCAGCAAAATTTTGATTATGGTTAAATTAATTTTATTCGAAAAAGCCACGATTAATTTTTTAATCGTAATTTTTAATCGTTAATCAGATTAACTTTTTGCCAACACTGTACGTGACATTCATACTAAGGATTGCCTATGCCGAAATGAATACAACTGTTTTGACTCGGACACTCTTATCTTGCTTGCTTACGCTGTAGTAACAATTATTCGACGTACACACGGCTATAATAAAATCTCGCCGCGATTCTATTTCGTCCGTGTAAACGTCTATTTACGGGTTAGGACTTACTTTCGGGTTATGCTCGTGTACGTGAGACCACGCTCTGGAACCATGAAGGCGTACAAAATGAATACAATCTTGCACCATTATGTAATGACCCCAGAATCTGGCACTAATATATGTGTAAAGATCCTCAAAACTGTTAAATCCTTTTCAAATTACATTACTCTTCCAGACACCACAATGCTACGTAATGGAGTACGTGCGAGTACAAGTTCAGAACTCGATTTCCCACCCCAACGTAAGTTTCAACAAACTGTCGAACGTCGTCACGATCTCGTACAAGCCGCTGCAGTACAGCGTCAGCAGCTTCAACATCATCGCCAAGGCTGCTCGGAAGCCGGGCTGCTTCAACCAGTCTATGGAGCTGCAGATGAGGCACAAGTTCGGCAAGTGAGGAGTTTATGTTGATGCGTTCGTAACTAGCTGTTTAGAATAAAACTGCATTTTTGTTTGCGTTGAGTTGTTTTATTGGTGTGTTTGGGATATGTTCGTCCCGCTTAGTATGGAAAAGCACTTTTTTCGCACGCTGGATGTTCAACGCACTGCTTAGCGCTGAGAGTTGAAAATCGAATAGTGTTTTTTCGACGCGTAGAGACTCACTCACGCTGCACTCTGTTGGATTCTGAGTGCTCGGTTAAACACCCAGAGTTGAAAATCCAGTGCGCGAAAAAATACCACCGCGTTTTTATTACGTCCGCGTGAATGTCGACTTAACTACTTGAACGTAATTTGCAGATGTAAAAAGCTGTTTTTATAACGTGTCAAGAAAGTTAAAAATCATCACAAACTATGTTTTGCACGATTATTCACGTTGTAGCTGTAATAAAAGTTATCCTGTGTTGTCTTGTTACTCTCTGAAATAAGGTTCAAATCAATTTTTCACTCGCTGAAATGTGAAAACATTTTATGCCGTTGGATTTAGGGTCAAATACATCGCAAATACAGGCATATTTCCCTACGAAGATTTATTTAATTAAGATGTTTTGGTCAGAAAAATAGCATTCAGCTTTCCGGATTAAACAGTTTAATTAATATGTGGTAGGTACAGACATCAAAAGAGAAAAGTAACCAGCTTCGTCGCATATAGTTGAAATTTAGTAAGAAACAGACGGATGGAATGAAATTTATGAACTGTTTGTTTTCTATTATAAGTTAAACTTTGTTCGAATACAGCCATCTGTTTATTAATAAACTTCAACTCCATCCAACGACCTTGGTTACTTATTTCTTTTGGTGACAAATAATAGTGAGAATAAAGAAAAATTATGAAATAATTAACAAAATATATTTATTAACAGTAACAAAAGGCTTGTTTACAATAAATAGCTTATGAATGATTTGGCTAACAGTATTATACAGATCCATAATATACACAATATGAAACAATAGGTACATGTAGCAGAGGTTTATTGTGAAAGGAACAATACAAATAAATTCTATTCAAACCCTTGCTTCGAATTAAAATATTATTAACGCTAAGCTAATTTTTATTAAGTTGATTTCAGAATGCCTAGTACTATTGAAAAAGAGTCAAATAAATGTTTGAGGTAAACTGAACTTTCATGTCTATGGATTAAAGTTGTTTTTTAAAAGAACACACTAGTTTACAAGTTTGGAAAGTAAATCGCGAATGCAGTATACAGAAATGACATTGATGTAGGATTAAAAAAAAAAACAATCATATGCTATGCAAAAAGTACTTTTAGAAACATAGGTTGTGTTCACGTTGTTAACATAATTATGTACGCTAGTCAATCTTTGGTCAAGGTAGCAAAATGAGTGTCTCATTCTTACTTAGTAGTGTCGATAATAATACTAACCAGCTCTGTAAGCTAAGAAGAGGGTATAAGTAATATAAAAATTGTGTTTCGAAAACCACGAGTGAATACGTTATTTCTAGGCAAGCGTGCATAGCCAACCTCTCATTTAACGAGCTTTAATTAGTCAATGTTCATGATTTTTGTGATATAGGTATTTGTTTCGGGTCTGCCCGACTAGTGTCGAGCTCGAACAGAGGTTTTATTCAAAAGCACATCGTCTATTAAACTTTCAATAACTATAATACATTATTATTGGTGATCTACCCCTCGGGGAAACAAGGCGTGATGTTGTGTTATGGGTGATTTCTTACTAAACATCCTAGCTCAACATTCTAATTAATTACATTAAAATATTTTTCTGACATTGCTAAAAACCACATCTAACTTGCATATAAAATATAAATCTCTCTAATTACAGCAAAAAAAAAAACGACTAAAGTTCGGGTCACAAGCTTTTTGCCTTCCTATCCTTAAGTAAGCTGCTGATGAAGAACTCTCCAGCTCTATATGACGACCGGACTAATGGTCCACTAGCTGTATACAAGAATCCCAGTTCGGTCCCACGTTCTTCCCACTCCTTGAACTTGGCTGGTGTGACGTATTCAAAGACTTTGAGATGACGTTTGGTTGGCTGCATGTATTGGCCTAGGGTTACGCAATCGACGCCGGCCTCGCGTAGATCTGGATAAACAATATTAATCTGTCAGGCTTTTACTAATAAGACACAACCATTACTTACCCAAGGTAACGATACCCTCCAATCCTACAATCATTGCTTTACGATTCTAAAAACATAGGTACAGCCACCTCATCATCAGCTTAGCCTTTTCCCAACTTATACATTGGGGTCGGCTTCCAGTCTAACCGGATGCATCTGACCTCCAAAACGCAGTTCCTGGGTAACACGGTAAGACTGGTCGTCAGACTTTCGGGCGACCCGTAACGACTGTGGCGGTGGTATTTGAACATGGTCACCACGGACCAACCGCGGCAAGCGTAGCTTAACCTGTTCGATCGACCCACAACACACGACACAAGCCTCCTAGGTACAGCCACCCAAGTTAAGTCAAATTTTACTTGGTATTACCGTTAGCAGTTTGTTAGAACGAAGTGTATTTTTCTAAAAAGCCAGCTACAACTTAATGTAAATAGTTACATATGGGTAACTATGGAAAAGTGTTAACTGACCTTTCATAGTTTGTTCCACTTGTTCGTCAGTTTCGCCGAGTCCCAGCATGATTGAAGATTTGGTGATTAGGTCGGGATTGACTTCCTTGGCCGTCTGTAGGACTTTTAAGGTTTGACGGTAGCTGAGGATAGAGAATATTCATTAAAATTAGGTTAAATATAGGATTTTTTACGTTTTAATAATCGGATATTTCGTTTGATTTTTGAACAAGCATATATATAGCAGAGCGAAAAGTTGGTAGCTGAGTAGGTGAGAACATGATGAGAAAACCGAAAAATGTTTGAAAAGACCTCTTTCAGATCTCGAAAATAGACCAAAAATAAAGTGATCTTCAGTGCCGTTGATTTTAGTATGACCTTGTGCGGCCTAACACATGATGACTTATAGACAAATCTAATGAGAAATCGTGGGTTTTCCCTGAATCTGACGACTTTGAAAACTCAGAATATGGATAATTAAAGAGAGGATATTCAGGGCAAATAAAAGTTATTCTGTGCTGTGTGTGTGTGGGTGTGTGTGTTTTACATGTCCTGATAGTGAGTATATAAATATCTGATGGATTGATTTCGACAAAATTTCATTGATGGAATGGAAAATCACCAATTTTTTTATCTGATCTTACTTAATTTTAAAAATTAACTTTTATAAATCTGAGTCCGAGTTGAGACCCCGTCGCAAGCGGTCGCCTTTGCTCGCGCGCACCAGATGTTGACTTACCCGTCTGGCTTTGAAATATAACCGTGTTTTTGTGTGTGTGCCTCAGTGTAGCTTCTTGTGAAATTAGGTAACTATACAACGTGTAACATAATTAACGCAAGACCTCTAACACCACAATAAAATTGAGCTAAAAGCATAATAAAATGACTAAAAATTTCTTGCACTAATTTATGCATTTAAAATTGAGTCTCATTCCCTTGAAAAAAAGATCCAATTCTCTTTGGCTCAATCAGAGGACTTACGTATATTCACTTTAGTTACACTTTGTATAAAACACAAAACAAGGAAGCAAAAGTGATAAAAGTGCGCTTCAGCCTGCAGTGGAGACGGGCTGCTGGAGGACGACGGACCCGTGAGGCTGACCGACGAACGACGAACGAATCTCTGCATTATTAGGAACGAACTCACCGAGATCGTTCCTAATAATACAGGGATTCGTTTGGTATCTCAAAATCATCTCAAGCAGTCTTGGTGGACCAGCGTGTTTTCACCCACTATAATAGGGCGGGACGAATTGATTCACGCCATTATTCTAGCACAAAATACGGTACCGGGGATGACGCCTTACTTGAGGATCTTAATATTGTAACACTGCAACGAATTCCTAATTGGATTGCAAGTGGCCACGGTCACCAAAATTTCAATCGGAAACACGTGGGCCAAAAATGTACCCCAAACTCTTTAAGTTGGCATCGCACGTTTTTGCTTTACAGATAAACAAATAATTAAAACTGAATAAAATAGGGTCAGCTCATAAATTCACACACTTCAGCGAGTTTCAGCCCCTGCGTGCACGTGTCTCTGACTTGTCCTACAACCAAAAGCGCTTACAATGGATATAATTGTGCCCAAAAGACGGAAATTGTTTATTTAGTGTAATAGCCCACCAAATAAACACTCTAATGGGCTTAACATTTGATCACAGGAATGTCCGTCAAGATCTCGCTGCACATGAAGTATATTTATCTAGAACACAAGTGAAAACGTAAGCACAAGTAAATAAGTTCTTACCCAGCCCTCGGATCCCTCACAAACGGCGTCAGTCGCTCGACGGTCTCGATATTATGCGCAAACACATCGAGCCCGCAGTTCGCGATGGTTGCTACGCACTCGCGGTTCGCCCTGAAGTCCGGTACCAAGCATTCTACCAGGATGTCCTGGTTCCTAAACAATTTGAAGTACATTCTACATATTCTTCTAAAATACAAACATTAAATAATATTGCACGAAAGAAGACCCGTTTTGCATATTTAACAGATATATGAATATTGTGAACAATATTGCGAGGTAATTATTTATTAATGTAAGTTTAGAGTCGTCACGCAGCGGGTTGATTGCAGTTGTCTCCGAGGGACAGCGACCATATAACCCATAGACGCCTAATAACAGGCGACCGATGTCTGTCAACACATCAGACTTATAGATCTGATACAGGTCACCACTCAAAAATTTCGATTCAGTTGCGACCACTTCTGTGAGCCGTAAACACTTCCGCGTTACTAAATAAAAATTGGTGAAAATAAATATTATAATGGCCCCTTGCACAATACGTTGGTGTGGTAATAATAGCCAAACTTCGAGTTTCCGTAAGGATGGCATAACATTTCATCGGTAAGTTAATAGTTACATAATCATAATTAGAATTATTTTCTGATATTATTTATCGGAGTTCATCTTATACTGGTCATCCTTGTAGGTGAAAAAAGGTGCCAGGACTCTCGTTGATGTCTTTTATGTTTGCGTCCCTTTCTTCTGAATGCAATTTTTTAGCTATCTCTTTTCCTCTATTATTTGGTAAACATAACTAGTGATGCACCAAATCCTATGACACAAATAAAATTGTTCGATAAAGCAAAAACCTACACCTACTATTTATACGAAGATCTTTTGAATCACTAATTACAATAGACATTAAATTAATTGTGAAACGATGATTGATTTTAGGTACCCATATAAGTAACCATCAATTCCAGTCTGAAGTAACCAATCATGTAGTGGATTTGTCAATGAGTGTTATGCACAAATATATTTCTACACGGCTAGCTTTTCTTACAAAGTCTGCTCAGCACAAACACACTGTTCGGAGGATATATACAAAATTAATAATACATTTCAAAAATGATTAGTATAATGGTCAAAGTTAAATATTTATTTCAAATTGGCACTTTTAAACGTCAAAATGTACAAAAAAATTGATTAAGAAATAAGATTTGATTCTAGTCGCACCATTTAAAAGGTAGTTTCGTATGGAGAAGAATGGGCAAGAAACTCCACGTTACTCCTTTAAAACGTTATGTTATGATTGAAGTGAATAGGTACGTTGATATTTTGTTTTCATTTTTTATATTTTATGTTAATTACTTTAAGTATATTAATTACATTAAGTACATGTTAAAAAAATATTAAGAAATAGGAAGTAAGAAAGCCAATTAAATATAGGTATTAAAACTAAACATTTTATTATGTACAATTTTAACAAAAATATCGATACCTTCGTGTTTTATTTAAACCTGTCCCATCTCTAGTGAGACGTAATGACCTTGGTAGGACCAATCAGAACGCAGTATCCCGCTTCCTCATACCCCAGCTAGTTGACAGAATTGTTTTGGTGCGTTAGATCAAGCATTAGGCGTCTATGGGCTATATGGTCGCTGCCGAGGGAGGTTTAAGAGGACGCTGGTGGGGAGCTTGGTCTGAAAAGGCATGACACAGCGAAAACTGGAAAACTATGTGGGAGCGACTTTAGCCCAGCAGTGGGATAACACAGGTAATATAATTAAATGCTGCATTGAGTACTTACTGTTTTTTGATTTCTCTGACAGTTTCAGCAAGATGATTTGAACCACCGTCGGGTAAATCTGTAAAATGCATGCATAAAGTGTTTGCCAAATTATATTCATCTTGACACTAAAAAGATTGTACCTAATGCTTGTTTATTAGGCAAAATAATTTGTCAGGAACTGTCTTTAGACAGCGTAGGAAATATGGGTAGCAAAGCCATGATGGCGAGTGCGTTGAAGTTTTCTGTGAAATATACGTGCTGGGACATGGTGGATACCAGCCCTATGCGCCAAGCTAGTAATGAAGTACAGGGTCGATACTTGGGGAAACACACGCGAAGTAGTTCTCATGGCCTCTCTTTACATGAAGGATTCAGGGGTCCCGAAAGTAAAGTAAAAGGTAATGTAGGCAAAGCTTTTAGAACAGTACCAAATAAAAACGGCGTTTCGAGGGTTAAGGTGGACTGCTAGTCGAAGTCTATTAATGTTACCATCTCTATCCACTGAAGTAAGTACGATGTATCCGAGCCCCCACTGGTTGATGGCATGCGCAGTGTTGCGCGGCTCGTCGGGGTCCAGTGGCGGCGGCCGGCGCGACGTCTTCACCGAGCAGAACATGCAGCCGCGCGTGCACGTGTCGCCCATGAGCTGCGATAACAGACAAGCTACAACCCTGTCTCCTGACCAAAAGCGACTAAATCGCGAATTCCGTAATCTCCATAAAAACAGGACCACTTTTGCTGCCTCCTTTTATCTGACTATGGCAAAGCAAAAAGAAGGGCTATGATTTTGACCAGTATGTATTTTCATATGTTTATTTGTTCCCTCATAACTAAACTACTTATCATAATAGGAATTTACATAACATTATCATATTCTGTTTCAAGTTACACTACTAGTAAGACCTCCTAAACGCGTGAAGTAAACATTTTTTTTTCTTTCGAATTTACATAACATTTACTTTGCGCGTTCTTGTTTGGATAGTTTTTAGGGCCTAACACAAACTGATTCTACTTACTTTAAAGAATTAGATATAATATTACCATAATAGTTGCTGTAGAAGTGCCATTTTTGCCACCACTCCAGCACTCTCCAATGTTAGGACAGCGAGCCTCTTCACATACTGTACTGAGTTTCAACTCACGGAGCTGTTTCTTTATCTCTGTGAATTTGGACCCTGAAACAACAAAACACCTACTTAATTATTAAATTCTGATAACAAAGCTAAGCAAAACAGAAGAAAACAAGTAAAAACATGTGAAACATGCATTTCCTACAATACTAGAAGTAGGAACAAGTTAGTTCAAATTATGCTTTATTAGGTTTTCAAAAGTAAACACCTACATGCACAATAAAAAATTAAATAAAATCATTTAATATTCTCAGTCTAGATGAGAAGTACAAAATATTTTTTTTAAAGATTCTATGGTTATAAAAATGCTTAGCACAATGCAGGCCCTATATGGCATTTGAACATTATTATGGTCCGAGAAATCATGAATTTAACTTAAAGAGACTCAGCTAGTCATCTCAAAATTAAATAACACATGTTATTATATTGACTAGCTAACGCTGATAAATAATTATGATAAGGCTACTGAGAAGTTTTTTAGAAATCTTCAATTACACAATGTTTTTATTATTAACTAATCCACAATGATAATGTGTAAAAAAAAATGATTGAAAAGATGTCATCAACAATATAGTTTAAGTGTAGTATAAGAATGAATTTCAGTCCATATGAATTTCAGTGTTTGTTGGGTGGTTCAGAAGGTAGCCTACCAGTCAGTCTATATATCTTTAGCTAGGAAATAGAAGTTAAAAGTTTTCACCAGTTGGTATGGTCGTCTTCAACCAGGGGGGCAGCCTCAGTCGTTCAGCGTCACCCTTCTCTCTCTTCAGCTTTCCCTCATACTCCTCCCAGTCCTTTGGACGGTCTTCAGAAACAAAATCAGCTAGACTGGGGCCTTCGCGAAGTTTTTCTCGTATAGCGTCGAGTTTAGTTGTATGATTGCACCTCTGAAACTAAATAGAAATAGTTATTTAGAAACAGATACCCAGCTCATTACTGCCAAAAACTTAGACCGTCATCATTTTGACCTTCTGGCATCCAGCATTATTCTACTATGTCGTAGCTAGCATACCCTTAAGAGCATTACACTTGAAAAAACAGACCCAAGGCGTAAAAAGCTGAAAGTTATTTTGATGTCAGAGGTTATTTTGATACTTACGTCATGACTTCTACAAATAAGAGAAGACCTTAATTTGTTGCGAAACATTATAAACGAAACAGAAAGCTTATCTTTTTATATTAATATTAAACACACTGCAGCAATTTACACTCAAATAATCACATTCATTCGATTTTCACAGCCATTCGTAAAGCAAACAACAATGTTTTTGCTGTCATGTTTTCATTGTTCTATTCTATATTGTACTCTGTGGTTCTATTTCAATCTGTCAATTCTGTCACTGAGTAAAGAGATGTCACATGATTTTTGTAACTCCGTTAATCGATGGAATCGATTATTTGGTGACACCCCAAAAACTTTCTTCTTTCGCCTGTATTTGACAACGTTACATATGGTTGCAATCATTATTGTGTGTAAAAGAAAAGTTAGAAACTGAAAAAGTATAAAAGAAGAAGACATACTGCATCAGAGTACATAAGGATACTACGTATCCTGCACCACATTAGTATGTACATTACTGATCCAAATAACTGAGGATAATGTAAAATATTAAGGCCTCACTCAAACTGGACCCAGGAGAAGCACAGAACCGGTAGAAGTGGCAATGCTTGGGAGATGCCTATATCCAGCAGCGGACGTCTTTCTGCTGAAATGATGATGATGCTGAAAAAGGACGATGTATTTCATTGTTGTTAAAATCTAAATAATCGATTAGAACACCTCAAAATGTGCAAATAAAATTCTACTCTATTAATTATGTTCTATGTAGTCTGTGGCTACATCTGCGGGCTGTCCCACTTTCTATTCCCATTCCCAACACTAGCTTGCTACATAATAGTAATCTGTGGTCTGTGCCCAACACTATGGAAAAGACTCCTAGCCTAGGGTAGGGCTTTGTTTGTAAAAAAGTGAAATGAATTTTATAGATATTAGAGCGCAATAAAATGAAAGATAATTTTATATTAATTTGAGTTATCGTGTGAAAAATAATATAGAGTACTTAGATAATAATACGTAATGCGAATTAAAATATGTAAATAATTTGTGACCTTGAGCGTAAGCAATACAGCTGTCAAATAACCTAACCACAATTTTTGTAAACGAAAGATGAAAGAAGTTTTTCTTGTGATTATTTTTTGTATGTAGCGGAGGCTGCCTTAGTACAAATCTTTTGTTACAATGGATGATGAAACCGTCACACACTATATTACTTCCCACCCAGCTGATCAGGTATGTTGATATAATTTTAAAGAATTTTAATTAGCCACCACAAATTAGCTTAAATCTTGCCTAATTGTTTGCTGTTTATTTACTGAGTCAGCTTTTAAATCTAGATCTTTTTTACCAACAATGTTCTAATACAACCCTTTTCTAACAAAGAAAATGCCCTCATCACTTAAACATTTGATAAAGAAAATAAAAAGAGCTGTATTTGCAATGGCCATGTTATGTTTACTAACGCCCCTGAGAACGTAGAAAGAGGTTTATTATCTAACTGGTGTTATACATTTGTCCCCAGGCAGTTCATGTAGATGGCAATGCCCTGGCCCTCAATGTGCAGGATGACGGGGGCAGCAGAGTGGCCATCATGCATTCACAGACCTACTCCACATCACTATGCAGGTATAGCTGACATTATTTTTGGTAACTACAGGCTGAAAAATAAAATTTTAATCATTAGATGCAACAAACATCTACTGTTGCTGTAAAACTGTTGCTGATTTACTTAATTGGCCTATGTCACAGTTGAACTTTTACTAAATGCTGAGAAAAGTACTATTTCTACTTAACATGTCATGTCCGTAATTTTCAATTATCTTTTCTCTAACTTTCCATCGTAGGGCATAGTAGGTATACTATGCTAAGAAGCTAAGGTGTCTGGTACAATAGACTTTATATTTGCTACAGGCAAGTCTCTGTTGGTGACCATGTGGTGGAAGGACAATGGAGTGATGAGATCATGGATCCAGAAGGCAGGCTGGCAGCTCTTATGGCCCACATCACGGCCCAACAAACTAGAGGGCAACAACAATTGCACCATAAGGTATATATTGTCTCAATTTAACCTAATTATTAACATAATAATTTCACATTAGAGTTACAATAGGTATCTATATATATATTTACATGAGAAACCTAAATGTAATTATAATAAGTTAACTTACTAATATAGCATAGGTACCTACAGAAAATCAAAGTATTATTCATCATTTTTGAATAAAATTGTTAAAGAAGTGGAATATGACTCAAAATAGAACAAACTGTGATAAGAGTTATGGAGTGTCAAGTTAAACCATAAACTAAGTTGGCAAAGCATTATGCCACTGAGGGCCTGCTTTGTTTTAAAGTTGTTAATGACATCATTTTTTATTTGACTAACCCCAGCTAGATAAGTTAGTCAAATTAAAAATTATGGTATGTTTTTTAAATTATTATATCTTTTAATGCATCTTGTCTCCCGACATTTTTGTGGACTGCGGGGGCGCAACTTACCTGAATTGTGTTTTTACAGGTGCATACAGTGAGGGGTGATGTGGACACATCTATTATACTGGATAGTTCCATGAGACTCTTCCATGGTCAGCCAATGGTAAGCTAATACTTATAGTAATAATATAAAAGACAATCTTTAAAAAAACAGCTATTGGTGCCGATTCTCTTGTCACAAAATTCTCTAAACTAAACTAAAAATCACTAAAATTTAGTTTATTCCTGTCAAACGACGATTTCCCATTCTGAAATTGACTAAAGTGACACAACTTAACTATATTTTAGTTTGACAGCACTAAGATTGTACTGAGTTTTTAATTTAGTGAAAATGGTAATTTTGCTATTCTGTTGTTGTCAAATTCATTATTCTATTCAATACAAAATTTCGATTGTCTAACTAAATCTGACTATTTTTAATCGCGATTAAAAAGGTGTGGAATAAAATTAGTTGTCAAGAACTAAAATTCACACTGATACCTCGACTTCGGGCGCAAATACAGTACTGTATCTTTTTTTTCTTTTCTTTTGCTTATATCTCGAAATTGGTGTGTCCTATCGTAAAAATAATGAAAATTTCGACCCCCTTTATAAAACCCCATACACCTCTAAAACTCAACATGTAGGTAATAATTTTTAATATTTTCGATACAAAAAGTAAAAAAATCCATTTAAAACACGTTGAGGCTGCCCCCCCTGCGCGATTCCGGCTCTAAAAAAGATCACGGGGTAGGGCAAACGTGGAGTCGCGTTTGTCAAATTCGATTTTAGTTGTGTCAAAATTATTTTTAAATTTAGAGATCTTTTTTTGCAGAATAGCTTTAAGATTCTCTTAGCCAAAAGTAAGGAATTTTAGTGATAGTTTAGTTAGTTTAGTTCGGTGTACAACAGAATCGGCACCATTGTATTTTATTAAACATAAAAATGATTAGAAAAAATACTGTCAATCCTACTAAGTATATTATTTATATTTTATATCCTACTATCCTACTAATATTATAAATGTGAAAGTTTGTGAGGATGTTTGGATGTTTGTTACTCAGTCACACAAAAACGACTGAACGGAATTGGACGAAATTTGACACACAGATAGTTTATAACCTGGATAAACATATAGGATACTTTTTATCCCGGTAGTACGTTCCCGTGGGATAATTTACGACGCCACGCGGACGAAGCAGCTGGCAAATGCTAGTGATAAATAAAAGAAAAGGTCTTGTGGCACCAACCCCAAATAAATTAAAAAAAGATAGTGGTGATGATATTATGTCGTTTTCCCAGGATCAGTCACAGGAACCAATAGTGGTGGAGGTACCGCCCCTGCCGCCGCTCCCTCCCCTGCAGGAGATGAAGCGCTGTCAGGAAAGCGACTGGTTTAATAAGAATAAATCAGCACTCAAAGTAAGATAAAACACTTAGAGGTTTAGATTAGAACACCTGACTCCTACTTGGCTCAATCTTGCTTTATCTATTCTAAATATCTTGCTATTCTACATTTGTTTTCTTATTCTGTATCTTCTGGTAGAGGGTAAGACAGAACCTATCGTTATGACAATGTTTAGCCTTTGCCAACTAGCTGTGTTTGTCTTATGGCTGAGTTAATACTGTAAATTGTAGGTAGTATTTTAGGTTGTGTGTAGTAGTATTTTTAAATGGCGATACACAAATTTAGTTGATTTAGCACTTACGATATTTAGTTTCCAAATTAAATTGAGTTGTTCTTTCTTCCTACAACAGGATGATTCCTCAATGATTGACTCTGATGGGCCTGTGTTAGACCTCGGCCCGGGAGCGTCGCCAGGACACCACAAACTGCAAAGCAAGAAGAGTCTTCCACACAAGAAAAGGATATCTAGGAAGCTCAAGAAGAATAATGGGAATTGCACTCCTCAGCAGGTCAGTTTGATATGGTCTTCATAGCAGGCAACTCTATGACGCAATAAGCCAGAGACTGATTTTAATACTTCAAGAAAGAGGTTAATCGTTGAATCCAACGCAGTTGGGCAGTTTCGGGAAACTACTGCGATATCTTCTCGTTTCACATACTTACCACAGTGTCTCAAAACTAATTTTTGTAACAGTTTTTGTAAAACCACATCTCTGAGTTTTTGAGAGTGAGTTTTATGAAAACGTAACCAAATTAAGTCAGATTTCCGGCAATTCCGTTGCTAGTATTGCAGAGGCGATAACAACACATAAATCACCAACAAGTTAACGCAGTCGGCATACGTTAGTCTGTTGGTTTTAGTCGGCAAACGATTCTCGCGAATTAAAGTCGACCAAATGTGAATCAATGTCGGTTCGAAAAACCGATCCGTAGTATTTATAACCTGTTAGCACGTGGATCAATAAAAGAAGTGGACTGTATAAATAGGCAATAGCTTAATGCCAACAAATATATTAGAACTTGCCGGACAAACAATGAATAAATTAAGTCAGAGTAAGTATCGTCTGTCGCGGTGGAGTCCCAAAAGACGAGTGACCCGATGACGCGTTGATCACACAGCCTGTGCACGCAGGGTTCGATTCCCTGTTACTCAGTTACAAAGGTGTACACTTTTTTTTTTGTTAAAACTGATAACATAGGAAACATTAATTAGGAAACTAAGCTAATAGTTATTGTTTATCGATGACCTAAATGACAGCGAACTACGTAGTGTTATACGTATCGGCGATATATGCAACGCTTATCAAAATGTAATAAGTCAATAATGAAAACAAAATACTACTAAATCTTTTAAAGTCAAACTCTTCTTGGATGTTATGGCTCAATATTTAAATTATAAAATGCTTTACTGGGTGGCGTTTTAAAAAAGAAGTAATACTTGGCATAAAAGAGAATTCTAGCTTCGAAAGTGTTCAAAATGGCGCTCACTATCAGTAAGATTGGCGCCCAGTAAGATCAGAAGCGATCTTATGAAATAATTTATGGAAATGTATCACAATCACCAAATAATTAAATTAAATTAAATAATCATTTATTTCAGGAAATTATTCCCATTTTAAGCACTACAAATTACAAATAATAATAATAATAATGTTCCCACTGCTGGGACACAGGTTTCTTCTCTGTGACAGGGATTGGGCCATAATCCACCACGCTTGCCAGTGCGGATTTGGGGGATGCCACAACGACATGTGTAGCGCAATATAAATGACCACCGCCATATATAATCCATCCGCTTTCAGGACATAGTGGTGATCAGTTGCACGGACGTCGAAGGTCGCATCAGCTGCGCGGACCACGGCCAGGAGCAGGAGATCCTGCCAGATAATTATGTGCAGCAGGAGCACATGCCGGTCGAGACGCATCATATTACACATGAGGTATGTTCATTTAGTTGTGAGGTGGATGACGATGATGTCCATTTTGATGAGGTGCATCTAGGAGACGACCCTCAACCACTTATTGTTATAGTTACACCAATTTTCATTTGTATATAAGTAGGTACTGTATGGTAAAAATAAATAATCTATTAAAACATTGGTACAGTTACTTATTGTGTCTTTAGTCATTAACCACAGATAAATATTTGACAATTACAAATTACTGTTGTCATCATCCCCATCTAAGAATTATTTTGTATATTTTCTGTATGAGTATGTAAAAAGTAAATAGTTAAAACCCAATCTTGGTCTTTAAAAAAGTTCTGCTTAGTAAAGTGTAACATCTTGTAGGTTTTTTTACATTATTAAATCCCTATACAGGGTGGCCGGGAAACCCCCTAGCGCACAGTGGGTCGAAACTGCTATATGAGGGACGTAGGATTTTTTTAGAAATTCCATTTAAAAATACTATCTATCGAAAGATCTCGTCATTACGATGAATAATTGTCATCATACGTTTTTCTCTAAAACTGATAGTTTGCCCTTAAAAAAATATTTTCTATTTTTGTTGTATTATGGAATGAAACAAAATCTGTTAAAATTTTGCTAAGTCTTGACAGATTTTGCTTTAAAACTACTTTAGTCTTATTTTTGGCTTGTTGGCTATAATTCTACACTATCAGTGTGCACCCATAGTTGCCCGTTCAAGAATTATAAAAATCCGAAAACTTTAAAAAAATTATAATTTGTATTGATTTTCTAATATCGTAGCTTATCAAATATGTAACCACAATAATGTGCTACATATAAATTTTACGAATAAATAATAACATTAAATTTAAAACACTGGTTTACCGAAGAAAAACTTATACGTGAAGAACATAAAAAAACGATAATTCTTTAATGAAAACTGTAAATGATACTTAACATTAAGAATATCACCAAAATCAAAATCAAAAGTCATTTATTCAAACTAGGCTGCTGTCAGCACTTTTTGAACGTCAAAATTACATAAGACAGACCCCCAAAACGCCCGCCCTTCACCACTTCTTAGTGCTTTAGCTGGGAAGAAGAAGTGGCGCAACAAACTCCGCAGCAGCACAGCTGTCTGTTATGTTAGAAGAACTTGATTCTATACAATAATTACGTAATTAACGTTACGAAACATAAAACTAAAATATTTGCCATATGTCAGCTAGCACACGCCACTATACAAAAAAAAAACATTTAAAAAAGTTTACTCAAGCAGAAATAAATAATAAAAACAAAAACATAAACAACTTAAAACCTAAATTAAAGCCTCCAGGCAAAGGGCGTGCCCGCTTACGTATGCAATGCGAGACATATGCACTAATACGAGACAGGCAATTGCCACTTCCGCCGAGGCATTTATAGTGCTTTTCTCAAAAGAATGCAGGGAAATAAAACATACTTTTTACATATGTTAGGAACTCTCCTTGGATTACAAATATCCGGTCAATCTTTGTTTTAGTGTCGCGCAATGTTATTATTGCTTTGTCTTCAAGAAAGTCTGTCTTTTGTGGTAATATTATAGAGTTCGATATTCCAAAATGCTCTGTTAACGCCTAATATCATAGCGACCTGTAACAAACAAAACTAAATATCAAGCTACAGCCACGGACAGTATATTTAATAAGACTCATAAATCCTGTGTATCAAAATTCATCCAAATCCATCCAGCCATTTTGGATTAACTGTGTCTCAAATAAATAATGAATAATCATATTTACCTTTGTCGCTAAATATATATCATCTGGGGATTTAATTAAAAATTGCTTTATGTTGTCGCCAGTAAAATTTTTCGATTTTTTGCTTTTGAATCCGGTCGATTGTCGTTTAAGAACAGTATTTAAATTTCCATAATTTTTCAAGCTAATGCCGTTTTTAATATGAACTGTAAATTTCAGCATGGAATAAATTGCCCATAATGTAGATGGCTTTTTTGTTTTAGCAATCTCATTAAAATACGCCAAAAATACTGTTTCGGAGAAAATGTTCACTTTTTTCTCGTTTTTCCAAATCATTAAATTTTCATATACTTGTTTACAGGTTTTTCATTGCCAATTTGGCTTCTGACCTTAAATTTGGTGAAGTACAATCAATCTCCATTTCACTCTCTGAACCGTTGGAACTCATTTTAATATTTTAATGATTAAATTTATATTTATTAAGTATGTAAATAACACATCCAGACTAATTTTCAGCTTTGCCGCCAATTTTCTATTTATCATCTGTGCCGAAAGGCAAACGCATTTATGGCTATACAGCCATGTGAACGCAATTTGTACTAAGCAAAAATACTTACTTTGGTATGCCAAGAATGATAAAAGAGATCCAATCAAAGAGTACAGGGAACGTGCACGACGAAGAATCTGCCATCTAGTGGCGCAAATCTAAAGTTTTCTCGGAATCATTACTTGAAATTGACTTCACTTTATAAAATAATCTCATATAAGAAGTGAAAAAAACATAATTACTAAGTAAAAATGTATTATTGTGTTTCTGAATGCTCGAACACTTCAAAGAAAACTCAAAATAAATCAAATGTTGTGAAATTCTATTACTCTCCCACGGATATTACTTACTTTCCTTGGTTACGTGATAAACGACAAAAGTCGATAAATGCAGTAAAAATTTTACAAGTACAATTTTGCCAGTTATTACTGCATTTTCAGGATTCATAACTGTTACTTCTACATCTAAGACATGCCCGGACTCTGAAGAGGTTTTGGCCTTTTGACATATTTTGACCACGCTGACGATCATTAGTAATCTGTCGGAACCC
This sequence comes from Polymixis lichenea, assembly GCA_949091785.1. Lineage (NCBI taxonomy): Eukaryota > Metazoa > Arthropoda > Insecta > Lepidoptera > Noctuidae > Polymixis > Polymixis lichenea. The sequence goes on along the minus strand of OX420939.1, from coordinate 1,244,260 downwards.
ATATTTTATAATTTTAATCATTAGAAACGATATAAATATAATGTAAACATTAACATAAACATTATTGGCGGCAACACGATGACAGATCTAAACAGTTTTATTTTACCACACCGTGGCGCTTGTGTCGATTTGTGCTGCCATCTATAGTTCGTGCGTGTTCCCTACATAATAACCCTAGCACGCCGTTTCATACAACATTGCTAGAGCGTTGTAATGTTCCAAATTCAAAAAACGCTCCTGCAATGGATTTGATTTTTTGTTCGTAAATTCCATACTTCGCGTGTTCTTTTTTCGACCCACTGTGTAGCGTAAACACCTGCAGTTTTTTAGAAAAGTGCTAGTCTTTTTTCAAAATCACCGACTACATTTTTTCACGCAGTGAGTTAGAATCATGTACTTAATACATGGTAACAATCTACGCGTCGATGTCCCTGCCACCTACAAAACTACACATACAAAATATAAAATATTATTACAATCCACTACGAGAAAACAGTACCTAATATCGTTTCGCGTTCCCACGGCCAGGTCCGTCCGATCTTGATCTGCCAGTTGTGCGGCGAGTTCTACGGCGAGGAGCAGCTGAAGTTCTACCAGCACTTGAAGCAGCACTACGAGCCGCACATCATCATAGAGAACCCCGTGCAAGACCTGGGAATTGATAAGGTACTTTTACTTGTCTGCGTAAATAGGAATCTTTGTGATTTAAAAAGTAACACTGAATATTTATTTTAGTGATTGCCTATTTTTGGTAAACAAAAATGTGCTTAACGCTGCTTTGACATTATCATAATTTTATTATGCGTATGATCATAGATCCTTGCCGTTCATTTAGAATTATGACTATGCTATAAAGTTTAGTCAACACACTCAACTTATCTGATCGATCACAGAGCTGATGAAATAGATTTTTTCTAAGACGATTTAAACTTTGCGGGACACTAAACGCCCCTCGACAAAAAAACAATAAAACTTCGATTGTGTGTCATATTTGAATGTAAAAGAAACTTAATAATCGTTGACCCTGCTTGCAAACTATTTTAAAACCAACAAGGCAAAAATATTTTGCAAATTATCAAGTCTATCATCACATAGACTTATCTAGAATATTCTTTGCAGATAACCAACTCGTGCATCGTAGATAACGTAGCAACAATTCCCGACTCGATAGTAGAACTGTCTCTAGAAAATTCCATACCAAAAACTATATACCAATCAATGGACAAACACGTCTTATACACGACAAGCGATAAAACGTTCACGTATGCTAACAATAAACTTCAGTATTCTATGGCAAGTATGGACAAGGAACCGCCAACGGTAGTTCAAGAGGCTGACAAGGCGGATTTGTATGATACTCTGGATAAACTGGATTTGTATAGCTGTGGGAAGTGTAACAAGTCTTTTAGGAAGCAGAAGCAATGTGAAGCACATATAAAGGAGGCGCATTCTAATATGAAGGTATTGTATCATTATTTAGGAGTTTGTGCTCTTCCATGTCAGAGCATGAGTGAAATGTTGCATGAGTGAATTATATTCACCTGTTTACTATTATAGTAGAGGAGGTATAGCTTGATTTATGCAGCCAATTTTGTACCGAATGAATTTCATTTCTAGTAGTTGTTTAACACTCAATTATCATGAATGTGAGAGTCAGTCGCCGCACTCAATGGGGAGTTCAAAGTTAGAGCATGTCGTAGTTGCAAAAAATCTTATTAGAAAGCCATTTCATACAGCGTCAAAAACTTATCGGCCGGTTTTTAGATTCACCTTCAACACAAAAAAAGGAAACGGCTGCATGTAAGTGGGGGAATATAATGTTAGCCGTGTAAATGAACATGATTGTTGCAATGGCACATCTGGCAATTCGAAACTAGGGGATGTTTACCTATAAATCGACCCATAAGGTGACGGCGCGGTTAGTAAAAGCTCTAACTTTGAGGCAGCTGATGCTCAAAAGGCTAATTCGTAATTAAAAGATAAAGCCTGAGATTAGACTGTGAACGTTCTTAAAATTACGAGTATTGCTCCTATGATCTCTTATGCACTAAGAAAAAACAATTTTTGGTATAAAGTTTGCCGGTATGAAAATACTTTTAAAACTAACGGCACGGCCCGCACTATTAGAGGTAGTTCACATTCTTCTTTAACGATGGCCTTATGTATTTATAAATTAACTGGCTGCATTTTTGTACGAATTTGAGAAAAACGAAAAAAAGAAGTTCCATCGCAATCTGGGTACGCGTTAGTTGTGCGTATACGCGAGAATAGGTCTAATGTCCGAAATCAATTTAAACTTAAGATAAACCTTGGAACAAATTAGAAATAGACACAAGCTCTACAATCTTGATGGAACAAAAGTAACCAGAATGCACGCTCAATTCGTGTTTATATGAAATAAAAATGCGTAAGCAACGATCTTTGCAAGACGCCCTGACTATATGAGTACACACGACAGTCACCCTTACAGTTGGAAGACATGGGCGAGTTCAGCGAGCCTGAGGACCTGATGGAGGGCATCCACGTGGCGGTGGACGAGCCGCCCGAGCACTACGAGCACACGCTGCTGCCGCATCTCACTGTGGAGAACGGGCACGCGCACCAGGACAACGTGCGGCACTGGTGAGTCCTGTTTAGTGTTCATTCGTGTGTGATGTGTCTGTGGGGACGTAGTGGATTTAAAACACTGATCACATTTAAAATTATTACGATCATTCTACGCTTTCGTGTTTACAGCCACGCGCCTGCCATAATACTCCGTTTTTTCGAAACAAAAAGCTTATTCTTATTCATTTGGAAGCTTATTCAATAAACGCTCGAATGTTCAAATGTAACTAGAGTTATTTTGTCGCCAGCTTGTACAACATAAGGTCGATTTTTGCAGAACCTTTACAGTACCCACTGCTGAATTAGTTTGCATACTATTGTATAAAATCAGGTTCTTCTATCTTAACAGACAGTTGTGCCACTGGAGATTATGTTGCGCCATTTCTTCCTATGTAATTTGCCGTTTTAAACATACTTATGCTCGACCTAAATTGAGTAAATTATTTTTTGATTGATTTTGATAAGGGACCAAAACATACTCGCCAAGGATGGAATTTCCAAAAAATATTGTATTTTGTACCTTATAAACAATTTAACAAAATCGTCGATGTGGATTTTTTGTTCGTTCAATATCTATTATATTAAATATATATTTATTTAAATACCTACAATCTTTAGTTTTTGGTCAATGCCTGACTGTCCCATCTTATCTCGATGAACTAAGCACAACATCCGGTCCGTGGCCCGCAGGTACGCGCGCGCGCCGGGCGGCGCCGCGTGCTGCGTGGCGTGCGCGCCGCACGACACGCAGCACCTCAAGCTGCTGAAAGGTAATTTACAATATAAATACATGTCGTATCTTTCAATTTAATTCCTTATTGCATATCACGTTTGTTTTGCATGAGTATAATAATAATAAGAAATCTTTATTTTTGCCAAAAGAATAATAACCTGTAAAAAAAGAAAACTCCAGTACTTATGTTCTACGAATCAAAAAAGATTAAGTTTCCCAATTAGTATCTCAGTGCATCAGTAAGCATAAGCATAATCAGCCTATATCGTTCCCACTGCTGGGACACAGGCCTCCTGTTCGTGAGAAGGAGTGGGCCGTAAAGAACCTCGCGAGCCCAGTGCGGGTTGGTAGATGTCACATGTCTCAAATTTTTAGGTCTAAGACAAGGTTTCCTCACGATGTTTTCCTTCACTGTTTTGAGAGCAGTGGTGAAGAAGTACACGAAGTAAAGCCTGGGGTAAGTCGGGTCCACGTCCGTTTGCATAAGTGTGCAGTTAAAAGACAGAAACGCTTTTTTTGCGCTTCATGGAGTCTGGAGTACGATTTCCGACACAAGCCATGAAGCGACAGTGACCGTTGAGACGTGGTCGCGGCATATACTAGCCTAAAAAGTACTTAGTTTTGCTTTTAAATTAAGAGTGATAGTATGTATGTGTAATAATTAAGGCGATATTTCCCTCGTTTTTGTCATCTCCCAATTCTGCGTCCACGACTGTATATCTGGCACGATCTTATGGACCATGATTCAACATACATTGTGATCAATTTATTTAGCAAATAAATAAACAGTATATACGGAGTATAAATTAAAATGACATTGTAATATTATTTTCACTTATGGTCGCCCACTAGTCGATATTCAATTACAATTCATTTAAAAAAATAGTATTAGCTTTCTATCCGCCTTCTCCATATAAACTTTATCTGTGCCAAATTTCATAGTCCTCTGTCCGCGTAATTTTCGTAAAAAGGGGTACAAGTTTTTGCTTCACGTATTAATATACACCGTGATATTTTAGTCGTCTTACAAAGGTGATTCACTCAACATATCCGTCATAAAATACCTATAGGCGCGATTAAAACATAGTTACCATTAATTAAGATAGTAGGTACAAAGAAAAATAAATAATGATTACGTATCAAACGGTAGAAGATATCTACCTACCTACCATTACATTTCATATCATCGGCATCTCCATGACAGGGTGTTTCAAACTACGTCATGCGTTTTAGTGAATGATATTTTCATTTGATTATTTATGCAATGTTCAAAAAATTTTTTTTTAAATAAATGATTAGTCATTGGATACATGAAGCGGGCTGCCGTTGTAAGACGACTAAAATGTCACGGTGTATAAGATTACAACACCTTGGGATTCTTTATACAGTATTTTTTCAATTAAATGAGTGTCTACCATACAGCTTAAAATTGTTTATGATGCAATCATTTTACCTGTCCCTATCTTGCATTTAAATAATTTTATTTCAAACACCAGACGAAGTCCTCCGACGAATCTTAGAGACAGACGTAGCGTCCGACAGTCAGAACTTCACCGACAGCACGATGACCGACACCGCCGATACGGCCGACACGGCCGACACGCCCGACCCGCCGGCCGAAGAGCCGCCGCCCGACGACAAGTCGGATGATAAGAAGAAACAGAAGCGGTTTGAATGCCAGCAGTGCCAGCGAGTCTTCCAGCATAGGTAAAGTTTTATGACAACACTTTAGGTCTGAGCTATACATTCGAGCCACCATTGCATTTGAAGTAAAGTTTAATTCTTTAACTGTATTTCGACCATATTAAAGCTCTTAATATAGAAATAACTCGGTCTAAAATTACTTTTTTCATACTATGGCAACTTTTAACTTAGTAGTCTCATACGCGCCATCTGTCAGGACAGGTCTAATCGAATTTGTATGATTCTTTCCGCATATGACCCATCTCCAGATGACCAGATGTATGGTTCTCATATGATGTGGCACTTACAAGACATTGTATCGAGTTTAAAAGAGACTGATCTCTGTGTTCAGTGTTCGGAATCACCGACATTATCAAGCTAAATAAATATTAACGTGCCAAAATGTATGTATAACTTACAAAATAAATATAACTTGTAGGAACAGTCTCCTGTACCACATGCTGTCGCACAGCGGCAAGCAGCAGATGTGTCGCGAGTGCGGGAAGGGCTTCTACACCGTCGCCGCGCTCAAGGTAATATCCACTCTGTTGTCTGTGTTTAAAATGCAAAATTCAATATCTCTTTTACGTGCTTTGCAATTTTAATACGATTCGCGACCTTATCAAATGTGGCTTTATATAATTAAAATCATCAATACAACGCTCTAAGTTCATTTAATTCCATTGAAAGAGTTTTTCATGAAATTATCATTCAGTGGAATTAAATAAACTTAGAAGGTAGGTAATATTGATCAACATATAGCTTGACACTGACTTGTGAATAGTAATAATCGTAAAATAAGTTGAACTTTGCGGGCTACCTTACTCACAGTTTGCACCTTAAGGTATTCATTAATATATTGCCAGCTATTGTATCCGATTACCCGCGTGGCCCACAGATACACAAGCGCGTGCACAACGGCGACCGCCCCTACAAGTGCGACGTGTGCGGGCGAGACTTCCGCCAGTGGAGCGACCTCAAGTACCACAAGGTGTCCATACATTCCGACCAGGTAACACAGCTGATTACGTCATAATAATGTGCTTTTAATTTCCCCACTGCTGGGACGCGCGAGTGGGCTCATGTCTACTCAGATATAATAGAATAATAATAGTACACACGGTGACGTATCAAGCCATACATATCTAGTTTTAGCTGTTGTCGCATTGTATAGGGTTTTCGTACAATGAGAAGTCAGCTTATATTGGATATGTATAGCTTGATATGTCGTCGCGTGTACATAATAGTTTGGTTTTGTAAAATATGTATTAGTTTATAGTTATTGTTTTTATACTTAAATATGTATTGTGATTATAGGCCTTAGTTGCCTGAAATAAAGGAGAAAAATATGTATAGAAAAATTGTATAGTTTATTTTGAAATGGTTGTTTCAGAAAATGTTCAAATGCGAGTTCTGCGGCAAGGAGTTCGCGCGCAAGTACTCGCTGAACGTGCACCGGCGCATCCACACGGGCGAGCGCAACTACAAGTGCGACTACTGCAACAAGAGCTTCCGCGCCTCCTCCTACCGGCTCAGCCACATGCGCACGCACACCGGTACTGCGCACGCACTACGCCATGCGCTTTACTTGTCGAACTCTTTTAAACCTACCTCGAATCGCGTCCCGCTGAACATTAAAGGAATCCGTTTTTTTTAAATCTAACCACGCCACCACAAACGTACGCACAACGACATACCAAGCTATAAATTTCCAGTATAAGCTGACTTCTCATTGTACGAAAACCCTATGAATGCGAAGTCAGCTAAAACTAGAAATATATAGCTTAATATTGTATTTCGCCGTCTGTACATCCACAAAAACTATAAATTTTTCTTAAAGGCACGTCAGATTGAATGTTTGTGGGAGTTTTTGTGTGCCGCCTTTTATATTTGCTATAAATTCCTGCACGCTGTTTGGGTGTAATGCCCTTTATTTGAGCGGATAGACTGTACAAGTGCTAATTAGTACTACAACAATGTATTTACACCTCCAACTACCTACTAGTTCACTATTTTTGCTACTTGTCTGATTCCCCATTCCAGTCAGCATACTAACTAACGTCCCCCGCAGGAGACCGGCCCCACAAGTGCCCGCAGTGCGACAAGTGCTTCCGCGTGGCCGGCGACCTGCGCCGACACGTGCTCATACACGACAAGGTCAGGAACAGACTCACCGAGCACAAGGCCAAGCTCAAAGACCTCAAGGAAGACAAGAAACCACTCGCGAAAATAGCAGAAAAACACCATCTCAACATCAAAATCGAAGACACCGTAGTTTCTAAAAACATTAAAAAGATCGCCCTCGCTTCCACCACCAGAACACCCAACATTCTCAGAACTATTCTCACGACTGATAAGAAGAAACCTGCTAAAAAGAACCAGAGCGTCAAGAAAGAAGCGCCCAACGTTACCTTAGACCAGTTGGACAACAGCTACACCAACAATGCAGAGGTATTCGACACGCGGCAAAACTCCTATAGCAAACTAAACGTTGTGTCGGTTAAAGAGATGTACAGCGACTCCAATTACAAGCAGGAATTAGATAACTCATTCACTAAACAAATTATAACTCAGTACAAAGATGAAGAAACACCGGAGACAGAGTTCGCGATACTTAGACCGATGTTCAGGAGCAACGTGCTGTGTGACACCGTGGCGCCCGGCCAGGCTGTGTTCCGGACGGAGAACACTGACGGTAAGATGCAGGTCTACACACACATAGAGAAGAACAACACTAGCGTTTCCAACTCTCAAGTTTCACTAAACGACATGCGTCACTTAGAGCGAGAGGTGAGGAGCGACATCCACGGAGAAACAACAGAGAACGGTTTCTTAGAGAGACTTACAGCGTTATACAATATACCCGCTGTATGAGTGACTGTGATAACTATTAAAACTAGTTTCAATTTCAACTTTAGTATTAAAGTTGCTGCTAAGTTCAGGCGCTACTTTGCAAGGTTTTATTCTATAAAGGCAAAATCGGATGCGACTTCGTATCATAAGACTTAAATATTTTATAAAGACTGCGAATATGAAATACGATTTTCCATTTCCCGTTTTTGCTAACTATTTATTAGTGAAAAATATTTAATTTGTTTTTAAAGAAGCTTTAAATGATAAAAATAAGCAAAAACAAGGGATAATAATCTTCCTGATGCTTTGTAGCGCCTAAAAGCGATATTAGTAGCATCCAAACTTACTTTGGACCAAAATATGTCAAATAATAAGGTAACATTTTATAAAACATTAGAATAGGTTTGTACTGTTTTGTTTGTATTTTATATCGGCACTGATCTTACCCAAGATTCATAATTATGATATTTTAGTTAATTAAAATAATGCCTAGAATGTATATACGCTTGTCAATAGTAATAAATTAAAAATAATAAGGTGACTTGTTTACAATATAACATTTTTATTATGACTGTTGATGAACCATATACCGAAATGAACTATTAACTTTTTTATAGAAAAATATTTGAGTGTTAATAGTATCTTTGTGTAAAGAAGTGCGATAATTGTGTGGCACATTTACTCAACAGGTCCTAGGATTATTGGGGCTTATTCTAGTACATTCTAGTATAATTGATGCTTAGAACGAAAACACAGCAATAAAAATAAGGTGCATTAGAAATATCTGGTTATGCAAGTGATAGCTTATAAAATAAAGTTAGAGAAATTAATTGCTTATCAAATTTACTACCAAAATCAACATCAAAAGTTGTTTATTTACCAACTCAAATTGTCCGTATATTCAAATCACAACTGCTATTATTTTGTCAGTTTTATGAAATGGCAATAACACGGCTAATTGAGGTAGGGTGTCAATTTGATAAACAATTAATTTTCCTAGCTGTCCATGGGGTGTTAGGATGGGTAAGTAAGCGTGGAATATTTAATGTTATGAGACGGCTCTCATAATATGAAATATTCCGCGTTAAACTTGACATGAAAGTGTTCCGCAGTCACTCAATGCGCAAACTGAAATAGAAACAGTTATAATTCAATTTACGAACGCGCGTTATATGACTCTTATGTCGTTGCTATAAGGTATAAATTAGAATGATTGTTGCGCGTTAGTAAAATGGAGGACACGGTGGAGCATACGGTGGAGGTCTGCCCGGCTTGGGCGGAGCTCCGCCGTGTCCTCGTGGAGGCGATCTCTCGCGTCCGGCCCTGGTCCAGGCCATGGTACGGAGCGAGAGTGCATGGGTAGCCGTCACCTCCTTCAGCGAAGCAGTAATGCTCATGAACAGGGAGGCGGCCCACGTGAGGGAGAGGCAGTATATGCGCACTCACGGTCCTAGCCTCCGCAGGAGACGCCCTGGGCGTCGGGAATCCCAGGCTGATTCCCGGCCACCGTAGGCACGGGCTTGCGGACGGCGAGTAATGGGTAGCTCGCTGTCCGGTAAGGACCAAGCCCGGGTCGACGGCGCGTTGTGTTCCGTCGAAAGAGATGTCAGCAACAACTAATGGGGCCCGAAGGGCCGATGCCTGCCTGGGGTGCGGGTTGTTCGAGAGAGATACCGTGGCCCCTGACACAGGCAACTGAGGGAACACGTATGGGTTTTAGTCAGTAAAAATCTGACACGCCCTCCTGCTCCACCCAGAGCGGTAGAAGTTATTTGATGATGTTCGACCCTCAAAAAAAAGCCATCATAACATACATTCGATTTTAACTGCCATTATCACTTGTACTAATCAATTAATGAGGCCTTTAAATAAACCGTTATTGATCCTATAGAAGTATAGTCAAATTAAATAGTTATGTTCTATTTATATGAGTTCTAAGTTAATGATCAAATACCTAAATGAATAATATTTACTTTAAAAATGAACTAAAGATGACCTCTAAAATATGTACTGTAAATAACCTGAAATAATATGTCTAGTAATGTGCTGAAATAAAGACTGAATTCTTATTTTTTGCTTAAATAAATAATATGTATGTTATGTATAACTTAAGCGTAATATTAGTTAATGCATAATTTTATGATGATATAATAAATTGTTTATAAAAACGGAATTATAGCAACATTGTTATGTCAAGTTCACATAGTGCCAGTGACTGAAGCTATAAGGGGTGATGTTTTTAACAAGGGTCTTTAAGGCAATTTTGCGTACCATTTGTCAGTGGGCTAGGTGTCAAACTAGATATAATTTTCAAAAAAATACGTATAACAAAAAACCGCGTAATGAAAAACGTTTGAAGGCCTCCCACGAGGAGGACCGATGACCTGGTGAAGGCCGTAGTATCCGCTGGATGCGATATGCACAGAACCGGTCAAATTGGCGGTGTTTGGGGAGGCCTATGTCCAGAAGTGGACGTCTTGTAATGATGATGATAAAAAAAACCGGTTATCCTGTAATTTTTAACAGCAATCAGAATGTAGGCGTTTGTAAGAATAACTCTACATAACGTCTCCGGTTGGCGTTGTTGCCATAGAGATCCTTGTGTATAAACGAACCCTGTGAAGTAATTAGTCATGTCGATTGTTGGTGGTATCGACAATCTTATCGATTCTATAACACTGTGGTTCCACCCTGTACCACAGTGGTGGAAAATCTTCCAAAAATACACGTATTTTTCAATTTGTTATTACTGTTCTACAAGACATGCCAATGCGATGAATGAAAGCAATAAATAATTAAAAAAATAATAATAAGATAATTAATGCTATTTAATTGCGCAATTATTTCTTTCTTTTCAGCACCCAGGAAAAAATCCTTTGGTACTTAATAACAGTTTTATTCTAATTATTACATTAATATATTAATGAAGTTTATGAAATTTACACACTTTTTTAAACAAAGCGAATTTGATTATTATATGCCACATACAGCACTGGCTGACCAAGCATTTAATTTATTTTGTCTTATCAAAAAAGATTGCATTGAAAGGGCAGTCAGAGGTACACCCAATATTGCATACGCGAGTTATATTTTAGCCTCATTTTTATAGGGTCGCGCCTATTATCGGGCACAAATCCAGTCTCTGGGCTGCTAATGAGAGTTTCCTAATGGTAAAATCCAAATAACACCAACATCCAGGAACACCAAGCCCACACTACCGAGCCACGCTTTCAAAGAGGTCTTACTGTCGCCAGTTACCTGAGGCATTTCCATGGTATAAAGCATGACTGTTCTAAAATTAGCTGAAGAAAATGTAAACAAATGGATCAGAAAACGTACCTGTGGATGCCAGTAGTGCCAATATAGTCAGTGGTTTGATTTGATTTGAATACTAGAACCGAAATTCAAATAATAAAAGACCATTTGAGAAAAGCATTTGAAAAATGTATTGTAGTTGTTTTTGACCTTGATATTCGTCAATGATTTTGAACTACAATGAAATAATATTAGTCGATAATTGTTAGAAAAAGTAATTGAAATCTTCAAAAACAGATGAATGTGTTGCTAATTGTCTTTAATGAGTGTTTTGTCTAAGAATTGAACTCAAAAAGGTTTGTTTACACTTTCATCCGGTACTTATCAAACATACAATACCTCACCTTATCTCGGACTTGACGGGATCAAAAACCTCACTAGCGCCAGAGCCTGTGCATACGCACTGGGTTTTTTTTCCCACTTTTCGGTATAGTATTTTATTATATGGATTGTCTTAACTTATTCACATGATACCGGATCTTATAATATAACGGACATTAGATTCGTGGGAACATTTTACAAAGGCATACATGCCACTATCAAAACTTAAAAATAGGCTGGAAAAGCAACACCAAAAAATCCTTTATTTTCTTTCATTCCTTTTTTTTGCTAAGGTACGCACGGGCGATGTTTTTTCCCGGATTGTATTTTCAACGCTTTCTGTTTAGCGCTGAGAGTTGAAAATACAACGGTGAGTTATGTTGACGCGCTGGGATGTGCTCTGTTGGATAATTAATGCTCGGCTCAACACATAGAGTTGAATATCCATTGCGCGATAAAATCCTGCCTCGAAATTTCACGTCCTCCGCCCGAACTTTGGCCAATTAGACACGCTCCAAAATGTTTGTACTAGCTGACCAAGGTAATTAGACAACTGTCAATCGTGATGACCTGAAATGATACCCACTTGTCTAATTGTCTTGGTCGATCTCTTTTTAATATTATTAGGTATACCGAAACAGAATAATGTTTATCTGTGATTCGATTCCGTGATCCCTTACAGATGTTTTCGATTCAGAAAAACATAGATAAATTCAGAAGAACAGTAAGTTCATAATACATAGACGAGTCTATACTTTTGTACATTGTAAATACGTGTAACTTATCATAGTTAACCTTTCAAGAGAATAAATGAGTTTCTTGTTATTTTGATTGTTTGGTTTAGCCACCCTTTCAACAGCATGTGCAAAGATTCCGTGTTATGTTGGCACCATATCTTGTGATAAAATAAGCCTTATGCCACGACAAGCCTTTGGGCACGCCACGATTGCGGCGGTAAGTCCCCTCTTTGAGCAGTGGCTTGAGAGGCGGCACGGCGTCCTCGCCTTCCGCAGCTTCCTCGCCTGACGCAGGTCCTCACCGGACACTGTTGTTTCGGGAGGTTCCTCTTTCGGATAAGGCGGGAGGAAACGCCCGGGTGTTTCCATTGCGAAGATCGCCCTGAGGACACGGTGGAGCATACGGTGGAGGTCTGCCCGGCTTGGGCGGAGCACCGCCGTGTCCTCGTAGAGGCGATCGGCGGCGGCGATCTGTCGCGTCCAGCCCTGGTCCTCCAGGCCATGGTCCGGAGCGAGAGTGCTTGGGTAGATGTCGCTTCATTCAGCGAAGCAGTGATGCTCGCAAAGAGGGAGGCGGCGCACGTGAGGGAGAGGCAGTACTTGCGCCCTCACGGCCGTAGCCTTCGCAGGAGACGCCCTGGGCGTCGTGAAACCCAGGCTGATTCCCGGCCACCGTAGGCGCGGGCTTGCGGACGGCGAGTAATGGGTAGCTCGCTGTCCGGTAAGGACCAAGCTCGGGTCGACGGCGCGTTGTGTTCCACGCGCGCCTTAAAGAGATGTCAGCAACAATTGATGGGGCCCGCAAGGGCCGATGTCTGCCAGGGGTGCGGGTTGTTCGAAAGCGGTAAAGAGATACCGTAGCCAGGGCACACAGGCAACTGAGGGAACACGGGTGGGTTATAGTCAGTAAAAGTCTGACACGCCCTCCTGCTCCCCCCAGAGCGGGAGAAGTTATTTGATGATTTTCCAGCCAAAAAAAAAGCCACAAGCCTTAAGGCTGACTTGGCTGGTATCTGGACTGGCAGAACATTCTGGGTTCAGTAGTGTGGTTCATTTTATGAAAAGGCACTCATTTTGAAGGACCATTATTATTATTGGGCTAGTCCATACTTCGTTAGTTCTTCGTTAGAAAAATTTGTCTGCTCAGCAACGGAAATAACGTAAGTAATTAATGTTGTTAGCATAAATATCTTCCCACTGCTGGGGCATAGGCCTCCTCTCTGTGAGAGGGAGTGGGCCGTAATACACCATGCCGGCCCAGTGCGGGTTGGTGGATCGTCTTCAAATTTTCGTCAATTTTCAGTCTTCTAGGGCATGCCGGTTTGATCACGATGTTTTCCTTCACCGTTTTGACAGCAGTGGTACCTAATGAAATAATTTACACAAAGTAAAGCGCCTGTCAGGGTACGAACCTACGACCTACAACTGAGCCGCAGCCGTTTCCATTGCGCCACCACTGCTCGTGTTGAACTGTCAAAATGTTGCTCAGTGTTATGGAACTGTCAAAATGAAAGTCATTTCAACTGATAGTGTTTTACGCATGCTGGGCTCATGTTACTTGGGTTCTGCGTCTGCGCTAAGAGTGTTTCTTTTTCCCTGTCAGCCATCATGACGGATTCAATCTCAATGTTTTCTTAGGCACAGGTAGGATCAGATTAATTAAAAAACAAACATAACTTGGTCTTAGGTTGCTCTCTATTAATGGCACCTTTTTTACATATCCGGGGCAAATGTTTTAAGGAAAAAAGAGAATCTTTTTCCTCAAAATATTTGCCTTGCTTATGCGCAATGCGAAAGTCATCCGGAGCGAATACCATCCGTCCCGTTGAACCCGATCCCGGTGATGTGTTCGGCAAGATCTCCCGCCATCCGGCCCGTTTCCGGTTGAATGTCTGCCAACTATTCCAATTATTGCCCCTTGTTTAGATACTTATTCACATTAAAATATTATAAAGTTAAGTGAAACTGTATGAGGTACCTACTCTCCAAGCTTTACTCTTGACCGGTATGTTTCAATTTTTGTTTCGCGTCCCCCCTGACTCGGAGAGGAGAGGTCTCGCTCGATGTCTTGTACAGTCACGTATCATTGTATCACGAAATAGTCTGGTGCTAAACCTGACTGAGGCAAGTGGAGCGGTGACCCAGTCGCGGACCTAGTAGTCGTGCTCCCTAAAATCCTCTAAACTGGCCACAACCTACATGATTTAGGTACTTTATGGCACTGGACCTTGAATTTGAATCCGCCGAAAATCTTGACGTGAGGCACGTACGTTGACCCCCCGATCTTGTGCCGAGCCTAGTGCACAACCCCAGATCAGAAATCGGTATGTTCATCGCTGTTTCACGACTCTTCACTTACACTACCTACCTACTTACCGGCTCAGTGTTAGGAGAGCGCCAGTCACGGATTAAATCTTAATAAAAACATACAAAACCAGTCAATCAAAACGAAACCAACTACGTAGGTAAGCTAGTGCCAATCGATTATCTGCAATGAATAGGTACATAAATTAGGTAATTAATTTAGTTAAAATGCCGAAGCAAATCCACGTCACTTAGGAGACAAAGGCAAGTGAGTGTGTTACACATAATGATCTTCTTCTGTTGCTTCTAGCGTGTCAATAGCAATCTAAATACAGTCAGCCCAGAATTAAGCTACGAGCTTGGCACTTTTAGTAGCGTCCTTCAAAACCTGTAGCGTGCAGACAACAGGCCACGCTGGACAAGATATTATGTGCCCCATTGTTTGTGGGACAGCACACATTTACACTCCAGGGCGGAGTTATCTATCTGTGAATCTCCACCTGAGCAGGTTTTCTTAACTTCGGCCCATCTACATGGCTAATTTGCTGAATAGCTTGTAAGTAGGGGAGGGCGGTGTTAAAAGTGTCGGGGGTAAATTTTCCGACACGAATAACTTCTGAGGTACCAGTTAATGTGAAACGCATCACTAATTTAGTTAGGTTTTCGTTTGGAGGTACCTACATATCTGTTACATACCTATCTAAATTTTTCCGTTCTTACACTTTTTGGTAAGCGTTGAGTGTCAATCTCATAAAATGTTCTTAGTGTCTCCTAATTTCATTTGCTAGTTTATGAAATATATATCTACATATGTAGGTATGTAACAAAGCTACGTTCTTTCCTTTTTT
The DNA here is from genome assembly GCA_949091785.1 of Polymixis lichenea. Classification (NCBI taxonomy): domain Eukaryota; kingdom Metazoa; phylum Arthropoda; class Insecta; order Lepidoptera; family Noctuidae; genus Polymixis; species Polymixis lichenea. The sequence continues at coordinate 1,228,859 of OX420939.1, read as the reverse complement.
AAATCTTTTTAGATTTTTTTTTGTTGTTTCCGTTAAGTATTTGTTTCATTTATTTCCGTGTCATGTTTAACTTTTTATCCGTGCATGACCTGCCTATTGGTGAAAATCGCACGAAAATCCGTTCAGTAGTTTTTCAGTTTATCGCGCACAGACAGACGCGGGGGGGACTTTGTTTTATAATATGTAGTGATTTAATTTAGTTTTATTTTGAGTTACTTTATAGATAAATACCTACTATTATTCTTTTTCAAAATGTAGTCTTCAGTGAAGTCAATTGTTATTAAGTAGGTATTTGATTTGAGTTGCAATTAATGTTTAATAATTCATTATATAAGCTATATCTACAGGTGCGCTTAGGTACACTAGCAACTAAAATTGCTCCATCTTGGGCAATTCTCGTTAACTATGACGTCACGACTACATCCAGCAATTTAGAGCAATGGCAACATTCAGCCACCTGTTGCCAGAGATACGGTTGCCACACAATATGGAGCAACTTAAAAAACTAGGCAATGCGCCTTCTCCGCCGCCTCCGCTGCCGGCCGGTTCCTCTCGCAAAAACGAGACGTAGTTATATGTACAAACGAGATAGAATGACAATTGACTAAAAATTTCCAAACCGATTGGATATTCGGCAACTCATGAAACATATGGAGCAATCAGAAACAACATTTTGGTTTGAGATTATTTATAATATTGCCGAAACACATCGCCCATTTATTGTTCTTGCTTCAAATTGCTCCACTAAATTTATCCAGATTGACCCATTAGTGTTAACAAGCAATAATTGCTCAAAAAATTGCCCGTGTAAGAGCACCTTTAGTTTCCTACGCCTGAGTGCATTCTTTTTGGTTCTGTAATTTATTAATTTGAACTAATTCATGATGAAGAATTAATTCATATAAATCATGAATTAATTCTTCTTCACGAACCCTAACCGTACATAAACCCTCCTCATAAATCTTAGACTCGAACATATTAACTTCCAATAAGATTGTAATATTTACGCCGTTTGGGGTTTTTGCACCTGCAGCAGCCGCTCCAGCACAGCCCGCCGTGCTAGGAAGATGGAATGGCACAAGGGTGTCGACAAGGCATTATGGTGATTCCGTGTGGTCTCCTCCGATCGTTACGTGTCAAGCCATAGCGTTCTAGAACAGCTGCGATAAGAGCACGACGGACGATGTCATTGATGCTGGAGTGTCATGCTATCCGGCCTGCGCTCCTACGAAAACCTTTCGAAAATTTAATGGAAATTGATCTACTAACTAGATAACTAGAATCTCGTCGCGCTGACCTGCGGGAGCAATTTTCACTAAAGGCAGAGGCTGCTTCCATAAAGGAGAAGAGAGTAGAAAATATGATTTATTTCAAAACGGTAGAGGTCTTTCTACTCCATTGGCACCTTTGCACTCTCGCAGTACTAGACAAGACGCGATAATAGCTAGATATCACGTCTTGCCGAGGCAGAGAACAAGTAGTTCTATCTTCTCCTGGTCTCTGAGGTATCCGGGAAAGATAGGCAGTAGTTAGGTACCTATCCCCAAAGGGTCGATTCATCTAAGGCTTCATGAACATTTGATGAGTACCTACCTAAACACAGGCCAATCAAAGACCACTAGATTGACTGACGTCTATCACCTACTAAACAACAATAAAATTATAAGCCGCATTTTTTGGCCCAGTTTCCTTACCCTGCACAATTTACGATTTCATTACCCTATTTCCTCACATGACTGTTTAAAAATACGAGTTTATTTTTACCTTTTTTTACCAACAAAGAAAATAACTTGTTTTGATCGACCCCGCGGACCAACACTATGCACGTGGGCGCTATGTTAAAATTAATTTCGTGTAACGTGTATTTGCGTGTTACCTGTTGGAATTCGTTTCTGGTTTACTGAGTAATAACAGAGGTATTTTTCGTGTGCTCAAATTCGCACCTTTCGTGTGCAATTGTGAGCTAGGCGGGGATTTTCCATGGACACCCGGGAGATGTGGATGGCTGTGAAGAATATGACGAAGACGTGTAGGTACTTGAATGGATTGTTAAAGCTAGAAAATTGGTGAACATTGACATGCCATTGTTGTTAGTTAACGATAATGGAAGTCTAAAACATTCGCCAAAACGAAAAAGGTATTCATCTGCCTCGCCTTTTCCCAGCTATGTTGGGGTCGGCTTTCAGTATAGCTAGATGCAGCTGTATACCAGATTTTTTTAAGGAGTAACGTCCTATCTGACATCCATAATTCTGTTACAGGGTAGAATGACTCCCCGCCTCCATTATGGGCAATAAATAGGCTTCTTACTAGTTCTGACTAGAGTGCTAGGAATCTTTGGAGCCTGGATGACATGCACATGGCGGCGTTTTTGGGCAGTTTTGATGCTAAGCCATAAAGCCAAACATTGTAGTAAAATTTTAAATTGTGTACGTGTACTTGTAATGTATATAATCGGTTTCACATTAATTTAGTAACATAAACCTTAATCAGTCGCATAAAAAATATTTTGGAATGAATAAATCATCATCATATCATCATATCATCATATCATCATATCAGCAGAAAGACGTTCACTACTGGACATAAGCCTCCTCAAAAAGGGGGGATTTGCCATAATCGCCACGCTTGGCAGGCGGGTTGGCGATCGCAATATGGTGGTAAAATGCATAGAGAACGCTGCAGCCCATTCTCTAGTAAGTCCCTTAGTCGCCTTCTACGACACCCACTGGAAGAAATGGGGTGGTGCTATTCTTTTAAGTCCTGCACCACACGGAACATTACCCGGCAATTAATAAATAGGTAGTTTTTTTAAATTGGCTATGTGACAATAGTTGTTGATAATGCGTATGCTACGTTTCTCTTCTTCTTCTTAGGGTATCGATGGCAAAAAGTTTAAACATCTTTGGCTAAAATTCAGCTGCGTCAATTCCGCTCACTGACGCAGTCATAAGATCATCAAGTGCACCGGTGACAGGGGCATACGGCGCAGGACGGAAGGTGGGATTTTTTTTGGGACATTATCTGTACATGAGATCTGAGCCGTTCGGGAGCCCCCATCTGTGGACATTGGTTTTGCTCCGGCCGACTTGGGTTAGAAGTATATTTATAGATTCCCAAGTCGGCCAGGGTAACGCGTGCCCAGGCGGAAGGCTCTAAGATGTTTCGACTAAATTGTCAGTGGTTTACACAGGCTCCAGTCTTAGATTTCATCTTGCTGTGGCGGCGTCCACAGCAAGATACCTATTGGCTTTTTTTGTAGTTTCTTCTACAAAAATTACATTTTAGACAATCGTTATCCTCGACAGTGATCTGAAAAAGTAGTAAAAAGTAAAAGCCGGATAGTTGCGACACTTTTCGAAATCACTCTATGTCTCTCTAGAACAAAAACCAAAATACTTCACTTGAAGAACTGGCCGATACTGGTGGTTTTTTTATTCGTTTCGTGTGGTGCCGGACGTATAAGAATAGCACCATCCCATTTCTTCCCGTGGGTGTCGAAGTTCGCGGCGATTATTTCAAAACCCCCCTTTTGGAGGAGGCCTATGTCCAGCAGTGGACGTCTTTCGGCTGAAACGAAACGATGACTTCGGTTTTTTAGCTACAAATTTATGAAAAGTAAAAACAAGAATCTTTAATATTTCTAGAATATTAGCGATTTTTGCGGACCTCTATATTTTGGGACATCTATACCACATCGGAGATATTTGCCTAATCCATATAAATTACGTTTCGGATAGATGACCCCCGAGAAACAGGACATCTATCCCGCAAAAACTTTGAACGCATTTTGCCTTCCTATGCAATCACATAGAGACATGCGACATGCGGACAACTTAGTGGTAGTTGGAGAGTCTTTCGATAGATTAACAAAATAGCATGCCAATTAATCACGAAGCTAGAGTAATTGTAATCGGGGCAAATATACCCCTGGGGCTATCCTGGTTTTACCCTATAACTTTTATTGTTTTGCGATCTTCTTATTTTCGTGTCGATGGTACCTACTAGTACACTTTTTTATATATAGTTTGTCCCTAGTAGGTGGCCACATTTATTGCGGCATCAGTGGCATTATTTAGATGATCCAAGGTGCAGGTGAACGGGCACTTAGGGCACTTCAGCAAGTGGGGCATGGTCTGATCAGAAGCGCCGCACCCGGACTGAGTGTCGGATTCAGTAATCCCCCACTTTGACAAATTGTGTTTGCAGCGGCCTACTTGGGTACGCAATCGATTGAGAACTTTCCATATCTTAGGCCACTGCAGATTACTTCCCGGGAGACAAATGTTTTGCGGTAATAGGTAAGTTAATTTTTACCCCCTGTTAGAACCAACTCCTACTCAGGTGCAGCGGGAGGTACTGAAAGATAGATTATTATGTAACCCCACTTGTTACCTTCAACATGAATGGACTCCTGTATGTCTGCCGGATTCTCCTATTATTTATTATAAGAAACATGCTCGTAATCTATTAGATTTACTGATGTAACAGATCTCCCTGCATGACGCTATCCACTTCATCTGGTTCAAAACTTTCCGCCGAGTCAGTCGTTAGTTAACTCTGAAAAAATAAACTAATCGTTACTTATTTCCATACCTAATTATTTATTTGCCTTTCGTTTATAGTTGAAAACCGATTACCCTCATTTCTACAAATTCCACCTGCTATTTTGGTGCACGAATAAAAATATCGGAGAGTTATATTAAGCCCCGAATACCTTTATATATAGTAATGTGTTGAACACAAACTAATAAGCTTAAGTTTCCGATATATCACGGTATCTATCAGCGGTCCTAGTGAATTTTCACTAAATCGAATGTGGCAAAACAAACACGTCTGATTTCCCGCGCAATGCAAAACAAACGACGCTCGGCGCCCATCAATCTGCCACGCGTGCCCACGCGCATGTGTAACGTTCAACTGTTCCTAATTAAAGCCTAGTGTTTACACTCCTAGGAGCTATAACGGTGGATTGAACTAAATCTGAAGCTGCAGTATAAAAATAACATCACGTACGCCGCGGTTAACGCAATGACCCGCGCCCGCCGCGACCCGCCTCGACCCGCCTCGACCCAGTCTGCCCGCATGCTTTACCTACACTCACCCTTTTATGGGCATTACTCGCTCTCGCACAATCTTGTAAATTGCTAATAAATCGGTTTCCTATTGTAAACTTGTGCCAAGAGTTGTCATTATCTATTCTCGCTTTCTGTATTTGGAACTTCGGCTGTTTCTGGTCGATATCATTCGATTTCCGGCCTTTGCCCATGTGCTAACTTCCCGCGGCCTACATACCAAACACAGATATAGACGATGGTGGTACATATTTGTACGGAGGTATTATTGTTGTTCAGGTTAATGCTGCTGCACGCATAAACTCATTACTTACTACATGTTTTGGTTCGTAGCTGACTGGTCTACAACACCATGACGTTCAATCTGCTATGATTAGCCTTGTTAGCTGCAACAAGGGTTTGGACCGAAGCGGTTCAGCCAAGCCTACACTAAAGTAAGTACATATTTAGTACCTATACCTTATCATCGAGGTGGCTGGACCTAGCTTCATTTTCTGTTAAATAGCATCACGCCACACTGACACTAAATCTTGCTTTATGGAAACAACATGCACAGCCAATAATATTCCCACTGCTGAGGCGTAGCCCTCTTCTCTTCGAGAGGGAGTGGGCTGTCATCCAGCACGCGGGCCCAGTGCGGGTTCGTAGAAGTCACATGACCTCGCGAATTTTTAGGACGTGCCGGTTTCCTCACGATGTTTTCCTGCTTCGTTTTGAGAGCAGTGGTGATGAAATTATTTATACAAATACACAATTATTTACACGACCACTGGGGTACCAGTGCTTTTCCCTTATCCTAATTAATTTCGCCCACGAGGCAAGACTTGCAACCTCCTAAACTGTCTAACATCACGTCCTTATCATCAGTCGCCTTATCGATCTCTTCCAGTTGGCCTCATCCGAGGTCAATAATTACCACCCCGGATACCTTACATCTACTGTGGTCTCGAGCCGGCCAAAGATTGTGGGTGTAAACACTCAATCGCTCAACATAGCTTGTGAAGTCAGACAGGACGGGACGGGGCGAAAACTTTGCTGTAATTTTGGTCGCCGACCCAGGTAGTGAACACACATCTTTAACCTCAAAAATGTTCATTGTTATGACGTTATTCCTACGTCACACAGCCCACAGATACATGTTAATGCAGCAAGAGTAACGCTTCAGGAATGTGTACCGACATTTTGCGATGAAATACCATAATAAAGCGGTATTATGAACAAGGGTAACATAAACATTGACTCATTAACAATACAGTACACATCACGAGGGTTCTGACGTGCGAACGTGTTTGGGGAACGTGTGGAGCGTGCGTTACCCTGTATGGGCAGGAGCAGGGTAGCTCAGGACATGTCCTTATCAAAGGTTAGCTGGCAAAAAATATTTTAGTGCTTTCTTTTCTTTCGCCATCTTTATAAGAACAAATAGGAATTTTGAGTATGTGTGTAGTTGAATGTAGATTTGTTTATTAGTTTGCTGCACTTAAACAGTCCCTAACATAGTATCAGTCAGGTCACTTTCAAAGACTCTTTTGAACTTGGTAATGAAATACTCATCTCGTGAAATATCAGACACAGTGATTCACACTGGAAAACACCGCACGAGTTTTCACTCTCCACGTCAGCCAAATAACAAGCGTTTGTCTAAGATTAGGTTATCATAACACAAAGGGGGGAGCAGTCATGTGGGCCTGGCCTGTCGGCTTATTGTGACAGGTACAGACGTAAAAGGTGAGTAACACTAGCATAACATCATATCGGATTTCTAATCAAAATGTCTCATATTAAAACTTCAATCGCTCTTTAACGAAACCCTCTGTTTACGGTTCCGTAGTTACATAAGTAGGTATATGTAACCAGAGTTAATTTATTCGCGGTATATGGGTAGGTGCCTATGCGCCACATAGCTAAAACGCATGGTTTTATGAACCTGACCCTACATCAACTGTCATCTTCGATAAGGAAGGGATTCGGGAAGTCCCTGCCGAAGGTGGCCAGTCGAAACGTTGTTTAATGCCGAGTTGAATGCCCGACACTGCATTACAGTCGGCCAACTTTAACTGTGAACCTGGAGCGAATTTAAGCAATGAAACTCAGCTCTTGAATCCGGTTTAGATGATGTGTTTGCCGATAGCTGTCAAAAGACAAGATTAAACTTATATATGACTTACTGTCGTATTTTAGCGGGAACGAAAATTTGGGGGTCGTGACGAAACTTAGTGAATACTGATCTAGAATTTTTTGGATAGTTCACATATTGTGAAAAAGTATTTTAAAATGTCATCATTATATTGTGTCCACACGATAACTGTTGTTTTAAAATGTCATCATTCGTTTGCGCTATGTTAGTTGATAACAAAACCTAAACAATAGCTCCAAAGTTCGGAAAAATATGAAAGACGTCACACATAGACGTGACAATTTTAAGTAAAAGTACACATTTACTTAAAGAGATCAGTTGAGACAAATATTAGTTTAGCAAAAATAGCGCCTGCGCATTTGTTGTGCATAATAATCCATGTGAACAATGTTGGTACAAAGTGCGAGTATTTTAGTGAAACCCAGTTCAAGGAAAACCACTTGTATTACGGAATTACAATTACATAACATAAATAAAAAAAGCTTAGGTATATATGTACAGTCGAGGTAAATCATAGACATTTGTTTACATAGTACCTACATTAAGTAACCTACGTAGAGACCTACCTCAATCAAAGGTATTTTCTGAGAAAAAGGTAAAGTGTACCGCGTGTGTGTATGGATGGTACAGACCTACAAACTGTACAAGTTTCTTTCTCCATGGGACCAAGATCGTAATTGCGAAATAAAATCAGCTGTCCCATACCTACAAAACCTCAATACTTACGCGACCCAAATGTATGGGACAGCTGATATTATTTTCACGATTACGATGTTTTTTTCAATGAGTAAGTTTTGTGTTCAGTTTTATGGCCACATCCTTATATCATCATCATCACCTGCCGAGGCGTTTTCCCAACTATGAAGGGATCGGTAACCCAGTTACTGGGTAATGAGGTACCCCTTGGTCTAATTGGTTGTCAGACTTTCGGGCTTCTGACAGCCCGTAACGACCATCAAAGATCCATGAATGACAGCCGGGACCAATAGCTTAACGTGCTTTTCGAAGCACGGAGACTCTTGGTATGTAAAGATGGTCACCCATCCACTGACTAACTCCGGCTAGCGCAGCTTAACCTGATCGATCGGCTGTTATTAAGTTAGCCACAAGCTCCACCACCACATCCTTATACCTTTGTATATGACTACAAATTTCTGTTACACGTAACACGCTGTATACGTATAGACCTGATCCACAGGTTTGAATTAACCTAGATCGCGCAGGTCGGTACCTAACATTCTAATTCCGAACTCTCTTTACTTGCACTTGTAAAAATATATTTAAGTTACATATTCTTTATTCTAAGTGGCGAAGATTTGGGACAAAAAAACAATCACTATCGTAGACACGACGAAGAAGAAGGCACTAACAAACCATTTGTGGGAATTATTGCTACTGTTGCTAAATGTATACTTTTTAAAATTTTTATAAATACATTTTTATAGTTATTATAGCTACAACTTTTTTCGGAAAATCTTTAGGATTGATACGGGACAATGTGCAGACAAAGCTTCAAAATCTCTTTTTTTATTTCACGCCTCCTACAGAATATAAACTAGATCGGCAAGAACGAAAATCTAGATCCGCTCCTACGTCTATTAAGGCAACTAGAAGTAGGTACTTACTTACACCATGACCAGCACAAGTAGGTGGGTACTAGATACACGTGTTACCAACAAAAAGTGCTCAAGGCATCAAGGCCAAACAACGGGTTTACCAAATGCACTTCCGCCGGGTATTCTCAAGTTCTCACAAAAACTTAACTGACTTAGGTAAGTATCATGGTTATTTCGAGGTTATTAGAAAACGATACCCGAACTAATTCGTTTAGTTTTTTTGGGAATATCTTCGAACTTTGCATCCTTTACAATTTAGAATTAATTAAGTGAATAAACATAAAAACTAGTCAAGTGTGTGTGGTGTTTACTTCGGGTTCAATAGAGGTAATGTGTAGATATTTGAGTATAACTTTAAACCTATTCGTTCCTGCCTCTTCTTCAGATAAGGATGCAAAACGAAAACACAGCACACATAGGTATAAATAGGTTACAAATAAATGGATCGACTATCATATGTATTTCATTTACATTTACCCAGACAGCCGATAAACAAAAAAAATATCAATGTTGATGTCTACAACTCTCCATGTAATCATTATTATTTTGCATGTGACAACATTTAAGTCAGACACAGACAACTAATTTAACTTAGATGGTGAGACGTGTTTCCACCTATAATGAAGATTCGTTTTAGTCATTCGGCTGCGGAATCCTAACAGTGAATTGTGATTCACATGCCGCGATAAAAAGTGGGGTTTCCTACATTTTTAAAACTAAATTCGTCACATACCTTTGTAACAAGAACTCAAAATAGGATACGTAAGGAACATATGAACTGCACTGTTTGAGATTAATGCTCATACTGAAAGTGGTCATTGTGAAATTTTGAATTATATACATTTACAGAAGTCTCAGGAAAAACGGAAAAATCAACATTCACGAAGGTAAAACCAATGGGAAATAATTGGTGCACCTTAAGAGTACATATAACTATATTATCCAGTTTTCCTGTAACTTATTAGTGAACCTAGCAATATAAACGTCTTTCTTAATAAACGGTTTGTTTGTATTCTGTTAACTGCATTCAAGTAGGTCAATTACCTACATACTCGTAGCGTTAGCGCCATTACTTCTCGGTCGGGGAATCACTCAGATCTTGTTTCAATTATTAAACACATTTTTATTACTGACTTCTACCCGTGACATCGACCGCGTGTAATTTATTGATTTCACATAAAATATTCTATGACACTCGGAAATAATGTAGTGAAAGAATTTACGGAATCGGTTGAGGAGTTGTGAAGATTTTGCGTACGGGGGCTACATACACGCTCATGAATTTTACCTCTATATCATGTTTATGGTATAGATTATACTGATTACTTGGTATTCAATTCCTTGTGGCTAAGTAGAATAATCCGCACGAATGGGTGACCACCTTTACTTACCAAGTACCCTCCGTGCCTCGGAAAGCACGTTAGTCCCGGCTGTCATTTGTGGATCTTTGACAGTCATTACGGGTCGTCAGAAACCCGAAAGTCTGACAACCAGTCTTACCAAGAGGTATCGTATTACCCAGTTACTGGGTTGTGGAGGTCAGATAGGCAGTCGCTCCATGTAAAATACTGGTATTCAGCTGCATCCGGTTAGACTGGAAGCCGACCCCAACATACTTAAGAAAAGGCTAGGCAGATGATGGCTTTGGTATTCATTAGGTATTTGATGTTGCGGGCGTTAAGAAATAGTAGTCAATTACCTAAAAGAAGAGCCGTGTTGAAAATTGCGGGCGCAATAAGGACATAAGTAAGCCTATGGATCACTTATTGACCACTGGCCTCGAAAGTGATGAGGATTTTGACAGGGAGCGGAGGGCGCTGTTTGTGAGAGCTAACATGATTGCTCGCAGATTCAGGCGTGCCTCTAAGGAGGCCAGGCGCACTATATTTAGTGCTTACTGCACGTCTTTTTACTCTTGCAGTCTCTGGGCTCATTATACTCGGAAATCATACGGCGCTCTTCGCGTTCAGTACAATAACGCATTCACGATGCTGATGGGGTTGTCTCTATACTGTAGTGCGTCACGGATGTTTGCTGAAGCGTGCGTTGACTGCTTCTAGACTGTGATGCGGAAGCGGTGCGCATCCCTGGTTAGTAGGGTGCGGGGCAGCACAAACAGCATCCTGTCTATGGTAGCAAGCAGGTTAGATTGTGCGTTTGTGAACCACTGCTGCACGTTGCAGCAGTCATATCTCGATATCTCAGATTGTATTCTGTGTCGATTTTCTGCTAATATATTTTGTAAGTTTTTGTTACTAACACAGTCTTGTTGCTTGAAATTAAATAAATAATAAATAAATAAATAAAGTTAAAAAAACTTCGTTTATTGAAATGGTATACCTATCATTGGATAAAAAGTCAAACCTCTCCATGACTGCCATTGATTAATGTCCTTAATCCGTCGAAACCTGCGGTCAGGGCTTCGGGAGACTACCTGTCAAATTTTTGAACCAATCGCCTTTTTACAGCCACTTATGTGATGATCGAGGGTTTGGCTGTCAAGTAATTATTCTAACGTGAGTCGATACCAAGAACGGTGATCTAATCGCATTTGAAGGAGTTGGTGTGAATTATGATGGGAAAGAAAAATCACATCAAGATTCATGAAGTCCTTGTAAAACGAAAAATTCGTTATAATACAAGGTGGGGCAGTAGTAATGTCATAATGCATAATCTGAATATGCCATAATTGTTGCTAATGGCGTTATAATGTCATTGCTATTTGATACATATGTTGTAGACAGATTGATAAATGGTTGACAATGCATGGAGCGATACACAGTCTAACAGCCCATGCAACGGTGGAGATTTTGCCATTTTGCATTTTGCGGGGTCGGGTTCTCACCTTTTGGCGATTTGAATTGGTCGGCCAGGTCGCCAGATCTAACGGTGCCAGGCTTCTTTATTTGAGCTTCTTTGAAATTGAAACCACAAACTTTGCAAGTCTTGAAAGCCAACATTAAAGAATAAAACACCAGTTGAAGGATGTTTCGCGAGCAACAATTCATAATGCCGTAAAACGAGCACAAATTTGCGTCAACTCAGGAGGTGGTCGTTTGACCGATATAACTTTTTCGACATCATGTCATACATTTTACAACTTTAGATGAACTTTCCATTAAAACAGATCCCAATGCCAATTCTGAGCATTTCCAACCAAATGGCAGCCAATTCACTTTTGCCTCATCTTGTTTATAGGGACTGCGAAGATGACAAACGGTGGGGCGTCTGTCGTCTTCGTTTCCTTTATTCAATTTTGTACTTAAGGTGAATCTAGTCGACATTTTCTCCATACAAACTTCTGGAGTGTATTACTCCACTGTTCAACAATGCACATCTAAAATTAAACATAATGAAACGTAATGGTTTTGTCTCATTATTAATATTGTCTGTATGGAATCAGAATACTACAATAAAAAAAAAACATTAAAAAGTTAGGAGTTAGGAGACAACAAAGATTCGTTTTTATTGCTAATTTAACCTAACTTTGGGCGAGTTTAAGTAATGAAAGAATTGTCAAATCTCCAAAACCGAGTCGGTACCGACAAAACTCAAATAACAAAAGGTTCAATTAATTTTATTGGTCATTGATTTGTGATGTGGATTTTTCATAACACCCAGTCTACCGAAGGACTTTTCTTAATTTTCTACGCGCCTGTTTTAATATAAATGATTTTGCATTCTCTCTCTGATTCGTCTAACTGCTCATCACTGATACTACCTCTGTTGGACACGATGCGATGCAGATTCCCCTTAAGTGGCCATACTTTCTATAGGTATTTAAAAAACAATGTTTGTTTGTTCGGATTTTATGCGCTGTCATACCGTTAATCTGATTGCGATAATAGGTATTTTGTCAACTTATTGCATGCACTTGTACGAAGGTTATAGGCATAGTACAATTAACTTACAGCCCTTGCAGGCAACAACACGCCGGGTACCGGTTATTGTTAAATCTTCAAAACAGTCGCATTTTGTGTCTGTACGCTTAGATCTTTTAAACTACGCAACAGACTTTAATGCGGTTTTCATCAATAGACAGCGTGATTCAAGAAGAAGGTATAGTATAGATATATGTATAATACACCGACCTCCACGCAGGCGAAGCCGCTGGCGAAAGCTAGTGTTAATTATTTTGATAAATGCGAAAGTAACTATTTGTCTGTTAACTTTTCACACCTTACTAGCTGAATGTATTTCGATGTAATTTGACATCCAGGTACCATGACCTAGGTCAGGACATAGAATACTTTTTATCCCGGTAGTATGTTCCTGTGGGATGATTACCTCAGGCAAAATCTAGTTCTAAATATTCCCACGAGGAAATTTCTTTGATTAAATAAAATTACGGCATTATTATGTGTGTGTACCTATGCCTTTGTGGTTTGCGGTTGCAACAATGTTACAATATTTATGTTATTATATATAGTGCTGATTATCTCGTTCTAAGAAATATCGCAATTAATTCATTCGATTTCCCGCATGTGCGATTAGCAATGTTAATGTTCCTAAAAAAAAAGTTATTTGCTTTAATTTTTTGTTTATGTTGTACAAAATAAATCTGTTTATCTTTATTGTTTTTACTTTAGTGGCGGTTTAATGTTCGACACGAACAGAAGAAGAATATTTAAGTGATCTTTCTGAATCAATGCAAATAACTTTACGTTTCAAAGAAAACTTTTAGTCTTTCTAATGTTGATTAAAAGTGTCTAACAGATTTTCAAACTATTATATGTTCCCATCATTAAAATATTTAACCGTAAATTTAGAAACGAACAATTTCAGAAACATTTAAACAAATTCAAAGTCAAAATACTGAAAGCTCTGCGTAGCTGCACCGCTACGGGCCCGTTCCAAAATAAATAATACGATGCTACACGCTACGCCGTAGCGCCGGCGTAGCTCGTCGTAGCCACCTCTGGGCGATCACTAGAATTTATATTATTTAATGGGGTTTATTGATGCAAATTGAACATTCTTGCATAGAGCCGTCCCAAAACAAGTGCCTACGCATATTAAAAAAAAATGTCACATCTACCCAAACTGCAACGTAATAGATAATCCCATTAACTCTGCCCGATCCGGGATCAATCAATAGACTAATGAGGTAGTCCTTTACATGTCCGATTACTCATATATTTTGAATACAGAATGAAGGTAATTGTACTCTCTTATTGATAAATTAATGCTAATGCACTGTAGTTCATCAGTCTATGAAGGAAAATACATATTATTTGTATGAATCTAGTCAAAACAAACACATACTTCAAATAATTGTTTTCGGTAAGTAACTACAGTAATGAAGTACCTATTTATATGATTTGTATAAATATGATTTGATGTTTCAGTCTTTCCAAACGTTAAATACGTCGTCGTTATGAATATGGTAATTATCGAACAAAAAAATGTAATTAAATTAAAGTTTATATGGAGACAGAGTGCAGAAAGCTAAAATTTTTTAGGAGCCTTAATAACGTTCAAACTTAACATTTAAATGAATTGTGGTCGCATTTCGGCCACTGGCTACGTAATTAAAACGTTATTCTTTGAGGTGGCGATCACAAACTGTGTTTAATGTTATTTATAATACTATAGGCTCCTGTTTGATCACTATCTCACCTGATGGTAAGAGATGATGCGGTTGAAGAAGGTGCTTTGTTATTGCATATAATATTTTACATGAACCACAGAGCTCTAAATCACCGCTCCGGCATCGACTAGAGATGCCTTTACGAACAATATTCGTGTCAGAATTTGGCGCATCTGAGCGCAAGCTAGCTGTCATTCATCATTGTTATAATTGTCACAAGCCATCAATTTCTATGGGTCATAAATGGTGACGCGAACTGAAACTTTCGTTTGAATGATTACCGCCTTCAGCAGCCGCCGCCGAAGCGACGTCCTGCTCTGTGGAACCTACCTAAAGCTTGGCGATTTGTTTTAGTAAAAGGCTAAATTAATTTCCCAATAATATTATAAATGTGAGAGTTTGTATGTTTATATGTTTGTTACTTAATCACACAAAAACGGCCGAACGAATTTGGATACTTTTCTGCACATAGATAGTTTATAACCTGGATTAACACATTTTTATCCTGGTAGTACGTTCCCGTGGGATAATTTCCTACTAGCACGCGGGCGAAGCCGCTGGCAACACTATTGTAGTGATAAACGGAGTGAAATTCATCTTTGTTATTGTTACCTACTTAGCTGAGCGGGATATACCCATAACCGTAACTTCAGGTATTTTATTCCAAACCTCTTCAGCACGTGACATTTACCTACTTAATTATCTATAAAACCCAAATAAATCATGAAACCGCAATGCTTATCATACATTCAAATGTTATGGTTTTAATTAAATTAATATTCAAATGTTATTAAATTTATTGAAAGTAGTTTTTTAGATATTTCCTTGATCCGCTATAGCCGTCGATAGGCACGGGGGCATCCCGCATCATATCATCAATGACTAGAATTAAAAAACCGGTTTAATGCGAATAGTTTATCGATATAGTTACGATATATCATCGTTATATATGCAGGATATAGTTACATATTTAGATCGGTAAATCCACCGCATTAAACGCCATTTCGTTAGGAAGCAAGTTCTTATCAGTAACAATGCAATTTTCCTGGTGCTGTGCGTACATTGACTAGAATAACTGCGTAGTTATTTTAGTCTTGTCCAATTTTGTTGCAATACTCATAGGGAATACCTAACATTAGGGTATTTTCGTTTACCATGCATGGGTTATTGTTTCTAAATTTTATTTGAGGCTAAAAATTGTACAAACACCTAGATTCAAAATCGAATCTCGGTCTAAATCTTTACTCAAATCTAGGTTAATGACCTACCTCTTTAGCTAACTATTAGGCTTGTCGGCAAAAGTGGTTCTCGGCACATACTTATTAATTACATACAAAGAAATTATTTGACAACAACTATATGAATACATGCCATTCATCACTACCTCGTTGGTGTAGTGGTCACAATCGCTACTCCTGAGCATGAGACCTTGTGTTTGATTCCCAGGTCCGGCGAAGTATAATTAGGTTTTTATCAGGAATTTTTCAGTAACAGCCCGGAGCCTAGATTTATGCTCGGTTGATTGCATTAGGCTCGCCCAACATGGAACATGACTGGCGAAATGTAAGTGGACTGTAGCTACATCTCTGCCTAACCCTTTAGAGTTTGCAGGCGTGATGTTGTGTTATAAAGATTCATATTTAAGAAGCAAACCACAACTTAAAGAATCGTAACGTGTCTATAGTCGAATGTACAAAGCTATGCACCAAGCTGAGTGCAAGTATTACACACTGCCAAATCGTGATAACACCAGCTATAAGATCAATGTGTTACTGTTATCTTATCGGCTTATTCAAAGACTTCCAACGTCATCATTAGTATTTTCCTAAAAGGCCAACTCAGTGCAAATGCATAGGCGAACTGAAAATCTCTCTATCAGGAACTCATTTCCAATTTTCGGTAGAATCACATCATTATTTCTGCCGAAAGACGTCCACTGCGTCGGGTATCCCAGGCCGATTCCCGACCACCGTAGGCGCGGGCTTGCGGACGGCGAGTAATGGGTAGCTCGCCACCCGGTAAGTACCAAGCCCGGGTCGACGGCGCGTTGTGTTCCACACGCGCCGATGCCTGCCAGGGGTGCAGGTTGTTCGAAACAGATACCGCGGCCCCTGGCACACAAGCAACTGAAGGAACACGGACGGGTTTTAGTCAGTAAAAGTCTGATACGCCCTCCCGCTCCGCCCAGAGCGGGACAAGTTATTTGATGATTTCCCATCCTCAAAAAAAAGGACGTCTACTGAGAGAGAGAGATAGATTCGGTAGATTATTTTATGTCAATCCCATTAAATTTTGTAGTTTTCTACGACATTTATCAAGGCATCCCGTATACTTATGAAAACCGGAATCAACGATAGTTAGGTTTTCGTGTACTGAGAAGTGAAGCAAAAGTTTCTTTGTAAAAACTATAACTTGAACACAGTTAATCAATCAAGTTCTCCTTTTCATCACCAATCTGAAATCAACCAATCACAGGTCACAATTGTATGATTTCATTGAAAAGGAGATAAGAGAATATGCATTGTAGTTATTAAAATAATAATTAATTAATACCTATCATTGTGTAACCGCATGTCAATGGCAGTTTACATTTCTAGCTGAGGTAACGACACAATTGCATAATGTTAAATGTTAGTAATGTGTCATACGATTGTTATTTAAAGCTTTATGATCATCTCGTGATGGTCGCGTGATTAAGGGAACAGATTTTCGTATTTACTTTGTAAGTTCATCTTCTAGGGACTGTATCTGTAACAGTGTAAGAAAACCAGCTGGGTAATGGCTTTACAGAAATTTTCAGATTGGCTTTTATTTTGTCAATTCAACAAAATTAATTTGAGTTATTTACGTTGTTGAACTCACAAATTTTTCGAACATATGAAGCAATAGATTAGCTTCAAAATCATTCACATTCTGATTAAGTGGGTTGGACTACTTAAAACGTTTTTAAACACCAATTGACACCAAATGAGCTTTTTTTCTAATACACAGTGAGAAGGGGCATTTCCATTTTCCTTCAAGTTTGATTATGTCATCAGCCCATGTAGATGTCTTCTGTTAAAGCCCATCTCCATAAAACTAGGTGGATCTACTCCTGTTGCCATAGTCTCATCTGTCCATGTGATGTGGTGATCTCACGGGAAATGAAAGGTGTACTTTCCTCACCTAAACGAATATGGATTTCCTCTACTTTTGTCTTTTGTATGGTATGTTTTCACGGGGAATCTTTCCGTTTCCTCCGTATGTATTTATGTAACCATAAAAATGGTCTACACTTGGTCCAAGATTGTTGGGAGTAATAAGTGTTATTCATAAAACAATATGGATACTGTTTTCTAAAAACTGTTTATTTCATAACTTATTCACTAAAATACAAAAGCTTAGTTCTAATCATGTCCGTCGCTTAGCTTTTAAAGCTCGAGTACCTCCGTTCAGTAATAATAAATTAATTAAATAAACAATAAATCGATTAAATAAGACAACCTACGAGATTCTATGCCTTTGGCACAATAGAAGACTAGGTCCTAATATAGTAAGTACAGGAGGTGCCTGAAATTCAGTAATTAAATTAGATCTTACATAATTTAAATAAAAAGAGAGCTGCTACTAATAAAATACAATTTTAAACAAACATAATTCTTGACTAGACAGCAAATACTTTAGAATCTAGTTTAACTTAGCCTTAAAGTACTTAACAAATCTAAAATTAACCTATCAGAAATGGAATACCTATTATCACAATTTAGGAATCGCGCAAAATCAGTTTCACGCTCGTCATTAAATACTAAAATTACTAAAATACTGAACAGTGATGTCGCTCGGAGAATTGCGAAAAATGCAAATTAACATAAAATAAATAACATTAGCCTCGTACGTATTAGGACTACGACTGCTAACGTGCGAGGTTTGATTCCAAGGTTGGGCAAAAGTGGAATTGGGTGAGACTTAGAAATTAACTATTTTTCAAGTTCGTTTAGGAGTGAGCCTGATCAGCAGCCATTGGAAGCCCACCTACCTGCCTTTACCCACCCATTGAAGAGTTTCCTTTAAGGAATATTACAACTAGTTATAATAAATTAGTTACACATAATAATACGCGTTGAGTTACAATTTTAAGTACATTAGACAGCAAACCAAAAAGTCATGGAATAAATTAGCAATGTGTACTCACAGCACCTTTTGGCCCCATTTGATCTTAAAGCTAAACAAATAAATAACTTACAACACTATAATACTGTTAAATTCTGAACAATTAAGACACTTCACTCAGTCGTTAAATACGTATACTGGTTGCATGAGACTCTAGTTTTGTCACCTCGTGACCGGTGACTATCGTATTCAAATATTGTGTGAGTCACGATATGACTTCACACGTCACTAGCTTCCACAGAAGAAAGTCTGTCGATGTCACCTCACTATTCAATGTTCTCATGCTCTGTTCACATTACTGTCTCTAAGTTTCACAACACTATCTGCCTCAGGAGTCAGCTATCACTGGCCCACCACTTGGCGGGTCACGGTTTGTCTTATATGTGCAAGTGCACTAGACTCTCCTCCGCTGCTCGCAGGCGCATTTAGACCGATTCCACCTCATATTCTGGTTCCGCTGTAACAAAAAAAAGGAACATTGCTAACCTTGTCGGGGAAAAAGTACCTAGTTTGTCACTATGATTTAAATATAAAGTTATATTATTTGGGTAACTAGTGATTACATTGAGTTTCTGTAATCAAATTTTGAGAAGAGACTTTTTGAACTATGATAATTTGCGACTGAATAAATAAAAACAAAACAAAAATAGTGACAAAATACATGCGAAAAAAAATTAAGAGTGCACACAAAAGCAAAAGATTGAAAGACAATGGATGTCAGTACAACACGCGTCGACAGAGAGCAGGCGTCAGACATTAACCAAATATGTTTTTCTTCTACTTCAACATAGGCCAGTGTTGACTTGACCTCATTCTAAGCGCACACACAGCTAGACACGCGGATCACACAGGTAGAATTGTGAAGGATAAACAACATCGAGAGAGAAATAAAAGAAGCGTGTTAACAGAGCGGGAAAGGAAAGTGCTGACGCTGAGTGAGCGAGGCATGCGCCCGACGATACGTTAGTGTTGACAGACATCCATTATCTTACGAACCTTTTTGAGACAATTGCGGCGTTCCTCCATGTTGGGACATTGACAGGAGCACTTACGAGGATTGTACACCCTCGGCGACGCGCACTCCTCGGGCGACAGCGAGCAGCAGCCGCACGACACGTGCTCCACGATCGGGTACGTCGCGCACGTTTCCTTGTTGGTCTTGGCGTTGTATATTCGTATCTGCAACAATACAGTCATTAGCATCTCCGTCAACCACCGGAATTTCCGATCATTTACAAATATCGACCCACGACTGTGCCGACTCATGGAAGCTACTCTTGACAGTTATGTCACTATTATCATTAAGGACAATCACAGTTACGCAACTCGGCGTACTCTTGTACAAATATAGTAAGCGGGTCAAGGATGTATGAGAATTAGCTGAGTGTAGATAAGAAGATAGTGTGTACTTACGGGAATGTGTCGGACGACGGTCTCGGTGGGCACGCAGGTGCCTTCGTTGTCGTACTCGCACAGGCCGACGCACCTCTTCACCCACACCGCGCGCGGACTGATCTGGGGAAACACAGACTCGTCAGCTTTCGTACAATACAAGTCGGAGACGAGATGTTCTCACGCAACGCTAATCACGGCGTGTTTAGTAACCGCGAAACGGTCGCGGATGTACATTACAATAATATCTAATATTTGCCGATGAGTAATGTGATTGACAATCGGGCAAATGTTAATCCATTAAGCATTGATGATTTATTTAATGATGAAATTTGAGATGTCAGCACAGCGCAGCAATTGATAGCCAATCTGATTGCAAATATTTGACCAAAAACAGTTAAAGGACGGGATTTATGTTTTCTAATAACTATAATTATCTTGGGAGTCATTGGCGTGTAATGATCAAATTGCGCGGTAGTCAAGAGTTGTGTGCTAATAAGGTCATCAGATAATGAGTTGTAATGATTGACACGTTAAAATATGCGGCTCAGGAAACTTAATTGTGTCATACATAATTGTCGAATTAAAAAAATAATGATGTCCTAAGTATCATTAATTAATTAGGGATCATTTGTAAAATAAGTTGAATGCGTGATATTTACCTGCTCATGCGCAGCCTTCACCTTCAAGTATTCGAAGACCTCTTTGGGGTCTCCGCACTTGGACTGTTCAATAATGTTACCACGTTCACGTTCATTGTCACCAGAACATGCCACTGAGGACAAAAAAAAAACATTATTAGGACCATTTTTTTTTAACTTTCGCAAGTCCTTAAAACAAAATTGGGGCTGGTTTGCGCGTCAAAAAAAATTACTGGCAGCTTCAGTCAACCAGATTTTTTTTTAAATTATTCTAAACCAGAAAGAAAGTAATAAATCAAAATAAACATTCACCTTTTCTTGGCATCGGTATGATATAATCCTCAGTACTTTTGGGAAACTTGGGGTGGTGCTTATGTCCAGCGACCACCACAAACAACACCACACACAATATTACAATTTTAGCCATTATTATTATTTCACCTTTCACTTTAAATATCACTTTTTAATTCACGATTTATTAGCACTGTTATCTCGAGGTGTTCACGTGTTCACTGTCACTGCGTGTTACTCGCTCGCCGGTCTGTTGGCTTGTGCTGGAAGGCGGACCGGTATGCTGTTATAAAGCAGCCTGACTCAACACGTGGGACAGCGCGGAGGGCACGGCTCCTTGCGTCATCGCCGACGTGCTCTGTTAGCACAGCTGACGCTACGTCACCACGCTGACAACCCAAAACTTCATGAAGCACTTGCTACTGTTCCCGAATTTACGGAACTTCGAACGGAACTCTACCCACGGCCCAAACACATTCTAGAACATATTTTCCCTCAAGAGAGTGGCCGAACACTACGTCATAATCTAATGGAATTTCATCATAAATATTTATCAATTTGCCTAATCCTTTCTATAATAATTATCTATATAATTAATTGGAAAATCGAGTCCCATGATAATTTGGACGAGATTGCGGCAAAGTGCGCGTATGGAAACTCCTAAGGTAGCAAGTTGGCGGCAGCGGTAATTGAATGACGTCACGAGCAGTTTCCGCCGGTACTGAGGTCGCAGACCGGTTGCAGGGTTCACCCACTGACCAGTGTGACCGGCGTCCGTCAGAGACTGACGAGAATAACCTTGACAGTCCACGAATTGAGAAAGTAGAGAAGAAAGTAGGTTCGATTATAAAATATTGTGCAATTATAAACGACTTCCTTTTTTTTGCACATGGGGTAAACAGATTAGGAGGTACATGACAGTGGTATCTTGTATGCCGCCGGTGCAGAGCAAATAATGTAACAAGTTTAAATGTTGCGTGTGACATGTTTGAACTAGACGGACAAGTCACTGCTTGCGCCTACACTCGGCACTAACCTACATTCTTTTTATTGATTCTATTTTACTTACTAATACTTTTTGGGAAGTCAATTGGAGTTATAAGTACTGATTTTATATGAGGCACATCAATAATAACGCAATATAAAGCAATATCACTTAAACTATTATCAAATAATTTCTCAAATACCTAAGCAGCTAAAATACCAAAGAATGTTATGATTGGATCAAATTACAAATGTCGTGGGGAATTCCTAGTCGGCTATCATGAAATAATTTATAATATCGCATATTTGTATTCGGTCAGTATTAAGTGATTGTTACTTAAGATACGATCTATGATCTAATTTTTGTAATCTTTACGTGCGCACGCGTTCCACGTAAAGCGGCGCCGTCTGATAACTTATCAATTCATTTTTTGGGTTTCTCGCACCTGCTTCTGAACATTCTACAGAATACGAATGCCGTACCTTGAATCTTTTACTTTCCCTTTCTTGTCTGCGTAATCCTTACTGTTTCTTAAATGCTCCGAAAGGCACTGTTTTGAGATAAGATCTTCCTCAAGTAAAGTATTCCTCTTCCTCGGTTTTTCCTCCAAACAACCCCTGATACAATTATCCCTAAAGGCACTGTACGCTGTCTCTCGGTGCTTCCCCTGAGAATTGATTACGCAGAGCATAAAATAACGCTTGATTTACTACTAGCATCGATTAAAAAGAATATAATAAGGATACGGAAGGAAATCTCGCAGGTCCGATAATACATTATTATTATGTCACTTCCGTGACGTAAATGTAGCATTACGTTTTATATAGTCACTTGTTTAATTTATTTGCGTTTTTAACACTAACCTATGAATTCATGAATATTTTCATTGTAAACGTTAACTAGCTCATGGAACGCAAACCTTTTCCTAGATTAAGACAAACTTGACTTGCATGAGGACTAGGTCCTAGCTGGTAATTATTCCTCGGAAATTATGAAGGCTAATTTAAAGCTGTGTTGTGTAAAAATGTTTCTAGGAAAGCCTGTATGCGGGTACACGTCATAGTTTGACTGTGTTATGACGTCACATGTCATGGTGACTGGTTGGAATGTGAACCACCCCCGGCCGCTCGCGGTGTGAGCTTGATTTTCAGAAGTGGTGGTACAGTCCACGAGCGATTGAACGACCGACTATTTAATAAGTTTAAGGTGAGGTAGCCAAGCCCACCTCATGTAAAGTGGTATCTTCTTCGTTTTACGACTGCAATCACGTCACGTCAGCAGGACGTGCCCTGCGTGTTTCATTAATTACTTTCTGGTTTCTTATTAACCTTCTGGTTACTCAAAGCTGGTCTTCTGACCAGCTTTGAGTGATCGCATAAAATAAACTCCACCATGGTAATAACTATGTGACAATTTAGAACAGCTCATTATTGTAACAGTTTCATGACTACTTACGGTTATTTCATAAGACTTTTAAAAACTGCCAAAAATTATGAAATTTCTTAGAAACAGTCTCAGATAATGATGATTTGCAAAATAATAATAAACTGACCCAGTAGTATCTTTGGCTTCACGTTCAGTCAATTCCTTTGCCAATGTGCCGTCGGACTTTGAACTCTTTCTTTTACACGAGTTTCCATTACAACATTCCCATTTTTTTCTGTTAGTTTAACTCATTAACAAAGCTAGTCGTCAGTTTGAATGGCTGCCAGCTGTCTATCGGCTGTCAGCGAAGTCTTCGTTCTAAGCACAGATCAGTGATATAATGTGCTAAGAATGGTCAGTTTTGTAACAATGCCAATTGAACGTCGTTCTGGCGTACTCGTTGCATTGAATTTTGTGAATGGGTAAAGGGCATTATTTGATTTTACGCCTAGACTGTGCGAGTATAGAAGAAAATATGGAAATTTTCTTTAAAATTAACTAATGTCTTCTCAATGTTGTACTTAAACAATATTTCAGGAAATTGTAGCTAGTGCTTAAGTTATACCAACGTTGAGTTGTGCACACTGGTTCAATAAGGGCCATAATTACTTAATTATGCCCTTTATTTATTAAAGTTTCATAGAGTTGCTCGTTGGCCTAATGACCGCAAGCGCTACGGCTAAGCATGAGGTCTCAGGTTCAATACCGAGGTCGGGCAAACGTGTTATTGGGTTTCTCTATCTGTAATTTCTCAGTAGAAGTATTTGTACTAGGTTTTCACCGGGTACAAATCCAGACCCTGGGCTCTTATTGCCGTAGTAAGGCAATAGTCTCGCCCCCTATTGTGATGGAATACCTTTGGGGCATAAACATATCTAGCAAAATGTAAGTATACTACAGGCATACCTCTGCCCAACACTTCGGAAAAAAACGCGTGATGTTAATGTTACGATTCGTAAAGGTAAGTAATGATTAGCGTCCGCTTAACAATTCATTATTTGACGTTGAAAACTTCTGTTCAAGTAAAGTTGATACTATACAAAGACGTAATATCTTTCAAGATGACCTTTAATTACTTAGCTCCACAAAATAACTTCTAGATAATACGAAAATCAATTCAATTAGTAATTTTCTAGAATAAGTAAATACAGTATTAAAAGTTACTGAAACCGCGGCTGATAAGACTGAAACGTCTGTACCGCTATCATCATTAGAGACATTCATCATTGTTATCTCATGAGAGTTGTGTTATACTTTCATTTATCTATGATTCACATTTGAGTCTATCTCGGTTTATGACAATTTGTTCGTAAGAAATGATGATTTGTGATGACTCAGCATTATTATATTTAAGTAAGATATAGTCAATCCACAATGGGGGTCTAAGGTTATTGTTACATAAATTATATGATATTTTTTGGAGAATTTGTTGTTTCAAAGTAGCTATCTACTCTAAACGTTAATTTTTAAATTTTCTACTTATAATTCTAATACCGACACCAACTGTTACATTTCTAAATATTTAAGTTAAAGCTGCCAAGTGATCTAGGCTTTACTAACAAAAGAAATATACTGAAAGTTCTTCAAAAGATTTCAGAAATCGCTAGCAGAACTTTCTAGAAATATATAGCGTCGATTACCTGAACACGCTTGCGCTTTAAGCTTAGCCAGATTGCAACCTTGACACACGAAAATTGCCTACTCATGAAATTATGACGTAGTTCGGCACCCAGACCACCGCACCACCGCACCACCGCTAGGACACCATAGAAACATAGCGGTATTCACTGAAATACCATGAATGAATTCCACCAGTTTCGTTTATTCGAAATGCCGTCATTTTTCATGGTGAGAAAAATTGGAATGTAGGCTAACAGACGTTTTGCACGCAACTTATTAGGCCGACGAGAAGTTTGCACAAAATATCGTGTTTTAAAGGGTATATTTACTTGTATATTGTTATTATTGCTAATTGTAGAGTTCAAACAGGTGGCCTAGTTAGTGTGGTAGCTTAAATCACTTTGGCCCCGATCTTTAAGCTTGGATTCGATTCCCAAGAAGGATAATGAAACGGTAATATGCTTTATACATATTATAATGGCTTTAGCACCATTGGAAATTACAGAGTACGTAAATAAATAAATGTCATATGAAAGACTTTTGTAGCTTATTTTCATGATCTGAAAAGGTACTTCCTTGATTTTTCTTAGTATGCTGTGCAGTTTTCATGGATTACTTAACCCATTCATAATTCACAAAAGCGCTACATGTATTGTGCTGGACCTACTATTTGTACCTAGCGATGAAAGAAATCAATTCTATCCCCAATAGAGTTAATCAAAAACTTCTTGCTACTTTTAAAACATTATACCTACACACGGCGACATTTATCAAGCTAATCCAGTTTTAGCTGACCTCGCATTGTTTAGGCATTTCGTACAATGATAAGTCAGCTTTTACTAGAAATGTATAGCTTGAAATATCGCCGTGCATAGGTACCTATGTACGTAGCCTGCCTACAACCTCACATAGTATAAAACGAAGTCTATTTTCGTGTTTGTACGCTTAGATATTAGGATTTTGATGCGATTTTCATCAATAAACAGAGTGATTCAAGAGGAAGGTTTATATGTATAATACATCGACCTCCACGCGGGCGGAGCCGCTGGCAGAAGCTAGTTTCCAATAAATCCCAAAACGTTACAAAATATCGCTGCACCTTGTATATTAGCGTTACCAATTTTCAGGATAAAGTCTTAAAGTCACGCCATTCATCGGGTGACCAGCGGGGTAATCAGGATCACATCCATTTTAGTCAAAGATATCAACTAATTAGTAATCTTATGATCTTTAAAAGTAAATAAACAGGTGTCGGTGACTAATGAGCTGGTCGATAATGTTTTTCTTTTTGTGCTGAATGCTTAATTACTTTTTAGGAATGCTGCTTCTCAGAAATAAGGGGCATCCAAACAGCATACACTACCTAAACTATTTTTGAAGATCCTAATGTGGTTAAAGTTATTTTTAAGACATTCTTGGCCTTCACTTTTTTTTTTCAAATTGTAACCCAAAAGGAGCATGAAAAACAACTACATGTCATTATGTTAAGAATAGGGTCTGATACAAATTATGCTATTACAAGCCGTGTATGTATTCCCGTCGGATTTTTTTTAACCTTTTTAAAGATTTTTTTTCATTCACCCACATAGGGGTTTACCCGTTTAGAGGTGAATGAAAAAAATCTTCTTTATTGCTCACCTTCTTTGTAACAAGTATTCATGTGCGGTTTAGGCCTTGCGTTATTTGCCAGTGAAAATAAGATTTTATTGAGTAAAAATAATCCGCATAGCCCATCTTCATTTGCGGACAAAGAATACGGGTTAATACGAAAAACTAAAAAATAATAGTGCTATCGGAATTAATGATACAGTATGTTGTAAATAATTTACCAGATAGTAAAACAACAACAAATTCCTGAAAAAAAAATAGTTTAATTGTCAAAATTTTCTTTCTTGTGGTGTTAACTACATAATATTAATTCAATAATGATGATGAAAGACGACAATCACAGCCTTTTATATTTTGATTTGAGAGAATGAAAACAAGCAAAAGTAAAATCACCGTGAGTTTAATTTATTTCCAAAATTCGAGGTTTTTAACATTTTAAATTACGTTATAGTTCATTTGCGGTGTATTTCAAAAGATATTAAAAAAAAGTATTACATACGATATAAAAAAAAATATATCTGTAATATAAAGTTAGTTTCACACAAGTGAACCGAACCGAAACCCAACCGAAATTATAATTTTAACCGAGTGTAGGCTAAACGATAATAAAATTCCGAAACTTAATAATTCCCACTGTTTTGCCTCTACTCGACATTTCAACCGAAATGATGGGGTAGTAGCCTATGTTAAAAACTCATTATAACCGAATGGAAAGAAAATAAAGCTGGCCCAAGCGTCCTGTCTCCAGCTAGATATTCTGAATAACCATGTTTTGTGTATTTATCGATCTCCATCAAACACTAACACTGACACTTTCAAGCACTCATCTTACAACAACAACAACAACAAAAACAACAACATCAACAAAAAAAACAAACAAACAACAACAACAACAACATACAACAAACAAACAATAACATCGCAAAAAAAACAATATTAATATTAGAACTAAAGACACAGAGACGTCACAGGGAAGTAAAAATAGAGTGAACTATTTGAATAATTATGTTGTCTTTACATGGTGTACTCCCTGGACATACATTACCCACTAGGGAAAAGAACTCTTTGAACTACTTTATGATAAAAATTAACAAAACAAAAAGACTTCCTCATTTATAGCTATCCTTCATACCACTATCACTGACCACTACACCAAGCGTAACCAAAGTATACCCAAGTTGCGAATAAAACCACTATTAGTATTAATTTCGAACAAGCTTTAAAACAAATACAGGAACAAAATTTGCAGAATTACTATTTTGTGATGACCCTAATTTATTTACTGAGATACACATGATAAACTAACTGAATCAATTAATCTTAACATTACCACAGTAAACATTCCAAACAGTAAACACATTATTAAACCATGGGTGGCAACGAAGTATGCCTCCCCCAGGCATACTTCGTTGCGTTAAAAATCGTAACAAACTGCAAAAGACGTTTAAGACTGACCTATACAACTAGGTTAATAAATAACATACAACCAATCTGGAAATCATTGCAAAAAAAAAAAAAATATGGTAGGGAATTACTTGCTAAATCAAAATTAAACAATAAATTGCTTTGGAAAAATATTAAAAACATAACCTACAGGAATAAACCGATGATGTTAAAAGTCAAAACATTAAACTAATAAATATTAAATCTACCCCTATTGAATCAGCAAAATTTATTAATAATTATTTTGTAAATATTGGCAAACAGCTTGTTCAACAAATTCAGCCTAGCGTAAATAGTGACCCTGATTATGTACCTAATCAATTGTCAACACAAGTAAATTCCTTTGTACTCTTGGATACAGACCTCAATGAAGTAGACAGAATTTTGATGTGCCGAAAGTCAGATAGTGCCGCCGGCTGGGACAATATCTCCACAGGATTTTTAAAGTATATACGTAAGGAAGTAGTCCCAATTATAACCCCTCTTGCAAATCTCTGTTTTAGAGTCGGTATCTTTCCGGTCCCCCTTAAAAAATCTATTATTACTCCAGTTCACAAGGGTGGGGACGGAGACGATGTCAACAACTACAAGCTGATATCTGTCCTTCCAGCTATATCGAAAATCTTGGAGAAATTAATCAATATTAGGCTGCTCAAATATTTAAATAAATTTGAAACGCTATCCCCAACACAATTTTTATTTAGGCAAAATATATCCACCGAAGATGCAGTTATTGACACCGTCTCTGTACCAATCCTTGTTGTGAACAAACTGGAAAAAATTGGTATAAGAGGAACTTCACTCAACCTTCTTAAAGATTATCTCTATAACAGGAAGTAAAGGGTTAAGTTGGGGCAACACGTCAGCGATGATGCAGCAGTATTATACGGCTTGCCTCAGGGTAGTGTCTTGGGCCCCACACTTTTCCTAAAATATATTAACGACCTCTGAATTATGACGATTCATAACGCCAAAGTATTTTCTTATTCCGACGACACGGCTGTTGTTTTCTCTGGAAGCTTGTGGGATGACGTAGAGCAAAGTGCTTTACAGGGCATTACTCAAATTGCTTAATGGCTAAATAATAATCTGCTGACATTGAACATCTCGAAAACAAATTACAAATGCTTTAATATAAGTAATCGTTCACAACCAAATAAGGACCTCATAATCAAATTTCAGGAATGAGGGACATTAACAACAAAAACTGTATGTTACCATTAATAAAGTCACACAATCCAAATACTCAGGTGTCATGCTTGATCAGAGATTACCGTGGTACCCTCACTATGGACAAGTCACAAACA
Source organism: Polymixis lichenea (assembly GCA_949091785.1). NCBI lineage: Eukaryota > Metazoa > Arthropoda > Insecta > Lepidoptera > Noctuidae > Polymixis > Polymixis lichenea. The sequence goes on along the minus strand of OX420939.1, from coordinate 1,199,580 downwards.
GAGTCCGGAAATTAAGCTGGATTTTCAAAGCATTGAGACATATTGTTCCAAAAAATGCTACCAATACCGGAAACCCATGTAAAAACATATTAAAGGATAAATATATCGCTTTGGTGGTCTTTCTTGGTGTCCTGCATACCGATTTGGGGAGGGGCAGGTAAATCGAAGTTCATTGAGGTAGAACAAGTGCAACAAGCCCTAATAAAAATAATGTTTTTCAAAAGGATTAGATATCCCACCGAGAGACTTTACCAGATAAGTGATCTGCTTTCGGTGAGGAAACTATACATAATTCATACTGTTTTGAAAAACACAAAGGGCTTCCTTACGATACCACTATCTCATCAAAAAGAAGATAACATATTATGGGCACGCCACGATTGCAGCGGTATTTCCCTCTTTGAGGAGTGGCTTGAGAGGCGGCACGGCGTCCTCACCTTCCGCCTGACGTAGGCCCTTACCGGACACGGTTGTTTCGGGACGTTTCCGTTTCGGATAAGGTGAAGAATCGCTGGGAAGATCTCCTTGAGGACACCGTGGAGCATACGGTGGAGGTCTGCCCGGCTTGGGCGGAGCACCGCCATGTCCTCGTGGAGTCGATCGGCGGTGGCGTTCTCACGCGTGCGGCCCTCGGCCCTAGTCCAGGCCATGGTACGGAACGAGGGTGCATGGGTAGCCGTCACCTCCTTTTGCGAAGCAGCAATGTGGCGCACGTGAGGGAGAGGTAGTACATATGGCCTCATGGCCTTAGTCGCCGCAGGAGACACCCTGGGCGTTGGTAATCCCAGGCTGATTCGCGGCCACCGCAGGCACGGGCTTGCGGACGGTGAGTAATGGGTAGCTCGCTGTCCGGTAAGGACCAAGCTCGGGTCGACAGCGCGTTGTGTTCCACGCGCGCCACAAAGAGATGTCAGCACCAACTGAGGGGGCCCGCAAGGGCCGATGCCTGCCAGGGGTGCGGGTTGTTCGAAAGAGATACCGCGGCCCCTGCCACACAGGCAACTGAGGGAACACGGGTGGGTTTTAGTCAGTAAAAGTCTGACACGCCCTCCCGCTCCACCTAGAGCAGGACAAGTTATTTGATGATTTCCCACCCAAAAAAAAAAAGTTATGATATTATAGCACCGATTATAGTGGGCAATACAAGAAACGGTCACCTCAACTCTATAATAAAATAAACAAAGAGATATATAGTATACACCAAACAATATTATGATTCTAAAAAACCTATAGTTATACGGATAAAACCGCTTGCATATAAGCATACGGTGGCCCTCCTACAGCACGCATCATAAATCACTCATTCACGCGTACACTTACATTTACAACATGTACACTCACACAACACACGTGATATTCATAATATTAATACTAGAAATAAGGACAAACTACGTGTTCCCTTTCACCGGCTTCATAAGGTTCATAACTCTTTTGTTGGTCTTGGTATAACTTTTTATTAGATTTGCATTTTAATGCGTTTAAAGCTAAAGTTAAATCCATCCTCTGTTCAAAGGCTTACTATTCTGTCAACGACTACTTAAACGATAATAATTGTTGGTTGCTGTGATTAACTCAAGACAATGTTCATGTTCTTTCACCAGTATTAGCTTGACTATTGACAGGTTATATAATTATATTAGTTCATGTATTGGTTTATTTTATTTGCCTGTACTATGTTTTCAATGTTTTGTTGGTATATAGGCCTGTGCTAGCTGACATATGGCAAATATAATGTTTTTTATGTTTCGTAATGTTAATTACCTACTACTGTATAGAATCAAGTTCTTCTAACTTAACAGACAGCTGTGCTGCTGGGGAGTTTGTTGCGCCACTTCTTCTTCCCAGCTAAAGCACTAGGAAGTGGTGGGCGTTTTGGGGGACTGTCTTATGTAATTTTGACGTTCAAAAAGAGCTGACTCTCAGCCTAGTTTGAATAAATGACTTTTTTTTTTTACACACACATACACCCCACACACACATCACACATACCCAACTCACATACAACTTACACAAAACGCAAACTCATTTAAATTAGCGTAGGTAAAATATCAATCTTCTGTACTTCTTTGTTATTTTAATTTACATCTTTATAATTGTGAATAGTTAATACTGGCATAATTCTTGTTTTTAAATGTACTTTACGTTAATTTAAGTTGCGGAAGAGCGTCCTAATAATACAGGCATTTATTTGCTTAAAAGGACACTTATATCACTAGCTACGTAGTACACAAATTTGTTAAAGAAAATAAAATAAACTATTTGTATTGTAATTTGCAAGTTACAGGGATTTTCGTCATCGACCCGTATTATCTTACCGCGAATGAGTGTATTATGTGCTGTTTAAGTATAATGTAATGATATGACTGCGTTATTTGCCTATTGCATATTGTGGACTAGGTAAATATAGAAAAGGTAGAAGTTAACATGATTAATATTTTGAAAGAGGGTCTTAGATAGGTAACCTTTTTACCAATAAATACCAACCGATTTTAACCAATATATCGACGGGGACGTTTATCACAACAACATAAAAACATCATGTTGTCCGACCTTAGCAACCCAAATGTAATCCATTGCACCTGTTGTTGTTGCTCAGTGTCGCAAACACAGTGGAAGTGACTTTATCATCAGGTGCACTGTCGGATTTGAGTATTACTTACCGCATATTAAATTGAATTAATCAGTGTTGATCATCAAGTTACCACAACGACAAAATATTCATTATTGTTACATATAATATTATGAAACACTATAGGTATTTCAGTTTAATATAATATTACCTATTTATTAAAACTGTATTGTAATACTGTACAAAGAAAATTTCAGCCTATGAAAAGTTTTGAGACCTTTTCTGGAGCTTTTGTGGAAAGTTCTTTATTTGATTACTTAACAATAAAATACAATTTGCTTATAATTTTATACCATGAGGTTGCTATAACAAGTATTTAGGTAGAAAAATCTGCCTTGGAATAATACGTGAATACCTCAATATACTTACAATTTTGGTATCAAACCAGATAAGTACATACAGTGACGTGCAGTCCATAAAGACAGTAAATATTTAAAACTAATATTATTTTAACAATAAACAAAAACTTTTTATTCATAAATCAGTTCCACCTGTCGAGCGTCGGTCGTATCATCAGTATCATCGATACAATACCCGTTCGTACAATTTGACGCAACTTCGCATTGCCATGCATTAGCGCCGCTGAGTGCCTGGGGAGAGACACGAACTATTCGCGGCTTAATGTTTATATGTGTGCTCTCGTGGTCATGCAGATTTATTGTGTGTGTGTTCTTATACATACGCGGCACACAATATAACGCACACAACCGGACAGGGTAGTCACTGGCTTTTGACGCGACAAATTATGAAACTTACCGAAGTTTTCCGAACAAAGTTGGTTATGCGACTATTTTTAAAGTAGCATTGTTTCATTGAATTGTCGCTACATAAACTACCATTACTCTTTGTCGTAATATTTTATATTCCGATTTCCGACGCCATTGTTTGTTTTTTTTTTCTTGGTTGTGAGCTATGATAGCATGTATTTAAGGTTTTAACTTTGATAATAGTGTACAAAATTGATAATATTCACTGTGAAAGTTGTTCAGGTGGTGTGCATAGAGGAAAGAAAAATGATGTATTTTCAAAACTATCTTTCGGTAAACTTAAAAAAAAAACCTGTGATCGTGAAAAGTAGTTGTACACTGGATTTGCAATTAATACAAACTAAAGGTACATTCAAAACACAACAATATGATTCATTTAATTGCCTCACAGGTTGCATGCTGTGTAGGAGCAATTTGTGTTTTTTTACCTTTTTTTTTATTTCTGCCTACTCTGTCTAAAAACTCCGTGCACGTCACTGAGTACATAGAACAGACCTAAATATGGATGAAATGTTTATTGCCACATACCTGGAAAAGTAGCTAATAACCGTAGGGCGGTCACCTCCGAGGTTTCGTGTTCCCAGTTCCAACACGTAATCAGAATTATCTACCGCACGTTCGAGGTATCTCAAGCAATTACTTTAATTCAGTTAGCCGATTGCTGTATCTCTATTGACACAAATGTAATACCTACACTTATTAATAATTATGGTACAATGAATCACGTAGCTGATAATAGAGGTCAAAGCTGCGTGTTACCCTGACGATTCTGTATTGAGTGGAAAAAATCTTAAATTCGTACATGTCAATACCCTCGGCAGGGGGTCAGACCAAATACCTAAGTAAAAAATGCGGTCCTCACTTCTTTTAACTAATTGAATGGGAATTGGTTGAGAAACAGAGTTTTCCGTTTTCAGTCAAGATATGCAACGTGGCACCGTTTTAGCCTGAGGAAGGACATCGCCGTCGAGGTAGGCCTCGGTGAAGTTTATATGACGATTTGATCAGGTTTGCAGGGCCAACATGGCCAGAGAATGCACGAGAGATTTGGAAGGAAAAAGAGGATACATCACACAGTACAGGCTGACAAAAAAAACATCACGTGGCTAACTTTTCCTGTCCGACATATTAACAAATGGGCTAAGACAGGAAGCGGTCCATTTGGCGGAAAGTCATCTTCTGCAATACAAATGGTTTTCCAGATACAATGCTAAGATCTACCAATCCCTTCTCACATACATAATTGAAGGCGATCCGTATTACCAACTCATGTGCTTTTTTTTCTTTTTTTTTCTGGGTGGGAAATCATCAAATTACTTCTCCCGCTCTGGGTGGAGCGGGAGGGCGTGTCAGACTTTTACTGACTAAAACCCACCCGTGTTCCCTCAGTTGCCTGTGTGCCAGGGGCCGCGGTATCTCTTTCGAACAACCCGCACCACTGGCAGGCATCGGCCCTTGCATGCCCCGTCAGTTGTTGCTAAAGTCTCTTTGAGGCGCGCGTGGAACACAACGCGCCGTCGACCCAAGCTTGGTTCTTACAGGACACCGAGCTACCCATTACTCGCCGTCCGCAAGCCCGCGCCTACGGTGGCCGGGAATCAGCCTGGGATTCCCGACGCCCAGGGCATCTCCTGCGAAGACCACGGCCGTGAGGGCGCATGTACTGCATCTCCCTCACGTGCACCGCCTCCCTCTTTGCGAGCATCACTGCTTCGCTGAAGGAAGCGACTGCTAACCATGCAGTCTTGCTCCGAACCATGACCTGGACCAGGGCCGGACGCGAGAGATCGCCGCCACCGATCGCCTCCACGCGGACATGGCGGTGCTCCGCCCAAGCCGGGCAGACCTCCACCGTGTGCTCCACCATGTCCTCAGGGCGATTTCCGCAGTGGAAACACCCGGGCGTTTCCTCCCGCCTTATCCGAAACTGGAACCTCCCGAAACAATCGTATCCGGTGAGGCCCTGTGTCAGGCGGAAGGTGAGGACGCCACCAACTCATGTGCAGTGTGTAGAGAACCGATCACTATTCCGATTTTTTTTTGTTCGAATTTCACTTTACCGAAAACTATTGATAAACGTCTTGTTTGCTATATGCATTATTTGACATAGTTTTAGACCATCGAAGTATCATGTGTCACAGGTATTATTTTACCAAATCAAATCAAATCAAATTAAAATATTTTATTTCACATAAACCTGCAAGTGCAAGGGCACTTATGAATCGTCAGAAGCTAGGTGCACGGTTCCAATTTGTCGCTTCCTATGGAGAAGAGCCGGCAAGAAACTCCACGGTTACTCTTTTAAAAATAATTGGCTTTTATAATGTTTTCAAATTACAGTGATATTAGGTATGGGAGGACGGTGTAGGCCTGTCAATAAATACCAGGTACTTAGAGGAATGAAAATAAAGAATAGAAACTGTAGGCCTACAACGTTCTCTCATTCACAATATGTAAAAGAATCTACATAAGTAAAATCAACCTATTTAAACCAAGTGATATGATTTCCATGAGAATCACTAATAAATACTCGATATTACAAGTTTACCGAACTATATTTCGCTGATTTACAAAATAACTTTTTGCTCTTGGCCGAAGCCTCTTTTGAACTTTTTTCATTTCCCAAATGATTTATTTGCCATATTTTCACCACACCAAAACAACATTTTACGGAATATAATTTGGTCACAAATAGGTATATAGCCGGTTACTTGGTAGCATTTTCAATATTTAATTAAAATAGTATTAGAATATAGATAAAAAAATAAATTCAAAAATGTGTCAAGTAACTGAAAATAAATGACAGTCTATTATGGAAAAGCAACGTGTTTTAATAGGTTATGGGCGAAAATCCATAATTTTTCGGTTTTATTACTCAGTTTAGTGTAAAACAGTCGAAAATTGTTGACTTTTTCGTGGAAATATGGCTGTGAACTATATTCAAAGCATTCCGAAACTAAAAGGACGCGAAAATTATGATGAGTGGAGTTTTGCTGTCGAGAATCTGTTGGTGCTTGACAACCTCGTGAACTACATAAAGTCGGAGCCAGAGGCTAATTTCGAGGAAAAAACATCAGATGACGCAAAAACCAAGGCGAAGCTAGTTTTAACCATCGATCCAGGATTATACGTGCATATAAAGGAAACAAAAACATCTTTGGAATTATGGACAAAGCTGAGAACCATGTTCGATGACTCAGGCTTTTCTCGTAAAATATCCCTACTAAGACATTTAATCTCGTTACGGCAAGAAAATTGCGATTCTATGACTTCATACGTCACGCAAGTGGTCGAAACAGCTCAGAGATTAAAAGGCACAGGATTTACAATCACCGAAGAATGGGTCGGATCATTATTATTAGCAGGTTTGCCAGAAAAATTTTCACCGATGATTATGGCCATCGAGCACTCAGGAATGCAGATTACCACTGATGCAATAAAATCAAAGTTGATTGATATGGAGGTTTCAAAGAATGACGTGGATTCCAGTGGCGCAGCATTCGCTGCAAACAATGTCAAAAAACAGAAATTTAAAAATAGCGGGAACGGCGCGATGTCATCGACAAACAAAATGACAACCATGACAGGTGACAAGATCATTTCTTGTTACAAATGTAAACAGACGGGTCACTATAGAAACCAGTGTCCATTGTTGCAGAAAAACAAACAATCAAATGCTTTTAATGTGGTATTTTTGAATGGAAAATACAGTACAAACGAATGGTACGTAGATAGTGGCGCAAGTGCACATATGACGGCCAACAAAGAGTGGATAAAAAACGCTAATTTTACGCCGTATTTATCAGAGATCACCGTCGCGAATAATATTAAAGTGCCAGTTTTGTGTTCCGGAGACGTACAGATTTCGACTAATTTTAACTACGATATCATGGTTAAAAATGTGCTATGCGTACCAAGCTTAACAACGAACCTGTTGTCAGTGAGCGAACTAATAAAAAACGGAAACAAGGTTGTTTTTGAAGAAAACCAATGCTACATTCGCAACAATAAGAATGTGTTGGTGGCCACAGCATTGTCAACAAATGGAGTATACAAGTTAAGTATTAAAGTAGCAGATTGTATGCTGGCAGCACCTGCTCTAGCAAGTGCAGAGCTTTGGCACAGGCGGTTAGCACATATTAACAGCAATGATTTAAATAAAATGAAGAATGGCATTGTGGATGGATTATCTTATCCAGATAATAGTGATATAACAATGACTAAATGTGTGACCTGTTGTGAAGGTAAACAAATGAGGTTACCATTTCATCATGTTGGACAAATAAGTACAGAAACACTACAGATAATACACGCCGATGTATGTGGTCCCATGGAAACGAAGTCCATAGGTGGTACTCAATACTTTGTCTTGTTTATTGACGATCACAGTCGTATGACTTTCATATACTTCCTCAAATACAAGAATGAAGTTTTCAAAATATTCAAGGATTTTAAAGCAATGGCTGAAAATCAGCAGAATAAGAAAATAAAAACGTTGCGCACAGACAATGGTGGTGAGTTTTGTAGTGGTGAGATGGAAAATTACTTACTCAAAGAAGGCATTATCCACCAGAAGACAACTGCATACACACCTGAGCAAAACGGTGTTTGTGAACGGGCCAACAGAACTATTGTAGAGAAAGCACGATGCTTACTTTTCGATGCAAAACTAGGAAAGAAGTTCTGGGCTGAAGCGGCAAATACAGCGGTATACTTAAAGAATAGATCTGTAACTTCAAGTTTAGGAAATAAAACACCCTATGAAGCGTGGTATCAAAAGAAACCGGATTTAAGTCATATTCGTGTGTTTGGTAGCCCTATAATGGTTCATATACCGAAAGAAAGAAGATTAAAATGGGACAAGAAAGCTCAACTGAACATTCTTGTGGGTTTTTCAGAAACAGTGAAGGGATATCGTGTATATGATTATATAAAAAATATTATAACTATTAAGAGAGATATAATAGTGATGGAAGAAAAGTCAGTGTCATCAGAAATTAATAAAGAAGGCACAGCAGAATGGATACAGAATGATGTTGGACTAGAAGAGCATGAGTCTCCGACTACAAATGATGATAGAAGAGATTCAGTGGGGGAGTCGTCAATGAATGAATCTCTCCAGGACTCGGATCCGAATACATCTGTATATACTGATCCGTCTAGTGACTGTAATCATGATACGAGCACCACAAATACAGAGACAGAGGTCTCATTCAGTGAGGTTCAACAATTACCGGAATTACTAGAAGAGGATAAGAGAACACGAAGACCGCCAGATCGTTTTGGTTTTGGTAACATGTGTACTACCAATTCTTGTCCAGAAGTTGAACAAATAGATTTCTATGAAGCACTGAATGGACCAGAAGCTGATCAGTGGAAACAGGCCATGCGTGAGGAACTTCAGTCGTTCGAGGACAATGATGCATGGGAAATTGCCGATATACCAAGTGACGGATCAATCGTGCAAAACAAGTGGGTGTTTAATAAGAAACTAGATGTCAGTGATAAAGTAAGGTATCGTGCCCGACTCGTGGCTAAGGGTTTTACGCAGCGACGTGGTGTTGATTACGAAAATACTTTTTCTCCTGTCGTAAAACATTCTACACTGAGAATGTTGTTTGCTCTGAGTGTACAGTGGGACATGGACATTAAACATCTAGATGTGACAACAGCTTATTTAAATGGACATTTAAAAGAAAATATTTATATGTCAATTCCAGAAGGTTTTGTAAATAAGCAAATTGGAAAAGTCTTGAAACTAAAAAGAGCTGTTTATGGGCTAAAACAGTCTTCTTTGGTCTGGTATGAAAAAGTGAAAGATTGTTTGCTCAACTTTGGTTTTAAATTAAGTAAATTTGAACCATGCTTGTTTACGCTTTTTTATGAGAATGTTAAGATTATAGTAGCTGTCTATGTTGACGATTTTTTAATTTTTTCGAATAGTACTTCTGAGACTGAAAAATTAAAAAATGTTTTAAATTCTGAATTCAAATTGAAAGATTTAGGTCCTGTTAGACGTTACTTAGGCATGCGGATTAATGTAAACAAAGAATGTAAGACTATAACTGTGGATCAGCAGGAATATATAGAGCAATTATTGTTAAAGTTTGACACGTCTAATTGTAAAACTATAGATACTCCTATTGAAAGTAAGTTAAACACAGAAAAGGCTGAAAATTGTGCAATAAACATTCCATATCAAAAGCTTATTGGAAGCCTTATGTATCTCGCAGTGTTAACTAGACCAGATCTGTCATATTCTCTTAGTTACCTCAGCCAGTTCAATAACTGTTATAATGAAACTCATTTTAATTATGCTAAACGAATATTAAAATATTTACAAAAAACCAAACATTATTGTTTAACATATCATAAGGATAATGTAGAGCTGACTGGTTTTGTTGATGCAGACTGGGCTAGCGATAGTCTAGATCGTAAGTCTTATACTGGGTTTTGCTTTGTAATGGGTGGTTCTGTGATTTCCTGGCAAAGTAAAAAACAAAAAACTGTCTCCTTATCCAGCACTGAGGCAGAATATGTTGCTCTTTCAGAGGCATCTAGAGAGGCTGTTTACTTGAGAAATCTGATGTATGAACTAACTGGTAGAAAATGTATGATTAATTTGAAATGTGATAATCAAAGTGCTTTAAAATTAGCAACAAGTCATCAGGCACATGCTAGGTCAAAACATATTGATGTTCGGTATCATTATGTTAGAGATGCAGTTAAAAATAAATTAATTAATATTGAATACATTAGTACTCAGGAAATGCCCGCTGACTTGTTAACCAAAGGTCTTTTGGCAACCAAGCATTATAAGTTCATGCACATGTTGGGAATTAAAGCTAAATAAAAACATGTATTTTGTTTAGAAATTCACATTTATTTTGTTAAGTGGGGATATTAGAATATAGATAAAAAAATAAATTCAAAAATGTGTCAAGTAACTGAAAATAAATGACAGTCTATTATGGAAAAGCAACGTGTTTTAATAAATAGTGTCACAAAATTACAATCTGTTGTGCTACAAAATTTAGTGAGAAACGAATCGCTGCAAAACCGACTTCACACAGTCTTGTCAGCCCTACCCGTAGAGTGTAATTTAAGCCCGCGTAGGCGCGGAGGAGTGGTGAGCCCGCGAGTGTAGGAACAGGTGGTTTGAAGGCCTGCCGCCACGGCTGAGCAAGCCGAAGTTGCGGTGGTGAGCGCTAAAACCATCTGCGACGATAAGCTCGCGTGGGGCCGCCCAAACCCCGCAGCGCCGGAGCCGTGACAGAAACAATGCTTGCTGCATGTTGCATGCCTGCTTGCATGTTGCATGCTTGTTTTCACGCTGCATGCTTGCTTGCATGTTGCATGCCTGCTCGCATGCTGCATGCAAATAGTGTACACAAACTTTCTAGACGTTTGGTGAAATGTAAATATGATAATTAAAACAGCGGTATAATAAATGTTCGAAAACATAATACTTCGAACAAATGTTATTTCGGCTAAGTGTAACTGCGGTAAAAAGTTTTTTGACCAAATGAAACGTCGGAGTAACGAAAAAAATCGAATTGATAATAATAGGTCGACTGATACAGTGGCAGACGGGACTTCGATGAAGTAAAAAAAAAACGAAACGATAAAAGTTGAAAAGTTGAAAGTTTTAGGTGAAATGAAATTCGATCAAATATTTTTCGAACTAATGGTAGGTAACCGCTAATGTAGTATATAATGTATATTATTTGCTGCCAAATTAAGATGTGAAATTTATTTTTTTATTCTTTGACATAATTTTCTAATTACTTGACATTACATACCTACAATTCTAATTTAACTCTTTTAGTGGTTGTCATGTCAATCATATCATTTGGTTTAAATTGGTTTTATGTTTTATTTATCTCATTTATACGTAAATTATTTTATATTTTGTAATTGTGAGAACGTTGTTGGTCTTGTAGACTGTAGATTTGTAGACTATTTTCTATTTTATTTAGTACCTGGTACAGTACTTGTTGGTCTACTGTACGCTGTCCCCCCATACATGAAAACATTGTCGAAGCGAATTATTTTTAAAAGTGTAACCATTGTTTTTCTTGCCGGCTCTTCTCCATAGGAAACGAACAATTTGAACTGTGCATCTGGCTTCTGACGTTTCATAAGTGCCTAAGTGTTTATGTGACATAAAATACATTGATTTGATTTGAATGCCAGGTATCACTCCGAAGGTCGTGAATGTGTGGTTATCACCATTCTATCACGTCGTGAACATAGGGCCGACACTATTATCTTATCACCCTGTGAACATGAGTTTTCTGCAAGCCTTTCAATGACCTCTACAAATGAAGATTATAGCTCAGTTATCATATGGCCATTTCAGTGTTTGTGACGTCACCGGCATCACGTCATTCGTAACTAGGGATTGTTTTGATGATAGTAACCTGTCACCACTTCCTATGAATATCTAAAATACCATCACCCCAATTGCTCTACATACTGTCTATTACAATAGGAAGGAAATTGATGTTAATTCCTAATCTATTGCTTCGTAAGTTAAAAACTTTCGACAGCGTAAATAGTGCAATGAAGGTTGTTGAATTATTTAAATGAAAGGCATTGCAATTGTCAGTGTGTTACTATGCAATTATCCCGCAGACGCATCATAGGAGATGGCCCACCCTAGGGATAAAGTTTAAATGCCGTGGGTAGGTACCCCACATGCTATTACTGTTTAAATCTTGGACTTATCTAGTAGTTATCCTTAATACTTATTTCAGAATATCATGTGTTAGTTCTTCAGTACTTTCCGCCCTAGTCTGCATGGGTAAGGTATTTCCCCTCTATGAGTACTGCAGAATGTCGCAGTTTTCCTGTAACGTGCTTTCGTCGATTCATCATTATGCCACGATGTCATCTACATGCAGTAACTGCGGGTTTTCCCGCTGAATAGAGCAAGCGTAGGTAACGGCTATTTCTTGGGTAACTCCTAAATACATTGTGCCTTTCTTTAGGGCAGGTAGATTTTTATAGGAACCTTTTTCCTTTAATAAAGCTCGAGATCTGACGTACTCGAAGGTATCCAGAACAAGTCTGATTGTTGACTCGCTACGTTTTCTCATGTGACTTCAACATCAAATTCAAAAATACAATATTAAATAACGTAGCTATTTATACGTAGGTATCTATGTATGGCTGGCTACGGAGATAAGATCTGCCTTTTCATAGTAGACACCAAAATATCGCGTAAACTTTTAGTTAGTGTAATTTTTCACATACTTACGCTGTTAAGCTTTCTTAACATATCTGAAAAACTTTACAATATAAAAGTAAATGTCTTCACATAAAATTTCTTTCCATAGATTGTATGTACTTAAAATAAGTTGTTTCAGGTGTAATAGGTAGCTCTCATTCTTGATATACAACTAATTTGGAACTACGTCATCTGCTCAATCTTTACAAAATTGTTCTTGTTTATTCCACACTTTTAGATCTGAATGCAGGCGTACAGACTGATGCGTAGATTGATGTAAATAAAATTAGAACAAAACAAATTCCGTCAACTTTTATTATAGAGGCGATGTCGCAGTACAACACTAGTGGGCGGCCATCATAAATTTATTAATATGCGACTGGAAACATTTTTAGATGAGAATATTTTTAGGGCGGTCAATTAACTTCGTAATTGACCGCTATTTAGCTGAATATAAGAAACTATGACGATCTTTTCACAAAATGTAGGAAATGACTTACCTACATCCTTCATTATTATTTTACTTTGGATGGATTCTTAAATAGAAAGTTGTAATTTTTCTCAATTGTATCTGAATTAGGCCCTAAGATGACGTTCCGGAAAACTACTTCAACCCATTATTGTGTGTATGCGCTGAAACCACGAGCTGTTTTCATCATCATTTCAGCCAAAAGACGTCCACTGCTGGACACGGGGCTCCCCCAAGCACCGCCACTTCTACTGGTTCTGTGCTGTTCGCAACCAGCGGCTTCCTGCGGCCCTCACCAGGTCGCCGGTGCACCTTGTGGGAGGTCTCCCAGCACATACCATCGCCACTCCAGAACCCTTCGACCCCATCGGCCATCTGTTCTGCGAGCAATGTGCTCTGCCCACTGCTTAAGTTTGGCAATTTTTCGGTCTGTGTCGGCTACTTCAAGCTGCTGTGTCGGTTACTTCAAGCTGTCGTGTTAAGCTTTCCAACCTAGTTTTAATTAGAAGGATGCTTCATCGAGCTATTTTATCATACTTGAAAAAAATGAAAATGAAAAATGTTTTATTATTTTAACAAGTAAAATTTTACAACTAGTGATTGAAGCCTCCTTTTAGGCAGATAAGCCTGTGTTAGGAGACTCCGCTCTTCCATAACTTAAATAAATATTTTTACTTGTTTATGTAAATATATGTTAGTAAGGGGAAAAGTGGTAATAAAAATAAAAAGAGAAACAATAAAGACAACAACAAGAACTAACGAACGACGACTTGCGAACTTAGATAACTAAGTTGGCAACTTGGTTACAATGTTACTCAGAAAGTCTGAAAAGTAAGTAATAACTTTGTAAGTATCAGTTGTTTTATTAAACGCTTCATATTAGCTTCACTTGTATGTTTGTTTGTATGTATGTTTGTATGTTTGTTTGTAACCGACTCCTTAGGGCGCGATTTTGACCCACTTCAAACGGTCAGATTTCATTTAAACTTTGTAGACTTATCGAGGACCGATAACAATTCAAAAAAAAAATAGAAAACAAAAAACAAAAAAAAAACTTAAAATTCACGCTTTTGTAGTTAGCAGAACTGAAAAATAGTAAATAAATAATGGTTTAAAAAACTAAAAAACACGCATTAAAAACCAAACTAAAAAAGTAGAAAATAATTTAATTCTATTAAAAAGCGTGGGGTGCTTGATATTAATTGATTATAAAAATACCTCAAGAAGCACCCCACGCTTTATGGTAGAATTAAATTATTTTCTACTTTTTTAGTTTCGTTTTTAAAGCGTGTTTTTTTAGCTAAACGTTGTTATTATTGTTGTTATTATGTTATTATTTTACTGTGAGATAACTGTCCTATAAATATTTTCGCCAAATAATTTTATAATGAAATAACAATTTAAAATCTAAATTAATTAGTGAATTTACTTAAGAAGAGTTAAATATTGCAACACTACGGTTGATTTTTTGTGGTTCAACGGACTGAGAACCTAAATTCGTTGAATCCATAATTGCAACAAATCTTCCGCAGGCCTAAGCAAGCATAAATCATTATCAAATATTTAATTTCATTATATCTTATTCTGCACTACGACGCATCACCGTGCCCTCTGTGAACCGCCGCCTACTGATAACAGTGAAACTGCTGATAAAGATCACTTCCTGGTCTCATTAACTTGGTTCTGTGACCGAGATTACGATTAAAACGTAATACTTAGTATCATTTTAATTATTATCAATGAGTTAATTGTAGCTCGTGCTGTGTTATTTTTATAATCAAAGGAAGCGAGATGATTGCGTCTCAGTTTCATGAATTTTCTCTTCTTTTGTTTGCTTCTGTTATACTTCTATATTTTCTGTTATGGGTTCAAACTATATGGGAAATTCTCACACTCTGGTAAAGCCTCTCCATGGTCCATGCATGGAGCATGGGGGCTGTTTCATTGAACGAGATCCATTTATTTATTATCTCTTTAGTACACCCCACTCGCAGGGGTCTACGAAAAATATTTTATCGAACTCGTATCTTGAACGTATTTTGGGACCATTACAGAAAATATCTTCCCTTCTCTTTTTCCATATAATTGCGTCAAATGATAAAAAAAAACAATCTTTGCCATTCCATTATTAGTGCAGGCGCCGAACACACATTTTTGATGTAAAAATATGAACGTCAATTGCTCTGAATTATTTCGATATTTTTATTTGTCGACACGCCTGTCATTAGTGCCAACACACGCGTCTGGCACAAACACCAGGCTCTTTGATGCAATGATAAGTGTTACGATCGACGAGCATGTGAGTAATGCGAATTATTCGAATATTTCCGCGATTACCGCCGAGTTAATATAGTTTGCGTAAACACCAGCTTTCCAGAGAATTTCCCACGCTGATCGACCGCTAACAGTTTATGGGGAAATGTTTTCAATAAGTCCATTGGAATGCTGAGTGATTTCCTAATTAACGACTCTAATTTAAATCCAGAATAGCTAGGAATATAATATCTTTTTTAAACTCAGACAATTTGCGTGGGATTTCCGTCGTAAAGAGATGAAAATATTTCCTCTGTCCTATTGAGAGCTGCGGATTCTATTACAAAAGTCTAATAAACACTTTTATTAACTATGTATTTCGTCCAATTTACAGAAATACACCCACATGTAACTATTTTAATAAGTTAAAGTAAATAAGTTAGTTATTTAAAGCTTGCAGCATTTGCCTGTTTCATTTATCAATAGATTCTCTGTGAATCCTAAGTGCCGCGTGTTAAAAAAGAAGAACAGTTCAAAAGTCCCTAAACCAATCAACAAACCCTGAATCAATATAAGGAAAATCCCAACACATTCATACTTTTATCTTTTATCAAATTGTAAAGATCTAAAAGTCATTCATTTCGCACCTGCCTTATGACGGCGTGGCTTCGATAAAAAATAGTGCGGCGCCTGCACCGACGACCAACGGTGACTAAAACCAAACAAGAATTTAACTTGAAGGAAGTTCTTTCATATTTCTGAAAATTACCGGTGCCCATATAGGTCGGACGACGGTTATTTTATTGCGTTTACTGACGAAATTGTTGGTGACGATGACACGATGGGTATTTCACACAGGTCCAAAGTGCAGTATTCCTGTTTTGGCAAGAATATTGCCATATCTTTATGATATTTGTTCGCGCGCTGCGGGTAGGCGACATTCCGCGCGGTATCAATGAGGGGTTATATTATTGTAGACGAATTGCAATGAACATGAACATGACGACATTTTAGATTAAGGAGTGGCATAATACCTAATTGTTGACATTATAATTAAGAACTACCTTGTTCTCTTCTTTCAGTTAACTAAACCAAGTGCTCTGATGTTGCTGTTTCAATTGCCTTACAGTAACAGCACATAAGTAGACACAAGCCATGCCAAGCCACGTGGCCACGGCTGATGTTCGCTGAAAACCACATTGTCTTGCAAGCCAGAGAGGTACAATTTAATTTCCCTAAACCTCATCATTTCACCTGTAAGACGTCCACTGCTGGACATAGGCCTCTAACTCTACCACTTCGACCGATTCTGTGTTTCTCGCATCCAGCGGATTCTTGCGGCGTTCACCAGGTCATCGGTCTATCTTGTGGGAGGCCTTCCAACGCTACGTCTTCCAGTACGCGATCGCCACTATAGAACCTTTCGGTCACATCGGCGCACAATGTGCCCTGCCCACTACCATTTAAGTTTGGCAATTCTTCGGGCTATGTCGGTTATCTTGTTCCCTAAAGCTACCTGGCAAAAATGCAAAAGGGTTATTATTGGAGGAACACCGATCCTCCAACAACCCGTTTGCGGTAGATGTTTGAGTCACACGCCCGGTTGCTTTTGTGTAGCCAAACGTAGAATTGGGCTTCGTCAATCTCTTTGACTGCACTTTCTCTTGATCCATTCAAGAAGATTATTAAGTACTATTAAATCGTATTATTAACATCAAATACAGTATGGTAACCATGAATTCAGCACATGATTTTAGACCTAGAGGTCTTCGTCTTCGTCAAAATTGCTTTGATATAGCAATTTTCTACGAAACAACTTATATTTGTTTAATAACCGACGATTTTTTTCTACTCTAGACTACTCTAGACTAAACGCCGGTTAAATTAAGTAGATTACAGTCACTCGAGAATTTTCAAGTTTTCGCAAAGCATAATCCAACCCTTTGTAACGACCGGTGTCCTTAGATAGCGGTAACATTCCATGGAGTAACAAGTAACATACAACAAAAATGACGACACACACTATCATCACTTAACAAGCATATAATGCGATAAATCTAATAAATTACCGGCACATATAAATCTGATACAGTCTGCTAAACCTAACAGCATAATCACATCTATCAAAGCACATAAAGTGGCTTACTACGTCGTGGCTGTATGTCATTGATAGTTCGACGTGTGTACATTTTGTTATCACTTATCAGTCATTCATGTGTCGCTAGTACGAAGTAGTATAGCCGCTGTCGTGCGCAAACATTAGAATTCGTATATCTACGTCACATGTAAGTTTAGTGATGCTATGCAAAACGGACAAATATAATATAATACAGTTGTTTGGACTGTTTAAGAATCATACTTAATGCATACAAGATTAAACATTGGTTTGTTTAAGGTAATAAAATGCGATCTTCCCTAAGCTGTGACTCAACTTAAATAGAGTTCCTAGCTAATCTCTTCGTTGTCTTAGTCGTAGTATGTTTGAACAAGCTTAGATAATTCGTAAGAAAATACACGCTTAGGAGTTGGTTTTGTATAATTAATAAATTGTTCAAATCATGCTTCGAGGTAAGTATACCAGAAAAACAGGGTAGACTAGATAGTTTATATCAGGCCGCTTCATCATCCAGCCCTCGTCTCATGTTACACGGTCGGCGCAACATGTTTTGTTATTCCATCCTCCCCTGTCAGCCGTCACGCTCAAAATCAAAATCCAAATATTTTACTTCACATAAACCTGCAAGGGCACTTATGAAACGTCAGAAGCTAGGTGCACGGTTCCAATTTGTCGCATCCTATGGAGAAGAGCCGGCAAGAAACTCCACGGTTACTCTTTTAAAATTAATTGGCTTTTACAATGTTTTCAAATTACAGTGATAATAGGTATGGGAGGACAGTGCAGGCCTGTCAATAAGTACCAGGTACTTAGAGGAATGAAAATAAAGAATAGAAAATCGTCTACAAATCCACAGTCTGTAAGGCCTACAACGTTCTCTCATGCACAATAGGTAAAAGAATCTACATAAATAAAATGAACCTATTTAAACCGCCATTTACTATTCTCACACAATCCATACATCTTTTCTTTGGCATTCTTCTCCCTCTTCAACCATCAACATTTATATTTATTACTATTTCATTCACATGCGTTTCTTGCCTCCTCAAACACATGCCCATATACATATGACAGAAAAGTTTATGTCACTAGAGCCACTTTTAAATTTCCCCTTATATACCTACTCTTTTCTAAATAACACGCTTTTTTTTATCCATTTTCGTCACTCCAAACTCATACTCAAACTCAAACTGAAAGCATTTATTTCAAATAAACCAATTACAGGCACTTTTGAATTGTCAAAGAGTCGGAAAGATGAAGCTAGTTGCCCATTCCAAAGCGTAGTAGGTACCTATGAAGAACAACGGACAAGAAGCTCCATGGACACTCTTTTTAACCGACTTCCAAAAGGAGGAGGTTCTCAATTCGTCGGAACCTTTTTTTAAATCATGAAATTGTTATTAACAATTTGTTACAGAAAGTTGGTTAAATCATTTATGTTCAAATTATCAATGTGAGAACGATGTAAAAAGATGGGCTCATTAAAAGCGTCCGTAATTAAAAACAAAAATCAAATAACAATTTAGAAATTAAAATAGGCCGTGGCAGCTAAGAGATGTCCTTGGCGGCGCCCGTTCACGAACATGAAATCCGTCTCAACATCTCTCCTGCATGCAATCTCATTCCAGTCCATAGAGTACGACAGACCTTATCACGGACTTGTAAATTATCCCTTTTAAATTGAATCCGTGGGTATAACCTATGTATCCATGGGTCACAAGTTGTACCTGTGACCTGTCGCCGTTTCATCTATCCTGAGTTGATCCGTTTATTCATTAGGTATTAAATATACGAACCAAGATATAAGCTTATGAACCGTGTAATCTAACTTCGTGACTTATAAGATTACGCAAATCGGAATAGCCGGTAGGTAAATAGTATGCATCAGTTCATAGTTTGTTCAGTCTCGATACCAGATTTTTAAGGAAATTCTGACTTCACTTTTAATTTTAATTCCGCTTGTGTGAAACCGCTGTAGTGTTATTTCTACTTAAAATTATTTGTCATAGGTATCTACATTGCCAATAAATCACTTCATTCAAGACATTGGCCTTTACAATTCTTTTAAGTCCCCTCTTAACAAAGCTTCAAGGTTCTATAGGTATTAACAAGAACTGTTCATATATCCTGTTAATCATTGTGTCAGACTGGAAAATCCTTTCATGTAGAGATCGCGACTGATACCGATACCGGTACTGTTTGATATCGACCGTTTGTAGGTACGTGACGGTCACAGATCAACGATTATTCAGTGAAAGACGCGTAATATGCTGTTAATAGCGCTATGACAGTAATTTACGGATACTGATAACTATATAATCACTGATTAATTAATTACGTAGGATGTTATTTCGTAACTTCGTTGCAACCTTAATATTTTGGTGAGGAAAAGATTTAATGCCGTGTCGTCTTCGCAAGCACGGTGATGTGACAGGTCGTGTTACTTGAGTAACTTCTGTCTAAGTGCCGTATAAAACTCTTACTTGGTGTCATTGTAATTAGTCAAACTTGAATGATCAAGTTTGACTAATTTCAGAAACAAAACAATCAACAACATATTAACGTTACCACAAGAATTCAAAACGTTCAACAATTATTACTTATATTGGTTTAAATTATTACATAACATAATATCACGCCTTGTTTCCCCAAAAGGATGGGTGGTGGTGTTCCTATAGGACATCCACGTTTGGTCAGTTATGTTTAAGTTCCATGCAATAGGGCTAAATGCTACTGAGTAATTCCAGATAGAAAAACCCAATAACACTTTGCCCGACACGGGGATCGAACCCAAGCTGTCGTGCTCAGCAGTAGTGCTTGCGACCACTACACTAACGAGGCAGTTTAAATTATGTCAAAGTTCCAATAATACATACTTTCGACGCTGAGAGCATGGCGGGAATATTGCTTACGTATATTAATTTGCTTTAAGTGTGATAGTTTTTGCTGCACAGCTTACAATCACAGTCGAATTTTTCCATAAAAAACTGCCGCCTTTCTTTTCGCTTTAGTCTAGGACTCCATGTGACTGAATGAATCAGTTTCCGCGAAAGCTGAACGAACTCGCTGCATGATATAATCCATCAGCATACGCCTAGCCCACAGCTTGACTCACGGCCGGGCGGCCCAAGGAACGTTTACCTTTGAGCAGCCGTCTAATGGTGAGAGGTCACGGAGACACGCATATTTCTTAGAACCTTTTTACCGTTATGTAGTTTCCAATTACGAATACCTGATTTAAAAAAAATGTTTGATTAGGTGACAATCAAGCTGGCGGTCCACTTGATGGGGAGTGGTCACGCATGGCCGCCTGACATCATCATCATACAGCAATCCACTGTTTGACATAGGGGTAAATTATTTTATTTCTGTAAGTAGGTTTGCACAAATATTTTTACACGTCAATTATATTTTAAAAAGAAGATGAGGTCGGCATTTCTTATGTGACTACTCTGAACAGAAAGGCCGAAACCAATTCACACTGTTTCTTAAAGACCAGACACAATCTTGGTCATATCATGTCGAGGGCTCTTAATCGCTCGATTCTCGTAAAGGCTGTGCCAGAAATTACGAACAGTGAATCTACTAGTTCATATTATAAATATTCAGCCCTATCTCAATTTGAGGCTAGCGGTTACCCTCCACTGTTTCAAGACGTGGACAAGACTGACAAAAAATGGGGAACAATGATGAAAAAGAGGTGCGTCGTGGCTATTACATTATGACGTATAGTCGACTCAAATTGCACTCCCACTCACGACACGAAGTGGTCGTAAAGGGCAACCTTATTTGATTGGCACTTTAATCAAAATACCGAATTCAATCAATATCTTTATGAAAGTTGATTGACATGGAAAAATATTCGAGAAGGTTCCTGAAACGTACAGAAACTTTCAGTAACAGATTTCAGCTGCGCAGCTCTAGGCAAGTTTTCCTAAAGGGGAAAGCCGGAGTAGACCACGAAATTCAATGCAAATTGCAATTTACAGATCAGAGTCAGGTTGTATGTTTTTTAAATATAATTCGCGATAGTAACAAGTATATATTTACAGAATTATAATTATCAATAAAACCCTCTAAGTTCATTTAATTTGCTACCTAAAATGAGTTATTCATTATCGACCACATACCGAATAACGTGTCCACCGCCGTGTTTCCCTAATACACAACCACTTCAAAGCGTGAAATTCTCCTCGACATATTAGCACGTGTCACGGACAGTCACGCCGACGTCATCTACTTCTCATTCTTATTCTCGTCGTGTCGTAGGTACAGAGACACCGAAAATCTATGATTCACACATTTTTCGCACGTCACTGTAAAAGTGTACATCATACATGTGCTGGACCGTTTTACGATTTGTTATTATATTTATCTTACGGCGGCGGCTTGTGTCATGTTAATATGTTATCATCTATTACGTCGCGTTACCAAATATGGTAGTTACTGTATTTTGTGGTTTTCTTAGAATTTTTCTCTAAATCGGTTTCTCTGCACTTGACGCATTTTTATCATCATGTTTAATGAAATATTAGGGATGTTGTTACTGATTCACTGACAGTAAACGGTACCTGCTTAGCATTGTGATTTCAGTCTTAATTTGTTATCCGCTTTTTAGTCTTTTAATCCTATTATTAAAGTTGAAATCATGCATAATTTGTGTCATATCAACATTCAGCTCCATCCATACTTATTATTCATGAAGTTGCATAAGTATTGGCTCATCCACACCTAACTGCCTAGTATCATAGCTTTGAACTCAAGCAAAAAATTGTAATAGGTAGTGAGTCACTATTATATGTTTAATTCAATATCAAATATTAAACAGTAGTAGTGGTCAGAAACAAAACTTTGCTCATTCTTATGCAACTTTAACCGTCACCTTAATTTTCAGGGCAGAGGGATGATACTTTAGTAAAGATGATATCAAAGAGGATTAAACCTCTGAGTTGGTTTCGGTGCTTCTTCTCAAAGTGGTGCGTTACAACACCGACCTCAATTACATCTGCCTAGCTTTTTTCAAACCAGATACAGTTGAATACTAGTATTTTACATTGAGCTACTACCTTTCTGACTTCCACAACCCAGTTACTGGGTAATTGGCAGACTTTCGGGCTTCTGATGACACATAACGACTGTCAAAAATTTACTAATTACAGCCGGGACCAATAGCTTCCGAGACATGGGGTAGAGTATGGTATATAAAGATGGTCATCCATCCGCGATCCAACCGCGGCAAGCGTAGCTTAACCTAATCGATCGACCCGTGCGGCAGTTATTATGTAGTTACAAGCCCCTCCGGCAGCTTCTAAAAGTAATATAATTTGCCTTCAGAGAGCTCCAAAGGCTATTTTCAATCCATGATTATCTCAACACTCCTACTATTCTTGACGAAATTACTACACATAAAAACGCTATGCTCATCGTCTAGCCATCCACCAAAATCCACTAGCTGTTAAATTGCTGGACAGCAGTGATTGTGTCAATTGACTTAAGAGAGGTCAAGTGATCTAAAGAGGTAGCAGTGGTGATGGCTCCTATACCAGAAACGACAACTATGTTCAAGCAACCAAACTGACAATCGTCTAGACAGGATTCATGGCAGATGATGACAAAAAATACAATATCCCCAAAAACTATAGCAGTTAGCACGAATCCCGAATCTTAAGACTTTTAAAACTGTATCATGCAGCTTACGACAGTTCTTTTAAGGAAATAAGAATACCTAGCTTTGAATCTTCTTAAGAATATGACGCATTTTTATGCAATGCACGACCATCAACAGCCTAGATATGCTTCAACGTAATGTTTTTTTCCTGTTACAGGTATATTCCACTCTTAACGTTTACTCTCACTATGACGTATGTTAACTTGGTTTTTATTCTGAGCATGTTACGTACATAAGATGTGTGACCGTTTTCCGAAATGCCTAGTTCGTTTTAACTTACGAAATCTCTGACGACAGCGGTATTTTAAAGGAAAATTATGCGTGAAGCCGGTGATCTGATTTTCCTAATTGACAATCCGTTGACGCTTGAAAGTTATACTGAATAAGTTTTTATCCAGTGCGCAAACTGTAACCATGAATTCAGCATATCATTCTAGACCCCCAGCGCAAAAAATTTTCGTCGGTAAAACAAAAAAAAGCAGCTGTTCCATACATTAAGACCGCGTAGGTACCGACACTTTTCTATGAAACAGCTGATTTTTTTTTTCGTAAAACTGACGTAAAATTTCTGTGCTAGGGGGTCTAGAATGATATGCTGAATTCATGGTTACAGTTTGCGCACTGGATAAAAACTTATCCTGTATTACTTTCAAGCGTCAATAGATAGTCAATTAGGAAAATCAGATCACCGGCTTCACGCATAATGCCTACGTAGCCGTTAATATAACGCATACCAAGATTTGTAGAAAGAGTAGAACTTATTAATAGTACTATAAAATACCATATAAATTACAGATAAATCTAAATGTAGAAATTTAACATAGGGTGACACAATGGGTGGTCTTATAAGCGATATTTCAAAGACAACCTTTGGATGGATAGAAGAAGTAGAGACAACACTGCAGGCACGTGCACTTTACGTGTCTGCAGGTAGAGTAGACCTATATACCTTTATCAGCTTTGTATAGCTTTATCTCCGCAACCATTCCGCTTGACTGTCAGTGACAGTCTCTTACTGTAGATCAATGGTCGCCGTCTCCAACTTTGTGTCCAGTCTTTATATGATTGTGTGGACGTAATAGTTCCAGGCAACCCGAACATCTGAAGCTATTTTGTTCCCTCAAATATACAACATGAGAACAGCTGATGTCGTTACAAATATTAGATGTCATTGCTTAGGCGGCGCCAGACGTAGGTAGGTACAATTATGTTTTAATATCTCAATACTATATGGATGTTGTCACACTTGTCAGTCGAGGACTATTTGAATGCACCTCAAAATCAAACAAGTATCCTAAGGCCAAGTATTTAACAGACTTTCAGTAACCAATTTACTTAGGTAATAGGTGTCGGTATAATCAAAAGAAAGGTCATAAATCACGACGTTTATGAATGATCTGTTTGGTATTTAGCGAAGTGGATCGATGGGAACTTACGTCACATAGATAAATAGTACATCAGCACTTTCTCCCGTGCAAACACTTGAAACCACGTGATGTATGTATGTTTGTAATGTGGGTAATGTGTCTAACGCAATAGTGTAACTAAATAACTTTATATTGTAACAATGGGCCTTGACTTAGAGGCTGAGCTGATGCAAAACAGAGGATTGATTGCAGCGGCAATTTTTTACCGATTTCGAAAAAGGAGGTGCTGTATGTTTTTAAAGGAACTATCTCAGCAGTATTACATAAAGAAGTTATGTTTACATAATGTAACGCGTGAATTTGTATAAATAGGTAAGTTCCTACGGATAAAGTTTTTACATGGATTTTTGGTCACTTTTTACATTCGGGAAACTTGCACTGTACAGCGTGTGGAATGTAAAAAATTTTAGTAATCCGTTAATTAAGTATTTATTTCAAAACGCAATTACTTAATTATCTAGCAAATAGTTTTTCTAGGAAAAAAATATATGTTATTATTACCCATGTGCGCTAAGCTTTCTTTCATACCCAATTAAATGATTAAATTAAGTGGGTTGACACCTAATTACAGTAATTACTTAATGCATTAAGGTATTAAGATTATATAAAGTCATATTTAAACAAATAATCCCAACTAATCCTCTAACTAACTAACTGGAGATAGTTAAACTCTCTTCACGCTTATCTAACGTTTAATTAGTTTATCTTTGAACGAAAACCACGCACATAGTACTACGGCGACCTTGTTTGCACTTTCATGAATGAAATACCACGGTTCGTTTCCTTCAAACAACTGCCGACACCAGACATTGTAACTCTGTTATCTGTCAAGCTAAAACGAACTTTATCTTTTACGTCAAAAGTCAATGTTTCGACTGTAGGAGATCATGAGAGCTTTCTTTTCACAGCCATTGAATTTCCAACTCTATGCGTTCGTCAATAATGTTGATTTTTAAGTGTAGTGCTGTGTAAGTTATGCCGTTATGGGCGGGGTTATAGACATGACCTCGACGCGCACGTGGCAAGAGCGTGCCGTTCGCACTTCCACAGCACGGTCTGCGCAGGCGCGACACTGTCCATTCAAGCTGAGATGGCGGAGAAATTCCGGAATTCCGATATTTTATAAGATGTAGGTCAAGACCAAGATCAAGTGAAGGAGCAAAGAAAAATAAAATGCTAATTACATTTTTGATATTTTTGATATTTTTTTTTGGTATCTGTCCAGATAAGAGACACCCAAAATGCCTGTCATTACTCCAGCAGCCATACCTTGCCTTCAAATTAAATTAAATGGGTCAAATTAAATTAGCTAGCGAAAATCCTCAGACAGACATGATGTGATATCGAAACATGATAAAACAAAAAAGCGTTATATTTGATGATTTTTTTTTCACTTTCAATAAGTATACTTACTATACTGTTTAAAATATATATTGTTTAAACGTAGGTTTTTTTTTCATGTAAACTTCACAGACATGATGTGTAAAGGCTCGTGCAGACTAGCGCGACGCGACGGTCGCGTCGCGACACTCGTAGAACAATTTCTATGAAAACTTAATGGAAATTGTTCTACAAGTGTCGCGTCGCGCTGTCGCGTCACGCCTGTTTGAAGGAGCCTTAACACTACAAAACAAACATAAACATATTTTGTCAACTCATACTTCAAGTAACTACACTTTGAGCGGTCGTTGACCCCAAACCAAAAGCATCAAATTTTTTTAGCTAGCTCGCTCATTTAATTTGGTCGTGTATTGGTTTGGCGGTAGTTAACTACTCCAGGTAAGCTTCTTTGCTTAAAAAAATGACCTAATCCGCGTCCCATATTCCGCATCACATTATCAAAAGTACGATTTTTGTAAACTTAATTAAGCATACTAAAAAAAAATACCGCAAGATATTTTGTAACCGTTACCGATCTAAGGTCGTTAACAAGGCTGGCAACATCAATTCTCACAAGTTCGGCGAAGTACCGTAACTCCGTGACATCCGTAACTCCGTCATTGTCTACGAATGCCGGACACTTGATGTGATATTAGACGGAGTTGCATCAGACCAGTGAAAGCTATTCTCCGAAATGTTCTGGCAATCATCTAGGAGTGGCAAGAGTGACGGGTGTCGGCTCGTTAGCGGTTCACCTTGCGTGATAAGGAAAAGTGTCGCAGTTATTATTAGCTTGTACTTTTAATTGTAATTGCATCGTTTAATTATTGTCTAGACTAGGCGTAGTTAAGGAAGCTTTATTAATATTCTTACCGGTAGTACGTTCATTTCCCATACAAAAGGCTGAAATTATAGCAGAAAGGTTTTCCCCGTAGACGCTACTACATCGGAATATGGATTAGGTTGTCTTCATTTAATTATATGTGTAAGAAATGCATTTCCTTAATTATTTTCACTTTTCAGTAATTATAGATGAAACTAGGTATCTACAATTTTTTTTGTTAAGTTCTTATTTTTGTGTCACGATGTTAAACTGCAATTTCGATACTTGGTGACTTTTCGCTCTACGGAGATAACATACGAAAGTCTAGCATGAATCATATTTGAAACATAATTAATAATAGATTGCATTTACATGAACTCAAACCTGCAGCGAATATTCAAAGAACGATGACCAAGCATGAATCTCGATTCAAAACTCATTCATCACACTTCAAAGTAATCTAAACTGGAGTCATGCTTCAAATACTTAGCTATTCATGCTAGAGGTTTGTTCTACAATAAGCCTCGGTCGATTTACAGTAATAAGTTATTGGAAAGGAGCTTTATAAATAGGTAAGCATAGGTGTTATACGTATTGGATTCTTTTTTCAGGAATTTGTCAGTAGTAGGCCGGAGTCCGGATATAAGTCCGGTCGATGCCGTATTCTAGGAGCACATTTGTCTAACTCTTTTGGGATTGCAGGCGTGATGTTGTGTTATGTTCATCATCATCATCATATCAGCCGAAAGACGTCCACTGCTGGACATAAGCCTCCCACTTAAGCGGGGGATTTGCCATAATCGCCACGCTTGGCAGGCGGATTGGCGATCGCAGTATGGTGGTCAAATGCATAGAGAACGCTGCAGCCCATTCTCTACTAAGTCACTTAGTCGCCTTCTACGATGGGAAGAAATGGGGTGGTGCCATTCTTTTACGTTGGGCACCACACGTAACATTTGTTATGTTGTTAGCACTTAACTGTCTGTATTAGGCTCATAAAAATATAGGTCTAGTATTAAAAAGATTTAGGTCAAACATTTAAGTGAAATTAATCATTTCAGTGCTGGTATTTCCGTATTTCTTTCGTGAAGTTTTCTTCATATATTGAAGTAACAATTTCCATCAAGGGAATTCCCTTCAACTAGACAAGTAAACTACCTGTAAAAAAAAAACATATGCACACGGATTCTATTAACTGCTTCCAAATTACAATGTTAATTTTATTAATTTTATTTTTACACTTTCTGACATACCTCGTATTCTCGTCATTTTTTGACATTATACAACACTTGTAATATTGAGTATTTATTAGTCATTCTCATGGAAATTATATCACTTGGTTTAAATAGGTTGATTTTACTTATATAGATTCTTTTACATATTGTGAATGAGAGAACGTTGTAGGCCTACAGTTTCTATTCTTTATTTTCATTCCTCTAAGTACCTGGTACTTATTGACAGGCCTGCACTGTCCTCCCATACCTAATATCACTGTAATTTGAAAACATTATAAAATCCAATTATTTTTAAAAGAGTAACCGTGGAGTTTCTTGCCGGCTCTTCTCCATAGGAAGCGACAAATTGGAACCGTGCACCTAGCTTTTGACGTTTCATAAGTGCCCTTGCAGGTTTATGTGAAATAAAATATTTTGCTTTGATTTGATTTGATGATACTAAATAATTACTATGTTTTTCTCTGATTCATGATCATGTGATGTACTAAACAACAGATATTATAGTAGCCCTCTCTAGAATGCCATCGTCGACAGTTCGACACCCACATCGCTGCCCTTGCTCCCCCGCAAACATCACCGAATTAATTAAGACATGACGACAATTACAAGATAAAACTTATCTAAAAATAATTACTGTTATAGCTATATTTAGCAAATCCTTGGACATTTTTATCAGCCGTTCTGAGAATTCTTACACAATTTTCCAATGACGCAACGCTACTGTTGCTGACATTTTTTTTAAGATTTAACTCTTTTGTCTATTGATATAAAGCATAAAGTGTTTTCAGAAGGTTATGTTTCATAAAATAGTGACACACGTCTGCAAATCGACGGACGTAGACGGTATTGTCAGAAGAAATGCAATTAAACCTTAAATGACTGTTTCCCACGACATTGTTCACAAAATAATGTACCTAGGTAAACTGCTGCGTACATCCCGTTGAGGGTCCTTCCCCTCTTATCAAAAATATTCGAAGTAAGAGGATCTTCAAAGCTCGATTTTTGACCTCATGGCCTTCTTTTGAAAATAATTAGTTTCATTTGTAATGATCTCAATAAAAAACAAATATAACACTAACTTAACTAAACCTATTCACAAATTAAAAAATGGCGTCGGAAAATACATCCGCATCGCTGTCGATTGGTAATGTTCCTAAGAGACTGGCAGCATTACCACGTTGTATGGCAATACTTAACCTTTGGCCAAAGTAGAAACCAGCCCTTGGGTCACGGGAAGTGTCAACCAGCCTTTTAGAGATTTCCTTGGAAGAGATCATGAGCACCCGGAACCCACGGCCCGAGGGTTTCAACACCAAACGGCTCGAAAATATTTAATATAAAAAAAAAAAAAATTAAACTTAAAATATATTAGAAAAATTCATAAGTTTTTTGGTCTTTAACAATTGAGTCTGAATTCTTTTTAACAAATTTCCTAGATCAATCGTTCACAAAATAACGTAGGTCCATATCGCAATTGGGTACCAATGACCGTAGTAGATACCAGAATACTGTCACGTGTCATTTCGTGGGTTAAAGATCAGTACAACTACAAGTTTCAACATGACGCCACGGCAGCGACTCTAAATCTACATAATTATCTATGTAGTTCTATAATCAGTCCGCGGATTACACATTTGTAAGTAATATGACAACATTGATGACTTGCGCTTTTTGAGGAAGACACGCGTGCGGTTATTTCACCACTATTTAAACAAGAATTATGAATATGAAGAAATAAGGCAATTTAGGAAAAAAAAAACTAAAGAGGTGGAGAAGAGTTTTTGTGCAGCGTTCTGGATAAATATAAAAAATAAGAGCGATGGAAAGAACAATAAAGCGCTCAAAAGTTTTTATAAACACTTTCCGTCATTGTACCGCGATGCAGTTACTTTGTGGTATCAAAATAATTATAACACGGTAAAACATCTTGTGTGTTTCTTTCTTTATTTCTTAAAAATAGGTAGAAGTTAAAAAGCAAAATTCACTACTTTCCTGTATCCAACTGAACTCTTTTTCATAGTGTTAAAGTACCGCTACGAACATTACAAAAGCAGATAGCTACAACAGTACGAACTTACGACAGACTAACGTAATTAAATCACATAGCAACAGCACTCGTGATTCACTCAAGACATATAACAAGTAGACACGTGTTTATTAAAAAAAAAAAATTGTGAGGTCGATTTGGAACTTTATAGTGACGTAACACGTCTTATCACACGTGCGCCGCTATCAGTTGAACAAGTATTACAGAATGTTTTAAAGACGGATCTTTTGCATAATTTTGCGGGTACGAAGCCGGAACTTCCTTATAACGGTCCTTGACCCGTGGGGCCGTGAAAACCGGAAGTCTAGGTCAGGGTCTCATCCGAGGCCCTGACGGAAGGCTGATGGGCACTGGTGTCTTACCTGGCCCTTATTTGAATGGATAAAACTTAGCCCCCGCAAAATCTAGAGTACTCTTCTGTCATGACTATGGCCCATTGCAATCGTGCAACTCCTGACTAATCAGGAGTTGCAATGGGCCATCGATTACCAAGGCATGAATGTGGAAAGAGTGACACTTTCTACATTCATGCTGTCTCGTTTCTAAGACATCACATCGTACAGTTTGAGAAATTATACTTTAGTACCTATACCAATATTTTCAGAATTTCACAAAGCCAGGTTCTTCTTGTAATGAATGTTCTAGCCACGGTCAACGCTCTTCGCTTCACTTTCATGTTCCTACCTGCCTGACCTCGAATACGACCTCGAAAAAGCCGGTCCACGAATTCATCACATGCCAGTAATGACCAGTCGCATGCGCACCGACTGGCACGTACTTCTTATCAGTCGTCACATCTAAATTCATGCCTCTACGTGAGAGTGTAAGCATGCCTCTATATGCTTCTACTTGTCCGGTGTAGAAAGCCCCCAGCGTACGCTACGATCGAGGCAGAAAATACGTGGTCCCAGTTTCCAAGGTAATAGGAAAAACTTGTAGGAAACAGAAATAATTGAGCCATATATGACGGTGTTATAACATGGGGGACTCCTGAGATGTCGTCAGTACAATACAGTGATTTGTAATATAGAGTTCAGGTATAATAAGTATTAGGTATCAACATACCTAATACGTATACCAACGGTACTCATTACAGAAAATAGGATCAAGTTATAACAGCTGCATGGGATGATCTTCTAGGTGAAGCATCGCTTGCCTTCGTCGGTCCGTGGATTGGTGGTAACCATACCGAGACTTCTCCGTTCCTCAGAAATGGTCTGGCTGTGTTTAGGAGATCTTTCACAGTCGTTACGTCAGAAGTCAGAAGTCTGACAATCAGTGTAACAAAGGGTCAGATAGGTAGTTGCACCATTTCAAATACTGGTATTCAGCTGCATCTGGTTAGACAGGAAGCCAACCACTACATAGATGGGAAATGGCTGCGAAGACGATGATGAGGATCTCATCTCGTCCACGTTATTGTTTGACTGATCTTCACAACAGTTCACATACAAGAGGCGTAAGTAATTATTAATTTATGAATGTGGTGTACCACATTCCACGAATATATATTTTTAATGAATGTATGGGACTACACCGTAGCCGCTACGTTTCCGTCGTTTGGTCTGGTTGTGGTCTGGATATTGAACCAATTAGGGTGTAACTTTTCCAGTCATTATTCTCTATTAATATTATTTATTACTTTAAAAAACCATTTATAAATATCGTTCTGTAGAACCTACGTATGTAGGTACGGGTTTTTTTTTTGCGGGTGGGAATCCATCAAATAACTTTTCCCGCTCTGGGTGGAGTAGGAGGACGTTTCAGACTATTACTGACTAAAACCCACCCATATTCCTTCAGTTGCCTGTGTGCCAGGGGCCGCGGTATCTCTTTCGCACAACCCGCACCCCTGGCAGGCATCGACCCTTACGGACCCCACTAGTTGGTGCTAGCGATATCTCTTTGAGGCGCGCATGGAACACAATGCGCCGTCGACCCGGGCTTGGTCCTTACTGGACAGCGAGCTACCCATTACTTACAGTCCACAAGCCCGCGCCTACGGTGGCCGGGCATCAGCCTGGGATTCCCGATGCCCAGGGCGTCTTCTGCGGAGGCTACGGCCGTGAGGGCGCATGTACTGCCTCTCCCTCACGTGCACCGCCTCCCTCTTCGCGAGCATTACTGCTTCGCAGAAGGAGGTGACAGCTACCCATGCACTCTCGCTCCGTACGATGGCCTGGACCAGGCCCGAACGCGAGAACGAACGAAGAGAGATCGCCGATCGGCTCCCGACACGGCGGTGTTCCGCCCAAGCCGGGCAGACCTCCACCGTATGCTCCACCGTGTCCTCAGGGCGATCTTCGCAGTGAAAACACCCGGCGTTTCCTCCCGCCTTAAGCGAAACAGGAACCTCCCGAAACAACCGTGTCCGGTGTGGACCTGCGTCAGGCGGAAGGTGACGACGCCGTGGCGCCGCTCAATCCACTCCTCAAAGAAGGGACTTACCGCCGCAATCGTGGCGTGCCCAATGTAGGTACGGGTAATGTTAACTTATAATCGTCATTAATTAAGTATTTATTTTGTAGGTATTTCAGTAATTAGTCAAATCAATCGACTTTGCCTTACAAAGATAAACTCCTAAGATAATAATTAGCCTGAAACCTGTTCAAAGTCGAATCGTTTAATTACGTGGACATTCTGAACTTCAATAATTATATAGAAAAGATTACAGCAGGTAGGTATTGAGTCACTATACATAATATGACTTGTCATCTCGAAGTAGGTGTAGATTTGAATACATACCTATCACTTTATTGCTTTATTGAAAATATAAAACGAACAAAAATTTATAAAAACATGAACTTGTACATTTGAGAGTCGCATTTCGATTTGCAGTGATATTGTTATTGTGCGGAATGTATTAGTGACAAAACAGAATGAATTTATTAACATGAACTGATAGAGATAATTAAATAGGTATGTTCTTGGTATAAACTGCTGTAGATTCATTGAACATGTAGACCATTGAAGCCACAGGTATCCGTCATTACTGTAATTTTGAATTATTCCAATCTGTCACCCTGCTTTTCTTCACGTTACTGTAGGGCCTTAAGATCTCTCTGCACCGGGATCGAGTATTAAAACACGATTGTACAGTAGATTGAGAAATAATTTCTAGACTGTAGAGGTTCATTGTACAAACCTTATTTTAATCCTCTTCCTTGTCCTGGCAATCTCACGCCTACTGTTTTTTCTGCTATCCTCTTTCAAAGTTAGCTTGATAGTTTCAATGTGATGAAATATATTTTATCGCCAGCCTGTACAACATAAGGTCCAGTATGAAGAAAAGTTAGTATAAAATTTGAACTTAGCAATAAATAGACTTTTTACATTGTGAAAACAAAATCAATTCCGCAATCTAAAATTAAATGTAATTCCAATAAGTAAACTTAATTCATTTTGAATAAGAAATAACATCAATACCCGGAATGCAACGTCAGTTTGGAAGGTACTTCGTTTAAATGATGCTGGGTTTAAGCTCATCTGGCTCTGCTTAGGAAGACCGTCATTAAAATCAGTGTAACAACTATGACGTCACGGAACAATGACTTGATCTCGCCGACCTATCCGTTTGGGCATCCGTGTGCCGTGCCGTGACGTCACCATCTCTATCAACTAACACGTTACAGATTGAGATTAGATAGCTATTATGATGTCATAACAGCTTTACAGGGTTTTATAATACCTAATTATTAATGGAGTGGAAACTCGTACATTTTTTGCTGACATTACAGCTGCCAAACATTATCAAAATGGGATTGGGCGAATTACATCTGCTCATTTGCTGTGAGCCGGATGCACAGGTGAAGAAGTCACAGCTGGCTCCAAACAGCATTCGACAGCTTTGCAGGCCCAGAAGGAGGTGTCAGGACGAACTAGACTCTGTTCTTACAAATTAGTCCCAAATAGCAATAAAGGTGAAAAAAGAGTAAGCTTTTGCCGTTATGATGGGACAGCAGGGAAAATACCAGTGTGGTTGCAGCCGCAGCATCCATGACGACATAGAGAATTGACTCAGAGATAATGAATAGGGTTGTTTCAAGATCACTGAAGGGTATCGATTAAGGCTTGGTTTTAACCGGTTAGCAAGTACGCGGGTAATCCCTTAAATGATAAATGATAAATGATTTTATTTCTGTAAGTAGGTTTGTACAAACACTTTTACACGTCAATCATATTTTTTTAAACTAGATGAGGTCGGCGTTTCCTATCTGACTACTCTGAGAAGAAAGGTCGAAACAAACTCAGAGGTCACAGTCTCTTTTAAAGTCCAGACATAATCTTGGTCAGATCATGTGAAGACCATGTGGATCGGTGTCTGAAATGGTCTTTTGAAGAAAGAACCACACAGATTGAGTGGACCTGTCCATTCAGTGCATGCATTTGTCAGTAATCATACAGCTCAACTCAGAACTTGAGGAGCTCAACGATTTGACGAACAATACCAAAGACAGGACATTTGGGTAGGCCGCATAAAAAACTCAAACTGCCAGATTAATATTAAAACTAGCTGAGAAAGAGATGAAACACAAAACAGAAAACACAAAAACAAACAAAATATGACACAAATAGTCCTTACATTCACAATAATTAAAACAAAAATAATATTATACTTCTAAAGTAAATATTCATGTCAAAGTGTATATAATGTCAGAGTATAAGTTTGCAAAAAAAAAAAACAACATTTAGTATGTAAAAATTGGAGCAAGTCAATCCCAAGCTTTTGTGTCCTCAACATAATCTTTAACAGTATAAAAGGCTTTCAGGCACAACTTACGTTTAATGAATGATTTAAATTTATTGATACTTAGATCTTGAACATGGCTTGGAAGTTTATTATAAAAGCGTATACATTGACATCTGAATGACCCACCTATTTTCCTGAGCCTTGTTGATGGTACAACAAATTTGTGTTTGTTCCTAGTATTTATACTATGGATATCACTGTATTTTTTAAACAATTTAATATTTTTATGGGCATATAAAAGATTTACAAAAATATACTGTGAAGGCACAGTCATTACATTAATCTCCTTAAATTTATCTCTGAGAGAATGTCTCGGACTTAATTTATAAATTGATCGAACAGCTCTTTTCTGCAAGACAAAGATAGTCTGAATGTCGGCGGCATTTCCCCACAACAGAATACCATACGACATTACACTATGAAAATAGCTAAAGTACACTAAACGGGCTGTCTCTGTATCAGTTAAATTACGAATTTTTCTAACAGCGTAAGCTGCAGAGCTTAGCTTTTTCGACAATTTATCTATATGTGGGCCCCACTGAAGTTTGGCATCCAAAGTTAAGCCCAAGAATACAGCGCTATCTTTAGGATTCAATTCTTCGCCCTTCATCAACACACTAGTTTTCACCTGCCTAACGTGAGGTAGCGTAAACTTAATGCATTTGGTTTTTTTTTCATTAAGAAGTAAATTATTAACATTGAACCAGTGAACTACTTTTGAGATTGCGCTATTTACATCGTCATTAACCAGCTGCTGACGTTTAAGTTTAAACAAAAGTGAAGTGTCATCCGCGAACAACACTTTATCATGATTATCCTTTATGAGGTAAGGCAAGTCATTAATATAAATAAGAAACAAGAAAGGACCAAGAATTGAGCCCTGTGGGACTCCCATTGATACTATTGATCCGGGAGATCTTTTCCCATTTACATCAACACACTGAATCCTATTACACAAGTATGAAATAAGAAGATCCAAAGCGGTGTTCCGGATCCCGCCTTATACTCGGTATCCTAATCGACACCAAAATTGCAAAAAAAGACCTCATGTAATTATGTATATATCCTTAATATGTGCAATAAAGATTACTCTATCTCTCTAAATCAATTGCCATTGTAAATTTTTCCACATAATTCCCGATAATGCCGGCTAATCTTACGTCATCCGGAGTGACCTAACCTCTGTAATGATATTACTACGAGTTCCAGTAATTGTTATCTAGTTTGAAGCAGCTGCATCGGTTAATGATAAGGAATTGTGAAATTCAGTGGTAATTACTATCTTAGACTGAATAAGGAAGACTTAAGTTTTATCAATTTAAAATTAGCAAACGGATGTAAACAGTATGGATGTCTTTACATCAATACTGAAGTAATTGTTGCTCAAATGCGTGCACTGACTGGACAGGTCTACTCAATCTGTGTGGTGCTTTCTTTCAAAGACCATCTCAGACATTAATGTGCATGGTGCTCATATGATCTGACTTTAAACAAGACCTGTGGACCTATGAGTTGGTTTCTGTGTTTCTTAGTCCGATATGATCGTACCCACTCATCTAGTTGTTTAAATATTATTTACGTGTAAAACTGTTTGCATAAACTTACAGAAAACAAAATCATTTACCTTATCCTGCATCTTAATTCGTAACACACTATCAATCAGAATCTCAATCCATTTCTCAGGGTATTGCTAATCCATTGCTCCATGTGTTCGAAAAATGTGTCTGCTCATCAACATAACTAACGCAATGAATGTTGTTGAATTGTCAAAATGAAAGCTACTGTGTTAGTGTGTTTCGCAGTTACCCCTCTGCATGTCATCATACTCATCATACCACCCAATACCATATTAATTGTCATTTAATGTAAATTTTTGCAAGTCATGGTGTTGGATTTCCAAAAACTGAATGCGAATATTGAGATAAATAAACCATTCATATGCAGCACACATGCCGTGAAGGCGCATGATCTACAATTTTGGGTGACAAGCAAATACTTGTCCATCAGGCACTTATGTACGACGGCCAAGCATCGACTTGTTATCACACGAATCTAAATATGTCAACTACCAAATTAGTAATAATTTTAATCTTTTTATAGCCTCCGAAGTGATGAGGAGTCTATTTTTAGTAAGCACGAGTTCCATGCTTTCAGTAAGTGATAGGAAATCATCAACATTTTCAAAATACCAATGACCGATAAGATAACTTCTATAATAATGTAAACTGGTCCATCAGGGCTTAGGCCTTCTATTAGTTATTGGCAAAATATGCGAACAATGTCGTTATCAATAAACCTAATGATGAAACATGATTGGCTACACGTAATTTTTATCATAGCCGATTAGGTATTTAGTATCTGAGAGGAAATTAAACGTGTATTGACATCAAATGTGTTTAGCATAAATGTGCTGTAGGAATCACAAATTCTTGTGAAAACACCAGCTGCTCCACAGGGTTCAGTATTGGGTCCTTTCCTGTTTTGATTTACTGTTACTTATTAACCGCATTTGCTCAAACTCAAACGTCGATAGTGTTATAACATGTGACTCGCTAGAATGATGACCTTACTTAATTTCCCAGCACGGTACCTAATTATGGTTATGGGGACGGCTACGGGCTATCCACATTTAGAAGTCCCCCAATTCTATTTACAATTCTTGACTTACAAAATAGAATGATTAAAATAAATGACTTTGACTTTGACAAACACATTCCAATAAACATGTTTTCCACAATAAACTGTAAATAATGTGGCTGTGATTTGCAGGTCACCTCAAAATAAAAGTAGGAAGAAACAAACACCCTGAAACAATTATGTGGGTCGGTAATTATTAGGTATGTAAACAGAAGAGGCATATAGCACATAACATTTTAGTTTACACAGCATTTCTTTATTAATCAGAACTTTACTAAATCACACAAAGAATGCTCATAAATTCACATATTTCTTAAACGGGAACATTTTCCAAATATTTGTGGGAACACGTCATGCTTGGAATAGATCTGTCTTAGGCATGTGGGTCACTGAATCACGCGGCCATGACCCACATGAGGAAATATTTTACATTAAGTATTTCCCTAGTTCTAATGGTAAATAGGAAATCTGTAGTGGCTATAATACACTGCAATAGTACTTTGTTCATACCTACTTATAATGTTACAGCAAGATGCACAACTAACAAACAGCTTATAACCGGCTGCTTAGGTTTTTTTGTCTGTAACTTACGAAAATTTTGCTTGTCTTATTTTCATTGGGTTACATATGTATTTGACAATCTCTATAGTCCTCAATTAATACCTTAATTTCGTACGTTCCATAAAGTAAACTTACAATAATTGTGGATCCTGACAGACCCAGTAGGTAAAACAGAAGAGGGCTTTCAATAAACACCTTATTTTGTTGATTTTCTTTTTGCCGTGCCTTTTTCCAGCTATGTTGAGGCCGCGGCTTCCAGTCTAACCGGATACAGTTGAATACTAGTATTTTACACAGGGCGACTGACTATCTGACCTCCACGACCCAGTTGATAGCCCCCTTGCTAAGACTGGTTGTCAGACTTCCGGGCTGCTGACGACCAGTAAAGACTGTCAAAGATCTACGAATGACAACCGGAATCAACGTTTTAACGTGCTTTCCGAGGCGCGGAGGGGTCTTGGTATGTAAGTAGAGATGGTCAGCCATCCACGGACCAACCATGGCAAGAGTCTGTTAATCTGATCGGTTGACCCATGCTCGTGTCGTTTTTCCCCACGTGTTTAAGTAAGATAAATATTATAAGTAGGTACACTTATACACTTTTTGTTTGACTATATAAAAAATGAATCCGCTGGTGTGTCGACCGAAACAATACACTACGGTCAACTGTAACTTCTTTACTTTCCATGAGCAACTTTACCAATGAGAACTGAATTAAAATATATTATTAACACGTGGTTACGGGCATACCTTTGGTAGACTTGCACACTGAAAGTCAACTGTTAAGCAGTCAGTGGTCACATTGCAAGCTGAACAATTAAACTGTCGCAGAGATTATAGAAAGGATAATTAATAATGAAATACATGTCTAAGCTAGTGCACGATAACCTTCAGTCCTAATGGAAATATTAACATTTCATTGACTGAATACGTAACAACCTACTTACTGCTAGTCTGCGAAACGAGATAACTGGTCTAGCAACAGTTACTCATATCGGTAGGTATACCTACTGTATCTGGGGAATATTTGGTATGTTTGTGTTTTATTAATAAGTCTCTAGTGGAAAAATATTGACAGATAACTTTTTTGTGTTTTAATTGTGTGTTTAGTACAACCTATGACCGTTGAGGGTTTTTTTTTGAGGATGGAAAATCATCAAATTACTTCTTCCGCTCTGGGCCGAGCGGAGGGCGTGTCAGGCTTTCACTGACTGATACCCGCCCGTGTTCCTTCAGTTGCCTGTGTGCCAGGGGCCGCGGTATTTCTTTCGAACAACCCGCACCCCTGGCAGGCATCGGCCCTTGTAGACACCAGCAATTGGTGCTGATATCTCTTTGAGGCGCGCGTGGAACATAACGCGCCGTAGACCCGGGCTTGGTCCTTACCGAACAGCGAGCTACACATTTCTCGTCGTCCCCAAAGTCGCGCCTACGGTGGCAGGGAATCGGCTTGGGATTCAGGAGACGCCCAGGGCATCTCCTGCGGCGACTAGGGCCTTGAGGGCACATGAATTACCTCTACCTGAAGTGCGCCGCCTCCCTCTTCGCGAGCATTACTGCTTCGCAGAAGAAGGTGATGGCTTCCCGTGCACTCTCGCTCCGTACCATGGCCTGGAGTCCTGGACCAGGGCCGGACGCGAGAGATCGCCGCCACCGATCGCCTCCACGAAGACACGGTGGTGCTCTGCCCAAGCCAGGCAGACTTCCACCGTATGCTCCACCGTGTCCTCAGGGCGATCTACACGGGAGTAATACCCGGCCGTTTCCTCCCGCCCTATCCGGAACAGGAACCTCCCGAAACATGACCGTTGGGCTAGACGGGTTCTTGAGCGGAGACCACGAATCAGCAAACGTATGGTAAAACGCCCCAGGGTGGCTGATAGCAGCTGGATGAGAGTCGCTGAGATTGGATAGGCTCCAGGTGCAGCAGCCGACTGCTGAAGGCTGGTGATGATTGTGAACTGAGGAATTCGAATAAAATTACGGTTATTATTATTATGACATACATAACATCACGCCTCGCTTGCCCGAAGTGTTGGGCAGAGGTGTACCTACTTATAGTACACCCACATTTCGCCAGTTATCTTTAAGTCCCATGTAATAAATAGAGGGTGAGTCTATTACTATCAACTGGGCAACAATTTGCCCGACCTGGGAGTCAAACCCAGCACCTCATGCTCAGCTAGTACTTGCGACCACTACACAAACGAGCCAGTCAAAAAAAGTAAATAATGTGTGTTCATGACATGACAATTTCTGAGCGACATTTGAAATAAGTACCGAACAAGTCATACACGCACATCACTCTGTAAATTATTACAATTAGGTATAATGAAAACAGACTGACAAATAACTTTATTTTAATTTTTAATCACGTGTTTGAAGTAAAGAGTGGACATTTACCTCTTCCTAATACCACGAGCGGAGCCGTGTGCAAACCTTGTTGTTCACTATATTTTATGTTTAAGAGCATTTTTCTCCCACGATAGTGGCTGGTATCGGAGGAATGTAAATTAATTGATTTACGTAAGTACATTATTATAATTTACCTATTTTAAAGTGAAATATCGCGCGTGACTCACTTTTATCTACAATGGCGCAATGAATGAACTCTGTAATAGAATTTTC
Source organism: Polymixis lichenea (assembly GCA_949091785.1). Classification (NCBI taxonomy): domain Eukaryota; kingdom Metazoa; phylum Arthropoda; class Insecta; order Lepidoptera; family Noctuidae; genus Polymixis; species Polymixis lichenea. The sequence goes on along the minus strand of OX420939.1, from coordinate 1,158,958 downwards.
CTCAAATTGTAGCTTATTAGCTTTTGCACGCGGCTTCGTGGAGGTCCGAAATTGACACGGGAACGTACTACCGGAATAAGAAGTTCGTTATATACCCAGGTCATCGTCAACCCACGTACCAACATTTCATCTAGATCCGTTCAGCTGTTTTAGCCTGAAAGCGTAACAAGAAAAAAACCTACTTTTGGATTTATGATAGGTATGAGTTAGGATTTAAATTATTATTAATGTATCTGTTGGTTAAAATTAGGTGCAGTGTGCTGTATGATAATAATTTTACATTAGTTTTTTAAGTTAATTACGGTTAGATCATAATTTATTGTTTAATACTCGGTTCCTATAAACAAAACAGGATCGTTTGCTTACCAATGGTAGCATTTTTTATTTCCTTTGCCCACAAAGAAATAGTTTCGTAAGCTAATTTTACCTGTGATAGTTACATCCTTAGAGGGAGTGTCTACTACGGTCTTTATTTCATTATTGGAAAAGATATAAGAGCCTTAATTTTAGCCTACAACTGACCATAAATTATAGGAAACTTAAACATGGCTTCACGGTTGTATCAATCTGCCAGGGGTGCGGGTTGTTCGAAAGAGATACCGCGGCCCCACCCACAGCGGGAGAAGTTATTTGATGATTTCCCACACAAAAAAAAAAGAAAAAACAAAAACGGTTGTATCAATTCAATTTCCGCTACCACCTAAGTTTACGCGACTCTCACCTTTATTAAGTATTGCGGTAGTTTGCAATCATTTAAACTTGTTCGATAAATAGCATAATCAGCCTAGAATGTTCCCACTGCTTGGACACAGGCCTCCGCAAGATAAGTCGTGACAACCAGTCTTAACAAGGGGTATCACGTTACCCAATACCTACTGGGTTGTGGAGGTCAGATAGGCATTCATCATCATCATTTTAGCCGAAAGACGTCCCCTGCTGGACATAGGCCTCCCCTAAGCTCCGCCACTTCGACTGGTTCTGTGCTTCCCGCATCCAGCGGACTGCTGCGGCCCTCACAAGGTCATCGGTCCATCTTGTGGGAGACCTTCCAACTTTACATCTTCCGGTACGCGGTCGTCACTCCAGAACCTTTCGGCCCCATCGGCCATCTGCCACTGCTACTTAAGTTTGACAATTCTTCGGGCTATGTCTCAGACCATACGGCAGAATTCTTAATTCCTGATTCGATCACGCAGGCAAACTCCAAGCATAGCTTCTCCATTGCCCTTTGGGTGACTTTATGCCTTTTTATGGGGCCCATTGTGAGCGACCACGTTTCGGTTCCACATGTCCTCACTGGCAACACGCCCTGGTCAAAGACTTTCGTCTTGAGACACTGCGGTATGTGGGACGAGAAGATATTGCGAAGCTTCCCGAACATTGCCCAGTCGAGTCCGATTCGACGATTGACCTCTTTCTCGAAGTTGGACCTACCTAACTGGACAGTTTGTCCTAGGTAAACGTACTCGTCCACAACTTCGAGTGCAGCGCCTCCGACCGTTATGAGAGTGGGTGTTACATGGGCATTGGATGTAAGATAGTTAGTCGCTCCATGTAAAATACTGATATTTATTTGTATACGGTTAGAATGGAAGCTGACCCCAACATAGCTGGGAAAAAGGGTGCTGGTGACTCCTTGGACTCTTCTTTATGAAACATTTCTTATTTCTGTATTCATGGAGCTTGTGTTAGACATTCCCCACAGGACAGCTATGAACTACTTGCTTAACACAATCAGTCTATAATAATGCTCTAACTGCTGGGCCACCGTCCTCCTCTCTTCAAGTTGGGTTGTAATCTATCACGTAGGCGCAGTGTGCGGGTTGCATAATTACCTAATAAAATATGAAATGTGTAAATTATTACTGTATCTTATCTTTTCAAATATTTTCATGTTGTTTTTAATTACAAAACGGCATCCGGATTAAGATATAAATAACAAGTTTAAACCAGTTTTACTTATTGCAGGAATTTTCCAAATTGTTTCTCTGTGGCACGTACCTACCTAAAAAAACCGTTTATTACCGAATCAGAGTCGTACATCTTTGCTGTTAGTTCCGTACAATATTTAATATTAAGAATGTCGTCGCCCCCTATTAAATGGAACTAAAACATAATTGCTGAAATGTCGGTGTTACGTCCGCACCTCTGCCTATCCATGCGTGATTACAGGCGTGTAATGATGTTATGTTAAAATTGAGAACATTCAATTATTGGGAAACCCGGGAAACCAGTTCTTCTTACTTTCTCTAAGGTCTAATCCTAAGGGAAAGTGGGAAAAACTGGTTGTTGGTATGTTTTCGAGTATCTAATATCACATAAGGACTAATTGACTACCTTCGTAAATCTAAACTTACCTATACATATAAGTTACTAGAATAATAACATCACGCCTGTATTCTCCGATGGGTATAGCAGAGGTGCAGAGGTTAACACCCACATTTCGCCAGGTATGTTGACGTCACACGCAATAGCACAGGCAATAAGGTTGTTCCCTACTGTCATCAACCGGACACTAATCCAAACTCCAGGATGCTGAAGAAATTCGATGTGAGAAAATTCCTAAAGAATAATAAAAGTAACGCAATTCCATATTATCAGGTCAAGAACCTTATTATAATCTTTGGAGGTAACCCCAGCAGAGAAGGCCGATTATCACATATTTATCATAATTTGACCTCACCAAATAAGGAAGAGTTTCATCACATTTGTTCATCGACTGGTCATAGTGGTCATCTAGTTACCTTGGTCACTAGATATTAAAAAGTTTTTCCTACAGGTGAATGCTCCCAACGGATTCATATGAAATGAGTCAGCCTCAAAGTTTATGTTGTAATCGCATTGTATAGATTTCGGCTAGAAAACATGAGTCAACCTTGATGAAAATTGTGTAAAATATTTAAACAGGTAAATAGGAAAATGCGATTTTATTGCTCTACTTTTTATTTCTTTTTTTAGTTAGCCTACACTGTCCCCCTGTTGAGCAAAGGCCTCCCCCAAATCATTCCATCCTTGTCCAGAGCCACCTCGCCAACCCTTGCAATAAGAGTCTAGGTCGCTCTACTATGAGTAATTATTTTACTTCAATATTATCCTACTTCCTACAATATGTACATTTTCCTATTCTTACTATAATATACACCGTGACATTTTAGTCGTCTTACAACGGCAGCCCACTTCATGTACCCAATGACTGCTATCTACTACCATTCATTAAAAAAAAAATTTTTTTGATCATTTGCATAATCAAAAACATGAAAATATCACTAAGACGTATGACATAGTTAGAAACACCCTGGTATGGAGATGGAATTAATGATGGAATGTAATGGTAGGTAGGTAGATATCTTCTACCGTCTGATACGTAAACATTATTAACAGGGAGGGTGTTTCATAATTCTAAAGCATTCATTATTTTTCTTTGTATCTATTATCTTAAATAATGGTAACAATGTTTTAATCGCGCCTAGAGGTATGTTATGACGGATACATTGAGTGGACCATCTTTGTAAGACGACTAAAATGTCACGGTGTATATCTATATATACAGTGTGTCTGTTCAACGGTGTCCGACCCGTTAAGGCGAAGCAATATGATAAATTTTGTCGACAAATCCACGATACTAAGGCATTCTGCCCCTACCGTTTTGAAATGGCGACCATTTGATTTTTTTACTGAGTACGGTTGGGTTCATTTATTTTGCAATATCTACCTATGTAGACGTCCTACGTGTATTAAAGTGGTTTCTTTCGGCAGCGACAAATGTAGGCAATAAGTCGACTTTAAAAGATTTATCAAAACCGATGACCTGACACTGTATATTATTTATATTATAAACTCGAAAGTTTGTATGTATGGATGAACGTTACTCTTTCACGCACAAACTACTCAACGGATTTCAACAAAATTTGGCACACCGATAGATTATATTATATTATATTTATTTATTTGGAAACTCAACAGCTTATAATTAATGTACATGAGTTATGAAAAACAATTGTCTCTTAAGCCAATAACCGAGTTTCACGGCATTGATAGGGCTGGGTTAACTAGAAGTAGCAAAAGAAAAAAGAAAAAACTTATACAAATGCAGATATAAATAATAGGTAATGTGCGATTGTTGACACATTGCTCACAGTAATGTGACTAGATACTATGACTATACTAAATAACAAAAGGAAAAACAACGGAAAAATAAAAAATAGAAATAAAATATTTGTTTAAAATATTTGTTAAACATTTTGAATAAATTTCTACGTAGCAATGCGCAACGTGCGTAGTTAAAAACGTGCATAGATAAAATAAAATAATTCTAAAAATATTTATCATTTTAAAAGTGAGTTTTATTTTAAAGTGAGTATTTTTTTTTTTTTTTAATTAAAGTGAGTTATAACTTGGATTAACATATAGGATGTTTTTTATCCCGGTTGTACGTTCCCGTGGGATAATTTTTGAACTCCACACGGGTGAAGCCGCTGGCAAAAACTATTCATGCGTAAATACATAAACTCACGCCTTTTTACCGTGGGGGTCACTGTTTCACTGTAATCATGCAAACAAAATAAACTTTTACCTTTTAAACATTTCATTTTGACAAATTTTAGGTAAATACAATATATCTACAATTAGTAAATACAAAAAGGAAAATAAACGGAAGAATTCTTTGGGCATTAAAAAATTCGTCCGCATTGTTGTCAGTGCCCAAAAGGCTGGCAACGTTGCCATTTTAGATGGCAAATCTTTGACTTAAAAAGTAAGCCGGTCACGTTTACATTTTATTTAGAGAAAAAAAAACCAGAATTTAGTGGCATCAACAATCGAATAACCAATTTCTATAAATGTTCTGTTAATGTTCCTGCTTAGCTCTAAATTGAGTAGGTATCATTTATCATGGTCATTTAAATCGTCATAAAATGATCAGAGTAGATAGGTAAAGCAGATTGTAATCATTGCAGACAAAATAATCTTAATCTCAGGGTTTTTTTAATGATTGAAGACCTTAGTGAAACCAGTAGATACTAGTTATATCGACTGTTATTTTGATCGAATCATTCATACAATCTATACCTACTTTCATTAAGCACGCCTCAATTCCGTGTCTGGTTTAGGTTGCAGTGACAAACAACAAACAAAATCAACGAAAATACAAAAACAAGAAACCAACTTCCGAAATTACCTCAAAGCATATTGGCAGCCTTGTTCCACCCACTGCTGAGTCTATTAGGGCTCCTCAGTTTTGTCAGCAGCTTTAGGTTTGATGGCACCCTAGACCCAAAACGATATAGCACCCTTTTTTAACCGACTTCCAAAAAGGAGGACGTTATATGTTCGACTGTATACTGTATTTTTTATTTTTTATGTATGTTCACCGATTTCTCCCCCATTTGTGGACTGCTTTTCAAAATTATTTTTTTATTTGAAAAAGTGTACTCCTGAGGTGGTTCCATTGGCACCAACTCAGGATCTGATCATGGAATCCCAGGGAAATCGAGGGCAACACTCAAATGTTATAGGTATTAACAACGTTTTTCATACATTTTCTAAAGCTATTGAGACATTTTCTTTCGTAATTTTAAGGCTAAAAATTAAAATACTTATTCAAATCTTTTTGATAGATATTTCGGATTTAAGTACTCTCCTAATTAATTATTTTAACAAAGAAATTCTACCCTTGAAATGGTACTATAATGTTTAGATTGTAAGAGCGCAAGAAAACAAACTTTAAAATTTGGTCTTACAGTTTACAGAAAACCCAATCGATTTTTAATTTTAGTCGTCTTAAAAAAAATTGGGACCCTCAAAATTTTCCACCCTAGGCACGGGCCTCACGGGCCTAAGCCTTAATCCACTACTGCGTAACTCACTATCAATCATAATCTGAATCATTTTAACGGATATTACATTGCTTCAAATGTTCCCAAAAATTGTCTGCTCCACAAGGTAAATAACGCAATGAATGTAGTTCAACTGTCAAAATGAAAGCCGGGATGGCTTTGTGATACTACTGTTAAATGGTGTGTTAGAATAGAGTAGAAAACAATTATTTTAGACTGGAGTCCATAGGTTTCGTAACAATTTTACTTACCTTCTATTATATCCACGCTGAATTTTAATTGTAACAAATACAATTAAAATTCAGCGTGGAGCTGCATGAGCTGCATCCACCTCCGCAACATCGGGGAATACCACCGATCTGCGCAACCCTATTGCATTGCACTATTAGGTACGCAAGTACCCCGCTGGTCTATACCAATCTCATCCAAGCACTTAGGTTCGTGTTACCGAACCTCAAAAAAGATGCAAAAGCATTAAGTAGTTAAAACTAGTTTCCACCAATCAAATGGCTTAAATAAACTAGTTTTGTGTAGGTATTGCTAGAGATCCTGAGAAGAACAGGAATTACCAAATTAGCTTGCAGAGTTAGCAAATTGAAGTAGCTGTGGGCTGGCCATGTTTGTAGAAGGACCGGAGGCCGATGGAGCAGACGAGTTCTGGAGTGGAAACCGCGCATCGCACGGTCGTTGGAATAGACTGGATGCGGAAGGCGGAAGGCAGGGTGTTGTGGCTCAGTCCGGGAGAGGCTTGTGTCTAGCAGTGGACTGCGATAGGCTGAGTCTATTGTTGTTTGATTGCTACAGTTTTGCGTGATTTTCTGTAATTTGAGAAAGAATTTGTCTAATATCAACTCCTGAACGGGTGTAACCGGAGATCAAGGTATTTGTGGCCACCTACTAAAATACCCAAGTTATTTGACAAAATGTACTATCGATCATAAGAAAGAAGGAGACGGTTTGTGCTTCTGCACTCGAAGTCGCGTTCAGCGGCTACTGATTAATATAAAGCACATAATTAATTTAATCTTAATACCAACCGTAATCGGTCCCAATGTAGTCTGAATACAGAAAAAGTCAAGACGCAGGTGAACAGTCTTGGGAAAATTGACAATTACCAAACCTGGAAAACGTAACTCAGTTCAAAAACCGATTTCATGTAACGTAACAAGTTTCAGAGAAGTCAGAAGTCAGTTCAGTGGTGGTCCAGTGGTAACGACCATTACTTATAATTTGTAGGTCCTGTGTTCAAGCACAGGAAGGCTCTTTCATTTTCGTAAATTATTTTATCACCCACTGCTCTCCGAACGGTGAAGGAAAGCATCGTGAGGAAAGCGAACATGTTCTAGAACCGAAAATTCGAAGACATGTGACATCTACCAACCCACCCTGGGCCCGCGTGGTAGATTGTAGCCCAGTACCTCTTGAAGAGAAGAGGCCTCTGCCTAGCTGTGGGAACATTTATAAAAAAAAATCAGAGCAAATGAAGCCGGAACTTACAGAGTTCTGGAAGAAAGGAATTTAAAATATAGTCTTAAATGGAATCATCGATACGAGGAAGAACAATTTCCTAAAAAATAGATCAATGAAGCCGGAACTAAGCTTCCTCAGAATATAATATCTTTTCTGCGTAGTTTTATAATAAACTAAGCATAAACGCACACTTACGCACAACAACAGACTTTATAATACAATATAATTAATTCGCTGTACTAATAATTATGTACAGAGCAGTTAATGAGCTGCGAAATGATTAGCTGGACATGCTCCGGCGCCCTCACCCGGATATTCTGGGAAATCCCCGGTCTCCTTCACAACGTACAGTCGCGAGAATCAATATGTATGCATACACTTGGCAAAATGTAAGCGATCTTCTCCTAAAATTAGATAAGACCTAGTTAACTTAAAAAGATTTCGAAAATACTATTATTCCTTATTTCGTGTAAGGAATAATAGTATTTTCGAAATCTTTAGCATAGTTGTTACCATTTGTATATCGTTGACTGTACTGTATGTTTAAAGGATTTATTAGTGGCATTAGTGCTCACTTGCCACAAAAAAGTATTACCAATACTAAGAAATGCATGCAATACGTCACTTACGTTCAAGTGGAATTTACAGAGAACTCGTTTCGGTGCATTGGTAAAGGGAAATGCCGGTTATGTGCACACACAGCCTAATTGGTGATGTAGGTACCACTGACAACTGCACTGCGAGCCTTATTGATGACGTAGGGGCCACTGACAGTTGCTCTACGAGCGTAAATGATGACGTAGTTGCTACTGATAGTTACTCTGCAAGCCTAAATGATGATGTAGGTGCTACTGATAGTTGCCCTGCGAGCCATACTGATGACGTATAAGGTGCTGCTGACAGCTGCCCTGCGAGCTAGATTTTCCTAGAGCTTGGTAAATTCATTTTCCCGCTTGCTATTGCTGCAGATTCTTCCGTGGGTGATATTTTAACGGAATGTAAGGGCTAATTCCTTGATTCCGACACTATAAATATAATTACCAACATCCCAGTAGCAACTGGAGTCTGGATTAGGTCCTGGTTGGGGGCAATAAATAGGCTCGCCCCTATGGGACTTCTGGCAAAATGCGGGTATAAGTACACTGCTTAATCCATCGGGGAATACCGGCATGGTGTTAATTTATGTTATAGGTAGGTACAATAAGATAATTATAACATGATTATAACACTGCAATACAATTAAACTTACTAGAGAATGGGCAGCAGCGTTCTCTAATATGCATTTAACCACCATACTGCGATCGCCAACCCGCCTGCCAAGCGTGGCGATTATGGCAAATCCCCCCCCCCTTTTGGGGAAGGCTTATGTCCAGCAGTGGACGTCTTTCGGCTGATATGATGAATACAATTAAACATTTCAGGAAAGTACTTCTATCATGCAGATAGAATGCTTGGTTCTATTCTCTGGGGCCGTAGGAGCCGTATAGTAAGCTTTGAAAATAGGCAAACCGTCTGTCTTTTGACTTCTTCCGATGATGTTACGTATCATATTTCAATCAGCACGACATTATACAGTAGGCTGAAATGATGTCATTTTCCTTTTACTACGCATGGGCAGAAGCTAATGTACCTATCTACCTGTAAACACAATTACACCCCGTAATTCAAATTAGGGACGCGCGTTACTGAGTGTGTCGTCATGCCCGGCCTTGCTCAGGTGTGTGGGCACCTCTAATAGCAAGAGTAGCGAACTCACATGACTAACAGACTTTATATGAAACTATGATATTAACGTTTACAAGTCTTTAACACAATGGTTACAATGCACGCACCTGACTAATGTTTATGGAAACAAGTGGATTTTTTATTAAACCTCGCTGTTAGTCCATTTTATAACAAAATAGTGAGCGAAGATGACTCATTTTCTTAATAGAATGTCAACAAAATTCAATGGCACATGTAGAAATTGAGTCCCGCTTATACAATATGTAACAAAAACCCTGTTGTTCCTTCTACCCACGTTGTCAGTATCGGTATACATACGTAATAAAGCAAGTCATTTATAAAAACTGTCCAATTAAAATAAATATTGAATTATGAATATTTGTAATGTTTAAATGATTTTGATTAGATCAAAGAAAGCCGCCGAGCTCGTAGTCTATTGTGCGAAATAAGGATACTTGTAAAATCAGATACTGTTAACATTTTTTGTTATCTCATGTAATCATGTGTCGATTTTGAAGTTATTTGATATACACTAACTCTCGACTAGCCAATGCTTATTTTTTTTAATTATATCTTCATCAATGTTGTGCTTGTAGGTAAGTGTATATGTCCTTAAAACGAACAACAGGGTTTTCGTTATATATTGTATAAGTTTCACGTCCAATGAGGCAGCAGATAGATTATAGTGTTATAAGTTGGTCCCTGAGTTCTTAAAAACATACCCATACTGTGCCGGACGGGCGTGATCGCTTGGACGCGAGGGGTGTGTGGTGAGGGTGTATGCCTGTCCCACTGTGTGTGTAGGGCTCACGGTCCGCGCGGCGCTGACGTCCTGCACCTATAGATTCCAGATATCTTCAGGGCGGCTACTATCTTCCGGGCTTCATGACGTTACTATATGTACCAGTGTTACGACTCGTCTCAAAGAAATAGTTTCCAGACTTTCGTCTAGAAAAGGGGGTGTTTTTTGACTCCGCAAAGGGGTGGGTGCCTTACCTGATTAATAACACACGTTTTTTATGTTTTACAGGAAGCAATTTCAGAACACTACTTGAACTATATCTATTAATTAATTTAAGAATTAAATAAAATCTTGCCGATGACTACAAATTGCTAGAAATTACACGTTTACTATCGTACTATGAATCTTTACCGTAACGAGAGCCGCAAATTGCTTCCTGTTTTTAAGTTTTATTTGTTCTAGATTTCATTACATTTATGACGGAATTATGCATATAACATCTCAATTTATTAAAATATACAAGGCATGTTACATATGGTTGCATTCCCCATGAAATTCCCCGTCTCCTGAGATATCCACATCAACTATATCTTCCCATACTGAAAGAATGTTTCGAGGAAACCCGAAAAAATTCTGAAAAATGTTAATAAATTTATTTTATAAGTTGATTTCCTCGAAAACTACTGAACGGATTTCAAATCCAATTATAGATATCTCAGGCTGGTCTGTAGACCTAAAACAATCTGATATTTAAAACTATACAACTATGGCTTTCAGGGCGTGACGCGCCCTGAAAGAGGGTTAGCAAAAACACAAATCTTAAGAATTACTTAACTAAAGTAACACGACATACAAACTCAATTAAGTGGGCTTTATCTTAGGTTTACATTATTGAAAGTTACGTCCAGGGCTAGGTCTCGGTACTAGGTTACCTGGACGCAACTAAAACTATAAGTTACTGCTATATAGCCCACTCAAATGAGGTTTGCAGGGGTGGTACTTACGGTTATCTTATACTAGCCGCTTAGTCACTACTGTTTATTGGTTTCACTATCACTCTTATCACTATGAATCTACGTTAATGTCAAAAACAAACTAATTAACTATGTAGTGACGCGTCGTCGCGAACATCTCTCCCGCCGTGCAGTGCAGTGACGACTCGTAGCGATGTCGGTGCGGCGCTGCATCGCACCGGTGAGCGATGACTGGAGTCGCGGCGCTCGCCGCCGCGACGCCTGCTGCCACGACGCTCGCCGCCGCGACGCTCGCCGTCTCAGCGCACGCTTTCGCGGCGCTCGCCGCTTGAGTGCTCGCCGTCGCGGCGCTCGCCTCAAGGCGCCCGCCACGGCGCTCGCCTCAAGGCGCCCGCCGCCTCAGCGCTCGCCGTCGCGGCGGTCGCCTCAAGGCGCTCGCCTCAAGGCGCCCGCCACGGCGCTCGTCGCGCCTAGGCGCTCACCGCCTCAGCGCTCGCCTCAAGGCGCTCGCCTCAAGGCGCCCGCCACAGCGCTCGTCGCGCCAAGGCGCTCGCCGTCACGGCGCTCGCCTCAAGGCACTTGCCTCGGGGCGCTCGCCGTCTCACTTGGGTAGTGGGACGAGTTTCTTCACCGGACGCTTCAAGGTGCCGCCAGCAGTGCGCACCTCAGCGGTCCGGACTTCTCCGTCGGCCCCGGGAAACAGGGCAACTATACGGCCTCGCGGCCATGTATTGCGAGGCAGCTGGCCGTCTGCGATGAGGATGGGATCGCCCACCTGCAGTTCGGGCCCGCGGGTGTGCGGCTCCCGCCGGTTTTGAAGCTCCGGCAGGTACTCTCTGACCCAGCGACGCCAGAACATATCGGCGAGTATCTGGGATCGTCGCCAGAGTCTCTTGCTGTCCACGTCTCGCTCGGTGAACACGCCGGGTGATGGTAGTCTCGCCGATCCACCGAGCAAGAAGTGGTTCGGTGTGATCGACTCGTCGTCTTCGCTGTCTACGGAAACATGTGTTAGTGGTCGGCTGTTTACAGTGTACTCTGCCTCACACAACAGTGTGGACAACACCTCTTCGTGCGGGTGTTTTTCCAGGAGCACAGTGCACAGCGCGGACTTCACGCAGCGAACAAGGCGCTCCCAGGCGCCTCCCATGAAAGGCGCTGAGGGCGTTATGAAGCGCCATACGACGCCTCGGCGACTGGCCTCCTCTCGAGAGGCCTCTCGGAGCTCCTTGTCGGCACCGTGCATGTTGGTGCCGTTGTCGGAGTGTATCTCGGCGGGGCAGCCCCGACGAGCAGCGAAGCGGCGCAGCGCCAGTATGGCGGCGTCTGCGCTGAGGCTGGCGGCGATCTCGAGGTGGACGGCTCTGGTGGTGAGACACGTGAATAGGGCTACGTACCTCTTCTGATGTTGCCGTCCGACTGTGACGGACAGTGGGCCGAAGTAGTCTAGCCCGGTATACGTGAACGGCCTCTGGTGATGTGCCAGGCGCGTTCTCGGATGGTCGCCGGTCGCAGGCACGGTTGGTTGTGCCTTGCGAATGCGACACTGCAGACATCGTGACAGCACCCTCTTCGCTGTTGGTCGCATCTTCACGACCCAATAATGCTGTCGTACCTCGTTGATAGTGAGTTCTGTCCCACTATGCTGCAGGCTACGGTGTGTCCAGTCTATGTATAACTGGGTAATGTGATGGTCGCCGTGTAGTATCGGCGGACGCTTCACATCGTCTGCTATTTGTTCAGTAGCGGCTATACGGCTCCTCAGTCGTATGACGCCATCTATGATTTCAATTTGCAGCGGCCGCAGTCGACTATCTTTGTCTAACGTCTTCTGCTCCCGCAGTCTCGCCATTTCTAGAGCGAAAGATTGCTGCTGCACGACCTGTACTAGTAGTTTCTCCGCTTCGTGGAGGAACTCTGCTTCTATTATTTGCCCTTTTGGTCGAGAGTTGGATGTTTTTTCGGTTCGCTTCGGAAGAGGGGGCGCCGCTTTCTTCTGTTGTCGCCAGTCAGGATCTCGATCAGCGTTCTTTCTAGTTCTTTTATAGAACGTTTTCTCCCTTGATACTCTGCACAGAGATACGAAACGTAGAACGCTCGCCGTCGCACGGAGAAGTCTTTCCCACCTGGAGAACCTTGTCGGGTCTGGTATGGCTTCTGTTAGCTTTCGATCGTCTGTTTCTTCGACGGCGGTGAGTGCTCTCTCTTCTCCCGTCTCTTCTGCGACCGGAGGTCTCTCTGACGGCCATGATGATGGCTCCTCATACAGGAAATTGGGGCCACGATACCACTCATGTTGCGAGTCGAAGTGGTGTGGCACGTCACGAGTAGCTACGTCTGCGATATTCATTTTCGTAGGTACCCATCGCCAGTCTTCGACTCTACTGTTCTCCTCTATGGCGGCTATACGATGAGCTACGAACGGCTTGTAGACTCGCGCTCCTCTTCTGATCCACGTCAAAATGGTCTTGCTATCTGACCAGTAGGTCACCGATGCGGGCTTGATGTCGTGTTCACGTATGACAGCTGCGGCCACGCGGGTTCCCATCACCGCTGCCTGCAGCTCGAGGCGGGGTATTGATTGCAGCTTCAAGGGAGCTACCTTCGCCTTTGCCATGACGAGGCTGACTCGTTGCTTGCCGTCTGTTGCTGTAGTTCGCCAATACACCGCTGTCGCATATGCCATCTCACTCGCGTCGGTAAACACGTGGACTTGTGTCTCTACCGCGTCGCTGTACCCCGCATAGCATCTTGGTAAGTTGACGTTTCCGAGCTGTAGTAGGTGTTGTACCCAACTTTTCCATTGAGTCGCTAGGTCTTGGTCTAACGGCTGATCCCAGTCGACTCCTCGCCTCCATGCCTCTTGCAATATTTGCTTGGCTCGAATGGTTACTGGTGAAGCGAGTCCGAGCGGGTCGTATAGAGACATCACTATTTTCAGCGCCTCCCTTTTTGTGGGCGCCTCTTTATCCAATATGCCTCTTGGTAGGCGTGCGAGCGTGAGGTTGAAGCCCAACGTATCTTCATTCGGTCTCCATATTAGGCCGAGTATCTTCTCTGTGTCATCAGTGTTTCCGATGCTGACGACTTCAGTTCGGATCTGTTTCGGATCTATATTTTCCGTTAACTGTGCGCTGTTTGACACCCACTTTCTGAGTTCAAACTTCGCCTGTAGGTGAATATTTGTCACCGTAGTTGCAATGCGCGTCGCTTCTTCGACGGTCTTGTAACTATCGAGGTAATCATCCATATAATGATTCCGAATTATGGCTTCCACGGCATCTGGATGCTCATCTATATGCCTTTTCGCGTTCCAATTCTTCGCGAAAATGGCTGTGCACGGCGAGCTCGCCGCACCGAAAATGATGGACGTCATACGGTATTCTTCCGGCGCCCCCTCTCTTCTATTGCCTCTCCATAGGTATCGGAGCGCGTCTCTGTCCTGACTTCGCACCTTCACCTGCATAAACATCTCCGCTATGTCACCAGAAATGGCTATGCAGTGTCTTCGGAACCTCATCATGACGCCGGGCAGGGACTGTAGCAAGTCCGGTCCAGTGAGAAGGAAGTCGTTGAGTGACAGCCCTCTTGATTTGGCAGCTGCGTCATGCACGATGCGGAGCTTTTCAGGTTTCATGGGGTTGAATACGTCGAAATGGGGTAGATACCACGTTCTACCCGGTGTGCTCGTCTTGGGCGCCTTTTCTGCGTAACCCTTCTGGATGAGAGAGTCCATCTGTTCTGTGTATCTATCTCGAAGGGCGGGTTTGCCATCGAGTTTTTTCTCTATTGAGACGAGCCTCTTGAGGGCTGTCCCGTAACTATCGGGCATTTCTATGCTTTCATTTTTCCACAGCATGGCTGTTTCTATGTGACCATCTTCTAACTGTTGAGTGTGACGAGTCAAAATATCTTCCGCTTTCTTCTCGGGATCGGAGTCTGGTCGTCTCGGGTTGATGACCAGTGATTCTAAGGCGAAGAATTTGCGAAGCTGTTCATCTATGTCTTCATTGCTCGCGGTGAGACGGTTGACGTAATGGACCTGCTGACCCAGGATTCTGGTGTGTGCGCCGTGTAGAGTCCATCCCATCGTCGTAAGTGATGCAACGGGTTGGTTCTTCGGACCTCTGCGGATCTCACTGGCCAATAATAGGTGCCAGTTATCTTGACCGATGAGTATTTTCGGCGCGCCAGTGTCGTATATCAGCTGTTGCCTCAGGTCATCCAGATGTTTGCAGTGCGCGACGTCCACTTCACTGACTGTTTGCGGGGCGAGGTTTAGCTTCGGTATGGTGCGCGCTCTGAACGGCACCCTATTCTTCAGCTGGCTTGCAAGAGTGACTGTGATTCTTCGCGAACATGGAGTGTCGATCGTGGTATTGCCGATCGCGCCTATTTTCAGAGGGTCTAATTGGCCTTCTGCCCCGACTTGCTTCGCTATGTCCTCGTCGATCAAGGAAACGGTTGATCCATCATCGAGAAGTGCGAATGTCGATACTTCTCCCGCCGGTCCAATTACTCGAACCGGAACCATCTTGAGGTAGGCGTGGCTTGAAGTCGTTCGTGAGCTGGCCACTGTCTCCTTTGACTCCACGTTGTTAGACTGCTCCTGAGTAACGGGCTTTTCGCTCTCTGCAGCGGACTTCTTATTATAATGAAGAAGCTGATGATGCGTGGCTGTACACCCCTTTACGTCATACTTCTTCGGTTTGCATTTGTGATCGGGACGACGGCTTCGCAGGCAACGGAAACACAGGCTAAACTTCTTAGCGAGCTCCCATCTCTTGTCACTGGATCCCTCTTTGAACCTCTTGCAATCAGGAGCTTGATGTCCCTCCTTCTCGCAAATACGGCATTTTTGGGCCGACTTGTCTACAGCTGTATGGGTCCTTTGTGTGACACGCTTGCTCCTTGTTGCCTCAGCAGGGCCGATGTTCTCAGGTGGAGCGAAAGCACTGCAGAAACGAGCTTGCTCTGTGATGAATTCGCTGAATAGCGTAAGGTCCGGCAGCGACTGGTACTTTTCGGTGTACGTCCTATACCACTGTACACGTAGGGAGTTCGGCAGCTTCTCGGTGAGCGACCGCATCAGCTCAGCGTTGATCAGGTAGTGATCCTTCTTCAGCGCGCGCAGAGTGACCACACCGCTTCTGACTCTACTTGCGAAGTTGCAGATATCTTTAGGTGCTTCGCCACAGCGCGGCAATCCGCGCAGTCTGTCTGTTTCCGCTTGCGCGATCGAATCTGGACGGCCGAACTGCAGCTCGAGTTCCCTCATGATGTCATCTGGTTTGGCATGTCCGATGAGTTCTGAGCTCACTGTCTCTAGCGCTCGTCCCCGTAGGCTTCTTCTAAGTCTTGCTGTGTTTTCAACGTCGTTGAAGTATCTTCGAGTTGTCTCGTAGATGGCACGAAATGAAAGCCATTCTGTATGGGCCCCATTGAAGTTCGGTAAGGTCATGATGACCTTCGACGCCGAGGGGTGGTTCGGTGTCCCCTGTTCTGTTTTCCTGTCGGCTAGCGACGCTATAGCGGACGTCAACTCCGTTATGAACGGACGGAGTGAGTCTTCCCCCTTGGCTTCTATTTCCCTTGGTGGGATTCGATTCTTCACTTCATTCGCTGTAGGATGCGGCAATGGTACTTGCTTATCGAGGTCCACTATAGTTTCGAAGTCCACAGGGGGGGGCTGTTGCTCATGGCCTATATCACTATTGTCCCCCTCGGCGGCGTTGTCCCTCTTCTCCGGCTCAGGCTCAGGTGCCTCTTCAAGCCAGGAGCGCACGTACTCATTGTTTGAGTTTCTATCATCCATGTAACCGTCGGAATCTTCTTCCTCGGCTCTCTGAAGTGCTAATTGAGCAAGTTCCAACTTAATCTTCAATAAGTCTTCACGTGCTCTTGAAATTTTCCTATGTGACCGCGTCGTTCTATTCGTTGTCGACTGCGGCCTGCTATGTTCGGTACGGGCGTCACCCCGGGTAGTCATCGGTAAGGTTCGGCTGTAAGTTTCATCTAGTGTTCTTTCTATTCTGTCTGCAGGCCTCAGTGCTCTGTCTGCAGGCCTCAGTGCTCTGTCTGCAGGCCTCAGTGTTCTGTCTCCAGGCCTCAGTGTTCTGTCTGAAGACTGCAATGTTCTATCTGAAGACTGCAATGTTCTATCTGCAGGCTTCAATGTTCTATCTGAAGTTCCTTCCTTTCTGGTTCCCTTCCTGACCGTGGATAGCCGTTCGGCTTCTTCAGACCGCGCCCGTGCAGGTAAGTCTTTACTTGTCCGCGGAACTAGGGGGCACTGCGGCGGTGGCTCGGCTCCTTCAGTGGTGGATGGTGAATTCGGTGGCCGCTCATGGCAGATGGCCGACCTGCTGCGGCCTCTGCTCACCTCCACTGTCCAGGCTTCAGGGGCCTTGCCTTGCGATCTCGTTACCGGCATGTTGAATTCGGGTCTTCAAAACGGATCTTCGAAACGGATCTTCAAAACGGATCTTCAAAACGGATCTTCAAAACCGGATCTTCAACGGAATCTTCAGACCAGATCTTGAACGGAATCTTCAAACCGGATCTTGAGAACGGATCTTCAAAACGGATCTTCAAAACGGATCTTCTAAACCGGATCTTCAACGGAATCTTCAGACCAGATCTTGAAAACGGATCTTCGAAACGGATCTTCGAAACGGATCTTCAAAACCGGATCTTCAACGGAATCTTCAGACCAGATCTTGAACGGAATGTTCAAACCGGATCTTCAACGGAATCTTCAAAACAGATCTTCAAAACCGGATCTTCAACGGAATCTTCAAAACAGATCTTCAAAACGGATCTTCAAAACGGATCTTCAAAACCGGATCTTCAACGGAATCTTCAAAACAGATCTTCAAAACGGATCTTCAAAACGGATCTTCAAAACGGATCTTCAACGGAATCTTCAAAACGGATCTTCAAAACGGATCTTCAAAACGGATCTTCAAAACGGATCTTCAAACGGATCTTCAAAACGGATCTTCAAAACCGGATCTTCAACGGAATCCTCAAAACAGATCTTCAAAACGGATCTTCAATCAGAATCAGTCTTCTGTACTTCAAAGTATTCTTCAGGGATAAGTCTTCAGGAATAAGGCTTCAGGCTCTGACGTAACTCTTCAGTGATAAAACTTCAGAAATAAGTCTTCAGGAATAATCCTTCAGGAATAAGGCTTCAGGCTTGTCCCGGACGGGTCTTCATGTATCTCTCCTGAAGAAATCCGGCTCGCAAGGACCAGCAGATGTGCCGGACGGGCGTGATCGCTTGGACGCGAGGGGTGTGTGGTGAGGGTGTATGCCTGTCCCACTGTGTGTGTAGGGCTCCCGGTCCGCGCGGCGCTGACGTCCTGCACCTATAGATTCCAGATATCTTCAGGGCGGCTACTATCTTCCGGGCTTCATGACGTTACTATATGTACCAGTGTTACGACTCGTCTCAAAGAAATAGTTTCCAGACTTTCGTCTAGAAAAGGGGGTGTTTTTTGACTCCGCAAAGGGGTGGGTGCCTTACCTGATTAATAACACACGTTTTTTATGTTTTACAGGAAGCAATTTCAGAACACTACTTGAACTATATCTATTAATTAATTTAAGAATTAAATAAAATCTTGCCGATGACTACAAATTGCTAGAAATTACACGTTTACTATCGTACTATGAATCTTTACCGTAACGAGAGCCGCAAATTGCTTCCTGTTTTTAAGTTTTATTTGTTCTAGATTTCATTACATTTATGACGGAATTATGCATATAACATCTCAATTTATTAAAATATACAAGGCATGTTACATATGGTTGCATTCCCCATGAAATTCCCCGTCTCCTGAGATATCCACATCAACTATATCTTCCCATACTGAAAGAATGTTTCGAGGAAACCCGAAAAAATTCTGAAAAATGTTAATAAATTTATTTTATAAGTTGATTTCCTCGAAAACTACTGAACGGATTTCAAATCCAATTATAGATATCTCAGGCTGGTCTGTAGACCTAAAACAATCTGATATTTAAAACTATACAACTATGGCTTTCAGGGCGTGACGCGCCCTGAAAGAGGGTTAGCAAAAACACAAATCTTAAGAATTACTTAACTAAAGTAACACGACATACAAACTCAATTAAGTGGGCTTTATCTTAGGTTTACATTATTGAAAGTTACGTCCAGGGCTAGGTCTCGGTACTAGGTTACCTGGACGCAACTAAAACTATAAGTTACTGCTATATAGCCCACTCAAATGAGGTTTGCAGGGGTGGTACTTACGGTTATCTTATACTAGCCGCTTAGTCACTACTGTTTATTGGTTTCACTATCACTCTTATCACTATGAATCTACGTTAATGTCAAAAACAAACTAATTAACTATGTAGTGACGCGTCGTCGCGAACACATACCTTACCCATAAATTCTTCTTTTTAAGGTCTGCCTTACACACAAATATATGCCAAGATAATCCTTACCTATGCGTTTACTAGAATTATACGTAGGTACCTACACGGGAATCGATTAGCATAGATAACAGTATTATTTAGCTAACAACGTCAATAGAAACACAATGTCCGCGGAAAGCCCCAAATGACTTGTAGACACGGAATAGCTGCAAAATGAAGTGTTCATATTAATAGATTTTAGATTTTTTCCTTCGAATCATCTTTGTGAACAAGTCGGACAGAAAAGCATATCTACCCTTTTGTAGTTGTTGGCTAAAACAACGTACTCCTGTGTGCTATACATTATTATCACCATCATTATTTCAGCCGAAAGACGTCTGTCATAGGTACCTACTGCTGGAAATGGGCTCCCCAAAGTTGTTATTGAACATTTGGAGAGCCACATTTCTCCTATGTAGAGTGGATCAGAAGACTTCCTCATTTAACGATTGCGAATTTGCGATGACATACCTACTCAACATGAGTTCACCGCTTTCGCACATTGCATAGTGTCTCCATTTGCTAACGCTCTGTGGTTGCAGATCTGCTGAAGATAACAGCATAGCGTCGATTCGTCGTGCCCTCGCTCTGCTTGTGATAATTAGCCATCCGCATCTGCATCCGTCTTGTTGGAATAAAAACTGGTGACTCTACGAACGAACGCAACGAGAGGTTTTTGTCGTTATTTAAGAATGAATAATGAAAGTTTTGGAGGCTAAACTTCGTGGGGTTATCTTGTGAATGACGAAGAGGCGGATCTTCAGACATAAATGATAATATAATCATAGCGCCAGCCTGTAATTTTCTCACTGCTAGGATGCAGAATTAACGAAAATTAAACACCAAGCT
This sequence comes from Polymixis lichenea, assembly GCA_949091785.1. Classification (NCBI taxonomy): domain Eukaryota; kingdom Metazoa; phylum Arthropoda; class Insecta; order Lepidoptera; family Noctuidae; genus Polymixis; species Polymixis lichenea. Next base: position 1,138,916 of record OX420939.1, on the reverse strand, counting down.
GTCATCACCAAGATCTGCAAGAAAGTTTCAAGCCGTTTGGGAGTTCACCGCAAGCCAGCTTTCATCGACTAAAAAGTATGTCCAAAGACGTCTACAGATAAACATAGGCCTCCACCAAGAATCGTCACAATAGTCCACGGAATCCGGACTCCAGGTTGCAAATTAAAATCTCTAATGGAAAAACGGTGGCAAAACGCATCAAAACTTTGCCCGACTTGAGAATGGAACCGGTCTTAATTATAAGCAGATGTGACAACTGCTTTATAGCGACGATGCAAGATTTGAATATAAATGGTCAATGTACTTATAACATAAACAACAAAACATGGCCTATTATAAGCTAGGCAGAAATTCCTCTCTCACGTAAGATCTTTTGAAAACAATAGATGCCAGGCACGCCCGTGATCTTAATGAACCGTCGTGATTCATTCGTTTTATAAATACCATGGCATGATGAATGATCTAAATCTATACTACCTATCTAATAAAAGGAAATTCTAATGGCATTAGGTATGTCTGAACGTGAAATAATTTTCAAACGAAACTGACGACGAATCTTTATTGTAAAAGACGTAGTATGTGAGTGTATCACGCAAAAAATAATTTAATTAATTGTTTGCAAAACTAGCTCTATTTTTTAACCACAGAAAAGTCAGCCACCGGGAATGTTATTCTGAGAGTTTATTAATTTGTCAAAACAGATTAGGTACCTATGACTAGAAGACGTAAGTCGCCACGACTTTATTCGATTTCCAACCAGACAGAGTCGCGGGCACAGCCTATACATGCAATATTCAATATTTAGACCGTTCATCATCATCGGTTTACGTTAAAAATAATCCAAAATATTCGCGTTATAAATACAGAATCTTACGGAATTAGCATTCTGAATCAGCGTTCATGGTAAAAAACAATGTAATGTTTATGTTTGCGACTGTACCAGATGTTTGATGATTAAAGAACACATTAAATGGATTTGCAGCTAACAAACAGTTGAAAGATGTGTCTTTCCGACTTTGTTAAGAATAATGCTTATAAATATGCGTATATGCCATACTACTTTATGTGGCAATATGATTAAATACCGGCATTTAAAATGTGTACAGGAATGTGATCCACATTTTTAATTTCCTTTTCCCCGAGTCGAATCATTTATTTCAAATTCAAATTAGAACGCAGTTTCGAATGTCAAAATTTACAAAAAAAAAAAAAAAATGATTCTGCTTAGGTAGAATCAATTCATTTTTTTTCAGTTTCATGGAGAAGCATGGATAAGAAACTCCGCAAGAAACTCCTGTGGAATATTCTATCGGAAGTCGGCATCATCATAAAATCCCCATAAATGTCAGCGGAAGACATGCCTTTAAAGTCAAAACAAGGTTTGTTGAACTAGAATCTCTACCTATTTGCGTGGAATTTGTAGGTCGTTTTAAATGCGCAATGCCCTGTTTTCACTGAAAATCTTTTCTTGTTTAGTCTTAGGCATTTGAACACAGGTAGATAGCTAAGATAGCTTAGGTATGACAGCGCGACTGTAACGACAACATTATATATACATCCCGTCAGGACCACAAATATGAACCGACCTTACCTGTGTAAAGTGTTTACCTAAACAAAGTTCGATAGCGATTTTCTCGTAGAATAGCTATTGCAACTTTTGTTAAAAGACCATTTTCATAAAAGTTTCGAAAATAAGTAGGTACCTACCTATACTAATGTGTGTAACATTATACAAATTCTGTAAACACTTTAGGAGATAATCGATTTTGAATTTTGCGTAAGTGTAAGTAAGTTCTAAAGCTACTAAGTTCTAAAATTCGTTGCTGAAATATAGTCTTTATCTCCGGGTAAAACTAAAAAGGTGAAACAGAGTAAAACGAGAGATCTGAGAAGAGGAGTGGCGTATCGAATAAAGTACCTATCCCATGGCCATCCGCGCCATGGGATAGGTATTCTTAGTAGCGGTTAGGTCCTGCGATGTTGTAAAAATTTTGAATTGTCACATGTCGTCTGTTTTGTGATTTCCTGACATAGATTACGCAATTTATTTTTTTCGTACAAACATACAACGATATGAGTAGCAATATGACAAAATATTTGAGGATTATTATTTTATTGCTCAATTTTCGGAAGCCTTTGCCCAACAATGGGTTGCTGCAGGCTGACAGGAACCCGTTACTTCATCATTTCAACCGAAAGATGTCCACTGCTGGACATAGGCCTCACTCAAAAAATGCGGGTTTGTCGTAATCGCCACGCTTGCCAGGCGGGTTGGTGATCTCAGTATGGTGGTAAAAAGCATAGAGAACGCTGCTGCTCATTCTTCAAGTAAGTCCCTTAGTCGCCTTCTACGACACCCACGGCAAGAAATGGGATGGTGCTATTCTTTACGTCCGGCACCACACGGAACTTACTAATGCTAATTGTATCGTTGAAGTTAATTGTCGAGATGTATGAAGGCCGAAGACGCTAAAATACGCCGATAAAAACTACTCACCTAAAGGATCGTAGTTCGTAGCACGTGGCTTTCTGTAGCGTCTGCCAATACCCGTGGCAAAGTGTTGCACTTTTCTATGAAACAACAGATTATTTTTGGGATAACCGATTACCAGTTTCTACGCCGGGGTTCCAGAACCATGTATTGAATCCATGATTACAGTTTCCGAATGGATATCCCTAGTGTCCCTACCACCCTGTATAACTTTCATGACGATTATGGCTCTGACTTTTGGGTTTGACCCATAGTCAACTTCCTCTGGAAATGTCCACAGTCTTCAGTCAGTTAGCCTGAAATGAAATTCACAGAGTGCAATGTGCATATATTTACCTCAACCTTTCCTCGAACGAGAACCGGTGTTTTCAACGTATCTGCCAGGGGTGCGGGTTGTTCCAAAGAGATACCGTAGCCCCTGGCACACAGGCAACTGAAGGAACACGGGTGGGTTTGAGTCAGTAAAAGTCTGGCACGCCCTCCCGCTCCCAGAGCGGGAGAAGTTATTTGATAAATTCCCACCCAAAAAAAAACCTATCCTCGAAAAACTTATTTGAAACGACCATAATTTCAAGATTCATTAGAAAACCTTTCACTGAACATACAAGCATTGTTCTTGGATCCTATCATAAATATTCTGTGCTTGAGCGATCATTATTCATAGCCGGTGTGTCTAGCTAGCGCGATGGATCACTGTTCCCAATGTGTCGTGCGCGTGCACTGCTCTTCTCAGCGGAGGCGGGGTCGCGCCGTTACGTCACACTACGTCAGCCGGTGTTTTACGTCAGCTTATCTCGTATTTAGTGGACATCGAGCAATACGGGCCACTGGTGTAATAGCTTTATGTTAGTGGATAGCGCGGTGTCAAGCTTTATTGTAACTACTAGTCATATCTATATATCATAAATACCTGACATCAACTCTTCATCATTCTGTTGTCCTTATTCAAATTAATTTGGGGTCGCGATAGCATGTCTTGTTCTTCTATACTTCTCTATAAGTCAATCAAGGTATCTCAATAGACACCTTTCTAGCCTTATTATCTTTCACGCCGTCCATCCTGAGTTTCGTGGTCTCTCCTTACTCTTCATCCACATGCACGCGACTCAAGTTTCCTGACATCAACCCCTATTGAGTTGGCTTTCCAGTTTCTTGCATTTCAATACAAAATAGTTTATTTGCATTCAACAATGTGTACTTAGATCATAACTTAAATCAGTTCACTCGTTAGAGTAGATTTTACAACGGACCGACAACACAGTGTAATTTTTAATTTAATTTATTTATAAATACTCAATACTTTTTGCTTTGTAAGCCTGTAAAATCAGGACACAATTTTTGTGAGTATAAGGACGATTTGGCTATCAAGGGGTAAGTTTGGACAACAATTTAAAACTATTCCTATTGCTAGGAGCACAAGGTGTATGAAAAGAATAAAAATAAAAAATAAAAAAAGTTTATTGACACAAAAATACCTTTGAATACAATATCAATACATTTCACATAGGTAGGTTAAATTGGTTTTTGGGAAAAGGCTGCACAAATAGTGAAAAACCCTGTCTCCTAAACTAGGGGAACCCTGTGACCTAGGAGTCAGTGTTGTACTATAACTACGTGTACAAAAGAAACCTTTATTTATGTGTGTTAATAATGATAAACCCATAATTGTAGTAGGAATGTATTCGATTTTTCCTGTTCTTTAACATGACATCAACAAAATCTACCTAATAAGTAGTACAAACGTAGATGTACCAAATTATTCCTTTTTTTTTCGTTTAAATTGTCCGATCTTACCCCATATACCAAGTTTAGAAGATATTAAGATTATCAAGGTTTGGTTTTATCCACAAGCATACTACCAAATAAAGCAAGCGTATGTTAAAGCGTTAGATAAAATTGAAATTAATACTGTACGGTTGGTAGAAAAATGAAGGGAAATGGTGACAGGAACAAAATGTATTTTTTAGAAACTTGGAATATTCAAATAATGAAACGAATGCGTAGAAGTATAAAATATTATATAATAATATAAAGTATAGAAATCACTATTACGGAATGAAATAATTTATAAATGCTATATGAAATTAACATTCGTCAATAAAAAAAAAACTAATACAAACAATTTTAACAAGGAATCGACAGTTGTCGTAGAAATTTCAGTTTAATTGGGATAAAAATCGAAATTAAACTGATGTCTATGACAACGGCCTACAAAACATAATTATCAGTAACAAAGTACACATTTTCACTTTTTAAGAACATTTTACCGCCTTAAAATATAGAAATCACAAACACGGAATGAATACTATATGAAATTAAACATTTCCAATGTTTAAAAGAAATGAACAACAATTAAATCAAAGAATTGACCGTTATCATGGACATTTCAGTTTTCTTAGGATAAAACTGAAATATCAATGACAACGGTCAAGAAAAATAAAAATCAAAACATAATATTATCACATAACAAAAGAATAAAACATTTAGCACTTTTTAGGAATATTTTACCATCTTAAACTATGAGAAATCACAAACACGGAATGAAATAATATTATCCTATAAGAAAATAAACATGATCGTTAGTTTAACTAAAATGTTAACATTCTTCAATTTAAAAGAAATTCCCACCATCGTCATTCATAGGGGTATACTAAACAAGATCTTTATTTGTCTGTAGTAGTTCTATCACCTTTACTTTATTAGAATCAGGTACGCAGTCTTGATCTTTACGCTTAGGAATAACAAATTTTATGTTGTTTTTCTTGCCAATATTTCTATAGAATGTTATCTTATACATATTTCGGTTTGAATTGATATTAATATTTTCAATGATACTGACGTAATATGTCCAAGTTCGTTTGAAATATCTAACGAGAACTGTATCCCCAATACTGTATCTCTTCGAATCATCAATATAATTTTTGGTCTCAACATCATCATCTTTGTCAATGTTGATATAAAAGTTTCCACTGGAATCCTTTTGATCTTTTGCCGTTATTTTTGTAGGGCAATTAACTTTCTTTCTATTTTTCTTTGGTATATTAGATACGCTTGTACTATGTGACAGTTTTCGCTTTTGGTTTGTAAACAAATCTAAATCTTTATTAATTGGCTTTAGTTGTAAACTTCTGGGTAATATTTTTTAGAAAGCTTGGTTTTCTGGTGTGATTTTTGCAAACGATAAGATAGTCACTTTATTATTATCATTTGCCTTAACGTTTGTCTCTTTCGTGTGAATTTCTGGAATTTCTTCTATCTCACATCTCTTTTCGCAGGTATCGTCCCTTTGGCTTGCTTTTTTCTCTTGGTTATCATCTATGTCCTGTATTTCTTAAAGTATTTGTTCAATTTGTTGTTCTCTAGATGCTAATTCCCAGTCGGTCTTGTTTTCCTCGTACATAATAAAGTCAGTCAATTTATCACAATCAGATAATATGTCGCTCAAAGAATCTAAAAGTCAGAATCACTATGTACGCTCATCTGAACACTTTCAATTGTCGTTACACTGCTATTAGATCTTTTACGCTTTTTCATAGCTGTCTTTTTAGTTGTCTTTGGCCAGATTTATTATCCAATTTATTCAATACACTTTTCTTCCTGTGTTCATCATACTTGTCCACTTTTAAATCATTTTCTTTGTCAGCTCTAGTTTTTTTTCCTGCTCCTTTGCCTTTTTTAGAAATACACACATTCATTACGGTTGCTTCTGTTCTTAAGTTTTTATCTTGAATTCCAGATGGTACTGGTATAGGATCAAATGCATTATTTTTAGATTGAAGTACTGTTTTTTGTTTCCGTTTTGTTATCTTCTGTATTTCTTTTTCCTTTGTTAATTCTATCGCTTGCAGTTTTTCTAGAAAAGATTTTGTTATCACTTCTGCACCTTTCGCGACTTGTTTTAACTTAACAGCTATATTGTTCTTAGAGTTTTGAGGACGTTACGAAACTTTTTCTAGAAGCATTTGTTTCAAACTGGCGAGTGGTTGTAGCAGACTGTTTCTATGTTTCGGTGAGTCCAAAATGTCAGAGTTATCAAAATTATTATTTGAAATAGAAGTAGAGCCGTTATAAGACATGATCTTACTAATTTCATCTACACATGTCTGTGTTAGAGTTTTCGGTTGTTTAAAAATTCACCGAAGCCATGTGTTTCGGCATCGCACGTAAGCTGCTGGATCATATTTGTTCTTTGGTATAATCGCAGGATTTAAAGGGAAATGCCACTTTCTTAAAAGCCATTTTGTATTACTTGTGGTTTGGTTTCCTGTCAAGCTTCAGCAAACATTTGAGCAAAAATTTTGCTTTCTCAATTTTATTCCAACGTTTTGACGTTGCCATTTTACGAGGTTTTTATTCCAAATTATTTTAAAAGATTTGAACACAGCCAAGTCTAGCGGTTGCAATAGGTGTGATGTCTGTGCAGGAAGCTTTAATATGGTTATGTTGTTCTCTACTGCTAAAGCTACCACTTTGTCATCGACATGACTGACATGTCCATCATACAACAATAATACGGACGTGTCTTAACCCAAATTAGGTATAAATACTTTGTGTAAAATGTTATCATAAAAAATATTAGTTTCCATCCAGCCTCGTTTGCTGGCTGCATACGCAAGATCGAAATCGTATTTTTCTCCTTTTTTTTTAATCGGATTCTGTAACATCCACTGTTCGTACCTACATGTGTTTGCTCTTAAATACGATCAGGGGGTCCAATTTCTGTCCAGCTGCATTTACAGTAGTCAAAACTGTGATAGTTCCTTTAGCGCTTCCACATGTTCTTCGTGTACAAGGCTCCCCTCTGTGCACCTACAACTTTAGTTTTTGTGGGATCGAGACAAACTGAAGTTTCATTGAGGTTCCAGATTTGCTTGGGATCCGAAATATTCAATCCCTCGAACGTCTTTTCGAGGAGAGTAAAATACTCGTGAATGATAAACGGATCTGTATTTTTTTTTAAGGTATTCTACAGGTTGCGGCTTTTTTATTGACAAATTGTGGCGTTGACGAAAAGAAACAATTTAGTCCAGTCCCGGTTTGCCATCATTGAAGGGGGTGGAAGTTACATCGAGTAGGTACCTCTTCTTGTGATAACCCCCAACCCCACTTTTCCAGTGTTCGTAGGCAGTTTGCCAGTTCAGATTATAATGCCGGCCTGCCAAGGGTATTACTTACTATCGCTGTTTTCTTCAGGATTCTATCACTAAGTATGGATGTAGGTATGCCGTATTAGCCGTACGCCATTTTTGAAGCGGCTGCATAGGTGAGCTCTTTATTATTTTTGTTCTGCATGGCTTCTTTTGTATAGGAAGTGGCCCGCGAAGAGGTTCGGGAGTATTTACGTGGCATCTGCAAGTGAATTGTTGATATATGTATCTAATATGACCCCAGACGCAAACCATAAAATTTCAATAACAGTTACCTACGTAAGTTAGTCTAAGTAAAATAATATCTCCTACGTAAGCGCCACAATGAAACGATTACGAACACAATTAAGTTTTTAAATTAAATTAAAACCATGTATATAAAAATAAAAGTTTGACAATCACTGCCAATTTCGAAACGAGTTAAGATCAGACAAAAATATCCGGTATTTTTGTCTGATCTTTACTCGAGATGGGTTACACCGGATTTCAGCCTACAGAGGTAGTAGACATATCTGGATTAGTTTTATCATGTCATCACTGATTAAAACTTAGTATTTAAGCAAAATAATACCAAAATAAGCTATATTTTTGCTACAATACGAATAAAGGTGAAAGACCGGATAAACAAATATTTTATAAAACTTATTTTCTCAAACGGCGCGTGGTACACATCCAAGTTGCCGGAGCGACTGGCGGTCACTGCGGGGCGGGGCTGAACATAATGACGTAGCGCGCAATGTGGCTAGCATTAAAAATACATAGCCAAATAAGTGGGATATTTGATTTGTACGTTCTTAACCCAGCGCTGATCTTACCCCAATGCACCTTAATCGGATAGGTATTAGGTACCTAACGCGGCGCAATTTCCTGGTTCCATTACTTCAGGCAAAGTCAGTATCTAGCAATAAATAAGCAACCGAACGTTCTCAACTGTGCCCGGTACGGAACATGGTTTGTGGCCCCGTTAGCTACTAGATCCTAAAATTTTCCCACTGCTGGGGGTCAGGCCGCAGTTGTGAGATGAAGTGGGCCGGTATCCTTCACGCGGGCTCACTGCGGGTGGGTAGATGTCACATGTGTTGGATTTTGGTTCTACAACATGACGGTTTCCTCACGATGTTTCCCTCCACAGTTTTGGTAATAAAATAATTTTATTGACATATATATTATATATTGACGGTATAACTGGCGAAATATAAGTGTAATAAGTAATAATAGGTACATCACTCACTGCCAATGCCAACCACTCCGAGGGTAAAGGACTGACGCTATTGGTCAGTTCGGTCAGGTCTTAGTGGTAAGTTCGTGAACGGACGCTGTCGGTTGAGACTGGTCATCTCCTAACTTCCAGGGCTTATTTTTATCTTTATTTTAGAATTGTTTATAATTATTGTTCTCACATACAGAAGCAACAAGAATAATGTTCCCAAGATTTTGTAATATTTCAACTTGATTTTAAAAGAGCGTCCGTGGAGTTTCTTGCCCGTTCTTCTCCATAGAGATCTACGTTTTGGAATGGGCAACTAGCTTCAACTTTCCAACTGATCGACTTTTTGACAGTTCAAAAGTGCCTGTAAATGGTTTAATTGAAATAAATGCTTTGAGTTTGAGTTTGAGTTTGGTCTTAGGGTAATGTATCCTCAACCCTGTCTTGTGACAGGACGACTTTGTTAAAAAATAAGATGTCACTTGTGTGACATCTTATTTTTGAACAAAGTCACAACAACAGGGACCCCTCGTTAACTCATTTACGTAGCGGAAACAATTAAATAGGTACCTAGTGGCAGTTATCTACATAGTTAATATAATAAATAGGTACACTGACCAGGTAGCAACTAGTAACTAAACGTCTCGGAAAACCCCCATGTAAGTATATATCCATGAGTCAGATGGTATCAGCACAAGGCCAATCTAAACTATGCAACTTTTTCTATAAATAAATCATAAAAATGTCTAATTATGGTAGCTAAGTGCTTAATTTTATTCGCTTTTTTGTGTAAGACTACGTCCTGGTTGTTTGAATATTTAATTTGTGATATCTACCTGTCTAGTTATATTTACGTACCCACCTATACTTACATAAATAGTAGAAAGTCCACATTACATAACTAAACGATTATTAGTACGAAGTTAGTGGATTGAAAACGGTAGGAAATGCAATTTTGTGATGAACATCGACTATATGTATAACACAACAGTCTTGGAAGTCGCATTGGAGGCGTATTTTATTACTTTCAATACTCTACTAGCTTTTACCAGCGGCTTCGCCTGCGTGGAGGTCGAAAACTATCCCACGGGAACGTAGTACCGGGATAAAAAGTCCTGTGTTATTCCAGGTTACAAACTACCTGTGTGCCAAATTTCATTCAAATTCGTTCAGCTGTTTTTGTGTGAAAGAGTAACAAACACCCATACATCCATACTCACAAACTTTCACGTTTATTATTATTAGTAGGATAGTAGGATGAGGAGTCTTCTCCAGTCCATTGTTCTTTTGACTTTATTTTACGCCTTCGTTCATAATCACCACTACATTAAATGTCACTGCCGTGCAGCACTTTGCTCAGGTGTATAAAGAAGGCAAACACGCGAATGAAATGTTTTGCTTTCTTTTACTCATTATTAGGTTATCGTTGTAGTTAATAGAAAAGAATGTAAATAATAAAGTGTGAGTTGTTCTCTAGGTTTGATTAATTTATTCAAAATCGTAAGGCTGAATGGATGAAGGTATTTGCTTTCGCGAAATAGAAAATATTTGACATGAAGTGTTACAACGTAATTATTGTGAAACAAATAATGCGAGTAATTTGACTATACTAAATAATTTAACTATTATGTCAAAACTGTCTAAATAATGTTATATTTCTTGAACACATTATTTATTTTGATTTTCTTGTTCTTTTGTTTTTTTGGAAATAAAACGTCATCCATCATCTTTAAATATTTTATTGCTCTGGCAATCGATGTTGAGTGCTTGCTTACACGTCAAATGATTTGCTAGGTTTTATGATAAAATGTTCTGTATTTATCGCTAAAAGTGATTGAATAAATAATTTGAAAGTGAAGATAATAAAAATAAAACATTGGGAACATTTGATGCGCACACATAAAACAAAATCATTCCTTACACGTAACAACTAATGCATTAAAATAGGCTAAGCTTATCAGAAAATGGGTAAGTGATTTAAATTGTCATAAAAATGTATTTTAATCGTGTTTAGCGCTGTGATAATATGGTAACTGTGTTGGTATATTGCAGGTGGTCTATTCAGTTACTTCAGAGGGTTGCTAGGGGCGCGAGAAATGAGGATTTTGATTCTCGGCTTGGACGGTGCCGGGAAGACGACGATACTGTACAAACTGCAAGTCGGGGAAGTGGTGACGACCATTCCTACCATCGGTTTTAACGTAGAACAAGTCACATATAAGAACCTAAAGTTTCAAGTGTGGGATCTTGGTGGACAGACCAGTATTAGGTGAGCCAGTGTTGAACAATATATAGGTTAGGTCCTATTTAGACACGGTTATTGTTCTATGTCATTGACAACCTTCTGTGTCTGTACATAATACCTGCAGTACATTCACACTTGTGTAAGTAATGATACATTGATGTGTTATTGTTGTTGTTTCCAGGCCCTACTGGCGATGTTACTATGGGAACACGGATGCAATAATATATGTAGTAGATTCAGCAGATAGAGATCGAATAGGGATATCTAAAGATGAATTGGTACACATGTTGAGGGTAAGTTGCACAACATCTGTCTGTCATGAATCATCTTGACTGGTTAAGTTTTCCTTGATGTGTGTTGCATGCATTTAGACTAGTAAAGTTTATTGAAAGTTCTCTTTTCAATTTAGTGTGGTATACAGTACATCCGGGAACATTCTTTTTATTATAAACTATTCTACCACTTCTTCTTTACCTAAACTGGTACTCAATCACCATCTGAATATCAGGGTGACCATGGAACAAGCTGATAAGAGGCCATAAAACTGTAATCAATTGTAACCACTAGAAAGCACTTGATGTGGCTATTTCCTAATTAAATACTACAATGAGCTGTACAATTTAATTACAACCATCAGTATTATTCTATTAATTACCAGCTTTTACAAGCCAGAAGAGTAAGTTTTAGAAACTGAAGTATCATTTGTACTAAGTAAATTTTGCTCTGTTTATGATGTTATGAAATTGATCCATCACATCGTTTCTTTGCTTCATTAACATGATAAGTCCGACAATTTTTTTTAAAATGTATTTTAAAATGTGGAATGCACAAAAGATACCACGTTTTTTGGAAAAATAAAATTGGTCACGGTGGTTTCAATTATCAAAAAAAATAAAAAATAAAAATTGTCGGACTTATCACGTTATTGAAGCAAAGAAGCAACATGTATTTCACACAAATTTAACTCTACCATGACTATTTACTTCAACAAAAGAGAGAACTGGTGCCATCCCCCTTATTATAATGATTTTTTTTCATATTATTTAGTTGTTTTCATGGTTTGTATCTCATACTGATTACAATTTTATTATAGTATGTACATTGTTCTTTCGACACAACATTACACATTACAATTCGTCAATTTTAATTAACATGTCATGTAGATTGGATGATTGCTCAATTTTAACTGATTGTTCACAAAGATTAAACCAATGATTCTATTAATGGTTTAAAAGTAATTGCTAGTACCTACTAAATATTATCAAAAGTATGTCATTTCCTGACTCAATTTACAGATTTACTACGGAAGTAGTTTCATCATTAAGTTTGTAGTTATTTCGTCAAAACCCGTGTTTCATAAACATAATCAGCCTATAATGTTCCCATTGCTGGGACACAGCTCTCTCTGAGAGAGGGAATGGCCCGTTTTCTACTGCCACGGTGGCCCGGTGCGGTCACATCCTATCGAACTTTTGGCTAGAAGGCATGCCGTTTCCCCATGATGTTTTCTTTCACCGTTTTGAGAACAGTGGTGTTGATATAATTTACATGAAGTAAATAGGTATTACGGGTATGTGGCCAGCAATGCCTTTAGACAACAAAAAACCGCCTATCTGGGTTTGAACCTACGAACTACAACTCATAAGTGGCGGCTGTTACCACTGGGGCATTAATGCTCTCAAAACCTTTGTTTGCAAGAATCTAATTGATATGTTAGTTTTTTTATTACTTCCTTTTTTATACAAGTAATAAAACTCGCCCAATCTCACGTGGGGGAAAGGGGTGTCTCAGCAAATATCACGTTACGTCTTTTTCGCAAGAAAAAACGTGAAATTTCGAGAAAACCGGGTTAACTTAAGTAAAACATGTTTCACCATTATAATGTGGCAAAATAATTAAATAATGCGGCTATGCGAATGCCACAAAGTAGTACAGTAGCCCCTCGATTGTTAAGCTGCCACCGGCCAGTCAAGCCAGACAAACGCAACGCATAAATGTAAATCAGTCCAGATTAACGTATTTACACAAAAAAATTACATTTTGAAATTCTGAAGTGAGATTATTTGGGGTGGTCGACTCAAAATTAAGGCATCTCACCAAGTGGGAGGGGTTCGAAAAATCGCAAAACGTATAAACGAAATTAATGCACTCTTTAAAACAATATAATAAATATCTGTTGGTCCTCAAGTCTAGATTACTTTACATAATTACTAAAGCAGAAGTCAGAATGCTAACAAATAAGTTGTGTTAAAGTCACTGCAAGGATACTATTATTTATCACCTTTGTTTTTCAGGCAAATGTAGTGAATGCCAATGTCACAATCAACAGTAAAATTAATACTTAATTAAATAGGCACTCTCAATGTTATCAGTGTTAGCTGTTTCCTTTTAGGCAATATTTTGTCCTTATTTTTATCATATTTTGAGGCATAAAACATTTAAAAAAAAAATTGTTATTACAAAACTATTCTTCTTAATTTTTATTTAAATAAGAAACCTGTTGTGTTCATATGGTGCTTCTTGAGTCATCATTTCTACAGTTTGTGGTAATGCCTCCTCACCTATCAGATCCAGCAGACCAGTTAACTAAGTATAACCTCCTTTACTATTTCAGGAGGAAGAACTAGCCAATGCAATATTAGTGGTCCTGGCCAACAAGCAGGACATGGCCGGGTGCCTGACGGTGGCCGAAGTGCACCAAGCGTTAGGTCTGGACGCGTTACGCGACCGCACCTTCCAGATCTTCAAGACTTCAGCCGTGCGTGGAGAGGGACTCGACCAGGCGATGGACTGGCTCTCCAACGCTCTGCAGGCTAGGAAATAACACCTGTTAGTGGTGAGTGTACATTGTCTATTGACAATGCGACAAGCTACTGGACATCTTTTGGCACGTGGCCAAAAGATGTAAAGTAGCAGAACTCAAACTCTAAGTCACAGCATTTATTTCAAATAAACCATTTACAGGCACTTATGAATTGTCAAGAGATCTGTCAATTAGATAGATGAAGCTAGTTGCCCCTTCCAAATCGTAATAGGTACCTATGGAGAAGAACGGGCAAGAAACTCCATGGACACTCTTTTATATGAAAATTTTGTTTAACAAAAATTGGTTACAAATCACACAAGGTGAACTAACACCGCCATCTTATTTTCTCAACACATTTTCTGTGACATGGCTAATGTAATTCAGGCTCCTTATAGCACTCCATTTAGCCTGTATTGTCTGTTGTCCCCCGCAAGGCGAACACCTCCCTGTTTCACACACTCCTGACCTTGGCTAATGTGATCCATTCCTTTAGGTAAGAGTCAGTTGTAATATATATAATAAATTTCTTTTACAAGTATCCACATGTGGTGTGAGTATGAATCTGGCTCTGGATTTCGATGACAGTTGAAATAAATGCTGTGACATTCTGGGTATGTTACTCCAATGAGAACCCAAAATGTCAGAGTATGTATTTGAGTAACATTTGTGTAATGTTGTGGACGATAAACCTTAATCATTTAATTAAGGCCTATAGTTGCTACTTCAGCATGAGCTTCAGCTCATGTTCAACTTTAAAACAATAGTTTAAACATTTAATTTTAAATTTTATCCACGGTATTACTGGGTCAAAGCATTCTGGACGCAGTGTCTGTTTACTTGAATCTGAATTTATTCTGCACACTTTGCGCCTGGAGTCCAGCAGGCTATGACCCTGATAAGTCCTACCCTTTCTTCAGTGCTAATTAATTAATTAAATGTATGTTATCCTTTGCAGCCTACAGCTGATGTGGCCACGTGATACAAGAAGGCTTGATGTGTGCGTGCGCGATGGACAGATAAGTTAGTCACATGTAACGCCATTAGTTTTAGCATTCTACGTCGTCGCCGATAAACCATCACACGTTTGGCTGAGTTTAGAAGACAGAATTATGAAGCTTTGTGGCGTAATATAGCAAGTTCCCATCAGTGCAATGGTGATGGTCTACACTCAATTTATATAGTTTTATTTGTGTTTGGAAAAACAGCTGTCTGTCATAAAGTACTTGTATCTACTACCACCTACCAGCAATATTGGAATATCTCGCGACTTTGCTGCTATGGTGAGCTATAAACTAAGAAATTTGTTCGAGTATAAAACTAGTTGGACGAAATCGAAACAATTTTTGGAAAAAAAATACTAGGTACTTGTGTACCCGTACACCGTGTGTCAAGCAAACCCAGGATAACGTAAACAATATAAAATTTAAATATCTAAAATTAAAAGTTGGTTGACATACTTATAATGCTTTTATAATGGCGTATTAATGTGTGACCTAAGTGTGGCTTGTAATAGTATAACGCGTATAAAGAATGTGTCAAATGCGTACTTATACTGCCTATCTGCCCATGCTAATAGGATTGATGGATACTCAAATTTTGCAAACCTTTTGTGAACCAAATGTCTGCAAAATAAGTTATTAGTCCTAACACTCAGTTTTAAATTGTGGTAACCACCTATTAGGCGTAACTCACACGTACCAATTCGAACCTCATTAGAACCACAAAAACGTCGGATGTCTGCAGTAGCAAACTAATATGGAATTGTGTTTTAGCATTGAAACGTACATCGAGCTTTAGAACGAGACTGTCACTCAGGTAGCCGACAGCCACGACGCTCTACAAAGCCAAAGTTTTTCTAAACTGCTATGTGCAATATTTATAGCCGAGACTGTACGTACGCCTTCGGTTTTGACGACAATCGCAATGCACCCACAAAATCGTCGCAGTGCCGAACTTAACGCTAGTCACACTTGCAAAATACCGACACCGCTTCCGTTTTTAAAATATTTACTGTAGAATAAACTGTGGTTCCACTAGGAAACAATCCGACGAAACTGGTTGCAAAGTCATAGTATGCTGCGACAGCACGACCGTAGGTAATGTCGTTGGAAGTGGATTATGTTCAACCGCATCTCAGAAGTAACACTTGGAAAACCGCCCTTTGTGTCTTTGTTGCCTTTGTGTCCTAGTAATCTAGGACACAAAGGCACTGTCAACCTCCAACTGTTACCGCCGCCGCAACGTGCGGATAAGTGTAGATATACTCCTAGAAATGATCTTTTGCTCGAGTGTCGATGAGTGCTGTTAGAAAACATTCGTGCAATGGCGAAGGCGACTGTCAAGAAGGCGCTGTCGTAGCAAATTCCCAACACAAGCTATTATTACAAGGCGTGAGGTGGTTTTATTTTATTTTAGCGAAAATTACGCGTCGGTGTGTTCCTAAATACTCTGAAATTGGATTCCACCATTTCCCGAAAGACTAAAATTAAAAGATTGTGGTTTAAAGCCTAGAGATTTTTATACAAAACAAAGTGATTACGAGGAAATATTTAAGGTTTTTAAACTCTTACACTCCGTGTCAAATACACATTTTTGGGCGGATTTTTCAATAGTCACATAACTTTTATCTGAAGAACAGTTCTGACAGTATGGCATATTTTCTATACAAAAGCTGTCAAACCGACATATTTATTCCTCAGCTAGAAGATAACTGATGGTTGAAAAAACTGCCCTTAAATATTGAAATGAAACCTAACTCATGAATAAACAAGAAATGCCAAATTTATTGTAGGCCATAGGCAAGAAGCTTACAGTTAAAAGTGGAGCAGGGCCCGATCTAATGGGGGCAAGCCGGGCAAATGCCCATGGCGGCAAAATTGAGGGTACCGGGCGGTTGCACGCAGTCCTCAAAATTATCTGTCGGTCGGTAGAAATATGAAAAAAAAAAATCGGACCTCATGCACAATGAATAGTCAGCTGATCGATTATGTATGGGAGGTCGAATTTATTTTTTTCGACCCATGTTCCCTGGAGAAAGTTGTGCAATTTCACGGGTACTATCACCCTGTATGTACATATGTGCATATATCCTACTTACAAACATACTCATGACGTTTTGTATACTTGTTCAGAAGCTGTAGTAGACTAACGTAACTATGTGAGTATTATACAATTAAAATAATATCACGTCAACTATATCATCCCATCTTTGGAATAGCAAGCTTATGACTTATATGGTGTTAGTGTAAACGGCGGCGAGTATTATTTTTGCCCGGAGCCGCTAAATAGTTAGATCGGGCCGAGTGGAGGCAACACTCTTAATACCTAAGTGAAGACGACTGTGGTCGGACACTCTTTCCTAATACTTACATACATAAGAGACAGAAAAATAAATATATCACTGTCTCGTTCTTATGTGTGTATTTAGAAAGAGAGCGTTCGATCACAGTCGTTTTCACTTAGGTATTTGGAGTGTTGCATCCACTTTTATCACAAGCTTCTTGGCCATACGGACCTAGCTATGATCACGCCATCTATAATTAGCTTTCCCTGACCTTACCCATGGTTTTCTGAAATGTATTGAAAAAACAAGATGGGAGCTGTAGTTCCCATCTTGGCCACACAAAAGATCTTTGTACAGTTATACGTGTGAGTTAGCCTCAAGGATAAAATTCTGCCTTCAAGTGTTTCGGCCTTCAAGCCAAGTATCAATGCAAGTAATACATAAGGCGGCGACATTTTTGTAAAAACAAATTGTTTTGTAGCGGGATCGTGCGAGCGGCGACGGGTGACCTATACATAAGTTATTATTAATTAATTACTATTAATTATTATATATTTTGTATCAGTGACGTTCACCAAGCTATAATTTATATTATTATGCGGTAAGAGAGAAGATTGTTCCAAATACAATATCATGTATTATTATTTGATGTGGTTTTATTTTGAACACTTTTTTTTTTGTAAAGTAGGTGTTACAGTGAAATCACGCCCACACGCACGGATTAGCATTTTTAGGGTTCCGTACCCAAAAGGTGCCAACGGGACCCTATGACTAAGGCTCCGCTGTCCGTCCTGTCCGTCCGTCTATTAAAGGGCTGTATCTTATGAACCGTAATAGGAAAACACTGTTACCTATCGCAGCCATAGTAGTAACTCCGAATCGCACTTGGCCGCTGTTTCCGGGCTCATGTTCCCAACGACGTAATAAAATCGCGGCGGGATTCTTTCGCGTACTGAATCTTCAACGCACTGCTTAGCTTCGAGAGTAGAAAATCGAACAGTGTGTATTTTCGACGCGCTGAAATGCACTCTGTAGGCTTCTCAATCCTCGGTTCAACATCGAGAGTTGGAAATCCAGTGCGCGATAACATCCCGCCACGAAATTTTTAGTCCGAGCGAATTTGGTCTCAGGGACTATTTTTCATTCGTCTGATAACTCAAGTCAGCCGAGAATGCATAAGTTTTGTAAATAGTTATCTTACGGTTGAAGCGGCCCTTACGAGGTGTCTGTCACTATATTAGTAATATTTTCATATCTATAGATATACGCGCTGTCAATGCACTTGAGTGGATGCATATGCAAGTTTTTCCGTTAGGGAGGTTGTAATAATTCGTAGAACCCACACATATGTATTGTTTTGAGCACTTCAAGTGTTATGAATCTATGGCCACCTTCCAGCTTCAGCATCAGATCCTGGTTACCATATAGGATCAAAGTACTCATCAATACGAATCAAACGAACACTAAACTCGATGGGGTTGTGTCGATTTATTGCGGAGTTCCTATGGTCACCTTCTAGCTCCAGGATCAGACCCTGGTTACCATATAGGATCAAAGTACTCATCAATACCAATCAAACGAACACTAAACTCGATGGGGTTGTGTCGATTTATTGCGGAGTTCCTATGGTCACCTTCTAGCTCCAGCATCAGATCCTGGTTACCATATAGGATCAAAGTACTCATCAATACGAATCAAACGAACACTAAACTCGATGGGGTTGTGTCGATTTATTGCGGAGTTCCTATGGTCACCTTCTAGCTCCAGGATCAGACCCTGGTTACCATATAGGATCAAAGTACTCATCAATACGAATCAAACAAACACTAAACTCGATGGGGTAGTGTCGATTTATTGCGGAGTTCCTATGGTCACCTTCTAGCTCCAGGATCAGACCTTGGTTACCATATAGGATCAAAGTACTCGTCAATACGAATCAAACGAACCCAAACTCGATGGGGTTGTGTCGTGTCATTGCGGAGTTCTTATGGCCGTCTTCCAGCTCCAGCATGAGACCCTGGTGGCCATACAGGATCAAAGTACTCGTCAATACGGATCAAACGAGCCCAAACTCGATAGGCTTGTGTCGTTTTATTGCAGAGTTCCTGTAGCCACCTTCGACCATCAGACCCTGGTTACCACCTAGCAGCAAAGTACTCGTCAAGACGAATCAGATGAGTCGAGACTCGATGGGGTTGTGCGTCGTTTCTTTACTGAGTTCCTATGACCGCTTTCAAGCTCCATCATTAGATCAGACCCTGGTAACCATCTAAAAACAAAGTACTCGTCAAAACGAATCAAACGAGCCGAAACTCGATGAGGTTGCGTCGTTTTGTTACAGAGTTCCTATGACCACCTTCCAGCTCCAACATCAGACACTGGTTACAATTGAAAGACAAACTACTCGTCAAGACGATTCAAACGAGCCCAAACTCGGTGAGGTCGTGTCGTTTCATTGCGAAGTTCCTATGGCCACCTTTCAGCTCCATCATCAGATCGGCACCATGTCATAATATTGCATTGCCACGCGATTTACACACGTATGCAAAATTTCAGCTCAATCGGTAACCGGGAAGTGGATCAAATTTAATTTGCAAGATTTGATGACAAACATCGGGACAGGTGAAACTAAATAAAAGCTTGTAATAATAATAAAATACATCTTCAGACATGATTCTTTGATAATTACATTTATTTATGCCATCTTTCAGTAGTGATTAAATGTCAGTTTGTCATCTTTCTGTTTTTCTTCCAACTGTTCATCCAGTGTGGGCCACCACCGTCACCTGGGGTCAATTTTCATGCTTTCTTCGCTGAGTTCAGCTTCAGCAATGGTCTTTAAGTTCTGCGGCCTGGGCAGAGGTGGCGGTAGGAGAATGGCAGGCGTAGGTATTCTTTCGGTGAAGGTTTGCATATGTAATGTATTTATGGACATGGGTATGTAGGTGAGGACGCCGGGGCCGATGACATCTGGTTCATCTGCAGTTGGCCTGGATAGACAGGGGGCCTCAAAAGTATCGAACCCCGCGCCAGCTGCGTACAAGTACCCATTTTATATCCTGATCAGTCCCAGGGATATTTACTTTTCTTTTCTTTGTGCAGCTCATCCCTAATTTCTTTTACTTTTTGCAGATGTTCCGAAAGTTCTTTTCGCAGCTTTCCCCTAACTTGTTTTTCTTTTTCCCTTCGAGCCTTAATTTCTGCCTCTTCTCTGTCTGTTAGCCACCTTTTCTTTTCGATGCTAATCTTAGGACCGGGATATGCTGCGGGTTGCGCTTCAGGGACTGGCTGGCAACATTCGCTGTAGCGCTGGTAAACCTCGCCGTACGGCTGGTAAGCGTCGACGGGTTGCTGGCAAGTCTCGCAAGTCGCGCCGGCTGAATTGCAAGCCGCGACACAGACAGAGGGCTGATCGAGGCAGTCGTCAGCCCCGCGTACAGTTTCTCCCCAAAGCCCAGGGTTATGAGAGAAAACGTAGAGCGTGAAAGCGACTATACTGGAGCCTAGTACCCCGGTGATAAGAGGCAGAACGTTGTCGCTGTTGCCCCCAGCCCCGCCGGGCCGACGAGGCCCGCTCGGCCTGATTCCTCCGCCACGCCCAGATGACCTGCTCCCTGGCGTGCCCGGCCGTCCTGGCCTGCCTGAAATTGTCACTATCATTAGCACAATAGTAATTAACCGTAGTTACCTATGTACCTACATCTAGTCTACCGATTGGCAACTGTGTAAGGCTATAAGTACTTATGATACAGTGTAAGCAGAAGCTTTTTTTTTTTTTTAATCAAAATCAAAAGTCATTTATTCAAATTAGGCTGAGAATCAGCACTTTTCGAACGTCAAAATACATAAGACAATCCCCCGAAACGCCCGCCCTTCACCACTTCAAAGTAGGTACTAGTCTTGATATACCTATTAACCTATTGAAGTGAGACCAGATTAATATTTGGGACTTGGTAACAGTAGTAACTGTTCATAACGACAATATAGATTTTGGGACACTCGCTGCCCTAGTGCCCACTGCAGGCCAAAAGCCTCTTCATATACGGGGAAAGCATACGCATTGTACCCCACGCTTGCTCAAGGCGGATTCAGATTTCAGACATACCTATATATTTACTATAAGTTCAGGGTTTTTCACGGTGTTTTGTTTCTACCTACGTGTACCTGTTGTAGGTAGGCACCACTCCGGCAGACTGCGTTTTTTCAATGCCTAAGCAGACAAACGCCTAGGTTTGCGTCTAGACATTGTGCATTCTTATGGGTTTAAATGCTGGGATTTAGTTTTTGTGGGAAAGATGAAGAAGGGAGTGGTACGTAACTTAGTAGAGAACGGTCTGTGAGCTTGCTTGGGCTGGTTACAAGCATGTTCTACGTACCTATCTACAGCTCGAGTTATTTTAAACAAGTGTATTTTCTAGGTACCTATAGGAAGGCTTTATTCATATATTGTCCAAAGCACTTACCACTCATATTTTTGTTTAGTATTTATTATAGTTAGTCATGGTATTATTTGTTTTTGTTAGATCTGAGCTACGATGACATTAGGGTAACGGAACGTCAACATTTTTTTTCTGGTCATCTCTGATAGAACATTGGACCAATTTTCTAAAAAAAGGATGCAAGAACGAGGTATGCAATGCTAGGCCAGACAGTACCTAAGGAGGGATTATATGTGTTGGTGTTGACTTGCAGAGCCTGTGTGCTGTCCATGCTAAGTTTTGAGAGTCGCATGATTCAGTATAAAAACGAGCTATATTTTCTGTAGGTTCCAACAATTATTTGCGCCTCATATTTCTGAGATGAAATTTCAAGCATTCCTAATCCTAAGCATTAAGCATACATACACGTGAACTTCACCGTTCCAATGAACGTACGTATTGGGTACCTTTTGCTTTGATGTTATTGTTAGTTCGGGAATCACGTGTTTTATCAAAATACGGCGGTCATAACAAACGCAGTCAACGTTGTAGTAAGTGCAATGATTGTGACGGTCCTGTAAGCAGGTGCATTCTACAACCTGAGCAGACAAATGCAGCCTTATGCCGCCCCAATACGGTGCACCGGCCGCCAAGTTTGGACAAATATGTAGGGAACCCTGTACGGCATGTCTTGTACGAAATAGCAGAGGTATTTGGGCTCGACTCCAAACGGTTTTAAACACCAATAGTGTTTATTTCAAATTGGACTTTGTCTGTCAGAGTTAAAGTATGTTTATGTATCTGCTGTTGAAAGTTTGGGACAGAGGTGTGCGGGCGGGGGAGGAGTATGCGGTCTGACTGGTTGCTCGAACGACGACCGGAGGCTGCGCGCGCGCCGGCCGCAGGTACAATCCTGTGCTTAATTTTATAATTAAAGCCCACGTGGTCGCTCAAGATTATATCTCGACACAAAAATAAGCAGTTTAAAATCTGTGTTATCTCTCACCTTGGGTGTTTTCTCGCCTTTTCCTTTAATAAAAAGATTTCGCTCAGTTTTGGCGTAAGCATTTTAGGTTGGTATACTTTAAAGTATATCTACCTAAAATGTGTCAAATGGCATCCAAATTGTTATTGTCTTCATTATTGTTCCTTTGCGCTCTGCGCCGAATGGAAACTGGTTAAACTTTTATTCTGTATCAGTTCGCACGGTTCATAGTGTTATCAATAGTTTCGAAGCACGTCTTTAGTGTTAAGTAGGTAGGGAGGTACGTATGATTATGATAAGATATTATTTGAGTTAGGTACTTATAACAAAAAGCTTTTTACTGTTTTCCTTCTAACATAGCTATTTCATATAGGTTCCTATAGAAATCTTCCGAACTTAATACTGTAGAATCGTCAGGGACGCTTTCAGCAAAGCTTGAAAAAGTAAGGGCGGGCATGCGCGCACGCAGTCGTGCCGCTGTGCCCGACTGTACAGGGCCAAGCTCTGGCACGAGTCTTGTAAAGAATTTATAGGAGAGCCGGGCACGGGTCGCGGCAGTGTCGTGCGCGCCTCGCTTGCGCCTGCGCCGCCCGTCGACAGTGCGCCTGTGGACGCCTGCGTACGCCGGGAAAAAGTAAAAGTTTTCAGTGCAGTGTAGTGCAGTGGTAGTGAAACAGACGAGAGCACTGGAATGGATGGCTAGGTATGCAGCGTCTTATTTAGATGAAAAAGTACTCCCACGCTTGTGGGAAATTGGCCTATTGTGGAGCTCTCAGCGAAAGTTCACTAGATGTTTATAGATTGGTAGGGCCTTGGGACTATGTAGATATGTAGTGCTGTGTACATAGTTTTAGGTGTAATAACTTAATGCAACGTGCTGGCTCAGTGTGACTTGTGAGCCAGTTGCGAATTCGACTTCTACTCAGACCGGTTACTGGCACGGTTCGGGATGTTATTGAATTGAATAACTAAAATAATTATATTAGTAAAAACTACATTCAGTATTTACCTAAATAGTAAATAAATATACGGTGTACATTGGAACTATTGACAAAAAAAAAACAACTGCTGAAATGTGGTTAAGTAATACCTACCTAGATACTAAACAACATCTGCCTACCCCTTCGGGAAATGCAGGTATGTTAATATAAACGTTTCGTTTCATCATATCAGCCGAAAGACGTCCACTGCTGGACATAAGCCTCCCCCAAAGGGGGGATTTGCCATAATCGCCACGCTTGGCAGGTGAGTTGGCGATGGCAGTACGCTGGTCAAATGCATAGAGAACGCTGCTTCCCATTCTCTAGTAAGTCCCTTAGTCGCCTTCTACGACACCCACGGGAAGAAATGGGATGGTGCTATTCTTTTACGTCCGGCACCACACGGAACCGACGGAACCACGTTTCGTTTACTGAAAATATAATACAGGGGTTTCAATTGAATAGTACCTAGGTATCGACACGAAGAAATTATACTAGGTACCTGCACCAGTCAAACATTCTTTGTAATCATAGAGAAAACAATGCTACAACAAAAGTACAGGCAAACTAAAATATTGTATGACTTACGAGTTGTACACTTTGTGAAAATTATTTTTTCACTATTGCTATCAAAACGGTGAATTTTCCTTCACCGTTTTGAGAGCAATGGTGAAAAAAATATTTTCGTGAGGAAACTAGAATGTTCTAGATCAAAAATTCGAAGACATTTGACATCCAACAGCCCGCACTGGGCCCGTGTAGTGGATTATGGCGCACTCCCTCTCATCGAGGGGAGAATTAGACGAGAGTCGGACAGTCACAATAAGTGGATCACACAATAGGAGGAGGAGCGATAGTCAGACGTAGAGACGAATTCATGGAAATTGCTACTTAATTCCATTCCTGACTCAACACTGCAAAAGAAATTCCAGAAAAACACCATGGAAGTTGATAATCCTGAATAGCCAGGGGAGTCGGTTTGGGGAGGAATTAGAGTGAGAAGCATGTGAACGAAAAACTAAGAAAACTGTTATAATTAAAAAAAACATATCAATGAAAAGATGGATTGATAATGTGATAGCTAGGAAAGAAGTGAACACGTACCGATATGACGGCAATTTTCGAGAATAAAAGACGTGCTATGTTAAGCTAAGTTAACCAGGCAGGAAGATGAAGTAGGTTTAGGTACATCGCAAGCTAGAGGATCAACCAGAAGGTCTACAATCCTACCATGTACCTATTTGTCGTAATTGATGTAGCCGAATTAACTAGCAAGATATAAGACTGCTGCGTTCAGTCAAAGAAGAACCTAGCAGCATGTATTTTTGCCCCATCATTGCCCGCAAGTTTTTATGACGGCAGCTTCCGCGATGGCTGAACATCCAAAAAGTGAGGGTTTTCACTGAAAATTATAGTCATTTTGCTTAGTCGGACGACAGAATGCGGTAGTCACAGGTCTCCATCTTATTAGTACGTGTATCATTAGTCATTACGAAGCTTGTTCGGTTTAATAACGCTGCTTTTCTACCTTTCCTACAATTGCGGGCAAATTAAAGATAATCGTTGACGCCATTTTACTGTGATGGACATGTTGATGCCATCGCCTCGGAGCTATTGGCTACACCGGTTTTTGATTTAGATTAATTGCCGTCCGTAATCAGCGGTTCATAATGCTTCCCGTTTTAAGAAACATATTACCTAATGTATGTAACATAACACACAACAGAATTTGAATTTGAATTTGAATAAAGCTGACTGCTATGGTTGGGCTCATGCTACTAGTAGAGCTTCTATGAAAGCGTTCGTTTCATTCCATTTCTGCTTTCACAGTACCTCAGTACCTACTTAGAAAAAGCTCACCTGGGTCTTACTCAAATAAGGTTTAATTAGGCACATTACTTTTGTAATCATATACTCGGTGTGCGGTAATGGGCTACTATCTGAATTGGGCGCGCCCTGCTATTTGCAGGCTGCAATGTTCCACTTTACTCACTTCATTTGCAGTCGATGGCGGAGCGATAGTGTCGCATTCCACATTAATTTCATTTAAAATAGCTACTGTTTACGATTGCCATTTACAACAGACTTATTAAGACCCGTTCTCTGTCAAAGATCGGTTACCTACCTAGTGGCTATTATTTCTTCACAATCCTAACTGAAATTGTGCCCTACAGGTGATCATAACAATCTATGAATATTCGATTAGTTACCTCCGTTTTCCTGCCTTGTTCAATAATTAGGTACATGTTAATGAGACTTAGAAACAAGGTGGTGAACGGATGAGTCAAGAGTTCCAGACACACTTGTCATGCGTTAACATTACTACCTAATATGGGCTAGGGCTAGTTAAACCTATTAGAGGGACCCTAGGTCTATGATCTGACATGTGCTATTGTGTTTACAAATTAGCTGTTCATCAGTTACAGATCTGACTACTTAGTCATATCACTGCTTCTACTTAAGTACCTAGGTTAGGTTTTACTCATCAGACCGGTTTCATATTGATTGAAATACATAGCATAATCCGCCTATTAATGTCCCCATTGCTTGGACACAGGCCTCCTCTCTGTTAGAAGGAGGAGTGGGCCGTATTCCACCCCACAGGCCCAGTGCGGGTTGGGTTGGAGGAGCTTGAAATACACAACCCATAAAATTAAGGTCTTCTTGATTTTTTATCATTGAATTGCAGAATTAACTGGATTAAGTTCCTCCGGTTTCAGCAATTTCTAAACTAGCCGTATCGAGGTGGTTAGGTGCCTAAATATAAAACAAAAAGGAAATTCAAATGCATAGAATAAGTGATTTTTTTATTTTTTTTATTTTTTAGGAATAACAAACAGTTACACATTAAATCTTATGAACTACAGAATACAAATGTGCAACTCACACCGTTATCCACAGCATACAAAAAATAATTTTCGTACTTATGCATAAAGTAAACTGTGGAAAAGAATAATTGTTTTGTAAACATTTATCTTACTTTGCATTCAGAAATATCTCTTGCTTGTCGCTCATGCACATATATCGACCAGACAGGTCACAATGAAAAGTTTTATTTTGGTTCAAGAAGCCTGCCTGGATAACGTCATGTCAAAGTTAAAAGCAATTAAATACGCATCAGAGTGCACTCGACGTGTTGCTTCGTACATTTTCATAAACCACTCGGGTCGAACACTTATGCTAATTTTGATCGACCTCATACGTGCACCCTGGTGCATGCAGCAATAAAAATACAGCTACAGAAATCTGTGGAACAGTAAAATGAATGTAGTGTCTGATATAGCATTTGAAGTTGTTTTAATCTGGTTCATAGAACAATATTCATAGTGTCTTGGAGCCGGATACTTTTGGTCCTTCGCTACAGGATACAGGACCAAAAATAACTGAACCAAACTCAACTTCTTTTGTCTTGGAACGGAGGGAAATAGCGACAGGAAAAATACGAAATACTTAGATCGATGTCAATACCTGTTGTTATGAATAGTTAAAGCTTGTTGGACTTGCAATGTTATCCAAAGGATGGAAGGAAGTTTTTTAAGTAAAGGTCAATCAACAGCAAGCGAGTCTCTTGGCATTGCAGCTCATTCTTTTCACATAGATAAAGAAGAGGCATGCTCGATTCAAGTTGCGATGCTTGCTTTTTTAGAAAATATAACCAATTATTATTTTCATGTGAGAATCCCATGTCGAATGCAAAAAGCATGGGAAAGACGTCGCAAAGCTGCTAACCAGTGAAAGTTAAGCAATGTTAGTGAACATTTACGATCATTTGTTGTTGCATAGCTCATTAGTTACGCTAGGTAATTTGTTTTGTTGTAAAGATGATCGATTTAATACAGTCATAGGTAAGTATGCTAATACATATCTTGTAAGCTGTTAGATGCCAAGAAGAACGTTCTGTAGTGCTACTGCTAGAATTTGTGAGTGATGAAGTTCACGGGTTTTATGGTTAAATGATTGCATTTTGCTATAGTTCTTGGTCGTAATTATATCTAATTCAAAGGTCGATCGTCGATCTATGTTTTGAAGTAGTCTCTTCTCAGTTTTCAAGGTTTTTGACCCCCGCATGTCAAATACAATAAATTATTTCCACACGACGCATGCACTTACATTGAAACACATCATCCAACAAATCTATCCGAGAGCACGCAACGGCTCTCAATTAAAAACTTAATTCATTCAGGTCAATGACCAACTATTCGGTAGCTTGAAAACTTGACATTTACAAAAGGATTTGATGTCATCAAAATATACAGTATGCGGAATATCGCCGTGGGGTATAAAACGAAGGAACGCGTGGCATCCGAGAGGACCACATAAATCCTCCTTCGGCCAGTTTTTGTCCGTTTTTGGATTCCATTGTGTCAGGTATACAGTAGGTTTGCCAACCGTCGCGGACGCACAGGACACGTAAAATGTTGTCTGATTTCAAAATAATTTGGAAGTGGATAAAACTCCCGCTGCGTGCAAATTATTCAGTGTACAAAATGTTTTCGTTCCACCTTTTTTTGTTATGAAAGCGGTATTAAGAATGTCATGAAGTAAAGATAAAAATGTATTAACATTGTAATAAGAAGATTATTTATGTTAAATTTTTTATGGGTGAATCAAGTTATAAAAAAGTCGGTTAATTATTTATTCATCGTCATTTTTATGTGTTTTTGATTGTCAAACATGACGAAATTATGCAGTGTTGATGAATAATCCTGACATAGCTGATGACAGAGGCACCCTTGTCAGGTAACATCTGCTGCGTTATCGGGTTATAGTTAATTGATTCTCGATGTTCTCATCGTATTTACATTGTCTGCTCATCGGATTTAATACGCGGATAAAAAAGCTTTAGGAGTAAATTATTCATATGATCAAAAAATCTATGTTTTTTACGTATTCTTATGAGATAAAACATACAAACCTGTTTACTGTAATCTTAGATTTGTAAAATAGAATTTTACCTATTGTCATTAGAACTCTCAAGATTCAAGATTGTGAATAGATTAAAATAGATAAAAGATAACTTTACTTTGTCGAATCGTTATCCACGCAGTAAAGTTGCCATTCGACTGATAAGAAGATGAAAAGTCCGCGTCAAACCAGTGCGCAATCTGTAACCACTAATAAATCATAAAATAAATCAGCTGTATGTATGGAACAGCTGATTTTTTTATATAACCGACGAAAAATTTGTATGCTAGGGGGCTAGAATGATATGCTGAATTAATGGTTACCTACAGTTTGCGCACTGGTAAAATTTTTTTGGTCCATTCTCATTAAAACAAAAGTAAAAGTTACCAAGCGTCGAGCCATACACGCCTTATAGGTATAGGTCCTACAAGTTAAAACGGAGTTATTTGAATTTATAGGTTTTTAATTTAACGATAAGTATGAAAAAAAAACATTCCGAGTTATTTGTTAGTTTCGGTAAATCTAAGCGTATTTCGCAGTATTGTAGTTTTATGATGCAAATGGAATTCTACGTATTTACGTTAATTTTAGGTGAGAATTCAAAGTTTAAATCAAATGGCTAAATCCTGATTGAAGGACAGTGAACACAAAAAAGAGAAAGAAAACGATAATAAGCAACCTATTTATAAATCATTAATACTGTGACCTTTTTTTAAATAAAATATCCCCAAAGTAATTGTTGGCCGCCTCGCCGTATCTGCTTGAGATATCTGAGAGATGACATGGCGAGTTGGGACACAAATATTTGTTGTTATTCACGTTTAAACAATGCGGGTGTCTGGCCACGACAAATTACTGGGTAATAAAGAAACACAGGCAGGCAGAATGTACCGAAGGACCAGTCTTAACCAAGCACGGTTGGACGAAGGAGAGATACGGTTTAACACTTTCTCTGTGCGCGAAGCAAACACAACAGACTACTTACTTATTAGTACAACAATCGCTGTGAACCTTACGTAAGTGATGTTAAAAGTGGAAAGAAGAATATTGCACCTTAAGACAAAGCTCGGCGGAAAGCGTATTTCCACTAGTCCAATGCCTATTCTAGGATGCAAACCTGGTACGGTTCATAGATCCTTCACTATTCTAAGGGCATGTCTTCCCTACCATTACGGCATCATATGCAATGGTCTTTCTAACACCATGAAGCATGACGTTTCAGGGGCAAGTGCAAATCTTGGGGTTCATTCAATTAATCGAGTCTTATCAAGCCACGCTGGGGTCGGTGCATTTCAGTAATCCAAGCAAACACTCGTCAGGGATTAGATATAGGGTATTCGTAGGTAGTTAGGAAATAATAACTTACAACTTATTTTTGCTACCTCGTATCGTTTTGAGGTTGTTCTAATGGTTTTCTAATGCCAGTGAATAGGCACATGATTTTTCAACTACATAAGCCTTATAAGTTTTTACCAAGTTTGAAAAAGTTGCTTTCCAAGTTTCTATGATGATACGATTGAGTAGGTAGTAGAGTCTAGTAACTGAGTCTCCATTAGTAATTACAATATGTTCTTGCAAGGGAAAACACAGCTATGAAATATTTTACCTTTTCGATTATTTAGTGTACTTAGTTTTTTCGCCCGTGTTTTCCTATAGTTTCTGTCTTTTGTAGTGAATCTTCGTAACCTTAATTTGTGGCTGCGTAATAAAGAGAAGCGTGCGTAGCTCCCGCGCTGCGTACGAGCACCCAACCAGTGATTAATAACAGAATGTTAGCTACCGGACGAAGGGCACAGCTTTGTTTGGAGCTTTTGTTAATTTACTGCAGATTTTACATTATGAAGTTCATGTAATATATCCATTATGGCTATTTTAATTCCTATTGACTCTCCTTCCATCCTCAACACGCCAATTATTGTAACGGCTGTCATCATTATCTTAGTGAACTTAAATGTGCACTAAGTTAACGATAAAACTATATTTATTACTAACTTGTCCCGAACTGATAGTGCTCACACAAAGATGTACCGTTGTACGGAGGTAATAAGAAATGATTTTATTATTATATTAAAGACCATCAATCTGCCTAGCTTTTTCCCATTATCTTATTATTAGGTATCGTAGTAAAAATAAATCATTCTTGTTACAAAATTAATGAAGTTTTTCTTAACTCTGATTTGTGTAATTAGACGACCTCGACATGAAATACCTACCTAAGTAGGTACATTGAGAACTGAATATAAATCTATCATAACCTGAAAGATGATACATCAAAGAATTTTAAGAAAACTTATCATTCGCATTTCAAAAGTCGTTTGGTCCTTCGATCCTGATTCTTACAATTATTGTCATTGCAAGAATCCGGATCGAAGGACCAAAAATATTCAAAAATAGAATGTGTGAGAAATTCAGAACGAATTATGTAGTGTGTAAACCCTTTTTTGCATCGACATAAATATCGTTGCTATCACCGCTTCTGCACGAATAACCATCAACTGATGTTAAAATAGCTCTGTTGCAAATGTCGTTAAGGTTCAAATAACGTGCTGCGTCAATATCAATCATGTGGACGTCTAATTAAATGAGTTACCAATAGCAGCTCTTTGAGTTTACA
Organism: Polymixis lichenea; assembly: GCA_949091785.1. Lineage (NCBI taxonomy): Eukaryota > Metazoa > Arthropoda > Insecta > Lepidoptera > Noctuidae > Polymixis > Polymixis lichenea. The sequence goes on along the minus strand of OX420939.1, from coordinate 1,107,835 downwards.
ACGAATAATACGAATGGTAATTATATCCTCGTATATACCGTACAATCTGAGATTTATCGTGTCACAAGTTTTTGTAACTTATCACCACCAAGCTGTTTCAATTTTTTTTCTAAAAACTGATTCTCATGCCGAAGATCGCGTCATTTCGGATGAAGTTGCTGGTGAATAACAGCGCATACGGGCGATTCTGAACTTAGAAATACAGTAGACAATGTTCTTAGTCATAAACTCATCATCACTCAACAGCCCTTGAAAAGAAACGAATAGCATTTATTTCCTAGGAAAAAAAAACTGACGAGCTGAACCTACTTCTAATAAGTTCTTATCAAATGTTTTCTTATTTAACATAGAGTGCTCTAGTCGACCGTTTGAAGAGAAGGGACCTCATACTACTATCTTTATTGCTCCAATCGCAGCAGTCGCACTAACGGCAATAAATGAATCTTTTGTCGATCAGTTAAACTCAAGCCCAGTAGCCGCGAGCGCCTCAGTAACTCAAACATCCTGCACTTCGGCAGCTGTCAGAGATGATTGATGGTCCGCAGACGTTACATTATACCCGTCTCACAAATTATTAACACACAACGTGACCACGCTGCTCCTCGCCTGAGATTTAACAAAGAAACGAATGATATTTGGCATTCTTTTAAAAATAAAACTGGTGATGTGGAATTTATGAGTATTTTAGAAGAGTCTCGAAATTAATATTGGATCCAGAACTACCTAATCTGCCTAATAGTTTAAAATTATTGGTCATTCTCCTTGATGCAAAAGATAATTTTTATTATCAGGTCACGTCCAGCTCGCTTTACATAAGTTTCCACGTCGAAATTATAACATAAAAGATCGGCTAAAATGGGACATCATTAGGTATATCCTGTTTTACCAGCCATTCAATACCCTCACCTCAGCCGTCTTCAGACGCGGAGTGGCCATGTGGACCATGCTCCTGGACCCTTAATTGTGTAACATACTATTAATCAAAATCTAAATCATTTTGAAGGATATTGCTAAACCATTGCGTCATATGTTCGAAAAGTTTGTTTGGTTAACAGCGTAAGTAACGCGATTAATGTTGTTGAACTGTTAAAGTTAAATCCATTCCTTTGTTTTTGTTATGTATGTTAATTATCCCTCTGATTGTCAAAATTAAAAGATGCGCAAGCGCAGGAACGTATATCTGGAATGAAAGCAACATCATTGTCATCTTGTATGATTATAGGGTAATTTTCAACCAAATTAGGCCCTTTGGTAGGTTATCACGCCCAGTGTACCAGAGGGAATTTTGTGAATCGAATTAAGTGCTTTTGTCTCCTCCTCCTCAAACATGCACAGATTTTTTTCAAAGCATCGCATCGCTGTGATCTGCCTAAAGAATGAGAATATTTTCGAATAAAATTATTCTTTTTGTACGAGTAGTAATGGCTGCAAGAGTTAATCTAATTGTATTTTTTGCTTTGTCCCGGTCACCGTTAAACAACCCAAAACTTGAAAAGTCTGTAACCCAGTCAATATTAGTCAACGAAACCCAGACATTTACTTTCGAACCTTCAATGATGGAAGGTTCCGAGGGGAGAGAAAGGAAGCCGCACCCACTTGCGCGATGGGCCGTGGTCCAAACAATGCTTGACGCAGTCACCATGGCTTCCTGTGTCATTTCACTCGGCCCTTCTTTCTCATATCATTTTATTTTAATGGTGAAAACTAATGTCAAAGTTTACGAGAAAAGCTGCATGTAGGAATCTACAAAATAGGTACTTGTAGGAACGTAGGTTCGGATGTATTTCGAGGTTCTAACATCATTAGTTGTAATGATACTACCTATTGTTTAAATAAACATTATTCGTATACTTCTACCAGTTATCGTTAAACGTAAGGGATCCATTACACAATTGTGATGGGCCCCTAAGAACCAGGACGTACCGTCAACCATGAACTAACTACATCATTATGTACTTACAATTCTACGGCAAGAGAGTATAACAGGAAAAGCAATTAATAAGTACTAAAAGTGACAACCACCTATTGTGTTCGTAACATAGGTTTTGTTCAGAAATTTATCGCCTTGTTTTTATCCCTCTCCGAAAAATCTTCGAAGGGGTCTCTACAAAGCAAAAATAAGCCGTTCGAAATCACAGCTTATTATCACCTACAAACAGTACCGCGTATCTAGTTCAAATAGCAACGAACCGGTACCGCAATCCCTCGAGTACGCACGTTACTGCGCGTGCGCATGCCTGCCGCACGCGGCCACAGGGGGCTCATTGTGCCACCAACAACGGGTGCCTTGTCTGCCGCGCCACGGACGTGTTGGGAACGCAGTTCCACGACGTTTGAGGGTGCGTGATTGCACGTAAGTGTTGTAGGAGTGGGAGGAGCGAATATGGGAGTGGACTAACGTGGGTCAACATGTTGAATAAATACTTAAGTGCAATAAACCGCTACAGAATAACAATCTCTTACATAAGAATGGTGTAGTCCTTTTCATTTGTATCAGGTAGTAACTTACCAACGAAAAATACAGGATATCCCATGATCAAATTAACTCATATAGCAATAGACTTAAGCATTTCAATATGACCGCGCTAGACAGACGAAGACAATTAATTGATGCAATGTTTGCTTTTAAAATAATTAAGCATACAATAGACAGCCCTGGCTTACTTGCAGCTTTTGGGTTTCGTGCGCCTTGTAGAATCCCGCGTAAACCCATCACACCTCTCTGTGCACCTTTTAGAAGAACCGTTTTGGGAGCCAATTCTCCTTTCGCAAGAATGTGTAAGGCAGTCAATGGCTACAGTGACGTTATTGATCTTCACTTTGATTCTCTTGCAAAACAGAAAGCCATCCTTTATCGTTCACCAAGCAACCCCTAATCGTATATAAAATAACTTTGCCATTGTGATTAATTTTATCTGATATGTTTAACAATTCTATCAATGTTACCAATTTTATTCAATGAATTTTAATTTTATGTCGATCATTTTTAATCATTTTATGTCGATCATTTTAAATCATTTTTAATTTAATTATCATACATTTTTATTTTATCTCTTTTTATACACCTACCACTGTTAATAATTAATTTATCAATTTATTAATTTATTATAACTTTTAATTTTATTTTACCAATGTTGTCAGTGTCATAAATTTATGAATATTATTATGTATTAGTTTTCCAACAATTTTTACTTTCATTATCATTTACAATGTCACAATTTGTTTTAAATTTATTTGATTGAATACTGGCGCTTATTGCTGAGTAAGTTAGCTTACTTCTCTAATTCATTATTATTTTATGCATGTGGTGTTTACCTTTAAGTAATTGTTGCACTGTAATTTAATTTTAAGAATGTGTTATGTCAATGTATTCAGTGTGAACAATTATTGGTAAACCTAATAAAAAAAAAATAAAAAAAAATCTTCATGGGTAATAATTCGGTGTATCTGTAAGGTGGTACACCTAAGCTACCACTTGAACGCATTTTCCAGCGTTCCTGTCGTAAGGTAAAACAACAGCTGGCAACCATGATTGTGTCTTAAACAATAATTAACAATCGTTTGTGAGATTTGGATCTTGGAGCTTAAAGCTACAGTCCTAAGCTAAGCTTTGTTCCACAAAGCTTACAAGGCTATCTTATTTAATAAACTATAGTTAACAGTAAAGTGAACAGTTACTTTCTGCTAATAGTATTAGTTTACGCCAATATTTATAATCCTCTTAGAAGATAAATGTATTTCAAGACTAATCATTGGCGCGTTTTGGGATACTATTATAGCGATAACGGGCTGGGTGCAAAGGGTCATTTGTTTATAACTTGTTTTAAACAGCTATTTGGTAGACTAAGGTTCTGCTTTTATTGGTAGCTAGCATTAATTAGAAACCGCAGATTATACATACAGTGTTACAACAGCTTCCGTATAAAAAGGACCAAATCTCCTGCTGGACCTGTAAAGCGTTCGTCCGTTGATGCGTAAATCGGTGTTTGCCTTCATGTTACTGATTTCCAGAGTACAACACCCAGATGGTTCTTATATGATTTTTAGAACGTATAAATGAAATGTATGTTTAGCAAAGTAAAAAAAAAACCAATTTCCCTTGGTTACGGCATCACACGTGAACGGCTGGACCAATTTAGCTAATAGTTTTTTTTGTGTTTGTTATTGTCAGGAGAAGGTTCTTATTAAAGAAAAATAATAGTTTAAAAAAACACGCTTTAAAAACCGAACTAAAAAGTAGAAAATAATTTAATTCTATTAAAAAGCGTGGGGTGCTTTTTGAGGTATTTTTATAATCAATTAATATCAAGCACCCAACGCTTTTTAGTTTTTTTAGTTTTTTAAAACTATTATTTATTTTCTATTTTTTAGTTTTGCTAACTACAAAAGCGTGTTTTTTTATATATTTTTTTTTAAATTATTGAATTGTCATAGGTCCTCGATAAGTCTACAAAGTTTAAATGAAATCTGACCGCTTAAAGTGGGTCAAAATAGCATCCAAAGGAGTCGGTTACATACAAACAAACAAACAAACATACAAGTGAAGCTAATATAAAGCGTGTAAAAAGAAAATAGTTGCGCGTTACATTAGAAAATTTAAGAAAACTTAACGACTAAATTAACTTTTCTAACATTATATCTACCAATGCGATTCAATATTCATAGACAAGACAGGACGACGCCTGTCGGGTCAGCTAGTTCAATATAAATGTTAACAATGAATTTATTGTTTTCAGTGAGGATGCGTGCACGCCGCGAGCGGAGGAGGCGCCGCTGAGTGTTAGCGGCGCCGCGGGGGAGCCGCGCACCGAGCGAGCCTGCGCCTGCGCCGCCTGGACACCGCGCAGGCAGCCCGCGCCGCACGAAATCCTGCGACCTAAACCTAGACGGTACGTCTCGAACCCTGTAAGACAGAAAAGTTCTTTTGTCTTTTCGTGCAGAAGCAAAACTCAGGCGAATCGTTTAGTAACTCGAGTTTACTTAGTTGAAAGGAAATTGTTCGATTTTACTCAAAGTAGGAAGGTCCTTAAGTCTCACAAAAGAAAATACGGTCTTAGCTAGCAAAGCTGGTCCAGATTAGATTTTACTTACCATAGATAGGTATTATTATTATTCTTCTATTATAAACTTTATAATATCTCCCACACATCTGTCTGCCAGCGATGTTTTATTGTTGCGTACAAAACCCGTCCTGCTGCGTCCCCACTTGTTCGCTTCCTGTGATCATTCCGGCAGTTAGGCGTAAAGATAGTCAAGAAGATTTTGTCGCGGTTTACTGCTTATGTTTGGACGTGGCCATATTTGTTCTCAACTAACTGTCAAAAACATGTGGTTGCAAAGGTGCAAAGCTTCGTGTGTCGTTACACTATTATAAGACAGTTTTTGTACTACCTTTAGTTTCGCTTGTTAATCGCTTCCACGTGGATCAGCGTATTTTTCTCGCATCCGAATTTCCCACAGCTAACCAAAGCGTTTCCCGACGGAAATAGCTTTCTACTTACTTTACAATAAATTGTGATAATCAGAACTTGTCCAATGAGAGCTTGTAAACGCGTATTAAAGACCGCAAACATTTAATATGAATGCATCGTTTTGTGCTCGTAAATGGGACAAATGTGGCAGTATCGTAAGTTGGCGGGGCGCACAGTGGAACGAATGTATGGGAGCGGTTGGACGTAGACATGTCCGAAAAAAAAGAGTAAAATTATGCCAAACTAATGATGCCATCTTATTCGATTACTTAATGCCTTCATAACTTGTGGTGATAAATTTCTTCATAACTCCCATATTTCGGGAGTAATTTGAGAAAATGTGAAATTTTACTATGAAAATGAGTGTATCGAGCTCTCTCCCTCCTGATTCCGGGCTTGTTTCAAGTAGCGGTCTCTAATATCATAATGCTAATACTAAGAGCTATATTTAATACTAAGACACATAGTGCGCCAAATGTGCACTTTCTGGGATAAAGAGTGATGTTTATTTTATAACACAATTTTTTTATTTTTTGTTTATTTTGTTGATTAAAACCGTTTTTCTAAAGGTTTACCTTATTACAATAACATTTCTGAGCAGCCAATTAGAGAATATATAAGCTAATTAGGATATATAATTAGGGACTTAAGGTTTACATATAAAACTGATGCACTAATGATTACTGATAAGAACATTGCTATTATTTAATTACTAAATGGCTCTTAATACACTAATTTAGCATGCATCATTTACTAATTATCACAATAACTAATTACCTTGCAATATTTAACAAAGGATACCTGGGATACCTGGATTTTATATAAATAGGTCACTATTAGTAACTTTAAAATCAGTGTTGATTTACACCTCGTTGTATCCAAGCTAATCTCGCAATGTATTTTCCAAATTTTAATACAAATCTTGATATTCACGTTGCTTTATGCGCACGCGCACATAAAGATTTACGCGACTTTAACTATTTGTTCAGTGTTTTAAAAGATAACAGTTGTGTTCAGTTATGTGAAAGTGCTGAAACAAGTTTAAAAGACTGGTGTCGTCGATTTTGCTACCGCATTTATGCAAAATGGACACAGTCTGGAAGAAGCACAGATAAGTTTCGGAAGAAACATGAGATTTGGCTACAGGCTGCAATTCAATGGCCGGAATTACAGAATGAAAATATGGAACCTTCTACAGAAAATATAAGTGACGTCATCGAGCCCATAATTTCTCCTGCTAAATCTGATGCTTCAACTTGTACACATCCTAGTCCTCGTAAATCTTTTGAGGACCTTAGTAACCGGCAAAAAAGAAGACGCACTGAAGATAGTCTTTCATGCAGCAGTAGCAGCGCTGAAATTATGTTTTCGGCCGAAAGGGCGCTTCAAAAGGCAGGACAAAGCGATACAGCTTATGTTATGAAATACTTGACGGAGAATCCAGAAGAGGCCTCAAAAATCAAAGCCTTCATTGAAGGTAAATCAATTCAGGTACGGGAAATATCCCCTTTGAAGGCATTGGCTCTTTATGTATCGATGAACTTATCGAAATGGCGCTATAACACTCTTCGGGATTTCAACACTCAAGAAGGAGCTCTTCAATACCCGAGTTACTACATGTTGGTTAAAGAAAAAATTAAGTGCTATCCGGCCAAAGAAGATCTCACAGTTACAGAGAGCTCTGCAAAAATCAAATTACAAGCCTTGATGGATTTAACCTCAAGAAGACTTATTAGGTCGTTAGAAACCCCTGTTGATCCCAATCAACAGCTCGTATTGACCAGCAAATGGGGTTTTGACGGATCATCTAGCCAAAGCATTTATCATCAAAGGACGAGTGAAGATGAGCAAATCGATCTTGCTAGTAATTTTATGATTAGTCTTGTACCACTGCGGCTCGTCTCAAAAGGTGTAACAATTTGGGAAAACGAGCGACCATCTTCCACTTCATTTTGCCGGCCAATATTGTTTAAGTTTATAAAGGAAACCAAAGAAAATGTGCAGAGAGAGATGGCTGAAATCGAAGCAGAGATTGAAGCCTTAACTCCATCCACCATCACTGATGGAATTAGTGTCAAACACCAACTGCTGTTGACAATGATTGATGGTAAAATTCATTCCATTATATCCAATACAGCAGCTTCAGTGTGTGACATATGCAAGGCTTGTCCTAAAGAAATGAATAATTTAGAGTTAATCAAAGATAAACACGCAAACGAGGACATGTATAAATATAGCTTAAGCACCCTTCACGCTTGGATTCGCTCAATGGAATGCTTATTACACATTTCCTACAAATTAGACATAAAATCATGGCAAGTAAGGGGTGATATAGCAAAAAGGCAAGTTGATGACAGGAAGAAAAGAGTTCAAGAGGCTGTAAGAAGAGAAACGGGCTTACTTCTCGATGTTGTGAAACAAGGCAGTGGATCCACCAACAATGGCAACTCGGCAAGGAGATTTTTTGAAAACTACACTAAATCTGCTGAACTGACCGGAATAGATGCTATGCTTTTAAGAAAAATCTGTGTGATCTTGCAGTGTATTTCATCAGGAGAGAAGATCAACGTAACTAAATTCCGAGAGTTCTGCTTTGATACTGCTAAGCTTTACGTGGAGTTATACCCATGGTATTATATGCCTTCTTCACTTCATAAAATTTTAATGCATGGGCCAGACATAGTTCAGAACATGTCAATTGTGCCCATTGGTTTTCTATCCGAAGAGGCATCTGAGGCTAGAAATAAAGATTTTAGAAAATATAGAGAGGGGCATTCTCGAAAGCATAGCAGTATCTCATGCAATGAAGATATTATGCACAATCTTTTACTGTCTTCTGATCCACTTGTTACAAGTATCCGTCCAAAAGGAAATAAGTTTGTAAAAAAATCTTCTTTTAAGGAATTTTATGAGCTTACGGATTCTGAGAAAAGTGATATCGAATTTGTTAACATAAATGATTTAGCGGACATCGATTCTGAATTTGAATTAATTGATGATGATGATGATGACGAAGATAATTAAATGATGTTATTGTTTTAAAATGTGTAACTTAGTAAATTAGAGCTTACATCTTAATTATTTATTGTACTTTTAATGAAACTAGGTAATTTATTATCAACTTACTTAAAAGTCATACTCTCATCAGTTCTTGTGAATATTTTTGTTAATATATATTTCTGTATATATATATAATATATTTATAGACCTCTTAATAAGTCTGTCTGCGGTTTAAAGTAAATACAAATGGGGAAAAAACGTTTTTTTTTTTTTTAAATTTTCATTTCCTTTTATCCCAGAAAGTGCACATTTGGCGCACTATGTGTCTTAGTATTAAATATAGCTCTTAGTAATAGCATTACGATATTAGAGACCGCTACTTGAAACAAGCCCGGAATCAGGAGGGAGAGAGCTCGATACACTCATTTTCATAGTAAAATTTCACATTTTCTCAAATTACTCCCGAAATATGGGAGTTATGAAGAAATTCATCACCACAATTTATGAAGGCATTAAGTAATCGAATAAGATGGCATCATTAGTTTGTCATAATTTTACTCTTATTTTTCGGACATGTCTACGTCCAACCGCTCCCATACATTCGTTCCACTGTGGGGCGTGCCGTGCCGTTAGCTGGACCAGCCGTGTGTCATCCGGCGACGGCCGGCGCGTATACCTCGTTGGACGCGTATTTAGAATTCCTGCTTTAGCACGGTGAGATAGGATAAGAGTCGGTGTTTCTTTTCTTTGCAATGAAATGCATTTGTACCTAGATATATCTGTAGAGCGCCGATGCGCCGAGAGTCATATAATAAGAGCGTAGTTGGGGTCCATTCCATGTAGGTAATCTCGGACTTGTTTTGCAAATGGTTAGTGCTTTTGAACTTGTCGAGCAATAAATAGCTTGCAGAACGCTCCTCTTTTTGGCACAAAGTCATTCCTATATTCGCGTAGGTAGGCACTCACTTTTATCTTCTTCAAGGAACATAATCGTGACACCAAAATCATAGAAATTTAAACTAGTATCGTGTCAGCTCCGTCTGATTCAAGGCGGGTTTTGTTAAAATACACCATTTTCAACAAAGGCCTTCAGGCCCTGCTGTCGCTGTGTTCGCTCTCTACCACCATTTACACGGAATCATTCCAGCCATCTGATCTATTGGACTGTTACGCTATTTGCTATCAGATAAGTATGCATAACGGTGCACCACATTTGTTGATATGTTTATAGCGTTGCACGCTGCACAGAGTGGTATTAGGCCCTAAAAGTTGGCCAAAAATGATTTTTTTTATTATTGGTAACCTACTCCATATTACCGATCCTTTAAAAGTTAAGTAGTTGACCAAAAAAATGGCCGAAGAACTCCGTGCCAGCTCGTCCACACGTGCCGTGTGCTCAGTCGGAAGTTACCGTTCTCTTACAGTGGTCGTGTGATTGTTCGATACGCTTAAATAATACTTGCTTTTAAATCGTGATATTTTAGGAATAAACAGTTTTGTGGTGGTTTTTGTGATGGATTCCTCTCAGCCAGGTATGTAACTATATGGAACATGTTTTTTTTTTACAAAAATCTCAATCAATTTTAATCCATAGGTCCAAAAGTAAGTTGTCATAAACTATCGCAAAAATTCTTACTTTTTTATGTTTAAGAGACTTTTTTTACATTATTTAGCATTATTTAAATACAAATACTAATGTTTCTTGTAGAGTAGATAGTCCAGAACAAATTTATAAAAAACATAGCCGCCCGTACCCGCCCCCTTTTTTTTTGAGATTTTTTTTCGTTAGTACCTTACAATCTTGTATAAATATTCGTTCCTAAGATTTAGTCTTATTTTGTTACAGGGACTTCAGGATTGAGGTTTATGACTCGGAATGAGTTGTATGCTATTATGCAAGGTTCCAATGAGTCAACATTTGACGGAAAATTGACGTTTTTGAAGCAGCAACTGCTAAATTCCTACTCTGATGATGATATAAGAATTCATGATATAAAGAAAAGGATCGCTACTATACAACACAATTTCAAGCAAAAATGGTTAGCAGCTCGTAAAACCAAAGCAAGATTCGAAGAAAATAACGTAGAGTGGTTATCCGGATCAATATCGTTACCACCTACAGGTATGTCTGAACACTTTTTTTAATGTTAATTCGGGTTTCGGGTTTCCAAGAACTTGTTGACACTCAGGTAGCTAGGCCAACTATGACCTATAACGGTGTTTTGTTATGATGATTGTAACTAGCTATCGTATTGTTTAATAGAAAATCGTTAATATCTACCCGTAGATATTATTAAACCTTTTTTTTGTTGCTACAGGAGTCAGCCCTGGTCGCCCTCAGAAATCTTTTGTAGAATCTAGCGAAAGGACCAAAAGACGGAAAACTACAATTCTTCGATCAAAAGACGTGGAGGAATTGACCTACGCAACTCAAATGAAGTTAAGAAAAGTTGGTAAAGTTGATGCTTCGAAAGTCGTAAAAGATCTTACGAAAAGTCCCCGGAGAGCTCAAAAATATGTGATGGCAATGAGAAAAAGTATTCGGACCCAAGATCAACGTCGCCAATTGTCACCTTTAAATGCTTTGTCTATGTTCACGGAAGCAGGATTAACAAAAGCACAATATGAACGAGTGCGAGAAACAAATAAGTCCTTTCCGTGTTATTCCGTGCTGCAAAAAGTTAAGAAAGAATGCTATCCTGAAATTCATCGCGTTACCGAAACGTGTGCTGAAGTACAAGTGCAAAAATTAATTAATCATACGACGAATCGACTGATTTCACATCTGGGAGAAGTTGTAGATCAGTTAAGTGAGGAAGAAAAATCACCATTAACCTTAATAAGTAAATGGGGTTGTGATGGGTCACAACAGATGCAGTATAAAATGAAATTTGAATATGAACCTGATACTGATGCTAATATTTTTCAAAGTTCTGTTGTTCCTCTTCAATTAGTATATGGACATGATAAGAAAATACTGTGGCAAAACCCGACACCTTCATCTCCTCGTTATTGCAGACCTATTAGAATAAGATTCGTCAAGGAGACTACAGATATAACAAAAGAAGAAATAGACTACATCACAACACAAATAGACGCGCTTGCCAGCACTGACATTAGGAACAACTTATCAGTGAAGCATAAGATGTTGTTCACTATGGTGGATGGGAAAGTTTGCAATGCGGCAACACATACAAAATCCACAATGAGATGCTACATTTGCGACGCAACTAGTTTAGAGTTTAATGACTTATCGAAGAAAAGGCCATCTAAAGAGGAAAATTTAAGATTTGGGCTGTCATTGCTACATGCTCGTATTCGATTTTTCGAATCAATCCTACATATAGCATATAGGCTACCTGTAAAAAAATGGAATGTCCGTCTTTCGATTGAGGAAAAACAAGCGGTGGAAACCAGAAAACAAGAGATCCAAGACCAATTTAAGCAACAACTTGGACTATTGGTGGATATCCCGAAAGCTAATTTTGGCAGCACCAATGACGGAAATACCAGTCGCCGATTTTTCGAAAACTACGAAATATTGGCAGAAATAACCAAAATTGATAAAGAACTTATCTACCGACTTAAGGTTATATTAGACACAATGTGCTGCGGGTATAAAATTAATGTTGAAGCTTTCCAGAAATACTGCGATGAAACTGCCGAGATGTATGTGGCTTTATATGGGTTTTACCCCATGTCTCCGACACTCCATAAAGTACTTCGTCACGGAGCTGAAGTGATAAAACACGCAATTCTTCCAATAGGACAACTCTCTGAAGAAGCTGCGGAAGCTCGCAACAAACACATAAGGCAATATAGACTTAACTATTCCAGAAAGTTTTCGCGCGTAGAGTGCAATATGGACGTTTTAAATAGGCTTTTGTTAACTTCGGACCCCCTATTAACAAGCATGAGAAAAAATATATATAACAAAAAAAATAAACAGACATTGTATGAAGATGTATTAAATTTGCTAAACGAGAGTGACCTGACCAATGCAAATGTATCTAGTAGTGACGAATAAATACTTTTTTTGTAACTGTTATAAGTCTTTTATTATCTATTTTAACATATAAACACAAATAATCGTCGTTCGAGTCATAAAATATTTTTGACCAAGTTTTAGGGCCTAATACCACACAGTGCGCTGTTCGAATCGGTTGCAATGGTTTTGCTACACAATACAAATATTTTCTGTAACGTTTGCGACCCTGTGCCTTTGCGTAGCTGATTCCATTTTGCAGTTATTTGTTGAACGATTTGACTAAATGTGAAGGCATTACACATTCCTATGGTAATTCTAACTTAATCATTCTCGTGAAGCCTTTAAATGTCCGAATGATATCCTGTTTCATACGTTTTTAGACGCCTCCATTCCTGGGTTTTTTGGACTTGATGAACTCAATACATTTTATTTTCTTTGGCAGTATTTTCGGGTTGAGATAATTAGCGGACATTTGTCCCCCGGCGCGATACTGTCCGGTCCCGATAGTCGGACACTGATGGCATTCCACATCTCTGATAATTCCTGTTTCTCAATTCTGACGCCACTGCTGAGCGATCGCCGCACGGTAGCCGCCGGGCAGGGCTGTGGCTTCAATTGAATTGGACGTAATATATTCGTGTATTTCTGCGGGCTTCAGAAATGCGCAGGTGTAGTGTCCGAAGATTTATTTGGTTTAATGTTTGTATCGATTATTTTGATAGAATATTGTCAATACCTACATAAATATTTTCAGTTCGTGAAATGTATAGGTAGGTATATAGATTTATTTATCGCCTTGAAACGTTAACAAACCGTAGTGTATAGAAACACAAAAAGTAAGGGAGGCCCATTGTGAGCGACCACGTTTCGGTTCCATATGTCATCACTGGCAACACGCACTGGTCAAAGACTTTCGTTTTGAGAGACTGCGGTATGTGGGACTAGGAGATATTGCGAAGCTTCCCGAACGCTGCCCACAGCCGAGTCGGATTCGACGAGTGACCTCTTTCTCGAAGTTGGACCTACCTAACTGAACAGTTTGTCCAAGGTAAACGTACTCATCCACAACTTCGAGTGCAGCGCCTCAGACCGTTATAAGAGTGGGTGTTACATGGGCATTAGACAATGACCTTTGTCTTGTCCATGTTCATTTTAAGACCCACTCTTTCAGAAGCTCTACTGAGGTCATCGAGCATTGTACGGAAGTCCTCCATGGTGAGACCATGACAACTATATCATCGACAAATCGAAGGTGAGTGATGTACTCGCCATTGATTTTGATGCCAGTGCCTTTCCAGTCCAGAACCTTAAAGACATTCTCCTGTGCAGCGGTGGACAGTTTCGGAGAGATAACGTCTCCCTGTCTAACACCTCGTTGCAGAAGGATAGGTTTCGAGGTCTGGTCCTGGAGTCGAACTGACATAGTGGCGTTTTCGGACTGACACTTCAACACCTCGATGTATCGATAATCAATCTGGCACCGTTGGAGGGACTGCAGTACAGCCCATGTCTCGATCGAATCGAAGGCTTTTTCGTAGTCCACAAACGCTAAACAGAGAGGCAGGTTATACTCTTTGGTCTTCTGGATAACCTGCCGCATCGTATGTATGTGGTCTACGGTGCTAAAGCCTTTACGGAACCCGGCTTGTTCGGGACGCTGGAAGTCGTCAAACTACGCGCTAGACGGTTCGTGATGACTCTGGAGAACAGCTTGTACACATAGCTCAGAAGTGAGATCCGTCTATTAAGCTACCGGAAATAAACAAAGTTACGTTTCCCAAATAACGAAGACATTAAAATTCGTCAACCCTCCGCAGACGCATAATCTGCGAATGTCAATGAATCACGAGACAGAAATGTAAGTATGGGAAGTCCTCATTTATTTTTTATTAAAGGTTACAAAAGTTCACTTGTACAGTTGACGGCTCAAAGGTAGAAGAACAAGGTGTTTGACTGAACGGCGATAATAAATAAGTTTATAAACAAGTTCATCTTGCAAATTAACCACCGACATAAATTATCCATAGCTCTAGGTATATTTGGATCACAATTGTCATTCTTGTATTATGAAAAGGCTATAACATAACTACAGTAAATTAACTAAGCGTGTCAATTTGCTTCAAACATTTCATGACTGTCTGTACATTGTTATCATTGAATGAATTCTTCATTCAGAAAGCTTCATTAGAAGCTAAAAGAAGAGAAATAAAAACCGGTATATTCTGGTCCTTAGATACGGTATTCTATGTTAGGTTTGTTTTAATTCTGGTCCATCGGAGCGATGCGACATCAAGCTTTTTGCACTCATCATCATAATCGCCTATAACGTTCCCACTGCTGGGACACAGGCCTCTCTGTGAGAAGGAGTGGGCCGTAATCCACCACGCGGGCCCAGTGCACGTTGGTAGATGTCACATATCTTCGAATTTTTTGTTCTAGGCCATGCCGGTTTCCTTACAGTGGTGATGAAAGCTTTTTGCACTGCTCAGCCAGAATCCCCCATAATTATTAGGCACACTTTTGCTCTAACAAAATTGCTATTTGTAAACTTATTAATGAGCTGCAAACCTCGCTTCACACTAAAATAGGTAGGTACTAATTACCTACGAATCCAAATTATACTTCTTGTCTCAGATCTTGCGAGACACAACAGTTCAATCATCCAACGTTACAATAACAGGTTTCGCTATCAAAAAACGTCAGGAGCGGCTAATTATTACAAACAATAATAACTAGACGACACCTACAATTAACTGCGAGTTCACGCGAACGCGGGTTTTTATCTCAGATATCAATGGATACTTTCATTCTTACGCGTAACTGTAATCTTCTTCGTGTAACTTCTGCTTTTTACTGTTAGTTGAAGATTTGTAGATGCAGTTATTTGTTGTCTTGTATGAGGAATAAGCGGTCATTAAATAGTGGGGTAAAATCTTATGATAGTTTAGGAACATCCACTTCGTGGCGTCGTCGTTGACGTGACGGTGACGGTAGAATCGCACCTTCTACGATTCCGATTCTGCGGAACAATTTCCATAAAGTTTTCATAGAAATCGTTCTACAAGAGTCGTGTCGCGCCTGTCAGCGAGACCCCTAATGCTTTGCTAAAATGGTAAAACTGCAGTTCTTAGACATCAGCCTTTAAAAGCGTACTCACATTGTAGTTGGAAACAAGAAGTAAGTTGCACAAATATACATAATCATTCTCCCTTTCTCAAGAAAAGTACACAATCATTGAAAATACAGAAAAAATCGTAAAGATTTAAAATTTCTGTAATTTATAGCTACTAGAATCTCCAAAACGTGGCAAAGTAAATAAATAATTAATTAAACGTGCCAAAGTAAAAAAATCCGAATTGCTTGTAACATTCGCAGATTTTATGTTTTTAGAATAAATTAAGTAACTCCTTCAGTTTGCGATTTCTTGCTGTTGTTTCACTAGTTATGCGGTTGCGCATAAACGATGGCGCTCCGTGCGCAGGCGCGTCATAAAGGGTAATCTAGGAGGTATATATAGACCTAATAATACACAGAAGCTTTTAGTTTTAACTGGAAAACTTTGTGTACACAAAGTGGTTACAGGCCAGAAAGTTAGGTTTATCTACATATATGTTGAAACCTGTTTATTTAAATAGATAAGACTTAGCACGTGCCTTATTAGTACCTATTTTCTTTCATAGATCTTACTAGACTAGTTTGTTGACAAATTATTCCTAATTTGAAATATATTTTCTTCATTGACTCTTACTTACGGCACGGTTGGCGCAGCGGTTAAGCGATTGTCTGCTGCGCTGGGTGTCGCGGGTTCGATTCCCGCACGGAACAAATATTGGTATGACCTACAAGTAGTTGTTCCGGGTCTGGCTATTTGTGTATGTGAGTTTAAATGTTTGTGAACGCACCCACAATACAGGAGAAATTCCTAGTGTGGGGCAACGTTTAAAAAAAAATCTTAGATGTCAATGAAATCATAAAACTTCTTACAAGAACGACATTGTCTCGTGTATTAGGTACCTACTCATCTATAACAAACAAAGTTTTCCATGTGAAAATTAAGTAAAACAATGGCTAAATAAAGTTTATATAAAGCGAAGGACTTTCTCTGGCTGGGATGGGAAATATGTGTTGAATCTCACTGTGATTATGAAGTGAACAATACCTGTATTTATGCAATGAAAGTAACTGTTACTTGCTCGTTTTATTATTATTTTCACTCGGTTTTTTTGTAACTTTATTATAATTTTGTAATTCAAAAGAGTTCAACAGTTACCTAAGCTTTTTGGCACAGTTTTGTTTGTTAGTTAATACAAACTAGTTATGAAGTTACAGCTGTAACTAACCCAGGGAAACGTTTGAAGAACAGAGATTTTGAAGTAAGATTAATTTCCAAACACACCTCGTATGTAGATTGAACACACTGGCTCTCCGTTAGCAGTCCGCGTTCAATCATTGGGCTATTGCCGCTGTAGTTTTAAGAGTTTTTCAAGATCGTGTAAGGACTAACGTTTTCATAAATAGGTACTATACTTCTAAATATACCATTTCCATTTCATTTGATTCGCGGAGACAGATATCAGTTTAAACTACTTTAACTACACTTTAAGTTGTTTTTTATTACAGTAAGTAGAACTAACTTCATAAAACATAAAATTTTAACAACATAATTACATTCCAAAGATAACAAAAAATAAAACTGTTATCTCAGCAACGCAACGGTAGCGTAAGCACGTAGCGCGTAGCGCGTAGCAGTGCGCGTAGCAGATCACGGAAATAGGAAACGCCATAAGTAGATGTGAAAAAATGTAGGTAGGTACATAAATATGTAGTACTTCCTGAAGTTTCACACACTGCCACTATCATTTACTTCGTAAGTCAGAAACACGTGGGCGACTCTTTGAAGCTATTAATATCTTACCTAGAAACTACATAACGTCCTTACACTGTGTTTAAAATATATCAGACAATAAGTAAGCTACCTCAATCCCAAGGAGAACCAGTATCTGGAACAGGGTCCTGAAATTTCAACCTCAGTCGTAATCATAAGCTCGAGTTAAAGTTAATTTTCAGCCTTTATATGAATAAGTATTTGGAGGATCGGAGGACCAATTTAGTATGAATAAATAGATTCCTGTTAAGGCTTCTACAAACAGGTGCGACGCGACACTTGTAGAATTATTTCCTTGCAGTTTTCATATAAATTGTTCTACGAGGTCGCGACGCGACCATCGCGTTTTTCCCCCCAGTGGGTTCCCGCATTGTCGTTGCGAGGGGGCTCAGTAGCCGTGGTCATCCCCACGGTGAAGCGAAGAGGAACCCCAAGGTGGGGCCGCTCGTCAGGGCTTTTGCCTCCAAGCCGACGACGTAGCGGCCAAAAAGTAGGTTGCGGTGAGGTGCATCGCAACTGAGGCGGGCCGCGATTTCGAATGGGAGACATCGCGGCCGAGGGTTACAGGCTGCGGCGGAGGAGGAGTGCCGGTACTTCTGAGTAGCGCTCTTCCCTTCCGTGGCCTGGACGGGGCCGCCACCTTTTGATGGCGGATGCTGTGGGGCCGCAGGGAAGGAGGAGTGTCGGTATAGCGTTGGCCGCTCTCCCTATCCCCTGCGGCCGAAAAGTGGTAGGCGGCGGGGCCACTGTGCTGACCCGTTACAGGGGGACCATGGGTGCCAGACACGGGGTCGTTTGGTGCCCGTATGCTATTTGGTTCCTGGGGTGGTTACGGCGTGCCATGTGTCCTGGTGCGTCGGTGATAGGGGTTATTCCCCTCCGAGGAGGGTCCGGTGACGAACCGCGGCGGGTTCGCGGATGGCTTGCGCTTTTCTGTGTTCCCGCCTCAAGCGGCACTGGAGGACACCGTTAAGTTTTAGGGGTTATAGTCCCACATAACTGCGCTATCTCCTTGTGGTAGCGCAATAGGCATTTCTCCACGTTAAAAAAAAATGTCTGGGTTGACGGCGCGTTGTGTTCCACGTGCGCCATCAGAGATGTCAGCAACAACTGGTGGGGTCCGCAAGGGCCGATGCCTGCCAGGGGTGCGGGTTGTTCGAAAGATATACCGCGGCCCCTGGCACACAGGCAACTGAGGGAACACGGGTGGGTTGCTCCAACCAGAGCGGAAGAATTCATTTGATGATTTCCCACCCAGAAAAAAAAACCATCGCGTTTTCTAGTCTGCATGAGCCTTTTGTAGCCTTGGTGGATACCAAAAGAAATATGCATACATTGCCATCAGTCTGTTCATGACTCAAACATTTACAAACGAAAGCACATAAGTCTGTCTGTACGTCCGATATATATTTATAATTGCTCTAATTGTGTTGATACCGGAACGGAAACGCATAATATTATGCGTTATATTACAATAATAATAGTGGTGCCCATCATAACATATAATAGCCAGCGGCCGCTATTCGCAACACACTCGATATCGAAGCGTGCGCTATTTAAGTAAGCAAGAGAGAAATAGATCTCCATTTGTGTTAATTGAATTTGCTTCGTGTTTGTACGGTTACAGAATTACGTTTTTCTATTTTGGTCTAATTAAAAGAGTTGTAGGTTTCCGCTTCACTACAATTAATTGACCTACTGAAAAATTGAAAAATTGGATTTTGTTTTTCAGCGGGGAGTAAAATCATTCATTGCATGCTAAAGAATTTGTGCTGATATTTCAATGCTCGCAAAAGTCTGCTGTCACAATAAATCACCAATAGATGTGCCTACACAGATGCATGATGAGATGTGCAATGCTTGTTATTTTAAGAACGTTCACAGTCTCATCTGTCTCAATCTGTCAAAAATACCTCGAGTGTCCATACATTTTTGACATTTGATCGTCGCCGCGATGAGACTGTGACAATATTTTCAACGTTTTTAATTACGAAAATTTACCTTCATAAACGTTTTGACTTTGAATCGTCAGTTTTATATTGAGTTTTGATACTTTTATCTTTTAAACGAATGCAATTGAGATGTATTCCATAATATCCTTCATGTACCGTGTTTCTGGCAAATAAAGACATTCATTCAAAAAGCCCACTTGGCTGGTTCTAGGTAAGCACCTACCTTACTTCTATCGGGCTTTATATTAAAATATTTGATAAATCTCCTCGCAATTTTTCGAATTTGTACGAAAGCACTTGAATTAGGTATTTCTAATTAGTACTAAAGCGAATGTTTTGGTTTTAGTTCCGGTTGTAAATAAATTTGATAAGGTTTTCACTTTCTTAATTACAATTTGATTTAAACAATCTCATCGCTTAGACAGTTCTTTTCCACTTTACGTAATGTAATGTTTACACATTTCTTATGTGAATTCGTGCATTAAACGAATTGCAAAACTTATATCGAGTGTACTACCTGGTTTATTTTGTATGCTGACGTAATAAATATGTATCTCAGGAAACAAAGTGCACAACCAGCGATTCAAGCTGGCTCGGTATATCATTACACTGCGATTGATTCAGTAATAACCCCTCTGTTTGAAGTGTGCTCTATATTTAGCTTACACAACTTATGGTTTCGTTCACCTCTCATTGAATACAGACGAGTTTCATTTGCAAGTGTTCCCGTCCAGACTCCAGGCTCCGAGCACCGCCACACATCTCACAAACCACGCCAGCGCCGCCCGCACAACCATTTAAACTGTCTATAAATATCAAACGACCGATTTTATTAACTGATCTTTTACAAGTAATCAACGAGAGAGCAATTAAACATTCTCAAGATCGAGCGCATAGAGCTTTCATCAAAACGGTAACATTAATCCATGGATAAGACGTGTGTCGGCAATTACCGCGAGACTTTGTAGCGGGGCGACGGCGACGGCAACAATGCTGCTTGGAGGGCTAACGGCGAGCGGCGCGGGCGCAGCGCGCGCTCAGTGCGACCGGCACGCCCGCGCAGACATGCTGTGCCCCGCGCGTTGCTCGTGCTTCCTCTGCCGCGAGCTGCAGTCATGCCGTGCCGCGGACTCCAGGAAACCCAATAACAAAAACAACATGTGCGACAATTTCATACTAAAGAAGGCAGAGGCGTGGGAGCCCATGAAGTTCATCCGCGGAGCCGCGCGCCTCTCCGTCAGGCACTGGCAGAGCAGAGACCCCCTTACCTCCAACAAAACAAGGATCGCGACGCACAAGTCCACCAGCTGCGAACAGCTGTACCCGCACCCCTCCGAAGAGGAGTCGGGACCGTTCGGTATGCGCCGCGCGCCCAGCACCGACCGGGTGAAGCCGCAGTCGGAACACAAGGCTCTGTTCAAACTCCTCGGGAATTCTCGGAACAAGAAAACAAACATTAGTGATGCTTCAGAATCAAAAGTACGTCGTAGTGTTCTGAATTTCAGAAAGAGTGAAGCTCCTACTTCGAAGAATGTTCATGAAAAGTACCTTCCTTTGCCACAGGTGTCGTCGCCCGCGGAACATATCTATAGTGAACCCCGATCCTCGATAAGGAGCCCACAGTCCCAGTACGATGAGTGTTGTCGACCGCCGGTATACCAGAGCGTGGAAAAGAGGAAGGAAGAGCTGAGCAAGTGCTCTGTGGACAAAAAGGTATACAGCAACCGGCTTCCGTGTTATGAGGAATTAACGCAAAGACTTTCTCAGGAAAAAAACAAAAAAGTTAACTTACCTCTTACGGAAGGAGGATTGGCGAATAAGATCACACAGAATAACAACAAAGTAGTCATTTATTTTGGAGATTCCATCATTCGCAAACATAATGAGCAAAAAAGGGAAGAATATCGGCTCAAAGAGGAGCCCGCTAAAGAAGAAGTAATTTATGCCAATAGACTTTTAGAGGAAACTGGTAACTTGGGACTTAGTAGAGAAGTAGATAGGGGTGGGGGCAATACCCAGATGGTATCTGAAGTTCAGGTTCCGGAAGCTATATATTCTGAGATCAAGGCTGATGACGGTAAAAACACACTAGACGTCGTGACGATTAACGATGCGACGTACAAGAAGGACGTGTTCGGAACGATGAGTTCTGATGGATTCCTAGTGGTGGAGTTTGAGGGTAATTTTGAAAGAGCTCGGCAGCTTGTCGAGCTGGTGCATGGAGGCGGGATCGACCACCATGAGGCTACGGTTCTCGATGAAGATGAGCACTGCGACTGGAGCTTCATCCAAGACTGGAGGAAGCGGTAAGAATAAAGATGCTGTTATGTGTGCTCCAGACGAGATGACCTCGATCCCATCTGTTTTGTTTTATAATCGCAATATTCATAATTTTAACAGTTACGGTGTGACCTGAGAGCTCAAGAATTGTTAATTGTGTAGGAAGCAGGCCAGTCGAAGTAGCGTAAATATTGTTACAGTTTTATTACCTCTTCAAACCATGTCACTTGGTTACTTAGTTCAGTTTTTTGGAAAGTTGAGACAGAGACATCCATCTTAATTCGCAATTGTACTATCTTTAATTAAATGTATATATTGGCTAGCAGGCAGTAGAAATCTGTCACCACTTGTGCCTCGTTAAGAAATCTTTAGTCCTGGTACATCATTTCAACTTGCTTCAATTAACTTAGAACCGCTGTCACTTAAGAGTTGTTTTCACATAGAGAGAGCTTAGCTAGCGTTCACTTCAACCCTGTGTTTACAGACTTTTCTTGTAATTATTCTATGACTCTTATATTTCTTTACATAACGGACACACACACCATATTTTTCCGACGTGTGAGCATTCGGGAAGACATTCACGTTAATTGCGTAGCGATTCCGCCGATAACAATCGTGTGTTGTTGGTCGACGAACTCGTGCGAGCTTCTGCTTCTTAGTGGCGATACCGATCCGGCCAGGTCCGCCCTAACACACGCACTTGCATTTTCGACCTTATCGTCTCACGTCACATCTGAATTTTAAATGACACATTCCTCTTTCAATCAACATCGAAGGTTCCGCTTAACCGTTCAGATCATCTTTTGTTTTGTCTCTTTGATTTTCTTGTTTGTCGGATTGTCAGACTTTTTCTAACACCTTTACTTACTTCCTTGAGAATTCAACACAATCAACATTAGAACTGTTTACAATTCAATTAAAAATGGTGATGCTCTTAAAAATGAATGCCGGTTTCGTAATAATGCGGCGCGATCTTTTATCTTGGAGTTAATTATCATTACGTTCTTATTCAAGTTGAATTTGTTATACTTTTTCGACGAATTCATGCTCATACAAAATTGAATTGGAGAAAGTTTGATACAAATAGAATCAATGTATTCGAACAAGATCGGAGAAATGAAGATAGCGGTGCATTACTGGAAAATGAAATGATCAGCATTGGTATTTTTGTACGAAACGTTTTTAACAGTCTGAAGGTTCGTTCACCGATAATTGGATTAAACAACTTAATCACTTGAGTACCTGGCTACTTCAACAACACAGTAGGTACTTGATAATTGAAACGCCTAAATTGGCTACGGTGTTAAACGGACTATCTTTTCAGTTGGTAAAATCAGTAAGACGATCGTGTTATAGATAGATACACTATTTTCGTTCCATCTATAAGATAGTCGTCAAAGTTTACGTGTGTAATGGCTCAACCCAGGGTGCACCCAGTCGTTCACATAAACATATTTATTTATATTTTATATTTATATATACTTTATTGTACACCACAAAAAATACACAACAAAAAACAAAGTACACTACAAAATATACAATGGGCGGCCTTATCGCTTTCCGCGATCTCTTCCAGGCAACCTTGGCATGGACAGTGATTGGTCTGGACATAAAATGGGGATGTTGTTGGCGCAAATAATAAAAATACAATATATTAAAATAGATACACAGATATATACAACATACCATACATAACCAAACTGCAAGGCTGTCAAAGCCAAGAGATACGCGTTAGTCAATCCGGCGCCCTTAACCTGGCTGCATTAGCCAATCCGGCGTCCATAGCCTGGCTGCATTAGCCAATACGTCGTGCTTACCCCGTGTCACGGTACTCACGCCCGAACGGGTGCCGAAGCCTAGTTGTCTACTGCGTGGCACCTTAATCTATCGGTCACGAGCATTGTCGCCTGCTTGCCTCAATCGATTCCACCATTTGAAGCCAAATCATTTTTGAATAGCATTATCAGCCTATAATGTTCCTATTGCGGGACACAGGCCTCTTCGGTGAGAGGGAACGGGCCGTAATCCACCACGTGGGCTCAGTGCGGGTTGGTAGATGTCACATGTCTTAAAATTTTTGGTTCTTGGACATGCCAATACGGTTTCCTCACGATGTTTTCCTGATTTTTGCATGCTGATGGACTTTATATGCGTTCCACTATTGCACCATTTTTTTTGTATACCCACACATAGTTGAGCCCTTGACTAGTTCTGTTAGTCCGTAGTCAATAACAACAGGAAATGCCTACGTTTACCCACATGATGATGACATTCAAAATGATCAAAACAGTTAAATGTCCGTGAAGGGTGACCAAGGACAGCGTGTCACAATATCCCGCGATTCTATTTTTGTAGTCATCAAGAACAATTTTCAGGGCAACATAGTCGTGATTCGCTTGGAGCACGTTTGCTATGAGGAGGCATTTGTTATGGGCGCATCGCATTGTGTTCATGCTTGCGCGACAATTATTACGCGCTAGCTCATTTATGTGACGTAAGAGCTACACTTTTGAAACAAACAGATTGATACTCCTCTGATAGGTACATATATTTCAGTACCACATTATGATCTGCTGACACAAATGGTCTGACTGTGGCATCTCCTTAACAAAGTTAACGACCTATAACAAACCGTGATAGAAGATAACAGTCAAGACGAATCAATTATCACAACCATCTAGATTCTCATTTCAAAACTATTCAATTCGTAAAAAAAATATTCTTTTCTCGTTGACCATGGGCACTAACAAAAAAAAGGCGAAATTATTTCCTTGGACCGTTTTTATGCAATTTTTACCAACCAGGCATAAATTACGTAAATATTATGCATGCATGACATTACCTATGTAGAGTTTCTCATTTTACTGTGCAGCTTACGTTCTTTATCTTTATCGGATCCCGTTTCTCAGATTAGGTTAAGATTATGTGAATGGTTATTATGGCTAGGAGGAAAGTGAACACTGCATGTGTGGAAGAGTAAGACGTACCCACTG
Source organism: Polymixis lichenea (assembly GCA_949091785.1). NCBI lineage: Eukaryota > Metazoa > Arthropoda > Insecta > Lepidoptera > Noctuidae > Polymixis > Polymixis lichenea. The sequence continues at coordinate 1,083,266 of OX420939.1, read as the reverse complement.
CGCTGACAATGTTGTATTGGGATTAGGGCGGAAGGATGGTAATTGAAAATTCTAAAACTCGGTTTGTCTTGAATATGCGTTTCCATGTAAAACAGACTTTAATCTTTAAGCAGACTGCCAATAATTTATTTTATAGACGACAATTTTAATGGTGTGTTTTATAAATTATTCATTGTGGAAATCCCTGTAGCCCCCCTGTAGGCACCTCTACAGTGGTTTCATACCATTGTTATAAGCTCAAGAGGTTAAGCGCAGCGGTCAGACTTCCTGTCACGTGACTGCAATGAACAAAACAATTGCTCTACTTCGGGGATATTGCGAAACTTAGTAACCGGCTGCGTTTTACAATTGAGCTAGAATATTCTCAGTATAACTACTCCATCAACATTTACCCGTTCCTGCTTATTTGGCTTACATTTTATGAAGGTAATAAAACGACAAATTTCTTTCTAGAAACAAGTATGCAACTATTTTGGTGTCACTCAACGTTACTTGTAAACATTAACCATCAGATTTGCACCGTCATTATTATGTTCTTGATTGTGACCAAGGATAGTGTTTATCGTCCTCTTATTAGTTACCTCATGTATTTCAATCGCGCCTTTAATTCTCAAGGTACATTAATGTAAAAGATTTTGATACACATTTAATTTGGTTTGTCAATCTATTCCTACTATAACGGGAATCGCAAATTGTTTATTTCTTTTTGTATTTAAGTTTCTGGAGTTAATCAAATTCGCTTTATTCTCTTCAGTATAGCTATTAATAAGCTCACGATTTTTGTATTAGTTTGGTATCTCTAGCACGTAATCTTTTCTATTCATGCGGAGTCCGTTATCAATTTCGAGTACCTACTTTATAGCTTCTTCGTTCATAATAGCCACATCTTAGAGGAACATTTCCACTCACGAGTAATATTAAATTGGTAAACATATTGCTTCTTGATTTCAATTATAATTTCTATTTCCAACTATATTTGAATTACTTCCCAGTTGAACCGGAAGCTTTTCTAGATCAATTCTACTTCCTTCTTTGACAAAACACAATTCAAGGAAATTAGTTCACATGCCTAGTGGATACAAAAACGGTTAGTTCCACCTGTAACATCATCATACAATTGGCCATGCTCGTCTGCGCCACGGTCACGCCACAGTCACGCCTCTCCACTTCGCTGTGTAGTCCTCAATTTATGACTCTATTACGACTATTGTAACATCTTTAGGCCGAAGACGTGGTTGACTTTTGTTTAAGTTTCGATACTCATTTTCTTTGGGACATAAAAAGGTAAATACTAATGTTGTGTTTATTGAAATGAAAGATAATGTTGAGTAGACTTGGTTTGGTTGGCGACGGAAAAATTGTATACTGTGGCAGTAACATTATATTTAACAAAATGTAGAAACGAAACAAAACTAGATTTTTCAGCACTAGTCATCTTCAACCCTAATAAGTACGTAATCGTACAAACCTACAGTTACAAGATGGTAACCTAATCCAGAATAACTTTACATTAGTCGACAACTCGGTCAATAGGCACGCAGCATGCTTAGCTCTCCGCATTCCAATCTGCGAATGCAGTTGTGGACAACTCGTGCGCACTTTTTGATGTAAAGTAGCATAAGTATTATGTGCTGAAAACGGTATCACATAAATAGTAGTGTTACAAGAACTTAACCATCCAGCAGTGTTAATGTAGATAAGGCATAATACTGTCCCCGAAGCATTATATTCTCATTTATCGGATCGTCGTCTTGCACAAAAGTATTACGCTGACCAGTTGGTAGATGTGGAGTGAGATGTAACAAGTAACAGTTGTTGCATTAGGGCGATTGGTCGCAGCTGTACCGGCCGCGTGGCTAAGTGGCGAGTGGTCCTTAGTCACGCACTGCGCCGGATCAGGCGTTCCGTTGACACCGGCACGGCAGCCCGGCATCGGCAGCCCGTTAGCACGCTAGCCACGCCTCGGGGGCACAGGTTATTGGGAAATTGAGTGCAGCTAATGTTTTTGTGCAGTAGACAGTTAGAAGCGGTATGATGAACTTTTAGATACTGGTGACCACATTTGAGTTGGATTTTAGTAGTCCCCACCGACAACGGCCAGATAGGTATTTCTAGCCACGCTATTTTAGAAACAAACTGTTACTAGTTATCGCTTATTGTTATGCAACTATAGATTATTTGACCTGAAATCATGTCCAACTGTTGTCATACATCCTTTCCGGCCTTTATATCTAGACATCCTTCTGTATAGGTAATTGCGCATTCATTATATCCAGGCAAGTTCTATCAATGCAGTCATCACCTACAACATTGTCATAGTCAACATTATTAACCATTTAACAGCGTTCCAGAGCATGAAGTTCATCATGATTCAGGAATATCTTCGGATCGGTTCCAGTGAATAAGGAGAAAGTAATTTCGTTCTTATCTGTGAAAGCGTTTAAAAGGGTTAAGTTAGGCTGAATTTTGGACTGAAGTTATTTTAAGACTTTGGTGAGGGGATAATTAAATTTATCGATTATAGTAGGTAGGTGTGGGAGTCGATTTGGTTATTTTAATTATTTTAGAAGCGACAAATTGGAACCGTGCACCTAGCTTCTGACGTTTCATAAGTGCCCTTGCTGGTTTATGTAAAATAAAATATTTTGATTTTTTAACCTTGGTCTAATGTTGGTCTTTCTTTGTGCAGGCCATCAAGCGGGTGTCGTCCATCAGAAGAGGGGGCGTGGTGCGGCGGCGTGTCAGGCGCGCGGGCGCTGCGCGTGCGCGTGAGCGGGACGGCAGCCGCGCCTGCACCCGCGCACGCGCGCCGTCTGTCGCCGCCGCCGCACGCGCACCGAGCCACCACACCGCCGAGGCCGACTTCACCCACCAATAAACGTATGTTGGACTTTATGAAAATATCTACCTACTACTTAAATGAAAGGAAGACCATAAAAACATGGAAACTCTATGAGTAGGTTATACCAATATTTCTAGTAGTAAACATACAGCGTGTATCAGACATGTGGTACAGATCGTCAAACTGAAGAACTTTCTCCATGGGAGAAATATCGTAATCGCATACGGCGTAATAAGAAATAGTCAGCTGCTCCATTCATTTAGGTTCAGTATTTAATAGGCTTTGAAGTTTTGTATGGGAGACTAATTGTTTTTTCGCGATTACGAATTTACAAAGTAAGTAGGTTGATGATGAAGTGATTTTATTTCTGGAAGTAGATTTGTACAAACATTTTTACTCGTCAATCATATTTTCAAAACTAGATGAGGTCGGCGTTTCCTATCTGACGACTCTGAGAAGAAAAGCCGAAGCAACCTTGGAAACCACAGTCTCTTAAAATTCAGACATAATCATGGTTAGATCATGTGAAGACCATCTTAATTGATGTCTTAAATGGTCTTTTGAGCAAAGAATCACATTTATTAAGTGGCCATGGGCAGTCAGTGCACGCATTTGTCAGAACTTAAGTTTGCAGAACTTAACAACCTTAACGATACGACGAACGATACCAAAGAAAGGACATTTGGGAAAGTAGATTTTGGTTTCACACCCTTAAATCAAGGATATAGTTATTTAAGTAAGTAATGCATTTGTTTACACCTTTTCTCTCCTTATTGTATAAGGCTCATGAAATAAATAAGTTATTTGTTCAATTTATTTCAATATGACCACAAATTTCTGATCCACGCTGTGTACCTAGTGCTTATAATATGGTGTTCCCCAAAGGTTTCCAAGTCCATCAGAATAACTTATTTCAATAATTTCCACGAAGTCGGCTTTATATTTATCAAAAAATGTAAAGCTATAGATAGGGTGTAGGCGTTTGTCCGTCTTATAAATATCAATAACACTGGCTACTTTATTAGAATCTACTGCAGTTGGCCCAACCCCTCGTTGTAGAGCCTACAGCGACTCCAGAGCTAAGATTAATTAGCTGTGCAAGATGATCAAAGGGATGCTTAAGTCATTGTATAAAATGTAAGTAAACTGGGCCAGATAAAAGGCCCTACGTAAACTACAAGTCGTGGAAAGCTATTAATTATAAATCTCTTTTAGCATAACATTAAGTGCTATTAAATTAACATAGTCACAAGTTCACATTTAACTGACTGGACTACCGCTATACTCATGAATTCGTATGATACATATGATAATAATAATTAAACTCAACTAGACTATGGTCCGTATTACAGAACTTCACTCAAGACTCAAGCATTACTTAAAACTAGTTTCAACCAATCAAATGGCTCTAAACTAGTTTTAAGTAATGCTTGAGTCTTCAGTGAGGTTCTGTAATACGGGCCTATGAGTCTGAATACATTTCCAAAAATCTGAATGATTATACGTATAGGTTTTCTTGGCACATTAAAAAGAAAACAACGTTTGTTTTGCATTTTTACTCGATTGCGGCGAAGCCAAAAGACGGGTATGATTTTAAAAGGCTAAATATGTATGAATGTTCATGTGAACCTACAAGTAGAGTTCGACTACAAAAATGAAAACGAAATTCTACCTACAAGACATAATTGTAATCACTGAAAACCTCTTAAGAGGTGATTGTACTAATGACGTGAAAAAAAAGTTATCTGCTTTTCAGCATTTTGTCAAGTTATACGTAGCACGGTCCGAAAAATATCGCACACTTAATTTTCAACTCAGCCGAGCGCTGAAAATCTAACAAGACACTGTTTGAAAATCCAGTGCGGGGAAAACACGCCCGTGCGTACCTGGGCTTATGCGAACATTAATGTATGGAGCAGCCGATTTTTTATTGCAAGATGTTAGGTTTATTCCCATAGTAAAAGTAGTTCATAATGATGAGTGCAATGACCCCTTCAGAGGGTGTCAGTAAGTTACTTTTATACCCGAATACTATACTATACAGTATAGTATTCGGGTGGACGTAGGACCTATGGACATACTATTTTTGCGAAGATATAGGAAAGATTCATCTCCAGCAAGGGACTGCTATTAATAGGCCGCTTATGATGAACGGGATATTCAGTAAAATAATGAACCTTGATGCTGATAAACTCTCTTCTCAGCCATCCACGAGGAGCCCCCTCCGCCATCAACTGAAGGACCCAGCTCTGCGCAGCTGAAGGCAGTGGGTGCGGTATCGCAGCTGACCGTAGCCAGCGCGCCCGTCCGCAGCGCGCCTGCGCAGAACAGCTACGCACTAGAGCGACGGCCTCCGAAGCACGACCATCATCATAGACCTGTTGAAACCGCGCCGCCTGTACAGGTTAGTTCAGGACATGCCAGCACCACCATTTTTTTTAAAAAAGCTCACATAACAACATATACTTCACGCCTTCACGCCTTCATGACATTTACAGGCAGTTAAAATTTTCTAGAAGACTGTCGCCGCAAAACCCATGTTCCGATTCGCCAGAAAAAAAAACTTTCACGTACAACCGTAACTGCAACATGTACAATCACCCCCCCAGTGGGGTTCCCGCATTGTCGTTGCGGGGGGGCTCAGTAACCGTGGTCCCACCTCCCACGGTGAAGCGAAGAGGAACCCCAAGGTGGGGCCGCTCGTCAGGGCTTGTGCCTCCAAGCCGACGACGTAGCGGCCAAAAAGTAGGTTGCGGTGAGGTGCATCGCAACTGAGGCGGGCCGCGATGTCGAATGGGAGGCATCGCGGCTGAGAGTTACAGGCTGCGGCGGAAGAGGAGTGCCGGTACTTCTGAGTAGCGCTCTTCCCTTCCGTGGCCTGGACGGGGCCGCCACCGTTTGATGGCGGACGCGGTGGGGCCGCAGGGGAAGAGGAGTGTCGGTATAGCGTTGGCCGCTCTCCCTATCCCCTGCGGCCGAAAAGTGGTTGGCGGCGGGGCCACTGTACTGACCCGTCGCAGGAGGACGTCAGCAGCAGCTGGTGGGGCCCGCAAGGGCCGATGCCTGCTAGGGGTGCGGGTTGTTCTAAAGAGATACCGCGGCCCCTGGCATACGGGCAGCTGAAGGAACATGGGTGGGTTTTAGTCAGTAAAAGTCTGACACGCCCTCCTGCTCCAACCAGAGCGGGAGAAGGGAGAATATACACCGTGGTAAGACTGGTTGTCTGAACTCGTGGTTGCAGTGTGCAGTGTGGCAATCGCACTAAACAATCTAATTTAAGGCTAGGTTGTTCCGGCCTGTGGGCCTTTGAAACGCTACCTCCGCCTCCACCAAATGCAGCGCGACGTATTTATTTACGATGAACTGTCAACCATTTAGCGGAAAATCCATGCCATAGTATAACATATTGCAGTTGATCAACGGAATTATTTGTGCTTATGTTCGATATTTTCTCCTTAGTTTTAGATACATATTATGGTAGAACTAAAATCTATACATCTATACATATAAATAAAATTGGAGTGTCTGTTTGTAATATTAAAATAACCGCTTTTTGCTACATGCATAAGAATATATATACGGTACATATACCAAAATAACATTTTTTACAATTTTTGTCTGTCTGTCTGTCTGTTTGTTCCCGCTAATCTCTGAAATGGCTGGACTGTATTTGACGGGACCTTCACTGGCAGGTAGCTGATGTAATAAGGAGTAACTTAGGCTACTTTTATTTTAGAATTTTTATTTGTTTTTATTGATATACTAGCTGTGCCCGCGACTTCGTACGCGCGGAATAGTTTTTTACTATTATTTATATATCAATAAAAACCGTGCGATACACGATTACTTGCATTTTACTGCATCCACTTAAATCGCAAAGACAAGTCTAAATGATGATCGGATTCTTGTTTCATTTGATCTGTATAAGGCTTTGATCAATAAAACTTATAGGTACCTTAATAAAGGTCGTAAAAAATATGATGAAATCTGGCCGTCATAATATGGACTATGAAAATACATTTATAACAAATCTAAAATCCAGTGTTTTTATCTTTACATGCACGCGCCCCGTGTCGTTTAGTCCCGAGCGGAACGTGTTGGACGTCGGACGTGTGCAAATTTTTTGAACCCGCCACCCCCCGCTATGATCTGTTACCGGCAGAGCTTAAAATTGTTTGTAAATAATAATACGTAATAATAAGCTAAATACAGGTATATTTATGTATAGCAAGCTTTATTTCGTAGGAAATTAAAGTAGTTATTATTTTGTCAAACAAAATGGGAAACTATAGAAAGTAAAAACTTTCGATCCAACGCTGGCTCTTCGAAGGCTAGTAAACAAAAAAGAATAAGGATGGTTTGACAATATTATTATTTACCTACATTCATTACATTTTACGCGTAATAGATTACTATATTTATTTATTATAGATAACCTACTATTAGCGGTTTGCAAATCTATGTACCTACGCGTAATAGATTTGCAAACCGCAAATAGGCGTGTAGAACAGAATTGGAACCCTATGTCCGTGTAAATAAAGACGCCACGCGCGCAAAAGCTAAAATGGTTCATTTTTCTCGCGGAATAGATTTACCAACATGTCATACAGCTTAAAGCCGCCACGCGCGCAAATTGTATAATGGATTATTTACTGTTTTCAAATATCAAAAAGGTAGGTAGAAAAACAAAAAAAAATATGATTGCCTGGATAGGCACTGTATATGATAACACTATGACCTTGAACTGGTCCAGCGTCATGTTACTGCAGCCGTCATGTTACTGCGGCCGTCATGTTACTGCGGCCGTCATGTTACTGCGGCCGTCATATTACTGCGGCCGTCATGTTACTGCGGCTGTCATGTTACTGCGGCCGTCATGTTGCTGCGGCCGTCATATTGCTGCGGCCGTCATATAACTGCGGCCGTCATGTTACTGCGGCCGTCATGTTACTGCGACCGGCCGTCATGTTGCTGCGGCCGGCCGTCATGTTGCTGCGGCCGGCCGTCACAAAACTGCGGCCGTCATATTACTCCGACCGTTACAAAACTGCGGCCGTCATATTACTTCGACCGTCACAAAACTGCGGCCGTCATACTACGGCGGCCGTCACAAAACTGCGGCCGTCATATTGCTGCGGCCGTCATATTGCTGCGGCCGTCATGTTGCTGCGGCCGTCATATTGCAGCGGCCGCCATATTACTGTTGCCGTCATGTTACTGCGGCCGACCGTTACAAAACTGCGGCCGTCATAATTACTTCGACCGTTACAAAACTGCGGCCGTCATACTACGGCGGCCGTCACAAAACTGCGGCCGTCATATTGCGGAGGCCATCATATTGCGGCGGCCGCCATATTGCGGCGGCCGTCATATTGCGGAGGCCGTCATATTGCGACGGCCGCCATATTGCGGCGACCGTCATATTGTGGCGGCCGTCATATTGCGGCGGCCGTCATATTGCGGCGGCCATCATATTGCGGAGGCCGTCATAGTACGGAGGCCGTCATGTTACTGCGGCCGTCATTTTACGGTGGCCGTCATGTCACTGCGGCCGTCACAAAACTGCGGCCGTCATATTACTGTGGGCGTCATGTTACTGCGGCCGTATACACTAAACAGTATTTTTTCCAAAAAATGGTCGGTTGGCTATCAATCACCAGGACGGCGAGTAGGTAGGTATGTGTGGGTGTGTGTGTATGGTGTGGTGGTGTGGGTGTAGTTATGGAACAAGAAATCCAGATGGCGCTACTCGCGACAGGTTGGCATAAAAACCCCGTGAGATGGCACTCTATTCCAGTACTTATTAATGTACTCTGTGACCCTGAGCGTGAGCCGATTTAGCCTTATTTACTATTTATGAGTTTATTCAAAAAAAAAAAAAAACTAAACTAAAAATTTCAACCTTTAAATTCTCTCCTAAATACGATTCCCTCGTCGCAGATGCAATTTTCACATTATTTTGTGCTGTTATTAGGAAATGAGACGGAAAATGGTTTCGAAATCGACCCTGCTTCGGATTTGTTTTCATCGAGCAAATTGCAATTTATCGTGTTTTGAACCTTTAATTTCCCTCAAACAAGGATCTATCTATGACATATATTTTTTTTAGGGCCTAAATACACGAATTTGATCATTTAATCTTGATTCGGAAACAGGCAATTTCGGATAACCCCCGTTAAAATACATATATGTATTACTTGTGAGACATTGTGTTTTCATTCGATGGCTAAGTCAATCTATTTATTTAAAACATAAAAGATTTTTAATATCAACCGACTTGGTATTACATGGATCTCACAACTTTTTATGGTAGAAGAACTGAGTTGCGAGACTTGGTTTTTTACAAGTTTTGTTTTTGATGGCTAAGCTCTTTTTGAAGTATTCTGTAGATTATTCCAAACAAATTCAGTGTTGTAGCAGTGTAACATTTTAAAACTTGAGAGGTTAGCACATACTGACGCTGTGTGTACAAAGGTTAAGATAATAATAAAATTTTAATAATAAATGACAAATCAACCGCCTGTATAACATGGACCGCAACCCTGCGGTTTTCATCCACATAGTTTGTTCAATTTGTTGCTCTCTCGTTCACCGCGGCTTGTAAGCACCATGATCTATTTGTGGTTAAGAACGCTGAGATACACCACAACAATTTACAGTTCACTTGTTATAATTAAACTACATACAGTTACTTGTAACTTTGGAACAGATCAAAGAACTCGTTATGGGAATGATTTCGGAGAACTTCAGATTAAAGTTGAAAGTATTGTGAGGCACGAATGTAGGTACGATAGAAGTTTATTCATCTAAAAATTTGTTATATTATGAAAACTAAGTCGGAATGACAAGAAGGGATCTCGACATTAACAAAATTTCGAGTTGCAACAGCTGACACTCAATGTTTTCCTCCTCTAGTCTTCTGAGGACAAGTTTTTTTCATATTTTCATTATCATAATCTTCCTGCCTTTGACAAGTCACTTGGGGTCGTGCCAACAGGTTTTCTTATTCCATTATCCATAGTATTTCCATATTTTATGGTTTTATAAAATTAACAGCCATACTTACCAATGTAATTTAAATCGTAAAACGGTTTTATTCTTGTTTTAACCAGCGGGATAGTTGCACAACACACTAACAGTAACAATGGCTTTCGTTTTGGCAGTTCTACAACATTCATTGCGTTATTAACATTGTTGAGCAGACGATTTTTTCGAACATATGAAGCAATGGATTAGCACTATCCTTCAAAATCATTCAGATTGTGATTGAAAGTGTGTTAACCAATTAGGGTGCAGCATTTAGTGTTGACCAAAAAGATCACACCGCCATTGGCTAACCGTGTTTTTCTGAAAGCACACTTTGCTCACAATTTGCCGATGCGATGTTAACCCTGGAAAGCTAAGTAGTCAAATAGGTTTGCCCAACTATACCTACTGATAAAATGAGTTCGTCAATTAATTTTGGTATTACAACATTTAAACAACAAAACAATTGCTAAATTCAATTACCGAAACATTTCTCGTAACGGTTTTGACACCGATACTAACACGCAACGCAAGTACTTACTTAATACTGATGTCATGCCTTGTAAATTTAACTTTAGGCTTTTTATGTTAAGAGTTAAGAAAATCGGCAAACAGACATAGAATATTTGTTCATCGCTTACAGTAATATGTAAGTAAGTATAAGAAAATTGATAGACCAGTAATAAATTTATGTCATCAGGTCATCATGGATAGCGATCGAAGAATGATTTGTTAACTGCGCAAGAGCACGCGAATCCGACATTATAGTTACGGGATCCAGATATTGAACAGATTAAAAATCTGTTACGTGCGTGAAAACTGATTCACAACACCATGTGCACCTGGTGAAAATGAGTGCTTGGACGCAATTCAAACATTGGCGGCAAATAACTGCAAATTCTTTGGTAGGTAGAGGTAATAGAAGGGACATATCTAGTCATCTCTGCCTATCCCTTTTAAACTATGTGAGACACTCTTCTTTCATATCAATGTGCAACGTGTACCCAAGCCCCTACTCCAGTTGACTATGTTGAGCCTGCAGAAAGACTTCCAGCGGGCCACCAACTGCCATGGCTCACCTGGAAATCTCTTAATCGACTAAGAAGCCAGGTGGGCCGCTGCCGGTACAACTTGGTCAGGTGGAGGTCTCCACTGTGGAGCCACATTGCAAACTATTTCCCACCTCTTGTCGTGCTCTCTTTGCAATAACGCCTGCACTATGGAAGACCTTTACGAGGCTAACGATTACGCTGTTGAAGTGGCTGAATTCTGGTCGAAGCTTGTTCAAAATCAACAATCAGAATCATCGACACGACGAAAAAAAGGAACCAAGGGGTTAGGTTAACCAGGGTTAACAGTTAACAGTTTCAGTAATCTATGTATCTTTGAACGAAATACTAAGAAATTACTCTCCAGTAAATAACTCATTGATTGCAATACCTACCTGCTGCATTCATTTATCATGATTCGTGAGCTAATTAGTAATTAGTCGCGATCACATCGTCGGTAACCATTACAATAATTATCCGAGCGAGCGTTACGCGGCGAAAGTGTTGCCGCCAGAAAAAATAAATTACCATTGTTCTTAACAAACTCCCACGATCTCTTGATAGGGAAAAGCGTAATCGGTGGGAAGCTTTAAATATTGTTGAAAGCGAAAGCATCTGCGACAATGGCAGCCATGTTTGGTGCATGCAGATGCGTCAGCGCATGTTTCATAAGACTGATGAGCTCTCTTTATCTTAGTGGAAACGAATGATTTAATTCGTTGATGTTGTTAAGATTAATCGGAACGTGGTGCTGTAAAGATAAGCGCGTACTTGTCCGCGCCAAAAAAACCGACCGCACCCGAACAAAGAAAACCTTCCGCATTCTTCAGACTTTCTTAAGATTTCATAATTCTAAAACCCAGTTCTTTCGGCACCTTTGCTTCGGTCGGCTCTGACAAGTGTGCGTTTACCTTAAAAATACTTACTCTGAACTCGTTCCTGAGAAATATGTGTTATAAATTAATGTTGGTACATATTGAAGTAACTTACCTACCTAGTGTATGTGACTGTGTGATATCGAATTTTGACTCTCTGGATAAACAAGCTGACGAATCAGTGACTGAATTGTCACGGCCTGATTAACACCCTCAGTGGTTCATAAGTAGGTATATAATACGAAATTCCTTATTCAGGTTTGACAGCATGAATATCGGTATAAGTTCCTATACCTGTTAGAATCTGGTCACTCTTCTCTAAAATATACACAGATACATGAACCTACCCCTTTTCGCCATGAGCAGTAACTGCAGAACTCCACATGACCCTGATATACTCCTTTTCTCTACAATATCACTTATCAGATCACTAAACCACATATTTCGTCCACAATACAGAATGGCGTCCGCGAATGCAACAGCAGTTCCGACGAGAACAGGTCGTCCGGACACGCGTCCATGTCGGACAGCGGGGGTGGCGGGGAGGCGAGCAGGGACGAGCCCCGCCGGACACGGCAGCCGCCCCACGCCCGGACAAAGCATCGACCACACAATAAGGTACATAGTAACACCAGCCTGTGACTGCCCCACCGCAGGATCTCTCCCCTTATCAAAATAAGCATAGACCACCACTCCTGCTTACTGCGTGCCCATTTTCTTCAATAGATGTTTTTGAGTTCATTAACTGCGTTTTTCAATATATCTTTCTTGTCCCTAGAATTAATTTTTGACCACAAAGACCTAAGGACCAATGGGATTATATAATATAATAATAAATGTAATATAAGTTTCAAAGATTTTTTTGCCCACTTTGGCTCCTTGTAACAGTTATAACCCTTGTTATCCTTCAGTTACAGTCACCATGGCCCGGAGGCGGAGGTCTGGAGGACATCAGGTCAGCCATCAAACAGTTGACACTTCGCTCGAGAGACAGCAGCAGCACCGCCACGAGTGCATCGAGTGCCGGAGGTGGCAGCAATAATGGGGCTCAGGGTACGTTCACACTTCATAAACTTCACACACTACGACGTGTAACGGAAAGGGTATTTATACCAAGGGCACGGCTTCTTTGGATGATATCAAACGATATTGGAAGGGTTTTTCAATCCTATCTCTACATGTTCATACCAGAAACCGAACTTTCAAATTGAAATGGAAACGTCACTCGGAAGAGATTTATCGTGATATTGGCAAGTAACGTGGAAAGTTATTGACCTACGTAGTGCAGTGACACGTTTGTTATGATTTGAATTTAAGAAACATATGAAATCGAAAATTTGGTATCAATTCTTAGAGTATTTTTTAACCGTCTTCCAAAAGGAGGAGGTTCTTAATTCGTCGGAACCTTTTTTTTTTTTTTTATGTATTTTCCCCGATTACTCGAAGATGGCTGGACCGATTTGGATTTTTTTTTTTGTTTGAAAGGATCTATAGGGATACTTCCCAGGTGGTCCCATGATCATCAAGTCAGGATCTGATGATGGGATCCTGGAGAAATAGAGAGAACTCTTCAAATTTAATAGGCACACTTGAAGCAATTTGTGTAGTTTTTGGAAGAGTACTTTCTCGGAGTGGTTCCATTTCAATTTGGTGAAGATTTGATGAAGAACTTCGGAGCTATCTCCGAAGTTCTTCATCAGATCTTCAACGGAACTCCTCAATACATGATAGCAAATGGACAGGGATTGCTGAAATCTCATGTCTGTCAATTGTTTGCACCAGTTAATAACATAACATCACGCCGGTACGCCGTGAAGGGGTTTTTAGTGGTAGCACATGTGAACCACTAAAAAGTGAAAAATAAAAAACTTTTTTCAAAAAAATAAACAACCGACCTCCAAAAAAACACTAAAAAGTGAAAAATAACTTTAATTTCGGAAGGCGGTGACAAAAAATTAAAATACATATCCAAAGTCACCGACTTCCGAAATTAAAGTTATTTTTCACTTTTTAGTGTTTTTTTGGAAGTCGGTTGTTTATTTTTTTGAAAAAAGTTTTTTATTTTGAGCTGAAACTATGTATAGTGATTCTATAGCAGCTGTTATCTTTAGTGCTTAAGGATAGCAATAGGGTTTCGGTTCCCTTTGTATAAAATCTGTTCACCCATCTTGGCATTTGTGTACCTACCAAGATTTTACACGAAGGTACTGCCATTTGACCTCTACAACTATTCGTTTTTTTAATGCTTTAAGCCAGCGGTTCTCAAACTTTTTTGGTGACGGAACCCTTTTGAAAAGCGAAATTTTTGACGGAACCCCAAAATAAAAGAAAAAGTTACGTGCATTCTTTAATCATAGGTAATCATGTTACAATGTAAGCGTATACTATAATTATAATAAAAGAAAAATGTAATGGGATGTATGCTATACAAGGTTATTTTTTAGTCACCGTCCAAATTTTTCAGGGTGATAGTACCGTGAAATTGATCAACTTTCTCCAAGGAACATGGGTCGAAATATTAAAAAGAAATTCCGACCTCCCATACAAAATCAATCAGCTGACCATTGATTTTGTATGGGAGGTCCGATTTTTTGAAACCTGAAAAATTTGGACGGTGACTAAAAAATCAGCCTGTATATTACTAATATTAATACTTATTATTACTACTATTCTCGCGCACTTTGAGTATGGCTGCTTTAAGCACACAAATGTACAGAGGTAGACTTAACGCCATAAGAATTTTCTACTAGTCAACCTTTGGTTGATGCAGAGACAAACAACAACAGTGTGCAACAGCGAGAATTGAGAAATATTTATTTAAATAATAATAATTAATATGATATAAACACCTAATTAAATATAACTAAATAAGCACAAAAAAAATCATGAATATAATATGACAAACAATGGCAAACCATTGGATGATAAGTACTGCCAGCTTCTTGCGAAAATGCTCGCAAACTTTGGCTCGGTTGGTTGCCATTCTGATATCAGCCATGCTTCTACGGGAACGCGTTCCACAGAGAGACTGAACGAAAAAAAAGTGAATGATGTTTCTGCAGTGAATGGGACATTGAAGAAGACGATTGTGTGATGAGCGTAGATTTATATTGTGGTTAGCGCAAATGTAGTGAAATTGAAACAAGACAAGAAATGGAAGCAAGGTGGTCAGCGCCCTTTGTTCTCCGCGCTGGCGTATGGGTAACCACTCTAGAAGTGTCCGATACGCAGAGATATGATCTTTATGCAGATTGAAAATAAATCGAATGCAGTTATTGAGAAGACGGTCAAGTTTGTCGAGGAGATCTGCAGTCAGGTCATAGGGAAAGTTTAGGACTGCACAAGCATTTTCTTCATACTCCATGGTAATACATTTTCAATTCGGTACGGAACCTGCAGCGTTCCAGTAACATATTACACCCATAACTGGAGGCGGGCCAATACCGATATTCGAAAATCGATTCGAGAGTCATAGAGGGGTCTCGATAATTTGCGGGTTTTCCCTCAGATTACATTGAGACCCCTCCGAGTCTTTGACTGATGAATAATAAATAGTCCATCAGTATCCAATAAATACATCAGTCATTGGCTGATGAATAATAGTCATTTCCATAAATTTTTTTCATGATTATGCATCTAAGATACGTAGCGATAGTGATAGCGTTAACTTTTGTTTCCAGAGAGTGGCAGCGCGGCAGAAGCGCGTAGGAGACGAGCTCCACTGGTGCGGCAACCCTCACTCGACACAGTCTGCACCAACGTTACCAGTGCCGATGAGTTCGTGTGGGTTGATTCGCACAATAGGTATGTCCTCTAATCCCTGATTAGGTATAATACAACAGGCACCAAATATGTCTCTCTGCCTATCACAATTTATTTTGTAAATACTTAGCTCTGAAGCCTAAACCACTACATCATAATTATTTTTCATCCACTTCCGAGCATCTTCTGCTCACTCAACTCATTGCTTCTGGACACTTCTGCTTTTTTATCTCCCAATAACTGTATGCCTATATCTCGTAAGGCGAATTCTTGAACAAGTGTTGTATAGTCTTAGTAAGTCGGTATGTAACATGACCACAGTACAAGGAGCAATCATGTCTGTAGTCTCCCTGGTACTTACTGCAGGCTGGTGGAGCTGCGCTGTGTGCCCTGGACAGCGAGCGAGGTCAGTCGTGCGCTGCAAGCGGGCAGGTGCAGAGACATCGCGCCCAGGATGGCACCAGACACACCGTCCAGACTCGCCTACTTACTACAAAGGTACGTCCTAGCGATTTGTTGAAAATTATTCATCCCATCCGTCACATTCGCATTATAAAGTTTACTTCTATTTTGGCTCATATAATCGTATTCTACCACGGTGATAAATTAACGGTGCTCCTGAAAAAAAACGACATTCTTTATAAATATTTCTGTATTTGTGATTTCAGGGCACTAGTAAGGATATCCCGCGAAGCCCAACGTCTATCCCAGAACTTCGGCTTCTGCTCTAAGCACGAAGTAGCTGGTGCGTTCAGGATAGTTCTCAGCACGCCACTCGCTGACGCGTGCATTAAGGTGAGAGAAAAATAATTTCTAATGGAATTACTAGAGCGAGAATGTTTACTTCTCTGAAGTCGAAAGTGACAATCGAAGCAGCTCTATTATTTACCGTTTTGAAACTTAACAAATTGTATTGGCAGGGTTGCCAACGAGCAGCAACAATGTACGCGACTTCGGGTAGCGCTGCGAGACGCCTGGGCTCAGCAGCTCGAGCCCGGACCAGCCTCGCACCTGGCCGGTTCCAGAGGTGGATGCTGGATGTCCGTGTCGCGTCATTTGTACATGAGTAAGTAAGGCTATAATCAAACTCGTCCTGCTCTTACGTTGACAAACAAATACAGTTTTTCGCGGTTTCCTCGACGTCAGAATTGCACGGCAACTTAGCGGAGTAGGTACTCAGTAGCTAATGCTCAGTAGCAATGCTTGCCAATGTAACCTACTTTATTACTTAACTTTATTTTACTATTTACTTAAATAGTATTAAATTTTCAAAAAAATATTGACTCTATTAAGGTGAAGTACCTAGCGACGCAACCCCAACACAAGTATATTTTAACCACTTACTGGAGTTACCTTGACCTCTGAGCACTCGGACCTCACGGCCCGTTGGTTACTTTGTGCATCCACTGTTAAATTACTAGCACAACAATCATATCATTTTAAACCTAGATGAGATGCAATGTATGCAGTTTAACGTATGAGATGTACCTAATCAAACAGTTTTATTTTAATGCTCAGTATGCTCAGCCACTTTGCCAGCCGATCCTAGCATAATTTATTTGTTGTTGTGTTCAGATATGCAGCGATTTACATCTGCGCTGGCATGGAGACGCTACTGGAGGAGATCGCGCTGGTCGCCGGTAGCAGTGCAGCCAGTTCTCCCATCACACCTGCTGTGGTGGACCACGCGGTCGCCAACTGTGCTGATCTTTGGGGCCTGTTGCAGCCGTACAGCCACCTGAATGCTGGGAGAATTGCTTCAGGTAAGCAACAGATTTATGTATGGTTGGGCAGATTGATCTAGTTCGGTTTTCTAGAATTGTTGAAAGCAAATCTCACGTTTATAACTAAAATAAAAAAACAAAAAATTAATCAAATACATTAGTTTTTATGGTTGGTTGTACCTAAATAAATGTCTCCGGATTCTAGAAAACTCGATCATTAACCCAACGTTTAGCAGCGTTTTTAATTTAGTAGACTCTCTTGAGGTCCTTAGCATTTAATTTCGTTCATTATACGTATGATAACTTATAATTGTGTAATGTGTGGATCCTAGATTCCCATGTATTCTACAAGAAAATAATTTTAAATTGACATTATCAATTAGTTTACTGGTCCTATATCAAATTACAGGTGCATTATCACTGTCTCGTTGGGAATCTATGAGCTCGCTGGGTTCCGGGTCATCATCAGGAGTGTCCCGTCCTGAACATAGAGCGTTGGGACTTAGCCACGATTCTGGCATCACTACCAACGGTTCTGGTACGTATCAAAAGTTCTATAAATCCGTACCGAAGGATCAACATTCTATACGAGTTTTACGAGTGTTTGTTACGATGTGCAGGTGGTTCAGGGACCTCAGCTGGGTCTAACAACAGTTCTGGGGGCTCGACGGCATCAGTTCTGTTGACCACGTGCGCTGGGTCCGCATCGGAACTGCGAGCTGTGTTGCGGAGAGTACATCCGCGGCTCGCACCTCTCTCTCCAGCTGCTGAACGAGCTTTATACTATTTTATGAGATGCTCACAGGTGTGTGTATTATCATTTTCTTTAACTTTGCATAGTGGCTGTAGTTACCATCCAAAACAGCATATCTAGACAATATAGGTAATAATATCGAATGCGTTGTTTTACTTTTGAGCAGACGAAATTTTCAAACACAGAAAGCAATGGATTTTTTAGCATTGTCAAAATGAGCCCATCATTTACCTATTTTTATTTATTTATTTAAATAACATAGGAGACTTACAGCTAAAGCAAACAGATCAAGGACAATATATCAGACAGAAAGCCAATTACAGGTCTCCACTTATAAAATACATATTAAGAAAAAGTTCACTCTAAGGACGTTCACACTAGGTTAGTACAATCAGCGTCAAAAATATCGGGACGAACAGACTGTTCAAAATGATCTCTACAACGAAGAAAATTTAACTTTATCTCAATTGAATAAAGTTCTCGTCAGAATGACAGCTGTCGTTTACTGTCATCGTTCTGAAACTTTCCTTGTGTTATTGAGTTAATGTTTAATTTTTATAGTTGTTTAGATCATTTTTGAACAGCCTGTTCGTCCCGATATTATTGACGCTGACTGTACATAATATAGCATAATTACTATGTAGCTCACACTGCATAACTTAACAAAATCAACTACATGAAAAAGTTACTGCTTAAGCACTTCCTGGCTGATGACACACTGGTTAGGAACCAGATCTATAACATACTGTTTACAATGCTTGTTTAAAGTTCAGCTTGCACGCGCAATGTACGAATTCTGCCTCTAATTAAAAAAAAAAAATATTTAAAAATAATGCAACAAAATCAGCAAAAAATTATGGCATCAGGGACACTGATACCACGGAATTTTTTTATTACCCACGACGGAATGGAGACGGTAATGTGTTTAGGGTGAGAGGATGTTTGTTTGTGCAAATCCATGTTGCTAATTTTTTCACGAATTCCTTCTCGTCAGTTGGAGCACTCTAGCGCGAGTGGCGGTAGCTGCGGCGGCGCAGGGCTGTGGGGCGAGCGCGGCGCGGGCGCGCTGCCGCCGCTGGGCGAGTGGGTGCGCGTGCTGCGCGCGCACGCCGCCCTGCGCGCGCCGCCCGCCGTGCCCGACGCCGACGATGTCATGCAGGCTGCGAGGCTGCTGCTGCCGCATGCCGACTGCCCGCCCAGACCTATCACGTAAAAACATATTTCCTTCCTACCTACACCTTACTTATCCACTTATCATCGTTTATTATCTTACACATCACAGATAACGCACAGACTAAACCGCAGGGTGTAGAAGTATTAAATTGTGCACAAAAAATCCTTAAACAACAAATCTGAGGGAAGGATGTTTTAAAATTACTTCCCTTAAAGGTGAATCTAGTCCATATTTTTTCCATACAAATTTCGGGAGTGTATTACTTCACTGTTCGACAACGTACATAAAAAATTTAACATGGTATGGTTTTCTCCTATTATTAATATTGTCTGTACGGAAACAGAATACTAAAATAAGAAGCCATTAAAAAGTTAGGAGCCCACAAAGATCCGTTTTTCTTGCTAATTTAACCTAACTTGGGCGTGTTTAAGTAATAAAAGAAGTGTAAAATCTGAAAAACCGAGTCAGTACCGACAAAGCTCAAATATCGAAAAGTTCAATAAACTTTATTGGTCATTGATTTATCCAGTGGTTTTTTCATGAAACCCGATCTTTCGAAGGACTGTTCTTAATTTTTTACGCGCCTGTTGCACTATAAATGATCCTGCATCTCACTCTATGATGTTGTGCGTGTAGACTAGCGTCTAACTGCTCATTACTGATACTATCTCTGTCGGACACGATGCCTGGTGAGACAGCGTGCTTTTTAGCCAGGCCCATAAGTGAGTTCGAGCTCGCGACTAAGTTCCCCTTAAGGAGTTGTGGGATGAAAGTTTGTTTGGAAGTTCGTAATTTTTGCCGATGGGGAATGGCAATTACATCGGACCATCGGAATATATTTTTTCATCGAGCTCACGGCTTGTAGGTATTTAATATTAGAAATAAATGTCTCCTTTTGTGTCTATCTGTGTGACCGCGTTGGTCTTCTAAAGTACACAACAGATTTTGATGCGGATTTTGACATATTTTGAAAATTCATTTTGGAAAGTTATTAAGTTTATCATTTTTTTATTTAACAAAGATATTTATACTATCTTCATGTTTTGACAAGTCGTAAAAACCGTGCGAAGCAGGAGAGGGGCGCTAGTTATTTAAAGATAATATCAAACTTTCTTAAAAACCACAGACTAGAAGAAGCCATAGAGCCAGTATGGTCCCGCTGCGCCCGCACAGCTGACGAGCTCAGCAGGGCCGCCGTCGGAGTCGCTCAGCGAGCCTTGCTCAGCGGGAGGCCGGAGCTGGTGGGCGGCGTGCGATCGTTGCTACCTCCAGCTGGCATCGACGCACCAGATGCTTCGGGACTGACGGCGCTCATGAAAGCAGCGTTTGCTGGCGATGAGCAGATTGTTGCTGTGAGTTTGTTTTCTGTAGAAAACCTAAAATATGATGAATCAATATGAATTATAATACATTCCTTTCTTCCACTGGTGAAAGTGGAGCAAATCGGAATCATTAAAATTTGAGGTCCACTTTGCTTAGTTATAATTAACAGCAGATACGATATGCATTGAAACTTTGATAGCTGATATTCTCGTAGTAGAAGTTTGAGGGTCATTGAACATTATTAGTGTCAACCCATATAGTGTATGGTTTGCCAGCTCTAATACAAGTCTCAAGTAGGTGGTTTTATTGTTGGCTTTATGGTTTATTTCAGATGCTACTAGAAGCAGGCGCGGACCCTAACATCGAGACAGGCGGCGCGTGCGCAGCTCACTGCGCGCTACCGCTGTCGCCGCGCTCACCATCCACACAACTGACTACCCCCACATACACGCCCCCCACAGCCGGTAACCTATCTCATAAGTTATCAGCCCTGAGCCCATAGCTGTTCACTTGAACTTCACGGTCTGCGCATACCTACTGGGTAGTAAATCTTTGCAGACAAGCATTGCATAAAAAAGTAGGTAATTATCTCTTGCACGCTAATATTCAAATCTATTTTGTCATACGTCATTATCAATTGATAATGACCATAAGAAGCTCATGCTTGTGATCTTTGTAATTACAAAGAACACAAGCATGAACCTTTTGCTAGTCAGTGTGCGCCGGCCCTTAATATTGTGTGTTGCCAGACATTTAAACTAAGTTTACCGTCAGGTTGGACAGCGCTAGTGTACGCGTGCAGCGGCGCGGGCGGCGGCGCCGTGGAGTGCTCGCGCCGCCTGCTGGCCGCCGGCGCCAGGGTGGACGGCGCGCCCGCCAGGGGAGACGATGTTTGCACTCTTACACCTCTACAGGTATGAACTAGTGATGTACCGACTAGTCGGGAGAGCCGACTAGTCTGCCATATTTTTAATCGGCGACTAGTCGGCTAAAACCGCCGACTAATCGGCCCATTTTTTACTCGTATTAATTTGCTTAAAAATTTAAAAGACGGTGATTGAAATGAAATTGAAATCTTTACTGTAATGATTTTTATCATAGAATCGGTTTTACAGTTTACTTTCAGTGCAATCTAGAATTGGATAGGAAGAAACGCCGGCTCGCACTTGAACAACGATAGAATAAATGCAAAGCAAATAAAAACATTCATTCTTTCGTCCTGACAATTCCGCCTGGTCGCCGGACACCGCGAGCCAAAGCGTAATCACGAACATTACCGATGTCACCCGAACTCAACCGAAAGCAATGATCGGCTTGGCTGACTAGTCGGCCGATTAGTTGGCTATTTTACAGCCGACTAGTCGGCTAGTCGACCGACGTCATAGTCGTCCCATCTCTAGTATGAACCTATTGTAACTTTAAAGCAGCTTACGGATGACCTAGAGATTTAGATATTTTTGTAAATAAATTGTTAGATATTTTTGTAAATAAATTGTAATTTATTTCCTAACTATTTAATTAAACCTTTTGTTTTCAGGTGGCTTGTGGCGTCGGTAACTTGGAGCTCGTACAGTTGTTACTGTCACATGGCGCAGACCCGTTCCTCTCCACGCAACTAAACGATGCCTTGTGCTACTCTGCTGCAGCACAATATGGGTGCTACAGGTGAGGAATTAATAGGAAATAATAAACAGAGTAAATAAGCCTGGTAAAGTTCATTAACAATTACATATTTAGCATGTGCCCATCACTCAAGACGTGGATGGACAAACGAGAGTTCGTGTGTCGTCATCGTGATTAACACTTCCACCTGTTGCACTATTGCTGTTAATCCCTAACACAAGCTCATGTAGCTGCCTAGCTCATCAGGTACTAGCTGATAATCCTATTTATCTTATACTAGCTGACACGACAGACGTTGTCCTGTCTTAACTATGACTATTGAATTCGCATTTTCTATATATATTTATACAGGATAAGTTTTCTGATGAATTCAGTTTATATCGTTCTAGACCCCCCAGCCTAGAAATTTTTCGTCGGTTATACAAAAAAAAAATCAGCTGTTCCATATATTTTGACCGCGTACTACTACTACTACTACTATTACACTTTTCTATGAAACATATTTTTTTTTAAATTACTAACGAAAAATTTCTACGCTGGGGATCTAGAATGATATGCTGAATTTATAGTTACAATTTGCGCACTGGATAAAAACTTATCCTGTATATATGTCACGCGAACCTTTTATTTATTTTTTCATATGAACCTTCTCCTGACAATAAAAAACACAGCAAAAAAATATTTAGAAAAATTGGTTCGGCCGTTCACGTGTGATGCCGTGTCCAAGGGAAATAGGTATTCATTTTTATATACAGTGATTTTAGTGGTCTTACAAAGGTGGTCCACTCAATGTATACGACATAAAATACCTACAGGCGCGATCAAAACATTGTTACCTTTAATTAAGATAATAGTGTGTGTTGCCAGTGATGACCTATGGTACAGAAACGTGGTAGCTCACAATGGGCCTAATCAGAAGGCTTACATAAGTCACCCAAAGGGCAATGGAGAGGGCTATGCTTGGAGTTTCCCTACGCGATCGAATCACGAATGAAGAGATCCGCAAGAGAACCAAGGTGACCGCCGTAGCCCAAAGGAATTGCCAAACTTAAAGGGCAGTGAGCAGGGCACATTGCTCGCAGAACTGATGGCTGATGGGGCCAAAAGGTTCTGGAGTGGCGACCGCTTACCGGAAGACCTAAAGTGGGAAGGCTTCCCACAAGGTGGATCGATGATCTTGTGAAGACCGCGGGAATCAGCTAGATATAGGAAGCACAAGACCGGTCGAAGTGGAGGAGCCTGGGGAAAGCCTATGTCCAGCAGTGGACATCTTTCGGCTGAAATGATGATATGTAGAAAAATACTATTTTTTAAATAAATGATTAGTAGTCATTGGATACATGAACTCGGCTGCCGTTGTTAGACGACAAAAATGTCACGACAATAATTCGCAACAACTAGCTGATCCAGGCTTGACTGCAGTATGCAGCACCGGTTTATGTGGTTATTAGCAACATGCAACCCGAACCTATACTACTAATTAATCTTGTGTAGTGCGGTGGCGGTATGCTGTGCACACGGTCGCCGTGCGTGCCTGCGCGCGGCTGTGCGCGGCGGCGCGCGCGCAGCGCAGGCTGTGCTGTCGCTGGAGGAGGTGCTGGCCGAGGGCGCCGCAGCACCGCCCCTGCGCCACCCCGCCTTCACGAAGCAACAGCAACGAGCGCTGCATGACGCCATGTACTGCGCCGCTGAGACTGACCATTTGGGTGAGACATGAATTTTTCCCATGGTTTTTGCATTTCTAATGTCACTGTTTCAAAACAGTTACTCGTAGTGTGCTCGTAGTCCAGATCGAAATTAAATGTCTGAAAATGGTCAAAAAGTTGGTTTAACTCATTCAGTGATTGCTGATGTTGCCACATCACAACGTGAATTTAAACTTACCCTAAATCATTTTCTTTTCCAGACATTACACTAGAACTTCACGCGTTAGGCGTGCCGTGGTCACTGCATGCGTGGACTCTGTCACTGGCCGCCGCTGCAGATGCAGCACTTGATAGTGTTATCGACCAACTATTACAAGACTTCCTACAGGTAACACTCGTTCTATCATACTGTAGTAAAATATTTACTGTGAAAATTTGAAAACCTTGTGTTTAAACTACTTTTTCTTTCAGGTGTGTCCCTCCGACGACAGCCACTACAGTAAACAGTTCATTTACGAGTGCCTCCCCCTGCTGTTTAATATTCTACGATACAGCAAGGTAATGTGACTAATATTATTATTTATTTTTGCCACAAATATTTTTGTTCTCATTAATTATTTTTTTTGCAAAAGGCCCTTAGAATTAATAAAACCCGCTTATGTTTAGAAGGAAGGCACTGTCTTACTGCTGGCTGACATCCTGTGCGCATGCTATGGGCGGGAAGCTGTGCCAGGCGTGGCACAGCCGCCGCCTCCTGTGGCACCAGCACCGGCCAGGGTCGACCCATCATACGTCAACAACCCATCGCTGGCTGACGTCACCTTTAGGTAACTTCCGAACAAAACCTTCTGAACCTATGGAAGTCACGACATAGGTATCTTCTAAGCCTCTTTCAGAAATTATCATTGTCAAAATTGTTTCATTCCTCAGGGTTGAAGGGCGACTGTTCTATGGCCACAAAATAGTTCTTGTCTCGGAGTCACCACGCTTACGAGCCATGCTAGCGCCTGCAAGATCATCGAACGAAGCCATATCTGTCGCCAATGCTGCCCCTCCTCTCGTGCAAATCAATGATATCCGGTATCATATATTTGAGGTACCTATGTTTGACTCGTATAATTAGGTACCTAATTTCTAGTTGCGTCACATCTTCCCAGCTAAAGCACTAGGAAGTAGTGATAGGCTGGTGTTTTGTAAGTTGTGCTGATTGTCAACCTTGATGTTTTCTAAGCTTCGAAAGTGATTGATTACAAATGTTTTTTTTTTGTTTACAGCAAGTGATGAAGTATCTCTACTCGGGCGGGTGCTCGGGGTTGGACATCCCAGAGACAGACGTGTTGGAGGTGCTGGCCGCAGCCTCCTTCTTCCAGCTTCTGCCGCTACAGAGGCACTGCGAGGCAAGAGCGGCTAAGTCTGTAGATCTACACAACCTCGTCTCCGTCTATATTCATGCTAAGGTAAGAGATATTGCATTCTTGGCTCTTTTTAAAATTATTTAAACCACAAAATAATGAAAAATTCAGGTCCCAGCCATAAAGTATTCTGCGAAGCAGTAATGTTCGCGAAGAAGGAGGCGGCGCACGTGAGGGAGAGGCAGTATAAACGCCCTCATAGCCCTAACCTCTGCAGGAGACGCCCTGGGCGTCGGGAATCCCAGGTTGATCCCGGCCACCGTAGGCGCGGGCTTGTGGACGGCGAGTAATGGGTAGCTCGCTGTCCGGTAAGGACCAAGCCCGGGTCGACGGCGCGTTGCGTTCCACGCGCGCCTCAAAGGGATGTTAGCACCAACTGGTGGGATCCGCAAGGGCCGATGCCTGCCAGGGGTACGGGTTGTTCTAGTGTAAAGTTATTTGATGATTTCCCAACCCAAAAAAATAGCCCTACCGTATTAAAAACTAAACTCGTCATTAAGTAGGGAGCCACTTGTAATCAAACCAACGCTAAGTTCTGTCGCCCACGCTAAGTAGTTTGATATATGGCTCGTTTTGTTGCAGGTTTACGGTGCTACTCAACTGTTGGAATACTGCCAGGGATTTCTACTTCAAAACATGGTCGCTCTTCTCACGTACGATGATTCTGTTAAGCGTTTGCTCTTCGGAAAACGACTTCCTGGACATAATGTTCTTGGTGCTTTATTGGTAACGCTACAAAAAAGAATTGAAGCCAGAAAAAACCAAGCGAAAAATAGATAACTTTAATTCTGATATTAAATGTTCGGTGGGTTTAATTATTTTTCTAGATAAAACATGATTTTATAAGAGTTGTTATTGACTTATTGAGTAATCAAGTTATATTACAATTGATTTATAGAAAATAAAATATTTTCCCAAATATTTTTATAAGGCTTTAATTTTGTCATGCTGAAATACCTATAAGTAACGAAGTTTGATAATATTTTATATTATAATAATGTAAGTACTAAATTAACTTTTAAGTAGATAAGTAAATAGAATAACATGTTATACTGAGATATAAATGTCTTTGTGACAAAATATATATTTGTCTTCATTTTGTAATTCTATTAGTAATTCTCATTTATGATGCAGTTTATAACTGGAAAGTATTATGTCTTTGTAGTAATTGTAATGTAATTATTGTTGAAATAAAGCTTTGTGTTGTACAACGCCTCATTCATTTTAAGCAGTTTACAATATTTCATAACCTTTTCACGTGGTGGATACATCTATACGTTCTGCATTTCACAAGTAGGTACCTACTGATACTTATTCGCCCATTCGTGCTGGGTACAGCACCTACATTTTTAAAGTCTTTTGCTTCCTATCTTTGAGTCGTTACATTTAGTTTCCAGTGACTGGAACGTAGAAATAGCGCAAACTCCGCCCTTACTCCAACGATCATCGAACCCTGGTTAGGGAACAAAAATATACAGCTGTCCGATAATTAATGGATAACAAAAATATACAGAGTGTCCGGTAATTAATGGATAACCTTGACATTGGGTTCGAAGTCGAACCCACGCAGGCGCTTTACTTTGTCTAAATAATAATATTTCACAACCACTACTCTCAAAATGTAGAAGGAAATCATCACTGGGAACCAGCATGTCCAGGAAACCAAAACATCGAAGACATGTGACATCCACCAACTGGGCCCACTCCCTCTCGAAGAGTATGTGTGCATGTGGGAGTTTGTTGCGCCACTTCTTCTTCCCAGCTAAAGCACTAGGAAGTGGTGAAGGGCCGGCGTTTTGGGGGACTGTCATATGTAATTTTGACGTTCAAAAAGTGCTGACACCAGCCTAGTTTGAATAAATGACTTTTGATTTTGCATGTGCAAACCATGCCCATGTGGCATGTGGCCCAGCAGTGAGAGCATTATAGGCTGATTATCATAGTCTACTTAGTCTACTGATGAACCAGCGAATGTCAACATAGAACCTTCATTAGTTGTATCGGCCATGTGGTACTTTAATAATTTGTGGATTTCTGAAAAAACCAGTCAAGGCACACTCATGGGCGTAGCTAGGGAGTTTGTCTAGGGGAGCAGCTGTCCAGTCAGTTGAATTAAGTATTATTTTATGAGAGATCATAAATAACGAATAAATAATTCCACCTAAAATATTTCGTGTAAGTAGGCTGCCAAGACTTAAATAACGCTTTCACTGTTAAAACGTTATCATATCTAATGTAGATCGAAGCCCCTACCTCTACAACCCTTACATCTTGGTCAAAATGTACGGCATTGTCGTTTTGCGGCACAGATACTCATATGGACTTATGATAAGAAATTAAATTGCATGCATAACATTCAAGACCTACAAGGTAAGGTAGGTAAGGTCTTTAATGGCGAAAGTATAACAACCTAATTGGTAATTATATTTTCGAGCCATTTGGGGTTGAAACCCTCGGGCCGTGGGGTCCGAGTGCTCATGGTCTCTTCAAGGAAATCTCGAAAAGGCTGGTTGACACTTCCCGTGACCCAAGGGCTGGTTTGCTCCTTGGCCAACAGCTAAGCATTGCCATACAACGTGGTAATGCTGCCAGTCTCTTGGGAACTTTATCAGTCGACAGCGATGCGGATGAATTTTTGGACGCCATTTTTTAAGTTGTGAATAGGTTTAGTGTTAGTATTATATTTGTTATTATTCACAGACCACTTACCACCACTACTTACTTACCACAACCTTACAGGTCTTTAACGTTATGCAATCGTTCAACGGCCAAGCCACCGACATATTAGGCCTAAAACGTTGGTTGAGCTTGGCTCTATAATAGATCTGATAATTTTTTAAGAGTGAATAACTTACTTGAAATGTTTTTGGCGGGAATTCATTTGTTTTTGTAGGGTGCTCTATTTTTTTCAATAGCGGTGGTAAGAAGTGGAGGAGGCTAGAGGTGTCTATGAGTGAGTTAGTCAGTGATGAAATCGATGTTTTTAGGCAGTAATAGAATCGAAATTATAAAAGCTAGACAAAATAAAACTTTGTGTGTTTATTAAATCTTTTAGTTTTATTTGGTCTAAAATTCTCAGAATAATGCCGGTTGTAGACCTAGAGCTAAGCTAAGTTAGTTTAGCTTAGCTCGCGTAGCTGAGGTAACTTTTCATATTTGTGTGCAGACAGCAAACTATGAATACAAGTATGAAAAATTACCTGAGCTATGCGAGCTAACCTAAACTTACCCAGCTTAGCTCTAGGTCTGCAACCAGCTTAAGATGTAGTGCTAACTCTCTGGCATTGTCAAGGCCGAAGCTATAAAGCTTTGAAAATACGACGAAACGCTTCTAGAAAAGGTAGGTAGTGGTAGCGGCGTGACGGCGGCACTACCGTGCCTTACTCACTCTCCTTTTCATCATGTAGCGTCTTTCTGAATACCTTCCTCCAATTACCGTCCCATAAGTCTCCTCAACGTTCTCGGCAAAATCTACTAGAGGCTTATTCTTAAGCGTCTCAAAGAAGATGCCGAAGCAATGATCCCCGATGAGCAGTTTGGTTTCCGAACGGAACACGCCCAAAAAGCCCACCGCATCGTAGAGCCAGACCACATAAGCGCTGGCTTCCAGCGTAATGCGATGACGGGCGAGTTGTTCTTCGACATAATGAAGGCCTTCCACAATGTCTGGCATAGTGGCTTATTAAACAAGGTTTACCAACTCGGTGTGCCTCACCGTCTCGTACTCATCTTGCGAGACTTATTCTCAGTAGGCTCCACTTTATCTTGACCGCCCGCAACAAATTGTCTCTTAAGTGCAAATTGCGCGTTTACACCGCGGTTGTCCGCCCCATCATAAGTTATGCGTGCGTCGTCTTCGCACACATTAAACCACACCATCCCTATAGGATACAGATCCTTCAAAACCAATTTCTTAAAAAGGTTACGTGAGCCCCCTTTTACCCTCCTTTTACTGCCCTCATTTCCATAATGAGAATATTCATCTAGATCTCAGAATGTCCGCCATCTAAAAGTTCATGAAACTCGTTTCAAATCCCCTGATTGCGGCACGTCCGCAATATTCCCTCCCGTATTAGTAGGATTCGCCGATCGAGGCATACCCTAGGTCAGGGATGGCGAATCTCTAAACGTCAACGAGACAATTTTTACCAAAAACATATTTTATAAGGTATTGACGTGCCAACAAACAATCTTGACTTATTGACTGCTGGAAAAAACTAAATACTTTCACAATAATAGGTACCTACTCTTTATTTGCAAACAGAAATAGACTTGTACTATACCTACACCGTAACATTTTAGTCGTCAGCCCACTTCATGTAGGTACAATGGATCCAATGGCTACTAATCATTTATACTTATATAAAGATATTTTTAAACATTTTCATAACTAAAAAAATGACATATCATTCACTAAGACGCATGACGTAGTTTGAAACACCCTGTTATGGAGATGGAATTTAATGATGAAATATAATGGTAGGTAGTTAGATATCTTCTACCGTTTGATACGTAAATATTATTAACAGGGAGGGTATTTCAAAATTCTAAAGCGTTATTTATTTTTCTTTGTAGATACCTATCGTCTAAATTAATGGTAATAATGTTTTAATCGAGCCTAGAGGTATTTTATGACGGATACATTGTGTGGACCACCTTTGTAAGACGACTAAAATGTCACGGTATAAACAGTTATCAACATCACACCACCTAAATTATATGAAAGAATTAATTAATTCGTTTGGGGTTGAAACACTAGGTCCCAGTGCTCGTCTAGTATTTTGAGACATCGCCAAGCGGTTGGTCTACTCTTCATTTCACGTGACCAGAGGGCTGGCCTATTCTTAGGTAAAAAAATCAACATTGCCATCCAACGTGGCAACACTGCCAGCCTTTTGGGCACTTTTCCCACTGACAGCGATGCGGACGAATTCTTTGATGCCCAGAACTCTTCCCTTTTTTACTTTATATACTTGTACATAATGTCTAATTTGATAATGTTATGACCGAAATTGAATAAGTAGGTAATGAATATGAATGAATGCACAGATGAGTGCAAATTCTGGTATCTGGTATTAGTTTCATTTATTATTTTTAGCAGAATGCAAGCTGAACTGGAATCATGTGACAAAGGTACGGTTTCTGAAAGTAACGACTCAGGTTTAAGAAGAAGAAATTATCACGATCAGATTTCTGTTTGTTACTGTGACTTAGGCTGCCGTGCCCAAAATATTTTGTTGCGTGCCACCAAAGGCATGCCCGCCATTGGTTGGCCATCTCGGCCCTAGGTATTCCCGACGACACTACAACCTTCCTCCAGGAGAGTAGCAAGCTCACCAAAGCGCTTAAAATACATCGACACGGACAACCGTCATTCCGCCATTGCCGACGACACCTGCCGCGACGACGTCCCAATCCATGTCCGCCCCGATCCTTGCTCGAGCCAGCCCGCGCCACTGAGCCTTAGTTTTTACCGCGGGAAAATATATTTTCTAGGATGGGCAAAGAACTTTCTAGGGTGTGTTTACTAATAAACTTATTAAGGTTTTAGTAATCAATGAAGTGTTTTTATTCCTGAAACAACATTTTAATTCAAGTCTTTTCCCAGCCGGCCTAACCGAATGTGGCTGAATTTTAAATGGAATGCAACTGGTTAGCTGACCTCCACAAACCAGTTACTGGATAATACGATAAGACTGGGGATCTGATATTGACGCTACTGACTACCCGTAACGACTGTCAGAGATCTATGAATGAGAGCCGGGAGAAACGACTCAACATGCTTTCCGACGCACAGACAAGTTTGATATGTAGGTGGTGGTGGTGGTGGTGGTGTAGGTTTGGTATGGTCACCCATCCACGAACTGACCGCGACTAACCTTCGATCGACCCGTGCTGCTGATAATACAAATTATTTAGCAACGATGCATTTTGCTCCTTGGATTGTAGCATAATTTATTTGTTGGCAACATTCTTTGTAACTGTCAATAATATTGTCTATGGCGTTCGCGTGGCTGGATGACAGATCATCGCTGCGTCAAAAAATCTGTCAAATTGTTTATGGTGTCATGTCAGAATAGTGTGAACTGTGATGTGAATGTGATTTACATTGCGATTTTGCGAATTTATCTTGTGAATATAGTTAATGGTGGAATTTAGCTGTGCATTGTAATGTCGTGACAGTGAAATAAAATGCAGTTCTATAAAGAGAGAATACTCAATGCTGCCCAGTTAAAAAGACTAAGTGAACATAAATATTCTTGTACGAGTGCCAGTATATTGGATGCATGGCTCCAGCCGTGGTGGTGCTGGCTAGTATCTAAAACGCCGTTATGGCTCGCGCCGAATCTCATCACAATATTAGGTTTAATAGTAAATATAGTCACCACACTAATACTAGTTTGGTAAGTACCTTGAAGGTTATATCAATACATTATAGGAACTGTGTCGCAGATCTCGCTCGACCGTAACGACTTTCATTTTCTGCTGGCACTAAGACTTTCTAACGGTCTGTAATAGTAGTCCTACATAGATGCACTGTAATGATTCTGTAACCATTGCATTTTCCATTCATTAAAATGATAGTTTCACGCATGTTTACATATTTTAATGCTTGAAAAACCTGGCGTGTGATTGGTCGAGGCGACGTCACGCCACCGTCTGTTTCGATAAGATAGCCGGAATTGAATTATAGCTGTCTCTCCAGGCTTATCATCTATCAATGAGGACCTTCAAATATCTTCAAATAGGTGCAGCCTTTGATTTCTGCGTGAATTCTGTGTAGATCTGACTTGACTCATAACCTTTTTACTCATACTTTTATGTAATAAATTGACCAAATTACAAGTAATCAGCTAAGTTCAAAATTAATAATCATAATAAATTAATTTGCAGAATAATAGGAGCATAGAAAAACAATTCTAATACCTAGTAATAACCAGAAGTAGAACCATAGTTTTTTATATTAATTAACTATAAAATAAAATTCTTTGTATGGTTTAGTATAAATTTATTTCATGTATCAGCATGACTGTGCTAAAGTTTAAAGTAATGTTAATGTAGCATGATATGTAACTGATGTTATCACAGTTTTGAGTTTATGTCGAACTCTGGCCGATATAAGATTAGATAAAGTAACTCAATTTTAAATCCAACTATAAATGTACTAACTCTGTCCTAAATTGTATCTGGGTAGTATAACTTGGGTGCGATGTTGAAATTAATATTATTAATTACTTAGTAAGATCATAAAATAATGTATCTACAGACTTTCTTGATAGTAGGATACCATGCCCACTTCTTATAATAAAATAGGTAGCAAAATTATTTAATAAGAGAAAACTACCACAATGTACGTAAATAACTTATAAAATCCTAACTAAACTAAAACTAACTAAACTAAAAAATATGGAGCCCATTACACATTTGGAATTAAAAAGAAAATATTCAGATTGCCAATAATATTTTTCAGCAGTTGATGCTTAACTTCCCAGCGTAATGTTTAGCCCTTTCTATGCCGGAACGTAGATCCACGCGCGACACAATGGCTTTTAAATTGTTTCTGTAATAACTGGCATTCTACTGGTTAATAGAAGAAAACAACTTAAATAATTACAACTATGGTCCAAACACCTATATTTTTGTAAGGAGACTCAATTAAACTAGAGCTCATTTAAATTACAAAAAAAACGTGTTTTAGTATCTACTTGCTGTAACTTAACATGGATAACATTTTTAATATAAACAAATTTACAATGCTAGTATTTTGCTATTATGCCAAGAAATAAGTTAAAACTTGATTATTCTTTTTACTGGAAATGAGGTGAAATGTTAATCCTAATCTTTATAGTAATTAATATAGCATAAGTTTAGTAGTACTTGGGTAGGTATGTTAATTAACCTCATTTGAATATACCTTTATGATAGGTGGCTGCGGAATGTGGATGCAGTCCCGTTAGTGAACACAAATATAATCAAGATTCAATGTTGGCACATCGCTATTCTTGTTCGCATACTTGCCTTATTTGCCCTAATTTTACAATGTGAAGTTACTTTATTGCCCCATATTTGCCTATTTTTCACTAATAAGGCGAATACGCATAAACACTTGTATCCGCCGGATTGTCCGTTTTTTGGTCACATACCTATTAAAAGATTGAGAATATACAAAGAAATAACGGACGGTGCATTCAAGTTATTCAGACTTCTTTCTACACTTTATATACAGCCAAATAAAAAACGCGAATACCAAATAGCAATGTGAATTGCCACCAGAAGAATGAAAAAGTACACCAAATGTTATTTTGGGGATCTCCTGCATGTACGTACTACCTGAAGGGACTTGTATCTGAGCAAGTTGGTGTTTTAGAGACACCGTGGCTCCTGGCACACAGGCAACTGAGGGAACATGGGTGGGCTTTTGTGGCCTATAGCCGCATTTGTGTGCTGGGTTGGCGGGGAATGAAACCACTGGAGACTTCTTGCTTCTATATTTGGAGTACTTTGTTCTAGGTAGTTCGCCGCTGAATGTGTTGAATGACAAAAATGTTCCTATTTTTATACAATTTTGCAAGGATTTAAAATATCTATTTGACCAATCATAATTACAAAAAAGCGCGGGTAAAGGCGTCAGCTAATTAGGGATAGGTACAATATTATAAAAAAAACGCGCGCAAAACATCAACCAATCAGAGCGAGGCACTATATTGAACATTTTTAACTTAAATACCTCGACCCTTTACCGTAACGAGGACCGCGCTACATTATTTGCGTTTTTTGCTAACTTTATTAATTTTACATAGGTAAAACTATATATAATCGGACTCTATGTAATAAGAACTATCTAAGAAAAATATAAAATCAACTAAGACAATATAAAATATAACATAAACACTTGAACTACTGCTTACCCCTAGTACTCAGTTACACAACTAATACGAATTATTAAATTATAGTAAACTTATTCACTTTGTACTGTCTTATGAGCGTCTATGTATCACTTTATATACACTATTCTATTATGTACACTGTTTTATCGCTTGTCCCGCACATCACTCCCGCCGTGCGACCGCGTCGTATCAACTTCCGGTGCGGGCTCGTTGCTTGTAGTCAGGGGCAGGATCACTAGCTTCCTTACTGGCCGGCGCAGAACACCTCCCTTGGTCTGCACGTCCACCGTCCGCACGACGTTGTCGGGGCCTGGGTACGTAGCGACGACTCTTCCACGGATCCACACGTTGCGGGGAAGGTTCGGGTCGACGATTTGCACGAGATCGTTGACCTGCACTGCTTGACCTCGTCCATGGGGCTCCCGCCGGTGTTGGAGCTCAGGTAGGTACTCCTTCACCCAGCGTAGCCAGAAGATGTCCGCTAGCCTCTGCGCGGCTCGCCAGCTGGATCGTGAAAGGGTGTCTTGTTCGTTGAAAGTGCCTGGTTGTGGTACGCGCCCTGGCCCTCCCAACAAGAAGTGATTGGGAGTTAGGGCTTCTGGATCTTCTGGGCTGACTGAGACATGAGTCAGCGGACGACTGTTAACTGTATTCTCTACTTCTGCTAGTAGAGTCGTGAGGACCTCTTCTGTCGGATGACGCTCATGTAACGTCGCGGTGAGAGCCGTTTTGACGGAGCGAACCATTCGCTCCCAGGCTCCGCCCATAAACGGAGCTCCAGGCGGTATGTAGCGCCAGGAGATGGTCCTCTTCGCTGCTTCTTCTGCAGTCGCCGCGTCGATCGCCTGTCGTAGTTCCTTGTCGGCGGCCTTCAGGTTGGTGCCGTTATCCGACCATATTTCAGTTGGGCAACCTCTTCGTGCGATCATTCTTCTAACTGCCATCACCGCGGAGTCGGCGCTAAGCGAGCCGGCGACTTCCAGATGTATGGCTCGCATCGTGAGACATGTGAAGATGGCCACATATCTTTTTTGTCGAGTTCGTCCGACGGTCACTGAGAGAGGTCCGAAGTAGTCGACCCCAGTGAAGGTGAAGGGTCGCTTGTGATGAGCTAAACGACACGCTGGTAGGTCCCCGGTTCTTGGATGCGGCGGTACTTGTGTCTTCATTCTACAGAATAGGCATGTTCGCAGTATTGTGCGTGTGATAGGGCGCAGTCGTAGTACCCAATACTGTTGCCTGCACTCGTTTACTGTGGCTTCTACACCAGCGTGATGGAGTTGTCGATGTACAGCCTGTACCCAGAGCTTGACCGTAGGATGATCACCGTCGATTACCAGCGGGTTCTTGGATTCTTCCTTCACGTCCTGGACCGCTCGAATACGGCTTCTGAGTCTCAGTGCGCCGTTTATGGACTCGACGCTGAGCTGGTGAAGGCGGCTTTCTTTGTTGATCGGTTTCCCGTTGTTCAGACTATCTATTTCTTCTGCGAAGGATTCTTCTTGAGAGGACCGCATCAGGAGTTCTTCGGCTGTCTTGAGCTGCTCGGCTGTGACTGGTAGCCGCTTCTTTCCTCCTTGTGATGACTTTGCCATCGTGGGCGCCTGTTGTTTAACTGTAGCCTTGTTCTTCTTCCAGGTGGGATCTGCTTCTTTGTTCTTCTTCGTTCTTCTGTAGTTGACTCTATGTTTGGTGGCTCTGCAGAGTTGAATAAACTGCAGAACACGTGCTGTTGAGTATCGAAGTCGATCCCAGTTGGAGAACGTAGTTGGATCAGGCAGACCCTCTGCGAGCTTCAGTCTTCCCTTGTCGCTCACGTAATGCGTCTTCTCTTCATCGGAAGGCTCTTCTGGTGTTGTCCTTGCGGTCTCTGTCGGCCAAGAATCTTCAGTTTGGTATAAGAAGTCCGGCCCTTTGAACCATCGATGATGTCTGTCGAATGTTGATGGTACGTCTCGAGTGGCGTCGTCCGCCACGTTCAGCTTTGTCGGAACCCAGCGCCAGTCGTTGACCTTGGAACTCTCTTCTATTGCTGCTAGACGATGAGCCACGTAGGGTTTGTATGAACGTGACCCTGTTCTTATCCAGGTTAGTACCGTCTTGCTGTCTGTCCAGAACACTTTGCGGTCAGGCTTCCTCTCGAGCTCTTCGACCACTGTCTCTGCGAGTCTAGTTCCCATGACGGCTGCCTGTAGCTCCAATCTTGGGATCGACGTCAACTTCAAAGGTGCCACCTTTGCTTTGGCTATGATGAGGGATAGGCCGACCTCACCGTCTGTCATCACTGCTCTCCAGAAGAGGACTGCAGAGTAGGCTGACTCGCTGGCATCACTGAAGACGTGGAGTTCTAGGGAGGCGGCGTCGCTGTAGTGGAGATATTGCCGCGGGATTGCTACTTCTTGGAGGTTCTTCAGATGCCCCATCCACATTTCCCACTGCTCTGCCAGGTCTTCGTCGATCTTGTCATCCCAAGCTGTTCCTCTGCGCCAAACTTCCTGGAGGAGTTGTTTCGCCCTGATTGTGACAGGCGAAGCGAACCCGAGTGGGTCGAAGAGTGACATCACTATTCTTAGTGCTTCCCTTTTTGTCGGTTTTTTACCTTCTATGAGTGTGGAAGGTATTCTGGCTAAGTTGAGGTTGAAGGTGAGCTCGTCTGAGTTGATTTTCCAGATGACACCCAAGACTCGTTCAGTCTTTTCTTCTGTTCTGTAGAGTTCCATGTCTTCTGTCTGGTTGTCTTCTCCAAGTGATTCTAGGAGTGACGCTGAGTTCGATTTCCATTGTTTCAACTCGAAGCTGGCCTTCATGTGCACCTCTCGCACACTCTTCGTGATGCGTTTGGCTTCTTCGAGGTTTCTGAAGCTATCTAAGTAGTCGTCGACGTAATGCTTCTGTATGATAGCAGCTGCGGCTTCTGGGTGAGTTTTCTCGTGCTGTTTGGCGTTCATGTTCTTGACGTAGATTGCTGTCGAAGGGGAACTCGATGCTCCGAAGATTAACGACGTCATTCTGTACTCTTCTGGAGGTTGGTCGTCTCGTCGATCCCCGCGCCATAAGTACCGCAGTGTATCTCTATCTTCTGTTCGCAGCTTGACTTGCATGAACATCTCTTTGATGTCCGCTGTAACTGCGACAATGTGTTGTCGAAACCGCATGACGACGCCTGGTAATGACTGTAGTAGATCAGGGCCTTTGAGTAGCATGTCATTGAGTGCCACCCCTTTGGTCTTGGCCGCGGCATCGTGTACTACCCGGAGTTTCTCTGGTTTCATCGGGTTGACTACCGCAAAGTGAGGTAGGTACCAAGTCTTGTCAGCTGTCTTCTGTTTCGGGGCAGGTTCAGCGTACCCCTTTGCAATAAGAGCGTCCATCTGTTCGACGTACTTCTTCTTCAATGCGGGTTCACGATCAATCTTTTTCTCTATATTGAAGAGCCTCTTCAGTGAGTTTTCGTAGTTGTCTGGGAATTTGACATCTTCTTTACGCCAGAGAAGACCGGTCTGAAATCTTCTTTCTTCTATTTTCGTGGTGGTTTTCTCCAGAATACGAAGTGCTCGTTCTTCTGGGTCAGTCTTCGGTTTCTTGGGGTTTATGCAGAGCGCGTCCATCTCGAAATATTGCTTCACGAGGTTTTCTAAATTCTCTTCTGGATCTTCTGTGATGTGTGACACGAAATCGATCTGCTTCCCGAAGGTTCGTGTCTGGCTGCCGTGGAGTACCCAACCTAGCGGCGTGAGAGATGCCACTGGGTGGTTCTTGTCTCCTCTTCTTACTTCCGACGTCAGCAGAAGATGCCAGTTGTCTTGACCGATGAGAACTCGTGGCTTCGCATTAGCATATGTGAGATGTCCTCGGATGTCAGATAGGTGTTGACACCCTTCCACTAGTTCTTGTGGAACCCGTTGAGACGAGACTTGCAGGTTCTTCACTGTACGTGCTTGTATTTGCTCTTCGTGATCGTTGAGCCCCTTCAGCTTGATGGTGACTCTTCTGGATGCTGACTCTGATGCCTTCATGTCATTGATGGTTTCAATCTTCAGTGGATCTATGGGTCCTGTTGCTCCGACGCTCTTTACCACGCTGTCGTCGATGAGAGTGACTGTTGACCCGTCGTCCATCAATGCGAAGGTGTTGACATCTCCTTTCGGTCCCTTCACCTGGATTGGAAGGATCTTCAGGAACGATTGCTTCTTGACTGTCCAAGTTGAGTTGATGACTTCTGTGGGCTCTTCTTTTGCTTCTGCCTTCTCTGTCTTCTTTTCATAGTGCAGCATCTTGTTATGAGAGTACTTGCAGCCGTTGACACCACATGACTTGGGTTTGCAGTTGTGTGTCTTGTTTCTGTAGCGAAGACATCTGAAGCAGAGACGTTTGGATTTGGCCATGTCCCATCTTGCGTTTGCATCTAACTTCTTGAACTCTTCGCATTCTGTTGCATTGGTGTGCCCCTTATCTTCACATATGAAGCACTTCGTTGCTTGTGTCTTCTCAGTCACGTTGTTGACCCTTTGTGTCTTCTTTTGTGAAGCGGCCGTAGTAAGTGCTGCCATCTGTTCAGGCAGCGCGTAAGGTCCGCACAGCTCCGCTTCCCTTTTGAAGAACTTTTCTATCTTGATGAGGCAAGGATCTTCGCGTGGTTGCGTGGCTGAGAAATCGTAGTATCTGTATCGCAGAGTCGGCGTCAGTTTGTCCACTATTGTCTTCGCGAGTTCAGGGTTGTACATGTAGTTGAAACAACCCATAGTCTTCAATGTCGCCACTACGTTGGAGACCTTCGTGGCGAATATGCAGATGTCCCTTGGTGACTCAGTAAGGCGCGGCAGACCTCGAAGCGTCTCCATCTCCATCATAGCTATTGCTTCTGGTCTTCCGAATCTTGACTCCAAAGTCTTCATCACTTCAGCTGGATGCGCGTTGGTTATCAGAAGACCTTCAACCGCTTCTTTGGCCTTTCCTTTCAGGTTTCTTCTGAGTCGATTCGTATTTTCAACTGTGCTGAACATTGCTTCTGTCTCGTAGTAGGCGGCGCGGAATGGTAGCCACTCCTGATGGGACCCACTGAAGATCGGTAACTCGACGAACTTGGGTCGTTGAGCGGCGCTGACAGCCCGGGTGATGGCTTCAGCTAGGAGGGCTAAGTCGGTTTGACCTCCCGCCGGTGACTGACGTGTTTCTTCATGCTTCGCTGGCATTGGTTCTTCTGTGCGGACGACCGTTGGTTCTTCTGGGGGGCAGTGTGGTTCGTTGGTGATCGCTAACACCGGACGATTCACTTGATTCTCCAACCAGTTGTCCACTCTTGCGTTAACTTCTGACTTCGAGTAGAGGGAGACGTCATCTTCTTCCTCTTCTGAGTCTTCTTTCTCCAATGTAGCTAGGCGTGCTGCGGCTAGTTTCACTTGAAGGCGTAGTAAATCTTCTCTCGCCTTCGCAAGCTTGAGTTGCTTTGTTCTGCTGTAGATAGATCCTCCCTCTCCTCCCTTGTTGCTAGGAGGGCGGAGATCCTGTAGTCCAGTCGGCTTCGATGGACCGGCGGTGTTCTTCATAACTCGCTTCACTGTAGAGGTTTCTGTTTCTTGACGAGTTTCACTATTGATGACAGTAGCGGGCGGCTTCATCAGCTGTTTGTCCTTCGCACCCGTAGTTAGTGTCGTCGCAGTGGACGGGGTTACGGAGGGGGCAGCGGCGCTGGCGGCTGTGGCGGAGGCGGTGGCGGTCGAGGAGGTTCTGGCGGTCGCGGAAGTCACGGTGGTTGGCTCGGTTGCCGCGGAGTTGTCTGTCTGTTCCGAAGTTTCCGTGGCGGTCGTCCCTGTAACTGTCGATTCCGTGCTGGCTTCCGCGCTGGTACCGGTCGCCGAGGTAGTGGTCTCGGACGACGACGGCTTCTGTTCTCCCGACGGCTTGCGGCCCCTACCCACGGAGCGCGTAACTGGCATGCTGTCAGCTGATTTTCTTCGAATCTTGAAAGTACTCTTCTATTCTCTTGAGAAATCTTCTCTGTGATGCTGTAGTAATCTTCAGGTAATTCTTCCCCGCAGTATCCGTGTTCGAAGGACCATTAAATGTGGCCTATAGCCGCATTTGTGTGCTGGGTTGGCGGGGAATGAAACCACTGGAGACTTCTTGCTTCTATATTTGGAGTACTTTGTTCTAGGTAGTTCGCCGCTGAATGTGTTGAATGACAAAAATGTTCCTATTTTTATACAATTTTGCAAGGATTTAAAATATCTATTTGACCAATCATAATTACAAAAAAGCGCGGGTAAAGGCGTCAGCTAATTAGGGATAGGTACAATATTATAAAAAAAACGCGCGCAAAACATCAACCAATCAGAGCGAGGCACTATATTGAACATTTTTAACTTAAATACCTCGACCCTTTACCGTAACGAGGACCGCGCTACATTATTTGCGTTTTTTGCTAACTTTATTAATTTTACATAGGTAAAACTATATATAATCGGACTCTATGTAATAAGAACTATCTAAGAAAAATATAAAATCAACTAAGACAATATAAAATATAACATAAACACTTGAACTACTGCTTACCCCTAGTACTCAGTTACACAACTAATACGAATTATTAAATTATAGTAAACTTATTCACTTTGTACTGTCTTATGAGCGTCTATGTATCACTTTATATACACTATTCTATTATGTACACTGTTTTATCGCTTGTCCCGCACATCACTCCCGCCGTGCGACCGCGTCGTATCAACTTCCGGTGCGGGCTCGTTGCTTGTAGTCAGGGGCAGGATCACTAGCTTCCTTACTGGCCGGCGCAGAACACCTCCCTTGGTCTGCACGTCCACCGTCCGCACGACGTTGTCGGGGCCTGGGTACGTAGCGACGACTCTTCCACGGATCCACACGTTGCGGGGAAGGTTCGGGTCGACGATTTGCACGAGATCGTTGACCTGCACTGCTTGACCTCGTCCATGGGGCTCCCGCCGGTGTTGGAGCTCAGGTAGGTACTCCTTCACCCAGCGTAGCCAGAAGATGTCCGCTAGCCTCTGCGCGGCTCGCCAGCTGGATCGTGAAAGGGTGTCTTGTTCGTTGAAAGTGCCTGGTTGTGGTACGCGCCCTGGCCCTCCCAACAAGAAGTGATTGGGAGTTAGGGCTTCTGGATCTTCTGGGCTGACTGAGACATGAGTCAGCGGACGACTGTTAACTGTATTCTCTACTTCTGCTAGTAGAGTCGTGAGGACCTCTTCTGTCGGATGACGCTCATGTAACGTCGCGGTGAGAGCCGTTTTGACGGAGCGAACCATTCGCTCCCAGGCTCCGCCCATAAACGGAGCTCCAGGCGGTATGTAGCGCCAGGAGATGGTCCTCTTCGCTGCTTCTTCTGCAGTCGCCGCGTCGATCGCCTGTCGTAGTTCCTTGTCGGCGGCCTTCAGGTTGGTGCCGTTATCCGACCATATTTCAGTTGGGCAACCTCTTCGTGCGATCATTCTTCTAACTGCCATCACCGCGGAGTCGGCGCTAAGCGAGCCGGCGACTTCCAGATGTATGGCTCGCATCGTGAGACATGTGAAGATGGCCACATATCTTTTTTGTCGAGTTCGTCCGACGGTCACTGAGAGAGGTCCGAAGTAGTCGACCCCAGTGAAGGTGAAGGGTCGCTTGTGATGAGCTAAACGACACGCTGGTAGGTCCCCGGTTCTTGGATGCGGCGGTACTTGTGTCTTCATTCTACAGAATAGGCATGTTCGCAGTATTGTGCGTGTGATAGGGCGCAGTCGTAGTACCCAATACTGTTGCCTGCACTCGTTTACTGTGGCTTCTACACCAGCGTGATGGAGTTGTCGATGTACAGCCTGTACCCAGAGCTTGACCGTAGGATGATCACCGTCGATTACCAGCGGGTTCTTGGATTCTTCCTTCACGTCCTGGACCGCTCGAATACGGCTTCTGAGTCTCAGTGCGCCGTTTATGGACTCGACGCTGAGCTGGTGAAGGCGGCTTTCTTTGTTGATCGGTTTCCCGTTGTTCAGACTATCTATTTCTTCTGCGAAGGATTCTTCTTGAGAGGACCGCATCAGGAGTTCTTCGGCTGTCTTGAGCTGCTCGGCTGTGACTGGTAGCCGCTTCTTTCCTCCTTGTGATGACTTTGCCATCGTGGGCGCCTGTTGTTTAACTGTAGCCTTGTTCTTCTTCCAGGTGGGATCTGCTTCTTTGTTCTTCTTCGTTCTTCTGTAGTTGACTCTATGTTTGGTGGCTCTGCAGAGTTGAATAAACTGCAGAACACGTGCTGTTGAGTATCGAAGTCGATCCCAGTTGGAGAACGTAGTTGGATCAGGCAGACCCTCTGCGAGCTTCAGTCTTCCCTTGTCGCTCACGTAATGCGTCTTCTCTTCATCGGAAGGCTCTTCTGGTGTTGTCCTTGCGGTCTCTGTCGGCCAAGAATCTTCAGTTTGGTATAAGAAGTCCGGCCCTTTGAACCATCGATGATGTCTGTCGAATGTTGATGGTACGTCTCGAGTGGCGTCGTCCGCCACGTTCAGCTTTGTCGGAACCCAGCGCCAGTCGTTGACCTTGGAACTCTCTTCTATTGCTGCTAGACGATGAGCCACGTAGGGTTTGTATGAACGTGACCCTGTTCTTATCCAGGTTAGTACCGTCTTGCTGTCTGTCCAGAACACTTTGCGGTCAGGCTTCCTCTCGAGCTCTTCGACCACTGTCTCTGCGAGTCTAGTTCCCATGACGGCTGCCTGTAGCTCCAATCTTGGGATCGACGTCAACTTCAAAGGTGCCACCTTTGCTTTGGCTATGATGAGGGATAGGCCGACCTCACCGTCTGTCATCACTGCTCTCCAGAAGAGGACTGCAGAGTAGGCTGACTCGCTGGCATCACTGAAGACGTGGAGTTCTAGGGAGGCGGCGTCGCTGTAGTGGAGATATTGCCGCGGGATTGCTACTTCTTGGAGGTTCTTCAGATGCCCCATCCACATTTCCCACTGCTCTGCCAGGTCTTCGTCGATCTTGTCATCCCAAGCTGTTCCTCTGCGCCAAACTTCCTGGAGGAGTTGTTTCGCCCTGATTGTGACAGGCGAAGCGAACCCGAGTGGGTCGAAGAGTGACATCACTATTCTTAGTGCTTCCCTTTTTGTCGGTTTTTTACCTTCTATGAGTGTGGAAGGTATTCTGGCTAAGTTGAGGTTGAAGGTGAGCTCGTCTGAGTTGATTTTCCAGATGACACCCAAGACTCGTTCAGTCTTTTCTTCTGTTCTGTAGAGTTCCATGTCTTCTGTCTGGTTGTCTTCTCCAAGTGATTCTAGGAGTGACGCTGAGTTCGATTTCCATTGTTTCAACTCGAAGCTGGCCTTCATGTGCACCTCTCGCACACTCTTCGTGATGCGTTTGGCTTCTTCGAGGTTTCTGAAGCTATCTAAGTAGTCGTCGACGTAATGCTTCTGTATGATAGCAGCTGCGGCTTCTGGGTGAGTTTTCTCGTGCTGTTTGGCGTTCATGTTCTTGACGTAGATTGCTGTCGAAGGGGAACTCGATGCTCCGAAGATTAACGACGTCATTCTGTACTCTTCTGGAGGTTGGTCGTCTCGTCGATCCCCGCGCCATAAGTACCGCAGTGTATCTCTATCTTCTGTTCGCAGCTTGACTTGCATGAACATCTCTTTGATGTCCGCTGTAACTGCGACAATGTGTTGTCGAAACCGCATGACGACGCCTGGTAATGACTGTAGTAGATCAGGGCCTTTGAGTAGCATGTCATTGAGTGCCACCCCTTTGGTCTTGGCCGCGGCATCGTGTACTACCCGGAGTTTCTCTGGTTTCATCGGGTTGACTACCGCAAAGTGAGGTAGGTACCAAGTCTTGTCAGCTGTCTTCTGTTTCGGGGCAGGTTCAGCGTACCCCTTTGCAATAAGAGCGTCCATCTGTTCGACGTACTTCTTCTTCAATGCGGGTTCACGATCAATCTTTTTCTCTATATTGAAGAGCCTCTTCAGTGAGTTTTCGTAGTTGTCTGGGAATTTGAC
Source organism: Polymixis lichenea (assembly GCA_949091785.1). NCBI lineage: Eukaryota > Metazoa > Arthropoda > Insecta > Lepidoptera > Noctuidae > Polymixis > Polymixis lichenea. Next base: position 1,039,164 of record OX420939.1, on the reverse strand, counting down.
ATCTTCTTTACGCCAGAGAAGACCGGTCTGAAATCTTCTTTCTTCTATTTTCGTGGTGGTTTTCTCCAGAATACGAAGTGCTCGTTCTTCTGGGTCAGTCTTCGGTTTCTTGGGGTTTATGCAGAGCGCGTCCATCTCGAAATATTGCTTCACGAGGTTTTCTAAATTCTCTTCTGGATCTTCTGTGATGTGTGACACGAAATCGATCTGCTTCCCGAAGGTTCGTGTCTGGCTGCCGTGGAGTACCCAACCTAGCGGCGTGAGAGATGCCACTGGGTGGTTCTTGTCTCCTCTTCTTACTTCCGACGTCAGCAGAAGATGCCAGTTGTCTTGACCGATGAGAACTCGTGGCTTCGCATTAGCATATGTGAGATGTCCTCGGATGTCAGATAGGTGTTGACACCCTTCCACTAGTTCTTGTGGAACCCGTTGAGACGAGACTTGCAGGTTCTTCACTGTACGTGCTTGTATTTGCTCTTCGTGATCGTTGAGCCCCTTCAGCTTGATGGTGACTCTTCTGGATGCTGACTCTGATGCCTTCATGTCATTGATGGTTTCAATCTTCAGTGGATCTATGGGTCCTGTTGCTCCGACGCTCTTTACCACGCTGTCGTCGATGAGAGTGACTGTTGACCCGTCGTCCATCAATGCGAAGGTGTTGACATCTCCTTTCGGTCCCTTCACCTGGATTGGAAGGATCTTCAGGAACGATTGCTTCTTGACTGTCCAAGTTGAGTTGATGACTTCTGTGGGCTCTTCTTTTGCTTCTGCCTTCTCTGTCTTCTTTTCATAGTGCAGCATCTTGTTATGAGAGTACTTGCAGCCGTTGACACCACATGACTTGGGTTTGCAGTTGTGTGTCTTGTTTCTGTAGCGAAGACATCTGAAGCAGAGACGTTTGGATTTGGCCATGTCCCATCTTGCGTTTGCATCTAACTTCTTGAACTCTTCGCATTCTGTTGCATTGGTGTGCCCCTTATCTTCACATATGAAGCACTTCGTTGCTTGTGTCTTCTCAGTCACGTTGTTGACCCTTTGTGTCTTCTTTTGTGAAGCGGCCGTAGTAAGTGCTGCCATCTGTTCAGGCAGCGCGTAAGGTCCGCACAGCTCCGCTTCCCTTTTGAAGAACTTTTCTATCTTGATGAGGCAAGGATCTTCGCGTGGTTGCGTGGCTGAGAAATCGTAGTATCTGTATCGCAGAGTCGGCGTCAGTTTGTCCACTATTGTCTTCGCGAGTTCAGGGTTGTACATGTAGTTGAAACAACCCATAGTCTTCAATGTCGCCACTACGTTGGAGACCTTCGTGGCGAATATGCAGATGTCCCTTGGTGACTCAGTAAGGCGCGGCAGACCTCGAAGCGTCTCCATCTCCATCATAGCTATTGCTTCTGGTCTTCCGAATCTTGACTCCAAAGTCTTCATCACTTCAGCTGGATGCGCGTTGGTTATCAGAAGACCTTCAACCGCTTCTTTGGCCTTTCCTTTCAGGTTTCTTCTGAGTCGATTCGTATTTTCAACTGTGCTGAACATTGCTTCTGTCTCGTAGTAGGCGGCGCGGAATGGTAGCCACTCCTGATGGGACCCACTGAAGATCGGTAACTCGACGAACTTGGGTCGTTGAGCGGCGCTGACAGCCCGGGTGATGGCTTCAGCTAGGAGGGCTAAGTCGGTTTGACCTCCCGCCGGTGACTGACGTGTTTCTTCATGCTTCGCTGGCATTGGTTCTTCTGTGCGGACGACCGTTGGTTCTTCTGGGGGGCAGTGTGGTTCGTTGGTGATCGCTAACACCGGACGATTCACTTGATTCTCCAACCAGTTGTCCACTCTTGCGTTAACTTCTGACTTCGAGTAGAGGGAGACGTCATCTTCTTCCTCTTCTGAGTCTTCTTTCTCCAATGTAGCTAGGCGTGCTGCGGCTAGTTTCACTTGAAGGCGTAGTAAATCTTCTCTCGCCTTCGCAAGCTTGAGTTGCTTTGTTCTGCTGTAGATAGATCCTCCCTCTCCTCCCTTGTTGCTAGGAGGGCGGAGATCCTGTAGTCCAGTCGGCTTCGATGGACCGGCGGTGTTCTTCATAACTCGCTTCACTGTAGAGGTTTCTGTTTCTTGACGAGTTTCACTATTGATGACAGTAGCGGGCGGCTTCATCAGCTGTTTGTCCTTCGCACCCGTAGTTAGTGTCGTCGCAGTGGACGGGGTTACGGAGGGGGCAGCGGCGCTGGCGGCTGTGGCGGAGGCGGTGGCGGTCGAGGAGGTTCTGGCGGTCGCGGAAGTCACGGTGGTTGGCTCGGTTGCCGCGGAGTTGTCTGTCTGTTCCGAAGTTTCCGTGGCGGTCGTCCCTGTAACTGTCGATTCCGTGCTGGCTTCCGCGCTGGTACCGGTCGCCGAGGTAGTGGTCTCGGACGACGACGGCTTCTGTTCTCCCGACGGCTTGCGGCCCCTACCCACGGAGCGCGTAACTGGCATGCTGTCAGCTGATTTTCTTCGAATCTTGAAAGTACTCTTCTATTCTCTTGAGAAATCTTCTCTGTGATGCTGTAGTAATCTTCAGGTAATTCTTCCCCGCAGTATCCGTGTTCGAAGGACCATTAAATGTGGCCTATAGCCGCATTTGTGTGCTGGGTTGGCGGGGAATGAAACCACTGGAGACTTCTTGCTTCTATATTTGGAGTACTTTGTTCTAGGTAGTTCGCCGCTGAATGTGTTGAATGACAAAAATGTTCCTATTTTTATACAATTTTGCAAGGATTTAAAATATCTATTTGACCAATCATAATTACAAAAAAGCGCGGGTAAAGGCGTCAGCTAATTAGGGATAGGTACAATATTATAAAAAAAACGCGCGCAAAACATCAACCAATCAGAGCGAGGCACTATATTGAACATTTTTAACTTAAATACCTCGACCCTTTACCGTAACGAGGACCGCGCTACATTATTTGCGTTTTTTGCTAACTTTATTAATTTTACATAGGTAAAACTATATATAATCGGACTCTATGTAATAAGAACTATCTAAGAAAAATATAAAATCAACTAAGACAATATAAAATATAACATAAACACTTGAACTACTGCTTACCCCTAGTACTCAGTTACACAACTAATACGAATTATTAAATTATAGTAAACTTATTCACTTTGTACTGTCTTATGAGCGTCTATGTATCACTTTATATACACTATTCTATTATGTACACTGTTTTATCGCTTGTCCCGCACAGCTTTAGTCAGTACAAGTCTGACACGCCCTCCTGCTCCACCCAGAGTGGGAGAAGTTATTTGATGATTTCTCACGCAAAAAAAAAGCAAGCTGGTGTTCATAATTTTTTTATTTAAAACTAACAAGTGATGTGGGTACATATTATACTCAATAAAAAGTATTTCACTTATGAGTTATGAGTTCTTAGTGAGAAGTCAAATGATAATGTTAATTGAAAGAATTAAAAGATTGTTCTTAAGTTCACAAACCTGTCATCATGACTCTGCATGTGTGTTGTTGTTTACTTTTATACTTTTTTATGATTAATCACTTATTGTTATTGATACAATAAATATGTATTGTGTTGATAGAACATGAATTAATGAGGTCATAAGAAATCAAAAATATAATCTTTCTCATTTCTCACTTATTGATAAAAAATAAGTAAGTAAGCCTCAACAAAATGTCCAATATTCAAATTGCTATCATTTTATTAAAAATATGTCCTTCTACATAAAAACAGTATTATCAAGTAAAAAACCACATAAGAATAATTTCTTAATTCAAAATTATATAAATTCAACCTTGGTTGTTTTGTTAAGTACTTTGTGAAACGCGTAGTGTTGATTGTATTCAATTAATCAATCTCCGATTGTATTTGATTTCCTCGTAGCTTCAAATTAGTAAGTGAGTATAATTTATGAGGGCGTTTACGTTTACGTACTGAAAGAAACGATCGATTCGTCACCCCTTCACATTCCTTGATCTACAACTTGGAAACCTCAGGAACTTTATGGATGCGCGACCCCATGGGTACTTACGCATGCGTCACACATTATTAGCTCAGTCACGCTTGGTTGCCTATACATAGCAATAATGGTACTTCCAAAGCCATCGACCAACTGACGTAGCTACTGCTCACATTCAATCAAACGTATAGAGAGTACATTCTGCTTGGGGTCTAAAAATACCATCAGCCTTCCGTGCTTAGTGACCTGTAAGGCGTTTAACACCTACGCACGGAACTCAACGGCTTGAGTGATCCTGTTCAGATTGAATAAATCAAGCAGAATCGCAGTCAATGACCTTAACTATAATAAACCAGATGATAATGCCACTCTTTACAGCGTGACGAAGAATTATATCGATCTAAAGTGCAATCGACGTCAGGTCTGCCATAGGGCAGCATATTAGAACCACGTTTGTTCATCATTTGACTAACATTCAGCAGGTGCTCCTTGATAATAACGAGGTTAGAAACCTCGCTAATACAACACTTAGTTTTAAATTTTAGTTTTACTTAGTTTTCAACAATACTTAGTATATTCTTTCACCTGTATAACCCATCATTTGACGCCGCAGGTTCAGTCCAGACGCGAGGCAGGAGCCTCCGCGATGGGCGTGCGCACTATGCGCGCTAGGAGTCTTCATCTACCAGAGCCTGGACGCCATCGATGGCAAGCAGGCGCGGCGGACCGGTAGCCAGTCGCCACTGGGCGAACTCTTCGACCACGGCTGTGACAGCATATCAACAGTGTTCATAGCACTAGGTGCATGTATAGCTGTTAAATTGGGAGAGTACCCTACTTGGATGTTCTTTCAGGTAAGTTTCGTTTTGAAGGTTTTTTTTTTTTGTAAGAACCGCAAATGTTTTTGCATGACCGAAACGAGTGGCGGCCGAATAAAGTATGACGTTAAATAATTTGTGTGAACTTATTTAACGCCACACGTTATACAACGTATTTTAATCATGTAAAAACCTATATTTTAGTGATTTATAGAGATCATAAATTCATAAGAAGTCAACTTAAAGATCCAACCTTGATCCTTGATTATTAGGTAGCCAGCCACGCGGCTAATCTTTTCACATTTGGCTGACACTTGAAGTATGAGGGGACCGCCTCCAGGCTGACATAGCCCGTTTATTGCTCGATTGTCAACATCTTAATAAAATAGGCAGTCACAAGTACTTAGTATGAATCACATTCTGCGCTCAATTAAATGATTATAGCTGCCTTTCTTAGAAGAATGAAGTAAGTATTTAGCAAGGCCAAAACTGGCCTCAGCCAAGCCGAGGTTGTTTTTTTTTGAGGGTGGGAAATCATCAAATAACTTCTCCCGCTCTGGGTGGCGCAGGAGGGCGTGTCAGACTTTTATTGACTAAAACCCACCCGTGTTCCCTCGGTAGCCTGTGTGCCAGGGGCGACGGTATCTCTTCCGAACAACCCGCACCCCTGGCAGGCATCGGTCCTTGCGGATCCCACCAGTTGGTGCTGACATCTCTTTGAGGCGCCCGTGGAACACAACGCGCCGTCGACCCGGGCTTAGTCGTTACCGGACAGCGAGCTACCTATTACTTTCCGCCCGCAAGCCCGCGCCTACGGTGGCCGGGAATGAGCCTGGGATTCCTGACGCCCAGGGCGTCTCATGCGGAGGCTAGGGCCGTGAGGACGGATATACTGCCTCTCCCTCACGTGCGCCGCCTCCCTCTTCGCGAACATCACTGCTTCGCAGAAGGAGGCGACGGCTACCTATGCACTCTCGCTCCGTACCATGGCCTGGACCAGGGCGGACGTGAGAGATCGCCGCCGCCGATCGCCTTCACAAGGACACGTCGGTGCTCCACCCAAGCCGGGCAGATCTCCACCGTATGCTCTACCGTGACCTCAGAGCGATCTTCGCAGTGGAAACACCCGGGCGTTTCCTTCCGCCTTATCCGAAACAGGAACCTTCCGAAACATCCATGTCCGGTGAGGAGCTGCGTCAGGCAGAAAGTAAGGACGCCGTGCCGGCTCTCAAGCCACTCCTCAAAGAGGGGACTTACCGCCTCAATCGTGGCATGCTCAAGGTGCATTAATTCTTTGGTATGCCTTAGTACTATAAGGACTCCTTGTCCTTATGTTACCGTCGTTAACTGATAAAATACTTTTTAGAATATATCACGTAAGTAGTGGGATCTATAAATTTATTCAAAAAAATCATTGTAAGTATATTGTTTAGTCTGACATACGCTTATCAGCTAAACTGACTGTCTACTGTTTTTCATCTATTCTAAATATAAATTAGTGTTTGTTTTCTAATTATGCAATCAACATATCAGATAGCTGTTATGTATAAAGGTTTATTGAAGTACCAAACAGGCTATAATCTCTACATATCCATAAACATGGTACTGGTGGATGAATAGTCCCACCCATCACGACAATGACTAAAGGAAATAATGTCGAACCATGATAGACTACTGCGACTATACACGTATCGGTAATCTTCATAATTATGATTAACCTCCGATATATGTCGCGGATGCTTGTGACTAATTAGTATATTAAAACGCAATTTACATAAGTAGTCGATTTGTAAGTACTTCGTAATTAACCCGCACGTTTCCTTTGGGAATGTATGGAAAATTAAAGGTTTAGTCCCCATAGCATTCCGTGTGGGGACAATGTTGCTCTATATTAGTACCTGCATGCTAAATAATAATACAATTAGTATTATTTTATTCGTTGCGGAAACGTGTCTTGAAAGCAAGGTCGAAAACAGGTGACAATTACTATAGGTAGTTGATTCAATTATTAGAAGAATGCCAATGAGTTTGTTTTTATTGTTTATTTGAAGACATTACATAACTTTGTATCTCGATTGTAATAGTCGGCTTAGAGTGTTTACCGATGTAAATGGCGAATAGGTAGGTACTTAATAGATTAGCTAGTCGTTTTCTCGTATTACAAGAATATGTAGGAAGTGAGAAATATTATCTGTGAAAGTAGAATCAATAAAATATGTCGGTTGTTGAAACCCACTGTACCTAGACTCTATACGAAGCGGAAACTGGGCTTTGTTAAAGATGCAGAAATGAGGCAAATTTCACGTTTTTTATCTTTATTATAAAAGTTTCGATACAAGCTGCAACAACAATATACTGTAAAAACGACTCTACAGATTAGAATGAAACTTGGCATAGTGAAAGTTTATAATTATTTCGAAGCACATTGACGTATTCCGCGCCAAACTGAAATTGTGAAAGTAGAAAAGGAGGACGTCTCAAAAAAAAATCTAGAAAGGCTTGCAAAAAGAAGATTCCTCAGTTTATCTTCAATTAGAAGGCAACATTCGGACGATGAATCCAAAATCTAGCCATCTATGGTCCAGTTAGCAGCAGCCTTCAAGTAATGTTAACCTTTAAACCCTGACCAGCGCATTAGAGAATCCGTCGTTAATGAACTTGGTATACGTAGATAACTATCAATGATGTAACGCCAACGACTACGTACTTTTCCATATTCGTGACATGGCACTCATTATATCAATATTCTTATTTGGGAGTGCTGCCAAGCAAACGCGCCCGGATACCACCAAACTCTGGAAACTGGCCAATCTTTGTGATTCACTTTTTAAGTTTTACCTAAATACCTATGTCCGAGATTATTCAAATCGATTATTTTATGCTTTTTGCCTTGTTAATTGGCGATTTTTAACTATTAAGGCCGTTAAATGTCTGTCGTAACAGTTGTAACCTACTGACCGATTTGCACAATGTATTTTTCTTACGCATTCTTATCGTGAAGTTTCTCTAAATCTAGTCCAATTAAGTTATTTCAGAAATCGTAACTTTTCTCCAACAGTAGGTATGTTAGATATAATACCTCAGTTGTTATGTGCATTGATTTGCTGAAGCTAATTCGAGGCTTACAGCATCTGTGCTTAATCAACAATAGGAAATTGTGCAGCGAGAAAATCTATTATTCCACTCATTTATAAATTGGACGGAAGACTGATAAACAAAAATATAAGCCGACCACACTGTTGTAAGAATCTTCAGCGTTACGGGCCAAACAATGTTTCCATTTATAAAACTACATACAATGCATGAATCAATAAATTGTACTTCAAACAACGATGAAATATTGACCTATTCTTATAAATGCTCTATAACTTTCCAGTGTTTCTGCGCCATGACGCTATTCTACTGCGCGCATTGGCAGGCTTACGTCACAGGGACCCTCAAGATGGGCAGGATAGACGTGACGGAGGCCCAGTACTCCATCATCGCCATCCACCTGGTGTCCGCCACGCTGGGACCCAGCTTCTGGGCCACTCAGGTAACGTCATCCAACTGTCCTGTGCTGCGTATAATAGGCTACCGATGCAAAATGACTTTCAAACTTCTGACGTCAAACAAAATTGTTCGTAAAGGCACCATGTTTATCAAAGACTGCTGGAAATGTAAACGTCATGACGTAGCAGACATGTTGCCTTCATCGAGCGCAGTTTATGTTCAAACAATTTACCTACGTTGCAAGTACTTCTCGATAAACAATCCCAACAAAAACAGAGTGCAAGTCATTTTGTATGCAAGCGGGCCTGGTATAACACACAAATTATATCGTAATGTTAGCTCAGTGTTCCGATGTTAAGTTATCTAACATTTTAATAACACACTACTTACACAGAACAAGTTGTTTGAGATTATATTGATGTTGTCTCACAAATATTAAATGAACACACGAAATAATTACGGGGGTCATTAAAACTTGTAAACATTTATCTGAAGACTCGTCACACATAGTTAAAATCAAACCTATTTGGAAATTGGTTTTCCTTATCCGTAATTCTTTTGTGTTGCACCAAATAATTTGTTATACAAATGACCAAATACTAAATGAACCACCAGCTATAAACTGTTAGGTGATGTTTAAAAATACCCACATGACCGCTATAGTCGTGATCTGTCCGTGTTCCACGTCATCAGGCACAACTTGACTCGACCTGAACTGATACTACCACAACGCCTTTGTCCAGTCGATCATTGCACAATCTGATCACAGTTCTGCCAACTAGAAGTGTACTATGAAAAGTTCGTATGTTCATTTATTAGTAAAATATTTTGAATAATTTCTGAGGTTACTTTATTGTTTTCATGTTGCAAGCAATTTCCTAAGCTGTACTACAAAGGAGTTTCGTAAATTAGTTACAATTTTGGTTAGGTCGGTCGCAAGAGCGTGGCTTCTATTTGGTGGAACTTGGTCGTGGCAGGCGCTGCACACAGGTCGTGCTGGGCACGGCACACTCGTAACGCACCTGTGCACTAGGTGGGCGGAGGGCTCGAGGTGCGCTACTCGCTGGCGCTGGTGGCCGTGGGGGGCGCGGTGCTGACGGTGGGCGCACTCCTCGCCGCCATCGTCTCCGGCGGAGTGGGCAAGAACGGTTCCACCGTCGCTGTGAGACATCTCTTTAGTCCCACATACGATCACTCCGCGTGGGAGAACAAAATTTAAAAAATATTTTTTCAACGAATTTAGTCAACACTTTTCCATTATTTTTTTTTTACTTATTGTCAAGATGGCAGAATAAAGATTATTGTTATTTAACTATTTCACACTTCCGTTAATTACAAGCTGTACCACAGCCAACGCAAACGCGAGTACAATTAGACAAAGAAGTATAAGGACCATCCCCATCTTGGCAAATATTTTCACTTGTTTTTTTACAAATATTTTCTGACATCATTCTTGATCGGAGCTGTCAGAATATTTTGTTTTATGAAGTCTAGTAGAGAGTTCATACTTTCGAAAGTGGAACTCTTGAGTAAGGAGTCCGTTTCACTTAATGCTTTAAGAAAAAAAGAGTGTTCAATTATAACTTCCTTCTTCGTATTTGTTTTCTTTGTGCTATCATTTTGACATAAACGTGTATGTTTGAATCGAGTCTCCCACACGGCTTTGATTGGGTTACAGATTGGGTATCTAAATTGTATCTTACTGTATAGCATCGTCTGTTGACATGCATAACCTAGCGCGGTCAGTAGCTCGGCTTCAGATTGGCAGCAGTTAGAGATACGGCACTTTCACGCGATTATGACACGATACAAATTTTTAACATACTTTTGCTTATAATATTTCGTACCGTACCTGTAATTACTAAAAGGTCTTGATTTGATTTCGTATTAGATGGCATTTAGATTAGCTTTTTTTTGGATAAACGATATTGTTATAATCGATGAATGTCGTTCTTTGGATAGATTATAATTATTTTACGAGGGCTGAGGATTTAGTATCCTGTAATAATTAGCTAGAGTACTGTAAGATGTATGTATTAAAGATTTACTGTCAATTTGTATAAAACTAAGAGTAAACGTGCTATACATAATGTAAACAAATAATCTATTAGTGATTAAAATCTGATATATCGTTCGTGCGAGTGCCGCAGTAAACTTAGCTTTGATCTGTATAACTAAGACACTTTTGGTTCCATCGCTTTATATCATGTGGGTTTTTTTAATAGCATGAAATCGATTAATTAATGTAACTAGAGTATGCTCCCTGTTGCGACCACGGAGTACCTACATGTAGTTTGATTAATTTTAACTAAAGTTGAAGTATTTTGTAGAATCGATATATTAAGTATTTTATTTGCAGGTTTTTTATACGAAATAACATGATGTTACTGTCACTTCATGGAGCATGATCTATAATAAATATTGTTTTAAGAATGTCTTTGTTTCCGTGTAGGACTTGTTAGTCATGTTCTAACGTGAAGGCTTTCCCTTATATGTGCGATATATAGACTAGTTAGTGACACGCAGGTGTACGTTCTGCTGCTCCTGCGACGTCCTTCGTCATGGTGAGAACTTGTATCAAGACCGCAAGGACGGAAGAATAGTGTACCGTATCTGGCACTTCTGAAAATTGGTCTTTATCGAGCATCGACTTTGTTACTCATACCTATAGGGTAAAACCAGGATAGTTGCCCCAGGGGTAAAGTTGCTCCGATTTTAATTACCCTAGTTTCACGGATGAATATCATGCTATTTTGTTAATCTATCGAAAGACTCTCTAACTACCGCTAAGTTGTCCGTGTCGCATGTCTCTAAGTAATTGCATGGGAAGGCAAAATGCGATCAAAGTTTTTGCGAGATAGATGACCTGTTTCTCGGCGGAGCATCTATCCGAAACGTAATTTATATGGATTAGGCAACTATCCCCTATGTAGGATAGATGTCCCAAAATATAGTGGTCCGCAAAAATCGCTAATACTCTGGAAATATTAAAGATAATGTTTTTTTTTTACTTTTCATAAAGTAGATAAAAAACCAAAGTACCGGTCAGGTTTACAAATAAGGTATCTTGCTTTTTGTACTGAGAAATATAGAATGATTTCGAAAAGTTAGGCAACTATCCGGCTTTTACCCTGTTGCTCTATCTAAAGCTTAACATGCCACACTTACGACTGAGTTCTGTACTTGTATCTACCATGACGTACTTATATTAATTTGTCGTTCGTATTTGGGATAGCCTTCATAGTTAATTTTACTATCATTTGTGGCTGGTGCGTCTCCCCTTTATTTTGTCTTAAATGTGGGTCTTCACTCATTTTGAAGAATTCATGCAGTGTACATACAAGCAATATATCTTGACGACCAGCTGTCGAGTAGAGTCATATAATATCCAAAAATATGGTCAGACATGATTGTTGACTATGACGTTTTTGTTATACATTGCGGCCTATATAAGGAGTAGGACGGATGGCGAACCTGTGGGATGCGACAGAGTTCACGGCATCTATTGTAGTGAGGTGCCTATGTAATTGAAATTCCTACAATGCACTTTACTTTCTATAATACAGTGCATTGTTATTTTTTAAAATCTTTATTTAGTACATACTGTTGTAGAAAGAATATTAAAATTTATATGAATCTTTTTGGGTATTTAATCTAGCTTTACTCAGATATTGGTGAACAGCTCGTCTAGGTCACCAGTACCCGACTTCTGATATGAAAATTTGAAGTTGAGGACTTGTTAGACTCTACTTTAGCATGACTGACCGTAATCCCTTCAATATAGCCCGCGAAATTCAACAAGTACTTGTAATAAATGAACGAAGGTAATTTTGAATTTCGCAGGCTAGCCTTATGAAATGCCAGAGTTTCATTTCTCAATTTCAAATTCTCATATCAGAGTGCGGGTGTTAGTCTAGTTATCTTCAAATTCGTATGACAAAAGGTTCGCCATCCCTGGCGCAGGGTGCGTTGTGTCTGACCCCTGGTGTAACCACCACTGCCCACTCATGCGCAGATCCCCCCGCTGGGCGTGCCGCTGAGCCTGCAAGTCACGGCCACATGCTTCGCCCTACAGTTTTACTTTGCCACCAACTTTTTTTCCACATTCCGTGTTAGAGGATGTGGCAAGAACGGATCGACCGTCGCTGTAAGATTGCATATTGTTTACTTGGACATTCGTTCGTGGGACGTCGGTTCAATGCGACGATTCAGTCTTGTAAATGAGCCGCCATCTTTGTTTCAGTTACAATTTGAATTTCAAAAGAACCTTTAAATATCTGCCGTTTTCGTTCTGTCTTGGAAAAACCTACTTATTATACTACAAAGTGTATCCTTCAAGTAATAATCGTGAACCATAAAACAAGTAATGACTGAATCGTCACATTTCGTGATTTAACCAAGCTGCATGGAACACATCGTGTAAATAACTCTGAAGCCACAACAGCTGAAGATCTACATTATTGTCTATATGTCCATTAACTTTTCTCATTCCGGGTTGGTAGGAATACAATAAATAAATAAATAATAATAACAAATCTAATAAAAATGGTAAAATAAAGTATAAATCTTAATCACAATTGAACCTTACTTAAAATATATAAAGTTTTTACGGCCATTTTGCTTGATTGTCACTTTAAATATATTTGGGAATTCTAAATATATTTTCCATATGCAAACATAATGCTCGGGATTTTCTTTAAATACATATCATATTTTGACTTCCTACTTAGTAATAAGGGCACAAAAATATACTTAATGCTATACACTCTTTAAGAAATTCAAAGTTGAAACCTTGAAATTCTAATATCTGGAATAATATTCAGGTTACCTTGGTTCCATAGCAGCTAACAATGTTTCTCTATAAATCGCCATGACTTAGTTATACTTACAAATTGGTATTTATTTTCATTCTAACTAAGTATCAACATTTCGTGCAAGTGCCCATAATAGTTGACAATTCTTGAAGATTATTAAGATGCCTAACACACATTGCCATACCTACCTATAGGACGGCTTAATTGTGTTATATGTATTAGACCGGAAGACGTAGCGTTGGAAGGCCTCCCACAAGGTAGACCGATGACCTGGTGAAGGCCACAGGAATCCGCTGGATGCGAGAAGCGCAGAACTGGTGCGGCGGTCGAAGTGGCGGTGCTCGGGGGAGGCCTATGTCCAGCAGTGGACGTCTTTCAGCTAAAATGATGATGATTAGACCGACATACAAAATAAATGATGGTGTCTACTTGTGGTGTTACCACGGTGCTCTATTCTAAATCACTCATATCTATTTAATTTATTCTAAGGTGGTTTGCACATATTCATTTTAGTTAAGTACTATTTAGCACGGGTTTTTATGGTGCGTCTGTTTGTATCTCGAAGACACACTGCATAACAATCCCCAAAGGATTGGCAGCACACATTTCGCCAGTTGTGTGTTGTGTATCTCGAATACTTAATTATACAATCTTAATGTTATTAACTTTTGTAACCTGTAGGACGTATAAGGTTTTTCAACTAAGTTAATGTATTTCATTTTAAATAAGTACCATAATACATTATGTCATTAATATTAAATAATACTGTGTTCAGAGAGGCTCACTGACGGTAACAGATATACAGCTCAGTACAAATAACACACGATCATGAATGAGTGAAGACAGCACATACAAACAAGAGTCATTGTAATGGATGTCGTACGCTTCCAGTCCGTCCCGTTACGTAGTTGATGTAATTGATATTAATGGCATGTATGTGTTTCTCTTTCTGTTATGGCCGCCGTCCCGCGTCCCCGACGTGCCCGCCGCCGGTCTAACCGCATGACGTCATCACGTGACCATCACATCATCGCATATCACGGTCTAACACTACAGTTACCGATAAACATCAGCTTGAATCTGATATCCAACTACGCAGTCGTGTTGCTCACGCTGTACCTAGTCGTCGGTTACGTAACCGTCATTATGAAGGGTGGAGTGGGGAAAAACGGCTCCACCGTCGCAGTAAGACCTTTTGATTAGCATTGTGCCGTAAGGATAACACTTAACAATACAAATGCTGCACAGACTGTACTAACGCGCCGACCACCGCGCTATGCTCACGTGACGATGCTCGATGACTGGCTCGATCACTAGTGTTGTACCGTCCGTCCTGTAGTGTTGTGCTGTGTCTCATAGTGCACGGGTGTCGCATTCATTGCATGTACTGTATGGCTTGTGACTAACCGCATGATTGTGTTTTCGTTGCTTGTTTGGCGTTGCATGTGTTTGTAACTTTATAACTAAGTAGTGCTTAGCATGTAGCGCTTTGTTATGCTGAAGTTTTCCTTAACTTTTTTTTAAATTAGTCACTAAAATGATATGAGAATTTTGAACTTAATAATTTGCTGATAAATAACCCTTAACTTCTTGCGATGACACAGCCTACAATGTGTCGGCCCGTTCGTCCTACAAAGGCCGTGGTACACCCAGTAATTTCCGTAGGGCACGAGTATCCTGTCGCCGGTGATCCCTTTCTCGCTGGTCGTGGTGCCGGCTTTCATCATCTTCCAGAAGAGCGAGTCCAACGTGTACCAGAACCACCCAGCCCTGTACATAATGGCGTTCGGCATGGTAGCTGCTAAAGTCACCAATAGACTTGTGGTGAGTGATACAACTTTTTTTACAATTTTTGAGTGCTGTTTGAAGTTTTCAAGCTCTGTTTTGGCCTTTTTGTTCATTTATAAAATTGAATTTTGCTGTGATTTGGACGTGTGACACTTATGGTTGAAGTTGCTAATTGATTTATTTATTTATTGTATACTCTTTAAAACTATGGATATGTACACTTTTTGCTTGAGGCGATTGTGTGTCATTTTCTCAACATGCAAGATCTTAAAACAACTTCCCATAAAAGAACCCAATAATAATGAAGATACTGGTGCTTGCAGGTGGCGCACATGACCAAGAGTGAGATGGACTACTACGACTGGTCGCTACTGGGGCCCGCCATGCTGTTCCTCAATCAGTACTTCAACCACGCGCTGCCCGAGTACTACGTGCTCTGGCTGTGCACGGTACGTACACATATTTATAGCCCGATTGCTATAAAATTGACCACATACTTAATACTTTTATATTATGAAAACGTGGTCAATATAAGTCGGTCACTAAGTTAGTCGGTCAGTGTAGGGACTGCCCGACTCTTGCTGAGTGCCCTTTGGTTCTTTTGTGCGTTTGCATGGTAAGTTTTAAAACCCGAAATATAATTTTATTACATCTGAACATAAAAAATCAAACTCTAAAATGTAGTCACCTTTTATGACACCTTAGTAAATTATTATGTGGCTTCGTACGGCTGTACAATGAATGTAGCGAAGGTCATGTAATTATGGAATGTCTCCCCGTGGCGCGGACGGCAACGATCATTCCAAATCTGTTATATCTTTTAAGAAATTCACTATAATGATGTATTTCAAAGGGCCATTTTGATGTACATTACATGCACAACGTATCGAAGGTATTTAATTGCATAAGGGGTTTTTTTTGGGTGGGAAATCATCAAATGACTGGAGAAGTCATTTGATGATTTCCGCTCTGGGTGGAGCGGGAGGGCGTGTCAGACTTTTACTGACTAAAACCCACCCGTGTTCCCTCAGTTGCCTGTGTGCCAGGGGCCGCGGTATCTCTTGCGAACAACCCGCACCCCTGGCAGGCATCGGCCCTTGCGGACCCCATCAGTTGTTGCTGACATCTGTGACGGCGCGCGTGAAACACAACGCGCCATCGAACAGGACATATTTTTTTTTTGTTTAACGTGGAGAAATGCCTACTGCGCTACCACAGGGAGATAGCGCAGTTATGTGGGACTGTAACCCCTAAAACTCCACGGTGTCCTCCAGTGCCGCTTGAGGCGGGAACACGGAAAAGCGCAAGCCATCCGCGAACTCGCCGCGGTTCGTCACCGGACCGGGGAATAACCCCTATTACCGGCGCACCAGGACACATGGCACGTCGTAACCACGCCAGGAACCAAATAGCATACGGGCCCCAGACGACCCCGTGTCTGGCACCCTTGGTCCCCCTGCGACGGGTCAGCACAGTGCCCCCTCCGCCTACCACTTTTCGGCCGCAGGAGATAGGGAGAGCGGCCAACGCTATACCGACACTCCTCCCCTGCGGCCCCACTGCGTCCGCCATTAAATGGTGGCGGCCCCGACCAGGCCCCGGAAGAGAAGAGCACTACTCAGAAGTACCGGCACTCCTCCTCCGCCGCAGCCGTTAACCTTCAGCCGCGATGCCTCCCATTCGACATTGCGGCCCGCCTCAGCTGCGATGCACTTCACCGTAACCTACTTTTTGGCCGTTACGTCGTCAGCTTTGAGCCAAAAAAGCCCTGACGAGCGGCCCCACCTTGGGGTTCCTCTTCGCTTCACCGTGGGAGGGTCCTGACTGCTACAATTAATCTGCGTATAAGCATCGCCTTAGCAACTGGCGATTCTTAAGTTAAGTGCAATAGGGTACAACCACTTTCTTGTTTTAGGGCTTTTTCAAGAATACTCAGAAAAGTAGTCGGGTTTTTTAGTTTTTTTAAATTACCGTTTTTTAGAAGAAGTAAGCGGTGAAACAGACAGACGAAAACGGCTATTTTACTAATTACTATTTAGAGAAGATATGTCATCGCCCTCGGTAAACCTACCCGTTGTTCTCCCACAGATATGGGTATGCGTGGACCTGGTGCGCTACTGCGGCCAGATCTGCCTGGAGATCTGCGCGCACCTGCGCATCCAGCTGTTCCGCATCGCCGGCGCCGCCGCCGCCAACGGTACGCGCCGCGCCAAGCGCCAGCACTCGCACGCGCACGCGCCGCACTAGGCGCAGGCCGCACGGGGCGCGGGCCGCACTGGGTGCGGGCCGCATACGCCTCTGTTTTTGTTGCTTCTCCAAGGGCCAGCAGATACGGTACTTTTAGCATCGGCGGTTAGCGATCGGGTCGGCTTTCTGAAGCTCGACTGAAAGCTAGATTCCGCGCACTTTTGTACGCCAGCCGCAGCGATTCAGTGAGGCTTTGGTTTCTAAGAAGAACGGCCCTATGCTCAATTTTTTACCACTATCTAACGCAAAGAGTCGTCAGAACGCAATGCAGCAATAACGCAGGAGTCAAATAGCCGATGCCAGAAGTTTCGTGTCTGCTGTTGCCCTGTAAGTTAGTTTTGTGCGCTGCTACGACAATTTTTAATGCGGTCGAATTAAGTTATTTCATGTGTAGATAAATCAGAAAATTAATGCGAATTTCCAAACGTGTCCCTGCCTCTGAGGTAAGTGCAATCAGTATTGTATAAAATACAATGTTTCAGTTATACTGTACAAAGAAATTTCGTTTTAAAAATTTCGTTGTACTTTACAATGTCGGCAGCGTTCAAAACGACTTCGTTTAACTAATTTGTTGATTAGTCAAGGCTCGGTATGTATAATGTTATGGGATAAGGCTGCGGTGCTCTCACACCGTTCTACTTTTACTTCTCTATCTAACAATACACTAACATGAACACTTAGGACGTCCAAATACAAGAAATATACGTGTTAAAACAAAGTAAAAGGAACTGCTATTACATCGATATAATGTCGCCTTTCGTACCGTGTAAAAATACTAACATTGACGTTAATATGTTGACAATCGGTATCGCAGTACCCGGTTGAAAATATTGCACATTGAGTTTAAATTATTGACCGCTTGGTTTTATATCAATAGCCTGCCCCCCTGCGTTCAGGTAGAAAATCGACAAATAAATAGGTATCAACGACGGGTCGTGCAATGAAACAAAAAACAAAAAATGAACCCTATATCTCTATGTATTTAACTGTGTCTGCACAAAAAATAAAGTAAATGTGTAGATAAATAACATAATTAGTCGTGTAAATAAAGGCGGCACTGGCACGAAAACAATGTCGAAATAATCCGACTGGGGCGGTCGATAAGTTAAAAAAAAGTTCTTGTCTCACGTCCGGGTACTGTAACATGTGTGCCAGGATAGTTAGCGAATAACAAAGGCAACGTATATCAACGTGTAACTATTGTATGTAAGTAATCCAAGATGGCGGCGGGTTGCCGCGGTGTGACCGCCAGCTCTCGATTATAACGATAATAATTCAGATAGCAGTAGTTTTGTTAGGTATATTTTGTTGTTTACTACACAACTATTAGTAGTTTATATGACTCTGCCTATAGTTTATTAATCCGTTGCGAAAATAAATAAAATATTACGGAATATCCTTAGGATCTAAGATAAACCAAGCAATATCTTAATCATAACGAGCCAATAGAAAATAGTTTACAAGAACAGTTTTTTGTACACGATAGTGTGGCTAAGATACTTGCAATTTAATTAATCATAACAAGTGTCTTTACACGTATATTAAAGCCTCAGAAATAAGAACCTACTAACCTTTTGATCATTTCTGAAACCAATCGGTTGCACTCACCATATTTTCAATTAGAATTGAATAAAATAAATTAAACTTACAAAATCGCGTCTGTACTGTCTGCAAACATAAATCTTGACCAATGCAGGATAGACAGGAGTGCATGCCTTCTATGTACTAACGCTTCGTACTAAAGGTGCTGGGTCCTTCCAATACTAACCAGTCACATTATAGTGAAGTGTCGAGAGATCGTTCCTAGTCGGAAAGTTCTCGACAACGCCCATCACTAGTCATATATTGTGCATCATTGTTGTAGATGAGGCGCGACTATTGGATAAAAGTTATCACATATACATAGGAAGCTGTGACCAGTAAGTCAGGGACTTGGAGGCTTGCCACTTAACCGTAGAACAGAAGTTTATGGGCATGTGTGACATACGCGATGTTGATGCCACATCGTACATAAATCGCCTGAAACTTTGGAAAAGCGTTATTTTTCAAAATAACTTGCACTTTTGGACGTCCTTGCCAAACAATTTTCTTGATTCCTAATCCTTATTGAAAGCTTGAATTGTCAACATCGCGATTGTCTGTGAATGGACTGTTTAATTAAGCATTTCTCTGCTAATCCAACTGCTTCATATCAACATAACACATATGATAGAGACAATTTATTCACACTTCGTACCTACATGACATTTTATTTCGAATTCTTTCGAGGTTACGTTCTGTTAAAACGCAAACTTAGATTGCTCAGCTGGTCTGATGTAAATAATACGTTAATTTTTAATTTTCATGTTCATCTGTGCTGATAGCTTTTTGATGACGTTATCGCGCGTCATTTGAGACTAATTTGTGCAGATATTTAAATTCTTTGTTGTTATGTTTCTAAGTTTTTAACAGAATATAACCTTGAATAAATTATAACTAGTTATTTTTAAACAGCTAGATCAGTTATACGTCAGCTAGAACGAATACATTAGAGATTATTCCTGTATGTAAATAGCTAAAAGTGCAAAGTATTCATCAAGCCTTTAAAAACATTGAATTTATACAAATGTATATTTTATTACGGTTTCCGTTCATGTAAGCACCGTTGTATTAGAAAGAAATATGGTAAAGTTTAATAATATTATAGTAAGTAGTTGGGAAAGTGTCTGTCAAAGTAAGAGATGGCAATCTCTTAGCCGGTTACTCTTTTATTTAATAATTATGATGACTAGCCAGGAGTGAGGTCAACTGGCGAGGATTGTAACAAACTATGTAGATATATGAATAACCTACACAATTATTTAATACAACTTGTTATAAAAT
Organism: Polymixis lichenea; assembly: GCA_949091785.1. Classification (NCBI taxonomy): domain Eukaryota; kingdom Metazoa; phylum Arthropoda; class Insecta; order Lepidoptera; family Noctuidae; genus Polymixis; species Polymixis lichenea. The sequence goes on along the minus strand of OX420939.1, from coordinate 1,019,195 downwards.
GTTAAAACGACTGTTAAACCTTAGGCAATACTGAGTTTGTGACTTTTAGATGTTCAGTCTTTCCATTTATATAGATCTATATCTAGTACTGTTATTGGAGCATGACTAATAGTTAGGTTATAGATAGCCCTTGAATACAATCTAAATTATGTCCTACTAATAAGTTTTTAATGTGTCTTCAATCTCCATTATGATTCATCATCTTGCTGCGACCTAACAAGTACACCGATAAATATTGGTGTTGGCTGCCACTAAACTAATCTTCGCTCTCATAGCTCTAACTACGTAAATATACTTTTTCTTCCTAATGTATGTGCTATAGTATATATTATATGTATGAAGTGCTAGGAACGCTTGTAACTGCTAGACAAACAAAATGTTTTCTGTCCTTTCACATCTAGTCGGTTCAAATGAATTTAATATAATAGTGCACATAATTGGATTAACATAAACGGAGCTCAAAAATGTGAATGATTAAATAGTAGCTATACAGCCGCTGTCGCGCTAAGTGTGTAAATATGTGTTAATTATTGATGTTACACAAAACGCAAGCCCGCTGTATCATATACTGTTAAATGTATTTTTTATGTGAAATATAACAAATGTACATTTTGATTATACTTGTTTTATTAGAGTTCCTGTTATTGTGAGAAAATGTCACAGTTGTTTTGCTACAAGAATGTATTACAAAATGAATGTTTTGCTACTCACTAGTTACACTACATGTGTTTCTACTACTGTCGTAAGTTGTTAGGTGTCCCTTGAATACCACCAGATCCACATTGTACACGCTACACGTACGGACGCAAAGGTCAGTGGAGCTTGTGTTTGTTTTTGAAATATAAACCTTGTGTCACAACAATAGAGCTTAAAATTAAAGCGGGTTTTATTTGCTAGATTTTTATTTTATATGTGGCTTTTTTATTTCTTGAAAGCTTGTTTCATTATCATGATTGTAGTACTAACCCCATTGTGTTAAACATCTGCTTGTAACATTGGAATGAAATCCATTTGTTTTCTATTCTTTTAGGGTTGTTACAACCTTGTGAAGCGCTGATTTGATACTATCATAATATGTATCACTGTGTGATATGATGCTGCTAATGTACAGTCGACAAAAGAAATAAGTGTACAAGTAAGCTACCTACAACTACTTTCAAACAAAGTTGTGCTTATGCTGAATAGTGTTGCAATTATTATACCTGTTACTCAACCCCTTTTGTAGACTATACAATTTAGCAGGATTGAAAATAGGTGAACAATGATATTCTTTCTTTTACAGGGACGAGTGAAAGTGAAAAGTCGGACTCCGAGGATGTAATACCACTAATTAACACCAATTCTATTAGTTAATTTAATACACGAGGTTAATAGCACTGGTAATAAAGAGAAATATAAAGTTAAAGGTGACGGCAGACAGGTTTAGAAGGAATTGAGTGATATTATTTTACTCTTAGATTAATGCATGTTGTTTATATAAAAAATCTAATTTTCAAGAATAATTTATTTTCTCAAGTTCAATGTAAGATTGCGTTTCCTCACGCGGAGTCACGCGTCAGTTCTACAAATATTAGCAGAATAAATGACCATGTATTGCATTATAATGTTCACTTCAACACTTAGGCCGCTCTCAGACAGTATTAACGAAAGTATTCCTAAACAGTTAAGTTTGTAAAGTATTAAAGTCTAATAGTTAAGAAGTATTTTGTTGATCCACAAATTGATAATGATAATAAAGTTATTTAAGAATACTTTTGCTGTTTTTCTTCGTGCTGAGTGAAAAGGAAAACATACGAACAAAGATAGTGATGACATTACGCAGTAATCTTCGCCGCCCCCGTCAGTGTAATCAGTGTTTTATTTATTTACCAAGTGTGTGTTATGATATATCCTACAGTGTGTACATATTATTATTGTGATCGAGGTGTCAGTGGCCATGGCAGGTAGAACACGACGGAGACAGGACTACGAGGGCCTGGGTGAAGGTAGGTAGATATAAAGTGGATTATTTAAATAGATTAGTTATCTTACGTGCGGTTTCCTGCAGATATGTATGTAGGTATTTGAGGACAGTACATTACTGTGCGTAATTTTACTGTACCTACACTTCAGTCTGTAGAAATAATCGAGGATTTTTAGATTTAATGAGGTTGTCCTGAAGTTACAGTTCGACCTTCACGCATGGCTAGAGTTGTTGATTTCACGTGAAATCGTGCCAAAAAAACTGCCTAAAATAAAAGTAGGTAGGAAAACGTCACCAAGTAGGGACTACGTAGGTACCTACTATAATTATTATGTACTAGCTTTTGCCAGCGGCTTCGCCTGCGTGGAGGTCGAAAACTATCCCACGGGAACGTAGTACCGGGATAAAAAGTATCCTATGTGTTATTCCAGGTTACAAACTACCTGTGTGCCAAATTTCATTCAAATCCGTTCAGCCGTTTTTGCGTGAAAGAGTAACAAACATCCATACATCCATTCTCACAAACTTTCACATTTATTTATAATAATAAAGTAGGATGGATTTCTTATCCTATTCCTGAACAGAATGCTTCTTCGTCAAGAATCGCATTGTATGAGTAACGCTCCCCATTGTTCTTGAGTACATACGTAAAATTAAAATTTAACAGCCTCTATTGAAGTCAATCCATGAAGTAAGATGTGAGAGTGCGATTGTCGCAACCCAGTGCTGGGCTCGCCACACTTGCGGCGGTAAGTCCCCTCTTTGAGGAGTGGCTTGAGAGGCGGCATGGCGTCCTCACCTTCCGCCTGACACAGGTCCTCACCGGACACGGTTGTTTCGGATAAGGCGGGAGGAAAGGCCCGGGTGTTTCCATTGCGAAGATCGCCCTGAGGACACGGTGGAGCATACGGTGGAGGTCTGCCCGGCTTGGGCGGAGCACCGCCGTGTCCTCATGGAGGCGATCGGCGGCGGCGATCTCTCGTGTCCGGCCCTGGTCCAGGCCATGGTACGGAGCGAGAGTGCATGGCTAGCAGTCGCTTCCTTCAGCGAAGCAGTGATGCTCGCAAAGAGGGAGGCGGCGCACGTGAGGGAGAGGCAGTACATGCGCCCTCACGGCCGTAGTCTTCGCAGGAGACGCCCTGGGCGTCGGGAATCCCAGGCTGATTCCCGGCCACTGTAGGCGCAGGCTTGCGGACGGCGAGTAATGGCCGGTAGCTCGCTGTCCGGTAAGGACCAAGCCTGGTCCGACGGCGCGTTGTGTTCCACGCGCGTCTCAAAGAGATGTCAGCACTAACTGATGGGGCCCGCAAGGGCCGATGCCTGCCAGTGGTGCGGGTTGTTCGAAAGAGATACCGCGGCCCCTGGCACACAGGCAACTGAGGGAACACGGGTAGGTTTTAGTCAGTAAAAGTCTGACACGCCCTCCCGCTCCACCCAGAGCGGGAGAAGTTATTATATGATTTCGCACGCAAAAAAAACAAATGAAGTAAGATGTAAGTAGGTATTTATTGTGTACTCTTTCAATCGCCAACAATGAATAAGTAAAATGAAAGGCTAAGTATAAACAGAATTGATATTGAAATAGAACTAGGCCTTTTCTCTACTACGTTGGGGTCGGCTTCCATTCTAACTTGATGCTGGTAAAGAAATACCAGTATTTTACACGGAACAACTGCCTATCTTACTGATCAAGTTAATGGGTGGGTTAGAAGACGCCTCTTGGTAAGAGTGGTACATAATTAGTCAAATTATCATCATTTTAATCACCGTATCATGTAGATATCTATAGATACCTACACGGCGACATATCAAGTAATACATTTCCAGCTTTAGCTGATGTCGCATTGGTACACTGAGTTGTCAACTTAAGACGGCGCCGACCAAACTAGGCGGGCGGCGAATAGGTTTTTACCGCGGCTCGCTTGTTGTGTGCATCGCCACTCACACAATGACAAGTTTTCTCGAGGCCGTTTGCAGCTGCACGAAAAAGTAGATAACTCGGGATTTGAAAAATTCTAGTTGTTGTGTTGAGTGGGTAGGTAGATAGGTATGGTTAGTAAGGAGGGTGGGTAGATGGCTATGGTAAGTAAATTGGGTAGGTAGATAGGTATAGTAGGTAGGTTAGGTAGGTAAGTGGGTCGGTAAAGCTAGTATCATCTACTTAATAAAAATACACTAATTTACTTATTAACTTGTTTATTTAATAAATTTTGTAGGTTAGCACATACAGTAAAAAGTAAAACTTTTTCCAAAAAAAAAAAGCAACCGACTTCCGAAAAAACATTACATATAAATTGAAAAATAACTTTAATTTCGGAAGGCGGTGACTTTGGATTATGTATTTAATTTTTTTGTCACCGCCTTCCGAAATTAAAGTTATTTTTCACTTTATAGTGTTTTTTCGGAAGTCGGTTGTTTTTTTTGGAAAAAGTTATTATTTTTCACTTTTTAGTTATAGTACCTACCCCACTAATTCGAAATTTCATCATCCTTGGGGTCGAAACAATGCATATTTATGCGATAGCAGCAATCGCGGTTGATTTGCTGTTATTTTTTGAAGAGTTCCGTTGTTTGTCTCCGAAACGCATCATCAGATCTATATGAAATTGGGACCACACGGGAAGCACGAGCTGTCAAATAAAAAAAGAATCATCAAAATCGGTTCACCCAGTCGAAAGTTATGAGGTAACAAACAAAAAAAAAACACACAGTCGAATTGAGATCCCCTCCTTTTTTTTGAAGTTGGTTAAAAAGCTGGTTGAATCTGCACGTGTTTTATTGCAGTTTTCTTTTGCGTTTTGCGGTTTCAATTTCAACAATTTTCCGTTTTGATTGTTTTTTTTTATATCCTTTTGAGTTAGGGCTTCAAGAATATATGTAGGTTTCTTAATTTCCATTTGCCTTTCTAATCGAGAGTCAATACTTTCCGGCAGTAAACAATCAAAATAAAACATTTTCAATTTTGTCATCTTCTACAATTCCATCTGGACTTGCTCCTGATGGTAAATTTCGGTCGATGAATAATCCACATGTTCTTATGGGAGTTTTGAGAAGAACTTTGAGTTGAGTACGCGCAAGGTGTTCATGATTTTGACCATATTTAATGGACTTCACATGATCTATTTTTTTTTCAGTCACGATAGTTTTGACTAAAGGTCCGCATTTAATTAGCCCTCGTTTGCACTTCCAAAAACAGATGCCGTGAGTCGCAGTTTCCGCTCCTGGCGCCATTTGATTGAATCAGCTTGCAGAATAACAAAAAAATTTACTCAATTTAACTTACACCGTTGATTGATCCAGTTTCATTTAGTACATTTGCAGAAGTGAATCTGTAATTAAATAAAAAATTGCTAATTAAGACCAAAATTTTGAAAACTATGAAGCATGGCTGTTAGATTTGTTTACTTTATAGTAAACAAATATAACAACACCACATTAATTCGAATATTTGAGCAAAAGTTACATCGACCATCTTGGATTTTAAAATTAATGTCAAATTTGCAATCGGCACCCCAAAACCCTATTAAACATTACCCATATCGAATACTTGGGAAAAGTTTGCATCCGTCATCTTGGATTTTAAAATAATGTCCTAGAGAGAAAAAAAAAACACAAAATTGAAATACATACATGTTATGACTATGGGGAACGGTTTTCTTCTGGAAAAGAGCGCCACTTTTCTTCTTATAATACCTTTCCTTACGCTTACCCAATTTTTACTAAAACAAATATAAAAAAGTTAAAAGTTAATGTTAGATCCGTTATAAGTAAAACTCAAAAAACAAAAAAAAATACTTACCTTATTTTAGCTGTTTGCAGCAGTATGCGTACACAATAGATCGCGAATTCGTGTTCCCGGCGCGTTGCTCCGCAATGAGACGTGACCTCTCTCTGAGCTCCCGTGGTCGACTGAATTCCCGAGCGGTGTACGTCGTATTATATTCAACACCGCGCGTCCATAGAAATAAAATATGGCGGATTTAAGATGCTTTAAAAAACAATTATATTAAAATAGCCACGCAACATTTTGAAAATGTAAAACCTACGAATTGTAGTTTAGACATTTGAGATTAATATAATTTAAAGTTCGTTTCAAAATTCAACAGTTTATTATCAAAATTTTACGAAACGCGAGTATGCGATTTTTAGGTTTTTGTCCAACTTTACGTAATTTTGTTTATTAAACTATACAATATTTTTTATTTTTTTCTCGGAACAATCGTAAACATATTCTTGGTAGTATTCTTTACAAAAAAATTATGCTAACTATTGTAATAGTATTGATTATATCGACTGAACCGTGACTACTGTTTTTGATTATTTTGCACGATACAGTCTTAAGCTGGAAATGTATAGCTTGATTTGTTGCCGTGCGTACCACACGGACTCAAAAATTTAATACCTAGGTATATCACGGTGAGGAAGCTCACATCAAACGTTTCCTTATCAAAAAATCATGTTACAAGATAAAAGACTACGTTGAAGACAGGGAAATTTGGCATTAATTCTTTCTGCACATGTGGCTTCCCTGGTAACTCAATAGCAGCATAACTATGTGAGCGTCTATTAACTGCTTCCAAATTACAATGTTAATTTTTTTAATTTTATGTTTTACACTTTCTGACATATTCTCGTCATTATTTGACATTATACAATACTTGTAATACCGAGTATTTATTAGTGATTCTCATGGAAATCATATCACTTGGTTTAAATAGGTTGATTTTACTTATGTAGATTCTTTTACATATTGTGAATGAGAGAACGTTGTAGGCCTACAGTTTCTATTCTTTATTTTCATTCCTCTAAGTACCTGGTATTTATTGACAGGCGTACACTGTCGTCCCATACCTAATATCACTGTAATTTGAAAACATTATAAAAGCCAATTATTTTGAAAAGAGTAACCGTGGAGTTTCTTGCCGGCTCTTCTCCATAGGAAGCGACAAATTGGAACCGTGCACCTAGCTTCTGACGTTTCATAAGTACCCTTGCAGGTTTATTTGAAATAAAATATTTTCATTTTGATTTTGAAGCAAAGAAGGAAGTCGTTATCACTTTATCAGTTACCGCTTACCGATTAACTGTACACCATCAATAATGTAAGCGTGTGCTGACTGGTGCTACGTATCCGGTGCATATCATATCATTAACATCAGCCATCAGACGGTTTACTACAGGGGCTACACCTACGCCTCTGTCGCTTTCCACGCCATTGGGTGCATATTACTAACAACTACGATAAAAACAATGTAGCTGTACCTAAATGAGTAGACTGTTAAAACTAAATGTATGAACTCCTGAGTTCCAAATTAGATGATAACATTTATCTTGGAAATCAGTGGTCTTAGCGATGACAAGGTAGTACTTAGGAATGGAAAGTAAGGTAAAATCGCCAAACTTGCTGTTTTGCTCAATCGCCAAACTTGAACCACATGAAGCACGCATGGGAAAGGCTTCAAAGAAGAGTTCTGCCAATTATGGGTGCCGCTGTACACACACTAGAAAATCTTTTTAGCCTGTTAACAACGGACGTGGGCGGCCATTCTGCAACGTAATTAGGATGAATTCATATTGAGTATCAATCGCTGCAATCCTGCTATACGCGTTAAGGGCGCTTTCACATTTTCTCTCGAATTTGAGTGTTTCACTCGAGATTTGATGAATGATTATGATTTAGATATAGCCAAAAAAAAATGAAGCCCTCTAAAATTTTTTTTCAATTTGTTTACACAAGTCAGTAAAAACTTTGTCTCGGCAAAGGATGTTTCATAAAATTTTACTTTCGGGCATCTTTTGATGCTTTGTTACATGGAACATATAATAGTTTAGTAATTTATAAAAATGTCTGTGGTAGGACTGTACCTTGTTATTTGGAATGCTCAAATCAATTTTTTATGTTTCATACAATAGTACATCAAAAATAATTCCGTAAAACAGAGAATGCGATCCGAAATTCAAACAAAAAGTATTTAATAACTAAGGTTACTAAGTCTTGAAAAAAAAAATACAGTCTAAAAGTAAAATAATAAACAATTATTGAATGCAACGCTATGAATCAGTAATAAATCTCGGGACGCGCGGGCTTGATCCTGGGCGTCCGAATCATAATGGTTAGTTAGCATGCTTGAGTAGCGTCCTTCACTAGACACGCGCGATCAGCTACTACGCGTCGTTAAATTTTTCAATTTGTAATAGCCCGAGCCCGTCGGAAGTACCTACCTACTACTAACTGTTAATTTTACGCAATGAAAACCTTTGTGAGCAAAAATCGTGAAGTCTTCATCAAAAGCCGAGAGTACCTACTTCGTCAATCTACACGTACCTTAGGTACGAAAACATTTTATTTAATTAATCTAAATAGGCATTTTTATTTAATTACGATAGGGCATTTTTTTATAGGTAGGTATGTACCTTGACCAATAGACATTTTCGATGTGTGTATTTTAACGCTTAGGTAAATGAATACATATAATTATACTTTTAAAGTTAATATTGATTCGTTATTCTTCCTAAAAAAATAGTGTAGGTTTGAGGGGCGGAAATGTAAATCTTGCCAGAGGCGCTCATGCCCGACGCGACGCTGTAGGTAAATAAATGTGAAGACGATGCATTTAGAATCAAACAACTAAGTATACCACAACAGGTAAAAATAATTAGAAATGAAGCAATGACACAACATTGTCTTTGCGAATGCAAGCCTGGATCTAGAGAGGTAGGTACAGAGGGTGCACTTGCAAGGTAAGGGGGCGGCCAGTTTTTCTCATCTCATTAGAATAATTAAATTCATCAACGATTTGATTTCTGTAAGTAGACTTAGGAGGTCTAGAGTGATAAGCAATTCATGGTTAGTTAGAGTTTGCGCACTGGTTAAAAATGTATCCTTTAAATAAAGAAAATTAGCATAAATAATTATAAAAACTATGGGCTCAATTTGGCTTTTAAATATGACTAGACCTTCCTTGCATTTAGGCTTACGTATTCGAAACACGAAGTTTTGAATTTAGTGATCCATTTGTTTTCGCGCCATTTCATTTTTGACATCATTCTGATGACAATATCGAAAACTTAAAATAACGGGCTATTTACGAATACGAGTTCCTGGGGATTACTTATTGATATGTTTGGGGAAGCTACTGTAAACGCAAACACAATACCTGTGTTTTTGGTTCCAACGTTTTCGTTCTGGAAATTTTGGCCTACAGAACAAACATCGTGGGCGGCTGGAGACCCTAGTAGGTACACAATGAATAATTAATATCTATATAATATATTAGAGATGGGCCGACTATGACTTAGGCCGACTAGCCGACTAGTCGACTGCAAAATGGCCGACTAGTCTGCCAAGCCGGTCATTGCTTTCGTTTGAGTTCAGTCAAATCAAATCAAATGAAAATATTTTATTTCACCTAAACCTGGGCCTCAATAGGGTATTTTACTCTATACGAAAAAAAATCTAAAAATATAAGTATTATTGAGATAGCTTAGGCAAAATGCAATCAGAAAATGTTAGTTTTAGTTCATGAAACAACAAAATAAATTTTAAAATACAATTTAAAGATTTCAGATTTTTTATCCGTTTTTGAACATCATGAAATAGTAGCCGCCATGTTATTACGTCATACGGCATGTCAACTGAGCAACTTTGTACTTTTATTAATTGCGTAAACAAAGTCGTTTTTATTTAAATAACATTTTGCATTCAGGCTGTCATTTGTAGATCTTTGACAGTCGTTAGGGTCGGCAGAAGCCCGAAAGTCTGACAACCAGTCTTACCAAGGGGTATCGTATTACCCAGTAACTGGGTTGCGGAGGTCAGATAGGCAGTCGCTCCATGTAAAATACTGGTATTCAGCTGCATCCGGTTAGACTGGAAGCCGACCCCAACATAGTTGGGAAAAGGCTAGGCAGATGATGAACATTTTGCATTCAGGAACAGCAAACCAACGAAAAGTAGAAAAATAACTCATTTTTTGAATTATTAACAATTGTCTTACAAAATATCAGCGCATTTGTTTTTAGCAAACTGACGTCATACCCACAGAGCAATATGGCGTCCACTGGGTCCAGCGTTTTCGTCAAATTACGCGCGAAATTTTAAAATGTAAAATTTAAATGCATTTTTATGGCACTAATCGATTAAATAAAAATGTTGTGTTTTTTAGTGGTTTATTAGCACTCTAGGACCTAATTAAGACACTTTTCAAAAATGAGTGTAATACTGCTAATTTTTAGAAACCACTGTAACGGTAAGGAATCGAAATGTCATATTCTGTATGTTCCAAGACAATTTGTCGATATCAAAGACTACAATTGTATACTGAATAGTACGATATTAGCAAAATTCGTGTGTGATTGACGTGGTTACGAGTAAGGAATCGTTAAGTGGTCATAGTGAATTCAGGCCCTTCATGGGCACTGATGAAACGTCAGAAGCTAGGTGCACGGTTCCAATTTGTCGCTGCCTATGAAGAACAGCCGGCAAGAAACTCCAAGGTTACTCTTTTAAAAATAATTGACTTTTACAATGTTTTCAAATTACAGTGATAATAGGTAGGTATGGGAGGACAGTACAGGCCTGCCAATAAGTATCAGGTACTTAAAGGAATTAAAATAAAGGATAGAAAATCGTCTACAAATGTACAGTCTGTAAGGCCTACAACGTTCTCTCATTCACAATATGTAAAAGAATCTACATGAATAAAATAAACCCATTTATACCGAGTCATAATGATTACCATTTAATCACTAATAAATAGTCGATATTAGAATTTGTCAATAATGGTGCCGATTTTCTTGTACACCGAACTAAACTAACTAAACTATCATAAAAATTCCTTACTTTTGGCTATTCTACAAAAAAAGATCTCTAAATTTAAAAATAATTTTGACACAACTAAATCGAATTTTACAACCGCGACTCCGTATGGTATTTTTTGGCTTCGCAACGTGGTACTTGTTTGCCCTGCCCCGTGATTTTCTTTAGAGCTGGAGTCGCGCAGGGGGGGGGGGGCGCCGCCTCAACGTGTTTAAATGGATTTTTTTACTTTTTGTATGGAAAATATGAAAAATTATTACCTACATGTTGAGTTTTAGACGTCTATGGGTTTTATAAAGGGTGTCGAAATTTTCATTATTTTTATATGTGATAGGACACACCATTTTCGAGATATAAGCAAAAGAAAAGAAAAAAAAAGATACAGTACTGTATTTGCGCCCGAAGTTGAGGTGTTGATGTGAATTTAGTTCTTGACAACTAATGTTTCAAAGATTCTTTAATGCACACATTTTCTGTGAAATGTATGCATTTCTTAGGCATTCTATACAATATCGAATGCGCAGCCGGCAATGTGTGAAAACTTATCGTACGCGTGATATTATGTCGCAGCCAACTAGCTTAATTAGCCGTTTCGCTAACAGCTTTTGGAAGTAGCGCTCGCCGGCCGCTGCCGCGGCTGAGCTCGCTTCGCTCGCTCGGCTCGCGCGCTTTTGGTCACTGTTCTAATCTAACCTAACCTAACCCACTTAACCAGGGTGCCCCGGCTTAATAAACCAATTTAGCCTAGGACAAACTCAATATTTTTTTATGTCTTTTTGCTTTTGTTAACATGGTTCACAAAGTTGAAGATAGGTTTCTATATCCTTACGTATTATGTTTTTGTAGGGAAAGATTCCCAGATCGGATGACGCAATACCCTCCCCTCGCTCCGCCATCGCCGCTGTACTTACAAACATCAAGAATGTAATCCATTTCCGATTGCTATTTAGGAAATGTACAGGGTTTCTAAGAAAAGTGCATATTACAAAATATATCATAGATTTTCTATCTATTTTAGAAATTGTATACAATGACGGATTACACACTTTCCGTTAACATACAAAATAATGTTGATGTCCTTTAATAATAGATTCGATAAACTATAGCTGGAGCAGTACGTACGTCACTAGACTAAGGTACGGAAATTGTTCCTTCATATGTAGCACATGAGTAACCAAACGGCTCATGTGATATGTAGCTCACAATATTTACAATTCTTTATGAACGGTGTCAAACATAAAAAAATATATCAGAATACGGTTACAGTATAAGTGAAACAGTACGACCATTTTTAGCCCATTCTAATTAATAAAACTGTGAAATTCAGGATCTTTGAAAATTCTGCCACTAAAGAAGTTAAATAGTGGAAGAAAATTTGTATGGAAATCTACCATTTTTGTCGCAGAGAAATACCGTCGGCCACACTGCTTGTCTCTTGCTGTATGATAAAACCATTGCAATTTTCACCTTACCATCGCAAAACCATGTGTATCTGTAACTAGCTTCTGTTCCCGATATCCTTCGCGTAGAAGTCGAAAGACACCACAATATACTAAAGTAATATTGTACAGCACAGCAGCCACATTATATATATTACATTGCCAGTATAAGCTGATCTCGCATTGTATAGGATTTCCGTACAGTTCCAGATCAGCGTAAACTGGAAATGTATAGCTTGATGTGTACACAACGTTGTAGTTTTGCTTTCAACAGCCTAAATATACTAAGAGAACAGGGACTCGTGATGCTGGAGCAAGCGACATACAGCCGATCTATTCTGTTAAAATCTCACCGTGAGCACTTAGGTGAAGTGAGCTGTCATTCTATCTGACACTGAATACCACTACAGCAGTGCTATTCTATTAAAATCTGATGACTCTTTGTATTTAAATTCCGATCGACTCGAGTACCTAATAAGTAATACTTACTCGAGTCTAATGGAATTCAGAAAAATAATTGTTTGGCGTAATCGTGTTCGCACATAGGTAATAGACCTTCTTGATTGATGGGGCCATGGTGCCCTCTAGCGGGATAAACTGTCAGTAAGGTTCCCTATCCTATTTACGAACACTCATTAAGTATTTGATGGGTAGCTTATGAATATTTACATAATCAATTAGGATGATGCATGTCGTCATTTTGGGGTCTCATTGAATAGAACCAGCGGAGATTCGTGTGTTCGGGTCCAATCGGGGGCACTTCCGAACTATCCATACGATTTAAAAACTATAGTTGATCTAGGTGACCTGCTGAGAAATATAGTTCAGAAATAAAGACTGAACTTCTTCCTTACCGATCACAAGTTGACTAACACCTCAATATTCCAGTTTCCAGGACTGCAGAATGGCTGGAACGAGCCCGCACCGTCGCGCGGTCGTTGCGCCGAACTGCAAACAGAGTGCATCGCTACATCCAGCACTCAACGCAGCCTTGGAGGATGTTTTGTAAGTTTTTACTATTCTATACATAGATACCTAATAACATAACATGATGATCACTATCAGCCTATATGTGCCCGTTGCTGGGCCTCACTCAAGCCTCCTATCTCTCTCGGTTAGAGGAAGAGAGCCTCCTTCACCATTTTTTGATCAATACTGATGAATTTTAATTATTTTATTGATTGATTAAGTGCTATGCAGTTTATGGACTTTGTTGCCCGTTCTTCTCCATAGGTACCTACGCTTTGGAATGAGCAAATAGCTTCATCTTTCTAACTCACCAACCTTGACAATTCAAAAGTGCCTGTAATTGGTTTATTTGAAATAAATGCTTTGAGTTTGAGTTTGAGTGCTACATAACATCAAATTCATGCCTTGTTTCCCCGCAAAAGGGCAGAGGTATAGGTAGGTACCTATAGTACACCCACATTTCACCAGCAATATTTTTAAGTCAGATGTAATAGAGGGCGAGCCTACAGCCATCAACTGGGCAGCACAAATCTAGACTTCGGGCTGCTACTTAGAAATTCCACATAGAAAAACCCAATAACACTTTGCCCGACCTGGGAATCGAGGCTAGGACCTCGTGCTCAGCACTAGCGCTTACGACTTTCAGACCATCGAGGCAGTCTTGACGTCTTGAGTTATTAAATGCGGTCATGGTCATAGTCAGTCTTTATGGACCGCCAACCAACGTCATCACAAGAAATGAAACAGCTATGACGTAGTGACGGGACCTAGCTAATAGCGGAGGTCAGAGCGCAGTGAAGAAATATTGCGTTAGTTTCTATCTTTTGTCCAAACGCCTATTCTGAAAAGAGTAAAAGTGAAGGTACCAGAGTCACCTGACGACTATTAATCACCGGGCACTCCTTTGACTGGTCGCCCACAGCTCATCAAGTTCCGCCAACTAGTGCGTGCTGTGCAAATGATAGGTGGCTACCTAGCTCGTCTATCACGTTAAATGAAAAAATGAAATCTAGCGGGACTGTTCCAGTTTCTTTATGTTGTTGACCTTTTAGATAATAAAACCAAGCCTGTATTCCGCAAAGTTGTACCTGGCAACTTATATTATAAAGTGCTAAAACCCACTTTTGGCCAGTTGTTTTTGACTTAGTTTTTATTGATAAGGCTTATCTTGGATCGAGGTACTTATTTGAGTACCTACGGGTTTACGGCATACGGCATATTTTGGCTGACACACCTACAGTAGTAAAGATCTACTTACCTACATACAAATCAATACATTACCCAAATCAATGGCAATGAAGCTCTTTTGAAATTGCCGTTTTTTATAACGTTTAAAATTTTATTTACAACAGTAGGTAATTGTATTTAAAACTAGCTGTACCACGCGGTTTCACCCGCATATTTCTCCGTCTCACATCAGCCGTTTTAGTATGAAAGGGTAACAAACAAACATACAAAAAATTTAATATTCCCTCTTTATAATATTAGGTTAGATAAAATACGTTGACTGTGTGTCCAAAAACGTATTGTACAACACCTTTGGTAGGTACCAATTCGGTAGATACGAAGGTAGGTTCTAAGTACAGGCACTTAATACAAAGAACATCAAATGTCCAAACTGATCAAATTGGGGAGCAGTGAACCCTGCCACTTAGTACCTAAGGTTGTTGTAGGAACACCTTAGATCGAGATCGAGTTACTGGGTTTAACCCATCTTCCTAGACGAAGGGTTTCTATAACTATCTTTTTCGATTACCCGACTAAAAAACAGATAGCTTTTTGATAATATGCCACACCCAAAACACAAGATGACTTTATTTCAAAATCATTTCACATTTTAATACCGTTAATCAGCTTATATATTGATGTCAAGCTTTAACGTAAATATCACTAGAGTATACCGTAGTGGCATCGTATTTAGGTACGTTAAAGCTTGTGATAGTGACAATTTCCAGCAATTTTCGTTAATTTCAAATGGCCAGGAAATACCCAATCTCGTTAATATTATAATTTTAATCCGCTTTATCCCCAGGGAAGGATCAGGGTGTCAGATACCACAGACAATACGACACGAGCGAGGTTGTCGGGTGCACTCGGGAATACTCGGGATATGTCGGGGGCACCCGGGAATATTCGGATGTCGTCACTGACTTGCCGTTGTTGACCCTACTGGCCCAACAGGAAGCTTTTAGTGCTGCCAAATGTCAGGGCTGCCCCAACTGGCTTCTGAAATGTCAATGTCAAAGTTACAGTAGCTCACAGCTCACAAGTGTGTTTAACTTACTGACCTACATGGCCAGTGTTGTCCTTCAGTTGAAATGGAAACTAATGTTTGGTTATGGTCATGCTGATTCTCATTAACAATTAATGTAGCCCACCTCTAAATAACCGTAGTATTAACAATGATACAATTAGAAAATAATTATGAAATTACAGTTTCAGTGGCTTCAGTTGTGCTCAGAAATTCCGTTGCATATCTTTTTTAACAACTTAAGTGCCTATTTTAAAGGTAAGTAGTTGTTCTTTATATACTAGGTATATATTAAAAGACCCTTGAAAATCTGACAAGGTGCTACCTATGTAAAAAAATTTGCGTAGTTATACCTACATAAAAATATAGGTATTTAGGTACTTGTCGCCAACTGAATCTCCTCTTTTTTTCGTTGGTTAAAAAATAATAATATTTAATCAGCTTCTCTCATGATGGGGGCGCAAGCGCTTGGCCGAGGACTTCGATGAGCACATAGGTAGAACATAACCTGGGTTGAGAGTGTTGGAACATGTGGTTAATTCCCAAACATCACACAGGCGAAGCTGGGGGCAAAAGCTAGTATAGTAAGCTAGATTAAATACTTCGTATTTCTAGTTACAGTATGAACCGTTTAGCGTATAGAAAAATTAATCTACGCTACATTCCTGCACAAAGCTTGTGGCGGAAAAACCTTTTTATAACAAGACAGGTACCGAAGTATATCACAATAAAATATAGCATGGATTTCCAATCAAATCTCCACGTCGACGAATTTTGTGGAGCGATCAGTTTCGCAACGAAACAAAATAATCATTCCTGAACAGTAGAATCTATAGGATAAGTTTTTATCCAGTGCGCAAATTGTAACCATAAATTCAGCATATCGTTCTGGACCCCCCAGCGCAGAAATTTTTCGTCGGTAATACAAAAAAAAAAAATCATCTGTTCCATACATTTTGACCGCGTAGGTATTGCACTTTTCTATGAAACAGCTGATTTTTTTTTTGTAAAACCAACGTAAAATTTCTGCGCTAACCCCTTAGCGCACCCCCCCAGTGGGGTTCCCGCATTGTCGTTGCGGGGGGGCTCAGTAACCGTGGTCACCCTCCCACGGTGAAGCGAAGAGGAACCCCAAGGTGGGGCCGCTCGTCAGGGCTTGTGCCTCCAAGCCGACGACGTAGCGGCCAAAAAGTAGGTTGCGGTGAGGTGCATCGCAACTGAGGCGGGCCGCTATGTCGAATGGGAGGCATCGCGGCTGAGGATTACAGGCTGCGGCGGAGGAGGAGTGCCGGTACTTCTGAGTAGCGCTCTTCCCTTCCGTAGCCTGGACGGGGCCGCCACCGTTTGATGGCGGACGCGGTGGGGCCGCAGGGGAAGAGGAGTGTCGGTATAGCGTTGGCCGCTCTCCCTATCCCCTGCGGCCGAAAAGTGGTTGGCAGCGGGGCCACTGTACTGACCCGTCGCAGGAGGACGTGAGCAGCAGCTGGTGGGGCCCGCAAGGGCCAATGCCTGCTAGGGGTGCGGGTTGTTCGAAAGAGATACCGCGGCCCCTGGCATACGGGCAGCTGAAGAAACATGGGTGGGTTTTAGTCAGTAAAAGTCTGACACACCCTCCTGCTCCAACCAGAGCGGGAGAAGTCATTTGATGATTTCCCACCCACAAAAAAAAAAAACCCCTTAGCGCAGAAATTTTACGTTGGTTTTCATTTTACGTCTAGAATGATATGCTCAATTCATGGTTACCGTTTGCGCACTGGATAAAAACGTACCCTGTATAAATAACCTATACTTAAACGGCAGTGTAAAAAAAGCTTTAGTTTTTTGTGAAAGTAACAACTACACAAACAAAGGTAACTATGAAGATTCTAGGTATTTATTAAAATGTAGAGTTTCATTTACTAACAACTGTATTAAAATAATAACTGCTACGTACATTAAAGAATTTTTATTCAAATGTAATTAATTTATCAAATTAATGGGAGCTCTTTCACACTTTAGGTCACAATGTTTTTAAACGCGCGAGCCAGACATATTATTATTAAAACAGTAGGTATTACTGTGTGAGGTGCAATAATAGTTTCCGGAACAGTAAGCGCACTATTGAAGGGTTATTACACTAAAAAAACTGTTACATCCAATATCCCCTACATAAAATTATGTGGAAAAGGCGACCAACCTCAAAGCAAGCAAGCATTTCGGTACTAAGGTATTAAGGTACGTGCCCACCTACTTGCCGTGCCATCTAATCAGATTCTAATAGCTTCATGGCTTTTGTCCACTGCCACGGGAAGTCAGACGTCACTGAGAACGAGATGGTAGCGGCAAGGTACCGATACTTACACTAACTAGGTCCGGTCGTGTTTACCGCACGTCCGTCACCCGAGCGGCGGCAACCTGAGCCTCCGAATTTTCTATAATTCGGGGCGATCGCAAGAACTCGGCCCAAATTTGTGACGGACCCACGGACACGTTTGATTTTGTACACACTGCCTTTGCACTGGCGATGGCGCCGTCTATCATAACATTCTTATTAATATACTGAACCGCCGAGTGATGACCTATGGCACTGAAACGTGGTCGCTCACAATGGGCCTCATAAGAAAGTTAAAAGTCACCCGAAGGGCAATGGAGAGGGCGATGCTCGGAGTTTCCCTACCTGATCGAATCAGGAATGAAGAGATCCGCAGGAGAACCATGGCAACCGATATAGCTCGAAGGTTTGCCAAACTTAAGTGGCAGTGGGCAGGGCACATTGCTCGCAGAACAGATGGCCGATGGGGCCGAAAGGTTCTGGAGTGACGACCGCGTACCGGAAGACGTAGAGTTGGAAGGCCTCCCACAAAGTGGACCGATGGCCTTGGAAAGGCCGCAGGAACCCACTGGATGTGGGAAGCACAGAACCGGTCGAAGTGAAGGAGCTTGGGGGAAGCCTATGTCCAGCAGTGGACGTCTTTCGGCTGAAATGATGAACCGCCGAGTTCGGTCGCAGTGGACAAACGATACGATTACGTCACTGGGCCGTCACGTTTGGTTCAAATAATCTCGTTTCTCGTTTACATCCCGGTCACGGCTACGGTGGACAAACGTAAGGGCAGGCTTAGGTACTTATGGAGCCCATACACGCCACGTCAACGTACCCCCGGCCCATCTCCATGTTTGGCAAGCCGATCTCTTGGGAAAGCGAGCCAAATACCTAGGACTGATCAGAACCTCTCCTTCGCTGAGCGCATAAAGAAGGCGCGCTCACGCGCTGCCTTCGCGCTCGGTAGGTTGCACTCTGTTCTAAATGCACGTAGCAAGTTGTAAATTAAGTGCAAGTTGCGGATTTACACGACGTGCATTAGGCCCATCATGACGTATGCATGTACAGTCTTTGCACACAGGAAACCCCGATTTATCCATGGGATGCAGACCCTCCAAAACCGATTCCTCCGCGACCGGTTCCCCCTGGTTCATTCGGAACAAGATCCTCCATCTCGATCTGAAAATCCCTTCTGTCATTAAGTTCATGAAACGCAACTCGAAGCGTTTCTTCGAAAATGCCGAGAAACATCGCAATCCTCTGATTGTGAAGGCCGCTAGTTATGTCCCCAGTAGGATTAATAGAATTCGCCGGCCGAGACATATTTTCTCCGATTCAGATGACCCCATTACTCTCCTCCAAGAAGGCAGTAGGGCTACCAGTACAGTTCACAAACACAGACAACCGTTATTCCGACCTCGCCGCCGACGTCCTCGCGTCCTGCGAAGACCCCGAGTTAACGATGAGACCCCCGACCATCCCTTACCTACTCGTTGAAATGCGAGCCTGCGCCGCAGCTGAGCCTGTAGAGATAAATTCCCCGAGATTGAATAATAATGAAAATGATTTGATCCAGCCTGTCCCAACTTGCTGTCCCGCTACCAGTGACGCCCTGAGCCGAGGCCGGTACCCCACAGGGGGTGCCCTCAGCGTGCAGTCGCTTAGTATAATCAGTTTTACGCCCCTGGCTGGAGGCTTTAAATTTTCTTAAGGCAACCACAGGAAAGTCCGGTTAAGTAGTCACGGCCTCTCAAGGTCAACTACGAGATGCATTAAAAAAAAAACCACATCAACGTACCTACTTCAAGTACACAGAGATACAGTCGCAAGGCCCTCCCGTTTCTGCATATTGCATTAGTAAACACCCCAAGCACTGATAAGCACTGCCGAGTATTCAGCCGTCTTTCTAGCATCTAGCAGTACATTGTTAACCTATTCGATTAGCCTAAGATTAGAACTCTGGACTAGAACATCAGATGGTTTGTATTAGGGGTATATTCATTGTTGTCAGATTTACTTATGAGCTTCCCTCGGGAGATGAGAGCTTTATTCGATTTTGGTAACTCAATTACTCCCGTCACCTGTAGATACGGTTGATAAATTTGCTGAAGAAATAATATACTTTTACGCGTCGAGGCGACACGTGACTCTTGTCACGTGTCGCCTCTATACGCGTGTCTGGAGGTAGCTTTACTGAGATTTCTAGGAGATCTATACGTTATGGTAGTTGATGATGATCGGATATCACTTTTTATTAAAAATTAATGAATCCATAGTAATATTATAAATGTGAAAGTAACTTTATCTGCCTGTTCGAATTTAGAAATTCAACACTCAGGTAGACGATCTGGGTTAAGAATGATTGAATAACGTTTATTTGGACACAGTTCGTGAAACACAAAATACAAATGACAAAATATTAAAGTGAAAATGTTATAACAACAACAGTGCGCGCCTCACGGCTTCGCCAAAAAAGTTCATTACAGCATTAATGTGACAAATGCTGTCTGGCGCTGGTATTCTAATGAACCTTCAGGGTTAGGACATAGGATACTTTTATCCCGGTAGCACCTTCCCGTGGGTAAATTTACGACACGGATGAAGCCGCGGGCAGAAGCTAGACATTCATATGTAAATAATTATTTTAAATCTTAAGTAGTTTGGATGTGTTCAGCTATCGTGTCCTCATGCGTGTCGTGAATGAGTTATAAAAATCTCTCAGTAATTACGGGATGGCGTGGCCAGCCCGGCACTCCCTGCAACCAGGCTAGGTTAATGTGGAAATAATAATAAAAAATACTAGGTATATACCTATTACCTACCACCCACATACTATCGTCAATCTATGAAATCAGTTATTATACGCCGATGATATATTTTGATGATGATTGTTATGTCGTTCATATACAAACTACGCATTTATTACAAAGCGTAGATACAACAATATTTATAATAATCCAGGCCCATTTAGTAACTATCGTCAATCTATGAAATCAGTTATTATACGCCGTTTATTTGATGATGATTGTTATGTCGTTCATATACAAACTACGCAGTTTTTTACAAAGCGTAGATACAACAATATTTATAATAATCCAGGCCCATTTAGTAATAAAACATAAAATAAAAGAAATCGAATAACCAACGTTCACTAGGGCGGATCCAAGGGGGCAGGAGCAAATCGAATCGTCTGAATGGACTTGCTTGTATGCATATCCATCAAGACGTTGCCTCGATGAGGAATTTTGAAGAAGCACCTACTATACTAGCAGCAGAGTAACTATTAAGGTTCAAAGTGGAGGAGTCAGTTCGTACTCGGGCACACAGGTCTGCTATGCCAACAATGCACGGGTCTAGAGGCGGCGAGAGGATTTCGGGATAACATTTATGCTAAAAAGATAGAGCGGTCTGAGGGACCTCGCGCGTTCAATTTTTGTACAGGTTTTCTCAACTCATGAAAAAAAAAACATTTGCTAATACCTAGGTACTATAACTTCATTAAAAAAGAATAAATCCCCAAACGCAGCATAGTACAATACTACATTTGGAAGACGCTTCTTAACTGGCTAGCCCATGTGCCTAGAAATAAATCCTGGAACTGCCCTTAAAAGTTCGTATTCTCATTGTTCTGGTTATGCTAATGTGTAACTTTTCGACACTTCATGTTGGCCGTCACCTTGATTGCGCCGCCTACGCCTCCGCTTCAAGATTCACTTGAAAATTTTTCTTTTTATAACGGAGAGCTTTCTCAAAGCTTTTAGCTAAGGGCACCTAAGGACCACATTTTCCTGAAGATGAATGTAACGTCTTCGCCGAGAATATTCGTCTTGCTGCTGATTTAACAAGCGAAATTAAAACGTTCTTCATTGTATTTCGTAGCTACCTAGATTACCCCAGTTTCTGGATAGTTTAATACCATGTCATAGGGTTTAACCTTATATCATGGGCCCGAACTCAGAAATCGAACCCAGGACCCCGTACTCAGCTGTCGTACTTGCGACCACTGGACCACGAAGCAGTTGTAGCACTTGTATATTCCCTATGAATCCTACAATATATTAATACCAAGTTTCACTTGAAATAATAGCCCGTCTAGTAACACCATAATTTTTATTGACAAAGTTTTTGGCGAGTGGCCTTTCGTACCATAATAAAAATGTCGGCCCCAGCCCCCCAGCCCCCCAGCCCCCCAGCCGCCACGTGAAGCGCCCTTGATATTCACTGACATTTTGAAAAATAGGAACTTACCATTTTACTACACACAATAACTTCTCTATTGACACAATTAAGTTTCGTCCTCGGGAATGCGCCCTCGGATACAGCCATATATACCTGCAATGTCCTATGTACTAATGGGGGTAAACAAAGGTGGATGAGTACATTCCACTGTCTTATTTAATAAATTAGTTATTTGTTTGCGTTGTGGAAGGTACTGCAAACGGCTGCATATTATCCTCAGTCATAAATTCATTACGTAGCCCTACTGATTCAACTGCCTTCTCTAGTCTAGTCGCTGGCGTGACAGTTGAGCGTGGTATTCCGGGTTTGTTTCGGCTCGGGCAAAGTGTTACCGAGACTTTTCCTTCAGGAATATCTCAGAAGCCCGGAGTCGGGACTCGAGATTAAGACTCGGATAATGGCAACAGAATCGCCATCTATTATATGGGAATTATGGTGAAAGCGCCAGGATAGCTCGCGAAATTCGTTGTTGTTAAGTTTTTGCAATGTGCAGGTAAGTGTGGGATTGTTATGTTGATTAAAATATGAATCGCGATTCGAAAATAACACTTTACAGCTTTACAGAATTTTCATTTAATCCCATTGAATTAGTTTTTCACGAAATAGTCATTTAAAAGACACTCACCTACAAATTGCAAAAAACACTAGACAAGTTGAATTACGCAGCTACCTTAGCGCATCCACTTTGAACATAACTGGCGAAGGAGTACGTGCACTACGTACCTCTTCGAAGGAGTACGTACACTACGTACCTCTTCGTGGATTACAATCATGCGTGATGTTAAATTTATGTTACTTAGGTACATTTCACCTGACCTCGTGTAGCTACCGCACCAGTTTAAATTTGACAAAAATGACACATTTCATGGAGGTCGAGGCTCAAGTGACGCACAGGTCGTCACGCGACGATGTTCTATGAACGCGAAGCATTCCAAATATTTATGTAGGTAGTGTCCGCACTCCGCTGCCGACCACCATACATATTGTGTTCTATGACATTCCTTGGTAAACCGCCTTAAATATTCAAGAATTTTTCGAAGCCTTTAGCTACATTGCAGAAAGAATTTGACAACTCAAGTATCATAATAACTTGATTGGAATGATTTAGGACCTGATTTAGTGCCTTTTTGGTGTAGAATCCGCTCCTGAAAATTGATTGACATTCATTGGTTGGTTAAAATTTTTCTCAAGATTATAAGTTTAATCTTGCTCTCATATCTCATATTTAATATCGATCATTGTCACTTGGTACCAATCATCAAAAAGAAAAGAAAAACTCTTTATAAAGATAAGCAACGAAGTCCGGAACTAATGAAGACATGGCCTTTGTCCTGACTTAGCTTTTGCCTTTTATAGTGAACAATCAAGTTTATTGGACAAACAGACGTTCCCGATAGTCTTTAGTAGATAGTAAAAGGTCAAACCTGGCATGAGGGAGCGCCCGCCGCCGGCCGCTGGTCGCGTGTATTACTGCCGCAGACGGCTCGTCGGCACGGTCAGCACTAATTCGGGAACACAATAAATGAAATCTGTGATTGATAAACCTGCAAAGGTATCCCGTTATCCCGGGAAGATAGTATTTTGTTAAAGTAGGTACTGTATGTAGTACACTGTCACTGTCATTATTACCCAATTAGTCCAATAAGGATCTGATTCCTAATCAAGAAAGGTTGGCAGGTCTTATAAAAAATCTGGGAACTGGTCATTTATATCCAACTGAAACCTTGTGGTTGGATCGTTTTCGTACCTATCTATTAATATTAAGATAGGTACAGTTTTACTTCCTCCTAAAGCATTAGCTTTAGGAGGAAGTAAAACTCAAACTTATATTGCAAAGTATGAGGAACAGAGTGTAAGTGTAAAGTTCACTTATCCTCCATAGAACAGGGAGGACCAGAAGTGTGTCGGGTCTGGTGGTGTACTGCCCGACGCTTGATGTTGGGACATTGTTTGCAAGGGTGGCAGGGACATAAACGCGCTAAATGAAACCATGAATGCAGTTCATAAATTTGTGGTTTCAGTTTGCGCGTCCATGTCCCTGCCACCCTGTATAAAACGTCCCGATATCAATCGACGGGCAGTTGCACACCAGACAAGGCGCGTCGGTGTCTGTTGTTGAACTCTGCTTGCGCGATGCAGGATATTGTGTGACGTCAGTCTGATGCGTAGTTCGCATGTAGCGTTGTAGATGTCGCTACAATTGCATTCCACAATATGTACCTACTAAGGTAACTTAAAACTTAATTGACTTCACTGTGGACCCTGCCACAGTCATACATATCCTTACGTATACACATAAACTGATATACTCACGCTTATTTTTATATGAGGTACAAACTACAGAGCAGAAGTCAGAGTTCTGACTTAGACGTAGTTTAGGTAGTTATCTGAACTACGTCTATGTTGAGAAGTAAAATGTTTTCCAAATATGAGCGGATGGTTTACCAATCAAATAAAGTTAAACATGTCACTGATACACTCAAATGTAGGTAAATGCAGATGGTTCAAGGGTTAAATTCATTTATGTAGTCAATTGGGACTCAAATGCTTTATTTACTCGTATAAATTCTGCGAAACTGATTATGAAATAAAAGCTTGCAATTATGGTGAAACTGAAAGGAGTTTTTAAATCAATTTTTCATGTTTTGTCTGTTGTTTTTATACTCTTCACAACACACTTTAATTATACAAACTTCAATGCCTTACTTCACTTAGAAAATATGTCCTCAGGGTTCAAATTATCTCGCTGAAATACCGGTGAACCAGGTCATAGATTTGCCTAACTTCTCGTAAAGGTGTGTACAGGTGTTTCATTTATTTATTTACTTACTAGCTTTTGCCAGCGGCTTCGTCCGCGTGGAGGTCGGTGTATTAAATATATAAAACCTTCCTCTTGAATCACTCTGTCTCAATAGACAGAGTGATTCCAGCAAGCCAATTTACATCCAACTCCTTTCAAACACTGCGTGATCGTTCCGTTTCGATGACAATATGGTAAAATTGGTCTGATGGTGCTGCCAGTACTACATTTGCACCAGGGAACTCGTTAATAGCTAGGTAGGTATGTTCTAGTATCATCTTGAAAGGTGTGCTCGTTAATAGTAGAGTTCTATGATCATCCTAAGCAGGAAGGTATTCGTCACAATAACCTCGCTGGTTGTCAAGATACATCATAGGTTTATTAGTGGACTCGCACGAATTAACTCGCCGAATCGTCAGTTTTAAAAATCTAATACCTTCAAACGAGCAATTCTTGAATATATATAACTAGCTTTTGCCAGCGACTTCGCCCGCGTGGAGGTCGGTAAGACAGCTTGTCAGCCTTTAGGGCTTCTGACTGGCGATAACGACTGAAATGATGACCATTTATGAATCAAATCGTTATATTAATCATTTTCGTTTTTATCATACCCTAGCTTTTGCCAACGGCTTCGCCCGCGTAGAGGTCGAACACCATCCCACGGGAACGTAGTACCGGGATACAAAGTATCCTGTGTTATTCCAGGTTACAAATTACCTGTGTGCCAAATTTTATTCAAATCTGTTCAACTGTTTTTTCCTGAAAGGGTAACAAACATCCATCCATACATACATCCATACTCACAAACTTTCACATTTATAATATTAGTAGGATCTGAATCTCGGAAACGGCTCCAACGATTTTCATGAAATTTAGTATGCAGGGGGTTTCGGGGGCGATAAATCGATCTAGCTAGGTTTCATTTTTAGAAAACGTCAAACCAAAAAAAAACCGAGCAAAACTCGGTCATCCATATGTTATAATATTAACTTTGTGGGAGTCGCATTAATTAAGTTAATTTATTTGTTGGTGAAATGACAATTCCAGACATGCGTATTAGACAATAGTGGCACACAGTGGCCCTAGTATGAGTTTGTTTAACCATCTCAATCCAATCAAAAAGAAACTCACGCTGGGGGCACTGGCACGTTTCGATTCGGGCGAGTTAATTCGTGCGAGTCGACTAAAAGCCAGATCATCTTGTGACGTCACCGTTTGCATGTTATAGGAAAGATTCTAAGTACCGCCAAAGCTTTCATGTGTCGACTGTACGTAACCTATCCAACAGATCCATCTAACGTTAATGGATGTAAAATATTGTGTAAACAGTTCCCCATCAGCCGTGGTTCGTTTACCATGCCATGGTTGGCGCGGTGTCGGCGGCCGGAAGTGCCGGCCACCGTGCCCGCACCCACTTCCGGCGGCCCAGCCCACTGCTACGTCATCATTACTTTCCCTACTATGATACTACAAAGGGTTTCATTTAGTAAAGCCCTTTTTAATTAATTTACAGCGTCAGTGGCGTTGATAGATAGTTTTTTATGAGGCTAAGGTACGCGGATCAGTCGCTCATCGAAGTATTAACCTGTAAAGCTTGCGGCGGTTACGACCCACCGTGCCTGGGAGATGCAAATCCGTAACGAGCTAAAATAAATCTAAAACTTTTATTGCGAATTAGAACTAACTTATAAACACAGGTAGGTAGTACTTAGGTTTAACGTAAAAGCTCATGAAATACAATAAAAAATCATACCGCATTCCGTATTTTTGTGAAACGATAGTAATACTATCGTACCTGCAAAAAAAATTTTGACGTCTGGCAGTTTTTGAATGAAAAATCTGTCAATATTTCAAAACGTTTTTCGGAGGTGACATACTACATTTTGTCGAATGCAACCACGCCTATAAAAGTTTATAATTCCTGAGTTACCGGAAATAACTAAAACCACCTTATAGTACCGACGTGATAATATTAGTAACACGGAAACTACTTGCAGGAAATAATTGTAAGATCCAACATCATCAAAGTTTACATAAACTTAACCCAACCTCCAAAAACGCCAACACTTTACAATTAAACATAACCCGCTCAGTAAATCATTCGCAGATCAATCGTTATCGGTCGCGAGTGACGTCAGGGTCGTTTATTTCAGTATCGTTTCATTAATACGTTCTGCTAATAATATCGATTGTTTAAAGTCGAGGACATACCGACTGCCGCCGCAGGAAAATCGATGTGTTTTTATCGGCTCCGGATTTTTGCTGAGTTTCTCCTTGTGTAGCCCGCGAAGGGTGACGAACGACAAAAGGTTTTCATATTACTTAATTAATGTGTATTTTATTTATGAGAATAAGTAGCTTTTGCCTGCGAAGTCGCACGCAAATGACGAAGTCATCTGCGTATGTTTTATGTTTAATAATTTTCTAATACAAATATCCAGTGCTAGCTAATATCGAAGGAATATCCAGATAAAAAGTATTCCATGTCCTCATCCAGGTCATGGCCTACCTATGTGCTAAATTTCATGCAAATCCGTTCAGCCGTTTTAGCGTGACAACGTAACAAACAAAATACAATAAAACAAATATTTTCTATAATATTATATATCTAAATCTGTTTAGATTGGCTAAGTGCTAATTTCATAAGTCATAACGATTGGTTTAGCGGTTTAAGTATGAAAAAGTAACACAAGCGTTACTTTCGCATTTCAGACATTCGCATTATATTAATATGAAAAACTTTATGTGTGATAGATAGCAGACAATATACTTACTTATGTGAAGGCTTTCGTAGATTTTCCTCCTAAAATAAGCTCCGACAAAAGCTTGAGGATAAATCCTCAGAGCTCTGACATGTCTGATTACGATAGGATCAATAAACCTCATACATTACACATGTTATACATACAAATCTACGACAGTCTATAGAATACGATAACTTAATGTGAGCAAATATTTTTATTTACTTGCTGTTGCCCGCGACTTAGTCTGCGATCCAGGATGAAAAGTAGCCTATATCCTTTTCCAGGTCATGGTCTATCCATGTGCCAAATTTGATCCAAATCTGTTCAGCCGTTTTAGCGTGAAAGCGTTACAAACAAACAAGCAAACTTATTAGTAAGGACTAGTGGTCGCCCACTGGTTGAAATTCGACCACTATTCATTTAAATTTAAATTTGAACGAATTAATGCAATATATTAAAAAAAATATTACCATTCTGCACTCTTCCTCCATATAAACTTTAGCTGTGCCAAATTTCATACCCTCCGTCCGCGTAACTGTCGCAAAAAGGAGGTGTTCGACGTTTTTGCTTCACGTATACAATATGTAACAAAAACCCTGTTGTTCCTTCTACCCACGTTTTCAGAATCGGTATACATACGTAATAAAGCAAGTCATTTATAAAAAACTGTTCAAAAAAATTAGTTGAAATTAATATTTAATTATGAATATTTGTAATATTTAACTGATTTTGATTAGATCAAAGAAAGCCGCCGAGCTCGTAGTCTATTGTGCGAAATAAGGATACTTGTAAAATCAGATATTGTTAAAAAAAAAATATTGTGTCGATTTTAATAGTTATTTGATATTAGACTCTCGACTGGCCAATGCTTATTTTTTTTAAATTATAACTTCATCAATGTTGTGCTTGTAGGTAAGTGTATACGTCCCTAAAAGGAACAACAGGGTTTTTGTTACATATTGTATACCTAGATATGAATTTATATAGATTTATATAACCATTTATGAACCTACGCACATATGAACGGACAAGAAGAATAGAACAGAAAAACACGAAGTTACTTACAAAGTTACTTTCTAAAGAAATCACTTCCAGCCCACCGACGATAGGAAAATAGAAATATCGTTATTTAATTTCAAAAGACGAATGAATAATAATAACAAACAGATATGTTTTTATTACCTAAATAATTTAACTCTGTTACTGTTTCTAGTTTTCCATTAAATGTTACGAAGCTAAGCTTTTCTCTTTTAATAAGTAAGTAGCTAGTCGAGTACGAATTGAATCAAGGAAACATTAAAGTTTTAGTGAGTTACACATTAACGAAACATGTGACCTTTGTTGTGTCTGAAGTAAGTTTTTCGTCAGTCATTTAAAAATTATATACTTCCGTTATAGACAAAATAGTCTTTAATGAAGCCCGCGGCTCCGCCCGCGTGCATGTCGGTTATCGCGTAAAAAAATCATTAAAAGAAACAATAAATTATTAAAAAAATAAATATTAAAGTAAGTAATTTGTAAAGTATTCTATCATACTGAACACTAAAACTATTTAACAAATGTTTTGTTTAATTTGTCTCCACCTATTGTGACAACCCTACCAAAATAGGTAACAATTTTGCATGTTCTTTAGAAGCTTTGCCTCTGTTCCGTTTAGTTACTCATGTGCTACGGTAGAGTAGAAGTAGAAAACGTCATGCTAAGCCTGCTGGCGTCCTTTATAAAATGCTAAAGAAACCGTACTCTAAAGGCCGAGTATTTTTGAACTTCTTATTTCGACAACGGACGACCGACCTTCAGGTAGTATCAATTCCCGAGTGTTTGTGACAATTTGTAACATGTTACATTAAATTATATGATTATTTTTTTGCCTTAATGACCTAAAGTCCTTTATAAAACAAACAGAAGCAAGCGGCCTTTGCAACAAAAACAGTTTAAAGTACATTCTGAAATCATTTGAGTAAATGCTCGGGTGTCAGGATGATATAATACCTATTAATATATTAGGGATTTTACCAGCTATGTTGTGTGCCTTATATTGTGTGCTCAATAAATGTATTTTTCTTCCTATTGCTATAAATTAATTTCCGATTCTAGGAAAAAGTCAACCTGATTTACCTACCGTAGGTCGATAGTAATTGATTCTAGTGAATCATATAGCTTCCCACCCATCAGAAGCTTTTACTTTGTACCTAGTTTTCTAGGGATGTTATAACATACATAAGTTCGTTTCTATTCCTACTTACCACGGCGCGTAGGTAGGTAGTATTGCGTTTGAAGATATTTTTCTTTTCTATAATAAAGCTGTGAACACCGTTTGCGTAGGTATTTGTATAGATTGATGTTACGTAATCGTAAACTTATAACGTTTATTCTCATCAGCCGCGGTGACCCAGTGGCAGTGGTGACGGCAGCTAGATGTAAGGTCGTGAGTTCGAACCCAGACAGCCACTTTAATTCGTGTATTTAATTTAACACCACTGCTCTTAAAACGGTGAACGAAAACATCTTGAAGAAACTTGTCTTCGAATAAAAAAAAATCGAATACATGTGGCATCTACCAACCCGCATTGGGCCCGTGTGGTGGATTACGGCCCACTCCCTCTCACGGACAGGAGGCCTGTGTCCCAGCAGTGGGAACGATATAGGCTGATTATGCTGAATGTTGTAGTCCTAATATTAAAATCTAATTTTTAACAACAAATCCTTTTTCTCGCCATCCGTTAGTGCGGTATTAATTCGAAACCCTCATAACCGATTCACCGCCGTATCCTCGTGGAGGCGATCTGCGGCGGGAATCTCTCGCGTCCGGCCCTGGTCAGGCCATGGTACGGAGCGAGAGTGCATGGGTAGCAGTCGCCTCCTTCAGCGAATCAGATATGCTCGCAAAGAGGGAGGCGGCGCACGTGAGGGAGGGGCAGTACATGCGCCCTCACGGCCGTAGCGTTCGCAGGAGACGCCCTGGACGTCGGGAATCCCAGGCTGATTCCCGGCCACCGTAGGCGCGGGTTTGCGGGCGGCGAGTAATGGGTAGCTCGCCGTCGGGTAAGGACCAAGCGGGCCGACCGACGGCGCGTTGTGTTCCACGCGCGCCTCAAAGAGATGTCAGCACCAACTGATGGGGCCCGGAAGGGCCGATGCCTGCCAGGGGTGCGGGTTGTTCGAAAGAGATACCGCGGCCCATGGCACACAGACAACTGAGGGAACACGGGTGGGTTTTAGTCAGGCGAGAGAAGTTATTTGATGATTTCCCACCCAAAAAAAAAAACATAACCCATTCACGTGATTTCTAGCTAGGTTTTGTAGGTTTTAATAGCTGAGCCTCATGCTCTGCTAGAACGTTGTATTATATTAGCTGAAGAAGTCTAGATCTGCAGTCTTTCTCACAAGCACCAAATAAGCCGGAAGAAAATGAAGACAAAGGACACGTGAACTAACTGCAAATGTTCCGTTCGTGTGCACGCTGCTCAACAGCTTTAATTAACTCGTTTCGTTTTAATTCAATGTTTATGTGCTACCTGTGCTAACGGTCGTTCAAAGAATTTAATCTCTAATTCCGTGTAAGTGCTTCCGATTTTAAATATTAACTGATTCTGATAGAATTAAAGTGCTCTTAAACTCGACGTGAAAACGAATTAGTGTCAAATGTTGTTTTATCTCTAGAACTAAATGTACTAGCGCCGGGGGATGTGATAGCTTACCTAAGCTGTTATGATCTGAGTGCTGTGCTTATATTAATTAGGCTTGCTCATCTACCTGCTCTATGTAGGTAAATCTTACATAACGTATGAGGAAAGTATCCTACTAATAAATATTATTTTGAAAGTTTGTATGTTCAGATGTTAGGATGTTTGTTACTCATTCACACAAAAATGACTGACTAGCAACGTTTCCGTGCGATAATTTTCGAGCTCCACGCGGGCGAAGCCGCTTGCAAAAGCTGGTATTGTTTATATAAGGTGTATCTATTCATACACGAAATATCTGAAGGGGCCATTGTACTCGTCATTATGAACAACTTTTACTACCGGACCAAACCTGAAATCGCGAAAAAATATCAGCTGTTCCCTACATTTTGACGAGATATGCGAACATAAATGTAGGGAACAGTTGATATTTTTTTCGCGATTTCAGGTTTGGGCCCATTTAAATTTGGTATACAAAGTGCAACATAATTTTGAACCCCGAGCGTTGATATCATCAGTCGGTTATTAAAAAAATAGATCTGCTAAACATTTTGACCGCGTAGGTTTGTGACGTGAAAAGGCTTCTCAAGGGTTGAATATTTTATTTGGAATCAGCGTATAAATGTAAATATATACGGAAGCGGCGGAAAGAATTGGGAACTCCTATTTCCTCTGGAAAAAAAACGACCATTTTCTTTCCTCATACTCATTTTGATTACGCATCCACACGAATAATCTTTTGCGGTTTTATACTTCGCTTTATATAAAGAAACCATGTCGTGCCCTATTAGTGTCGCATGGGACACCAAGAATAGCGGCAGTTTTATAAGAGAAGGTATGGAAACACCAGAGTGGCTTTTCTCGTAGTTTTAAGAACGCTCACAGTGAGCTCAGTCTCAATCTGTAAATAATACGTCGGGCTTAAATACATTTTTGACAAGTATGTAGGTACAATATGTTCAGTATTTTATGTTCTCTTTTCGTTGGTTTATTGTGTAGCTTGATCGGATAGTCATCATCATATCAGCGAAAGGATGTCGCACAAGTATCGCCAATGTTGTATTTACGTACAGAGAGAGGCTATAGGTACGAATAATAAACACAATATCACGCCTGTATTTCCTGAAGGGTTAGGCAGAGCTTATTTACCTAATAGAATGAAAACAACAACGTGAAAACAAAACTGGCGGAAAACAAATGGTATGTCGCCACTTTTGTTTTTAAATGAAAAATTACCGACTTATAGTTTTCTAGTACCTACTGGCAATACTCGAGTGATAGCGTTTTCGGCACAGAAATCTTAATAATAAGGCAATAGAAATGCTATCTACTATCTTTTAATACTAGGACGCGTGTCGCCGGGTCGCAGCTACCAACACATAGACAAACAATAAATATACAATTTCGCCTACGCATGCATTTTGCATTGTTGAGAGAAACATTAAACTTTTAGCGGTGACATTACGCTATATTTAAAAAAAACGCATAAACTCAGGAGGCCTGACTCCTGCCACCAATAATAACCGTGTGCGAAAAGCAGACAATGATATCGCGCGCTCACTCTCACTGCAGCAATAGTGCAGTGCAAAGCTTGTAATGCTCATATCGAAAATTTTCCGTTGAGCGTTAATCGCCAAAGAGTCTCGCCACAATAGATAACTAATTTATGGAAAGTGTTTCATTCCTATATCGAAATCCATTCATCTTTAATATCCGAATCTTTTAGAAACCTATAATAATAGCATTGGATAAAGTAAACAGATGCAAAAACAATACGAATAGTGCATCTTTTTTCTTTATCTTTTTCCTTCCCGGCTTTTCACCGATCGAATTTAATCAACTATCCTTACAATATAATAATCTGTATTCTGACATTAAAAAAAATATAAATACGGAACACGTCAATGATACAAGGACACTCACGCAGAATGTTTTTTAACTTACTCACATACATAACAATAATAAGCCTACCTCCTATAAATTTTCTGAATGAAGAAGTAGTTTAAAAGTTATTACGGTTGTAGTTTTAAAGTTAACGGATTAACAGATAATCGTTGATAAACGACGTTTTATAAACTATTTAAATAGGAAGAAAACATACATAATGAGGTGTAATAATTAAATATTTAACGAAAAATCATATTTCATTCCCATTTCGGTAAAACTAGGTATTACGAAACAATAAATTATCGATATAAAATAGAAGTGGCACGTCACTAATTCACGGCCAACTCATGCGGCGTGTTTCTGGAATTTACGTACGCGGCGATATTGTTTATTGCGAATTTCTACAAATTCATTGCTGCTTTTAGCAGTTGCTGCTAATAGTAGACATAAATAAGCTTAAGTATTAATGGTTATCGAATTGAGAAAAATATCGTTTTTCTGCGATATTGTAGTTAGTGGTGGTGAAAACATTTGATTTGCCTATATTTATTAAAAACGGCATTATTTAAAAAATTAAGCACTTACATATGAAATTTTATCCCTTTATTTGTAAAGTTACAAATTTTGGAAGAAATTCCGCAGTTAGATATGTTGCAAACCACCATGATGCACCTCTCCGCGTCTCAAACAACACGAGTTACCGAAACAAACGCTCCACGCGCATTTGTGTTCGACGAGACTAATGCGCGGCGACAAGGTCACGCGTCTTTGCGACTTCTATTGCCTTATTATTAAGATTTCTGTGGTTTTCGAGGTATTAGATAATTATATTAAGCTGTCTGTTTCAATTTCCTCGAATAACGATTCTTGGGAAAATCGCTTCCCGCCACAATGTCATGTAGAAGTATAGTGTGTTCCAAAAGAATATGATAAAAGTGTAAACAAACCGTAAAATTCCACCGTAATTGGTCAGTTTAAAAGTGACTATTATTAGGAGGAACTTTATATCTCACCACTTTTTCCACAATTACTATTTAATTATTTTGTAATTATAATTGAAAAATAATGAGGTAATACAAATTATGAATCTCAATCGTCAAAATAAAAATACCATTAAGGGCGTTTAAAATTATAATTTCTGGTTTAAGTACTCAAATAATCAAATAATCAAATCAAAGCAATCAATTTGTAAGTGGCACTTGAAATGGGCATCCACAGGGGAACCGATCGCTTTTCCGAATTTTTTGTTAGAATTTCATTTTACCGAAAACTATTGACCGACGTCTTTTTTGCTATATTTTTTAGCATTATTTGAAATATTTTTAGATCATCGAAGTATCATATTTCATAGGTATTATTTTACCAAACTATATTTCGCCGATTTACAAAATAACTTATTGCTATAGGCCGAAGACTCTTTTGAACTTTTTCATTTGCCAAATGATTTATTTGCCATATTTTCACCTCACCGAAACAAAATTTTACGGAATATTATTTGGTCACCAATATATAGCCGGTTACTTGGTAGCATTTACAATATTAAATTAAAATAGTGTTTTAATAAGTCAATCTGTTGTGCTACAAAATTTTGTGAGTGAAATGAATCGCTGCAAAACCGACTTCACGCAGTCTTGTCTGCCATACCCCTAGAGTGTAATTTAACCCCGTGTTGGCGCGGAGAGGTGGGGCGACCCGCGTGCTGAGGAGCAGCTGGTGAGCGTTAAAACCATCTACGACGATAAGCTCACGTGGGGCCCTCCAAACCCCGCAGCGCCGGAGCCGTGACAGACACAATATTTGCTGCATGTTGCATACCTGCTTGCATGTTGCATGCTTGTTTGCACGCTGCGTGCTTGCTTGCATGCTGCATGCCTACTTGCAAGTTGCACGCCTGCTTGTACGCCGCATGCTTGAAGCAAGCATCCTTGTTCGCATGCTTCGTACTGGGACCACTTAAAACCACTTTTGTTCATAATCGACGGTTTTTTAAATGCCATTACGTTTAAATAATTAATTAAACAAAACAGTGCTATAATGAATGTTCGGAAACATAATACTTCGAACAAATGTTATTTCGGCTAAGTCTAACTTCGGTAAAAAGTTTTTCGATCAAATGAAACGTCGGAGTAACGAAAAATATCGAATTGATAATAGGTCAACTTATACAGTGGCAAACGTGACTTCGATGAAGCAAAAAAAAACTAAACCATAATAGTTGAAAAGTTTTAGGTGATATGAAATTCGGTCAAATAATTTTCGAACTTAAGATAGGTAACCCATCCACAGGTTTCTGATCCGTTTGTTTACATTTTCATCAAATACTTTTGGATAAGACTACAAGAAGGCTTATCGTAATTCTCGAAATCGACAAAACAACATAGCTTTATTTGCTGACAAGTGACAACCATTACAATGGGCTCTGTGAATTGCTTTGCGTCGTTAACATTCTAATTTACAAGAACAGACGCAGTTGGCACATGGAAGTGTCATTAACTCGTAAACAGCGTCCTTCCTACCATCTACTAATATTATTTTTACTATTTAAAGCTCGTAAGACGCTGAAAATATTCCATAAAATTGCCGCCCGGTGACCCTTGAGGCAACTTACACCATGAGGACAGAAAATGCTTCGTTCGATCAATTGATTTCGACTCGATCTAACCGCGCAGTGATGCGGATAAGTTAATCTCCTGTAGGTTTTCTCCATGCAAAACTAAGGCTGCGGACACGAAACCAGTGGCGAAGAGGCTAAAGGTGTAAACACCCGTGTGTGGCGCATTGCATGCGAAGCTCATGCATGACTCGCAATGTGTGTATTTGCTTGACGTTCCTGACGATCCTTTAGAAAATTATTCTGTGAGCATTAGAAATACTTTTACTCAGATATCAGATTCTTAGGCTAAGGAAGTACCTTTATAAAGGTTGTCAAAACCTTTAGAAAAGTACTTCCGGGAGCTATTTAGTTCTAAGTCACAGTTTTTAAAGAGCTTTCTCACAAACATTTAAATTTTAAATAACTTCGAAGAAATAATCGTCGAGGAACATTATTAGCACATAATGTTTCCACTACTGGTTCACAGACTTCCTGTCGGTGAGAGAGAGTGGGCCGTAATCCACCACGCAGCGGGTGGATAGAGGTTACATGTCTTCGAATTTTTTGTCCTAGCACAAGCCGGTTTCCTCAAAATGTTTTTCTCCACTTTTTGAGAGCAATGGTGATTAAATAATTTATACAAAGTAAAGCGTCTGCCTGGGTTCGAACCTGGGACCCACAACTCGTTAGTCACAGCCGTTACCACTGAGCCACCACCACTCTACTCGGCATTGAACGAAACGCGTGAAGTTGAGGATTGTTTGTTTGTAAAATTAAATGAACACAACCAATTACGGAGAGCGCCTTGAGCAAGTTGAGATTGAAGCACTAGAGCTTGTGGTACCTAAGTACGTACTAAAGTGGAAAACTGGAAACTGTTTAAGTAATTAATACTATACATAATATTTATACTTCTTTGTATATAATAATTGAAGCTTGCATGATCTAACGCAATTAGCACACCAACGCAGCGGCATGCCAAAACATTGCGAAAACTAATTAAGTCGTATAAAAACTATCCTTAGTCGTAGCCGTAAACGCTAGTGTATGAGCAGCGTTGAGCGTTATATCTGTTTTAATTAGATTCGGTGCCATCAATGTTTGTGGAAGGGACGCCAAGCAGACATCCGGCCCGTATATAATATCACAATCCGGCTGTATCCACGTCTGGTTCACAGAATCGCGGTCCGGTAATTCCGGCTCGTTCGGGCTTAGCGTTGAGTAAATAATTAGCGAATTCGACCAAAAAAGCAATACTAAAAAAATTGCTTTGATAAAATATGAGCGTTTTGGATTTTTGGAATTTGATTATAATTAGCTGAACATCGTTAAACCCATCGTAAAATATTTTATAACAAATCCATCCATGTTTTGTAGCCTAAGGTGAAAAATCGAGTCTAAATATGGTAATCATACTCAGAAGCTTTTGTGTTCAGACTGCACGCCAACCCGAATCTTCTTCAAAGCGAGAACTGTATTCGTATCATCGCTACAACGAATTTCCCAAAACCGAGACGCGATAACACGACAAACATCCTTTTTGCGTAAAACCTTCCGTTTCTATGCCTAACACGATAATAAAGAGAATCTTACATCTAAAATTCAGCGTCGTTTACCCACGAAACGTGTTTTTAAATAATAAAAGCTTAACTGAATTCACGGTCGACGGTGTCCTGAACTAAGAACTTTTTCATTTCTCTTTTTGTTTTGTCTCTGGCAGCATTCATAGCCCAAAGGATACGTTGTGTCTATGGTCAGGATTGCGAAGGTTACGTGCAATCTGTTTTAGTTAATGATTCTTTTGTCTGTATGTAAGTGCAGCTTTGAGGACGATACAAAAGCACCACAACATGCGTTGTAAACATTAAGGAAGGAAAACCAGAAGACGTTGTAAGGAAAGTTCAAAGAGCTTTTGAAATTATTAAGATGAGAATTAAGGGCAGATTATAAGCAGATTCAGAATTGTAATAAAATTAAATCTCAAAAACACTTCAATGTCGTCAGGTAAATCTCCGCAAAGCCAACTGCGGTTAACTCTGAGAGTTATCAGAGCGAACAGTTAAGAAGTTCATTACTGGTGGTGGGCGGCTGCGTACAGCGCGGCAGTGTCCGCGAGGGTCGCGAGCCGGCCGCTCGTCCGCCCAGACGCCCGCCCATATCACTCACATATCCGAAACAGCCCAAAACAAACTTTGTTTACAACGAAACCACGTTCTAGGGAAGGGTGAAACCAATCTAGTTTCAGTATACAACATTAATTGTTACGTTTGTTAGTGATTTAGGTAAAATTTTCAATTCGGTAAGTTTACATTTTTGACGCGTTAAATTATTTTAAAATCTGGTTTCTAATATCGTAGCTCACACATTTTGTCTAACAACGTTTATAAATATCTGTCAGTGAAATGATTCTGTAGTTTGTAGACCATTAATAAAGTTTTCCCGCCATCGCCGCGTAGCCTTCGAAAGCTCTGAAAGCTTCAGGTGCAATGAATTGAATGTTTTGAAGCCATCGTCGAGTTTTGTCATTGATTTATTATTCTATAATAAGATTATAAGTGCTATGAATCACTCCATTCATGCTGTATTTTATATTGTGTAGGTAACCAGTTACGTATGGGCCCAATATTTGCCATCCGTCGAGTTTATAAATTAACAAAAACAAGCGCAATTATGTCGTATTTAGTTTGCGTACACAAGCGGAAGTCAATTCAATCAGTGTTGTAAATATAATTTTCTTCTCCGCTAAAACAAACAGGTAGATTGAAATTTCTGTTGTACAATGAAGAATCTTGTTATATTTAAACAGATGATAAGAATCCGTAGTCCACAAACATTCTATTACAATAATAGACGACTGCGCTCGAAATAACTACAGCTCACAAAGTATAATACTGCGGCTCGTAGTTTTAATAATGCCACTATTAATAGTGATTGCCGTACGACCTTTTCTTATTCTTTTGATGTCCGGTCGACCGAAGCGGATGTGATTGGATCATGCAGAGATCCATGGCAAACCTTTTAATTGTTGTCTGACCTCTGAATTAGGTAGCTTTAATAATAGTTAATATTTCCGCGAAATCTATGTTCGAGATAGGGTTTTATGCCCCTGGAAATATTTCGGGATATTAGTAAGATTTTTATGCTCTGATTTGCATAGGACATTTTGTTTTTCTAGACGATTTACATACGTCAATGTTCATTGGTCTTAAAACAAGGTAGGGCCGGAATAAACCTCTGAGAGGAAACGCCAAACTTTTACATTAAATTGTGCAAATATAAACAAACAGATGAAAATTAACAAAACGACGCGTAACATGTTTTGTAAATATTTGTTTTAGATCGGTTTCATTTATTTATTCAAAGATGATGAAGATGAGAATAAATAGCAGCACGCCTAATCTTTAGTTTTGTATGTCAGACAATAACATCAGCTCACAAAGTTTCCCTGCTTTTTAAAAATCACAAGAATCAATGAGAGTAAAAATTTCGAGTACACAACACTTGGCAAACTGAGAGATAAACAAGTTTTGTTATAATATTTCCATAATCTTACCCATGGACAACTTTTTGCGCCGTCAACTTTACAGATACACTACTCAAATGATGAGTTTTTAAAAGCAGCCCTTGTTTGTAAATAAGCTGTAAAAAGCATTGATGAGAATATGTCTATGTTTACTTCTATTAGATATAGGTAGTTAGGTACTTACGTCACGAGCATCAATATACTCGTATTTATTTATTTATTCTTACAGAAAGCTTAAAGACTAATAACAAACTAAAAATCATTTGTAGGCAAGAAAAAATTGCTAAATTACAAGCTTCCACATATACACCGTGACATTTTAGTCGTCTTACAAAGATGGTCCGCTCAATGTATCCGTTATAACGTACCTCTAGGCACGGTTAAAAAATTGTTACCATTAATTAAGATAATAGATACAAAGAAAAATAATGAATGCTTTAGAATTATGAAACACCCTCCCTGTTAATAATGTTTACGTATCAAACGGTAGAAGATATCTACCTACCTACGATTACATTCCATCATTAATTCCATCTCCCTAGCAGGGTGTTTCAAACTACGTCATGCGTCTTAGTGATATTTTCATGTTTTTGATTATGCAAATGTTCAAAAAAAATATTTTTTATGAATGGTAGTAGATAGCAGTCATTGGGTACATAAAGTGGGCTGCCGTTGTAAGACGACTAAAATGTCACGGTGTATACATCAAGTTACAAGTACTATGCGTTGACTATATGTTGGTTACAGCAATTTACAAATCAAAAGAACAAAATAAAAACAAAGTTATAAATGTAATAAAGACTTAATTGATTAATTAGTCGAGTCGTGCGACATCAAAACAGTTAAATCAAATATGAGCAACCACAAAACATTATAGTTCATATTCCTAATTTTTTGTATTACTATATCTCCGCAAAAATATCTGAGTTCATTATTTATTCATTAATATGTATATGTCGTCAAGATGACGGCAAAAATATGTACTTATGTGCTGATTTGTAGAAGGCATATTCCTACAAGTGGCAGCACAAATTATGTGATATCAAAGTAACACCAAAACTATCTGACGAGACAAGCTACGCCAAAATACAGGATGTTGCATCAGATTCAAAAAGATGTGTCACCTCTTAGAATGCAATAATATCAGACATGTCTTGTGCTATAAATGTCTTCCTACTCAGTTTATTTCAGAATAATAGGTATGCTACCATGACACAAAAACACAAACACACAAATAATCACAAATATTGACACAAATATAATAATTACACAAATATATAATTGATCACAAATATTTGACATTACTTTGGCAGTATAGTACAGGTTTTTATGCTGCCTGTGCATGTGGCAGTGTCCCAGATATGTAACATAAATAATAAATATATCGCTATCCAGGGTAACCCTCACTAAGGGTAGAATAAATGTAAATATGCTTCGTAAATACGTTGACCAAAATGTGGTAGTCGTGCATAAACAGTTTTACTTTGAGGGTTATAATGAGGTAAACGTTCAACGATTAAATTATTTTAGTATGAAATATATCATTTTTGTCTATAACGCTTAGTAATAAAACTTAGTTACCTACATGAAATACTTCAGAACCGGTGAACTTGGCTCTCACGACCACCGAAAGGCGAAAGTTTGGACTTTTTAAATCGATTCGATTCAGTACTTATCTTAGATACTTACGGTTAAGAATAGATCATTTGCCCACACCGCTTTCGCGCTCTCATTAGAATGAAAATATTTTTCAGCTATATCTAGTGTGATTTATGTACCTACAACATAAAAACATCTATTATTAACGGCATAAAGTAGCCCATAGAGGGCATTACTCATTTTGTTTTAAATTCCGCAGAAAAATAACACATTAATTAAAATGTAACTCGATATAAAGTTAACTGACGATGTTATTCAAATAACAGAGAAACACATAGGAACATATTTAATACTACAACTTTTATGACAAAGGGAGAAAGAATAAACTAATTAATAGTACAAACGTAAATCATAACATCATTAAAACTTGGATGTGCAATTGTGCAATAAACAGTCTCGTCTAATATTTATAGATGAGGGCTCGAGTAATTTCCTGCAAGTAATATCGGAACCAATCATAGGGTTCTCCGAGGCGTCGTCGTGCAGATGTAGCTTTGGCATTTGACTCAGATGAGATGCATTCAAAGAGCTTCTCTCACATGCTCATTATGTGTGCGATCCGGGTGGAATTTACTGGGAGCACACTTGCTATAAATATGTATTTATTTCAAGTGAACAGCATTTCGTTCAGTGATTTCTTCATTCAGTTATTCTGTGTTAGCTGCCAATTCTTTGACTAGCTTTTATATGATATCGTACAGGGATCGATTTCGAAAGAACACAGCTGTATTATTAAACCATATATTTTGAATACGAGAAAGCTCTAGATTGTTTTACTACGGAAGAACTCCTCGCACAGTCTCTGAACGACTTAACCTTGACCGCGCCACTTCAAAGTTGGTCGCTTTTCCGTGGGTTGCCTGTGTGTCTGTACCGCATCTGTAGCGTCACCGCGCAGCATCCCAGCCCTGACCTTGACACAGTTACCGAACAATTGTATCTCTCGCCACACCTATAAAACATAGAACGCGGCACCAAAGTTACCATAAATCGAGTAACAAGGAATTCTCTTCTAACTTTATCGAGATTTCTCCGCAAGCTTTACAGATAACCGCGGTCGGAAACTCCTCTTCTTTTTAATTAAGATTTTTTATTTCCTTTTATCATTAAAAGAAAATAATAGTAATACCATTTTTTGGGATAGGAAATCATCAAATAACTTCTCACGCTCTGGGTGGAGCAGGAGGGCGTGTCAGACTTTTATTGACTAAAACCTACCCGTGTTCCTTCAGTTGCCTGTGTGCCATGGGCCGCGGTATCTCTTTGGAACAACCCGCACCCCTGGCAGGCATCGGCCCTAGCGGGCCCCATCAGTTGGTGTTGACATCTCTTTGAGGCGCGCGTGGAACACAACGCGCCGTAGATCCGGGCTTGGTCCTTACCGGACAGCGAGCTACCCATTACTCGCCGTCCGCAAGCCCGCGCCTACGGTGGCCGGGAATCAGCCTGGGATTTCCGACGCCCAGGGCGTCTCCTGCGGCGACTAAGGCCTTGAGGGCGCATGTTCTGCCTCTCACTCACGTGCGCCGCCTCCCTCTTAGCGAGCAACACTGGAGGAGATCGCAGATGGAGGTGACGGCTACCCATGCACTGTCGCTGCGTACTATGGCCTGGACCTGGGCAGGACGCGAGAGATCGCCGCCGCCGATCGCCTCCACGAGGACACGGTGGTGCTCCGCCCAAGCCGGGCAAACCTCCACCGCATGCTCCACCGTGTCCCCAGGGCAATCTTCGCAGTGGAAATACCGGGCGTTTCCTCTCGCCTTATCCGAAGGAACCTCCCGAAACAACCGTGTCCGGTGAGGACCTGAGTCAGGCGGAAGGTGAGGACGCCGTGCCGCCTCTCAGGCTGATTTTTTTTGTATTACCGACGAAAAATTTCTGCGGTGGGGGGTTTAGAATGATATGCTAAATTAATGGTGACAGTTTGCGCACTGGATAAAAACTTACCCTGTGTTTATTAACATAAATAAAATACACACATTATATAGATTGACCATATACCTCTAAATTTGAAACATACATTAGTAATTACTCAAATTAAACAAAAACAAATAAAATCTAATACTCAAAATGGTTTATAAACCATGTATGTACCCAAAATATATAAATAGAACAATAAACTAAAAATAAAATAGTATTATAATAACAAACTTGCTAATAACAGACTATACCATCAATGCCACATCTAGTAAAAATCCATTTCACACATCCTTGTTGTGCTTGGTTAACTTACGATCGAGTTTATGTTATCTGTTTACCCACATTTTTTCTATTTTATTTTGTTCTTTTATATACGTACATCTGTGCGATTTAATTATTAATCTTAGTTTTAGGTATTGTTTCTCAGTAAGTGAATTATGTATGCAATTCTTTATGAGAAATACAGTTGTTCTTAAATCTAAGACATGGGTATTAAATTGATACGATTTTATTAGACTTATCTGCTTACAGTCAACACTGAACACAATGTTTTTTTGTCTCTATTCTCGTTCTTATGCCGGATTTCCTGCTCATTCGCATGATTCTCATTGACTATTTATGTATTAATAGTTCATAGCTGCCACCCGCCTGCCAAGCGTGGCTATTATGGCAAAACCCCCCTTTTGAGGGAGGCCTATGTCCAGTAGTGGACGTCTTTTGGCTGAAGTGATGTGATGTGAGTTCACAGCTAATACTGACTTCCAGATATCTATCTACTTATTAATATAGACACGA
The DNA here is from genome assembly GCA_949091785.1 of Polymixis lichenea. Classification (NCBI taxonomy): domain Eukaryota; kingdom Metazoa; phylum Arthropoda; class Insecta; order Lepidoptera; family Noctuidae; genus Polymixis; species Polymixis lichenea. The sequence continues at coordinate 975,604 of OX420939.1, read as the reverse complement.
CGAAGAACAAGATGCGTAAGGAATAGTTTATTATTAAGCTTTACCTATACCTGGAACTAATTACTGGTTACAACTAGCCCAATTCATGCCACAGCTGAGCAAAAGCCTTTCCTGGAACAACGAAACAAATTTCTGTGCTAATTTTTCTTCGGAAATGCATCAACAGATATTTTCTCCGCTCTCCCAGTTCAGTGAAAATGATCGGAAATTCCGGTAAATCGTCCTCCGTATGTAACGGACTTTTCGAACCGAAGCTTTTAAAATAAGTGTGAAAATATTAAAATGCTACGGTACTATTCAAAAGCAGCAGCTACATATATATACGTATATGTATGTAGGTACGTGTGTGTGGTCGGACGACACGTCCAGAAATGTGCAAATTATTTTATTCAAACATTTCGGTATTTTATATCAAGCGTAGATATTCTTTTATTCTGAAATGTATACGAGTACCTAGTACTGGATTCGGACGGTTGGGATAGCGAATATCTCAAAGGGGTTTTTCATAATGAACATAATTACTTCAGATGGTTATATTCTTTAGGCCTTTGTTTTCCAACAGGAAAATGCGTACCGTTACATTTATAAATTTATAATTATTCTAAGTAAGTAGGTACCTACTTTCTTCAATAATGTTATATTATAACTATAATAATTCATTATTATGAATGTGAAACTTTGTTTGTTACTGAATCACGCATACACCGATAGTTTATAACCTGGATTAACAAACACGTAGGACTTTTTATTTCTGTAGTAGGTATGTTCCCGTCGGATCATTTCGGACGTCCATGCGGGCGAATGCGCGGGCAAAAGCTAATGTTATCCAAAAAATATTATTTATATTTGTTATTGTAAACTTAGAAGGTAACGACAAACAAAGAAGTGGTCCACCTGACATCTCTCTAGCTCGGCTTATTCATAATATGTCCAGATTTTAATTAGCTCAATGCGAAATTTTATGATCTAAGTGCAATTAGCACCGTAACCTATTTAGTTTTCCGATGTATTCTCGTTGATCCGGTAATCCAAGATGCGATGTTTTATTTTTAGCCACTACACAGATCTGACGCATAACACACTAAGCTTCATGCGCTGTTGACTGTTTTATTTCAATTTCAAACTTTCATCGCAGCGCATTATAAAGCTGACAACCGTAAACACTCCCGTCCGATGTGCCTAGAAACAAATTAAACATTTTGTTTTAGGTCAATCAGGTCAGGTCAGCTAAGTCAGGAAAATTATTTGATAAGCAAACTGACTACTAACTTCAATTATACGAAAGATATTCAAATCACAACTGTCATTCTTGATAGTTTTATTAAATGGCTATAACAGTGCAGGAGTCCACTGGATGCGGGAAGCACAGAACCGGTCGAAGTGGCGGTGCTTGGGGAGGCCTATGTCCAGCAGTGGACGTCTTTCGGCTGAAATGATGATGATGAACAGTGCAAATTGGTGAATGGGTGTCAATTTGCTTAACAGTTAATTTCCCTGACTTTGCCTACCTACCAAGGAGCAAAATCAAAATAATTTATTTCAGATAAACAATTATGAAACGTCAGAAGCTAGGTACAGAGTTCCAATTCGTTGTTTCCTAAAGAAAAGAGCTGGCAAGAAACTCCACAGTTACTCTTAAATGTGTTTAAACAATTTTTTTATGTATTTTCAAATTACAATATGTGCCAACAAGTACCAGGTACTTAATAAAATAGAAAATGGTCTACATATCTACAATCTAGTTAAAATTACCTATGCTTAAAAATATTGCAATATACATAATAGAAAACAGCCTAACATATTTCACGTAATAACAGAAACTACCACGAAGTAGTCGAGCTCTTTATACGAAGGCATATTTCCCAATCCGTTCTGAACTCGTCCCCGTCAGGTCTAATTTGATCCGCTTTGTGGAGCCATAGGCAGACACATCCAATAAACACGGCTAGCTTTTTCCTCCAAGTTCCATCGCTGTATGCCAGTTGAAAAGTAACTGGTGGAATTATTTCCACATGGAGATATTTTAACTTTGCCTCTATGGTTGGGAATGCATTGGCAAGTTCTCAGGTGTAACAGATGTGGCGGTATACACTTCCCATCATATGAGCCGCGCCGGGCCGTTAGCCAGCCCATAACATAAAAAAGAAACGGCCAATAAGGTTTATATTCTGTTAGTTTTGTTCAGTTTACAGGCGTGGTGGGTATCGCTGTGATGTACCTAAGAAAGTCAAAGCATTTACGAATTCAAATAAGAGCATCAACTGTCACTTTTGTGTGAATTGCCAGTTGTTCAGAAAAATTGTAAGGAAGCTGTTTGAAGAAAAGCAGTACGAGCTTTTAGCTTGCGAATCTTAAGAAGTTTAAGGTGGATGCGCGCGAAATTAAAATTATCTTACGTTTTTTACATTTTGCAGAACAGTGTCAGGCTGTACGTTGAACAAAATAGTGTTCGAGACGTTACGTATGTATGTCACCGTAAAATTGTAAACTGTCGATAAATTGTGAATTGCACCATACTGCTTACCGACCGAATAGGATAGGTTAGGTTAGAATTGCGACCAACCACGCGCGAGCCGAGCGAGCGAAGCGAACGGTGCCGCGGTAGCGCCGGCGAGCGCTGCTTCCAAGTTGGTGGCAGTTACTTGACTATTTAGTAATTGCGCAAGGTACTATCCGATCCGATAGCAGTTCACAATTTGACGGTTTCACTTCGATAGATTATAATCTACCGAAAAATAATGCGTTAAATTGTAAGCAGTATGTTATGATTCACAATATTTCGACAGTTCACAATCTCGCGAGATAGATTATAATCTAACGGTATTTACAATTTTACGGTGACATGTATATATTTGCAGAATTATAATAATTAAAATCATCAAAACGACCCCTAAGTTCATCATGACATACACATTCAATGTGATTAGATCCACTTGGAGAGTTGTTGTTGGTTATAATTCTGTAAAGCCATATTGACATTGACCGGATTTGAATGTCGCGTTTAAGATAGCCCTTTACCGCATCTATCTTAAAATCTCTTCCAAAAAATAAAGGGCGGATTTATTTACCGATGCAACATACGCTAGCGATGTGCCGAGTATGGTTTGATTCAAGTCAGACTCGATTCTTGCTTTGGACTCGCCTACTCGAATACCAATTTATTTTGATTCGAGTACGTCGAATCAGGAAGAATCGATTTTGTACTCGCTGATTGGATGCTATTATGCGAGTCCAACTGTTAGGTTATTTGAGTTAGGTTGACTCGTTCGTACTCGATCTCTGTTTACCTACTGAAGCAATGAAATATGCTTAGTAATACAAGTTTGAACCTGCAACTTTTTTTTACTAGTACTTAAGTGATTTTATTGTAATTAACTTTATTACAACATGGTGCCGAAAAAAACCTCAGGTGTATGGACGGGCTTTGAATTTAAAGACTTGCGTTCTGGACTCAAATTGCTAGACTCGGGTCCTAGAATTGAGTCAACATTCGAATACCAAACATGAAATTCGAGTACTGGGCTCGAATCGCTGAATCGAGTCATGATTCGAATACCGTATAAAGCGACTCGAGTCGACTCGATCCACCAAAACAGCGACTCGGCACATCACTAACATACGCCATGTCACATACATCACGCCTGTATTTCCCGACAGGTTTCGGCAGCGGTACGTACAACTGACAACCTCATTCGCTAGTTAAGTTTATGGCCAATGTAATCGGCTTAGGGGGGCGAGCAACACACATGAATTACCCCATTTAATGACAATAGTAAAGTACAGTCGCGTGCACTTCCCTGCCCATCATTGCTCGGTGCACCTGCCAGGCTGCTTGGCGACCCTCCAGCACCGCCGGCTGGCTGCGACGCTCCCTCACTTACATCGCATATCTCGGACATTAGTCTACTATATTATGTTCTCTATGCTGCCAATTACTATAGTTTTGCTTTCACTTTTTAACTGACTTCGAAAATAGGAGAAGGTTAACTGTTCTTCTAACTTAGCAGACAGCTGTGCTGCTGAGGAGTTTGTTGCGCCACTTCTTCTTCCCAGCTAAAGCACTAGGAATTTGTGAAGGGCAGGCGTTTTGGGGGGGCCGTCTTACGTAATTTTGACGTTCAAAAAGTGCTGACTCTCAGCCTAGTTTGAATAAATGACTTTTAATTTCTTTGTTATGCATTCGGCGAGTTTTCTTTTTCTTGTATTTACACCGATTTCTTCTTAATTACTGGGTAGATTTACGTAATTCTTTTACTTCAAAAATCTACACAAAATGAAAAATATTCGGTGGCAAAAAATGAAACGAAACTTACGAAACTAGGCAGTGACTTTCGAAACTAAAGTAATTTTTGACTTTATAGTGTCTTTTTTTAAAGTCGGAAGCTATTTTGTGAAAAATAATCTTGTGTACACTTCTGTTACACTTGTAATTACAAAAGCTCTTCTTTCCCATATACGTTGGTACAAGCAAGTTGTAGGTGAATGGCAAAGTTTTTCTTCGACTTTTTATACCCTCATCATCAGTCGGCACGTTAAAATGTACAGAAATATTTTAATAAACTGTGCTAAAATCGTATGTTAAGTGGGTGTGTTGCTCTCTATCATAATAAAACAATTAGTTGTCTGTCTGTCATGAAAGCTACAGTTGCTGCATTCGGGACTAACAGTTAACTAACAGGGTTGATTAGTTTGATACACGAACTAAGCTTTCCATACTCACATTAAATTGTTCTGCTATACTATGCAATTCGGGTCGTCAGGAGCTCGAAAGTTTGACAACCAATTTTACCAACGGGTATTGCCAACTACGATGAAATACGTAGGTTAAATTTCAGAAAAGCCAGCGCCCGATGGGCGAGCCAACACTAGCACACAAAACAATCAGACTGATCAAACAATACCAGCAGCGGAGATGAATTATTACAACCACATTCCAATTAATTACATTTTCTTCCTCTACCGAAAACTGGGGAAAAAACGAACATAACTAGCTGTACACAAAAACAACCCTTATTCTGTTTGCCCCACCTATTGTGAAGGTACTTTTGTATTATCTGTGGTGTGACTATAAAATCCTCGAACGTCGCCTGCTAGAACTCATTATGGGGACCATGTAGCTGTGCTGGCTCAGTTCATTTAATCACTGAAGAAACGATGTCTCGTAAAAAGGGGAGTGACCAGCTTATGTCAATGTTAAAATTCACCCTCTTTGTAATGTGACCATGTGTTCAACGGAAATTACGAACTTGGTGAAAACTAGTTTATAAAGAAAAATCGAATAACTATGCATTTGCGAAACACAGTGTAAAGTATTGTATAGATTCGATCCAATTAGAGAACCTATCGAATTAACGAAAGAGTCGGTTTTGTTCTGAATTAAACGGAATGGATCTTTTTACAACGGCACTTATATCTTTATGTGTGAAACTAACTAATATAGCTAATACTTCTAATAATAGCAATAATTAGATGATTAAAACTCTGAGTAATGTACAGGTTGCTCTAAATATTTATTTTGTCAAGATTTCAAGAACTTTTTATTGCCTTTCAATGTTGTTTTATTATTCTGAACAAACAGCTTCTTAATTACAGGGTGTTTTAGCAATAAAATAAAGTAGCTGTTTTAAATGAAACCCTTTTTTCACTGAATAAAACTGAATGCAGCGGTTAAGTGAGCAAAAATTAAATTATATGAACGTCTGTTCCCGGATGAGTTCCCGCTCTCCTTTTATTCTAGCGCATTCTTGTTTTAACCTTTGAAATAAGCAATTCAGTATTGTACTGTGTAGAAGTTTCACAATAAACACTACTTTAAACACAACATGCAATGAAAGATAAATATTTTAAGACACAAAGAGCTTTCTGATTTTCTTTTTATTGTTTAAATTTAACAAAAATTACGTTGTGTCCTACTCTTTACAACTGTAAATCTGTTTCAACTTCCTTAGGTTTATTATTTTTCTTCAATACTTTAGTTTGCACAGGTAGGTAAACCTTTTGAGAGCAGCTTTCCGAGATTAAATACTTTTAGGTCTTATAGACTTAAGTCCACAATTTTCCCTAGTTTTCTAACCTATATTAAACGAGGACAGGTTGGCACTGAGCTCACTATTGTTCTAACCCAGAGGGCCATAAAAATACTATCATTAATACTAATATAAGTCCGGATACCGAGCCCACTGTCCGCAGCTCGCGTGGTGGCATGCCCGCTATAAAGCCCGGATTTAATTCTGTTTATAGCCTCACACGACATGACGTCACTAGGCCCAGATTGCCCGGGCGCACCCTTGCCCGCGCCTCTGCTCATGATGACCAGCCTTCGATGGAACTGACACTGATTATAACCAGCCTTTCAGTTTGATTATGTTGATAATGGAATTGGCTACCGTTTATCTCTGAAAGCTCGCAGTGTATGCTGACATTAGAGTTAATGTAGTCGTAGTTAAATATTCATATCGTTTAAGTGTAAGTGCAGGAGCTATGTGAACGCTTGTCTTTACATAAGTTTAACATCATTTTAAAGTTCTTTCAACCACGTAGGATGAAAGAACTCTACTCAAGTCACTTATTTCAGTAGGTGCTTTGTTTTAACACGTTAAAGGTCGCGTAAGTCTAAGGACAACAGAAAGTTGTCTAGAGCCCCTACAACTTTTGTTGTCCTGTAATCTGAGTTAGTAGTTACTCTGCGGTGATACCTCGTAGACGGGCCAAGTTTTAGATGTTTTGATAACCTTTCTTGAAGGAATATCGTTTTGAAATCCGTCTAGCAGAAATACTCAAGCATATAATTAACGAAATTTAAAGAATTATCATGGTAATAAGCTTGCTTTTTGCATCAGTTATTCAAAGCTGTGAATGGCGTAGCGGAGATTAGCTTGAGAGCGCCCGACCACACGGCAAACCGACACTCGTTGCCTCAAGTTAATATTATGTGCACTTAAGTGTCGTGCTTGCTATCTGTTTATATAGTCAAGTGTAGTAGTAATCATGCTTACATTTGCTAAAGGGGTAGGCGTACACGGACTGCTACTTAATATTGCACTGATCAGTATTTCCTATGGAAGAAACTCAGGAAAATGTATGTAGAGCTAGTGCTTCTTTACCGTCGACCCCTAAGAATCGACTGCCCAAGCAAATATAAAATACTTTAAGTATGAAATAGCTTTTATGTCTTTACCATATACCTAAGGGTCTTTTAGTTTTGTAAACCTTTGATCCCTTTTGATAAAGTGAGTTTTTGGTTGTTTTTACAACTTTTGTATTTTAATATTAAGAGGATACGATAAGTTACCAACACGCTAAGTTTCGGGTTATTTTTTACAGTGTAGATTTCTTTCCAGAGTCCATTGCAAGTTACCCATGTCTAGAGACTAACTCACACTATAATGTGGTTTGCAAATACCGCAGCATAAGCATGACCCCTTCTTCCACGTTTTAATTTCGACATAAATAATGAATACCCATGAACAAGAAAATTGATAACTCACGAAAATAAGTAAGTGAGATAACTCTGGTCGCGTAAACTGTTACTACCAGAAGCATTTACAAAGTTTGCTGGAAGAGTTCTGAGAAAGTTTAGCTAAGTTCGCTCAAAGAAGATTCTTAATAAATGAAATAGTTGTTGGATAACGTTTCAGTACTGAAATACTTTAGGAACAACCTATAGGTGGTGTCTTCTAAATGTATCTGATGAAAATGTAAACAGATGGAACAGTAAATGTACCTGTGGATGCCCATTTGTAGTGCTACTTACGATTTTAGTACTTTGATTTGATTATTTGAATTCCCTATGCAACTACTTATTTTCCCGAAATTCTTATTTTATGTCACCTTAAAGATGTTTTTCTTTTGACAATTAAGGTTAATTTAATGTTGTGAAGTGGTGAGATAGGTACAAAGTTGAAACCTTTTAATTACAGATGAATACTGATTCCTTTTAGTGAGTGATTGCGTAAAAATTGGACCTGAACTAGAGGTGTAAACATACCCTGTTTTGACTTCCATCTGATAGTTTTGGCACAGATTATACTTCCAAATCATTACTCAAACATGACACATACCTCTATAACGATGATAAGTTTTTAACGCATATTTTATTACCTATGAAATTCCAATCACGCGCAGGTAATTAAGAAAAGCATCTGTTTGATTGCCTCTTGGCCCAGTTGCGGGTAGACTATCGGTTACCGATGTCATCTCGCGCTGTAATTGGTCAGTTATCAGTCTTTGTCGGTATCTTATCAATGCTATCTGTATGGTGCTTCTTTCGATATATAGATAGAGACTTCAGTTGCCTGCCGGTACTGATATTTATTGCCGTTTGTCCGTGTGTACTGTGTAACAATATTGGAGTTATAAATAATATATACGCGTGGAAATTAGAACCTCTTCCTTTTATGGAAGTGGTTAAATTGTCGAGTGCTGCTGTTACAGTGTGAAACAGTGATTTGTACATTTCAAACGCGAAGTGTTTTGTTGAGAGTTTGTTACAAGACATTTGTGCTGGACTATCCATACAAACAGGTGTTATAACGTGTACATAGATGTAAGATTTGGACTGTTTACCTAGTGGTACCGACGTTAATCACTCATATAAATTCCGTACTATCCACTGTAAATATTTGTGTTAGGTGTTCTATTTATTTGTATTTTTTACTACACATACGGCGCGTGTTATTTCAGACTAGTTATTTTGAAGCAACTTCCACCAATACATTCTGTATTAGTTAGCATTTCTATAGGGAAATGTTTTTTCGGGTACATATTTGAACGTCGACTATTTAAATATCTAAGGTTAAAATGTCAATGTTCAAAACATCAAAAATTTAAATATCGATTGCATCGAAATAACGAAAATTGTTATACCTAAGCTTAAAATGTCTAAGATTGAAATGCCTAGCGATTAAAATATCGAATCTTATGACTATATAAACAGATAGCAAGCACGACACTTAAGTGCACATAATATTAACTTGAGGCAACGAGTGTCGGTTTGCCGTGTGGTCGGGCGCTCTCAAGCTAATCTCCGCTACGCCATTCGCAGCTTTGAATAACTGATGCAAAAAGCAAGCTTATTACCATGATAATTCTTTAAATTTCGTTAATTGAAAAAAAAAATGTCGTTGGTCATTATACCTAAGTTCAAAATGTCAACATTTAATACACTTAAGTTCATTATATCTACGTTAAAAATACCTACTCGTTAAAATATCGAACAAATTTTGATGTGGGGAGTATGAGTGGAAAAAATGTAGGTAGAATGGAAATTATATTATTGATTTATCAATTATTATTAATAAATGTAGGTATATTTGAAATTGTCACACTCTGCCAACTCAAAAAATTCTGCGAGCAACTTGAAAGTAGCGCTCGCCGGTCGTTGCCGCGGCACCGCTCGCTTCGCTCGCTCGGCTCGTGCGCGGTTGGTCACAGTTCTAACCTAACCTAACCTATTTCACCCAGTACAAAATGGCGAATCATACCTATAATCTGCCGAAATGTTTTCACCATTGTCTAATAATCTAGTCGCAGGCAGATTGTATCATTCATCATATTGAACTGGGTGAAATAGGTTAGGTTAGGTTAGAACTGTGACCAACGGCGCGTGAGCTGAGCGAGCGAAACGAGCGGTGCCGCGGCAGCGGCTGGCGAATGCTACTTCCAAGATGCTTGCAGAATTTTTTTCACCATTTTCTAATTATCCGGGTTCTCACAATATCCGAATTATCAAATTACCCTGTGACATACATAATAAATAATTATCGATATTTAGGACATTTGATACTCTGTAATTCGATATTGAGGTCTTTCGATGTCACTTTTGTAGATAATTAGATTTTAGATATATTGGACGTAGGTTATCTAACCATTCGTTACGTTATTTTAATTTTCGGTTTCATGGTCGTTTGTTATTTCAATTTTCGATGTATAGAAAACATTGACATTTTATCCGTAGGTATTTTAATTTTGTGTTAAAGTAATTGAATTAAAATTGTTGTGGGGAGCCTTAACTGTTATTTGCTGGGACGAAAAATATACATTTTCTTAGAAAGCTACTAAGATTTTTTTATTGGAGTAGTTAAAGAATATTTATTTATTTAATACTTCCAGCCCACATTTATGTACAGACGAGGACTTTTAATAATTATTTTTTATTTTTGTTCTATTACTTCGTCTATCAACCGGGTTGATAACGGGACTGCCCTGGCTGCACCTTATATGTACTTGAGTAATGGCCACTCGTAGAGGCTCTTGTGATCCGCTAAGATTTACTTGTAACTATTATTGGTATTCTCTTTCGTTTTATCGATGCTTCCATGTATCTGTTTTAAAAAAGCTTCGACCAGAATGACAGCACGGTTGACGCAGTGGTTAAGCGATTGACTGCTGTGCTGCGTGTAGCGGATTCGATTCCCACACGGAACAAATATTTGTATGACCTACAAGTAGTTGTTCCGGGTCTGGCTGTTTGTGTATGTGAATTTAAATGTTTGTAAACGCACCCACAATACAGAGTAATTCCTAGTGTGGAGCAACGTTTTTTTTTTTTAAAAAAAAGAAAGAATTCCAATAGGTAAGTATTAAATAAGTCCAGAGCTCAGGGGCCCTCACTCAATTCCCTGTTCGTATCATATTCGCAATAGGTGTTGTAAACTATGCAGCCATCAAGGTGCAGTTTCAATTTTCCAATCGGGCAAAAGTAATTGGATTCCCCTATTAAGGAATTTTCCAGTACCTAATAGCTTAGATGACTTATACTTATGGCGTCAGTTCAAGCTCGGAATTTTCCAATAGTCTCACCCTCGAATGCGTGGGAATTCATTAATACAGATTCAGCAATTAGTGGAACTGAAAACACATAGGTTAGGTAGCTACCTACATAACATAGTTTTACGAAAAAAGTCAGTAACACTACATAATGGTTGAGTCTAAGAGTCATTCTTTATCATTCAGATTGTTCTACCCATAGCAATGTATACCTTGCAATGGGTTGAAGACGTAGACGTAGAGTTGTATGCACCTACTCCCGTTGACGACGACGGTCTCGCATAAAAGACAACTCAGAAAACAGAAAACAAAATGTTACGCAAGTTTTTTTGACATTTTAAAACCACACCATTGACATTTTAAAACCACAGCTACAGTACTTATTATAAAAGTTTAACATATGGTGAGCAAAGATAAGAGAAGAACGGGAGTGGGATATGCTTAGCGTGGTACTTTACTCAAAGGTAACTTGAGCAAGCTACAATGCTGGTTGGCGTATACATCACACCAACTTGCAAATAAGTTTACGAAGTCACCGCGAACGAGCATATTACTTGTATTTGGCACGTAGGTATGTAGGCGTATGTACAGCAAAAGAGATACAGTATGTATGTAGTTGAAGATATCGCTGCCAACTACATACAACTTTTTACCAATGACCACGTACTAATCTACTTAAATCTTTCAAAATCAGAAGTCATTTATTCAAATTAGGCTGAGAATCAGCACTTTTCGGACGTCAAAATTACATAAGACAACCCCCCAAAACGCCCGCCCTTCACCTCTCCCTTCGCACTTCCTTTGATTCTATTCGACTGCATAATCAGCCTTTAATACTAGGACACAGGCCTCCTCTCTGTGAGAGGGAGTGGGTCCACCACGTGGGCCCAGTACGGGTTGGCGGATGTCGCATTTCTTCGTCTGAGTCGGCTCAAAAAGATTTTAGGACACGCATGCGCTGCAATTGAAATTGTTTCTTGTTTTCCGAAACCAATCTCTTTTGGTGACTGTACCACTTGCAATGTTACGTTTGTGTACAGTTGTAATTCTCGGGTACGTATGAAACGTTTAACAAATTCACGTGTTTTGTTTCGCTATAAGTCTAACTTATGACGTGAGTGGGCCATTGACATGGACCATTACGGCTGCTTCAAAGTAGGTACCTACCACTGAGATGCCGGCAGCACTAATGAACTCATTGAAATGCTATTGATCATTACGCAACGTAACATGTTAGTTGGTATATATACAATATACAATGATATAAACATCGTCATCATCATCATCATTTCAGCCGAAAGACGTCCACTGCTGGACATAGGCTTCCCCCAAGCTCCGCCACTTCGACTGGTTCTGTGCTTCCCGCATCCAGCGGACTCCTGCGGCCCTCACAAGGTCATCAGTCCACCTTGTGGGAGGCCTTCCAACTTTACGTCTTCCGGTACGCGGTCGTCACTCCAAAACCTTTCGGCCCCATCGGCCATCTGTTCTGCGAGCAATGTGCCCTGCCTATTGCCACTTAAGTTTGCCAATTCTTCGGGCTATGTCGGTAACATTGGTTCTCCTGCGGATCTCTTCATTCCTGATTCGATCACGTAGGGACACTCCAAGCATCCTCTTCATTGCCCTTTGGGTGACTTTCAGCCGTCTTATGAGGCCCATTTGTGAACGACCAAGTTGCGGTTCCATATGTCATCAGTCATCACTGGCAACACGCCCTGATCAAAGACTTTCGTCTTGAGACACTGCGGTATGTGAGACGAGAAGATATTGCGTAGCTTGCCGAACGCTGCCCAGCCGAGTCAGATTCGACGATTGACCTCTTTCTCGAAGTTGGACCTACGTAACTGGACAGTTTGTCCTAGGTAAACGGACTCGTCCACAACTTCGAGTGCAGCGCCTCCGACCGTTATGAGAGTGGGTGTCACATGGGCATTGGACATGATCTTTGTTTTGTCCATGTTCATTTTAAGACGAACTATTTCGGAAGCTCAACTGAGGTTATCGAGCATTGTACTGAGGTCCTCCATAGTCTCAGCCATGACAACTATATCATCGGCAAACCAAAGGTGAGTGATTTACTCGCCACTGATGTTGATGCCAGTCCCTTTCCAGTCCAGAGCCTTGAAGACATCCTCCAGTGCAGCGGTGAACAGTTTCGGAGAGATAATGTCTCCCTGTCCAACACCTCGCTGCAGATGGATAAATTTCGAGGTCTGGTCATGGAGTCCTTACGATAAATCCACAATAATTATACTTAGCGTAATAGGTTCGCAAACAGGACTAAAGACTAAAGTCCCGATGTTTTATTTTAGTCCCGTGTTAATAGCAAACACTAATACTTAATTTTATACTAACATATCTTTTTAATACGTTTTCACATATTAAAAAAAACATGCTTTATCATCTCTCCACCACCCTTGGTTGACTAGTAGAAGATGCTTAAGTCATTAAGTCGGCCTTTGTACCTATCTTTTATTATGCATAAAGTTTAATAAATAAATATATGATACCTTATGACAACCACTACACTGAACTTCACTTTGACATCCCCACGGGATACTCGGCTAGCATGTAAGCATTGCCACGTCCCCTGCCTCCAGCAGCAGCAACAACAGAACACAATATCTACACAATTATGTTCTCAGCACATAGTGTCTGCGACTGCATTGTGATGGCTTTTCAGTGCTATGTTATCGTACTGTTGTCAGAGAAAGCATCCTTGACTGAGATTGAAAAATTGCTTTTATTCATTGATATTTTATCGCCTTCAAGCACCATTTTTCTTCGTAATTCATTGGAGATAGACTACATCTGTGTTCTAGTACACTAAAAGGGATTAAAGATTCATTTTCTCCACAATTTATAGTCTCATCAATTCGTAAATCTAGCAATTCGGAACTCAAAAACTTTTCTTACGCATCACCAAAGCATTTACCAAGCGTGCTTATCATTGCATTATTTACTCAGCGTGGTGATCACGGCAATATTTATTCAGCATGGTGATCATTGCGATATTTACGAAACGTGGTGATCATTGCAATATTTTTTCACGTTTCAGCAGGTCTGCAGATAAGACGGGCCCTTACCATCGTATTACAAAACGAGGTTTATCTTCAGACCCAGGTTTAAACCATGGAACCATATTTTGATTTCGAACTGTATTTCGACTGCACTATAGTTTAGTATAAATAACCGGGTTCACAGTTATGTTTTATTACAAAAACTGGTGAAAACTGATGCTTCATTTTAAAAGAAAAAACTTGTTTTGGAATAACACTCTAACAGGCCGACTTCCATGTTGATGATGCTTGTAAAAAGGGTCCATGTAATTACAATTGTTCAGTCTATTACTGGAATTTTAAAGTGTTAATAGAATAGTATAGCAGACTTTTTATTTCAGGCCAGAGTTAATAGGTTAGTAACGATTTTAGTTATCTTAATATTCAAAGCACAAAGTTTCCAGTAAAAGAAAATTCTTCGATAGTTTTAATACAGTCAAAGTAAGATGAACTTCATGCTAATTTACACAATTTACAATACGAATTTTAATCAGAATCAATTTTGCTAGAACACAAACGAATTGGCTTAAACGTAGGCTTCAGGGTATTTTATTTATCGTAATAATAACAAATCCATCTTAACTTCATTCAAACTGTTATTATAATCATACCTATTTAGTTATTAGAAGTTATAAGTTGGTTATTATGATATCCTCCCGACCGAATTACGGTCACGGCCAATCTCAACAGAGATTCGCCAAATACGCAGGAGACATTATAGTGCACAAGTGTGTGCGCAAACGCAGGTGCACTCTCTCTTCTCTCATAGCCTGATGGGACGGCAATTCAACACAACCGGGGAGAGATCTGGAGCAGGACCAACATCTTAACATGCCTTCTGAGGCACCAACTTTCAATGTCCGCTGCTGTTTTTCTAAAGGAAAAACACAACATTACTTTGAACGAGATGAGAATCAAACCCAGAACCATGCTTAGCAGTCGCGCTTGCAACCAGGACACCAATAAGGAAGAATTTTATAACAAGTTACCGTCAGTATATTGTCTCGTGTCTCATACATAGCGTCAGGTATATATGCCTGACACATGCTGAGCTGGACTCCCTGACTGAGCGCAAACGGCACTTTGTACGTTCGTTATTTCATTTGAATTTTAGAATGTGTCATAGACCAAAGTGTCATCATTATTATGTCTACTTTTGTATGTTGTTTGTGTGAATCGGTGCATAAACGTATTATTATCGTTATCTATTTATGCTACATAAGTGGACGATATTGGCGAGGCGATTCTGGGAACAACCGCACGAGGTCTTCATTCAATTACTATTGTGTATCTTCGGCACCAGTAGAGACACTAACCAGCCTTGTTAGTCTATATCTATAGTTCGACTTTTAATTGTATTCAGTAACTTAACAGTTGAGGGGTTACCAGACTTTGACATGTTGTATTTTGATTTGAAAAAAATATAGTGAGGTGGTGTAAGAATGAACGAAATTGAATGAACTTTAAATAATATACTTACATGTAATTTTTTTATTTCAAATTTTATAACTTGTCTTAAAAACACGATATGCACTATTAAAAATTGTAGAATTTGTTATATATTTTGTTTTTTAGTAGTGAGGTAATTTATTTAGGTTCTTTCTAATATAAGAAATTAAAAAAGCATATTACTTTTATTAATAAATTATTAATTATTCTTATATTCCACATCTTACAAATGAACTTTTAAAGTTTTCAAACAATTAATAAAAATGGTTTAATTTAAAATGAAACCAATTTTATCATTTTAGTTCACTACCTCAACACTACTAGTTTTAGTATGGTAACATTATTTTACTGAATACAATTAAAAGTCGAACTATAGGCATAAACTGAGATACTATTAGATGACAACTTTCGATCTTCAAATGACGTAGACACAAGGACGTAATTGCCATTTATATCGGATTCAATTAAATTCACAGATTTGATAGATATAAGTTGTCGCATAGGTACTATGGAATTGCATTGACTTCAGTAGTCTAGAATACAGTTAGAGTTTTACTTGTTCCAACATAGTTTCTACTAAGCAACTTAAAATTGAGTTTAAACAGTAGTCTGTTAACTCCTGACTAATTCTTTTTTCGTCAAGAACTAAACGTATTTAAATTTGTGACATGGTACCCAAGCTTGTAACTTTGACTTACTTTAGATGAAAATGTATGATTTATGAACTACGTTAGCTTGAAACAATTAATAAAACATGACTTAAAGTTTACTAACTGAGTTGTGCTAGTAGTAAAATAATTAAAGACCGTTAATTCTAGATGCGTTGAATAGTTGTATTATTTCAGTGCTTATGAAAATGCCGTTCATACAGTTGCGTAGCACTATAATAATTCCGGCTCTACGCAGAAGTAAATGAAAACAGGCAAAATCTCCTTAGGCTTCTATAAATTCCACGAACTACATATGTAATTTAATCATAACAGCTCAGGTCTTCTGTAGAGCATTCAGAGACCATGATTCAGTGTACTGTAACGTTTTCGTGGAAGCAATCACTTTTGCCAACTTGCTTACATTCAAAATATGAACATTTTCGCTTTTTAATGAACGTAGGAGGAGATGTAACTCATTTGGGTACTCATGAACATGTACGTGCACTGTAAAGACATTTCCAAAAAGTGCTGATGTATGTACCTAACTCAGGCTGTGTTGCGTGGTAAAATCATCTTCATATCCCACATTGGCTATAAAAGCGGAGTTAGCTACTACAATATAGTTAGGATAAGAACGATTTGACGCGCCTTGGAATTATTCAATCATTGAGCATTTGTGTAGAATGAGATGTTTCTTAAGCGTATATTATTGAAAGATCAAAGTGTTGAGCGCTATTCTTTTGAGTCGCCACCCAACTCAATCCTAAAACTTCAAACTATTTGGGGTCTATTCTGTACTACCTCGTGCGAACATTTACGAGATTTCTTGAGTAACTAATGGACAATATCCATTTGCTCTAGAAGTTTCCTCGGTAATTCCTAAGTGGTGATAAAAGTCTGTCAAAACTACAGGCTTCAAGGATTAGCCGTAAGCTATAGAGAGGCTCTCGGGAACTTTATTCTATAACCTTTCATGATGTAATATCCAAAGTTTCGGCAAATTTATGTAGTGCTAGCTGTTCACAATTTTAATTACACATCTACTAGTCCGCTTTAAACTTTTTCGGTGATGATAAAAACAATCTGCTGTTGCCTGCAAAAGTGAAATAAATACCTACGCGGTCAAAATGTATGGAGAAGCGATTTCTTTTTAAAAACCGTTTTAGGTTTATTTCATAGCAAAAACCTTCATGAGAACCTAGTTATTTTATAAATTCTGTCTAATCTACAGTAGCTATAAGTACTAAGTAGGTACGGTTACCCGCATTGGAGCATAATAGCACATCGAGCTTTAGTAAAAGTTTGGCTTTGGGCGTCAATGTCACTGTTATTAAAATTTTGAGCTAGTATGAGGTACAAGCAGTGACGGATTAACCCTTAATCAAATTAAGCAATTGCCTAGGGCATCACGTCTGGGGGGGCACCAGAAGAAGCACAAAAAAAATCCGTCCTCAGGGCATCACCTCTCACTCTCACGTAACTAACTAACATGCATGCGTAACTTGCATGCTCTGTATGTGTACTCATGTTTCCACAAATAAAGAATCTTGAATCTTGACGTCACCAAAAACCACACCAAAAAAAGTTTCTAGGACTAATTTGAAAATTCGCGCGTTTTAAATTGACTTAAAGTCCGACCTAGAGTCATAACCCCGCTCCCACTTGCCCACTCGCTGCCCGCTAGTGCATTCGGCAATTCGAATGCACCGGAATTGCGATCAGCCAATCACAAACCACCCCTTCCCCGCGGGCGATAACAGAAATTTAAGAGTTTCGTTCTTAAGTAATAAGTAAAATAAGTTCCAGACCCAGTGATTCGGCTCGCACAAGTTTACATCAAACTCACGCACAATTGTATAAAATTAATACATGATGATAAAATTGAATTAGCTTTCCCTAATGTGGAAACAGCCCTGCGTATATTTTTATCGCTTATGATTACAAATTGCTCAACGGAACATTCTTTTTCAAAATAAAAAATATTAAATAATGAAAAAAGGACAAAGATGATACAAGAAAGGCTCGATAATTTATCGATAATATACATAGAGTACGATATGTTAAAAACGTTACACGTTAATACTATATTGCGTGAATTCAATGCCCGGAAAAGCCGCAAGGCGCATTTCATTAAATAAATAAATAATGCTTTAGTTTTTATTGTTGTCAGACCTACTCCACTTCTAAGGTACGTTACATCTCATCATCTTATCTATCTATCTTTACAAAAAACTAATGTTTTTAGGCGGTAAAGGTTTAAAGACCGATTCTAGTTGACATACGGATAGGGGGGCCCACAGGCGTGGATTGCTTAGGGCATCAAGTAGTCTTAATCCGTCACTGGGTACAAGGGTAGGGGTAGACGGTGGGGTAAGTGGTAAGGGTAGGCTAGGGTTTTTTTTTTTTTTGTTTTTTTTTTTCTGGGTGGGAAATCATCAAATAACTTCTCCCGCTGTGGGTGGAGCGGGAGGGCGTGTCAGACTTTTACTGACTAAAACCCACCCGTGTTCCCTCAGTTGCCTGTGTGCCAGGGGCGGCGGTATCTCTTTCGAACAACCCGCACCCCTGGCAGGCATCGGCCCTTGCGGGCCCCATCTGTTGCTGCTGACATCTCTTTGAGGCGCGCGTAGAACACAACGCGCCGTCAACCCGGGCTTGGTCCTTACCGGACAGCGAGCTACCCATTACTCGCCGTCCGCAAGCCCGTGCCTACGGTGGCCGGGAATCAGCCTGGGATTCCCGACGCCCAGGGCGTCTCCTGCGAAGGCCACGGCTGTGAGGGCGCATGTACTGCATCTCCCTCACGTGCGCCGCCTCCCTCTTTGCGAGCATAACTGCTTCGCTGAAGGAGGCGACTGCCAGCCATGCCCTCTCGCTCCGTACCATGGCCTGGACCAGGGTCGGACGCGAGAGATCGCCGCCGCCGATCACCTCCACGAGGACACGGCGGTGCTCCGCCCAAGCCGGGCAGACCTCCACCGTATGCTCCACCGTGTCCTCTGGGCGATCTTCGCAATGGAAACACCCGGGCGTTTCCTCCCGCCCTATCCGAAACAGGAACCTCCCGAAACAGCCATGTCCGGTGAGGACCTGTGTCAGGCGGAAGGTGAGGACGCCATGCCGCCTCTCAAACCACTCCTCAAAGAGGGGACTTACCGCCGCAAAGGGTAGGCTAGGGTACTGAGGTACAATGGTCATCAATTATATTATCCTTACTTAATAAGTACTAGCTTTAATTTGTTTTCTTTGAAGTGAAATCTTCGTTAAGCGCGTTGAGTATTTTTTTAGATGGGAAAAAACAATTGACTTCGGACACTGTTACCGTTACTGTTTCCGTTGCCCAGTATTTACAATTAGTTCGTATAAGTTTTCACTTCTGTCGGCACTCCTGAAGTGCCACTGTTTTGTTGGCATCTTTATCAGTTGAGAGTTCAATGGCCTGTTGCTTCCGATGATAGGAGAAGAAAATAAAGATTATGTGGGATTCCCGAAATACCTGGTCTATTATTTTTGTTAGTATAAGTATAGTGAGGAATTTGCGAAAAGTAGCCTGAAGTGGCTTATAATGCTTGTACTAAATACATGTTGCGTGTTTTTTAGTTACTTTGCTAAAACCTACCTTAGTTGGGCTCACCCAACTGAGGGTAGGCTTGAGCAAAGGGACTTTAACCCCTCCCAAACAACAACCCTGGATCCGCCACTGTGACAGTCTCTTTCTAAAGTTCAAATATTAACACGGGTGCTGTGCCTACCTAATTATTTCATACATTCGATCCAATCAACAGTACAACTTCTATACACTTCAAACAGCAAAATTATTACTAATCTAAGACTAAATCGAGACAAAGCATAGTAACGTGAAGGCTGGACATTGGTGCAAGCGACTTTATTGTGTTCAAGTGATACATTGCGTGTTGTGTTCGCGCGAGTGATAATGATGCGGGTGTGAGCCAGTGATGTGTGTGTCATGGCGTGGCCCGGAGGCTCAGATGCTGTGGAACTGCCGCTGCATCATGTCAACAACAATGAAGGGGACAGGCTTGCGGTGCCCAACGCGACTGTCGTTAATGGACAACAGAGGACGAGTGAGTATTTTAAGATAAGGAATTTGTTTTTGTTATCACACTCAAATAAGTCTGTTTATAAGGTTACAATGTTAACACGGTCAGAGCCAGGAGCCCTCCTGGAGGGCTCACTCTAGTCGCATATGGGATGCCTGGTCGCGCCCTCGCGGAGGGTCCACATGCAACATGTATGACGGCATGGCGTAGGAGTTCTATGGTGTTAATAACTATAAACTTCTCCGCCGTTTTTATTCGTCAATTACTCGCACAGACAAAAGTTTTTCTTGTGGCAATACTGACGTAAATAAGTATCGAGCTAATTAGTTGAGTTTAAGTACTTTGGTACACACGGCTACACATCAAGTTATACATTTCCAGTATAAGCTGATCTCGTAATGTATAGGATTTCCGTACAGCGCGAGATCAGCGTAAACTGGAAAGTATAGCTTGTTGTGTAGCCGTGTGTACGCATATTCTCAATAAGTAAAAACTCTCTGAAAACCCAGACAAAAACTATTAGTCAACATTTGGCTATACCTAAACAAACAAATTAAAGTCCACAATACTAAATTCTTATTGCTAGCTATTTGTCAGAGTTTCAAATGAGCCGAATACAGTCCATTTTCAACTCCCTAGAACCCAGGGTGTCGGGGATCAGGGCAACAGTCAATTGCTTTAACGATTTAATTGACAAACTAGTAAGAAGTTTGACTCGAATTCAATCAACTGTCAGCTTACCGCTAGAAATGGGAAATAACATCTTCCAGTGATAAACGACCCTGGCCTCCATTCCTTTTGCCTCGGGCTTCCCCAATTAAGATTAATTTGCCTTTCCAAAGTCTTCCATACTTTCCGCTGAACGGACGGAATATTAGTTTGTTTGTTACCTGCCCAAATTAAACCTCCATGACGATTCAATCAGAGTTGTTATGTGAAGTATGGTGCAGCATAGCTTTAGCAAAATATTTTCTGCAATGGCGTTATTGAGCTGTCATCGTGGTAGTTGAAAAGCTTTTATTCTTCACAATGGATTTCCAGCTTGGATGAGCTACATTGTAATTCCACAGTTCATTTATTTTTCCAGTGGGTAAGTATAGTCCAGTAAAAAAAAGGATGATAATCGTTATTGTTCATTAAGGTTGAGTGGTAGCAAATGCCTGAGGCATTAAGGCCGCCTTTGTGCAGTTTTTTTTTCTAGTGCATAAAGTTTTAATAAAGAAATGATTATAATAATAAAGCTATTACTATATACCGAATGACGATTGGGTACTAAATCTGTCGTATATACCTAAATGTGATTTATTTTAACATCCTAATTAACTACAGTCAGCAAAATAAATGGCTTAGCAAATTCACACCCTAAGTCACCGTTACCGTGTTATAGCTACTTCATAGAACTGTCAAAGAATGGCATTTCTGATTTGCGTACAAGAACAGTTGAAGTTAGTAGTCAATTGGCTTAACAATTAATTTCCCTGACTTAACATACTTTCTAATAATACATTAATTAATTAATTGACCTTTACTAGAAAACAATACATCGCTGTTTCCCGGTGGCACAGTGAGAAACCAGAACTTAAAATTAATCACGAGAGTTGACATCAAGCCGCAATTCTTCTCTGTTTCAATTACAGACCGATATTGTAATAATTGGTATGTATTAATTAGTAGATCGTAATTCAGCGCTGAATCATTCAGTAGTTGGTCGAAAGTCGTAAATTATTTGGGAGTACCGATGAACCGCATTGCCAATTACATGATGCCCGCCAATTAAAACGGTGAGTTATTACTCTACTCGTTGCTAATTAATGGCTGACTGCAGTGCTAATTAACTGAACCTTTTTATTTTGACTGATCCTTTAACACATTACTGTGAACTTTTACAAAAAGTCAAGTCGAATATTGTTTAACTTACTTTATGAAACTAGTGTAAAAGACAATGGCCAAAGCCGGTGCTTTTTATGTGGTAAAGTTATAGAATACGTTCAGACTTTTTTTAAAACTACTTTAAAATTAAAATAAAACAACCGACTTCCGAAATTAAAGTTAAGTACTTTTTACTTTGCAGTGTTTTTTCTTGTCGTCAGGTCGGTCGGTTTTATTTTTAGAAAACTTAATATTTTTCAGTTCTTAGTTATGGTACCCCACAGAAAAGTAAATAACCGTGTCAGGAATATAATATAACATCTATGCAAATAAATAAAGAAGTGTTCGTAGATTATAATAACTTCTTGTCACTGTTATTTATTTAGCATAACTAAAGAGGTCTTAAAAAATAAAAGCTTTAAAGCTTGGCAACAGTCTCATAAACTCTACTGGACTTAGTAATGTTCATGTATTTACGTGCAAAACCAGTGTGCATAGCCGGGTGCGAATCACGGTTCAAATCTGTGGCGGTGTGGCAATGTGCTACCGTTACCGATGTTCCCTCTTCAGACCGGCTGCGTTTACATTCCTAACTCACTCCCGTACGTCGTTGACGCAGACCGAAGCACCGGATCATCTGTACGGGCTAAGACTCGTAGCCCCATAACTAGGTGCTACGCCGTAGCAGTGTAACTTTGCATTCCTTGGCCACGTAGCAAGCCCTAGCTTATTGTAGCTAAGAGAATTATTTTAACTATGTCAAGTGCAATCGTTACAATATTATGGTCTTTATATAGAGGTCTGTAAGACAGCTGTGTGAAAACATTAATTGAGTTTGAGAAAAGAACGCCATCGCTTTTTGTAATCTTTTTTAATGAACGACGTCCTAAATACATCTCAGTCATCATCTGCAAAATCTTTTGAAAGTTAAGTTACATTGGCCTATCCGATTAATTATGGTATTATAATAAAGCTGAAGAGTTTGTGTGTTTGTTTGAACGCGAAAATCTTTGGAATTACCAGAGGTATTTGAAAAATTCATTTTTCATTTGATATCCCAATTCCTGAGGAAGGGTATAAGCTGCTAAAAAGGAATTATTATTAACTTTTGTTAGCAAAAAGAAATACAGTCAGAAAGAACACTTAGAGAAAACAAAGTAACATAGCGCGGGCAGACGATACAATACGACGGGACGGCTCGGGGGCAAGATATCTCACGTGGGTGATGTCGCGGACAGAAGCTAGTACTAAATATAAGTCTAAAGACGGATTAGCAACACAACCTAGTTCGTACCTGGCCAGCTCATTTGTTAGCCTTAGGACCACAACGTGAACATGCTTGACGAAGATGTTTTTTTTGAGCTGCTTGACCTCACCAGTTGGTGCTGACATCTCTTTGAGGCGCTCGTGGAACACAACGCGCCGTCGACCTGAGCTTGGTCCTTACTGGACAGCGAGCTACCCATTACTCGCCGTCCGCAAACCCGCGCCTACAGTAGCCGGGAATCAGCCTGGGAATCCCGACGCCCAGGGCGTCTCCTGCGGCGACTAGGGCCGTGACAGCGCATATACTGCCTCTCCCTCGCGAGCGCCGCCTCCCTCTTCGCGAGCATTACTGCTTCGTAGAAAAAGGTGATGACTACCCATGCACTCTTGCTCCGAACCATGGCCTGGACCAGGGCCGGACGCGAGAGATCGCCGCCGCCGATCGTCTCCACCAGGACACGGCGGTGCTCCGCCCAAGCCGGGCAAACCTCCACCGTATGCTCCACCGTGTCCTCAGGGCGATCTACGCAGTGGAATCACACGGGCGTTTCCTCCCGCCTTATCCGAAACAGGAACCTCCCGAAACATTGACGGAGATGTTAGCTGCCAATAATAAAATTGTGCTGTATACCTAACATACCTTGTTTACAAAGATATTGCTTGTTATTGGTGAAGTCGTAAACTAATATCACTTCGTCCCAAGAATTACCTTTCAATATTGACGAATCTATTTGTGAATTCTATATATTCGAAGATTGAACCCAATTTGTAGTCCCCAGTATTCGCAAACAAATATGGAACATACGAAAAACATTCGCAAATGAAACACTTCAACAAATTAATAAATTCCACTCTTTGTGTCCTGCAGTCGAGTCAATGTGGACTCGAACCCGCTCGAACTCGCCCGGAATGTGTACTGGCGACATGGTTGTACGACAACATTCACTTAGGAAGTAACGCAAGGGTCGGGGGTCTCTGTGGCCGAGTTTTCTTTTGTGTTAATCACTATTGATTTGACCGCTTTGATAACATATTGCCATAAAAGAAGCCGCTTGTTGATACTGCCCACACAACAGCAGCTCGTAAAACTACTCTATCGCTACACGATCAATTACACAGACTGATGATTGATCACAACAACATACCGCATTTACACGAACACCCATTACGCGCACCACGCAACAATAGCGCTCACACAGGTCTACACACGACTTAACAGTGTCCCGTCTGTGAAAACTACCCGCCGACGTATCAATTTACGTAACGGATCATTGTGTAATTGGCATTTGTTCAGCATTCACCTTGCAGTAGGGCTTCGCTGGTCAGCCGGCACTTAGGCCAGTCGGAGCGCGGCCGTGGGCGTAGCACCATGCTCATTCAGATACTGGTGTTCATGTACATCGCCACCTGCGTGCTGTTCTACGTGGCGCACGTCATCGACTACTACTTCACTGTTCTGTGAAGCTCACGTAATGTTCTGTGATGTGATGCCGCCTTTGAAGTTCAGCTAGACCATGTGGAGGATGGTGAGAGCGCTCCTCCTCTTCAAAAGGCTCGGTGAGTACTCGCAAGGCGCCACAAAGCGGGTTGTCGTCATATCATCGAGTTTCGTAAGGCGAACATTTGATGTTTCTCGCCTTAAACTTTTAACAACGTTCTTTGTGCAAGCACGATACACCTACATACTACTCACCTTCAGTTTCATTTAAAACTTACCTCGTCGTATTCTAAACGTGCCGATCATTTATTTCACAACAACGGCATGTTTTTAATGTGAATCTTCTCAAGGCATTGAGTACATTTCCTTGGCGAATCAGAAGTAGGGTAGTACATCAATGTAGACTTTAATTCCATTATGTTCCACTTCGTATCTGACAGAGCAAATCATAATAATGGAGTTAGGGGAGTGTACGGGAGTGTATGTATATGTCATGTTTCACTGCTGTCACCTCACACGCGATGTTTGTAAACTTAATAACTTTTCTGCTCACCTATTTACTGTATGACGAACATGACATTTTCGCCATATTTTTTCATTCTAATCAAATAATTCTTCTCGCAACAACGTCTAACCTTCAAAGGGCAATAAAGCAAAAACAAACGATTTCAATTGAAACATAATCTCAAAGCATTTATTCAGACTTGTCTTGTTTAAGAATGTCAAAATCTCTCTGATTTTCAAAGGCAAAGCTGTAGCCCGAGGAAAACACTCGCGGGACTTTACTTTGATACATTTGATAAAACATTAAAAATAAACCTTTATAACGTTTTT
Organism: Polymixis lichenea; assembly: GCA_949091785.1. Lineage (NCBI taxonomy): Eukaryota > Metazoa > Arthropoda > Insecta > Lepidoptera > Noctuidae > Polymixis > Polymixis lichenea. The sequence continues at coordinate 950,208 of OX420939.1, read as the reverse complement.
TACACGTTCCAAGCATCTTATTCGCTGTTACTACGGTGCGTCTCCTAAACTCGCATTTCCCATACTAAAACAAAAAAAATGTGAATATGTCCTAAAATACGAGTATCATTCATTATATGCAACCTGAAAGAATACAGCACATTAAGAGCATCTTGGTAATGCCCATTTAAAATATGGAGATCATGTGACATGGCCTCATGGCAATCTTCGTATATTTGGTGCCGCATTGAACACATTTAATTAAGCCGGATCATACCTTCATAACTTGTCTTATCTTTTGTGATAAGAACTAATTGGTTCCGTCCAAGCGTCAAAGTGAGAAACTGTATTATTTACCTAGGTTTGATTGACTCTGCTCACCTAGCAGCGTCATTATCTTTCACCCTAATTCGGAACATCCTTGACCTAGCAAAAGAACAAAGGAACAAAATAAAGCAGTTCGGTTTAAAACTAGTTTGTAAATACGAATCACGGACTTAATAACCTCCTATTTTGAAGGCGGTGAAAATGAAAAAAGAAGAGCACAAAATGAGAATCAGATGGGAAAGCAGATTAGTTTTTTTGTTCGCAGCTCTCATTGCTTTGGTCTGTGTTTTATCTTTCCAGATAACACTCAGAAATACCATTATCTTTATAACTCTCTCATTATCTCAGTGATTGTTAAACGAGTTTCAATTATAGGAAGATACATATAAATAAAGAATAGTGATACAGTTAGAAAAGTAGACTATTTACGGGTAAAAAACATGACGCCTGTAACTCAAAAAGTTAGGCAGAAGTGTAACTATAGTAAACACACATTGAGGTGAATTTCGCCAAATATGTTTAAAAGTCCCATGTAAAGTGGGCGGACCTGTTGACATAAATCGAGCAAACACACATAGGGTAACAAAGTTACAACCAAAAAGGATCACTACCTAGGTATCTAATGAGTGTGTAAAGCTCATATACTTTTTATGTAGTTTAGGCACGGTAAAGGTACACACAGCTCCATTAAGTGGTTACCCCTCCAAAAGATATGTGCGTTCAAATCCGTGGTAGGCTCAAGTAACTTGCATTTTTTTTCAAAAACATTTTAGCATAATTATAGTATTGTTTTAGTGAATATGGTTAACATTTACGACTGTTCATTCAACGTCTAATTAGACCGGAGGTTATAAAACCGCTTGCCGCGCATAAGATTGGGGGATCGAATCCTGGGCACAAGATGTAATTTTAATCATGTAATTGCTGGCTAGTTCGTCAAACTGCCGGCAGTTTGACGAAGATATGAGTATCCGACGTTCGGTGCTGCGATGGTTCGAATCCAAGTCGAAACAATAAACTCTATTTGAAGTATTCTGTAGATTATTCGAAACAAATTCAATGTTGTAGCAGTGTAACATTTTAAAACTTCAGGGGTTAGCACATACTGACGCTGTGTGTACAAAGCCGATTCCTAGAACGAGAATGAACTGTTTACTAACCTTGTAATGGTTCATTTATCTTGAATAGGGGCACAACATATAAAAAATGCACGACCTATTCATTTGGTCGCTTGATCGATCGCTTGTTATTTTATGGAGTGGGCCGACAACCGACATGCAACTGACGGGAGGATATTGAATTAATTTAGCAATGAATAGGTCATCGTGGTGGCCTGGTTAGATGTTAAAGCGGGTAAGGAGTTTGTGGACGAGATCAGCTTAAACATTTAATTATGGATAGGAAAAACAAATAAGTAATATTTGAAGACGGTCGTGTCGTAAGGACTTTATATATGTACTTTTATTATCAGGTAAAGCGACTTTTCGCGTCTGAGTGACGACTTAGATCTTCCAATTGCACAAAGAGTTTTGGTGCGGTTTTCACCATGATTATAATTTATTCTTGTAAGTTTATATGTATCATACATTCATTAAAAACTTAGAATCTCACTCTCAGTCTATATCACCTAAATACACCATCATCATACGAATTACAGATATAAACGAAGTACTTAAACGAAATCTAATCTAATATGGAAGCAGCAAGTAATTAAGGATCAATAGGTACATATTATAAGAGGCATAAATTTGTAAGTTTGTATTTACGGGGTAATCTTTGGAACTACTGATCCGATTCCGAAAATTCTTAATAATAATTTTAAAAGCGTACCAAGTCGCGGGAAGTAGCTAGTAATCAGTACGGTACTTTTTTTGTTGGGATGGGAAATCATCAAATAACTTCTCCCGCTCTGGGCGGAGCGGGAGGGCGTGTCAGACTTTTACTGACTAAAACCCTTCCTTCAGTTGCCTGTGTGCCAGGGGCCACGGTATCTCTTTCGAACCACCCGCACCCCTGGAAGGCATCGGCCCTTGCAGACCCCACCAGTTGGTGCTAACATGTCTTTGAGGCGCGCGTGGAACACAACGCGCCGTCGACCCGGGCTTGGTCCTTACCGGACAGCGAGCTACCCATTACTCGCCGTCCGCAAGCCCGCGCCTACGGTGACCGGGAATCAGCCTGGGATTCGCGACGCCCAGGGCGTCTCCTGCGGCTACTAGGGCCGTGAGGGCGCATATATTGACTCTCTCTCTCGTGCGCCGCCTCCCTCTTGGCGAGCATTACTGCTTCGCAGAAGGAGGTGACGGCTACCCACGCACTCTCGCTCCGTACCATGGCTTGGACCAGGACCGGACGCGAGAGATCGCCGCCGCCGATCGCCTCCACGAGGACATGGCGGTGCTCCGCCCAAGCCAGACAGACCTCCACCGTATGTTCCACCGTATCCTCCGGGCGATCTACACAGTGGTAACACCCGGGCGTTTCCTCCCGTCTTATGCGAAACAGGAACCTCCCGAAACAACCGTGTCCGGTGAGTACCTGCGTCAGGCGGAAGGTGAGGACGCCGTGGTGCCTCTCAATCCACTTCTCAAAGACGGGACTTACCGCCGCAATCGTGGCGTGCCCAATCAGTACGGTGTTAATTTGCCACTGTTTTTGTATTTTGTTTTTAGAAATATACAAATACTAGCTTCCGTCCGCGGCTTCGGCCGCGAGGTGTGTTAATAAAAAGTAATCTTATAATATGGTCTTCGCCATCAGACTAGAGACGTTGAATATAACCATCAACCATTAAAATTAACTAATATATAAAATGAACTATGATATTCGATAAACAAAATTAACATTATCGAATAAAAATATAATTTCAACTTCTTAAAAATATTCATTTCGTTACGTGCATTCAATTTTATGTTCTATCTTTCTTAACGATAAAACACATTTACTGTTGGGGATATTTTATTCCAAACAAACGCAAGTGATATTTTTAACAAATATTTAGGTCAGTTAATGGTTGATTGATTGAATAGGTTAGTTTTGTTTTGTTATTCGCATAACAAAGCCGTGTCGTCGCTTTGTACTGTTATCGATTAATGTGAAGATTGTGAAGCTGTTTCAACAAATGCCGAGACGAAATAATGATACCTACTTGAAATAATGATATTGTCACGTGTTAAAAATATTCGAATATCTAACCAAAATAAACGCTAGTCAGTCCTAAGCCTGTTCAAGTATGAAGGAAAGTTCATTAAGTTTAACTTAACAATTTCAACATGCGTTAGTAGAATATTCAACCATTAACCATGTTGCAGTTAACTACTTGAATAAAAATATTAACTAATATTTTCAACCAATAAATTTATCGATATTTTTTAACCATTAACTAATAACCAATAAACAATTTCAACCAATATTCTCATCTCTACATCAGACCGTCTATCCATCTCAAACCTGGCAGGCAAGCTTTAATGTTGCCCAGCTCAGGTCATTCTTATCATGGTAACTTTTAAACTATTTGTCCAAATTACTTAGTGACAAAGACAAAGTTTAACTGCAGTAGGTAAATACCGAAAGCGATAAAAATATTAATTTTGATAAGAATTTACCAAATACCTAGTCTAAAATGTGCATTGTAAAAAACGTATCCAATTTAAATGTATTTATGGCTCACTTTTTTGGCTACAATAGCTTCCACATTAAAGGTATATTATGCTGTTGTTTAAGATAAACAATCCCACCCCCCCCATACATTATCTTCGTATAACTCTAACGGGTCAGGCAGTACACGCCAAGATAGCTCTCAGAAGGCATGAATTTTTCCAACTTACTGATTTGGCCATCATTTTTATGACATTTATCGTAATAATTATGGCCAAATCACATACAATCTTTATAAATTGTAGACTTTGTGTTATTCTGATGTATAAGCTTCTTAAACAGTTTCATCAAAATCCATTCAGTAGTTTTTGCGTGGAAGTGTAACAAACATCCATCCTCACAAACTTTCGTGTTTAAAATATTTAAAATTAACCACATTACAACGCGAACGGGTCACAAGAAGCATGGGGAGTGAAAAGTGACCAAAAAAAGTGTTGAAAACGTTGAAAAGTCACTGTATTCAATAATTCTTGGTGCATCCGTCCTGTGTTCGTGCGCCGTAGCACCGATATTTTCCCAACTCTTTACAATATTCAGAAGTCTGTCGCTGGGTGTCGGGCCGATGTGTTCATGCTCCCCAAAGGTGATTTGAAATTCTTGTTTTCAGAGGGATTGCATACAAAACTCTGAAGTATTTTACCATACTGGTATTACTTCGGAATAATTGCATAATGTTGAGCGCCAAGTTCAGATTAAAAGAACAAATAAAATTGCCTTTGAAAAACTTAGTTAATGGTATGGTATGGGGGGTTATCTCTACACTGTTACACAGCACAGCTGACTAATGGCTGTATAATGGAGAAAAAACAACAAAATGTATTTAAGTAGAACTTGAAAGAAGTATTGTCTAGCCTTTGGCTACATATAATTCCACTAGCTGGTTAAGAAGACCAAAGCTTGTAAACAGCTGCTTAACGCGATAAAGTCACACCTCTTCTAAGCTTCGAACTGTCTTAGAGAATCACAGTTTACTATTGGCTTTTTTATGGTGTACACTATTTCTATTATAATGCTACTTCAATCAGCTTAATACTAGCTGGTTAAAAGCAATTAAAAACTGCATGAGCTGTAAATTAGTGTAGTGTTACTCCACTTTAATTCCAAAGGAGTCGGATAGTGACCTTTCTAAAAAAAATATTGTAAGTAGAAATAGTGAAAATTTTGAACAAAACCTATATGACGATGAGGGAGAAAATATTTATGTGAAAAACATTTTATTTAAAGAAAATATAAAAAAATGGGCAATAAAGAGAAATATTGCTCAATATGCACTGAAGGAATTACTAATAATTGTGAATAAAAGATTTCCAGATATATTACCAAAAGACCCGAGAACGATTCTACATACAGCTAGAAAAATTACTATAAAATTAATCGAATCTGGTGGTGAATATTGGCACAATGAACTAATCAATCGGCTGACTATAGTTTTGAACAAGTGGAAGATTTTATGTACCTAAATACCTAGTGCCCAACCATTTATCATTGGTGTTTTAGTATGGTGTCGGAAAACCGAAGAATCTTGAAATTTATCTAGAAGATTTTGTAGTAGAAATGAAAGTTATTGAATGACGGAATCCTTCTGTCAACTAGCTAGATTATAACAGTCAATATTAGATGTTTTATCTGCGATTCATCCACAAGGGCTTTTATAAAAGGTATGTACCTTTTCATGCCCTCAGCGCCACGTCTTTATAAGAAGGTCCATTTTAATACTGTTTAGCCGTTTTTTTTATTTTTTGGGTGGGAAATCATCAAATAACTTCTCCCGCTCTGGGTGGAGCGGGAGGGCGTGTCAGACTTTTACTGTCTAAAACCCACCCGTGTTCCCTCAGTTGCCTGTGTGCCAGGGGCCGCGGTATCTCTTTCGAACAACCCACACCCATTGTTTAGCCGTTACAAAACAATTAAGTCAGTGGCGCTCAAAAGTCTTTTTTTTTAAAGCTGCTGGGTAAGTAATGGTCAATAAAAGTAATGATGTACATTTATTGCGTTTTATTTTATTAATCACAGACTCCAGATTTGGCTTTGGTAATCCTACATGTTAAACTATTAGCTGGTTATTTAAGCAGCATACTGTTTAAATAACCGACTAAACAACAAAGTATGTAAACTAAACACTTTTGATGAACGTCATGAGATAACGTTATTATATGTACTAAATTTGTTGCAGTCAAGGAGATCGTCTAATTTATTTATTTCTCCATCATCCGGGTAATCTGATGTGTCACTATGGTTCAACATGCCACATAATTATTTTTCTGCATTGTTATATGTTGCATTGGATAACCGTTTCACTATGCATTGCATTTTTGTCCAATCTGTATGAGGTTTTGAATGTTCTTGTTTATTCAATTTGGAAGTGACATTTTTAATAGACCATCTCAACCATCCATCCTTTTCCCAAGCACTTGGTATGATAAATATTTTTTGTTTCCCTCTTTCTATTGTCTTCAATATTTTGAACGACATTTCTATTTTCTGAAAACAAGAATAATTACTTGGCAATAACATTAGCATCATTACCTACTACGTCAGTCATCACAAAGTCAAGTGAACTACCTAAGCTACTTGAGAACGAAACGCCCGAAATGGTTTTCTATGACAATTAGAGATCCCTAAGACGCTGTTGTATACTCTAATTTTCTGCTTTCAACAGTTGTTAGAATAACTGAAAACCACTGTACAGCTAGCGTACAGTTCTCAGCTGATTGATGGACTTAAATATAGCCACTGCATAGAAAAAAGAGGTTCAAGAGAATTTAGTTAGAATTATTGCTGGATAACAAATTTTCGCCATTTTAATGTAAACAAACCGATTACATATGAAGAAACTACTGATATCTGTTAAATTTCCATGATATTTCAAAGTTATTAAAATAAAAACACATTATTTCATTGCTACAAATAGAAATGCATGCTCATAAAATGTTTTTTTGTAAAAATCCATGAATAATTCATACACCCTATTTATTTTGTATAATATTTTTAGTAAAACTATATAAAGTGGCACCCGCAGTACAATTCACCGATAGAGATGCAAAAAAAAGATGAAAAATTACTTACCTCAATATGTATATTTAAAACAGTATGGTATACTTATTAAATTTTGGGTGTGTCTCTTATCTGGACAGATACCAAAAAAAAACCAAAATGATCAAAAATGTAATTTACATTTCATTTTTCTTTGCTCCTTCACTTGATTTTGGTCTTGACCTACATCTTTTAAATTGGAAATTAATTATATTTGCCCACAGATTATAGTTAGAAGTAACGCTTGCACTGCACAAAAAGTTTTTTGGTGCTATTTCTTTGTAGATTTAACAATCGCCGTTATTAAGCCATACACCATCTTTTGGCTGTCTAAGAGAATTAAAAAAGCTGGATAGTGGCCTATTGACAGCTGTCTAAGCCATTGTACAGCCCAGGTACAGCTCTTACAATGCTTCTGGATAGCTTTTAACAAGCTACTATAATGCTCAAGGCTGGTTAATTTGGGACCAAATTTTAATATATTATAGAAGCTGTGTAGCCGGATATACAGCCCTTGTACAGAAAGCTTAACAACCTCGACTTTTCGAAAATTCTGTTGTCCGGTGGCTATACAGCTATTTGTGCTGCTTGGAATGCTGCTAAAGCCGTCAAAACGACCACATGGGCTCAATTAAATCACATCGTGAAAAACATTTTGTCCGCCGCACAAAGGCCTAATCGTAACCACAATTCAAACCAGTAGTATGTATACTTTCTGTTTAGCAACTGTGAGTTCCAGCTGTGGTTGGCGGCAGGTGGCAGGGACCACCATGATATGAAAAGCCCCGCCAGCTCTCATAACACGGGTCTCGAGACACGGACATTACGTACGACTTACTAGCCGCCTTTATTACACAGGGCCACAACATAAACAGGCTTGTTACCTGTTGCGGGCGGATTCTTAGTTTATGGTTACACTCTAACAGTTCGTTCTGATACCAACTTTATACTCTTTTTTGGATTTTACGTGTGACATTAACAGCAGTCCACATTTATTTTGTTGTCGTATGCAGCACAAACATTAAAGGATATTGAAATTATAAATACTTAGATAAAACCGGTGAATCCAACTTTAATGTTATCGATCTATTAAAGATAACAGAAACGAATCAATACGTAACACTTTCAGGTAGTGATAAACCAAGATTAGATTGGTAACATCCTATCTATTTGATAACACAATTCGCACGGGAATATCGAGCTTATCAGTTATGGATTAGAATCAAACACCAGCTGTCTATGGCTATACAGCAATTAGACAGCAACATAAATCATAATCATTTATTCGTTCAATTAAATAAAACAGTTTGTTGTTTTGTTTTCACTGTCACTTAAAATAGGTATATTTGTGCTTTATGTTATAGTTTCGTGGTTGAGCTGGCACGTATGCGTAGAGATGGGTAATCACCCGGGCTAAAACCCAGTAGTGGGTTAAAACCCAGTTATCACCCGTTTCATTCCACCCATTGGGTTCCCGGTGAAAACAAAATAAGATTTGTTACATTTAAATATATAGCGCGTTACGACCAGTATGCGGGGTGGCAGGACTGAGAGGGCTGGGGAGGGGGTACGGTCCTTCCCTATTCAAACTCTCACTTTAGATTACATCAGCAAGCGTTTTTAGTGAACTTTGCTTTAGCTTACGACCCGGAACTGTTATACGTATTACGATCTATTCCTGCTTTTACCTGAATTACCTTGGCTTGGATACATTTACGACGATTATAATATTACATACATTATTTATTTTGGACCAAACAAGTGTATGTACAGACGCCAGCACACCAAGCTATCCCAATCCGTCAAATTTTCCCAATTGAACATGAACCTTACTCCTTTGCAATAAAGTTGAAAAACCATCAAATACATTTGACAGATTGGGGTAGCTTGATGTGCTGGCCTCTGTACTTTCATAAACCTACCAAACTGCCTTAGTTTTTCGGCAGGAAGATTATCGATTATCGATCATCGCGATTTAGGGGGACAGCTTCGACGTGTTTTATAACGAATTTTTCACTTTTTGTATGGAAATATGGAAAATTATAATCTAAATGTTGAGTTTTAGAGGTTTACGGGTTTACTAAAGGAGGTCGAAATTTTTTCATTATTTATGCGATAGGACACACCATTTTCGTCATATAAGCAAAAGAAAAGTGAAGTTTGGCATTAATTCCTTCTGCACATGTGGCTTCCCTGGTACCTCATTAACAGCATAACTGTGTGAGAGTCTATTAACTGCGTCTGAGAAATATACTCGCTTAGTAGGTCAAGTTCCCACATCCAGCGGCCTTCACAAGGTCATCAGTCGAAGTGGAGGAGCCTGGGGGCGGCCAATGTCCAGCAGTGGACGTCTTTTGGCTAAAATGATGAGTAGGTCAAGTTGAATTACATATATCGCTCCCATTCGTTCCAACTTGTTTAATAGCGGTGTCGACTGTGTCAAGTCAAATGCCTTTATGAGGTCGAAAAAAACGGAGTTATGTCCCGTGAAGGAATGAATTGCATCTGATGCTAGCATCTTGATCAAAAGCCAAACTTACTAATCGTAGGAAACGAAAAAAAAAATTGAATATATGCCAGCTATCTGATTGACAAGAGAGAGATGGTGAGTTTGAACTGTATATTTGTACTACTGGCGATAAACCGTACGCCACAGCTAGTTAGTAAATAAAACAAACATAAAATAAATCTGTGAGCCTAGCACGAATGCAGGAGTAAAAGTAACGTCAATTCGGAAGATTTTCAAGTAGATATTACTCACTAAGATATTATTAGCTAGTTTCACTAAATCAGTTTCACGTAATTATTTAAATATAATAATGTGTGTCAAACGTACATAAAATACTTGACGCAAAATTTTATAGATTTTTTTATTATTGATTAAAAATCCTTCGAATTCACGTAACGTTCACGTAGTGCGTTTGTGTTCGGGCATCTGAGGCATTAGTTAATCAGCCTATAACGTCCCGACTGCTGGGATACAAGCCTCCTCTCTGTGAGAGGGAATGGGCCATAATCCACCACCGCGCCCAGTGCGGGTCGGTAGATGACACATGTCTTCGAATTTTTTGTTCTAGAACATGCCTGTTAAGCACTATATTTTCCTTCACCGTTTTGAGAGCAGTGATAATTAAATAAATTAAATAAATACAAAGTAAAGCGGCTGCCTGGGTTCAAACCCGCGACCTACAACTCGACAGCCAGGACCGCTACCACTGGGCCACTACTGCTCCAGGCAATACCTCCAAAGGTAATCTACAGATTTCCAATCCTTTCCAGCAGTCAGTCAGTTAATTCCATTACGATTAGCCGTCAATCGGTCGTACTGCCATTGGATCAATCGGCGCTGCTCCATAATGAGATAATGATGGTCAGGCTTGCGTCTTAACCTTGCGAAGCCCCGCAATCGATCGCGCACTTGACTCCGAGAGTCCACGGGCGTGGAGCTCGAGCGTGGAGCTGTTTCGGCAGATTACGATGGAGGCTAAAATTAACAGCTTAAGTAGGGAAGCCTTGCAGGTTCTGTCGAGTCGAATATGTGTTGTGAAGCAGTGGAAATACTGATGATAGATCTCACATGTATAATGGTGAATAGTTTTATTAAGAAGAGATAGGAAATACTATGGGAACGTAGTCATCATCATCATCACCTGCCTAGCCTTTTGCCAGCTAAGTTGGGGTCAGCTTCCAGTCTAACCTGATGCAGCTGGATACCAGTAGTTAACATGGAGCGACTGCCTACAATGGGAATGTACTACCGAGGTCAAAATTATCCGTATGTCCTAACCCAGGTCACGGCCTTCCTATATGCCAATTTCATCGAAATTCGTTCAGCCGTTAGCGTGTGAAAATGTGACAGTCAGACCGGCAGGCAGACAGAGTTTCTTTTATAGATCAATATAAAATGAAATGCTGTTCGTTGGTAAGCGCATCATGGGAACATTTGGACCGATTTGGCTTGTTTCCGTTTTAAAATATTCGTAGTAGTCCGAATTAGGTTTTATGGAAAGAAAAATTCGAAACGTTTGCCGGAAATTCAATTCGGAAAGTGATCGTCCTTTTTTTGTAGGTACACCTGAGTGTTAAGTTAAACAAAAAAATAATTTTGTGTTATTATCATGCTTATGAAAATTATACGAAAGGTATTTCTTTTCATAAAATATTCTAATTCGTAGGACGAATTAGAATATTTTATTCAGTCGGTAACGCCTCCCCCATGCCTCGATTACAATTAATCCTCAACAAGTGAATAGGCAAACATTATTTTTTATTTTATTTATTTGGGATTAATGGAATTATATTGGAAGACGCAGAAAATTCACTCTCCACCGTGTCATTTTAGTGGTCTTACAAAGGTGGTCCACTCAATGTATCCGACATAAAATACCTAGAGGCGCGATTAAAAAATTGTTACCATTAATTAAAATAATAGGTACTAAGAAAAATAATTAAGCTTTAGAATTACGAAACAACCTCCCTGTTAATAATGTTTACGTATCAAACGGTGAAAGATTCTACCCTAATACCATTACATTTCATCATTCATTCCATCTCCATAACAGGGTGTCAAAACTACATCATGCTTCTTAGTGAATGATATTTGTTTTATTATTATTATTCATGTGACCAAACCTATAATTTTTTTTTTAATAAATGATTAGTAGTCATTGGATACATGAAGTGGGCTGCCGTTGTAAGACGACTAAAATGTCACGGTGTTATACCTAGTGCTTTTTAGGGTTCCGTAGCCAAATGGCAAAAAACGGAACCCTTATGGATTCGTCATGCTTGTCTGTCTGTCCATCCGTATGTCACCGCCAGTTTTTTCCGAAACTATAAGAACTATGCTGTTGAAACCTGGTACGTAGATGTATTCTGTGAACCGCATTAAGATTTTCACACAAAAATAGAAAAAAAACAATACAATTGATACCTATGGATAGGTCTTCAAAAATGATATTGAGGTTTCTAATATCATTTTTTTCTAAACTCAATAGTTTGCGCGAGAGACACTTCCAAAGTGGTAAAATGTGTGCGGGGGGCACACATTTTACCACTTTAACCCCTATAACTTCTAAAATAAGAGAATGATAAAACTAAAAAAAATATATATGATGTATATTACCATGTAAACTTCCACCGAAAATTGGTTCATGATACCTTTCATGCAATCAACTCAAATATAAAAATATTAAAAAAAAAACATTTAATTTCATAAACATAAACCTTATGCATAAACCGTGAACCATTATTTTCTAATAATAAATCTGTAATAGATGCCTAAGTAAATAATAATTATAATTCGGGCGTTTCTTGCTGCTACGGAACCATTCATGGGCGATTCCGACTCGCACTTGGCCGCTTTTTTTACCTTACGGTGGTACCACAACTTGAAGAAAATTTTAAAAGCACGAATAGCTAGAAAAAAATAATTTATAAACATTCAATGTAATTTACGTTGTTTTATCCATTTTCAAACTCTATCGCGTCATCAACTCCACCTATACATGAATTAGACTCGAATAGGAAATACTATTGCCTACTTTTAGTTCGCTGTCACAATAACCTGTCAAATAAATGAAAAATATGCATATCGCTAATAATATCTACAACTAGACTAGACACCATTCGTCACTACGAGACGTGTTCACGAATGCTTTCAAATTACTGATGCCGTTTCGTTTTATTATACGAGAAGGTAGCTACTTACTTACTTTGCTCTGTTATACGCAGGTCGCATACTTCAATATGTTACTGGGACTCTTTGCATATTGCTATTTTAGAATGGTTACTCATTTGTCCTATTTCTACTAGGGTTCTCCCGACGTGTTTGATTAGGAAGAGCTCAACGGGTTTAGGGCACAAACTGATCCTTTATTGTTTGAGTTTATCACGTAAAATCTCGAGTTGAATGGGATTCACACCGCGTAGTAATACAAACACACATATACATATATTATACGTGAACGAATACAGAAGACACGAAGGAAATCACTGTTTAGGGAACATTCAAAAGTTATAATTGAAGTGGCCATCGTTCTACAGCCTTTAAAGCGACTAACTTGGAAACCCGGTGCAAAAAAGCGTAACTAATAAGTATGTTACGCTGTGTCACAAGCGCATCTTGTTGGTCTATGGCCCAGCTGTGTTGTGTGAGTCTGACAGGCCTACCTACTCAGCTCAGTCTAAGTGTAAACTCAGCAGGGCACCAACGCGTAGGTTGAAAGGTAAAAACAAATTGAGCGAACTAATTTAATTTCCATGTCGACACCATTATTCGATCGGCAATTAGATAAACGTAACTAAAGTTGATAAAATCAACTACTCTTGGCCGTTCAATACCATCAGAAAAATTGTTTTTCCGATTCTTATTGTGAAGTAGTTTTGAAAATCTTTTGGAGGGGCTTTTGCTGATAGCCAAACAATTTTCTTGGCCAAACAATGGATATGTAGCAGTTGTTTTTATTTGTTTTGTTTACGACCGCTTGGACGATGAGGAAGCACAACTTATTTGAAAGTAAATCGCGTCCATTGCTCGAGAGCACGACTTGAAATATAGGACCACATCTACCGCAAGACCATTGCTAAGTATTTTGCTACGCGCTACGAGCTACGCGCTACTGGTAGCGCCGGCCTAGGTACAGGCTACGAGCTACGGCCGGTAATTTCACTCTCCATTAGATACGGATCGTAGTTGGCAAACTGTTTTCTTTGTTTCAACAAAGGAATAGATGAGTTTGTAAATACTAGTTGGCAACGACTATTGGTCTTCCTGATTGGGTGTCTGGTACTGTACATACTTTTTGCTCACCTGTAAAAGTTTTCTTTAAAACTAATAATTCATTCATTCAAGTCTTAGTTGTTGAAGAAACTCGAGCTTTCGATGAGATTTAATTACTGAGCTGAGTACCTATTATCTTAATAGAAGGTTTGTTATTTTATACTGTTAATAAAAAAGGAAAGGTTTTACCACAAATGGGTCCAAGGGCATACTCATTAGTATTTGTTATCAACGATAGCCGTGACATACAGATGGATTGTTCCCTTTTAACCTTTTATGTACGGACCCTAAAAACGCAATCTAATTAAGCGTCGATGCCGTTGCTTTGACAAGCACTCAAATCACGTTGGAGCTAGTAGCTAATGGTATTATGGGATTATGATTGAAGTACATTCCGTGCTTACGTAGGTACGTCTTATACGACGCAGACTGTTGGCGACTGCTAATACATGTTGTGATTGAGCACTCCATCAGTTTCGCGGTGGGATGCAGCCACGTGTAACGGGAAGCACGCGGCGTAACGCATCTTCAAACACGGTGCCCCTGCTTGAATGTGTTGTAGAGGGACTTGTGAATGCGCTGCGGCCCGCCCATATCAGCGTCAGCCCTTACTGATATAATCTTTTCTGACATTTATGGCGTACCTTTGAGACGACATTAAAAGGTCCCACCAAAAATATCATCCAATTTTTGGTAGGTATAACCAACATAACCTATGAGTTTTTATCAGAAATAACAGTGTACCTACTGCAAAAAAGGTGTGAAGCCTGAGCCGAGGCCAGGCACATTAAAATGTTCCTTGTTGTGACGCTTTATGAGCGGCAGAGCAGCGTATAGTATGTGCGGCCAGAGCTAGGAGCTAACCTAGGTTTCAAATGCTAGGTAGTTTTAGGACACGCCGATGTCCTTATGATGTTTTGTTATGACTACAGTAAAACAGAAGACTTATTCAAATCGTAACATACCTGACAATACAATGACCACTCTATACATACTTACACACGTACCCACCACAACTTTTTCACACTAGAGTGAAAGGTACTGTTACATACTTTTTCCCTTAACATTAAGTACCTACTACTTATCATGTTTATTGAACGGATAGATGACCCCTGTAACACAGTTGCATGGAGGTAGGTAATTGATCAAATCTCTGTGCTCTTAAGTCCTAAGCTGTGAATTTTGCGCCTACCTACATTGTACGTAGATACATAACTTTTTGAAAATTAATTATTTCTTTTCCTTCACCGTTTTGAGAGGGCAGTGGTGATGTAATAAATTACACAAAGTAACAAGACTGTTTTTCTTTGATCCCACATCCTACAACTCGTAATTCTGGGACGTTACCACTGGCCCATAGCACTGCTCTTGATGCTGCAATGATGTTTTCGAAATCCTATAAATGCCTATGGGATAGATAGGTTATAACCGTCTGACTGCATTTCCTATATGCGTAATAAATAACAATGGTATCGTTCCGGTAGGCACTATGCCAGTCGAAGATATAGCTGTAGTTGTCGCCGTGGGAACATTCATTGAGAGTGCGTGCTGGTGCTGTGGTTTCAAAAGACGAATGTGTTCTGAATGATAAGCAACTCAATAAAATTATAAATACAAACACGTAATCCCGGTGGAACTTTATAGTGTTTTGAGGTATTTTAATTATTCTTTTAAAGTTTCTAGTGTCTATGTTTTTACAAGAAAACTTTTTTAACGTTGTGTCGAGCTCTTCCGACACATAGTTGGACATCCATACAAACACTACACAACCTAGTCTATCTATTTCTGCCGCCACAGTATTGTTATATTCCGGTTGAAAAAGTGCCGGTGCCCGGTTCACGAGATTATACGAATTATTATACATATATGTAATTGCAAACCCATTTCAGCATTTTCTCTGGGCTGTCATGACCTTAAGCGGGGTGAAAACTTGCCATCATGATTGCTAACCAAAAAACAAAATGTGAAATATCGTATTGTCTTCATTAGATATTACCACTATTTGAAAACTAGTTAGATACATAGTTAACTGTGTACTAAATGCATTCGTAGATGATCATGTTTATTTTTCCCTTGCTTGCTACTCAGGATTCCTCTGAACGTTAGATACTCGAAGCTCTAATATTTGTATTCGTTGCTTCCCGCAGTTTTAATGAGGTTCCCAGCACCAACAGTAAAACTAGAGAGACTGTATGACGTCATTATGACGTCATACATTTCTGGTTTTATTTTCAAACCAGATTAGATTTAAAATGTATCTTCAGTAGTATTAGTATAAAATATTTTAAGAGATGACAATGATCCACACTCACTCACTCTGGATATGAAAAAGTTTTTACTTAAGCATTTATAGGTATGTATTGACACAGACAGTACCTAGTACTTTTTTGTGGAGCCTTTGAAGTCGCGAATCAGGTCACGATTGTAGGTAGGTACTGTAAATAATTTCATAGAATTTTGTGCGAATGCGACTGATACTCGACAGGAAAAGTATCGATTACCTATCGAGTGTTTTCTGGGAACCGATAACTAGTCTCGGGATTCTGCCTACTTATTCCTTTTGCTTCGTCTGTAGGTACGTGCATACGTACCTGTACCTACGTCAAAATACAACACCATAATACGTACTTTATTCGGTGATTTTACTCGAAAAATAAAATAAAGACAGTCAGTCTGTCTTTATTTTTTTAAGTAAATTAACCCAAGTTACGGTAACGTATATAAAGCTCAGTCTCGGAGCTAGTCGCCGCGATATAAATGGACTCATTACTTATTAACGAACACGCTTCGAACCCGCTACCCTACGTATAAACCATGGCAGCCATGGCTGTGTGTCCATTGGAGCGGAGAAATAGGTGCAGAGCTAGGAAAGTAGTCACATAAACCAAGTAGCTAATTTAACACTTACGTTTCACCAGTAATATTAGAGTGTCGTCAATAAGCGGCGCTCGTATAGCCATCAACCGAGCAAAAATCCAGACCCTGGCTTGCTACTGACCTGTAGTCCATAGGCTTAGGTATAGTTAAATAAAAGTAAACAAAAAACACGTGACTCATAGATGCGAAACCTTTTATTTCAAATGTTAAAATCATATTATTTATAGTCATATAATAATAGGCTCTATTCTGATTCTGAATCAGAATCTGATGAAGTATCTGTCACATTAATAATAAATGGTTCCGCTGTATCATCAATTATTTTGCTAGCTATAATAAACACAATTTAACAAAATCGAAACGCACTAGCTAAATCGTAGTTGTCGATTTTTGAGAACGCTGTCAAAGGCGTCTGGATAACCGAATAAACGTAATACCTGCCACGTCAGTTGCCATATTACATCACAGTTGTACTTTTTAATTTAGCAATTCGTTGTATTTTGCAAAAGGTTTAGGGGAACCTGTCTTTTTAGACTTTTTACAATAGGCAGATTACAAAATATTATTACACATCTGGGAAGAGTAGTTTGAGAATAAATGATGAAGTTTAATATACTTACATTAATAAAAGAGGAAACTATCGTATAAGTCGAAAATAAATTTGATTTTGCTGCTTTTATACAAGAAAGTGTCAACTATAAAAACCCTTTTAACGATTTGTTTACCTTTATTTAACTATCTAAACCTATGGAGTATAGGGATCGCACCAACGTTTTCACGCTCAACAGACCACTGGACCGACGAGGCATTCGAAGCCAATTGAGATGTCCACTAAGTAATTTTCCGTCATTCCCGCTGCAATGTACATCATGTGGAAATCTAATACAGGACTTACACTGCTCGACTCTCTCATTACCTCATTTACCTCGCTCTTACTCGCTCCGCTAAAATAAGCAGGCAGCCAAGCCCCGTCTAATAGATACTTACTTTGTGGTAAATGCTTACCTCTCATTATACAAGTAGTTAATATAAATAAGTACCTAACAACTTATTGGTAGGTAGGTACCTACCGTAGTTCATCGTTTTGTATACACAGTAATTACTGCTTAAACAAAACGCTGAATTGACAATGTGCCGCGCACGAATGTTATGGGCTTTGTTTAATTGATTTGGTGATTTTAGATCTATCTTTTATTGTCACTAAAGACAATTTAATAGTCAATCATTTAGTCTAAGTCTAAGTTTAATTTAGAATGTATGAAATAGTCGTGAATGACTGATACGATTAATGGCGTCTTCACGCGCACATACCTGCATTGAAACGCTTCGAAAAATAAATGCTCCTAATACCTACCTGCGCTATAGAGATGCAATAAGAAAGGATTTGTTTAAACTGAAACATCAGGCTGAATGGACAAAATACTTTGTGATCTGTTTTGGCAGCCCACGGTCCCAGGGCTCATATTATTTAACTATAAGCCATAGAAATATAAAAAAAACAACTATACGCCATCGAATGACAGTCATAAGATAAGTATATTTATCGGAAATTCTCAGAAATGTTTGATTTCAGGCTGGCTTGTCTATCTCTTATGTAGTGCAGAAGGGGGAAAATCGTTGTGCGAAACAATATATCGCAATCTTGTTGACAGTTTTTTTCCGCCACAAGAGGCAATTATTATAATCTATAATTCTATACATAGGTACAGACGCCAGCACATCAAGCTACCCCAAACTTTCAAATTTCTTTGATAGATTTTCAACATTATGGCATAAGAATAAGGTTCATGTTCAATTGGGACAATTTGACAGTTAGGCGTAGCTTGATGTGCTGTCGTCTGTACATAAAATAAAATAAAAAGTCAATATTGTATCTACCTACCTACGTTGTTTTTTTTTTAAGTCGGTAATATTTTGGAACGATTGTGATGCCGAAAATATTTTTTTAAATAATTTAATTGTGCTTTCATCTTATGGGTTGAATGTACCTACTATGGCAAATAGGAAACCAGTGAATGCTGTAAACAGAACCCAGTAGGACATCCGCAGGAACCAAGATATAATTGTTACAGTTCTGTTTAGTGTCGATTTCCGGCCAACACCTGTGACTATCCAGGATAAGTTTTTATCCAGTGCGCAAACCGTAACCATGAATTCAGCATATCATTCTAGATCCCCAGCGCAGAAATTTTTCGTCGGTTATACAAAAACAAATCAGCTGTTACAAACATTTTAACCGCGTAGGTATTGCACGTTTCTATAAAACGGCTGTTTTTTTTGTAAAATCGACCTACAATTTCTGCGCTAGGGGGGTCTTGAATGATATGCTGAATTAATGGTTACAGTTTACGCACTGGATAAAAACTTATCCTGTATAGGTGTGTATCTAGTATAAGAAAGTTCTATAAAATGCGGCTTTTATTGTAGATAATAAACTGGTGTCTTACGATTTCCACGCGAAAGAAGTCGCGGAGAGAAACTAGTTATTGTGTAAAGTCAAATATTAAACAAAGAAAAGTTTTATTCAATTCCCGGCAGAATTTTTTTACATTTCTAAAAGACTGTTTAAAACTTTAAGCTAGATTAACTTCACTGGAGAAGCGGAGAATGCATTCCGCGCCGAGTAACATTGAGAGGGTGTAGAACTGTAAAAGTTGGAATGATACGTCAGGTCGCGATAGATTGCGGTAGGTATCAGGAACCGGGACTGGTCTGAGCCCACGTGGCCGTCTACAACTTGGACAAACTTTTGAAAACTCGGGAAATTAGTAGCCGACGTCACGTTTAGTCCCTACTACACCTTCGAGATGTTCCGCCGATATTATGAGATATGAGCTAGAAGTGATAATAAAAATATCAGCTCGAAAAATAAATATATAAACAGCAGCAGTCGGCTTACCGACTGATGGTACGGGCCTAAATCAAATGTTCGGCAGTGGGGTTAAGCAAGGAAGTATGGGAGCAGGGGGAATTGGAGCCCACTAAGGAAAAAGTTCAATAAAAGGCAAATTTATAAAATACTTTAGGATTTTTTTATTAGAAACTAAATCCCTATTTACTTGATTCATCATTTAATTACAGCGTCAACTTAAAAAAAAATAATAGAATCGCTCCCACTACCCGACTTTGCGGGGTCTCATTTCCCGCCTATAAATTTCCATGTGTGTAATGGGAGCTACTTAATTATTAAGTCAGTCTTAAAAAAATCTATACCTAAGTCAGTCTGAAATTTCACTTATCCATGTAAACATTAATATAAACGTAACCGTATAATAATCGCAGGTCCTTACCGGACACGGTTGTGTCGGGAGGTTCCTGTTTCGGATAAGGCGGGAGGAAACGCCCGGGTGTTTCAATTGCGAAGATTTTTTAATATTGATATGGTCACTATAAGATGTTGTATTCTAAATTTGAAGCTTCTATGTCTACTAGAAGTGCCTTAGAGTTTTGATGATCGGTCAGTCAGTGAGTGATAAAATTAAGAATTTTGACTAGTTATAATTCATAAACTACTGGTTCAAATTGAATGAAATTTTAAATATACCGTGTTTATACAATGCTTGCTTGGTTTCTAGAAATAGAGGCTTCTAGTTTAATCCACAACGAAGTTATAGGGGGTCGAAAATGGCCTGAACTGCTTCGAGAAAAGGATGGTAACGGCCGTGCGGTTTTTTTTTTGCTCGACTTGTCGGAGGCACTGCCGTACCCCCAGATATTATAAGTACACTGTATGGTTGATGAAACTATATTTGCGTGACAGGACCTACTTAAAGGTGCAAGGTATCCGACTCAGACTGAAGAAATTTTCTAACTAGCCTGCATGTGTTAAAGCGAACAAAATAAATAAAAACGAATAGGTAACCCTATTTGTGTTAGGTACAAGGTACCAATGCTGTAGTAGAGAAACTGATTAATTTTTAGGGTTCCGTACCTCAAAAGGTAAAAAAGGAACCTTATAAGATCACTCTCTTGTCCGTCTGCCCGTTTGTCTGTCCGTGTGTCACCACCGATTTTCTCAGGAACGGGTGGACCTAGCAAGTTGAAATTTATACCAGATACTGAAGTCTATAGTCCCTATTAGGTGTATAAAAAGGTCCTGAGTCAAAACGATAAAAAGATATGGGCAAATTTAGATTTTCGCGAAAACTTGTAAGTACCAAAATTTACCAAAATTTTTTATTATTAGCGATAATAGGTATAATGTAATATTTTTACGGATTAATTACGAGAAAAAAGCTAGCTTTATACGTACCTACAACTTAAAGTAGCCATGTATTTCGAAAAACACGTGTAGTTTTCCGCACGTCGTCGCTTGTTTTGCTGCACATCCTAATTTATTTTGCATGGCTCACTTCGGAAAACAGTTAAAACTGAAATACTCAATTGGATTACAAAAAAGTCAATCAAAAATGAATAAGTAGGTACTTAGTAAGTTTAGGCAGTGGCAACTGTTAGTTCAGTTCATGTAGTGTATTTTAGCCAACGGGGTAAATTATTTGGTGCTTTTATTTCCAGGATAGAAGAGGCGTATAAAGTAGCATGTCACTGTTTGTACGAGAAACAACGGAATTTTTGATGTGTATTCAAATAGCAACATAGTATTTTTGTTTTTGCCTATGGCAATCAGATTCTAATGTCAGCTGTCTCATTAGACTCCGCAGATGGCAGCACAGTGCTGCTGTCACTCCGTTAGCGAGGCTACAGTATCGATAAACTCGTGTATCTATAAAATGGCCACCAAATTGGCAGTTGTATTTTTAAATTTAATCTTCTAGCACATAATAATGTCGTTCCTTTAATCACTGCACAGATATCATGATATGAGCTGGTGAGTTCACTACTAAGGTAGGTAAAGATAGTTTAATCCACAGTGACGCAACCCTCTCTGCCCCTTTCCTTTGTTTTTGACCGCTCTCAGTACAAGTGTCAAAGAGTGGGGCGCGTCTACATGGATTGAACTGTCTTTAGATCATAAAGTTCAATATTTTTTCACGTCCTTTTTTTTCCTTGGTCTATCTTTAACTAACCCCGATATTGATTGCGTGAATAATAACTTTCTCATTTTAGTATAATTTTATTGAAAACTACGTTATTCATCAATTATTTCTATTTTATGACACTCAAATATTTTTTTGCTTGGAAAAAACAAAATAACATTTTTTCCTCTCGTATCGGTACGAATTAAATAAGATTAGCCTATGATAAAAATATTAGCCAGTCAGCAACATAGTTAAGGGTAATTAGTAGTCAGCAAAATGATGGCGAGGCTGACATTCAGCGTAATAGTCTTTCTATCACAATCCGAAGCCTTTGAAAGAAATATTTACCAATATTTTAAAAAGGTCACATTTTTTAAAATATCGACATTGCTACTTGTTTGCTATGCGCATCACTATTCATGGGCGGCGACATGGACAGATCGATCGTACTGAACGACTCACGTAGCGGTTGTTTTTATGATGTCAACATGTATTCCGAAAACTTTTAATATTTTAAAAGAACCTGTGAATGAAGTGATGTTATTATTTACACATAAAGTTTACTCCACGAAATACGGTTAAAAATTGTGCATCAAACGAAAATGACGATTATTTAAAACATCATTGCACGAAGTTGTTCTTATTCCCATTCTGTTTTATTTTCTTCGCGATTACGCGGTGATAATGAGTGTCAAATTTAGCGTTGTATTAGAGTTTAAATAGTGTTGATCAGGTGTTTTACATAGCAAGTTGTTTGGAGATCCTCAGAAATGGATCCCAGGGAGCGAATTGCGCGTTTTTTCCACACGCGGAATATGATGGCGCCGTTCTCCAGGTTCTACCGAGCCATGGTGCTCAAGATGAACCAACGTAAGTCCCTTAGGATATTTTTAACTGCCCCACCCTTGACTACCTGAAAAACTTCGTTTTTTATTAATTAACATGTAGCACAGGTTTTTGTCACATCTTTTCAATCAAGATCACACCTTTACACGTCAATTATAACGTAGTTTCGTATAGTTTTAAGGTCAGTTAACAGGTCAGAAGGCTTCCTGTGAGTCTATATTTAGCATCTTACAATAACTGGTACAAAACATTGATTTTCTTTCAAGTTCTTAGTGTGTCAACAAAATGATGTCATCTTTCTAACACTGATAATAACAGTAATTTTTGTTTACCTATTTTGTAGGGTGTGCTGCCAAATTTTATGAGTTTATATTAAACACCTGCTTGCATAGCTATAAACATAAAAAGTAACACCTTTGTTTATGTAGAATACTTATTCATCTAAGAAGAATAATTTATTTTACAGATTATTCTAACAGCTATCTTTCTAAGAGCAATACTTTTTCATTTTCAATACTGTAGGATATCAGTAATAACTTCTGGATTTCCAAAACATTGATTTATGTGTAACACCTATCTTTTAGCTTTAGTTTACACAACTATTTGTCAGGTAACATCCTTAGCTGTCATGTTAATTTAATGGTTTCTTTTGTAATAAGTTTAGCTTGGTATGTTTATCAAAGTTTAATCAATAAATAATAATATATCTACTACCGTGTGCCGTCATTTCCTATTCACTACTCTGAGAAGAAAGGCGGAAACAAACTCAGAGCTCAGTCTCTTTTAATGTCCAGACAGAATCTTGGTCAGATCATGTTAAGACCATGTGAAAAAATAGTCTTTTAAGGTTAACCTAGTTGCAGGCTCGAACTCACTGATGGGCCTGGCTAAAAAGCACGCTGTCTCACCAGGCATTGTGTCCGACAGAGGTAGTATCAGTGATGAGCAGTTAGAAGCTAATCTACACGCACAACATAATTGAGTGAGATGCAGGATCATTTATAGTACAACAGGCACATAAAACATTAAGAACAGTCCTTCGGAAGATCGGGTTTTCGAAACAAACCACTGTATAAATCAATGACCAATAAGGTTTATTGAACTTTTCTATATGTGAGCTTTGTCGGTACCGAATTAGTTTTTTAGATTTTACACAACTTTTATTACTTAAACACGCCCAAAGTTAGGTTAAATATGCAAGAAAAACGAATCTTTGTTGGCTTCTAATTTTTAAATGGCTTTTTGTTTTAGTATTCTGTTTCAGTACAGACAATATTAATAATCAGACAAAACCATACGAGGTTTAATTTTTGATGTACATTCTCGAACAGTAGAGTAATACACACCCGAAGTTTGTATGGAAAAAATGTGGACTAGATTCACCTTAAGGAAAAAAACCAAACAAATTGAGTGGACCTGTTCAGTCTGTGCATGTATTTGTCAGAAATTGCATAGCTCTACTCAGAAATTAAGGATTATCTGTACCTAGTGTTAGCCTACTCATCCTTAATTTCCGAGTCAGCCTAATCATAAACCTACGTAGATGATTAGGCTCATTAATTAATTAATTCGATACATACTCCCCAACAGAAAAAGGTTTATTTGCGTTCCATGAACTTTGTATGAAATAAATCATACCCAACAACTTCTCCTATTTTCAAGTGCTGGTAGCTATATAAATAATGGTATAAGAGCAGGAAAATGATAATGATGATTATTTACCAGTGCTGGGTAAGTTTATATTGTGGAGCAGCTAGTGATACAGAAGAACACCGGCCAAATAGCAGTAATTTTGAAAATTGACTGAATGTGTTCAAATCATTAAATTGTCATTAAGAAAATGTTTACCTTTAACATGTTAAACTTCAAATAATTTGGCTGTCTGCTGAACCTCCATGTACTTTAATTCCAAGTTTTTTTGGACTGGTCTGTTGTCAAATATAGTTTGCTTGAAAGAAGAAACATTATTTGAAATAAAATGTATTTATTAAACTATAAATAATGCTGATGTTTATTATGTTTTGATGGGAGTTTTTATCATTACAGATTGAAAATAATAATATTGCATCTTATCAAAACTTGCTTCAGAAGTATAAGCTTATCAGAAGAAATCTCTTGTTAAGCCCTTCTGTAATACAAGATCGCCAGATAGTATTAGTCACTGTCAGTGAAACAATTATGAGGATAATGTACGGTGGGTGGTATTCACTATTGGTCAATCAGTATAATAATATATCTTCATGTACCACTCACTGCATAGTGTTCAAAGTATGTAGTATTCCATTATCCATATCATGAAAGGTAAGAATATAGATACCATTATCAGTAAACCAACACACAATACAATTAAAAAATGTATTCAGCCTTGATAGTGTTAGTCTGCAATGCATCCACTGCAGTATGGTGTGATAAAAGGCGTTATAATTCGGCTTTATTAGTCTAGTATATAATGGTAAGTTTGTGGCCATTTCGGCCTTGAAACACCCTGTCTTTGAAGCCTGTGCCCTTGACCTTACCGCGTATACGCGCTTACCAAGGTGTGATAACAATCACCTCATGAATAATATTACCGAATCGAGTAATAAACGAAACTAAACAAACAATTAGGGCCAGTAGGTACTAGGGCCCTACAAAGTTACACAAACACCTCATCTATAATTTAAAGGCTATTTCGTTCTCACGTCACCGACTAGCCCTTAGGTACACTTAACTAATCGTTAAGCCTTGGGAAGTAAAGCACTAATTGCTTAGTGCCCAGATACCTAGTCTCTTGATTATTTCTTGGTGCACGTACAGACCGATAAATCAGCGTCATGGTTATTTATTTTATTGTTTTCGAGAATAACGGTGACCGATAGCCGATAATGAGTGTTTTAATAATAAACGATCCGTGTTTTCCCGGTGTGAGATGCGTCACCCACTCCTGGTGAGCCGTGAGTGGTGCCCACTGCAGTCCCTGTCTAGCTCGGAATAAGGCACATCCGTATTCCATCACTAGAGTCAACCATGGACGTTGGAGTCTACTAATGTTACGATTACACACCGAAGTGTTATCTTTGGAGGATAATGTTAAGTTCCTTCGATAAAATGTCGAAAAAGTAATTAATTTTTGACAAAAGGTGACTTTCGCGAAATTCAATACTCGTAGGTAACCAGCTAGTTATCCGGAGGACACTGTGGAGCATACGGTGGAGGTCTGCTCGGCTTGGGCGGAGCACCGCCGTGTCCTCGTGGAGGCCATCGGCGGCGGCGATCTTTCGCGTCCGGCCCGGTCCAGGCCATGATACGGAGCGAGAGTGTATGGGTAGCCATCACCTCCTTCTGCGAAGCAGTAATGCTCGCGAAGAGGGAGACGGCGCACTCGACGGTGAGAGCCAGTATATGCGCCCTCACGGCCTTAGTCGCCGCAGGAGACGCCCTGGGCGTCGGGACCCCCAGGCTGATTTAGCCACCGTTCGGCCACCGGAGGCGCGGGCTTGCGGACGGCGAGTAATGGGTAGCTCGCTGTCCGGTAAGGACCAAGCCCGGGTCGACGGCGCGTTGTGTTCCACGCGCGCCTCAAAGAAATATCAGCACGAACTGGTGGGGTCTGCAAGGGCCGATGCCTGCCAGGGGTGCGAGTTGATCGAATGAGATACCGTCGCCCATGGCACACAGGCAACTGAGGGGACACGGGTGGGTTTTAGTCAGTAAAAGTCTGACATGCCTTCTTGCTCCACCCAAAGCGGGAGAAGTTATTTGATGATAACCCACCCTCAAAAAAAAACCAGCTTGTTATACCTGTGTACCTACATTGTTTTAACCGCTCGGTAACGAATTCCGCCTGTATTTGTTTTGCATTCTGATAACGGCGAGTATCAGCATGGTCACGTTTATCTCAACAAAACCAACGTTAATTAACATTTTAATTTTAATGCCGTTCTCCGCACTCGGCACGTGCCAATGAGACAATAATGTTCGTTATTAACTGAAACAATTAATTCATTTCGTTGTTACAATGTTGGCTTTGTAAGCCAACTGCCATACAGAAGCTTCTGCTAATTTATCAAAAACGTACCTACAATGTTTAACATCCTCAAGCTCTTATCTTATTTAATTTTAATCACAAAAAATACAAGGCATTATTTCCTAGGATATCCAGAGGTCGTGTACGTTTTAAGTACAAATTATAATTCTGGCGTGAAAAAACTGGCTGCACCTCCGTTCCGCCTGTAGACGTGGCACTGTCCACCTCACCTTGAAAGCGTGTCAGCGATATTTCTACTCAACAGCTGTATAAAACTACACAGTTTTTCATTAGAAAGTTTTCAATCCAAAGCGCTAAACGCTTCATGTTTTCTCTTTTTTACACTGACCTGATTACGATCAGCAACGGAATTTTTGTGATTTTGACGATTTTAGACGTCCATGCCTGATGTTTTCGGACATGAGATCACTCGAAGCACATTGACTTAACACGTTGTAAAAATACTTAATAATATTGTAAGGGATTGACATCAGCGATGACTTCAATGTTTTGAAGAGAGGTTTGCCTGCACGACTAATTCTGTTCAATGACAACACTAATGCATCACATTTTAAAACGAGCAACCACGTTGCGACCTTTACCTCGTTGTACGGTCAGCCACGTCCTGGTATCATTTGAGACGTTATTTATTTGCTTCTTATTTACGATGTCCATGGTTTCATCTGAAGAACTCACTTAAATTTTGCTGGAATGCTTTTACTTTTCCCGATTAATTTAGAGCACTTAGTAAGAGATTGTGAAAAGAAGATCAATTTATAGAAGTGGTCAAATAGCTCTACCTCACATAGCTGCCAGCTGTTCACAAGTATTCGACACGATACCGTATCGAAAACGACACATTTCGATAACCTGATTTGCCATGCAGCAAACAGCTGGCGCAATAATAGCGTTCGTATATTTGATTTAAACTGACCAAATTACCGGGTTTTGGATTACTGAACAGCGTTTATCGGACTCCTACGATAACATTGATTCATTTTCGATGAATAGCTATGCTGATATCTACATAGGTAATCGTGACAAGCAAAAACCTTGCTATAGCAAAACGAGCTAATTTCCGAAATCGTAGAAATCAGACAAATGTCCCACAGCCACGATTGAGGTTCTGTTCTGTGGTCCCGAAATAACTTTGTTTTGTGTTATTATAACTTTCGCAAAGTTCATAAAGTACTCCATATTAATTAGGGAAGTTTGTGTACTTTTAGAATGCCGCGTTGCTTCAAAAGGGATGATCATAATTTAAGAGGTGAATGGTCCCGTCAGCTGGCAATGTTATAATATGATGGATTATAGAGTTTTAAATGTTCGTCACGTGAATCTTCACATTCAATTAGTCAATAAAATTGTGTCCGCCCCCAAAGAAAGGTTTAAGAGCTAGTTGCGAAAACGACAGCAGTTTACAAAATGCCAAAGCGTGAACTATAACTTATGGAACGAAAAGAAATTCTTATGTAGTGTTTCGTATTTATTTACCCTAATTTCCTTATTTTCTGTGCCAAGATTTCGCGGCGTCTTGAGTTTTGAAATAAATGTATTTTGTTGTTTGTTTGCAGATGAAGACGAGGCGACGACATCGGGCCTGACGGACGGAGCGCCGCTGGAACAGAACAGAATCATCTTCGTCAACAGACCGCAGCCTATCAAGTTCCTAAACAATCGAATATCTACGGCTAAATACAGGTAACTCAAACGTTACATCAACACCTTGACTATCCTTTTCCTATCTATGTCGGGGTCGGCTTCCGGTCTAACCGGATACCAGCAGTGGAATACCCGAATTTCACATGGAGTGACTGCCAATTTGACCTCCACACCCAGTAACTGGGTAACGCGATACCCATTAGTGAGACTGGTTGTCAGACTATAGGGCTTTTGACTTTCCGTAACGAGTGTCAAACATCCTCGAATGAGAGCTGGGTCTAACGGCTTAACGTGCATACCTAGGCACAGATGACCGAGGGGTCTCGGTAGATAAAGATGATCCTCCAGCCATGGACCCACCTCGGGGAGTTTGGCTTAACTTCGATATAACGTAACCAAATCATGATATTAAGAGTGGTATACAGTCAACGAAACAATTCACGATTACACTATAAAGCTAGCTGCATGAACTCGTACTATATCTACTCGGTTGTCTGTACAAGTGTACATGTTGTGTGGCGCCGCAGTGAAGCACAGAATGTGATATCGAACTGGGAAGGCATTCCCTTCCGCCATGTTCCATTATAATATGGAACGCAGTCACAATATCTGCATTCTAAATATTTGCTGGTGAAATAGGATCCATGGAACGGGAAAATGCAGTGTAGTTTCAGAATTACTATTATAAAGCGTATCTACTTATGGTTATATTGATGAATACAAGGTATCTTAAATGCCTAACTCCTCCGAATCTATACATCTTCTATACATATAGACAAATAAAATTGGAGTGTCTGATTGTAATATTAAAATAACCGCTTTTTACTAAATGCATATGGATACACGGTACATATACCAAATAACTTTTATTTTTAAATTTTTGTGTCTGTCTGTTTGTTCCGGCTAATCTCTGAAACGGCTGGACCGATTTCTGTCCGAACGGATGGACTTTCACTGGCAGATAGCTGATGTAATAAGGAGTAACTTAGGCTACTTTTATTTATTTTTATGAATACACAAAAAAATAACTACTTATTCCGCGCGGACGAAGTCCCGGGCACAGCTAGTTTAAACATATATTTTTTGCCTGTTCATGCAACTGAGTCATTCATTACGTTAACACAAATATTTATTCAGCAACTATAAAAAAACAAATAGTGATAGATGTTTAGGACTTGGAAGCGTACATTTCCTGTGCAATTCCGTTTTATCTCCAATCAATCGAGCCACGATTGATGAACAAATAAACAAACAGACTTTCACTTTATGAAGCCGGCGGCGAACGAACTCGTGTTATTCTCTTTAATTTTTTGAAAAACATCCGCTTCATTTCTGTGGGAGAAAATTTAAAATTTCCGACGTAACATCTCTGTAGTGTACCTATGTGTGTGCCGTATAGGTATTGGGCGCTTCGCTTCTCCATGGGCAGGCCATTCCGGCAGCCTCGTAAAGCGTGCCTAAACAGCGGCACAATGTATACACGGCGCTTTGTTTACGCGCCGCGAGTGTCGCGACGCTTGGCTGCCTGCCCATCCACCGTATTCTGATGTCATACGCGTTAATATATCGCTACTGTCTCCGTGGGGACTACTCTACATTGCTATTTTGGATACTGTTGTGTACGTCTTTGACTTTCTACAAGTCAAAAGGAGATCGTAGTCCTTTTTAACGGGGTTCAAAATTTGAACGTTGTCTCTGGCATGCCAACGCACCTTGCCCCTGGTATTGCAGGCAGATGCCTGTGAGCGGCGTTGACCACTTAAATACGACGACCCGTCCATTTGATTGCTTAATGCTACCTAATAGCATAACAAACCGCAGTTGAACGGTATACAATATAAAGGTACGTCTATTATTGACTCTTTCGGACCTGACATTTCGATACGTTACATTGTTCAGTGACTTTGAAACTTAATAAAAGGATGTGACTCAGTATGACAGCAGCACGTGGCAATGAATGCGTGGTTGCTAATTACAATGTTCCCTTTTTGGGAGCACGAGAACACCGCCGCGTCCTCGCCAACTTTCCGTTCTGCATTAAACTGAGGTTTTCTCTATGAAAATCTTAGAAATTTTCGCATTATAAAGGGATTCTTTGTACAGAGTTTCATATATCAGTTGTGCAAGGTTCCTTGTTCATTAAGCGGTCATTGTCTAATTCGTGTTGATAAGGGTATGAACGTGCTGGTATGTCCTTGTCCATGACTGTGACATGTCATACAAGTGGAGCACCTGCATTGGGGTGTGGCGTGACGATATTGCGAGCGTGTCGTCGGAACAGCCGGCTAACACTTGCTCCGTGCACATTATCCAATCTATTTCGCGCACTTCTACGTGTTAAAGATTGTTCACTCACTGTAATATGGCATTTTACTTGTATCTAACAAACAAAGTAGTCTAGATGTTAATCAACTTTCTCTAATGGTGCCAAATTGACCTTCGTCTTCGCACATTTAGCACAGTTTCTGCGCAGTTCCTTACTTAGGTAGTAAATTTTCATACAATTACGAAACTTGTGAGTTATGTTTATTTATACTTAAGTATCTATATTATAAAAGGATAACAAGTGGGCAGAAGGATGAGCAATATGAGTATGGTTATTAGGTAGAACATAAAATAGTACCAGTGCAGGCGAGGAAGATAAAATTACACAGAAGAACCACCTAGAACCACTGTAATTAGTAAAGCTTAAGATCTACTGTGAGCCACACTTCGGGTCACACGTTCTAGGGAAGCCTTCTTCTATTAATAACGAATGTATCAATGCATCCAATGTGTCGCCTGACATAATCTAGGTAACTCATATTGCATTAAATAACAAACATTAATTGAGATGCGAAAACGTTCATATTTTCCGATGCATATTATAAACGCTGAAACTGGTACGTCGGGGTTCACATGTAAATGAGATAATGTCACGGCATTCTAGGAAATGATGTGGCATTGTAAATATTGGAATTTAAAATACTCTACAAGAATATCCACCTGGTAAACAACAGTTTAAAATATAAGTGATAAAGAACGTCCACAAGTATAATGTATGTAAATCGGACCTTTTATTTTTCCATCCATTCAAAACTAACATTATTTCTGGACTTGATAAATTAAGCAGCAGGCTTAGCACGAGCACCGATTTGTTGACGGAAGAATAGACATGACTATTAACTAAATGATGTACAAAAGAGAAGATAGCTATGTTCTTCTATTAGTTATCACAGGTATGTGTTCTAAACGAATAATGATTTTGTAGATAATCGTACATACTTTGTGGCCGTCGAGTAGAAAGTTTGTTGTCAGTGTGATTTTGACAGTTTGGGAAGAAATTCTTCTGAAATAGTCTACATATAGAAGGACCTAGACAAAGATCGTTAGAAACCTTAGACAGAGAATATCTTTCTACGTTAGAAACGAAAGACAAAATGACAGATTGTAGTAGAATATCTACGGTGTAATGTCAAAAATGGAGAAACGAAATGTGACTTTGTGTAGAAAAAGCACTGTGTATTCTTCATAGAAATAGAAAGCGTCATGCTAAGCCTGCTGATCACATTCATGTCCTACCTATTAATTTATCATGTTTTCACTACAAATTACTTTGAATACGATCAAAGCAGCAAACCTATCATTACTTAGACATTCTTGTGAACTTGAAACCCCATATTAACTACTCATGTACAACTGTAGGCATACAAACCATTAATTATGTAATCGCCTGCTTTGTATGCCCGTATGTACTGCTTATGTCTTGTGGTAACATAACATCGTGGAAAGGTTGGACAGGGGTGCATCAAATTGTTGATAGTATACCCATATTTGGATCGTTATGTTCAAGTTCCAAGTGATATTCATGAATATGTTTATGACTTGTGGTAGCAAAATCAAATGTAGCCAGATCAATCATTGGTAGCCAATTCATGGCCCAGTGCGGGTTGGTAGTGTCACATGCCTTCGAAGTTTTGGTTCTAAAACATGCCGGTTTTCTTCTGATGTTTTCCCTCACCGTTTTGAGCGCAGTGGTGAGAGTTTACACAAAGTTAAGCGCTTGTCGGGGTTCGAATCTACGACCTACAACTTGTAAGTCGCGGCCGTCTCCACTGCACCACCACTTCTCTTTTGTGGTAGAATATAAGAAATGAATAATTTTGCTCCTGGATGAATTTGGTTTCATTTCAAATCATGTTGATTGGATTTAAATACTTGCATAAAAATATAGAAAGCCTTTTCCTTTGTTATGGAAAAACAATTTGATAGTGTTACGTTATAGCATTCGCCGCTGAGCGGAACCTAAACACTATACGACCGTAAAGTACGCAGTCACGTTATTTCCCTAATAACCACAGTTCATTTAGTTAGGTAATCATGCTGAGCTCAGAGCTGCAGCCCCATGAGACATATTGAACTGTGCTAACTAAATTATGGAACAGTCTGGTTAGTCAATCAATTCTAGTCGCATTTCCTCATTAACGTTGATGTCATTAATTTTGAACTAATTGCGAGACAGTTGAAGTGTTACGAATTATCAAAACATATTAACATGCACCACAGCTAGAGATTTCCAATACCTTCAGAAAACAGCACAAGTTGTTCTTTTTTAATATGTACTAACAGATTTTTTTTATTTCTTCACAGAGTAGCTTTGCTCGCCACAAACAAAAAACCGGCCAAAAAGTCGGACTCCCGCACGAAGGGTTTCGTACCATTATCTAGAAAAATGGCAAAAAAGTCATGTCTGTTGTATGGGAGCCCCCTTAAATATTTGTTTAATTTTAATTTAATTATTTATTTTTAAGTGAATATATAAATAAATATTCTGTGAATATTTAATACATCTACCTGTTGCCGCAAAAATGAGCAAATAAATCACGTTTTGTTGTATGTGAGCTCCCTTAAATATTTATTTTATTCTGTTTTTTAGTATTTGTTGTTATAGCGGCAACAGAAATACATTATCTGTGAAAATGTCAACTGCCTAACTATCACGGTTCATGAGATACAGCCTGGTTACAGACGGACAGACAGACAGACAAACTGACGGACAGCGGAATCTTAGTAATAGGGTCCCGTTTCACCCTTTGGCTACGAAATCCTAAAAAGACAAGTTAGATGAAATAAGACTTTATTTTAATTTTTTGTACTGTTTGTTTGAAACTTCCTCTGCGGTTCCCAATTAATACGTTTCTTTGTTTCTTTTCATTGCAAGTGAGCTGTATTAAAACGCCATGCCCTTCCACAGCTTACCGTCATTCATCCCGCTGTTCCTGTTCGAGCAGTTCCGGCGCTACTCCAACTGCTTCTTCTTGCTGATCGCGCTGCTGCAGCAGATCCCCGACGTGTCGCCCACGGGCCGGTGGACCACGCTCACGCCGCTCATCCTTATCCTCTCCGTCAGCGCCATCAAGGAGATCGTCGAGGACTTTGTGAGTGCATTTTCGTATGACAAAATGCCTGAAGTAATTTAGTGCATTAGAGCTACGCCATGGATAAAAAGTTCCATCCCCACATTGTTGGGAACGTGGAATATTAGAGGTTTTCCCACGTAATACGTATTATGGCGGAATGTGTCCGGAACTAGGACATAAGATCTGAAATGATAAAACATTTATTTTATTGGATATTGTTATAGTGTTTTGGCGTAGGTACTGGTTGAAACAGCAAAGTTATTGTGCAAACACGTTCTTATATACGCATTGTAAGACAGGGGATCATTTCCTATGGAGCTAAGTAATCGCACCTGACAAAGCTCCATAAACTAAAATATGTATTTTAATTAGCCCATGGGTTTGTATGGAGACTGGAGAATCACTTGATGGTCTTTATTATTATTTTATTTGTCTTGTGGCATCATGCGCGCAATTTGTACATACCCATGGAAATGGTCATGGTACGTTAACTCTTACAAAACCATAGACAAGGGAGTAACGCTGGAGAGACTCGAGAACAACGGGTCCGGTCTATTCCAAAACTGGTCGGGCAGATTGATCCATTGTGGTTCGCTGGCGTTCTGAAAACCAAATGCCATGTTTTTAATCGTTTTTTTTCTTTTGATTGTGGCTAAATAGTAAAGACAAGTGTCCAGATTCTAGACATGCACCAGCATGGGTAAATCCCAATAGCTAATAATAACGGTAAAGAGGTTTTTTTCCTCCTTATAGCCGTGTTAGTACGTGTCTACATATTTACCCAGCCAGCCAACGTTATTCTGAATTCTTAACCGAGCTGTATCCTAAATATAGTGTCAAGAATAAAACGTTCCTCAGAAGTCCTCAGTATTTGAGCACGAATGTTTTATTTAACAAATACCTACCAATATTATTTACGAGGAGGATCTTTAATGATAGTAGTTGATGTTTTTGTGAGGGTCTGCTAGAATGGCTCTTGAATTCTGAAGATAATTGTGAAATTATGGTCAAAACAATCGTTCGATTCCGTGGTTTTGCGTCTCCTATAGCAATTAGCGATTATTAATAAATTTGATTATTTTTTGCCTACGAATAAATGCTGCATTTTCCTTGTGTCGGAAGCAGGAAAAGGTTATGCAATTGCAAAATAGCGTTTGTATAAAATAAGATGATAAAGGGTGTGTGGTTACCAATAATAGTAGATTATGCAGGAGATAAGTTAGGGATAAGGTGAGCAAAGCGTGACAGTAAAGACTAGAATCCTGAGTGCAGCGTGGGATTCATAGTCGCCCAAGACGAAGGCGCCTTTATCCCCGAGGAGAATACTCTACTTTTCACACCATCTACGAGACAATAAAAAGCAGTAGTACTAGAATCAAAGTATTTATTCAAATTACAATTACAGTTAGTAGACCTATTTAAAACAATTAAATCTTAAAAGTAATGTTTGATACATTAGCCCAGTTGTGAAATGACAAAGTTATGTTTTTATTCGGTACATTTATTGAAGTTGAGGTAGAGTTTATTTGAGTATAACTGTTAAGTAAAGTTTTAGAAACTTGGGTCTGCTGAGGACCATTTTGGATCGGGAAAGTTGGTGAAGGTGGTGCTTGAGGCAGCGGGCTAGATGAATCGTGTTTTGATGTGGAAGGTTGTGGTGACAAAGGTGTCCAAGGATCAGCTATCAACGGTGTTTTTAGTTTGATGTAGTCGCCAATGCGGCAGCTTATTTTATCCTTATTTTGTATAGAATTTTCAATGTAGCCCTGTGCTACTACATCAGATTTCCAGCCACCGTGTCTTTTAATCTGGGTCATGACTGCTTCAGGTATTTCGCAATTTCTTTCGGCATGCTGCTGATCTTATTTTGTCCAATGACTTGCTTGGTGCACTTGCCATTATTATAAGCTACGAAAAATCTGTTATCGCTCCACTCGGGAGTTAGCGCTAGAATTCTTCGTTTTGCTCGGGATTCAATATGGCGCCCGCTACATAAGACACTACTTTATTCCATTAGTGCATAATCTACTATTAAAAGAGTAACCATGGAGTTTCTTGCCGACTTTTCGATATAGGATTCAACTAAGTGGAACCGTGCAGTTAGTTTCGTGCACGTTTCATAAGTGCTCATCTAGGTTTAATAAAAATATGTACGGACTTAAATAAAATATTTTGATTTCTGATGAAATATTATCCATACGAGTACATACGAAATATAACAAGCGGCGTAGGTTCCCACGTAATGTAAAGGGGAAACATGTGCTTACCCAAGCAGCACGCAAGCGTTTTCAACATACATATAACAGCCTATTTAGAACTTAGAGTTCCTTTAGAGACTTACAAGAGTGTCAAAAAATTATTCAATCTGTATTAAGGGATCCGCGAAAGCTTAGGGTATTTAAACAGAATATGAAAACTCCACTATACAGCTTAAGTATTTTGTGACACTTTAATCTGGTTTTATCGTTAAAGCTGTATACAAGCTGTATTTTGCATGTGAACACTTACTTATTACAGCTCTTAGTGTTATTATAGTATCACTTAAGACTTGTTTCTGTACAATGGTGTATGCGAACTCCGTTCTAAAACTTATTTTTATGGCGTAATTGTACACTCTTGAAATACAGTGGTTTTATGACTTCTGTTTTTGAGGGTGTTTTAAAACTAAAAAAATAAATGACAGCTACAGTACAGCTTTATTTTGTATTAATGACAGTCAATCGGAAAGACTTTACGGTCAACGAAGAGGGTTCCGTAGCAAAAACATTAAACAGGGTTATTAATGATCATAACAGTTATGTTAAATGTGTAAATTTAATTCAACCTTTGGAACATGATTATGACGTTTATTCATAAAGCAGCGCAAGTAGTTCAAATGATGATTGATTTGAACCATGAGATCTAGTTCTCTTACTGCTTCGTCATATGACGATAATGATAGTCTTTTCACACAGCATTTTGAGGTGGACCAATTATATAAAGGCCGAGATGTTTCATCCTTTACTAATTTGTTGACATCTAATCGCTTTCTTGGCCATCTTAACTTGCCTTTTGATTCCCACAAACTTGGTACAATGCAAAGCTTGTTTTGCCCTTTCTCAGTGGTGCCGATTCTCTTGTCACAAAATTCTCTAAACTAAACTAAAAATCACTAAAATTTAGTTTATTCCTGTCAAACGACGATTTCCCATTCTGAAATTGACTAAAGTGACACAACTTATCTATATTTTAGTTTGACAGCACTAAGATTGTACTGAGTTTTTAATTTAGTGAAAATGGTAATTTTACTATTCTGTTGTTGTCAAATTCATTATTCTATTCAATATAAAATTTTGATTTTCGAACTAAATCTGACTATTTTTAATCACGATTAAAAAGGTGTGGAATAAAATTAGTTGTCAAGAACTAAAATTCACACTGACAACTCGACTTCGGGCGCAAATACAGTACTGTATCTTTTTTTTCTTTTCTTTTGCATATATCTCGAAATTGGTGTGTCCTATCGTAAAAATAATGAAAATTTCGACCCCCTTTATAAAACCCCATACACCTCTAAAACTCAACATGTAGGTAATAATTTTTCATATTTTCGATACAAAAAGTAAAAAAATCCATTTAAATCACGTTGAGGCTGCCCCCCCTGCGCGATTCCGGCTCTAATAAAAATCACGGGTTAGGGCAAACGTGGAGTCACGTTTGTCAAATTCGATTTTAGTTGTGTCAAAATTATTTTTAAATTTAGAGATCTTTTTTTGCAGAATAGCTTTAAGATTCTCATAGCCAAAAGTAAGGAATTTTAGTGATAGTTTAGTTAGTTTAGTTCGGTGTACAACAGAATCGGCACCAGTGGTTGTTTAAATTTTAGTCGGCATATTTTCCTGAAAATAAAGTAAAACTGATATAATACATACAACAAACTAATAATGCTTTACAATAAGTTTACTTAGGTATAAAATACAAGGTCAAATTGAGAATCTCTTCCTTTTTTTTGTTTTACTATATGTAGGTACGTATCATATTGAGTCTGCGTTTTTTATTTCTTTTAGGTAACCCTCATGAGCATTATAAGTTATGTATAGAGCACTGATATACAGCCTAAGTAATAAAAATATTCTATTATAAAGCTGATTAGCAGCCAAAAGCTGTACAATATAATCCATAACCATAATTTAAGGAATATATAATGATTTTCGGCTTGATATGAGGGCACAATGATCACACTACCCTCACTTCTGTTATTATAACATTGTTTTTTATTCTAACCTTAAAACCAATATTGACTTACCATATAAATAGTATTTTTCTTTTATATCAGATCGATTATTTTGCTGGCGCTTGAATATTTTGACGGAAAACATAGACAGGTTCACAATAAATTTGAATCCGCAATTTCAATTCACCAATTAACACCTTCAGATATCTAAGTCCAAGATTACGTTTACTTACTAATAAATATTATAAATAACAATGTCGCCATTCATTGGAAAGAATTACATTAATTTTGTGATTCTCTTCAAAAACCTATTTAAAACTATTTTCTCTATAAAGTATTTATAAGATAATATCTGTAGTATAATGGTTTCTTTGTACACCGAATAACAGCTCTAATACAGCTATTATACAGCGCCTCTATGGCTTCTACAGCTATTATACAGCTATACTAGAGCAAAACGCTGTATAAAATGTGACCATTTTTTACTTATAAGGGCTGTATAAGCGCTTATACAGCCTCTATACAGCCTGACTATACAGCTTCTAGTATAAAATCGAACTTAAATACAGCTTGTATACAGCTTGCAATGCTACTTGGGTAGTACCCACCGACTATGTCGCCGTAAGCATTCGTTTAGATCGATATCACAGATATGTAATTTATTGCACTAAACGTTATGTTTAATTCAATGTGAAGGTTATGAATATGTGCTCATACTCTATATGAGCACATATTAATGAACCTTCACATATTATCTGGTACTAGGTAGTGATAAAACTTACCAAGTTACCATCTTGAAAAAATTACTAATATTAAAGTGTAGTTGTTGTATATTTAACTAACATGGTGTCATATTTAACGCAGGATATTACATTTAATCTTTTTTTTCTTACTGAATTCCTGCATTGTCGTGTTCAGAAACGCCACCGGGCGGACGATGAGACGAATCGGCGGAAAGTGGACGTGCTGCGCGAGGGTCGCTGGCTCACCGTGCGGTGGGAGCAGCTGCTGGTCGGGGACATCTGCAAGGTCGTCAACAATACCTTCTTCCCGGCAGATATCGTCATACTGTCTTCGAGGTAAGATATGAGTGTGTTACGTGACCTAGAAAAGTGTAACACCGAATTACACGTCCCCGTAAGTTTACTAACACGAATTACTTAACAACGAATGCACGCTACCACGAATAACTTAACATCGAATGCACGCTACCACGAAAAACTTAACAACGAATGCACGTTACCACAAAATACATAACGCCGTAGCCATACGATCTCGAATAACCGAACCTCAAAAAGTATCCGTACAAAGTCTTAATTCCTATAACAAACCTATGTTATGTACCAAATAATTATATTTTTGCTTGGAACAAATATTACCGGTTCAAATAATTATATTTTTGCTTGGAATAAATATTACCGGTTCCAATTACTCAAAATGAGGTGGAATCATGGCACCACCGCTGGAACAGCCTATTGGGCAGAAAGAAATGGAATTTGTATAAGACCATTGAAGAATTAAGCAAGGAACAAAAACAGAATTGGCGGTAGAAAAATTAAATTCAGTCTCATGAAACCAAAAGAGCAAAGAAAAAAGAAAATAGGGAAGAAAAAATTTAAAAACATTTGGAAAAAAAGGAAAAAATGGACCTAACCATATTTTTAGATGGTCTTGCATACTTGTGCTATTTTAAACGATAGCTCAAATCATATTCTGTTTTTTTTCCTCATGACGTTTGATTTGGTTGATTGTTATAGGAATTAAGACTTTGTACGAATACTTTTTGAGGTTCGGTTATTCGAGATCGTATGGCTACGGCGTTATGTATTTTGTGGTAACGTGCATTCGTTGTTAAGTTTTTCGTAGTAGTGTGCATTCGTTGTTATGTGTTTCGTGGTAGTCTACATTCGTTGTTAAGTTTTTCGTGGTAGCGTGCATTCGATGTTAAGATATTCGTGGTAGCGTGCATTCGTTGTTAAGTTATTCGTGTTAGTAAACTTACGGGGGCGTGTAATTCGGTGTCACACTTTTCTAGGTCACGTAACACACTCGTAAGATATGCCGTTATTAACCTCACGATCAATGGATAGATAGATAAACGACTCTTTGTGATGTACAACCACAATAAACGTCTATAAAGCAATACGTCTAATTAGGAATTCGTTTAATTTTCATAAAGCAACGAAAAAAACAAGGAATTGATTTTGTGATCAGAGCTAAAATAAAAGCAGATCCCAGAGCATAGGTTGGATATCTCTTTATAGGTATTGGCCACTTGTAACTGAAATAATGCAATTACATTTACAAGGGTTTTTAGCATATTTGGTAACAATCAAGAACCAAGAAGGTTTACCCGATTGTACGTGTGGACACATAAAAAAATACGCGTGAAAGACATTTTAGCTGTGTTTGGAAACACAGCTAAAATGCATCCACACCTCTTAGATTTGAATACAGAACCTGTGCTTGGTTGCAGAAATAGGTGTGGGGTAGTAACCCGAAAGTTTGACCCGGACGAGCCCTGCTCGGAGCGCTGCTACCTGTGTGTCTTTCATGTAAAATAGCTGTCATTTGAAGAAAATATGTCCCACAATTTCTTTCTCCTCCCCCAAAACATT
Organism: Polymixis lichenea; assembly: GCA_949091785.1. NCBI lineage: Eukaryota > Metazoa > Arthropoda > Insecta > Lepidoptera > Noctuidae > Polymixis > Polymixis lichenea. Next base: position 909,831 of record OX420939.1, on the reverse strand, counting down.
GCAATATCCACTGCTAGACATAGGCCTCCCACAAGCACCCCCACTTCAACCGATTCTTTGCTTCTCGCATCTCGAAAAGTTTTTATCCTCATTAACAAACGTTTATTTCATATAAAAGGTTTTTCATTTTATTTTATTGAATGCCTTTTTTTATGGGTGGGAAATCATCAAATAACTTCTCCCGCTCTGGGTGGAGCAGCAGGAGGACGTGTCAGACTTTTACTGACTAAAACCCACCCGTGTTCGCTCAGTTGACTGTGTGCCAGGGGCCGCGGTATCTCTTTCGAACAACCCGCACCCCTGGCAGACATCGGCCCTTGCGGGCCCCATCAGTTGTTGCTGACATCTCAGAGGCGCGCGTGGAACACAACGCGCCGTCGACCCGGGCTTGGTCCTTACCGGACAGCGAGCTACCTGCTAGCTACATTACTCGCCGTCCGCAAGCCCGCGCCTACGGTGGCCGGGAATGAGCCTGGGATTCCCGACACCCAGGGCGTCTCCTGTGAAGGCTACGGCTGTGAATGGCCGTGAGGGCTCATGTACTGCCTCTCCCTCACGTGCGCCGCCTCCCTCTTTGCGAGCATCACTGCTTCGCTGAAGGAAGCGACGGCTATCCATGTACTCTCGCTCCGTACCATGGCCTGGACTAGGGCCGGACGCTAAAGATCGCCTCCACGAGGACACTGCGGGGAGGCACAAGCCGGGCAGACCTCCACCGTGTGCTCCACCGTGTCTTCAGGGCGATCTTGGTAACGGGCAGGCAACCCGGGCATTTCCTCCCGCCTTATCCGAAACATTGAATGTCTTGTCTGTGAATTCTAAGATTCTGTGAAGTATGTGATTTTTGCGTGCATTTGTTATTAGTTATTCGCCAGTTGGCGCCAGTCAAGTTTACGAAGTATTGTGGAGGTGAGGTGTGGCGGTTTTTTTTACTGTTCCGTTTCATCGTAATAAATTCATAAACGCGATGTAATTTTCCGCTCTGACAACACCGCGTTTTATTCGCGCCCGCCCGTTTGGCCATAACAAGTACCTACGCATATAAAAAAGCATGTTATAATAAAGCATATAAAAAAGCATGTTATAATAAAGCATATAAAATAGCTTGCTTAAAATATGAAGTATTTAGCATTAAGCAAGTGATTGCCTTAAAGCAACTTTGAACACCACTAGAGCGAATGCTCAACGTTGTTTTGCTCGGTGAACCGCCTTAAAGAATCAGTCAATACACTATTATTATAGCACTTGTTTGTGTCCTCGCACAAGGTTGTCAACTTATTTCACATTATGCACCAATTAAAAGTAATTGTCGTGCAGATTTGCGTGACCGCTCATTAGCTGGACATTAATCGCACCTTCGGTGCAACAAAGCCACAACAGCTCATTTTTTTATTTTACTGGAGAGGACTTTAAATTCTTTTTTCGCATTTATTTCCTCTTTTCTGGATTACTATTTAAAGTAGGTTTGAAATCTTATAAAATAGTAGTTTTGAAATCTTATAAAATAGTAGTTTTGAAATCTTATAAAATAGTAATACAGAAAAGAGGAAATAAATGTGAAAAAAGAATTTAAACTCCTCACCAGTAAAATTAAAAAATGAGCTGTTGTGACTTTGTTGCACTGAAGGTGCGATTTAACGTCCGCGGTGCATTGTAATAAGTCCGTAATGTTTTTAAATAGAGCTTAATTCTTCAATAATCGAATGCACTTTATTATTTTATGGACATATTATTCATCATCTGGCTAGCCTTTTCCCAACTATGTTAGGGTCGGCTTCGAGTGTAACCAGATGCAGCTGAGTACCAGTATTATACATCCAGCCACTGCCTATCTGACCCACACAACCTTGTTACTGGTTTTCTGGCTTCTGACGACCCGTAACGACCGACAAAGATTCTACTTAGTATATATACTACTGGCAGCCAGGACCAACGGCTTACTGTGATTTCCGAGACACGGAGGGGTCTTGGTATGTAAAGATGGTCATCCATCCACGGATCAACCGCGACAAGCGTAGTTTAACCTGATCGATCGGCCCGTGAGGCTGTCATTAGGTACAGCCGTAACCACAAGCCCCTCCCCCTCCCCTCCTGGACATATTGTTATGAATGTTCAGCTCACTAAAATCAACATATTTTAATTTAATTTTATTACTAACCTAGCTTTTGCCAGCAGCTCCGTCCGCGTGGAGGTCGGTCTATTATACATAATTATAAACCTTCCTCTTGAATCACTCTATCTATTGATGAAAACCGCATTAAAATACGTTGCTTAGTTTAAAAGATCTAAGCGTACAAACACGAAAAGCGACTTTGTTTTATACTCAGTAAAGATGGGAGCCTGCTCTTAACCTCAATCACGCCTGATGGAAAACGATTTATGTGGTCTATGATGGAGCGAGCGCGTCCAGAAGATGCTACATAACATAACGCGTGTTTTCCCCGAAGCATTAGGTAGAGATGTACCCAGTACCAGAGATGTAGGTACACCCACATTTCGCGAAAATGAAATACCTAAGTGAAATCACTTGTATATTCAACACAAAACAATAATCTCGCTCGTATATTTCAGTGCGTCTGCTTTATTCGCAATGCAAGGATGAACATGGGTCTAGTGCTCGATCCCCGGGTTGCCAAAGTATTTTTGAAACTATAGAAAGAGGAGAAAGAAAAAGTATTTATTGGGATGTTAAAACAAAATCATAGAAAATAAATAAAACAGTTCATAAAAACAAAGCATTCAGTCTGTTCATTTCACCCTCTAATCTACATGTATTCTGTAAGTAGAGAAAAAGGGATTTCCACTTTACAGGCGTCACGACAAAATACTTATTGCTAACCAACCAATCTATACATCTATACATATAAATAAAATTGGAGTGTCTGTTTGTAATATTATAATAGCGGATTTTTGCTACATGCATATGAATATATATACGGTACACCAAAATATCATTTTTTACAATTTTTGTCTGTCTGTTTGTTCCCGCTTATCTCTGAAATGGCTGGACCGTTTTTGACGGGACTTTCTTAGGCAGGTAGCTGATGTAATAAGGAGTAACTTAGGCTACTTTTATTTCAGAATTTTTATTTGTTTTTATTGATATATAAATAATAGTAAAAAAACGAACGCGGACGAAGTCGCGGGCACAGCAGTTTTTACTAAAATCAACTTAAATAAACCTCCCATACTTGCCGTCAGTGAACCGCAAGGCATCTCCTTCATCGAGACCTCAAACCTGGACGGCGAGACGAACCTCAAGATCCGGCAAGCCAACCCGGAGACGGCGCGGCTCGACAACACGCTCGCCCTCACCGACTTCACGGCCACCTTGCAGTGCGAGCAGCCCAACAGGCACCTGTACGAGTTCAATGGGCTGCTCAAGGAGAGCAGCAACAAGTAAGTGTACTGCTGAACTGATGAATATATTCTTCTTTAAGCTGGAATCTCCAGGGTAGCCCGCGCAATCGAAATTTTCTCAGGTTTTTAGCAATTTGCATGTCTGTGCAATGTTGTATGTTGATTTAAATATGATTCGCGACCTTAACACATATGGTTTTACAGAATTACAATCATTAAAATACAACCCTTTTCATTATTTTAATCCCATTCAATGAAGTATTTCATTTAAAAGACATTAAATGGGATTAAATTAATGAAGGGGTTGTACTGATTATTAATACAATAAATACAACCCTCTGCATTTAAATAAAGCGCTCTTCATTTTATGCTAAAAACGCAAGATAATTTAAATTTCGCAGGGTACCCTGGAGCTTTCACCTTAAGTAAACCAGAAAATGTAAGCGCTTCGGTAATATTCGTGTTTCCGAAGAACTACGAGCGTTGCACTGTGTAACATAGCGATAAAGCTCCTATGTTTTGTACTGCAGCGCTTTGTAGCAGTGTATCTAGCTCTGCACATTTGTATGAAGCTTTCTCTCTACCGCGTTACCTACTCCGGTCGCAGATCGCCATCTGTCACTCTAGTTTTTTGGGATGACGTAGAAATTTATAATTTTATATATGTATAGTAATAATGATAATAATACACATGGGCAAGAATTTTCATGTAAAAAGTCTAAATTCGATCTCGTAATCACGTGCTCGTATTTCCGAAGATAGACGATGATTGCCGAAGCACATACGATTGCTGGTAGAACTGAGGCGCTAGTGTGAGTTTCATTTAACCATCTCGATCAAACGCAGTGAGCGCGTTCGGTGCTCCGATTGGTCCTTCACCAATCCAGGGCGAATCGGAGCGCCGAACGCGCTCACTGCGTTTGATCGAGATGGTTAAATGAAACTCACACTAAGGCCTCTGTATGTAACTGTCTTGCCAACTGTATGTATACATGTCCTCTTTATTATCGCAGATCAATCCCTCTGGGTCTGGACCAGATGCTGCTTCGCGGCGCCATGCTGCGCAACACCAACTACATCTACGGCGTGGTCGTGTACACCGGCCACGAGACCAAACTCATGAAGAACTCCACTAAAGGTAACTAATGTTTACACTATAATAACGTGTATAAAAAGACGTTTAATGAAACCGAAAGACACTTCCAGTTCTCGTCATTTCTATTTTAAAATATTTCACTGACTATACACTACCTGGAACCAGAGATTATTCACACCAAAAATAAAAGTCGTTTCTCACCAATAATTTTTGCTTATTTTGATGTAGATAACGGCTATGTGATGGGTCTTTTTACACCCTGTTCGTTGAACTGATCGATTGATATCAATTCCTATGTCCTCAGCCCCATTGAAGCGTTCCACCATCGACCGTCAGACGAACACGCACATCCTAATGCTGTTCCTGATCCTGCTGACGCTGTCGCTGCTGAGTGCCGGCTTCAATGAGGTGTGGATGAGGGGGCACAGCGACTGGTACTTAGGACTCCAGGGTGAGTAGTCCTCCATAAACGACGACACGTAAGGAAGGGGGCAACAAACTTAAACTGTAAAGAAAAACTTTAAAATGTCAACTCAATCAATATAATTATTGAACGACGTAACACACAAAAAATGTGATCTCCCAGGGGAGGGGGAGGTCACCACTGGTCAACACTGGTTACCTGCCAGGGGTGCGGGTTGTTTGAAAGAGATACCGCGGCCCCTGGTACACAGGCACCTGAAGGAACACGGGTGGGTTTTAGTCAGTAAAACTCTGACACGTCCTCCTGCTCCACCCAGAGCGGGAGAAGTTATTTGATGATTTCCCACCCAAAAAAACAAAACACTGGTCATGGTAAATTATTTTTTTTATTATTAGTAGCCATTAACGTCCCACTGCTGGGCAAAGGTCTGGCTACTCTCTTTCCACATATCTCTGTCCAGAGCTGACCAGGACCAATCTTTACGAAAGTAGTCCAGCTCATCCCGCCATCTCCGTCTGGGCCAGCCGCGATGTCGTTTGCCATTAAGCGGGCCCCACTGGGTCGTAAGTTTGGCCCATTGATCGTCTGACATACGGTAGATGTGTCCAGCCCAATTCCATTTAAGCGTAGCAGCTTTCCGAGTGACATCAGTTATTTTCGTAATGGAACGGATTGTTGCATTCTTAACCCGGTCCACAAGTTTAATACCCAGAATACTCCATTCCATAGCTTTCTGGCAAACCTCGAGCGTGGACCTCTGCTGAATTGTCAAAGACCATGTTTGAGAACCATACGTGAGAATGGGAAGAATACATACGTCGATGTTTGTTCTCCTGAGCGATAGAGGGAGGTCGCCCTTTATTCAATCTTTAATGGCCCAATAGCTCTTCCAGGCATTTTCGGTGCGTCTCGCAACTTCTTTGTTTGGTTTTGCCTGGAAAGACACTATTTGGCCGAGATAGAGACACTCATCGACATATTCAACCCCCCACCCGCCACGGTGATCCTTCAATGCACGCTGTTCATCGTCAACTTGGTCTTTAACATGTTCATTTGAAGTCCGACCTCTAGGCTTACCGTGCTAAGATCTTTTAGCATCTGAGTGGGTCAACTCGGAGACTGAAGACGAAAAAAGGACAATGTCGTCGACAAAACGGAGATTGGATAATCTCCTGTGTCCAACCATACTGCCCCTTTCTGACCAGCCTGCTGGCAGCTTTCTGAAGACTCCTTCCATAGCGGCCGTGAATAATATCGGAGACAGCGGGTCTCCTTGTTTAACTCCTTTATTTATCTGGAAAGGTGGTCCTGTCTTAGAACTGATTTTAAAGGCTGCAGTGCTGTTTCTATAAATATGTTGCAAAAGGTTAATGTACGTGCTGTCTGTTTCTTGATTATGTAAGGCATTGAAAATTGAGTCAAAGTCAAAGTCAAAGTCAAAGCATTTATTTCAAATAGGCACTTAAAAGGCACTTTTGAGGTATGGCTGATGCTATCAAAAGCTTTTGTGTAATCTACGAATGCAATATAAAGTGGGAGCTGGAACTCTGTATGTTTTTCGATAACCTGGTTGATAGATTGGAAGTGGTCAGTGGTAGAGCTCCGGCCGGTTCGGGAGGCTGATGTATGTCGAGGGCTTCGGCTATTCGGTTCTCGATTAATGTAATGAAAGCTTTGTACAGGTGCGAAACCAGGCTGATAGGATAATTGTTTATGTCTGTTTTGTCACCCTTTTTGTGGAGAAAAATAATCAACGAGTGACAAAATGTGCTTGGCAGAAATCCGGTTCAAAAAAAAACTGTTCATTTGTAACAAGTGGAAGAAGGACAGACTCTCCTATTTTTAAGGATTCAGTGGTTGAGCCATCGTCACCTGGGCTATTCATGGTCAAGTGGAACTACAATATTGGTAATTAACCAAATATAGGGAGAAAAACCTAGCTTTTGGATAAAAAAATTACAAGATTTCAGCTTGGACTGTTTTACTAAATAGGATGATTGAGCGTGTGGTTCTTTCGCATTCAAACTTAATCAGAAAACTTTCTCCTAATCTGGCTCAACTTGAATTGATAACCAAGATTTTATGAACTTACATTGCTCAAAGTCAAAACGTTAATAACAAAACTGAGTACATGTACAAATATTGGTTGTTTGTGTTTATATCAAGAGAACACCATTCGACACTCTATTTTGATGTCCTTTATGAATCTGCATGCATTAAAAAGCCCTGATTGCTCCACAAATATCGTGAACTAGCTGTTACCCGCGACTTAGTCTGCGATCCAATATGAGGAGTAGCCTATGTCCTTACCCAGGTCATGGTCAATCTGTGTGCCAAATTTCATCCAAACCCGTTCACCCGTTTTAGCGTGAAAGCGTAACACACAAACAAACTTACTTTCGCATCTATCATATTAGTGGGATGTACTCTTGACCTCATCTCTAAAAATTTATTCATATTGTTTTTCTCATTTTGTTACAGAAGCGCAGAATGCAAATTTCGGATTTAACTTTTTGACATTTTTAATATTGTACAACAATCTTATACCTATATCGTTACAAGTTACTGCAGAAATCGTTAGATTTTTTCAAGTAAGTATTATACGGATATTTTTTTTAGACTTGACTAGATTTTATAGACCGTGTAGGCTTAGCTGCTTCGACAATTTGGTAATATGATTGTTGGTCCCACTGTAGCTTCGAGTTCAAAGTAATATCTAAGCACACAGTGGTGTCCACCAGATCCAATTCCGCCCCATTTACTTTGGTTTTCATCTGCTTAACGTGAGGTTTTCTAGTTCTTCTTCTTAGCGTGTCGATAGCAATCTAAATACAGTCATCCCAGAATTTGGCTACGAGCTTGGCACTTTCAGCAGCGTCCAACCACCCCATTTTTCTCGTTTAAAAGCTAAAATTAGCGAGAGCATTATTTACAACGTCAGCAACTAGTTGTTATTTAAGCTAAAATAAAAGTGATGACTGATCTTATTATGGCAAAGTATATATTATAGCATTAATATATACTTAAAAAACGCCAAGAATTGAGCCCTGCGGAACTCCCATAGTGACAATATAGTCCGGAGATTGATTAATGTGGACATTAACGGCAGGCAATCTCCGAGTTATATTGCAGAGTGGACTCATTGGACCTTTTTTATCAATGAGCCTGTGCTTTTTGCTCTGCTGAACGGTCTACCAACCTGGTGATTACTAAAATGAAACATGCGCATGGCTTCCTAACCAATATTATGAGTATACACGAAATATCACCAGTTCATGTTCAACAGTTCATGAATAATTCAATTTCAAGATCTTTGCTCAACGTACCTTGAATATTTTGGAGCACCAGGTTAACAATATTAGTTTTTTCTGGCATTTTGATGATTTAGGATAGTATTTAAATTATCTCCATTAATATTATGCAAGACGTTTTCTCTATTGTCTCAATTTACTGCATACATGGTGTGAGCGAGTAAGGACTTTAATATTCTTTGTAAAGAGTTCTCATTTGACTCATTTACCACCAAAATCTATTCTGCACGCACTCGGCTGAACGCTGATTTTTTTAAAAGGGCATAGTGCTTATTGTACCTTATATAAATATTCTTTTCTATTGTGTTTTTTTAGTAATCCCAAGACCATTCTACTGCTTTTTTTTTTTCTGTATTTACCCGTGAGAGTCCGTACCGTGTAATCAGCTTTATGCTTCATATACAATTGTTATTCATTATAGCTGTTGGTTCTCCTATGAATAAATAAATAAAATATACATTTCTAATTTATATTAAGTCAGCCTGTGTAGCCAAGTTATCGGCTGAATGAAAATCAAGACTGGTCATGACTGCACCAAATTGTATGCCTTACTATTGTGTGTGTTATGTTGAGAGTAGATTGTCTCGATGGTACAGTATTCAGAGCCGGAGTTAAATCCTTTGGTTTGAAAGAAATTTCTGATGATTATTTTTATACTTAACTACTTTCTGGCCATACATAGACTCGCCCCATCGCCGAATTTATGGCCAGTATTTTTTTGACATTTTTATATACCCGTGGAGTATGCGCATGCGCTGGAGGCTCTTCTGGATACCGCGCTACATCGCCGTCGTTCTTAATATTCTGAACTACATTCTCATCTCAAGGCGAAGTTCATCGCGATGGACGGCGAGATGTACCACTCGCAGACGGACACGCCGGCCATGGCGCGCACGTCCAACCTCAACGAGGAGCTCGGCATGGTCAAGTACATCTTCAGCGACAAGACCGGCACGCTCACCTGCAACATTATGGAGTTCCGCAAGTGTAGTATCGCGGAGGTTAGTGGATGTGGACTATAGTTCGTTCGCTTTCCCCACTATGAATTATCGAACTACTTTTATTTTTACGAATAGCAGATGTATTCATTTTTTTAAATTTAAATCAGTTTACACAAATGACAGGACACAACCGTTGCGTTCGAACCAATGCCAACTGTCACTGTGAACTTGACTTTGTAATTTGATTGGTTAGGGGTCGGGGCTAGGCCGACGGATAATGATGACTCACTGCATTCTTAACGCGAATGTACTGTAGCGACCTGCCCTTGCTTTGCACGGGCGTAATGTCGACATTTAAAAACATCGAGATATGTGCTATATTTTAATTACTTATTAATTAATACACGTAAACCTTCTGGAATAAATTATCAACATTATGGTGAATACCGCATCAAAATTTATTGTGTCGTTAATAAGAACTAAGAGGGCACACCCGATTGACCTCATTTTTAATATTATGTTGATTGACTTTTAGACGTAATAAGACTAGCTGCATGTGTACACACTACGTTATAGAAAGGTTCTTATTTAATATATCTGTGTTACAGGTAATATACAACTGCCCTGGCCCTAACGAGAATCTGGAAGACACGTTACTATACCGGAACATGGCGCGGCACCACCCGACCGCGCATGTGATCAACGAGTTCCTCACCATGCTGGCCGTGTGTCACACCGTCATCCCCGAGCGCGTGGGGGACACGCTCAACTACCACGCCGCCTCGCCAGGTCAGTACACGCGGAGATTATGAACAAGGTTTTCTAAGTGAGATAAACCTAACAGGCATATTCATTTCAAGTCATTATATGGTAATTGTTCGGGATTTAATTTTTAACATTATTTGGATATGAACCCTAATGCACATAACACATAAACATACATGCACATAAAATATTCTACAACTTCTTCTCCGTCCAGGCTAAGCGCGCGATTTAATGATTAATTTGCGCTCCTTGCGCATGTAAGTCTGACTGGGCGGCTATTTCGAATTTGAAATCTATCATCTGAATGACATTGAATATAATAAGAAATCGAACAAGTAATAATGTGCCCCCCCCCTCACCCCAGACGAGCGCGCGCTGGTGCTGGGCGCGCAGGCGTGGGGCTACGTGTTCGACCAGCGCACGCCGCGCGCCGTGCGCATGCGCGCGCCGCACGGCTCGGAGGAGTACGTCGTGCTCAACGTGCTGGACTTCACGTCCGCGCGCAAGCGCATGTCCGTCATCGTGCGCACGCCCACAGGTACCCTGCCGACCAACATATTGACGCATCCGACGGGCCGTCGTTTTTGCCGATGGAATAAGATAATAATGCCGTAGCTCTGCCCGCAGGAGAGATCAAGCTGTACTGCAAGGGCGCAGACTCCGTGATCTACCCGCGCCTGGCGGGCGGCGCACACGCACGCTTCGCGCACGCCACGCTGGCGCATCTGGAGCTGTTCGCGTGCGACGGGCTGCGCACGCTCGTGTTCGCCGTGGCCGACATCTCGGAGCAGTTCTACCAGGTCACTGCGTCGCATGTTCTCGAGTTAGCTGCAGCCACAGCGCTCATGGTGCTGTGGCCGCACTGGCGCGTCAGTAGTAGTCAGCAGTGTGTCATAAAATCGCGTTATAAGTCATGTCATAAATCAACTTGTATAATGTCTAAAGTTGTAGCAGTAGACAAATTTTAAATCGTTTTATTAGTTATATTTTTCTTTTTCGGGTTTTAGCTTTAGCTACTGTATTCAAAGTGCTTTTTATTTTTGCAGAATATTTTTTTCTTAGTGTCTAACCGCAATTACTATGTAAATTTAAAAAAAAATGCGTTTTTTCCCCCAGTACTTCAATTGATTACCATTATTTCAGTGACTTACCAACCACGTTCGTCGCTATTCAATCTAGGAACAGCTTTATTTTACTTGCAGATTTTTTATACAACTAACAGTTTAATTTTGGATTTTATTTTATGATCGCCATCTAACATTAACACTCCCCTCCGCCTCATATCCTAATAATGTATGTTCGTTATCCAGGACTGGGCCAACACTTACCACAAGGCCAGCATAGCGATACAGGACCGCGAGCTGAAGATCGAGGAGGCCGCCATGCTCATAGAGAACAACCTGCGACTGCTCGGCGCCACGGCCATCGAGGACAAGCTGCAGGTTACACACTTGTCATGCTCATTAATTATCAACACCTAATTGGTATCTGAATATAAAACAAATATATTAAATTACACATAAAACAAAAATAAAACATTGATTTTACAAAATGTTTTCCTACGGCCCTTTTTATAAGCAGGCATTACCTTCATTTTTAATTGGTTCGGGAAGATCGATTATCAATACATTGATTAAAAAAGTACGGATCACGCTATTATGCAATGTTATCTACACTAATATTATTAAGAGGTAAAGTAATCAACGACTCATCCTTTCAAAAATTATTTCTCTTAGCTACACTTTTGCCGACTGTCATACGATATGTTTTTTGTTAAAACACGCGGATTAAGTCATAATTATCATTCATAAGTATAAATTCCCTGAGATTTTACAGATTTTAGCAAGTGCTCAAGCTTTCAATATTCGAGGTTTTAAACTGACACGTGATTGTAAACAGGACGGAGTCCCCGAAACGATAGCAGCACTACTGAAGGCGAACATCAACATATGGGTCCTGACGGGCGACAAGCAGGAGACGGCCATCAACATCGGCCACTCCGCCAGGCTACTGCACAGCAACATGCCGCTCATCATACTCAACGAGGACAGCTTGGATGTCAGTACTGCTACCATTCTACGAAACGAGATTGTACCCCTCTAAGCACTGCTGGCGATTGACGGGGAGAGTCGCTGAGCTAGTACTCTCTTTGGTAGCACTTGTAGCTACGACAAACGAGTATGCACCGGGCGGTAGGACCAGCTGAAGATCAACTATTAATATATATAGCCCTTTTACTTATACGGGGCATAGAATCTTTTGTACGTTTCTTGAGTGAGATAATCGTCATCGTCGGCGGCGGGAGAGATACATTAGAATCCACCAACACGCCACACCTCTACGTGGCTCTTAAAATGTAGACGGGACCTTCCACGTTCTCACTGCCATGCGTTGGAATTCGTCGGTAGTAAACGAAAAATGCTTTCACAGTTGACATGGGTAACCTTTCTGTTCACATACCATATGTGGTAATGGAAGTGGTAGTGATGGTAGTGTGGTAGTGGAAGCAGTTCTAATGAGTGTTCAGTTCCCACCCTACGTACATCTAATGTGTTCGCTAAATAAGAACTCTGCCAGCTCGATTACATTCTATGATAGTTCACGGTACTGATAATGCATGTCATCATGCCTAATTTAAAATCGTATGTTTGGACGAGCGTGGACCAAAGCTCAAAATGAGTCGCAGACATCACGTTGCCATTTAATTGCACACAATACAACAATGCGGTTGTGTTGTGCAAGTCTCAATGCTGTGTAATTACGCGCACCACCACAAACATTTTTGTGCGCAAGTCTTATTGGTGAACCTCAATAATGCTTGTGCATAAAATTGTTTATGGTGGTGCTCAAAATGGGTTAGTGGCTTAGACTTAGGGATTTTAATAGCTCTCTAAATTTCGACGACTATACTAAAATTTGTCCACGTCCAGTTTCTCTAACGCCAGTTTCCCCCAGGGTACCCGCGAGTGCATCTCCCGCCAGACGGTGGAGTTCGGCGAGAACCTGGGCAAGCAAAACGAAATCGCGCTCATCATCGACGGGAAGACGCTCAAGTACGCCATGGGCTGCGACCTGAAGAAGGACTTCCTGGACCTGTGCATATCCTGCAAGGTGGTCGTGTGCTGTAGGGTCTCGCCCATACAGAAGGCTGAGGTTGGTAGCGGCAATTTCAGACTATTATTTTAATTTCCTTGTCAGTTGGGACTGGTTATCTCTTGGCTGCCACAGTATATATTAATTAGTTCGTTATTTTTGAATTTTTCTTTTTACGCTGGATGCTTTTAACATGCACGTCTTTCTACATCGTTTTCACAATATGTACCTGTAATGTCAATATACAACATGTAACATAATTAACGCAAGTCCTCATACACCCCAATTAGAGTATCGAGTTAAAAGCATAAAACAATGATCAAAACTTATTTTTTTTAAATCTTACTTATTATTATTAAGAAAAATGTATTGACCCACACAATACTTTACGCATTTAAAATTAACCCTTATTGCCGTGACATAAGATTGAATTTTCTTTGGCTCAATCGGCGGTAGGCATGGCAAAATACATAATTTTTGTAAAAAATACCTATGTTAAAAGTTACATAAATCGATTCAGTACTCAATTAGGAACAAACTAATTTCACGTCTTGCGTTTATTCTGTTACACCTTGTAGATGATGGATCCAATATTTTGTTTTAAAAGAGTGTCCATGTAGTTTCTTGTTCCTGTCCAGAGGAACCAAGGGGCAAATGAGTTTCATGTTTCGGCTGAGCCACACTTTGGCAATACAAAAGTGGGGGTACTTTTGTATTGCCAAAGTGTGGCTCAGCCGCAACATGAAACTCAGAATGATTTTTTTTAACAACGTATTAGTCAGAAGAAAAAGAAACTTAAACTGGTTGGTTGTGATTGTGTAAATTAAGTCAGTAACACCAGGGAAAAGGATTGCAAGGTTAGTAAATTGACTATCTACTTAGATTGTCTGTAATTCAAATTACAACTGTCATTCTTTGACATCATAAGAAATGGCTATAACATGGCCACGTGGTGTGTCATCTACTAAACAATTATGTTTCTCTGACTGTTCATAAGAAATACATTTAGTAAAAGCGAGGCCAAATGGGTCCTCAATTACCAGTGGTTCAAAACTTTGATACAACGATGACGAACCCCTTAAGACAAGTTTAAACCGCTTTGTGTCTTCGCAGGTGGTAGAGATGGTGTCGTTGGCGACGGGAGCGGTGACGCTGGCCATAGGCGACGGCGCCAACGACGTGGCCATGATCCAGCGCGCCTCCGTGGGCGTGGGCATCTCTGGCGTGGAGGGGCTGCAGGCCGTCTGCGCCTCGGACTACAGCATCGCGCAGGTACGCGGGCCCTGGGGCGTCGGCTGTCGTCGCTAATGCGAACGCGCCATGATAACATCTAATACAGAGCTAATACAACCATTAACGTACTTGCCTGCTTTGTACTACCATGAGTATACTAAATTTATAACTTGTATGTTTAAAAAAATTCTTCAAGACTTTCGACTGACTTAAAATTGTGACCCGACAGAGAGAAAACCTCATATAGACACACAATGATAGGTGCATTTCGACAAAGCGCGGCAGGACAAAGGTGATAATTTGTGTCGCGACGTTCGTGTTAATCCAGAACCACTTAAATGACTGAAATGCTTAGCTTTTCTTGTTTAACTGTACAAATACACTTAAAATTAAAGTAAAATAAAACGGCTAGCTACCGTTTTACTTTACTGTTTTTAAAGTTAAATATAGACATAATGGCTCCGGAATTGAAGCCTTTTTTCCAAATTAAGATTTAAAAAAAGTTTAATATGAAAAAAAATCATGTATTTAATAAACATCAGTACACCTTGCGTCGCTTCGCCATCCCCGTCTTTTCCATAACAAACAAATGAAATTGTTTCTGTTTATTGTTGCTTCCTAAAACGTAACCAACAGCAAAATTATTTTTTATACATAATAATCCACTGCGAACTACTGAAAACTGACGTCATACGTAAGACAAGCGTTTCATGTGATAAGACCGAGATTCTCCATTTTCTTATCAACAAACAGACAACCTGCTGCGTCTAACTAAGCAGTCACACAAACAGACACGAAAAGTGACTGTGTATTAGATCTTGCCTGGTAGAAAGCCCTGGATGAAGTATTTAATGAAATGGCGTACCCAGAAAATATCTGAGGCCCTAGTGTGAGTTTCATTTAACCATCTCGATCAAACGCAGTGAGCGTGTTCGGTGCTCCGATTGGTCAGGTCCGACAGGTCTAGGGCCAATCGGAGCGCCGAACGCGCTCACTGCGTTTGATTGAGATGGTTAAATGAAACTCACACTAGGGCCTCAGTTCACTTTTACACGCCAGCCTTCCGATATAAAACGTATATTGGCAGTTCCGCTTCCTGCTGCGCCTGCTGCTGGTGCACGGCGCCTGGAACTACTCGCGCATCAGCAAGCTGATCCTGTACTCCTTCTACAAGAACATCTGCCTCTACGTCATCGAGCTCTGGTTCGCCATATACTCCGCCTGGTCAGTATGAAGCATTACAGTATCATTTTATGTATAACGAGCGAATTGCAGCTTTAAATTAACTGTGTATTTTTGACTTAGTTCATTTCTAAGCCGGATTTTGCAACTTCCATACTTATATGTTTATGCAACACAAATCTGAGGGACTTGTGGGTAAGTCATTAGCGAGTGAAGATCTTTACATACCAAGACCCCTTCGTGCCTCGGATAGCACGTTAAAGCCCGAAAGTCTGACAACCAGTCTTTTCACGAGATCATATAACCCAGTAACTAGGTTATGGATCGACAGTCGCTCCATGTAAAATACTGCTATTCAGTTGCATTCTGTTTGACTGGAAGCCGACCTCCGAAAGTTGGGATAAGGCAAGGCTGATGGTGATCTGAGGGGCAATACACGTATTTAAAGGGATGTTAACATTGTAATCTTTGAGATAAGATTGCGTTTTGGTTCGATTCCTGAAAGCGAAATTAAGTTCTAGCTGTTCAAAGCTAATGGTTCATTAGACGCCTTTGGCTTTAAACTCTCACTTCAAAAAAATGTCGGATGGGTTACAAAGTCGTGTTATTTAGGCCTTATAAAGCAAGGATTCTTGAGCCTCACAAATATAGCAATACTTATGTGCTCTCCTATGTATTTTTCTCTGTTAGTTTTTTGTGTAATATTATTAGCCAATAACGTTCTCACTGGACACTGGCCTCCTCTTTGAGAGATGGAGTGAGTCGTAACTTACCACGCGGGCCTAATCGCTTGGTGGACGTCACATATTTTCGAATTTTTTGGCTCTGGGACATGATGGTTTTCTTCACCGTTTTGAGAACAGTGTTGGTGAAGTAATTAACCCAAGATAAAGTGCCTGTTTGAATTTGAACCTAGCGTAGGTTCTCCAGTATTTTATAGAAACATCAATAAATGAATATGTGCAACAAATTCAAAGCACCGTTTTAATGGTGGTTGCGGTCTGCAGGTCGGGTCAGATCCTGTTCGAGCGCTGGACGATAGGATTCTACAACGTGTTCTTCACCGCACTGCCACCTTTCGCCATCGGACTCTTCGACAAGCTCTGCTCGCCTGAGATCATGCTTAGGGTAAGTTCTGTTTGACTATAGCGGTGGAATCATATTTCACGGTAACTATAATTAAAGCATTAGTGATTCTTATGCAATGGGTCTTTGCCAATTTATTACGTAATGTAAATAATGCGACGGCTAAGTAATTAATAATATCACCATCCGGAGAAATGTTTGCCGCGTAAAAAAAACAGCAGTACGGGCGTTACCCTGAAATGATGGGTGTCTATAAAAAGTTAACTTTTTGGTGATTTCCTTCAAGGTTTTCATCAAGGGGTTGAACGTTCTTAAGTGTATTACCAAATGAAAGTGGACGAAGTCAAAGGATTTAGTAAGAATCATAGATAGTGGTGGTCAGGTTCTGCCTGTGCCTTTGGTAAAAGGTGTAACTTTTGTATGTAAATGCATGTGGGAATGATAATACTGTGTAAGCGAGAACGAGTGTTTGAGTGAGAAAGAGATGGGAAGATGGCGGTGTGCACGATGCTTCGTTAGGAGATTATAAGCCGCTCCCCCCCGCAGCACCCGGTGCTGTACATCCCGTCGCAGCAGGGCATGCTGTTCAACGTGCGCGTGTTCTGGGTGTGGGCCGTCAACGCGCTGCTGCACTCCGTGCTGCTGTTCTGGCTGCCCATGCTGCTCAGCAGCCACTGCGTGCTGTGGCCCGGCGGCCGCGACGGCGGCTACCTGCTCATGGGCAACTTTGTGTACACCGTGAGTACACCCGCATTATCTCTAGTTTTTTTTTGTCTGGTGTATAGAGGCCCCAAAAACCTAGCGCACCTGGCCAGCTAGCAGCCTGCCCGCGCACGTGGCATGCGGTACAGCACTAATAATATACTGCGGCACAGAAATGCGCACGTGGCATTTTTACCTTCGATTCCGGAAAATAATGACGGATCTAAGGCTGATATTTGTATCAGTAGATACAAGAAATTAATGTTTTTACTGAACATAATTTTTTAGCATGTTTATAGTTAAACTAAGATAGGAAAATATATTTGCTCAAATGTGTGTATACTTTTAAAATCAATAAAAAAGTTATGTTTCGTGTAATTTGTTACTATTGACGTAATGACAAAAGCGTTAATGATTTTTTTGAATGGTACCTCTATCCATTAGGATGTACCATTTTGTATAATACACCTTCTACCTTGTTTTCAAATGTCATGATCGGTACATCAAAACTTTAAAAGTGATTTCTAACGTTTTAAAGTATTTTATGATTAGAGTCAGATTCATATGCATTTAAAATGGTTGAAACGTACATTAGACGAAAAGGCACTCAACTGTTGGCCATAGGCCTCTCCCAAACTGCGCCACAACACCTCGGCTTCGCCTGCAGCCAGTCTGAGGGGCATCCCACATCATGCATCTTTACTTAGCTTGCTACATTTCCATCACCTCAACAACTTTATTTAATTTTTGAAACATACATTTACATAACATCCGGTCTCTAGGTACGATTATTATATTTCGGTTTCTAGTATCGATTGTAATAAAATCCCCACACTACTATATCAGTTCACCTGATCACGATGAAGCAAAAGTCCAGGTGTTCTAAATTGTTTTTTTATTTTTTGTGTATTAATGTGTTTCTGTATTTTCTGTGCAACGTCTGTCCCGCGATCAGTTAGGCAACTATATTAACATGACATGTGTGGTTTGCAGTACGTGGTGCTGACGGTGTGCTTGAAGGCGGGCCTGTCGACGCACTCGTGGACGTGGGTCACGCACGTAGCCATCTGGGGCTCCGTGCTCATGTGGTTCCTCTTCATACTCGTCTACAGGTCAGTTCACTCGATATGCTACTTAGGTTTACTCTTGTACTGAAGATAATTTGGCGCTCCAATGCCAATACCATATATATTTGTAAAATGTATTGAAAACAAGATGGCGGCTTTAGTTGCGATGTTGGTCACGCACCAAAGATCCTTGTACATTTATAGCTACGACACTTGGTAAAATCGTTAAATGTCAACCATTTAGCGATTTTACCAAGGGTATTTTACTCTATAGGAGTAAAAATAGAAAAATGTATTATTGAGATAGCTTAGGCAAAATGAACTCGGAAAATGTTAGTTTTAGTTCATGAAACAAGAAAATGAATTTTAAAATACAATTTAAAGATTTCAGTTTTTTTATATCTGTTTTTGAACACCATGAAATAGTAGCCGCCATGTTATTACGTCATATGGCATGTCAATTGGACAACTTTGTACTTTTATTAATATAGTAACCAAAGTAATTTTTATATAAATAATATTTTGCATTCAGAAACAGCAAACCAACGATAAGAAAAAAAAACTATTTTTTTTTCATTATAAACATTTAACATTAATTTTTTTTTATTTTTTTTTTCTCTTATAAAATATCAGTGCATTTGTTTATAAAGCAAACTGGCGTCTTACCCACAGAGCAGTATGGCGTCCACTGCGTCAGCGTTTTCGTCAAATTACGCGCCAAATTTAAAAATGTAAAATTTAATGCATTTTTATGGCACTAATCGATTAAACAAAAATGTTGTTTTTGTTAGTGGTTTATTAGCACTCTAGAATCTAATTAAGACACTTTTCAAAAATTAGTGTAATACACTATTGTATGCCGCAATCATTGACACAATAAAAGCCTATTATGTCACGCGCAGAATTACGTTCGGGACAAAGGCATATAGTAATCGATTTTCCAAGAGTTAAAATACATTATTATAACCTGTCTCAATTACCTTATCATTGCAAGATAAAAAACTAAAGAGTTTTTAGTTCGTCTAATTAAAAGTTTTACTGACTTACTTATGGAATCCACTAAAGTAAGATCTAAGCGGTAACTCAGATCTTACTTCCGTGATTTGTAATAATAATATTATTAATAACGTAATATTTCAATAGTTTTCTGACAATTAGCATTATATTAGCAATTCTAACAATTCGTGTTGCTGTACATTGTGTGACCTGAAATTAATTTGTCCTCAGCAACGTGTACCCAATAATCCTGATCGGCTCAGTCATGAGGGGCATGGACCGCATGCTCTTCAGCACGCTGGTGTTCTGGCTGGGGCTGGTCCTCATTCCCATCGCCACACTCATCCCAGACGTGCTCTTCACTGTGTGAGTACCATGCATCAGCTACTACTAGCTCATCATACGCTCGTCGATACTGTGAGGGTGGAAGGTGCCAAATCGTCTTACTTAACATTTTAAGTATTGCCATTGCAATGCCTTTAATTTTGTCAGTTTAACAAATATTCATTGCATTGTTTATGTTACTGAGGTGAAGAATTTTTCAAAAAGTTAAGCAATGTATTAGCAGTCACTTTCAAAATTCGGCTTGTGACTAAAAGTGTGTTACGTTATTAGGGTGCTGGTCGGATGACTGAATTCCATTCTGTCTTCATACCAGACGATTTTAATACAACTTTAGATATGGCATAGGAGGGATAATGGTCCAGAGTTGGAAGAATTTTAGTTTGTAGTCTTTTAAAGGGTTTGTTGTCTTTTCAGGGTTCCGTACCAAAATTGTAAAAAGGAACCCTTTTCAAAGAAAGGACATTGGGAAAAATATCAAATGGTTTTGGTCGAAATGTCCACTACTAACGAGACCTATGACACTCGATAGTCTATTAAAAAGCAAGTAAAGTTTACTAAGACGGCCATAAAAAGAAAAGCCACTCGTAAACGGGGTGGATTTTGCTGCAGCTACAGGAAAACGGTCTTAGGAGACTATCCTTAACATTTTGAGAAATAAAGATCTGAATTACTTAACAGATTTTGTAAAAAAAGATGTTGTACAATCAGCAAGAAAATAGGCAAATGCCAATCTATCCTGTTTCATATAAAGATCTAAAAACTATCGAACCAACTGAGGTTAGTGTACTAGAAAGGTCAGACAGAAATCGCAAAAAAAAAAAAATCTTTTCCTATGCATTTCATAGATAATGACATTTAAAAAAAATATGATGGATGGACTGCAGTCAGTCCATCCATCATATTTTTTCTACAATAAAAACAGGTCAAAAATAAACAGATAAAACATTATTTCGAATGAATACCAGTGTTTAATTTATGTGCTTTGAAAACATTAACTCGATAGTTTGATGCATGCGGTTTCAAACATTCTCTGACCAAAAGAACAATGGCAACTCTCCTGACATGCTTGGACTGCAAAAAATTTACAAACGTCCCTTGATGAAACATTTGTTGTTTCATGAGTCTATTTATATGTAACTAAGTATGGGCTTCAATATATTTTTAAAAGATAGGAGAGTCAAGTAATGAAGAAGTATGTATTTTGAGGTTATGTGGTATATTATTAATCTGTGACTTTTTGAATGGAGAGGTTTTTCGCCAGTTTTATTTTACATATGTTACAAAATTATTTTGAGTGCAAGCCAGATAAGTCTGCGCGTGTCCAAGATCGGCACTAATCGTGGTCTTCTACTTACGGCGCATATTAGTACATATTACGAAGCAGTACCCTCAGTCGTGTGCAGCTGCAGACTCATCTGGCGCGCATTCTACATATCTGTTAAGGTTGAGTTATCTTCATTTATAAGTATAGTCCTCCAAACTTTATTTTGGCCACAGCGGCCAATCTCTACGGAGACTAGCCTTTGGCGCGGGAGATATTATAGTGCACTAGTGTGTGCGCAGACAGGTGCACTCACTCTTCCCTCGCTCTCATAATCCGATGAGACGGCATTCCGACACGACCGGAGAGAGATCAGGCTCAGGATCAATGGCTTATCGTGCTGTCCGACGCACGGGGGTATCACATTGCCAACTTCCAAACTCCAGGCTAAAATTACCGATACAAAATCCCAATATCACTTTGCCCGACCTGGGAATCGAACCCAAGACCCCACGCTCAGCAGTCGCGCTTGCGACCACGAGACCAAGTATCTAGGTATCAAAATATGCACGCACACAAAAATAATTTTATTGAATTTGTCCATGATTTCTTGGAAACTGCTCTACATAGGAGTTATTATATATTTATATTATAATTAAATAAATCATCAAGGAATGCGGCAGAAGCAGCTACATTTTGTTCATGTCTGGCCCATCCCAGATACCAAACTATGTTCATGACATGAGCACAACATCCTAGTGTGCATCGATCAACAAGACAAATACAGCAATATTCTGTAATGCCGGCTAACCCAGATGTGTGATGTGTGTGCATTATTAATTAAGATGTTTACAGTTTCCTCCCAATATGTCTATATAACACACAGAATGGAAGACATTTTGCCACTTCCGATTAAACATCCAAAACGTGATGCATTTCCAAGTCCAATACGAAAGCCAAGTTAATCAGAATAGAAGATCCGGTGTCCGAAAGCAATACAAAATAAAGCAATACAAAATATCAAGTAATTCAGGAAAATAACACAAAATCAGCAGCACAAGGGAGCAGTGGTGGGCAAGTGTTAACGCCCGCGACTTACGAGTTATAGGGCGTAGGTTCAAACCCTGTACAATGCGCGCCACGAAAGATGAGACTTGACACACCACGTGGTTTGACTTGCCGATGACTAGACGATTTAAAGGTCTCTTTAGCGGTATGAGGTCTAAGGCGGGAAGGGACCGGGAGGCGCGGCACGACGCCGCGCATGCGCATTAGTCGCCTCCCGCTATCCTCACCCCGTGCACGTACCGCTTGAATCCGCAAGTACAGCCTGTCTTTATAAATTTCTACTTTGTTTATAGTTGTGTTGTATACGAGTGCAACTTTGCAAAATCTTGATTATGCCTCGAGGTATAACATTAAGAAAGCAAAGTAGAACATGGTTTACGACGTGTACATCTATATGTCAAAATAAGCAAAGAAAGGTGTACAAAATTTGAAGCAGGTACAAATGCGTACAGCGGCCGCAACTGAAACATCATTAATTACAATAAAAAGAATTGTGAAGGAAGGAAACAGTTCCGAGTTACTACCAATTTTGCGCACTCCCGGATAAAAAAGGTCAATGCCCTCATTTTTTACCGATATAGATGAATTTGACAAAGTAGTGATAAAAAGATGTATTCACAACTTGCATGTTACGAACAAGGAACTGCCGACCATTAATACAATTTTAGCAAAGTAGCGCGATGATATTGCCTTTCGAGATTCTGAAACAAGTCTACGCCGCATTTTGAAAGATCTTGGTTTTCGATGGAGGAGGACCGAAAATAATCGAAAAATTCTTATTGAAAATTCCAAAATCAGAAAAAAGTAAAAAAATATCGCCAAGAAGGCCCCTCTATAGTATATATATACTGACGAGTCTTACATTAATTCCACGCATACTACCTCCAAATCTTGGTCTGATAATTCGGATAAAGGGCTCAAAATACCAATATCTAAAGGTCAGCGCGTGGTTATTGTACACGCTGGATCTGAAATTGGCTTCACACCAAACGCTTTACTGACTTTCTGGGTCAACAACGGGTGACTACCACAAAGACATGAATTACGAAAATTATCAGAAATGGCTTCGAACTCAGCTAAAACCCATTGTTGCACCAAATGCCGTCGTGGTAGTTGATAATGCCTCGTATCACAATAAGGAGTATGAATCTGCACCAAGCTCCAATACCAAGAAAGCTGATATGCAATCATGGCTAACCGAAAAAGGAATTCCCTACACTCCAGAAGCTTAAACCACAATTGTACAAATTGATAAAAATACATAAAGAACGATTTAAGACATTCAGCATTGACAAAATACTACCTATCTGAACATGGTCATGACGTACTGCGATTACCCCCATACCACCTTGGTTTACATCCAATCGAAATGGCTTGGACTTCAATAAAAGGTTATGTGAGTAGTAAGAATGTGCAATGGAACCTCAAACGTGTGATGGAGTTAGTAACAGAAAAAGCAAACCAAATGGGACCAAATGAATGGAAAGTTCTATGTGATAAAACAAAAAAAAAATGAAGACTTTTACATAGAAAATGATCATATAATTGACAATTTGATGGATACTACGGAGATAATTATCAGATTAGGAGATTCGTCAGACAGCGACTCACGGGATTCAGGTAGTTCCTCATCGTCATCTGACGAAAAAGATGATCTGTCAACTCCTGGAACAAGTAGTGCATTTTTATTTTTGTGTTAATGTACCTGGTTGCAGCCGCGTCTCGAACTATGATCTTCCCGCTGGTGTATCATTTATTGACAGTGATAGTGACAGGTGAATGTGCCATATTTTTATCTTAAACTTTATTATTTCGTAATAAATATTATAATTTTGTAAAGAATTTTAATCTAAATGTCATCGAAAAATCCCTGAATACATATACAAATTATGGGTAACTATTTCGTACACGACTGTACCTGCGCAAGCTCCGCACTATTGACGCTCGTCAAGTCTCATCTTTACCTGCGCAAGCTCCCCACTACTGACGCTCGTCAAGTCTCATCTTTCGTGGCGCATATTGTAAATTATTTCATTGCTCTCAAACTGTGAAGGGCAACATCGTGAGTAAACATACACAGGCATATCTTGGAACCAAAAATTCGAAGAAATTTGACATCAGCCAACCTGCACAGGACCAGCGTGGTGGATTACGGCCCACTCCCTCTCACCAAGAGGAGGCTTGTGTCCCAGCAGTGGGAACATTATAGGCTGATTATGCTAACACCAGAATAGCACAGAACACAGAGTCGTCGCCAAAACTCAAAACACACGGTCTGCGCTGAAAACTAAAAACCGTCATTGACTGATTGTCAATCTTTTGTTTAATTTTGTTGTATATCCCTTGTCAAAAATAGAGAGAGGCCACGTAATCGGTCAATTTATGCAGAATCTATGTTTAGATGTATAGCACGGCTATCCTATGGTCATGGTAGTGAAAGAGATTGACGGGAGAGACTGGAGAGAGACCCCCAATCGCCAGCAATAACGGATCGCGGACGTGATACAGCGATCCTCAGCGACTCTCAGTCGCGATGCCTTTTTTCTAGTGTAAAATTGTGATTAAAATGTTCTGTGTTTTGTTCAGCCATACATTTGTTGTAAATACCAATAAATGATTATATTTACTTTTAAACAGTTAACAATTCCTGGGATATCATTTCGATTAAAACATATAATCGATATAGACCTGAGTAAAATTATGGACTTCTCTAGTAACATCAATAATTACAGATGCGTTCAAAATCAACATCTTATGCTGCGTTCTGATAAAGTTATATTTATAAAGATGATTATATCTATACTCCCCTAGCTTTAAAAAATAAATTGAGGATATCTAATAATTACATTAATGTACTACATTTTGGTGACAGTCTCATTTTGGGACGAATTTCTGTATTTTCTTAGTCCAATATGGCCATGATTCTTTCCATTACAAGAGATAAAAACATAGATTCAATACGCGTTTTTAATACAGAGCTATCTAGTGTAGGTTTTTAGAGGATCTCATAAATTCGCCGATATCTTTGATTAACATTTTGACCTCACTATCGGCTTTAACGCTCTCGAAAACCATGAAAACTATATCCATCTCTCCGTCTCTTTCTATTATCATGTATAAATTAATATGTACGTGAAGCGAAAACTGAGGAGACTGAGGAGTACGATATTGGTACAGTTAAAGTTTATACGGAGGAGTGCAAAAATCATTTTTTTTAAATATAAAAGTGCATTAGAAATACATTAAGTTTTAAATAAATTATGATCGAATTTCGACTGGGCGACCACTAGTATACAACATTATTTTTAGTAAATGCGAAACCTGAATATAGTTTGTTCAGAATAAGTAACTGAATCGATTCCAATCATTTTTACACCATGTTATATTTTTTCCCAAAAAAGTTTTGCAAGTGTGATGGAAAATGTTATCACCAGTTAATTACAATACAATCGCCATACGGTTAGGTACCTATTGCCTAGTTATTGTCAATGAGCAGTGAGCACAATACTTCGATTCTTTACATAAAAATACTAGACACGTTTTTTTTAGCATTTTTTGTACACCATGCTGTGAGAACAGTTAAATGAACCATTATTTGGGATTAAACACATTTAAAAACGACCCCATGACCAGGCGGCGACTTAAGGTTCAGGCATCCTTTGTAAAGCGCCGCCAAAATAAAATAAGTAGAAACATTACAGAAGCGTCAAACGTTTTAAATTAACGCAAAATAACTTATTTAACGACTCAGGTTCCATACTCCTATCACACCGTGACAGGCTGTCGTGCCCAAATTATTTTGTTGTGTGCCACCAAAGGCACGCGTGCCATTGGTTCGCCATGCCTGGTGTAGGCTGTTATAGCAGTAGGTATTGAAAATGTTGATGGAGTGTCTCATCTGGTAATCTGTGGTACTGGTATGTAAAGATATTCACGGACCAACCGCGGCAAACGTTGCTTAACCTGATCGATCGACCCGTGCGGCTGTAGTTATTTAGTCACAAGCAAGCAAGATTTTTCCATGGGTGTGCTTATAAAAATTACACTTCATTTAATAGACTACTGAGTTGCATTGATCTCGTTAGTGGTGTGGGAAGTTGGACCACATTTGCCCATTGTCTTTTATTTATGCGGTCCTGAATTGAAAATGGAACTGAAAATGGAATAATATTTTTTCTTCCAAGGTACGGAACCCTCGGTGCGCTAGTCAGACTCGAAATATGCGGGTTTTTCGGGACGACTTCGCTTCTGTTCCGTAGAGGCAGTAAAGCGCGAGGTCATACTTAGTGTTGATGTGATGTGGTGGCGTGTAGCGCGCGGCACGAGACGGGCACGTCGGTGGAGGTGGGCGGGCGCGCCGGCCTGTGGCCGTGCCTGCTGCTGAGCGCGCGGGCGCGCATGCGCAAGTTGCAGCAGGCGCCCTACCTGTGGGTGGAGTGGCCGCAAGGCATGCTGCGCTGTGCGCTGGCGCCGCGCACGCGCTTCTCGGCCGTGTCGCCCGCGTCCCGCCAGGAGCGCGCCCGCGGGCCGCCCCGCTCGCCGCAGGCCCAGCCGGCGCCGCCGCAGTCGGGAGCAGGCGCCGGCGCCGCTCCGACGTGACCGCTGCGAGCTCGGCTTGGAAGCCAACTTCACTTTCGTACTGTACGTCTGTCGTTGTCTCCGTATGTAGGTCGTTTGTAGTAGTCTCGATAGTGCTGGTAGTCCGCGTGTAGTCCTGCAGTTTTGTTTGGTATTCCACTGTGTTTCAGGTGTAGTTGCAGATTGATTCGAAGTACGTTTCCATTAGATAATATATTTGGAGTAGTTTATGTACAAACGTTGCATTGTGTAGGTATTGATTAGGTATTGAATTTAAACTGTAAGTTGTGGTCTTTATAAATTATCTTAAATCTTGAAGTGTAACAATAGTCAAACTTAAATTCACTAGTTTATTTTTTATTATTTTTGTTAGTTGTTTCCTAGATTGTAAAAAACTATGGAAATTATAAAAAATATAGCTTTTAACGTATTAGAACGAAACATAACTAACAACCTGATTGTTCGTTATAGTCATGACAAGCCGCTATACCTACCCAAGATATGAAAATATGAACCTTTCTTATCTCTACCAAGTATGCACTCGAGTACCGAGAACAAGTCAGCCGTCTTTGTTATTCTTCACTTACTTATTTGTATAGAAACAGTTTAATCCGGAAACAAAATTGACGAAAGTACGACAGTTAAATTAAGTATTTAACTGTCGTACTTTCGTCAATTTTGTTTCTTAAGGGCTGATTTCTTTAAGGCATTTTTGTTAATACATACATATGGTGTAGAATCTTTACCGTCGAAAGATCTCACAGCTTCCAATTTTGGCAACTGTCGACACTTTATTTTCCATATTTCTTAATCTTTGACTGTGAATCCTTTGAGCAGTGTATTTTCTGGCTATTGCAAGCCTCCAGAAAATACACATTATTACAACTGTCGTAAAGTGCAAACTTATAAAAAACATTAAATGACACCTCGGGCGTCCACTGCTGTGTTTTACAGCACATTAAGTACTGCTAACATGTTTATTTTTCAATGTCATACCCCTCCCCCCCCACTCTTTTCTCCTTTCACTCCCTTGTGTAATATTTTCTGTAATCAAATATATCCGTCTCATTCCAGCGTGCACAACTCAGCCTTCAAGTCGATGACGGAGGCAGTGCGCGAGAGCGAGATAAAGCAACGCGATCCCACTGCGCTTCTCACGCATCCGAGACACTCGTAAGTACTCCATCTTGTTAGCGACGCGTGTTGTTTTCGAGATAAACGTCAAATTATTAAACGGTACGGGAATGCTCTATCGTGTGTTGTAGAGGGAAGGAGATTTGTACTATCGTCTCCACAGGATAGATAAAAGAGGTTAGAAAGGAAATAGTTCCTGATTTGTATTAGAACGAGTGTCGCCGCTTATTTCCCACTCTTTAACTCACTACAAGCAAGAGACCAATACGTACGCGCATTACGCACACAAATAAACTATACGCACTTAGATCGCGAGTTTGCTAATGGTTGTCACACTAACGTAAATTCTGCGCTTGACGTACACTCAGACACGTCCAACACTATCGATGCGCTTGGATTTCGCAAAATTTCAGATTTGGCTCGGCGCACGCGACGTTCCAAGTGAATGCAATAATTGTGCGATCACTCATCTAGTACAAGATGCAAAATTGATGATGCAAAATTAAACATTGCTTGCAATGCATGGGGCATTGCAAGCAATGTATAATTTTGCATCTGTTTGCGATTGTATCGTTTTCGTCTACAAACTACATAAATACATACAATTGTAATAATTACAAATATCACTTGTATTTTAAGGTTTTTGGACTTACCGGTGAATGAAAAGAAATCCCTTCCCGGGCTACACTACACACCTGGCTTTTCCGACACGTTATACCTGAGCGCAAGACGGCATAATTCATTTTTTTTTTCCGCCAACAAACAACAACGTGCGAAAATCAGTTTCGCACGTTGTCACAATATGAGCGCGACTGTTGGCCGGTGAACGTTTTTTTTTGTGTATGGCATCTCGTAGTTGACCTTGAGAGGCCGTGACTACTCAACCGGACTTTCCTGTGGTGCCGGTGCCTTTAAGTAAACTTAAAGCCAGGGGCGTAAATTTACCACTTAAGCTAAGCGACTGCACGCTGAGGGTACCCCCTGTGGGGTACGGGCCTCGGCTCAGGGCGTCACTGACGGGGGACAGGCTGGATCAAAACATTTTCATAATTATTATCAATCGGGGAATTTCATTCTACTGCCTCAGCTGCGGCGCAGGCTGGCACTTCAACGCGTAAGGGACGGTCGGGGGCCGGTGAACCAAATTTCGGTTGACTTATGAGCGTTTGCTCATAAGTGCGTGCGCCTGCCCCGCCCACAAGGCCCTTCTAACCTCTTTTATCTATTCTGTGATCGTCTCAGTAACTGGCTGTTACTACGACACGACCAAATTAAAAAAGTTCAGAATTTAAAAGCGTAACTCGATGTGCCAAATTAAGATTTAGGTAGTCTTTTATCCCGTTTAATATCATCTATACTTAGCATACATAAATATAATACGACAGAGCATTTTCGACTTTAGTTTTTGAACATGTACCTCGTGCGTTCCTACTACGTGATATTATACCATATTTATATTATATCCTGGGAGCACACACAATATTATTAAACTACCACACAATTCATATGAAAGTGCACGGTACTTGGTGATTGGGATGGGTTCACTGTGCACAGGGAAAAGATTTTGGACAGGGCTGGCATGAGACAAGATTTTGGATACATTTTGTGAAATGTTTGTTTGAGTACAAAGCTGTGTGTGTGATCTCAGATATTAATGTTCAGAATATGTTTCACGGACTGACATTCTAATAGAACATTTAGCTCTATTTAAAGCATTGGGGGTTGACACAGCTAGTTTTAATTGCTTGTTCAATTAAAGTGTGATTATGTTCGTTTCTTTGGAAAAGAGAAACACCAACTCCATTTTCCCTACAGTATAACAACACACCTGGCTTCTAATGAATAAAACTCATGCTGAGTCTAGTGGTTGGCTGACTGAAATAACAATAGCCAATTAAATCACTTGAAATGAGCTGGACAATCTGATAACTTTTTTTTATTATTTCGCCTTTTATAAACCGGCTGTTAGAATGAGACTACTTCTTTATTTATTTTATTTATTTATTGATTTAGGATCTCTAACAAAAGCTGTTTTTGATGATGTTTTTGTTTGTGATGTTTTTTTTATGTTATATCATTTTTTTATATGCACGTGTTTCTGTGACAAATAAATCCATTTTTCTTTCTTACACAATAAATGACACTTAAATAAAGGGCAACATCAGGTATTAAGTAGTTGTACTCCTTCACTTATAGGAGACCACAGCATGCACACTAGAGTTAACAATTAAGCTAACAAAGTAAAAATATTAATTAGCGGTAAAATTTGGAAACAGTTAAAACATATTTAAAGGACATACAAAAATGAAAAATAGAAAATAAAACATTTAGAGATACTTAAATTAAATCTATTAAACATTTATAATACGAATATAATCACACTAGTCATTCCAAAGGGTGAATATACAGAGTGGCAGAGACATCGACGGGCAAACTGTAACAATGAATCGATAAAAAAAAAAAAAATAACATACTTAAAATCTTGGGGGTTCTGAATCTTGTGCTGATTCCACAGTAGCAGGTTGCGCGTCGATGTCCTGCCAGCCTGTATTTATCTCGTTGTTCCGCAATAACTTATTCTGAGCATTGAACTGACAAGTTTGCAAAGTGTCGCAAGTGACACAAGATCGAAACAAGATGAACCGATAGTTAACAAAGCAGAATGCGTGTGTTTTGCCTCGTATGCTCCTACGTCTGCATTATTTTGGATTGCATATACTGGACTATTGACCTACTAATATTCAGATTGATTTAACAGTTTGTATATGTGTATATATTTTTCGTAACAATTGGTATTTATGAAGTATCGACCTCCCTGTTATATGCAGTTTCAGTCACGAAACAAATCGCTGTAATATTCTTATAATTGATAAAAACGCTAGTCCATGTAGATACTACATAAATGCAATTGTTTTCCCGTGTTATCTCCACACGTGTATATTGTACTGTTGTTGTGCAACGCCCCCAGAACACTGTAGCAGTTACACCTCAATGGTACCGATCCTTTGCTGTGTGTTCTGGTGGCTGTGTGTCTATCATATCACTCGTATTTTCATTATTCTATGCATTCTGTACGTCCTTGTGTTCCGTTGCCGGCTGATTGCCTATATATCGAAGCTTCTATGTATTACACGTAAAGCGTAGCTCTGTTTAGATTTTGTTCTCCTTTATAGTTTCATATGTGTAGCAAAATTTAGTATTTAAATTATGAAATTCTTGTTGTTTTTTCACTTGTATTGTTATTCGTTTATCGTATAATATATGTTATGTAGTACGCTTGAATAAGTAGCCACTATACTACCTGTACCTGCCGAACGTTTCGTCGGCGATCAGCCGGCAGTCATCCGACACAAGCGTTAGTACGCACGCAACTGTTCCTACGTACGTCATGTTACGTGTTTAGTTCGCTTTGCATCGCCCCTCCCCGCACCTACTCGTACGCTCGCCACGACCTCCCGCTAGTACTTATATGTTACGCAGAATAATACCGCCGGGTCCACTGTAACGAGAATGCACCTCCGCGCGGGATACCATTTAAGATATACGTAAACCCAAAAAGCTCGAAGGATTAGGCACAGAAAAGTATCACGTCCGGAGGGGCTCCCGCCGCAGGCTACACTCGTACGTGAGGCTCTCCGCTCAAGTGAAGCGCGCGGGCGCGGAGGTCGCGCGAGCGTACGGCGCCAGGTGCGGCGCCAATAACGTGTGTTGTGGCGGGGCAGCAAGCCGCGCGCCTCGCCCGCGGGGCTGCGCTGGCGCCGCGCCGGCGTGGCGCCCGCCGAGCGCGCCGCGCGCCGGCGCCCGCACGTGGTGTGACCCGCGCGGGCGCGCCGCGCTCGCCGACGGCTGGCCGCCCTCCGCCTCCGAGATTCCTCCCTCAGATCTTCCTGCACTATTTTTGTACGCATTTATAGCGACGATGTCGTCGATGTGATACTGTTGTTGTAGATATTAATGCAAACTTTTCATTCCGAGGTGGGCGTACGTGAAGTATATGATAAGAATAAGAAAAGGGAGTGCTATTAGATGGTAAATATTACATGAACGTTAGTAGAAGTCGTGTGACCGCTCCGCGCCCGGCTACAGACTGCCGCTAGTGTTTATGCTCATCTTTCTTCCTATACTTACTTGAAATCTTCGAAAACCTATTATGAATTTGTATTACGTTCTAAAAAAATTTTAAAATAAATAATTACACAGTATTGTTCATAGAGTCGAACAAATAACGAATTCGTATTCACTCAATTACTATGTGTTATACAACATAATATTATGAATTAATACTTTAAATTATTTATTTACGTACTGAAATGACTAAGTTATTCCTATAATAACATTCCAGTATTTATAGTTGTGTTGTGGAGAGACATTAGAGTGCCACAATTTACGAGTTTTATATGTGTGCGTAACGTGCACTTGGAAAAGAGGAATTTATATTAAAATAGGATACTCCTTGAGAAGGCTAGTTAGTGAAACTGTAAGATATGGAGTGCCGTAGTATTTGTGTTAGTGTGTGAGACGCAGTACGGGTCACTAGAGGCATCGGCCGGCGACGCCACCGCCCAGCAGGCTCTGTGCGAGTAGGTGGACATACTGCAGGGAAAGTAGGCCTAATGAAGGGATAATCAAAATATTACTATCTAAATAAGTTTAGCCTTTCAGCGCTCACTAAATACATTTTGATTACATTTTATTATAAATAACTCTTCGTATAGCCATTGCAATACTACGATTAATGTAAGGAGCCGACAATCTTCGTGTTCGCGAAGTAGGTACAGTAAGAATAAACTACAGATCCCCGGATGTCGCGATTAGTCACCTATCACTCAAAAGTTTTAAAAAGTTCTTTTGAAGTGCATGGATTGATGTGACGAGAAGACTGTTTGTTCTAACAGTGAACGAACTATTTGTACACTGATTTTTTTACGGCATTTATTAATTTTACAACTTACTATTTCGATTAAACCAAAATTCTAAATCATAGTGTTAATCATCATCACGCGATCGCATGTGAAGAAAGGCGATGATTGACGCGTAACTTAATTCGTAGTACCGTACTTTTATATTTAAATAAATTAAATATCAGAAGAACATAATCTTATTTAGTACATTTCAACGTATGTTTGTAAACACCGTTACTTTATAATTTATCTCGCGAGATTGTAAACTGTACCGTCCTGCGTACAATATAGCATAATAATTTTCGATTGTATTATAAAATATATCCAAGGCAAACCGTCAAATTGTGAACGAACGTGGACTTACCGGGTCCACAATCAGTCCCATTTTATCACATGCAAAATTATAAACCGTCCCGATTTAGTCGGTCTTTGCGGTAGCTGAAATGGTCTCGGTAACTAAGCCAGGGACCGAATGGGTTAGGTCAGAACTGGGTCTAATCCGGCGCGAGCTGAGCGAGCGAAGCAACCGGTGCCTTGGATACGGCCGGCGAGCGCTACTTCCAAATTGATCGCAGTTACTTGACTGCTTATTATTAGCGCAAGGTGCGATCCGTCGCATGCAAGTTTGATACCAGTTCACATTTATCGGCTTGCCATGGACAGATTATAAACTACCTACCTATCGAAAAATAATGCGTTAAATTGTAAATGGTTCGTTGCAGTTCACAATTTTTCGATAGCATTTATAATTTCGCGAGATAGATTATAAACTAACGATGTTCATAATCATGGTGACATACATATTATATAAGGCGTATGTTTAGATGAAATCTATCTACATATTTTTAATATTCGATAGTTCAGGTCTAAATTTTGTGGCCGTCCATCGTAGCATTGCGTTAGCAAGTCGGTCGGTTCCTATTATTGTTCCTAAAACTTTTACTTATGTACAATTAAACTATAATGTCTCTAGCAAGTTATGTCCATGCCCCGAAGTTACCCGCAGAGCACTGAGCTTGTTTGGTGGAAGCGTTACAAAATACGTATAACGTACTATTTAGACAGTAGTATAAATAATATTTTTATATTTGGACACGTTTGAACGTTTTCTATAATTAGTAGGAGTACTGGCTTCTTGAGCAATAAAATCATTGTAAGTAAGCTATATATATTATGTACACCGAACTTGTAAATTTTGATCGTCACTTCAAAATATACGTTGTTTGACAATCTTCCTTTGGAAAATGTTATATGTATAATATTATAGTTGTATATTTTATAATGATCTCTTTGTGAAAGTATCTTTATATTTTGAATGACATACTCACATGATGTGAGAGATTGAGAGAAATTAGTAATTGATTTGGTATATACGGTGACTGGTAATTAGTGACTGATATTAACACATATTATAAATACATGATTGTACTCATCATAACAAACAACTTTCCGAAAGAAACGATTATTTTTTATTTAACTAGCGCATGTCCCCAGCCACCCCAATAGCTGTCAGCTGTGAGTCGCTTGACCCCGTGCGCGCGCGCGCGTGCTCCGTTACCGTCCGTAACCACCGGGTTAAGTTAATGACCAAAAATAATGCATGGTAAAAGTGGATATTTTTTGTTTGTAGGTAACTAAATTAAATTACAGCTGATGGTGTATTATTCTTGTTAGGTACTCAATAGTCTATTGGGGTAATAAAATTGGGATCAATAAGGTAGATAAATTTAAAAAAATCGTTTCTTTAGAAAGTTTTTTGTTATGATGAGTACAATCATGTGTTTAAATATCGGTCACTAATTACCAGTCACCCTATATAGAGTACCCGCCGTACCCGCGAGAAGGTAACGGGATGTATTACATTCTACATTTGTTATGTACGTTATAACATTCCACATATCACGTACAGTTATGAATTTATTTATAAGAGAGAGATTAATTCCTCCTGAAACTAGTTACATGAATAGTATAGTGAAATTGTACAAATTATTTGTTTTTTACTTCCGCCTGTGGGATATACTTACTTATAAGCAATAAATTGAAACAATACCTACGAGATAATCAGCAATTATTCGGCCTAACGATTGATAGTCTTTTTAAGATATTATAAATTTAATAGACTCAACGTTTGTAATAAAACACCGTAAGTTCAAACAAATAAAATCTTCCATTTAAATTCTTTGTTTCGACTAATTTGTTACACAATTACATAATGTACATTTGAATGAAATAAACTGATCCGCAGAATAATGTGTAGTTCTTGTAAATATGTGTACAGACCTTGCGCTACTTTTATTTGCTTATTTTTGTAGTTTTGTTATTAATTCTTGTAAATGTTATAATTTCATGTCTTTGACTGGTTGGTGTGACGCTTCACATACATGTTTGTGACCTCAATGTGCAATGTTGTTATTAAGCACTTTTTGTGGACCTGTCTTATGTACTTGTGTCAGTATTGCACATACTTCTCTTCAAATTAGATATCATTTTTTGAAAAGTGATTGTTACCTTAGTAAAAGGATGACAGTTCCATTAAATAATATACCAGTACAAAATAATAATCAGTACTGAATAATCAAATTCTCCATACAAAAAAGAAAAAATATAAATTCATTTATATAGTATAGTCTTATTAACCATCTACTCTTATAGGGAACGTGCACGACGAAGGGTCTGCCATCTAGTGGCGTAAATCCGAAGTTTTCTCAGAATCATTACTTGAAATTGACACTTCACGTAATAACATAATCTCGTAAAAGAAGTGAAAAAAAAAATACTAAGTAAACATGTATTCTTGTGTTTCTGGATGCTCGAACACTTAAAAAAAACTCAAAATAAATCAAATGGTGTGAAATTCTATTAAGCACTTTCCACGGATATTACTTACTTTCTTGGTTACGTGATACATGACAAAAGTCGATAAATGCAGTAAAAAAAAATGTGTAAGTATGAGTTTCAAAACATTTAGAAATTACTCAATAATGTTATTTGTAAAAATACCTGAGTTTTGTATGTAGTGTACTACTATTCAATACAAACAAATGTAAGTAAACATAACCTCAAATAATTTTTGTTCGTTTTCGTTATAGCACTATCTGGAGAATTTTTACAGTACCTAAATTAAAGCACAAATGTGCTTACATTTTTCAAATAGGCCTGCCTTGCATTTGCAATTTGCTCTTCTAATATTTATATTGCAGTCAAGCTGAGAAGAAGGCGACATGAACATAAATAGTAATATAGACAAAATATTTACGTGAAAAATGAGTTCAGAAAATACTTTACAGTTATTTTGACATCATAAACGTTAGAAATCGTCGCTTGAGCTATAGTTTTGTCAGTTATTACTGCATTTTCAGGATTCATAACTGTTTCTTCTACATCTAAGACATGTCCGGACTAAGAAGAGTTTTTGGCCTTTGGACATATTTTGACCACGCTGACGATCATTATTAATCGGCCGGAACCCTTATCTTATAATTTTAATCATTAGAAACCATATAAATATAATGTAAACATTAACTTAAACATTGGCGGCAACACGATGGCAGATCTAAACAGTTTCTTTTTTTGACCACACCGTGGCTCTCGTGTCGATTTGTGTTGCCATATAAAGTTCGTGCACGTTCCCTGTAAGATGGATCATATTTGAAATAATTCGAACTAAAGTGAAAGTGAAACATTAATTATGAGTTATAGTTAAGTTGTAGTGGCGCCAACCAGTCGAAATATTCATTTGTCTTTATTATTTCATCGAAACACTGTGTCCTTCACCACACAATCCTCACCTTTGAAAACTTCATGAAAATAAATTTTGAGAACGCCAAAAAATAGTCAATAAATAGTCATAAATAGTCACCAAGGTAACAAAAATAGTCGCATTAAGATTCCGAAGTTATAGCTATATGTTGGTGAGGATTGTGGGGTGAATGTCACCACACAATCCTCAC
This sequence comes from Polymixis lichenea, assembly GCA_949091785.1. Lineage (NCBI taxonomy): Eukaryota > Metazoa > Arthropoda > Insecta > Lepidoptera > Noctuidae > Polymixis > Polymixis lichenea. Next base: position 873,337 of record OX420939.1, on the reverse strand, counting down.
CTCAGTACGAGCAAACGGCTGGGAGTATCGACTTGGTTTCTATTCCAAAAAATAGTCAAAAAATAGTCGTAACACTATGCCAAATCTCAAAAATAGTCATTAAGGAATTCCAGAGATATAAAGGTGTCTTGGTGAGGATTACGTGGTGAGCCTTTCTCGCCACAATCCTCACCTTATTACCGCGGAACGCTTACGTTTTTTAATTTGAATTTGGTGTCAAAAAATAGTCAAGAAATAGTCGTCTCCAACCATGAAAATTTGGTCCTGATTTACTATGTAGAAGTATGTTAAACTTCCATGTAAACTTCTACATACATTTTCGAGTCGAGTACAGTCGAGCACAAAATTATTAAGTACGTATTTTTTCATGATTTAGCCGAATACCAAATACTCATGCTCTCTGTCAAAGTGCTGAATGTTCCGCGGCTGATTGTTCGGCATTTTGACTTTCGAATTGCCATTGCGGCTGCGATGCGTGCGAGGTTGTCGGGCGGATAGTTTTTTTTATCTTTATCTATGAATGATACTTACCAAATATATAAGACTTATTAATGGTATGAAGTGTAGGGGATGTGATAAAAAAAACAATTTAAGAAGGAATAAAGTATTTGTTTGTATCACAATAATTACAGTTGGTTTCTTTATTAAAACAACACTAAATATTCATTTGTTTAAAAAATTATCGACATGTCAATTCATGTTCCAAACATGACCCTATGGTAGTCTCGCTATCATTTTAAATAGAATAGATACGATCAATTTAAAATTTGCCTTTTTTAACCCCCGACGTAAAAACGACGGGGTGTTATAAGTTTGACGTGTGTGTGTGTGTGTGTCTGTCTATGACATCGTAGCTCCCGAACGGATGAACCGATTTTGGTTTTGTTTGTTTGTTTGTTTGAAAGGTGAATTAGTCGAGAGTGTTCTTAGACATGTTTCATTAAAATCGGTTAAGCCGTTTGAAGATTATCAGTTCTTTTCAGGTTGATGAAGGGATTTGAGCATCTTCCACGGGTCTGATCAAGTCGAAATTTGGTATTCTATTACCTCAATGATATTAGACGAACAAAGTAACCTGAACCGATGCTGGAGCATCACCTGGAATTTCCAGGATACCCAAGTAACTCACTAAACAAACAGCAAAAGTATCGTGTTTGGGTTCATTAAAAAGGTCTCAGTGAATAGGTTATAGATAAAGGTGGTCAGGACGACGAATGAGGATAAATTAGTAACAAACTTCACTGTGGGAAACATACGCAACGCTGCGATGTCTCGCTTAAATCTAAGCGAGTAAAAGTTAAATTTAAAATTTAAAAAGCCCCCGACCCAAAAATAAAAACTGTAATAAGTAAAAAAAAATATTTTTGGTCTTATAAGTTGTAGGTGATATTTTGATCAACGTATTGTCAAGTCTGGAGACAGCTAATGCAAATGCTAGGCCACCTCTGTTTGGTGTTTTCTTTGACCATCCCCCGACTTGACAATACGTTGATTAAGATATTACCTACAACTTAAAATACCAATAAATATTTATTTTTTTACTTTTTAGTTTTTTCATGCAGTCGTCGTGCTGGCCAGTGCGATCAGTGGCGGTGCCTTCGTAGAAGCCGAAAAGCCCAGCTTGCCCTAATAAAATTGTAATTATTATATTTAGTTATCTTCGGTTTTCTAACCAAAATTATGATAATGGTGTTAGTAATACTAGCAAACATGAGAACATGAGCCAATCCCTTAGCTGTTTTTTAATAGGAAAAAAATCTGTCGGCTTGCCTTGATTTTGACGCCTAGGTACGCCACTGAGTGCGATTATTCTAAAAAGAAGGTTGGCGCACTGACATGAAATAAGTATTAATGCATTTTCAGTGGACTGACGGTATAGAAAATCATCGAATAGAAACATTCGAATTTCAAAACTCACTCCACGCTAGAGGATAAAATTCACTTTGCACGCAGATTTCGAATAATAAATAGAATCTTTCCGAGGTTGTGAGGTGAAAAAATATTTGGATCTTAATGAACATAAAAACGAGGTGTAGCGAGACTCGGTGACGTCATAAAAGCGATGTGAGGAAAATACTCGATTCATGACATGTTTTATGTTGAATGATGGTTAAATCGAATGAAAAATCAAAATGCATTATGATGTTAGGATTTTTAATTTCAATTAAAACATTACTAAATATTAGTAAAAAAAATATTTACATAGCCACCGAAAGGAAATGTCTAGAGAGTCAAGAAACAATGTAAGTAACTACAGTATTCTGTTAGCGTTTTAAATTAATATACAACAATATTAAGTAAATAAAATAGTTTTTTAGTGTTCGCGACTGTACCAAAATATAATGTATGTAGAAGTTTACATGGAAGTTTAACATACTTCTACATAGTAAATCAGGACCAAATTTTCATGGTTGGAGACGACTATTTCTTGACTATTTTTTGACACCAAATTCAAATTAAAAAACGTAAGCGTTCCGCGGTAATAAGGTGAGGATTGTGGCGAGAAAGGCTCACCACGTAATCCTCACCAAGACACCTTTATATCTCTGGAATTCCTTAATGACTATTTTTGAGATTTGGCATAGTGTTACGACTATTTTTTGACTATTTTTTGGAATAGAAACCAAGTCGATACTCCCAGCCGTTTGCTCGTACTGAGGTGAGGATTGTGTGGTGACGTTCACCCCACAATCCTCACCAACATATAGCTATAACTTCGGAATCTTAATGCGACTATTTTTGTTACCTTGGTGACTATTTATGACTATTTATTGACTATTTTTTGGCGTTCTCAAAATTTATTTTCATGAAGTTTTCAAAGGTGAGGATTGTGTGGTGAAGGACACGAAACACTCATGTTTACGTTCGTTTTGTCTTTCTAATCTGTCACTTTTAACACTGGGGTTACGCTGACATACACCACAGTCAACAAATCTGAAATTCTAAATAAAATCATCATCAAAGTATACTGTGGATCCCCTTTGTGGATGATGATACAGCTAGTACGGTGTGAAGATGTGTCGCAGCGAAACCTCAGCTTATTACATAGTGTACGTTCATGTACACTGACTTGAAAACTAAACTGATTTGTGCAGAACTTGGTATATTTTAATCCATTTCAGGTATATTTTTCTTAGCATGTGGGCACCCCCACATACCTTGGGCTACTCTTTCGGAGTACTTATGCGCATACTGGCGTGGCCATTAATCTAATATTATTCCCGAATCAAAAAGAAAATGAATTAGTCCAATACTATAGTTTCTACAAGTCAGTCTAGTAACCATTACCATAAGCGCTAATATGACTGTTAATTTGTGTTATGACGTCATCTCCGCAGTAGCAACGTGTACAAAGTATTGTAAGTAATGGAACGCGGACGCGCCATGTTGTTTTACATGATTGTTTAATAAAACTGTTGAAACTACTCCGTGTTGTATCTTGTAGTCCTAAGTAATGCCAAAATAATGCTTGATCTGTTTGTATGGGCCTGTTGATGCTCGGTATGCGATTTGGTCTGTGTTAGTTACTTTACTGTGCTATTACTAACCGATGTAGCTGCCGATAGTGTCTTTTCACTCGGTCCAACTGTCGGGTAGTCGGCGCCGTCTCCGGTGGCAGGTCTCTTTTATGTTTCCATCCTACATCCCCGTAGCCGGACCGTGTAAAAGACGCTTGAGATAAGACATAGAATTCAAGAAGCTCGTTTGATCATTGTTATGTCATTTTATACATCATTACGACTGTGTCGCAGTCTTCCAAGTTGTCTTATCTCGTTAGAAAATCGAATGTAATTTTATTATACTAACATCCGAGTCGCCACATTATAATCGTACACAAAGCGACCTCGATGGCGATGCAGAATATTGGTAATCAAACCTCTCAAAATTATTGTAACTGACACGCCGCACACGCCATTGAAATAAAGATTTTTCTTATAGAAAATATGCAACTCTAATGATCTTACATGTATACTAACATTGATCCTAACTTCTAACAGTAACTAACAATTATAATTAACAAAACTAACCATATTTATTTAACCATATTTTTCTCACAAGTAATATTGAAGTATCTCGTGTGTGGTGTGTCCTGCAGACAGACAACAAGCCATACATGTACTCGACTTGCTTTATTCCTCAACTTGACGGACGTAAATAAACACACCCTTCGTTTGACGTCGCTAAATATTGGTATAAACTACGGCCACAGCGTACATAGATACAGAATGCCGGTTCCATACAACGAACGAAAACGAACGCACGCATAGACACGCGTCTGCGTGCAGCGCGTTTAAGTACACCCGTCGTGACTGTACGCGTCTATGTGTGTGACTCTTTTCGTTCGTCGTTTGGAGCTGGTTTTCTGTGTCTATTTCGTGCTAGTGATGTGAATATGCGCGTGTGCCAGGCGCCGAATATAGCAAGTAGAGTATCCGTATGGTTTGCAAACTGTATATTGGCAATGTATTGGGGTGTGTATAACTAACTGATGGTGGTTGTTCCCGAGCAGCGCGGCGGACACGAGACACGCGCTCGTCCGGCTCGCTACGTGTAAGTACCACGGTACGTCGCTTGCATGGCTTGGCAGATGCTTGCATACGCCACCGCTGATCACGCGACCATCAGCAGTGGCAGCGACTCTCACGCTTCTTAACTCTATTGTTACTACTATCGATTGGTGATGGTTCATTGTTTTAAGTTCGGTAAAAAAAATGCCCCATGATTACTCGAAATCGTCGTCGATGTGGGAATAATTATTTAAAGATGATTGAGCATCAGAAGCGATGTATCTATGAGTATAGTAGTTGGTTCCCTATTCGACGGTGCATACGTCAGCCCTCGAGGGCGGGTGAGTAGGGCGTAGGGCGCAAAGTTCAGTAGTCACCGCGAGCTCTGTGTGGCAGCCTCACGGAGACGGCGCGCCTGCTGCACAACGTTCGCAGCGTGTTCAGCCGCCGCTCCGCCACGCGCGCCACCATGGAGCTTGAACTGTCGCGTGAGTACACCATGGAATCAACTGATGGAATGCTAATATGCTGGAAAAACTACAGTTACGACCGGTATTTGTTTTTGCGGACCTTGCGAGTTTGTCCATATTAGCACTCCATTAGTTCCCCACTCCGTGGCCAACACCACGCACCGCTGACGCGTTTAACACACATAGAGACACCCTTTAATTACTGCAGAGCTGTTGAAGGAATTATCAAGGTATTAATTAATTTTCTTTTAAATTCTCAATTCTCACAGTTTGTGTTTATCACACGATTGTATAGTGTCATCACGCTGATTCGGATAGAACCATTAAGTGTTCATTTTTGCCGTTTCTACACCATTAGTTGATGATTTATGTAATTTTATTTAATGTATGTTTTAAAAATTATTTGTTGTGTGTGTTCAAACAGACGGGTTCGCGTTTTCGCAAGAAGAAGGAGGCAGTGTGTCGCAGGCGGATATGATCCGCGCGTACGACACGCGGCAGCCGAGGCCGCTCCACTCGTGAGCGCGGGGCCGCCGCCCGGGCCCACCGGGCCCCGCGGGCCCCTCGGGCCGCTTGCCCTCCTGCTGCGCGCGCGCGGCCCCACACCACACACCCCACACACGTACAAACTCTTCTTACACACACTCTGAAACGATATCACTGTTGTTGGTTTAGTTAGCGTCACAGACAAACAGTATTGTTACATATTATTATTTATTGATGATCCACATCATGACAAATATTATAATGAATGTTTAGTGTTACTGTACTTAACGTAGGACCGTGTGCATGCACGTCGTTTATATTACTCTATGATATATAAATAAATAAAACTTATGTATACAAAGTATAGCATAATGACTGTAGATGGTATACATCATCTCCGGTTTTTCTATCTATTTTGAATGTTTTACGACTTTCGGTCACAGGGAATCATGATTTTAAAATCCTAGACCAAAAATTAGATTAAAATCTTTTTTAAAATCTGTATTTTAGTTGTTACTGAAACGTGTAAGTCACACTTTCATCTGAAGTATTGTGTTGTTGTATCGGTTGGTGGAACTGTGGAGACGTCAGCGAGCGATGGAATCGTTCTCAACTATTTATTATTGAAATCTCACGGAAGAAATCCTATGCCTTTGATTACCAAAAGACTTGATCATATAACTTCCGTGTAGTATAGCTACCGGCTATTAGAATCCTGTATATTATCTAACTGTGTTACTGTTTTATTGGTAGGTAAGAAATAATAATTTATTAATTCCATGCAATGTTGTTTCAGCTTAAAATAGTTAAGAAAATAATGTAAATTATGGTTTATTGGTTTATACTTGTGGGGTCTTTTATACATTTTACTTTTGATGACATATTATAAGAATTGAAACTTCAAAAAGATTAAAGTTGGTTTTGGTTGAAGTTACCAATTATAAAATGTTTTATTCATACAAATTTAAAGAATTAAATGTCGTGTCGGGCCGAGTTCAATTAAGGTAATGTCCAATTTATATCATAATTACATTGTAAGTATAGATGTTGGAAGACCCGGACGGTTCACATTAATTATTTAGTTAAAGCTGTAAGTACTCGATATTATTTTATGTATTTCTCAATGGTTGAAGTTAATACATGGCCTAGTTTCCGTTGTGTCACAATATGCATTATAACTATGACTGTGTACAACCGAGTATGTACATATTATAACGCTTTATTAACTCGGTCGTTAGTGTTGTCTTCAGTTTAGCAAAATATGTTTACATGAGTGTACATATATAAACAATTATTAATATACACATGTACTTGCATCTAAAATGTGATGTCGCTTAATAAGTAGATATTTATTAATTAAATTAAAATACCACTTATTTTTTCTCGATGCATAAATCGATATACAAATCTTTTAAAAAGTATATAATCAAGTATCGTAACTTTGAAGCACCTATATGAATCTCTGTGCGTAATGTGCACTTGATCATTTAGTCACCTCCATTGGCACAAAATTCATTGATTTGGCGTTCCTAGCTATTATCTATAGTTAGACTTATAATTGTATTCAGTAATTTGACAGTCCAAAGAAAAATAATGTTACCATACTAAAACTAATAATGTTGGAGCAGTGGAGACGTGGAGAAATGCCTACTGCGCTACCACGGCGAGATAGCGCAGTTATGTGGGACTGTTACTCACTAAAACTCCACGGTGTCCTCCAGTGCCGCTTGAGGCGGGAACACGGACACGCGCAAGCCATCCGCAAACCCGCCGCGGCTATCCGTCACCGGATCCTCCTCGGAGGGGAATAACCCCTATCACCGGCGCACCAAGACACATGTCACGCCGTGACCACCCCAGGAACCAAATAGCATAAGGGCCCCAGGCGACCCCGTATCTGGCATCCTTGGTCCCCCTGCAACGGCTCAGCACAGTGCCCCCGCCGCCTACCACTTTTCGGCCGCAGGGGATAGGGAGAGCGGTCAACGCTATACCTACACTCCTTCCCTGCGGCCCCACCGCGTCCGCCATCAAACGGTGGCGGCCCCGTCCAGGCCACGGAAGGGAAGAGCGCTACTCAAAAGTACCGGCACTCCTCCGCCGCAGCCTGTAACCTCAGCCGCGATGCCTCCCATTCGACATCGCGGCCCGCCTCAGTTGCGATGCACCTCACCGTAACCTCTACCGTCATCGGCTTGGAGGCAAAAGCCCTGACGAGCGGACCCCACCTTGGTGTTCCTCTTCGCTTCACCGTGGGAGGGTGACCACGGCTACTGAGCCGCCCCGCAACGACAATGCGGGAACCCACTGGGAGGGGACCTCGCGAACTGTTTATGCTGTTTTAAAAGAACACAAAGAAAACAAGCCTTATCCACCACAATGTCTAAAACCTGGCCAGAAACTGTCATTCAAAGATAAACATGACAATTTTACTTTCTCTGCTATACGAAGAATTGTGCACCAATATCTGCCGTCCGTAGCCCTTCCACTGCCAAGTGACTGAATACAATTAAAAGTCGAACTATAGCCAGTCAATTTTGATAAATTTTCGAACAAATTATAATCATAGCAGCTTTTCAAAGTCCATCTAGTCATAGTTCAATAGACGCTAGTGTATGAAGTGAGGGGCAATATGTGGAAAAATATTGGTCAGAAAAAAAGATGTCTTGAAAACCGAAGGTTCAGAATCTCCGGTTACTTGTAATGTAAGTTACCAGTCTGTACCTAATCAAATTAGCCATACTCTACTGATGAACTGTTCATCATGAACGCAAATGTTCTAATTAGTTTCCACGCACGAGTTTTTAAATAAGCGTCATCTCTGAGTCATGCCTACATCTTGTATTTTAGTAAGACGATGTCCCTGAACATTAAACACAAGCAGGTTGCATGAGTAGTTACAGTGATTTAAACCTAATTAAATAATTGTGATACGTACTAAATGAGGTTAACATTTTCAGACTCTTTACATGGTCGCTAAGAAATATTTTAAAACAAACTGATATTGTCGCGTATGTTCTTAACAGTTTATTATTGTTAACTTGTGGTTACTTTCGACGCCGTTCGAGATGTGCATTTAAAAGTTATATCAAATATTTCACCAGTAAGTCATTAAAATCCCTTCACTTGTTACTGAAATCAATTTATGGAACTCTGACATCTAGGTTTAATTAGCGCTTTGGTATTCCTAAAGTAATTTGAATGAATGTTTTGAAGCATTTTAATAAATGAATGCTAATACAAACAAAATGTATGCTTAATTGGTTGTTAACTTAGCTATTCGTTCTTTAAGTTCTTTCTGATTAAAATTAGGTGATTCGAAATTCTGGAAAGAAATAATTGTTAGGAATACCGTTATATTATTTTAATGTTAGTATATTGTTTTAAATAAAATTGCATCCTGTTGGTCCTCACGCCTTAAGAATGACTTGAGAACACCAAAATTGGACCAACGTGGGTGGCACAGAATTGTGATCTCTAGCACCATGGTGTGGCCAGGCCATGGCCCTCGTCAGCACATCTCGGACGCCCTCGGCTCTTAAATTGTGGATGTAACAGAAAATTATATAATTTGTTCTCGTTCTTAAATGGCAGTTTTATTTGACTTCACTTTCTTGCCTTCAACCTATTCTTGTTTTTATATCACCTAGCAATGTGGTATGCTAATTGCTACGCAGCCTAGGTAACTACTTATCAGCACTTGAGAACATAATAGAATAAAATTTATTGTCTCCAGTGTATTACAGCTTACAGCAAGTAGTGGGTACACATATACACAAAACTATAACACTGGAAGCAAAGCTTTATGAGGGAAGATGCGGCTAGCAAAACTCCGTTATCTTCCAGTTAGTACGCTCGACGCACAAGGCATCATCGGTTTATTGTGGAAAGATGAATATTTTATTATCCACTTGTCCGTTCTGGAGCTAAGCGAAAAAAAAAAGAAATTTATTTACAAGAATCGCGGCGCGACTTCCGTCAGATGTGCGACCACCCTTGAGTGTGGCCGTCGCAGTTTTGCTACAACATCGTTTACCACATTATTTCCATAAAACATAAAAGAGTACCTACCTACCTACTACAAAAGATTACGAATGTATCGCAGCGGCTGTGCGGTTGATAACTGCCATTTATCGCGGATTCGATTCCCGCACGGAATTAATGTTTTTTTCGCCATTCCCTACTTCAAGCCAGAACTCCGGCCGCCGCAGTTGAAGGTAGGACCGTGACCCACCACGGGGGTAATGCTTTATATTAGTGGCAGCTCTAAGAAATGGAAAAATGGAAAATTAAATCGTCATTGTATCTCTAACTAATTCAACCTCCTAAATGGCAACCAGCAGCTTATCTACTAGTACACTTAACATCGTCATCATTTCAGCCGCCAGACGTTCACTGCTGGACATAGGACCCCTCAGGCTCCTCCACTTCGACCGGTCTTGTGTACTTTATAGTCTTATTCTATTTTGGTTACCTAAATAACAAGCAAAGCCGTTGTCGACTATTCTGCCAATGTGAGTAGGAAAGACAAGTGAGCATTATGTAAAAAAAATGTTTCATTCAAGCATAGCCTATGTCGACATTTCTGCCAATGTGAACTGGGACTTGGTACCTACACCCTGACTCGGACAGGTAAGGTTGTAAGGCTTCGGTCTTTTTTCGCTCGTTTACTAGCCCCAGGCATCCTGTCCGTGTATGTTGGATCTTACTCCACGCAGAAGTCCGTCTAATACGCCTTATTATAATTGCTTTGAAGCGAATTTAGACTCACCACGTGATCTTCCCCACCGTTAGATAATACTGCCACTATCTCACCAACCCCGAAAGAAACTCTTTTTCTCGGCACCTACGCTTTTCCGCATTTGAGAGGTTTAAAAGAATACTTACACTAAATGTCTTTTATACAAAAAAAAAACCAGCTACTTTAAAAAAAACGCGCCGGGTATAAAGTACACTGGTTCCATTAATTTTCATTTTCTTAACGTAGTTATATGTATTAGTACATAACTAGCTTTTGCCCGCCGCTCCGACCACGTGAATGTCGGTTATCGCTTAAAAAAGTTGCGTATGTCCTCCATATCCCAGGCGTGTGCGTAGTCGCAGCGGAAAAGTGTTGAATTTCTTCATTTCAGTTTAGCAGATAGTTAGTGTATGACGTCGTGTATTTGTGTATGGTAAATACTTATACTTTTACGTATATATCTTCTGAGGGGTATATTTTTTCCAAATTCTGTTTTCTCGCACTTTATACACAAATTCAAAGCAACGTGTGTAAAAAATTACAACTGCACTAAACTGTTTTACATGATTTTCATCAAATAGCCAAACGTCAGCACAGCGGAAACTTGATTATCTCCGCAGTTTAATTACACACAAATTTAATTTAAACATGCACATTTACTTTTCGTTAGACACTAATTATTGAATGGATTTTTTTTCTCGTACGTCCGTAGGAAAATAAAAATGACGCTAGAATGACGTATTTAGTCCCAGTGGAAACAGTTTTTGTTGAATAGCTCCCCACAGGTTGGATGCACACATTTGTATTTACATTACACAATTACACGACGTCATACACTAAATATCTGCTAAAATGAAATGAAGAAATTTGACACTTTTGCGTTGCGACTACGCACACATCCCAGGCTATATCTCTGCCAAATTTCATGACGATCGATTCAGTGGTCTAGGCGTGAAAGCGTAAAAGACAGACAGAAATACTTTCGCATTTATAGATAATATTAATATATAATATAAATAGTAGGGATAAGTACCTACTTACTAAGTTGTGAACAAAGAGAAGGACTGTTACCGAAATACAGTGAATTACTAGTAGATACAGAAGACAGTGCAAATTAACCCCAGGCCCATATTATAGTCAAACACAAAATCAAAAACCTCGTTACAAAAATAGAGAAATCCTATTTTCGTGGCAAAGTTTTTTATATTTTACAATCGGTCAATTACAATACATTTTCAGATGGGAGCTTTCATTCCATGATCAACCAGAATGCGAAGAATCGAAGATAGATCATTATTACGTCACAATGTAGGTGAACAGTGGTATGTGACCACAAGTGGATTTAAGCGACAGTAGGACACATTTCACTCGGGAATGTGTTAATTGCTATGCGAGTGAAATCTGCGCACGCGATGTGGGTAGGTAGGTACACACGACTACACATGAAGCTATACATTTCCAGAATAAGCTGATCTCGCATTTTCGGATTTCGCGGCGGATTTCCGTACAGTGCGAGATCAGCGTAAACTGGAAATGTATAGCTTGATGTGTAGCCGTGCGTACCTGCGTGTATACGATACGTTTATTTTCTTATTGTATGTACCTACCTGTGTCCAATTGTCTAATCATCATTTCAGTCAAAAAACGTCCACTGCTGGACCTTCTGGTCCAACTACCGTAGCTTTGACCGCTACCGTAGCCAAGGGTAGGCGGGCCGCCGTCGGTCGGGCACTAGGGGCCGGGCTAAGTAATCACTAAGGTATTGGCCCATTCTGAAAGACTTCCTACATTTTACTGCTTATATGAAAAACATGTCGATTTAATGAAAAGTTGTGTACCTAGACGTAGGTACACACCTACCTGCCTAATGACAATTACTGTGATAACTTTCCTTCCAGACATGTCATTCGAGAGAACCGGGTCAAGTGAATAGGTACTAATGACTCCCCTAAATCTCGCAGAAGGAAAATGGATCAAAAGCGATGCAATGCAATCAAAAGGTAATGATAACACAAGACAAAGATTTAATAATTATGATAGGTAGATACTGTTTGGCGTCTCTATTAGCGTTGCAAAACTTCGGAAGTATTCGCAATAATTCGGAAATATTCAAAAGAATGCTTCGATTAGAAGGACCGCAGCAAGAATACTGAGTAAAATAAATATTGTACCTAAGGATTAAGTAGGTATTACCTACGTTTTATTACATGATAATTAAATTATTCCGAGTAATTACGAATGTATGCGGTAGCTTGAGGAGACTGGTCGTTTATCAGATATTTCGGCGTGCCGTTACTTGAATTAACGCCATCTAGCAGGTAATGGAGAACTTCGTGAACCGCCGTGCCCCGCAGCCTTTTATTACGGATGGGACTACTTCGGAATATTTCTCTCCGGCATCGCTAGCTCTCTACCTAACTTCGCATCCGCTTTCGCAGCACCAATTTTAAGAAATTTTAGACGTCTTCTTTTCAATATCTAGCATAGCCTTCACTTTACAACACAATCCTGGTAAAGCCGATATTAGATACGATAACCATAATTTCATGCTTGTGGTAGAGTAACCTCTGGCAAACTGGGCAACTGGTACCTATAACAGAGCCGAGTATTTGGGTTCCGCTCAAATATTCCACAAGTGAAGATTACGCTAATTGCGTTCGTGAAGGCATTTGCTCACTGCTGCTAATTTACTTCGCACCGCACACATGACTTCATACTTCCATGGAAACACACGTTCTTTGATTAATATGATTAACATTAAGGTCTCGAAACCATAGACCTCGATATTAGGCGCCTATAACTCAGACAAGATGGCTAGAGGTTGTGATTTTGATCCCCATTCTTTCCCACCCGTTGCTCTATCAATAGAACTGTTATCAGCTTTTAGGGTACTACTTAACTAGCGAAAGGGTTAGGCAGACGGCTTTTAATCCGTTAATCGATTAACGGATTAACTTTTAAGTTAACGGACTCATTAATTTCCGTTAACTTTCCATAAGTACCGTTAAACGTTAATCTAAATCTAAACATATTTATTTGAGATATAGTACATAGATACAGTAGACACTTAATTTAGACGTGCAATTAGCTTGGTACAGAATAAATGATCAATGACCCCTATGCCAGGAAAACCTGTGTTACAGGGGTCATCCATCCGTCCAATATGGATGTTATAATAGTTACATTCAAATTAGTAATGTGCACTTTACAAAATAATAAAATAATAATAAACTAGACTAATACAATTAATTTGAGGATAAAAACGGGGAAAATGTAAAAGGTGTTTAGATTAATTAACAACAAGAAAAGGGAGTGTCTATTTGAGTGCCGGATGTGAGTTAGTCTGAGTGTAGTTGTGTTTGTGCGAGTGTAGAGTGAATGTATGAGTATAGATGTGTATGGGTGAGTGTAGGTGTGTATGTGCGAGTGCCTGTCTGATTTGTTTTGTTTAAGTTATGGTTTGAGTAATTCTTCTGTTTCGTCATAATTTAGGGTGAGCAGATATTCTTTTATTTTCTGTTTACATTGGAATTTGTTCAAACGGTTAATGTTTTGTGTGCTGTGCAGCTTATTATAAAGTAATGTGCTTAAATAACGGTTATGCCGTTGTGCAAAGGTGGTATTTGATAAAACTTTAGGACAAACGGGTTTGGGTCTTGTTCTGAGCGTAGGGCTTTGACATCTATAGGATAATGTTATGTTTACGTGTGAACGATCGAAGTATAATATATACAATTGGCGGACTGTCAGAACCTTCCGGATGAACGAAGAAGTCCGAATAGACTTGTTGAGGGGTACATAAATGGTTTGTTTAACAAGACTTTGATTACTGCACGTTGGGCTCTTTCAGCCGGGATGAGAATTGTTTTGGTTGCACCGCCCCACGCGTGAGTTAGTGTTGATTGACAGACGGCTGTATATACCATTTTTAGAATATCTTTATGGGCAGAGGTTCTTAACTTTTTGAATACGTAAATGAGTTTCCTAGTACGTGCAGACAGAGATTCGATGTGAGTCTTCCAGCTGAGACTAGAATCAAGGTAGACGCCGAGATACTTAACGGAGGAGGCTCTCATCACCGTCTGGCATAAACAAAGATTAGAAGAGAAGATATTATTTCCTAACCATATCCAGCGACCATTCAGCGGCCTCCCTAACCCTTTCCCAATCGTGTCCACTAGACAATAAGACAGTATCGTCGGCGTACGCTATAATGTGAGTAGAAGGGAGGGTAAGTAAACAGAGTTCGTTTACATAGATTTGGAAGAGGAGAGGGCTAAGCAAACTTCCTTGTGGCACACCGAAATCTAGTAGTTGTTCCCTACTCATGTACTCACCTATTTTGACGCACTGGGATCGGTCCGATAGAAAATCCTTGAGCAATTTATGAGCTGTGCCGCGTATACCAATGTGTTCCAACTTTTCGAGTAAAATAGGGACAGAGCCAGTGTCGAAGGCTTTAAAGAGGTCCAGAAATATGCCAACACATTTTTGTTTACAGTCAATTTTATTGACAAGCAAGTCCAGTAGGGCTGATACAGCGTCTTCCGTCGATACCCCCTTTCTGAAGCCGTACTGGTTTTTAGCGATGATTTCATATTTGATCAGAAAGTTGAGGAGATTTTTATAAATGATCCTTTCCAGTATTTTTGAAATTGCTGGAAGCACCGAGATTGGCAGATCATTATTTACACTGCCTCTGTCACCTGATTTAAAGATCGAATGAACAATGGCTTTTTTGAGGGACTTAGGGAAAGTGCCAGTGGATACTGCAAAATTGCAAATATGCGTTATGGCCGGAACTAGTTTGTGATTAGTAAATTTTTACAGTTTGGGAGAGATATTATCCCAGCCAGAGGCACTGTCTACGCGGAGGTCTTTAATTATTGCATCGACCTGTTCTTCGTCTGTCTCCAGTAAGGCAATTGAGTTCACCATTGAGGCTGGGCGGGGAGGAGTACATTGGGCGTTGCTTGGATTTCCTGGGATTTTGTTAGCCAGGTTTCTGCCGACATCAGCAAAGAACCTATTTACGGCGTTTACCGACATGATTGGATCATTGTCTATTTTAAGTAGATCAATCGGAGCTAAAGTATCTTTATTTGTGTGAAGTACATTACGAATGGCCCCCACATCTTTTTTGGGTTATTTTTAGCATCATGATAAACTCTTTGATCATACGCGATCTTGAGTTTTTTTAAGCAGATTGTTACAGAAGTTCTGGTAGCGCAAATATGTTAGCTTTAAAATTGCGTTTAGGGGTTCTTTATTAAATTTTTGTTCATGTTATCGCGGTTGCGTATACATCTCAGTAGCCCAACTGTTATCCAAGGTTTAATAATTTTAAGTTTACAGGGGATAGTTCTATAGATTATAGTGTTCTTTATTATTATGGATGTCAGAATTTCATAAAGTTTTTCCATAGCAAGGTTAGGGTCATTAAGGTTAAGGATTCTTGTGAAATCACAACTTTCAATGTCGCTGATAGCACAGGATAAGTTAAGGCGGGAAGAAGTGCATCTGTTTGTGTTACGTATTGGGGCTTTTTTAATAAGACAGCGGAGTGGTCTGTTATTCATGTTTCAATTACCATAAGATAATTAAGAAACTAGATTGGTACTATATGCATGGGCATAGCTAGGGACATTGTCTAGGGGGAGGAGGCAGCCTCCCAACTGAATTTACCACAGTCATTTAATGAGAGACCTTATATGACACCTAGTGCAAAAACAATCACACTATAAAAAATCATGTATCTAAATTACGCTGACATGACTTAAAAATCGGTTTTGCTGTTTAAGAGTTGTCAGATCTAATGTAGATCCAAGCCCGTAACTCTACTAGGTTTAACTCTTAAAAGCTAACACCTCCTTAGTCAAAATGTACGGTTTGGTCGTTTCTCGACTGTCGCACAGAGACACTTTTGGGCTTATGGTAAGAACCTTAAGCCCAAAAGTGTCTCTGTGCGACAGTCGATTTCTTAATTAATTCACGGGTCTTTAATGTTTTGTCGTGCAATAGTTGCAGAGTTAAGCCTTGTAGTTAGGGGCTTGGCTCTACATTACATCTGTAACTGATCCAGACCCTTATCTGTCCCTTTTATGTTTGTATGCAAATTGCATAGCTTACTTGTACTAGATTTTCAATGTAATAGAACCGTGAATGGTGACAATGTTATTTATATTATTTGTTAGTAAGTAAACGTAATCTTGGACTTAGATATCTGAAGGTCTTCATTGGTGAATTGATATTGCGGATTCAAATTTATTGTGAACCTGTCTATGTTTTCCGTCAAAATGTTCAAGCGCCAGCAAAATAATTGATCTGATATAAAAGAAAAATACTATTTATACTGTATAATAATATAATATAATAATTTTATTTCATAAAAAAAAGTCATATGGTAAGTCAATGTTGGTTTTTAAGGTTAGAATAAAAAACAATTTTAAAATAACAGAAGTGATGGCAGTGTGATCATTGTGCCTTCATATCAAGCTGAAAATCATGCTATATTCCTTAAATTATATTTCAAATTTTGTTTTATACGTTCGAAATTACGAAAATGGCGACTATTTGCTAAACAGCCTAAACGGTAATCGGAGTATGTGATAGTCTGTGTAGGTGTACTAAGTAAGTTAAAGAATATTTGGCTATTAATCAGCTTTATAATACAATATTTTTATTACTTAGGCTGTATATCAGTTCTCTATATATAACTTATAATGCTCTTTAGAGTTACTTAAACGAAATAAAAACCCTGAACTCAAGATGATACGTACCTACATATGGTAAAACTAAAAGAATTAGCTGTTTCACTTTTAACCGACGAAAAAAAAGAAAGAGATTCGCAATTTGACCGCATATTTTATAGTAATTATTGTAAAGTATTATTACTTTGTTGTATATATTATATCAGTTTTACTTTATTTTCAGGAAAATATACCGGTATGTGAAGAAACCATTGAGAAAGGGCAATATAGGCTTTACATTGTACCAAGTTAATGGGAATCAAAAGGCGAGTTAAGATGGCCGAGAAAGCGATTACATGTCAACAAATTAGTCAAACATCTCGGCCTTTAGATAATTGGTCCACCTCGGCTATCATTATCGTCATATGGCGAAGCGAACATAAGAGAACTAGATCTCATGGTTCAAATCAATCATCATTTGAACTACTTGCGCTGCTTTATGAAGAAACGTCATCATCATGTTCCGAAGGTTGAACTAAATTTACAGATTTAACAAAACTGTAATGATCACTAACCCTGTTTAATGTTTATGCTACGGAACCCTCTTCGTTGGACGTCGACGGAATTGGCGGTTGACCGTAAAGTCTTTCTGAATTACTGTGTCATTAATACAAAATAAAGCTGTACTGTAGCTGTCATTTATTTTTTTAGATTTAAAACACCCTCAAAAACAGAAGTCATAAAACCACTGTACCACAGTCGAAGTTGCGGAACTTGTGGGCCTATGTCCAGCAGTGGACGTCTTACGGCTGAAATGATGGTGTCCGAATGGTAGGTACCTTTTCACGCTTAACAGATTACGATAAAGTTTGGTAAAAAGAATAGTATTCTGGGGAAGGTAATTTTTACCGCGGGAAAATATACTTCCTGGGCTGGGCAAAGAAGTTTCCAGGGTGGGCGTTGCACACCCTAACACCCCCCCCCCCCCAGCTACGCCCATGACTATATAGTCATGGGCGTAGCTGGAATTTGAGAAGTCCTTTTGGCATATACCAAAAGGACTTCTGAAATTCTCTAAATAATTATTATTGCAAACTGTAATGACACCTTTCTTTTACAAATTTTTCATGACATGCTTATATTACCATAGCCCATGCCAATATTTTAAAAGTAAATTAATAATGCAACGGAATGTAAAATCGTATTTCTGTCGAACTCGATCGTTGCCAGCATTATCGACTGTTTCATCTGCACCTCTAGATAATGTATTTATTAAAATGTCTTCCCCGTAATTTGTACGCGTAGGTCCTGTAATGTCATAAGTTGGTAGTAAAATTTTGAAAAATTATCTGAATTTTTTAAGTTGGTAGGCGGCAATTACCATTGTGATCTTTTTATTACGCAGAGCTATTAATCAAATGAATCTTTCTGCTTTTCAATTGATATTCTAATAAACTGTGTAGATACTTACGATTCTGTTAAACTATTTTTACTTCTTTGAATCGTAATTTGCCTTCCTTATTAGATCTTTGTCATATGTGGATTTACATTATTATTTAGTAACAACAATGTTTTATTTTACCAGCTTTCAATGAGGGTCCAAAATGGCGACAGCGAAAATTTGCCAATTTTTTTAACCATGGGTGTCGTTTTCATGATTTTCGAAAGGGTGATGAAGCCAGTAGCGAGTTCAAAATAAAAATCCAAGATGGCGGCTGTGAGTATTTTTAAAAAAAATCGTCGTTTTATTGTCAAAATGAAAGCAAGTGCTACTGATAGTTCATTACGCAAATACCCCGCAGCTACGGTTAGGTATAAGTACAGACGCCAGCACATCAAGCTACCCCAAACTGTCTTATCCCATTTTAGTATTTAAGTACCTACCAATGTAGGTAACATTTGTGTGCAGCCTGTGACACTTTTAAATGCAAGTAAGGCCAAGACTACAAGAAAAAAGACCGGCGATAACTGTTAATATTTTGTTAAGAACAGTGATTCGCGAGCGTGCGTGATTGTAGTGATGCAAGCAGGTGTGGCCCCCGGGGCAGCGGACGGAGCGCCACGCTGCGGTCTACTCGCGGACGCTGGGGCCCCGACGCCGTGCCGGCTCGTCGCCGCCACACCACAACACGCTCAGTCAGTGCCTCGCAGTGCCTTCCACACGACGCTCGTACCTTATACCTTACGTATCGACTCGTTCACTTCTGTACTCTCGCAACTTTTCGTTTTAATTGTCCACAACTAGCTTGTACTTTGTGTTTCTTGAAAGTACTCGGTCTCGTCGTGAGTTGTGATTTCGCGCGAAAAGTTGTTTACAAACAGTGTGTCTGTCGGTGTGCGCCGGCTGTTTACTGTATCAGCTGTATGTAGTGCAGTGCTGAGTGCAGTGAGTGCGTGCCATGCGTGTGCAGGAGTCTCTGTGTCAACGGCGTGTGACGGCGCCCGTCTGAGCGCCCCTCACCCTGGCTGTGGACAGCGAGATGGCGCGCTCGCCGCGGAGGATCGCCGCGCACCGGCGCAGCCGCAGCCGCTCGCGAGAGCTGTCCCGGCTGAAGACCCAACTCAATGGGAAAGGTACGACCTCACCATCTGACTGACAGTGTTTGTCCTACGTATCTCTTTGTTTGATAGAGCGTGATAATAGTTTATTATCATAATAAAACAACCTGTTTTCCACTGTAACTATCTGCGATAAATGAAATGTCTTGTACCTATACCTACGAACTACTGACATTTTACTGTCGTCGCTATTCTTATTTTTCATTTTCCGTCATAAATTAAACACATAAAACTGTTCGCAAATAATATCAATTCACCGACAAAATATAGTGAACGATGTTAACGTGTAGCAGAACAATATATCAAAAATTCAATTCGATTGCTATCATGAGCTCAAATGGTGCTGGTTCGATTAATAAATTGATCCTTTAGCGTGTGCTTTGCCTTTTAGATAAATTTAATAAGGCACTCTACATGGCCTGAGAAAAAATAAAGTAAACTCATTAATCGTATCGAAACGATTGTGGCGAAGTATGTGACTGTGAGATCGTAAAAATTAATCGCTTCACACATTACGCAGCACACGCATTACAATACTTTGGGTCCATTGACACGTGATGCCTTGTGATTTAACTGACAAATCACACTGAATTGTTAATGAGGCAGTATCCGCGCCTGATTGACGAGTTAGTGCTGTCCATGGATACCTAAAATTCATCCATGAATGGTCCATTCGAGCGGCGAGTGCGACGACGACAGTAGTCACTGTCACTGAACCGAACACGTTTCCTACACCTACAGCTGTGCCGGTATCTGTAGTGTATGTAGATAGGTACCTACAGGCACGTTGTTGTGACAGGACTGACAGGTTGCACAGCGTGTAGTGGGCTGGTTGCAGCCCGCGGCTGTTGGCGGGACGTCGCGCGTTACTTACGTTTATACGTTTATGTTGGATGCTGCAGATTGCTCGCCAGCGGATTCTAATGAAATGCATCTGTCTGTAGATCTGTACTTAAAACTGTTATGTTACATTTAGAAGTTTTTAACTACAGACAGAAGCATTTCACGAGCAATCTACAGTTGCAACCTCTATCAAGGTGCATCTTCATTCTGGGCAACCATTTGCTACCCTGTGGGCAATCAAAGTAGATAACGCTACCTATATCGCGCTATAATGGTAACAAAACTGGAACTTATATAAGGAACTTACTGGCTTTCCCATCGGCATAAATGACAAACTTCCATACATCCTTCTAACCCCATAAGGACATGAATTTAAAAAAGTCCTTCCTTACCAGACTGCTCGCTTTCGTTATACGTAATAGGTACAAGGAACTTTTGTGCAAAATTCCATGCTTGCACGCTTCCCTGCGGTTTAGGCTGTCTGTAAGTGAATTTAAGACTTTGAGGACGGGATCGGTGTAAGCTACGGAAATCAGTTCGTTTAGTGAGCGGATATCCAGATCCATCGAATCTCCGGGTAATTTGGACATCATCCTAGCAATTTAGCTACTTATACCATTATGGAGTTAACTGACGGGAACCTATGGTGTGTATCAGACTGAAAGTTTACACTAAAGTTAACAATTAGGTAGGTACATAATCAAGCCCAAAAATTGTTGTCATGAAACCTCCCGAAATTCTCAATCCTCAATTCTTTATTGCATTCCATATGTTTTACATACTTACATGGTATAAAAAGTGAGATCAATATGGACCCTGTCGGGCACAGCAAAATTAGGAGAGAGGAAGCGAATCCGCGAATAATTTTCTTTGTAACCATTTTAGGTACCTACTTAAACTTCAATCAATTTTGTTTGACTTTACAAATAAATTATATGTAATGTAGGTACCTACTTAACCTAAGTACCCAAATTAGTCACCATCACAGCTTCTTTTATGGAAATTGAGGAAAAATTTCAAAAAAACCCATAACTGTTCTATCACTCATAGTTGGCCCTTAACCATCGGTAGGTAATACCAAAGTATTAGGGAACAATTGGGACTTAGTCATCGCAGTAGCTTGGACTGCTTGACTCAAATGCTATGACCTAATTGACATAGTACCTATTAGAAAATGTAGAGTGGAATGTGATGGAGCTGTTTAAACGTTACATTCTAGATTTTACATGAATGTAAATAGCGAATTGAAGGGTGTAACCTACACTTCATGAATGTCACTGATACTGCTATTAACATGAACTCTTACTCCTGTTGCTCCGTCCAATTTTAAAATCAAGAATGCACATTTGGTACCTAGGTACTATGTCATTTTTTTTCTTTCACCTCAATGTCTTGGCCGCTATTTTTGTCTTAGATACTTAGAAATACCTGTTAGGACTTAGAATGCTAGTTTGCCACCACCACATTAGCTAATTGGCTTCCACGAAGTTGCGCCCCTGACGTATATTAATTTATTTTCTCTGAACTATTACCGCTTTTACAAACTTGATTGATGCTGGGAGGCAAGACACTTTTGCGCGATGATATTATTAAATGGATGTAACTTGTAAAACTGCTTATAGTTCTAGTAGCCAAAGGTCGAACATTTGTCCCTGAGACAGCAAAATCTTCTTCAAAGACAACAGTGTCTATGTTTGTAACGTTCCTCACCGGGAATGCCGTAATATTTCACATTAGCAAAAGGTAAAGGTGTCAAGGCGATGGGCCGCGCTCCATTAAACGTAATCACGCCACGTTGCTGAAGCCGCCTGAAGCCGACCTGAAACCATCAGGTTGTGTGCCTACATCGATAATAACACCTATAATATTGCGGAATATGCTGACACGAATGTAAATAAAGTTCCAGTGTGTGCCGCCCACAGGACGGGGCCGCTGAGCGCTGACCGTGAAGAAAGGTTCTTATGATAGGGAGCATCAATATATTCAATCTCATAATAACAACTGCTTTATACCCACGCGTTCTTCAAAGGTCTGACGAGCGACCCATCGCAGTGTCGTATAATTTAGATGGTTCGAGGTGTATTTCTAGTCTTGGGTATAACACAAAGTGCTTGTAACTTCGTGATAAAGTAACATTGAATTGAAACATCTGAACAAACAATGAACACTGTTGCCAACTAGTGTAATGTAGGCAGGCTTAGCTAACTAGTGGTACTTATTATATTAATGTTTTAATGAAGGATCGAAGTTAATTAAATGAAAAGTAGTTTCAAAGGATAAAACTACTGAAAAATCACGCTCTAAAAACTATAAAAAAAGTAAATATTCTCATCTGAAAGGTCTGCTCGTATGCCACCTGTCATTAGATCATCACTTTATGTACTCTAGAGAGCGCCATATTCATTCTTATTATCAGCGGACGATCAAGACAGATCCAACGATACCACATTTGTCAAATTATGATAAGCAGTTTAGAAGTTATGCGGGAACAGATGAACATACATACGTACCGGTCAAAATCATAACTTTCCTTTTTGCTGCACCGTAGTCGGGTAAAAAATATTTTTATAAAGATGCCTATAGTAGGCTAGACAGTAGTAGCGACTACTAGTTGTTGAGTAGGTACATATGTACTAGTTAAGTGCATGTGAATCTTCTGAAAATCTTCTTTAAAGTAGCTGTTGGCATCACCTGAAAATCTCCAACTCTGAAGTGAACTCTATGTTTAATAAACATTTTCCCATTAATCAACCCGCCTATTTGCTCGGAATAACACAATACACCTATTTAAATGTGTACCTGGGTACACAACCAAGACAGCAGTGGACACTGGACAGGCTTGGCCTTCCCTCGAGGCTTATGGCCAGTTAGAGCCACGGTGGCCACAAATGAGGTAACTTCACGACGAAAACACTAAAGCTGTCTGCAGACCTTGTCGGTTAGGAGCCACTTTATCGATTACATCACTTTCAAATTAATTTATAGTTTTTGTAACAGTCGTCTAGTGAGCGAGTGAACAACTGCCTCTGAATATTCTTAGTTCAAATGGCATGGTTTTAATTTTAATGACATACTTGTACGTATATAAGTTACTAGCATTTGCCTGCGACTTCATTTGCGTAAAATTTCCTGTTCCATCTCGACGTCGTATCGGATGCGCTATTATTATGCGCTCTTTTGGACTTGTTTTGGTTTTGCTCGACTCCTACCGTGCTAGCGTGATGTTAATTAGCCGTATCGCCTTTCTCCAGAATTGGGCTATCAAATGCAAAAAGATTTATTCAAATCCCACCGGAAGTAGGAACTACCGGTTGGTTCGTTTGTTTGAACGCGCTATTCGTAGGAAGGAATAGCGCGCTCAAACAAACGAACAAACATACGTATTTAGTAGAGATAGATTAGAGAACAAAAGTCCGACTTAAAAACAAAAAAAAATATCATCTGAAACTGTTTCAGCGCCTTAACTGCGTAACGCACTCTCAATATAGAATCAGAATAATTTTGAAGGATAATGCTTAATCATTGTTTCATAATGCTCGAATAGTTTGTCTGCTCAGCAACGTAAATAGGTACTGCAATGAATGTTGGTGAGCTGTCAAAATTAAAACCATTCCTATTGCTACAGTTAGTGTTACGTAATTACCCAATATTTACCCGTATTGCTAAATTAATTGTGTTGTATCCTAGAGAATCTGGTGTTGGTAAACTAGTGAAGTAAATGAACACAACACCTGTTGTTTATTATGCCATACACTTGTACATTACATAGGTACAGTTGTGATTCTTCAGGGAACGGATTAATTACCTGTGACACGCATGTTACAGACAAACTCACACGTATTTCGTTCAACATAGGTGTAGACCAATTAGGCAATTACTTACATGCGCAATGCTAGTGTACACGCTTACGTTATTACATTTTATTAGGTGTATGAAGAAGAGCTAGTAAGAAAAGCTTTCTTCATGGAAAAACATCACGATTTTTAACAGCTCATACCTATATTTAGGAGGTCCCGTTCGCTGAACTTCTTAAGTCCCTGTCGACAGATTGAACCCTTTCCTGCTTGAAAGGATAATAAAAGGCTATTCCAATTTTGTATGGAAATAGTGAAATGCTTCTTCGATGCTATATTTTAGTTGTTGTTTTTATTTTTATATAAAAGTCTGAAGAAATACTAAAACATAATTAAACTAATGTTAGCTCGTTCTTCAGTCAAAATTGTGAGTAATAAACAAGGTAGTACCTATTTATAACTATTGCTTATTATTATGATTGTTGAACCATTATGAATGAACGTGTAGGCATTATTACTTTATACTTTATTAATAAATAGGTAATAATAAACTTCGGGGAATTTGACCTATTAACCCAGACTATGAAATGTGGCCCTAGAATTTTCCTTGTAAAACTGTGTAAAAATTAATGAAAATCTTTAGATTCATTTCGGTTGATATTTTACTAGTGACTTTACCACAATTCTATATCTTTTTAATGATTCTCCGCGGAATCTTACTACCTTCAAACTACGTCAATATCGTTTTTTTTAGAAACCAATGTAACGGTAAGGAATCGAAATGTCATATTGTGTTTGTTCCAAGACAATTTGTCGATGTTATTAATACGATATTAGTAGAATTCGTGTGTGATTGACGTAGTTACGAGTAAGGAATCGTTAAGTGGTCATAGTGAATTCAGGCCCTGTTTAATGATGTCCACCGTATTGGATGTCGTCAGCGACTGCAACCTTATCACCTTCAGAGTTACATAGCTTGAATATATTGTCACAACTCAGAACCTTATCTTACTCGTTATAATATATTTTCACCTTTATTGCTACCGACGGATTTTACGTTTTAAATAAATATTTTAATTAGTTGTAAACCGTCACATGTATTTCCCAACGGTAAAATAATGATAAGTAGGTAGATATTTTTTGATTGAACCATTTTGTTTACTCCGTTTTTGGTACGTACTTATCTGTAGAAGTGTAGACTATACCAAACATTTTATTCCACGCGGAAATCGATGCTACGACCCGTAGCGCGTGGGCCTGTATGCTACGCGCTCGACTACTGCACCTATTGGTCCATTAGATTACAATAAGTTATGCGGACTGATACTTATACATGTGTTATTTATGACACTTATGAGTTCTGGCATTATGTGATGTATGTGTCACTGTGCTTAGATAACTTAACTACGCACTTACGCAGTGTGTGAAAGTGAAAAAAAATCTAACACACCGGCTGACAATGTTCCCACAACTTGTACATACTGGCAATAATGGTATCGTCTTGTAATGGTGGTGGGTGGTGCTCTAGCATCACAACTGTACCAACATAAATGTAACCACAATACTGTTCGAATACAAACGGGATATTATTAAATTTTTACTACCTTACCTTCATCGTCTTTGTGGTTTTTTTTTTGAGGGTGGGAAAGCATAAAATAACTTGTCCCGTCTGGGGGCAAGAGGGCGTGTCAGACTTATACTGACTGAAACCCACTCGTGTTCCCTCAGTTGCCTGTAAGCCAGGGGCCACGGTATCTCTTTCCAACAACCCGCACCCCTGGCAGGCATCGGCCCTTGCGGGCCCCACCAGTTGTTGCTGACATCTCTGACGGCGCGCGTGGAATACAACGCGCCGTCGAACCGGGCATTATTTTTTTGTTTAACGTGGAGAAATGCATACTGCGCTACCACGGGGAGATAGCGCAGTTATGTGGAACTGTTACCCACTAAAACTCCACGGTGTCCTCCAGTGCCGCTTGAGGCGGGAACACGGACACGCGCAAGCCATCCGCGAACCCATCGCGGCTGTCCGTCACCGGATCCTCCTCGAAGAGGAATAACCCCTATTATCGGCGCACCAGGACACATGGCACGCCGTGACCACCCCAGGAACCAAATAGCATAAGGGCCCCAGATGACCCCGTGTCTGGCACCCTTGGTCCCCCTGCGACGGGTCAGCACAGTGGCCGCCTATCACTTTTCGGCCGCAAGGGATAGGGAGAGCGGCCAACGCTATACCGACACTCCTCCTCCCTTGCGGCCCCACCGCGTCCTCTCCGTCCCTCGGCCGCGATGCCTCCAATTCAACATCGCGGCCCGAGTCAGTTGCGATGCACCTCACCGCAACCTACTTTTTGGCCGCTACGTCGTCGGGTTGGAGGCAAAACCCCTGACGAGTGGCCCCACCTTGGGGTTCCTCTTAGCTTGACCGTGGGAGGGTGACCACGGCTACTGAGCCCCCCGCAACGACATTGCGGGAAGCCACTGGAGGAGTGCGTTTGTGGTAAAAGTGTTCTGCTTCTGCTTAAGAAAAACATTTTTTAATAGGTCCGAGAGAGATATTTTCTAACTTGTTAGATACATAGTATTTATTGTATGTATAATTTTATTTATGATTATTATGTATTATTAACTCCAGTAACTCACTCTTTGGGGAAATAACCATTTTTGCATTTATGATTCTCGTAGATAATGCAATACAATATTGCAATTGCAATTTCAATGGTACACAAAACATCGCCATCTCATGTTCATGATATTATATTACAGCTAGTTACGATAAAAACGTGAGGTATTACATAAAGTGAGAGGCTTTCTCCTCGCCGTGGAGCCCGCTGCCGCATGCCGGTGCCGGTGACGGCCGGACGACGCACAGCTCGGCCGCACCGGCTTTCTAACTGAAGACAACACTCTGCTGACAAGACAAATCTATGCAGCTTAGTGCATTCACATGTATGAAATGAAATTAAATGGAATGAAATGTTGATTTATGTAAGTATCATATAAGACACTTTTACACGTCAATATTTTAAAAATTAGATGGCGCCGGCATTTCTTACCTGACTGTTCCCTGAGAAGAAAAGCTGAAACAAACTCAGAGGTCATGGTCTCTTTTAAAGTCCAAACATTATATTATTTGAGTTTTATGTGAGTCTAACAATGCAGGGCAATGTCCGGGAGGGCCTTTTGAAGAAGAGCCATTGCAGCTTTGAGCTGACCTGTCCCAACTGACGGCATGTATGTATCAGTTACCGTGTAGCGCAACCCTATTTTAGAGAGCTCAACGACCCGTTACAAGACGCTACCAGAACTGCAGGACATTTGCGTAGTCCATTTACAAAATACTCAAAACCACCAGACGAGTTATAAAGTCATGTGTTCAATCTAGCCTGCATAGTACCTACTCACATTCACATGGTCGACGTCCAGCTTAAATCTAACAAGAAATCTTTAGTTCCCTACAAACTTAAGTTAAAACAAGGAGTAAGTTGTGTGGCTAATTGGCTATTGTCTAATTACATTAATAATTAGCATAATCTAAGTATATGGTATGTGTCAAATCCAGAGGTCTCGTATACTACGTCTACATAGAAAGAAAGAAAGAAAAAGTATTTATTAGACTCGCACAGGAATAACACAAACTTAACTAAATAACATTCTTAATAAAATATAAATTAAAATTAGAGAAAAACAAAAAGTAAAAATAAAAAACAAAGTCCCGTACGAGGCCAAAAGGCCGGGATCTCAGCATGATGCTGCGACATTTAAAAAAAATTGTCGCAGCGCTGGTATTCTGATGGGGCCGCCCCCGCCCACTGTGAATGTCACGGACAGATACAGAAATAAAAAATAAATTAAAAAATAGATACTATGTATAAAATAATGTACATAAATAGTAATTAAAGTGATCCGCGTGTCTGCACCCCACGTAACATCTATTACTTGTCTGTGCCTTTATTGACTGTGACACTATGGCATCACTGTGACAAGTAGCATGTCAGATTACATCAAAGAGTATAATAATATTAATGGGAGGATTACATATAACATGTCAGATTTTTTCTTTATAGGTAGAATAGCAAAGACCGCATGTGCTTTGTACGTTGTCACACATAAGCTCGGCCAGACCAGTAAATTGATTCATTTATTTAACCAGAATTCCGAATTGCACTCTTGAAATCAAAGTGACCCAACATCTGGGAACGTCAAATAAAGCTTTAGGTAATAGTCAAAATATTACGGAAAACTCAACACGTAGCTACACTAAGTACTACGTGACGTCACAATACAACACAATTATGCGACCCTGTAGGATTTACCGGATGAAGCAATGATGAACAAGTTTCAGCTATTATTTTTTTGCGGTTGGCGATAGACAATGAACGTGGATGTAGTAGGTGCCAGCTGAGTGTACGTTGTGCTGGTGACTGTGATGACTGTGGTGAGGGAAAGCAGCACATGTTTCCATTACATTTTTGTGGTCATTTTGTGGTACTTAGCCATAAATCATTAATATGTTGCAATATTATGTGAAACATAAAGGTAGTTTTGACGTTCATAAAGTGCCGACTCTCAGCCTAGTTTGAATAAATGACTTTAGTTTTTAATGTTTTCAGTTTCAGTAGTCATCATTATCTGCCGGCAGATGATGACAAAATTGTTGGGAGAAGGGTAGCCTTTTCCTTGAATACCGGTATTTTACATGGAGCCACTGCCTATATGACCTCCACAACCCAGTTACTGGGTAACACGATACCCCTCGGTAGGAGTGGTTGTCAGACTTTCTGGTTTCTGACGACCCGTAACCATCAAAGACCCACTAATGACAGTCGGGACCAACGGCTTAACGTAATTCCGAGGTACGGAGAGATTTTTTTTTTCTGGGTTCCCACCCAGAAAAAAAAATCTCATCATCATCAAATAACTTCTCCCACTCTGGGTGGAGCAGGAGGGCGTGTCAGACTTTTACTGACTGAAACCCACCCGTGTTCCCTCAGTTGCCTGTGTGCCAGGGGCCGCGGTATCTCTATCGAACAACCCGCACCCCTGGCAGGCATCGGCCCTTGCAGGCCCCACCATTTGGTGCTGATATCTCTTTGAGGCGCGCGTGGAACACAACGCGCCGTCGACCCGGGCTTGGTCCTTACCGGACAGCGAGCTATCCATTACTCGCCGTCCGCAAGCCCGCGCCTACGATGGCTGGGAATCAGCCTGGGATTCCCGACGCCCAGGGTGTCTCCTGCGAAGGTTACGGCCGTGAGGGCGTATGTACTGCCTCTCCCTTACGTGCGCCGCCTCCCTCTTTCGAAGCCGAGCAGACCTCCACCGTATGCTCCACCGTGTCCTCAGGGCGGTCTTCGCAATGGAAACACCCGGGCGTTTCCTCCCGCCTTATGCGAAACAGGAACCTCCCGAAACAGCCGTGTCCGGTGAGGACCTGTGTCAGGCAGAAGGTGAGCACGCCATGCCGCCTCTCAAGCCACTCCTCAAAGAGAGGACTTACCGCCGCAATGGTGGCGTGCCCAGCACTGGGTTGCGACAATCACACTCTCCATGTCGCCATGAGATCCCGCCGGAGTTCTGTCCGCCAGGTACGGAGAGGATTCAGTTTCAATAGTAAAGGCAGTCAAATCTTGCATTAAACACGTTTTCAGCTTCAGCGGGTTGCTGAATCTTTATTTCTATTTTTAAACTGAAATGTGACAGAATTGTTAATCGCTGACTGTATCTACATTTAAATGAGCGGTCAAATGCCCTAACGTATGTTATTATCCTGTACATACATGAGCATATTTATTGGTAATTAATTAATGATTAAGTGTGTGATTCATAATTTATTTAAAACGATTACCAACTCAAAACATACACAGTATTTACTGCTTTAGAGAAGGTATTATAGATCTATGAGAATTATTGACTAAATAAAAACGCAAGTCTGAAGTTAACGTAGAGAAGAAGGCGCCTACAACGTGCGCCCTTATAACATCGCTAAACAAAAAATACTATTAAAACGTATCGGAGGCGATGTGGTAATATAAATTGCACATAAATGCATTGAAAAAGATGACTAAAGGCTCTCGCAGACAGGCGTGACGCGATAGCACCACGCGACTTTAGTATACCAAATTCTATGAAAACTTATTGAAAATTGATCTATTTGAGTCGCGTCGCGCCGGTCTGCAGGAGCCTTAAGACGTTTAATAAATCTTGATCGCTACAGTAGACATTAACTGGCCCCGTGACTCGTAGGCTGTATGTAGGTAATGTTTCTTCAATCACTTTTGAAATCAAGACTATAATATCTTAAAAATAACTAAGAATCACTTGCAATTTACATACCTTTCATATAGAAATACAGGTAAAAGCTGGAAGTTCCTAGAAATCAAAATTCTACTCCCCCCTCCCCCCCCCCCCCCCCCCCTCTCTCTCTCTCTCTACTTGAAGGTACACATTTACCAGTTAGCTAGAACGGTAGCGGCAAAAAAATTATATTTTAAGTTATGTCTGTGGCAGACTGTCTGGTTTGTTTCAAGCTGATAGAATCTCCTGTCGTTGGGCAACACGGTAAAAACAAAGGCAAATCAAACGTGCATCTCTCTTGGTCCATAACGCACTCTCTAATGTCATCTTATCACATACAAACAAGCCTACCTCGTACCATCCGTCTGTCCGTCTGTTAGCCGCTTTCTCCGGACACGCTCGTAGATAGCACACGTAAGTATCGCGCTCCGAGCAATATCACACGTAGCTCGGGTTATTGAGCAATCATTAGGAAATAGCGATCTTATGGGTCTTTATCTTTCTTTAAGTTCAATATCTCGGGAGATAGTCAATGTTTATATTATCACTGTTTCAAAAAGAAATATTAAAATGTTACATCATAACGTTAATTGACCACGTATCGCCTCGCCTATAAGATTTATTTTTATTTTTTTATTTATTTTTTATCTTAAAATTGTAACGGTGTAAACAATTGTTGTTTGGCCATTTAAGAAAAAATTAATAAATCATTTTATCAGTTACCTATCAATTCCTAGCAATTTATTCTAACTATATTTAGGCATTTTGTGCATTTAAATGACATGATAGCTAAGTAGCTGTTAATGAAACTAAGTACTTTCATCAATATTGTCGCCTAATTCCACCAATTAGTTAAGACTGGTTCAGACCGGAATAAAATCCTTTAAGTAAAGCAGAACAATCTGAAAGATTCTTGAAAACCGAAGAGCTTGGGGTCTAAAAAGGCCACTTTGGCAGAATCATAATATGATCATATTATGAATCATATTTAAAATCGTGAAATTGTCACAAACTGACAATTCATAATATTATCTGCGTTGACAGCACGCAATTCATCTATTTGACAGTTTTGTATCGAAATTCGTAAAATGGTCACCAAATTATGAATTGCTTTATTAAAGTAAAATGTCAAATAGCAGAATCATAGGGAATTCAGGAAATGAATCACTTTTAGAGGAATTGCTTAATGTGGCCTTTTTAGACCCGCTTATCTTCTTAATAAAATGTCGTTTTCAGGATTTAATTGTGTAAATAAAAATTTGGCGTTTACAAATTTTCTTGACCACCATGTAGGCTTGTATAGTACGGAAATCGATTACCGTGGTCAATATTATGAAATAATAAGTCAACAATTGTTGTGACGCTGATTGTCAGGATAAGAGCCTGATACAGGACGCAGTCTTGGATTGGTGTGCATTATGTCAAAAATATGTAAAAGTTTAAGAATGGTGTAAAAGTTCGATAACATGAAACAATACGAGTATGTACCACAGCGTGCTGTAAAGCTTTCATCGAGTTGAGAATATTTAGGTGCGGTGAGTCACGCGCAACTCTCGGCTGTTATTTATCGCCTGCGCGGACGCCGGTATTTTTGTTATACATACAGGTAACAAGCTTCCCGCTCCTAAGGGAACTGGTAATTTTTACAAAGAGAACGTTATTTATTATTTTGTTATTCCTTGAAATCCGAGTGTGTGTCTGTGTAGCACGCAGCTGTGGCTGATTCGTTGTAGGACTTATGACGAAGACTAGATCCACCTGGACCTCCCCTCTGTTACCTCTGTTATGGCAATGAATGTAGAGCAGTGCTCTTACAACCATAGGAAGAGATCCTTTGAAATATCTTAAGTTGCATACTACATAGGACACACGAAGTTGTCAGTACGTGGAAACTTCACAACACAACAGATTGTTTATTCACAAACTGAAAGCAACTCTAATCCATAGTAATCTGTCAGTTTATAGAAACAAACGGCTTTCTAAATACAAGCAGATAACACGTGGGGGACGCGTCTGCGGCTACTTCAAACGGAA
Source organism: Polymixis lichenea (assembly GCA_949091785.1). Classification (NCBI taxonomy): domain Eukaryota; kingdom Metazoa; phylum Arthropoda; class Insecta; order Lepidoptera; family Noctuidae; genus Polymixis; species Polymixis lichenea. Next base: position 840,913 of record OX420939.1, on the reverse strand, counting down.
CATCGCTTTCTGTCGTAAACAAATAACTGAAAGTTCAAACAATTTTAGTGTAGAGAACTTTCATGGTGCATTACCTATAATCAAATGGGTTTGAATGCTGTTGGCTGTTACTGTTGTTAGTGTAGCGTATCTAATCTGCGAATGTTTAGCATGTGGGTAGGTTTGCTGGACATTCATTTACGTTTAATAATTTTTTTTACTGTTGAAGTATGTTTAATGACAGGTAATGCGTATATGCATACAATTAATAGACAAGTAGGTAAATATTTACACCAGGTGCTAAAATAAATGACTAACTAATTTACTTTACACATATTTTTTTAAATCACTATTACTATCGACTTTCTCTGCTTATCTTTTGGCAATCTCAAGAGATGGCATTTTATTCTAGCATTGTATTCTAGGGCGTTTGTGTCATACAAACCTGTAGGTTAAGCGATACCTATTTGCGAGATAGGATAGAGTAGGTAATGTATAGTCTTTAGAAATATATTGCATCTTCATCAGGTGCCGTCGAGATATTTCTTCGTGAAAAAGCAAAAATCTAAACTCGTTTATACGGAAGAAAGTCTAGCTTATTATCGCTAAGCAACTCCAAATCTTATTTACGCATATTCAACCAGCTAGGCAGCTGCCGATAAAAAGAAACGCAACTCTCTCGCTCTTTGGCTGGCTTTATCTAATTTTATTGCTTCAGATCGAATCAATGTAATGTATCGAGCTCATTGAAGCCGGCTTCGGATTTTGATGAGTACCTATTTACTATTTAGCTCTTGTACGCAGACAGGTGTTGGTTCAAGGGCACGGAAGTCTAGACATTCGATAAATATAAACTTAGACATTAGATCTCTTCTTGTATTACGAATTATATGTTTGATGTCTTTATCTAAGTACAAGTGTAGACTATTTAAAAAAATAACCGATGTTTAGAAACCATCATCATCTGCCTAGCCTTTTCCCAACTATGTTGGGGTCAGCTTCCAGTCTAACCGGATGCAGCTGAATACCAGTATTTCACACGGAGCGACCGCGTATCTGATCTCCACAACCCAGTTACTGGCTAATAGGATGTTTAGAAACCATACCGACCTAACAATTTTGTTTTGAAGGCTTGCGTTGCTATAACTTAAAAGAGGGGCATGTGGCTAAATAATAACAGCCGCACGGGTCGATCGATCAGTTAAGCTTCGCTTGGTGCGGTTGATCCGTGGATGGGTGAGCATCTTTACATACCAAGACCCCTCCGAGACATCCAGCCTCACCAAGGGTTATCGTATAAACATCAGATAGGCGGTCGCTCCATGTATAATACTGGTACTCAGCTGCATCTGATTAGACTCCAGTGTAACCCGATCCCAACAAAGTTGGGAAATGGCCAGTTGATGAGTAGTAGCAAACAAACATTGCGCTACTACATTTGTAGTCAATAAACACATCATTAACTTTACCTACACGCAGAGAGCGCCTGACCTTTAGTTACCTGAGAGAGAGGACGTTCTCATTGAAACTGTTCCCAGCTAGCAGCTCAGTAATAGCTACTTCATCATCATCATTTCGGCCGAAAGACGTCCTCAGCTGGACATAGGCCTCCCTCAAAAAAAAATGGGGGGTATCTTTACATATATACTTATTAAATCTGTTCCCAATAACAAAGGTCACTATATTACTGTATGCCTCTCTTCTTATTCCATAAATTCTGATGATTACATTATCTTTTCCAAATGTTCTGGGAAATATCAGAACCTCGAGAATACATTAGACGGCACTCGGCAATCAAGTGGCCGTACTCCCTACGTTACGGCAGGTGTTGGGGTAACCCCATGCCCCATGTGCACGTGCATGACAGTATGTGGGTCAGGGCTGCGCGCGCTGCTCTCCGGGACAGAGGACGAGGTGCGCCTGGCGCTAGTGATATAAAGCTTTATCGTTCAGTAATTAACCTTACACATATGGACAGTGGTCATAAAAATAGCTACTGATTCAGTGTAATATATTAGTTTCGTGAGTTCAAGGTGAAAAGCATAATGATTTTTATTCCTTTTGTTTATTCCTCGAAGTTTTGTTTGAATGACAATGAGTTTGACAGATGACTTAACGTAAATCGATCGCCTGGGTCGCTAACCCTTCGGTGGTAACTCACGTGTCTTCAGTGAACAGTTATGAGGTTATGAGGTGGCGTCTCACCACGAGCTCACTAATACTTCAGCGACCTGCCAATTCAGGCGAAGGCCGCCATGCATCCAGATTTAATCATGCTTGGCCCAGAAGGCACGATCACCGCTCTCCACACTACAAAGCAATACCAGCAGTAACTTAAACAACATAAAGTTCACAATACCTTGTCGTGAAAGTGTACAATATAGTCTGCACGCTGGAGGAATTTATGTTTTGCAAACCGACGTTTTATAAGCAATAAAGCAATCGTAAGTACATGTAGTAAAGCATTTTCTTTGACTTTGTATTAATTATATTATGTACTTACCAGTCATCATAGATCAGGATTTCATAATAGACCGTAAAATTTACATGTTATACTTATGCGATTATGGCAATCCCCTCCCCGTTTGGAGGAGGCCTATGTCCAGCAGTGGATGTCTTCGGCTGAAATGATGATAATGATATATGTGGTAAGCTCCATTATATACAGAAATATTTCTACATTAACTCGTGGTTTCCAACCAGAAATGGCGAAATATGTAGAGATGGGCCGAATACGGGTTTTACCGAATACGAATAATCCGCCGAATGTTCGGATAAAAGATTACTGAACCGAATATTCGGCCGATCATTCGTATTTGCCTCATCGTGCATCTCAAAAAACTTTTTCTAAATAAATAATTTTAATTTCGGAAGGCGGTGACAAAAAATTAAAATACAAATTCAAAGTCACCGACTTCCGAAATTAATTTTTCACTTTGTAGTATTTTTCCGGAAGTCGGTTCTTTTTTTTTGGAAAAAGTTTTATTTTTCGCTTTTCAGTTATAGTACCTACCCCACACTAATTCGAAATTTCATCATCCTTGGGCTCAAAACAATGCATATTTATGCGATAGCAGCAATCGCGGTTGACCTGCTGTCATTTTTTGAAGAGTTCCATTGTCTGTCTCCGAAACGCATCATCAGATCTATATGAAATTTAAATGGGACCATTTCGAAATAAACCCCTTTCGAATAAAAAAAGAAAGAATTTTGCAAATCCGTCTATATAAGGTGTATCTATTCATACACGAAATATCTGAAGGGGTACTCATCATTATGAACAACTTTTACTGTAGTAGAAGTTGTTCATAATGATGAGTACAATGACCCTTTCAGATATTTCGTGTATGAATAGATACACCTTATATATGACGGAGTTATGCCCGAACATACATAAAAAAGAAGGTCGTACCTTCCTTCATCAGCTCAGCGTCATGAGATGATGATGACCATACGCAAATGTCTCAATAGTTTTAGAAAATATATGAAAACCATTGTTAATACCTATAACATTTGAGGGTTGCCCTCGATTTCCCTGGGATTCCATCACCGGGTCCTGACTTGGTGCCAATGGGACCACCTTAGGAGTCATCATCATCATCATCGTATCAGCCGAAAGACGTCCACTGCTGGACATAAGCCTCCCCCAATTGCCATAATCGCCACGCTTGGCAGGCGGGTTGGCGATCGCAATATGGTGGTCAAATGCATAGAGAACGCTGCTGCCCATTCTCAAGTAAGTCCCTTGGTCGCCATCTACGACACCCACGGGAAGAAATGGGATGGTGCTATTCTTTTACGTCCGGCAGCACACGGAACACCTCAGGAGTATACTCTTTCAAATAAAAAAGAATTTTGGGAATCGGCCCACAAATTTGGGAGAAATCGGTGAACATACATTAAAAAAAAATACATACAGTCGAACATATAACCGCCTCTTATTTGGAAGTCGAAGTAAAAAATGAAGTGTGTGCTTGTCGAGCGCGATGAAGCGCAGACATAATCTTGGTCAGATTATATGAAGATCATGTAGAGTGGTGTCTGAAATGGTGTTTTGAGGAAAGAACCACACAGATTGAGTGGACCCGCCCAGTCAGTGCACGCATTTGTTACTAATCGTGCAGCTCTACTCAGAACTTTAAGAACTCAACGATTCGACGAACAATACCAAAGAAAGGACATTTGTGTAGGCCACATAAATTACTCAGCCAGATCATAATTACAACTAGCTGAGCAAGCAAGAAACAAAAAAAATATGACCCACATAGTATTCACATTCACAATAATTAAAACAATATAATACTATTTAATTTTCTATTACCAGCTACCTTGCTGATCATTATTTTCAACTCATTTGCGTCTTCCTCCGTTTAGAAGGTACAGTTACCAAGTGGTATCGGTCACAACTTCCACTAGCTCACTCAAACGGACGGAACTGACTGAAAGTCTAATCATAACAGAGTACGTACGTTTTCCGCTAAACGTGGTGGATTAAACTACCGTCACACAGTAAACAGAAGCTGTGTATGAAGTTGTGACGTCAGACCCACGTCGGCACCATGGAACAGCTCACTTTGATCCCTCGCCACTGGTACCAGATTTATTGAGGTAAACATTACAGTTCTCGATATGTAGGATGTACGATAGTGAATGTTTGAAACAATAATGATTTCGACTAAGATTGACCGACTGGGGGTGTCTTCAATTTTGGTATTTCATAGATGTTTTAATGACGTCGTCCATTATACAAATCTTAAAACAGAATTCAATGGCAATTTACAGGCGCATTTAAATTATTTATCACGATTAACTACACAGGCTGCAGGTGTTAATTGTTTATGAAAGCGAATGATATAATCAAATTGTTTTCTCTATATGTCCGCTAATCAATAAAAAATTGATTTCTCATAAATTAACCAAACGAAACTTGTCAAGACGCAAGCTGTAATTAAATACAAGAGACAAATTGGCGCTGTCGTTTTTTAATAATTCATACATAAGTAAACATTCGCAGAAATTGAAATCCAATCAATCTTTCCAGACGTTACTTTCTCAAACGGTTGGAGTTTTAAACTAGTTTGCCTGCAGTCTGACATTGACAGAACGAAACCGATCGCGTTCCCTTTGAAGTGAAGCTGACTAACCCGTCTAGACCAGTCATTGTCGCACTGTTTTGTCTCTAGACCAGTTAATAGTTAGGTACAATTATTTTCGGTCCTGTTAACTAAGGAGGAAGCGGAGGAGTGAAGCACAAAATTGTCTGTTACTTGCACATTTTAGGAGAGTTTTTTTCTGATGTAGCAAATGCATGCAAGTAAATGTAGATGCCAGATCTCTGGTCTCTACAAATAAGTTTATTTTAACTCCTGCCATCTGGCAGGAGTTAAAAAAACTTATTTAAGGCAACCATTTTACGGCAATTAAATAATGAAATTAAATAGTCTATTCCCTTAGAGAATTAAATAATAAAGGACCATTATATTATACCAGAATGTCCGTCCGGCTCTTTTATGTCCCAACGTTTGTATTAATGTGATCTCAGAAATACCACGCCAATAATAGTTCCAATAACCAGTTCCAAGGCAAGAAGGTCACAGGAACAAAGCTAAGCATATTCGTTGCAGCAATGACGTCACTCTTGCAGCTCTACTGCTCAACCTAATCAGACGTGGCGAATGGCGATGATATCACGACTCTTAAATATCTCCTTGACATTTAAACGAGAGGCTCTTCAACATATTCATTTTCAAAACCAATAGCTTTCCTAAGAGTACGGAATTTAATGCGGGTTTCGTCAACAGACAGACTGATGTAAGAGAAAGGTTTATACGTATAATACATCGACATACCCGCGGGCGAAGCCGCTGGCAAAAGCTGGTATATATATAATAATCTATACTTACATACCAATAATGTCAAAGAGGTAATAGTTATCTCTGGAATTACCTAACTATCGGGTTTGAAAAAATCTTTTTGATAACCCAACTCTTGGGAAAGGATAATAGTAGGTAATAAGCATCGCGGGCGATGCGATGCGATGCTATAGGATAAACAAGAAATTTCACGTGAACGAAGTTGTGGTCAGATGGTGGTAAAATGAAGACGAAGAAGTTCCAACTGTAGTGGGGCGTGACGAAATACAGGAGAATGTGGAGGAATGACTTGTGACAATGATTGCTGACAATAATGACTTATTAATAACTTGTGCCATAATATGACAAACACGTTACCAATGGATTATTAATATTATAAGTAGGTAAGCATGCGTTATGTTCTTCATCAAATTTTATGGGTTTAGGCATTGTAAGAGATTAGAGGTGTGTCAAAGATCTTCGTAAAAATAAAAACAAACTTAAATTAAAAACGTAAAAAATGTAGTATAAATGTCATTAAAGCCATAAATTAATTTGTGTGTTGTTCATACTTATGTAGTTTAGTAGGTACACACGTCTACACATCAAGCTATATTTTCCAGTATAAGCTGATCTCGCATTGTATAGGATTTCCGTACAATGCCAGATCAGCGTAAACTGGAATTTTACAGCTTGATAGGAAGTGTGTAAATTATTATACGTAGAAACTAATCGATCGTAACTTATTTGTTATCGACGCTATGTTTGGGTCTAAAAACTTGGTTTATGTATTTTTTGTAGTCAAAACTCATCTTCAACCTTTATTCATTCCATACTTTAATTATGCACTTTAAGCTATAAGCACAAAAATGTACAGAGACAGACCGGTCTGTACAAACTCAGTTCCTAGAATGATCCATATTCGAGCAGACACGGCCGCGCCTACACAGGAAGCAACTCGCTATTGTTCCTAGCATAACTTTAGCTCCTTAACTTTTCTCAGAACCGAGATTTTAACTTTAAAAACTGTCAGATTAAGAAAAGTCTACTGTCAAACTGTAATTGAAGTTTGTAAAGCAGTATGCAAGTTAGACGCTGTCTGCCACACGCCTACTAGCTTGTGTTTAAACAGTTGGTAGCAACTACCAACTATAGTTTGTGTGTAGGTGTAACTATTCGGAACCTTCTGTTTGTGTGTAGGTGTAGCTATTCGGAACCTTCTGTTTGTGTGTAGGTGTAGCCATTCGGAACCTTCTGTTTGTGTGTAGGTGTAGCCATTCGGAACCTTCTGTTTGTGTGTAGGTGTAGCCATTCGGAACCTTCTGTTTGTGTGTAGGTGTAGCCATTCGGAACCTTCTGTTTGTGTGTAGGTGTAGCCATTCGGAACCTTCTGTTTGTGTGTAGGTGTACCTATTTGAAACCTTCTGTTTGTGTGTGGGTGTAGCCATTCGGAACCTTCTGTTTGTGAGCAGGTGTAGCCATTCGGAACCTTCTGTTTGTGTGTAGGTGTAGCCATTCGGAACCTTCTGTTTGTGTGTAGGTGTACCTATTTGAAACCTTCTGTTTGTGTGTGGGTGTAGCCATTCGGAACCTTCTGTTTGTGAGCAGGTGTAGCCATTCGGAACCTTCTGTTTGTGTGTAGGTGTAGCCATTCGGAACCTTCTGTTTGTGTGTAGGTGTAGCCATTCGGAACCTTCTGTTTGTGTGTAGGTGTACCTATTTGAAACCTTCTGTTTGTGTGTGGGTGTAGCCATTCGGAACCTTCTGTTTGTGAGCAGGTGTAGCCATTCGGAACCTTCTGTTTGTGTGTAGGTGTAGCCATTCGGAACCTTCTGTTTGTGTGTAGGTGTACCTATTTGAAACCTTCTGTTTGTGTGTGGGTGTAGCCATTCGGAACCTTCTGTTTGTGAGCAGGTGTAGCCATTCGGAACCTTCTGTTTGTGTGTAGGTGTAGCCATTCGGAACCTTCTGTTTGTGTGTAGGTGTAGCCATTCGGAACCTTCTGTTTGTGTGTAGGTGTACCTATTTGAAACCTTCTGTTTGTGTGTGGGTGTAGCCATTCGGAACCTTCTGTTTGTGAGCAGGTGTAGCCATTCGGAACCTTCTGTTTGTGTGTAGGTGTAGCCATTCGGCACCTTCTGTTTGTGTGTTGGTGTAGCCATTCGGAACCATCTGAAACATCATCACCATCATCATTCTCCTGCCCTCATCCCAATTTATTTGGGGTCGGCGCAACCATCTGTAACATCAGTCAGGCTACTATGTAGGTTTTATCTTTAAATGAGTTTTACAAAAAAACACTTCAAAATAAAGTTGTAGACATTATGAACGTACTTTTATAAGATTTGTAGTACCTAGGGTAGGCAGTAAGTCTCTAAAAGGAAGCTCTACCCTTAAGAAACTTATTACTCATATTATAAAAGAGTTTCAAATAATTTCAATCAGACAAGGCTAAAAAAATCAATAGTTGTTTGAAATAGTTATTTTCCCCGAAGCTGTTACAACACATCGCGGTTTAACTATGAAAAGCCGACAGTTTGTGCTTGTTTTCCCTGACCTTGTCACTCACTGTCACACATATAGCACCAGCAGACAATGCTTGCTCGGCTATTCGACAATGTGTTACACGACAAAAGTTTTGAAGGACTAAGTATATAGGTAATATAGAAGACGCCACGGGCTGTGTTATGATTTTGTTTTCGATTATTACGTGCGCAATTAAAAAATATTTAGAGTAATGGGAGTTTTTTTTTTTTCAGATTTATCCATTGAAATTAACACAACTGATTCATTACTATGCATCCTACAATAATGAAATCATGCAGGAATTCGTTCATGACAAAGTTATAATTCCAAAAGTCGCAAAAGACGATCGCAACAATCAAGGCTCCAGTTGCGGCGCGATTCTGGTAGACTGCCAGTATGAGGCAATCGGAAATTACTGATTCTTTTTTTTACAAAACACTTTTTGTATAGGTAGGTATAGTTTTTGATGATTATACTTAAATTCGTAACTACTTGAAATTATTAATTTATTTTGACATAATCTACATAATGTCCACTTAAATAACCCAAAGTTACTAAACCCTAGTGATAAATCTTGCGCAGCACAATCATGAATGAGTATCTCCACGTCTAATAATAGTTCAGTTTATTGACTGTGTGTTGTTTGTATGTGCGATACACATCTCTCACGCCAGCCTTGTCAACTTGTTGTTCACGGTTCTGTATAAATCTGTGATGAGCTGATGAGTACAAAGACAAACCTAGACCATTTAGCATACCTACAAAATGATAGTTATTATTGTTATTTATTTATTTTTGCTTTTTTTAGTTATGCTCGCATACGCTACAATATTACAACATATTATTAAACAATGGGTTGTCCAAACTGAAACACCTACTTATTATCCGGAGACCGCTTAGCCTTCTTCTTCTTGCCCATCTCCCATGTTAGGGCTTGGCGCAGAATCTCTTGAATGTCCTCTGACAACCTTCACGTTATCATTTCCTATCTTTTCATTCATCTCCTTCCATTACTAGTTTAATCATCCTCTCCCATCCATCAAAATTTGTTTTCATCCAAAGTATGTAGTGGTGTCGTAACGAGAACGGAGCATAATGAGCATAAATGAAAGAACGGTAACTCTTACAATTAGACGTTCATTAAGATCATAAAGTACACTTTAATAAACGTACGGCAATAAACACAATTTCCCTTATATTCCTCGCCAACCTATCTCGGCCACTATATTCCTATTATCTTCGAAAGTAGCTCAGTGTCAGTTACCGCGCGTCCTTGACCGACAGGGAGTGTCGGATGCCGGATGACCGGCGCGCCGCCTGGCCAATAGCCGGCCGCTTCCAACAGTCGCCACTGCACGACATACATGGCGGGCAGACAACACCAGACGCGCGTGAAGGACTTGTTGCGTCACCGATGTATTGCGATTTTGCCGTTGGTCACGGAACTCACGGAGAACAATTTGATGTGTGCGTTATCCAAGTTGACGCCAATAAGTAGAACAGACCCCTTATTTTCGTTTTCTTTGTTTCTAGAAATGGCACTAAACATGATCATGGATAACTGAACAGTAATCAAGAATCCAATTCAGCCAGCGTCACTAAAGTAACTGCCTATTTCCACAACTGTTGTTTCTCAGTATTTCGCATCCATGTTGTTCCAGCCCGCATTTTAAGGTTGTCTTTGCTGATTCGCTGCCTCTACTTACAAGATTCTTGTACTCCAAAAGCCATCGTACCTTGGATAGTCATAGCTGGGACGCGGCCATAGTAAAAGTATGTATCGATCCTTGGGCGCCGTCATCTCGCTCTCGGTGACGGCCCGTTGACGGTGGCGTTGGACACCCGCAGCCTCTGAGCCCTGGTGCCCTGAGGGCAGTCAGGACTTTGAACTTCAGGTGGATGCCCTAAGGTAGCTCGCTACATTATTATTTTTCTGCAATTAACAGGTAGTGTCAGGTTGTATATTGTATTTATTGAAATATAATTCCCACCATAACTTTTTCATGAAATAGTAATTCAATGGGATTCAATAAACTAAGAGGGTTGTATTGACGACTTTAACGACACGGGCTACCCGAGCGCTTCCCAAATAAAATGGCAAGTTCACACTTCACACTTTACACCAAATTGAGTGAATCTCTTTGTTCAGTTATAAAAATGTCCGAACTGTATCATAGCGAGCGAGTAGGTGACGTAGACTTTGAGGAGGCTAAGGACCATGTCCACGTCGAGGGTAAACAGTCGACACACGGAGTACCTGAAGGACCGGTGGTGCAGGAACGACAGGCAGTCGTCCAGGATTTCGCGTATGCGATCGTCTGTCAACACAAATAAACGCATATTTTTTATGTAGTGTGAAAATGAGTTTTATAGCGGAAGGCGTCGATATGTACTAATATTATAAATGAACGAAAATAACTCTGTATGTTAGGTACCTTTTCACGCCCTAACGGCTGAACGGAATGCAATAAAAATTACGCACAGGTAGACGAACTAGGGTAGTATGAACTAAGATAATTTTCGACAGCCACGCGGGCGATGCCGTGGGCACAAGCTAGTTATAATATAAACTGGAGCATGCTTACCTTCACAAGTAAGCATCTGTCAGCCAAAGACGGTGCTGCCGATGCGCTTGACCTCAGCGCCAGTCAGCGCTGCCTACACCGCTGGCACACATGGCAGTATTATGTCAATGATCAGCTCTTGTAATTCCAGAGTGTTTTGAAGTACCTATATAAGTGAAGTATATTTAAACGATATAGTATATGTGAAATTTACAGGAAGGGTCTAAAAAGTACAAGCGTATTATAGCAATACGATAGCACTTACTGCCATTTTTGCGATAGAAATCAATTGGTATCCTGTTGCAGTAATTTTTTTGGCACAGATGCAAAAACAGTCACAATAATCTGAAAGCAAATGACCATCAATTAATAGAATAAATTAAGAACATTAGGATTGGTTACAGTTAAGTATTAACCGTATATTTCGCTTCATGATAATATCCAATATGTCTTTTCTTGTAAATGAACATACACTGCATTATGCTATTTCTTGTATCTTCAGTGTCCTGTAACCGACATACTCGAGGCAGAGTTTTCTCCATGCATTGTCTGAACAGAGTGAGGATCACTCTGTGCCACAACAGCTCAAACATCACAATTCTCGTGTTTGGTGTTTCGGATACGAATACAAAAAAGGCAATAATTAGGAGCTTCATTTGAAGAAGTACTCTATTCTCAATCAGAGAATAGTAGAAAGGTATCGCTACGCCCAGCTGACTTATTATAACGGCTAAGAACAAAAATCCAGAGACTGGTATGTCCATATCTGGCCTAACTCCTAATAAAATATCAGTGGTTTCCATATCACTTAAATAAACTTAAAAGTACTCGGAATCTATGAATAATGAGAGAGCCACACATGCACAGTATATTGTTAGAGAAGACTCTACTTTAATGACAAGACCTGGTTTAACTCCTTCAATGATTTCAAATACAAACGATGACATGTACGACCTAGCTGCCAGGCAGTATACAGCTGCACCGACACAGGCTATTCTAATTGAACTTATTCCATAGCACAGTCCACCACACAGGCGCACACGCGTGATAGTGTTCACAAGGATCATGGTCTTTACACAATTGTAAATGAATTTAATTTGTTTATTTGTGTATTGTAGTGTATTAGTAGCTTGAGAGGCGAACTGCTACTGGTGATTAATACCTGCCGTTCTTATACTATCTAAATATAAATTTTAATCAAAATGACGACATCAATAACATCACAATACGTATAATCTATCTAACTTTGAACCTATTCGATTGAGTGCTGAAAAGTGTTCTCTGTGACGAGTGTTTCCAAGTTTTGTCTAATTTACTCCCACTATTATACATAATATGTCATAGCAGGCTGTTCTTGAATGTATACATAGCAAGCACACATGTGTTGCTGTTCCACAAACAATGGGGCACTAAATATCGTGTGCAGCGTGCTGCGTGTCAGGTTGTCTGCTCGCTACAGGAGTTGATGGACGCTACTGAAAGTGCCAAGCTCGTAGACAAATTCTGGGCTGACTGTATACATTGCTATCGACATACTAAGAAAAAGTCGTACACATTATAACATCACACCTGTTAAGCCCCGAAGGGTTAAGCGGAGGTTTACCTATAGTAAACCAATATTTGAATATATCGCTCATTGAAGTTCATTATCACAGTAAATAACTTCAAGTCTTGAAGTTCTCAAAAACAAGCCGTAAACGTTTTTAACATTGTGTGCAAATCATGCTCACGTGGAGCGACCGCTCACGCTGTGGTCAACGCTTGCATCTCCTAACATCTCCGCCTCGATGTCGCAACAACGCAAATACAACTCGTTTGTTTATTCACCACAAATACATCAACCACCTTGACATTGTTGGATTTCAAACAATCCTCACTAGTTAAAAGAACTCATTTATTTTTACATTCATTAACATTTTTGTGAAATACGATGACAAAGTGGTACAGACAGAGCGCCTGGTGATGTGTAAGAAGTAAAGAACATTAATCTTGGAGCAGATGAGTGGCAGGCAGCGTTGCGTCATATACATAGTCTTAGCACAACATGATCTGTTGACTGACACACACATGAATGTTTGTTGTGATTCCCGTGATCCTCACTACATTTTTCTTACAATGCATTCCATTAATCATTCGCTTGGAATAGGTAGGAGTGAGGAACGAATACGTCAGGTATTAGATAAGCTTGCTCGCAAGGTGACACGACTATGTGACTGTTCCACTTGATGTTATGCACGTTTACAGGAGTTCCACGCCTGTTGACACGAGTGTTATGCATATTGACACGAGTTGCCCTTACCACATTGCACCATGGTGATACGAGTGCTACGTAGCAAGACACGAGTGTTCTGCATTTTGACGCGAGTGTTACGCCACGGTGACATGAGTGCTAACTAGGTGTTACGCATGTTGGTACGAGTGATACGCATGGTGGCCCCAGCCAGTGTTACGCATGATGTAGGCCGCGCCCACCCTAGAAACTTCTTTGCCCACCGTAGAAAATATATCTTCCCGCGGTAAAAAGTATCTGCCCCAGAATACTATTATATCTTCTTGCCAACCTTTATCGCAATCCGTTTAAGCGTAGGGAAGGTATCTACCATTTAGACAAAATTACAAGAATTTCTTTTCTATTTATAATATTAGTAGATTTAGCTATGAGACTTTTAACTTTACTTAGGCATTCAGAAATACGCCACATCATCATGTGGCGTATTTTACCAAAAGGAGAGTGAATGGGGAATGGTTCTACTCCCAACAACAAGACGAGCCAAAAACAGAAAGCAGGGGCGCTACCTACCTTTTCTCAAAGCGTTTTGTCGTATTTTCAAAGTTTCGGGATGGACGATACTAAAGAGCTCAGTCTCAGGATCAGATGTAGGTAGCAGAATTAAAAACACAAGTTTAATTCATCAAGCTTTTATACTTTGGATTTTATTAATCCATAAACATGACGGTTTCGTCACTGACCGACTCACATGTCAAAACCTCAAGGTCGCTTCTTATGGATAATTAAATAGGCCAGTACAATATCACCGCTAAAATTTAATAAAATAGAGCACCCTCCAAAAATAAATGAAATCCCATCAAAAACATATCATTTAAAGTATGTTGCCAAGACTTCAATAACGCTATCAATTTAAAAAAGTAATATGATCTAATGTAGAGTCAAGCCCAACTCACATCTTGGTCAAAATCCCCACTTCCCTACTAATATATATTTATACATTAATATTATAAATGCGAAAATAACTCTGTCTGTCTGTGTGTTACGCTTTCACGCCTAAACCGCTGAACCGATTGTCATGAAATTGGCAGAGTTACAGCCTGAGATACGGAGAAGGACGCAGGCTACTTTTATATAGGTACATACGCTATAACCGACATCCACGCGGGCGGAGCCGCGGGCAAAAGCTAGTGTATAATATGGCTGGGCCGTTCCATTGAACTATTGCATGATAAAGACCATTAACTTAATTTCTTACCAGAAGCCCATATGGGAGTGAGATCGGCAGTCCCAGGGTCCCAGGGGTGGGAGGGAGGAGGTGGGGTCGAGTTAATCGTTCATAAGTCCCTCGTGAGCAACGTTGTGAAGATTGAGAGAGAAGAGAGGTATGATGATCTCCTTCTTAAGAACACGTGAGCATAGGACGTGGACCTGACAGAGCCCTGATGGTGTAATAAAAAATGAGATTGACTTCATTATGTCGGCGACGAAGCAAGTACCTATTCAATGATGTATCTGTGATCAACGCGGTGAAAACTGGAAGTGATCACCGCATGGTAAGAGGCACTTTGAACTTAAATATCAAAATGGAAAGATCTCGACTGATGAAGTCTACGCTTCGCCCAGCACTGATCCAAGTCCACAACGCCGAGAGCTTTCGACTCGAGCTTCAGAATCGTTTCGAGTGCCTAGGGGCTCCCTGTGGACGATTTTAACGATGGGTTCGTGAAAACTGTCCATACAGTCGGGTCATCTTCAAAACCCGCCGTACAAATAGAAGAAGCTCTCTGATCCTACTTTGCAGCTCATGACGGTGCAAAGTACGATGCACCGCGAGATGATCCTGCAGTCTTCAGATGATGCGCTCAAGTACCTACGTACAGCTTAATAGACGGATCTCTAAGTCTTTGACAAGCGGCCTTCCACGCTTTAATACAGAAAGTATTAAGGACGTGATAGAGCAGAACATAGGCTCCAAGGTCTTTGCTAGGGATCTGCTTATTGGACAGAAACTGAAAACCGATGATGGCAGGTTCGTATCCGCCAAACCTGAATCCCTCAAGGCCTTCCAGAAGCTGTTGATTCCGACATACTTGATGCCACACCGCCACAGGCATGGAACAGAGCGGTGGTGATACTTTTCTGTAGGAAGGGTGACAATGCTCTTTTTAAGAATTACAGGCCCATCTCACTTCTGAGTCATGTCTACAAGTTGTTGTCAAGAGTCATCACGAACTATGTCGCGCCCAGGTTTTGTGACCTCTAGCCTACAAACAAACCGGATTCCGTAAAGGCTTTAGCACCGTAGACCACATATACACATGCTGCGGCAGGTTATACAGAAGGCTGAAAAGTATAGCCTGCCTCTCTTCTTAGCGTTTGTGGACGACTATCGGTACATCGAGGTGCTGAAGTGTCTGTACGAAACCACGATTATGTCAGTCCGACTACAAGAGTACATTTTGACCAAGATATAAGGTTTGTAGAGTTGGGGGCTTCGATCTACATTAGCCCCTTTATTTATAAACGTTGCTTATAGTAAAGTTATGATTAGCGACTATTTATCCATACATTTTTGACGTTTAAACATCTCTTAACTTGAATAAACTTTTATGAATATACCCCCTATAGACCTGATAACTTTTTAACAGTGCAAGCGTTACCTATTTAAGTCTTGGCACTCTACTTTACATGTAATATTTTTTATTGGCCTATTTAGTACTAGGCGTCATTTATGATTTCCACCTCCATCTAGACGGCTGCCCCCACTAGACAAAATCCATAGCTACACCCATGGGTCTAACCAACACGTTTGATCATACAATAACAATTGGTGTCACAAGAGTGTAAGATTTCAATTCCATCTCTTAATAACAGTTAAGTTTGTGTGTTACCTAATCAAATACCATAAAATACCACATCACGCTAGATTATTTATTAGGTTATTAAGACTTAGCAATCGCATGATCCGAACAATAGAATAGTTAGTCATAATTCGCGTGTCATCCGACGTATTGGTCGATATATTGGCCATAACTGTGATGGTTCCATTACATCTACAGCAAGGCGCGGCGGCGCGAGACGGAGGTCAACTGGTGTCTCGTTAATAACCATGGTTCATTATACACGACGATAATTAGTTAAATGGCGATGGCACGCGACTCTCGCATCAACTACAAGTCCTTTGCGTACTTCTAGCTGAATAATTTAATTTAAATTGCGTTAATTTCATGCTATCTCTGAAGAAAACTTGTAATACAAATACAAGATTTGAGATTGAACTTTTAATTTAAGTTTTGCTCTTACCAAAGACGTAAAAGTTTTCAATAAGTATGGGTACGTACCTACGTCTATTATTTTGTAAGATGACCAAAAATACCACTAGAAGCCACCTAGCAACTGGCCTGATATTTAGTTATTTCATAACATTAAGTTATCGTCCAACAAAGTTCAGTGTCGTGCAGGCACGTCCTAAACAGTTGCGTCAAGACCGCGCCCTCTGCGCGCACTCATATTTCAGGAGAGTTACAGCGTTTTTTCACGCAACTCCATCCATTATGCCTTAACATTGAAATATTGTGAGGTAACTGCGACTTAATTAATGGCCCATTATACCAATTACATCGCGATACAAATGCTCCCATAAATTATCGTAAATACGTCACATAAATTGTGTAGGTTCGGTGTGACTGATCATTTCTGTTAATTGGGAATTAGTAAATTGATATCGTTTAGAGAGATTTAGAGCATTAAAACACGCGACAAGCGAATGTCAATCATCTATTACGACCTTCGCTAAATTATAAAGCATCGTCAACAATTCGTGAAATTATGAACATAGGTCTCTTAATGATGGCTATAGTGAGGAACCGCCATAATCTCGTAGCTTACCAGGCAGATTAGTGCTCACAGTCACATTCAGTTGGTAGGTATCAGCAGATAAAGAGATGCTGTGCAGATTTCCTGATGTAACCTCGCTTTTAATAATATTATAACTTTGTTAGCTCAGTTGTTAACTTTATTATGGTTGCTGTGAAGAGGAAATGTACACCTACATAATATCGGATGCTGTCCATTACTTATTTCTCTATGTATCCTCATGTATTATGGAGTTTTATTGGAGTAAAAAAAGATAAATAAATAAATTACTTCTCAAATAATTTTAACATTTTTACAAAGCGCATGTAGGTAAGTAGTAGGTGAGTAACATCAGCAAATCATCAGGCACTGTGGTTGGTCGTAAATGCAGGTCGTGACGACAGCCGGCCTTCTACAGACGAGCTAGGTACTTATAAGCACCAGCCTAACTGTAACTTGATCTACTAACCGAGCCTTTTAAGGGAACGGTGCGTTATCAAATTAAAGTGTTGAGTAGTAGGAAGTAGGAACCACGGATGAGTAGAACTTCTCATGAAAAGACAGTGCGGACTAATGCTTCTGTTTAAATCCCAACACCTAACCCCAAAATTAAAGGTTTTGTTCACGGTCACCTTGCGGAGTGCACCATCACTGTTGCCTACTTTGTTGGTGACTTACGTGAGCTCAGGTGACCACTAAAACTCAGCGCTGTGCTGTACTGTGGGTCCTACAGCACAGCATCATGTGGAGTGGAAGCCTTCTTGTCACAGTCACGGCGTGCAGCTGACGACTATTTAGGTTCTGTGTTCGAAAGTGCAAGTCTGTTTTGTTTCATGTTTTTTATTTAAGTGATCTTTTTCTATGCACGTGTTTCTGTGACAAATAAATCTGTCACTCTCTTTCTTTCTTTTTAACCGACTTCAAAAAAAGGAGGAGGTTCTCAATTCGACTGTATGTATGTTTTTTTATGTTTGTTACCTCATAACTTTCGACTGGATGAACCGATTTTGATGATTATTTTTTTATTTGAAAGCTGGTGCGTCCCGTGTGGTCCCATTTCAAGTTCATATAGATCTGATGATGTGTTTCGGAGGCAGACAACGGAAGTCTTCAAAAAATAACACGAAATAAACCGCGATTGCTGCTATCGCATAAATATGCATTGTTTTGACCCCAAGGATGATGAAATTTCGCATTAGTTAGTACTACCTATAACTAAAAAGTGAAAAATAAAAACTTTTTCTAAAAAAAAAACAACCGACTTCCGAAAAAACACTACAAAGTGAAAAATAACTTTAATTTCGGAAGTCGGTGAAATTTTTTGTCACCGCCTTCCTTTTTTTTTTTTGGAAAAAGTTTTCTTTCAGCTACTTGATAAGTGATAACATTGCAACACCTACCTGGTTTACCTTCTGTTTTGGATACTTACACCTAAGTTCTGGCACTTCCATGTGGCAATGTAGGTTTATGTGAAATAAAATAATTTGGATTTAATTTATTGTTTGGACAAGTTTAGCTTGTGCTTACACAATCACACAAGCTAAGCCCACACTGCCGAACAAATAAAGTATTACACGTTTGAGAGAAAGTTATTATGAGCTGTCTGTTTACAAAGCAAAGAAGCGCCGACAGTTACCGCTGGTGACGTTTACCACATAATATAATCAAATTAATGAGTTCGCTCATTAGTGGGTAGTGCACCCTGCGTGAGGGATTCTAGACAAGTTTGTAACTACACTGACTGAGTCAAATGTTCGTGTTACCATAACAAGTAAACATGTAAAACATTGAGTTGAACAAGTGAAGGTCACGATTTGTTTACGAAGTTGTATGTTTTCATTAGCGCGTTTGACTTACGTAACATGACTCTTACAAACTTTCTTGTTTTGAAAATTATGTCTGGCTTTCATTAGCTACCTTAAACTTTTGAATGCGTAGGCAAAAAACTGTATATAAATTAGAAATTCGATGCTCTGCTCGATTTGCTATATTTGTTAGACAACTTCGAAGCATATGTATAAGTAGCATAAGTGTAACCAGCGCAGCGTATATTATTCCCACTGCTGGAATCATAGCTTCAGGTCCCTTCTCTTCGAGAGTGTGCTGTAATCTACCAAGTGGCCCCAGGGCGGGTTGGTAGACGTCACATGTCTTCGAATTTTTTTAGTTCTAGAACACGGCGGTTTCGTCAGGATGTTTTCCTTCACCATTTTGAGAGCTGTGGTGATTAAATTATTTAACAAAGTAAAGCGCCCGCCTTCGAACCCACGAGGCCAGGACCGTACAACTCGCAAGCTGCTTAACAAAGCATACATATAGAAAACCCGGAAATACGTTTTACTACAGTTTTTTTTTGAGGAAGGGGAAATCATCAATTATAACTTCTCTCACTCAGGGCGGTGCGGGAGTGCGTGTCAGACTTTACTGACTAAAACCCACCCCTGTTCCTTCAGTTGCCTGTGTGCCAGGGGCCACAATAGGGCCTCCTTCGCACCCCTGGCAAGTTTCACTATAGTTTGAAATACATTAATAAGAGTTATCTATGAATAAAATAGGATATCTCAGAAGTGACCAATGACTACTTAGTCATGCCAATCCTGGGCGCACTGAGCACTGACCCCCCCCCCCCCCCCTACCTCGCGTGTTTTCACACACATTTACATACTACAACTATTATATTTATAACTGTAGCTAGTATATAACAGACCCATGTATTACGCACCACACGCGGCCGCGCGCGTCCTGCCTGCGAATGAACTCAAGCACGCGACCAGCTCTGATAACAATAACATCAAACTTTAAGGTGTTCAAATTGATTGTAGTTAGAAACAAGTCTATTGATTTGTGTAGCCTTTAAGTTTTCTCATAATAAAAGACCTGAAAATGAAAATTATCGCTGTAACAAGGCTTGGTTGTCATTGATACAGAGCGAGGGGACCTACATATATTCAGTAGTGGGCCAAACTTTTAAATTGGTTTTAGTATCCAATTTGATTGGTTGTACTCGATGTTGGTATATTGCTATGTAGGTAAGTAAGTAAGTAAGTGTCATATTCCATTCAAAGCAAGACTGGCCAAACTTTTGGAAGTAACCACAACACATACCTAACATATGTTTGTTGATCTATGTTCTGCGGCAATAACCCACCATCAAAGGAACATTAGTATTGAACGATCAAATACTAGCTAGCGGTGGATGGTCGCCACGTGCTCGGTCAATTCGCGGCTTGATCACATTAATGTAGTTCTCGTCGAACGAAACAGCCAGCCGCACCCACAATTACTTAAATTATGTAATCGTTCGAATTATTTCGTGCTAAAATAACTGTCACATTACATGTAGGTTTGCCCTATTTTCATGGACTAGTTTAGTTTTATTTCGGTAACGTAAGAGCTTAGTGGAAGCACCATTTTACTATGATTGTGCAAAATAATTTGCAACTATACCTAACAGTGTGATTGTGACTAGCGTTGCAAAACTTCGGAAGTATTCGCAAGAATTCAAAAGAATACTTCGATTGGAAGGAATACTACCTCAGCAAGAATGCAGAGTAAAATAAATATTGTAAGGATGGAGTTGGTAACCTACGTTTTATTACATAATAAGAATTAAATGATTTCCAGTAATTACGAATATATGCGTAGGTAGCTTGAGGAGAATCATCAGATATTTCGACGTGCCGTTACTTGAATTAACGCCATCTAGCAGGTAATTGAGAACTTCGTGAACCGCCGAGCCCCGCAGCCGTTCATTCAAATAATCAACGAAGTATTATTCGATGCCTACGTACCTACTATGCGGGAATATTTCCCTGTAAGTCTGTATCTACTTGTGAATACTTATTATTTTATTTTTGTATGGTAAAGTTTGGGATGGGCCCGATTTTGAGGTGATGTTATGTACAGGTTTAGTTTACTTCGTAATTTTTTTTTTGGGTTACCTAATGGTTTAAAAAAAAATCAGTTGTTCCCTATTTTTATGTTCGCATAACTCATCAAAATGTAAGGAACAGCTAATTTTATTTTCGCGATTTCAGGTTTGGGCCCATAGTAAGAGTTGTTCATAATGATGAGTACTGTGACCCTTTATGTCGTTAACGGTGATCAAAATTACACCTAGTAGGTATATACAAAGTGTAACGGAAAGGGTATTTACACACTAAGGGCACAGCTTCTTTGGATGATATCAAACGATATTGGAAGGGAGTTTTAATCCTATCTCTACATGTTCGGAAGATAAGAGAATTTTTAATACATTGATACCAGAACCAATTGAAACAAACACATCACTCGGAAGAGTTTTATCGTGATATTGGCGAGTAACGTGGAAAGCTATTGACCTACGTAGTGCGGTGACACGTTTGTTTTTATTTAAATTTAAGAAACATGTGAAACTGAAAATTTGGAATCAATTCTTAGAGTATTTTATTTTGAGCTGAAACTATGTATAGTGATTATATACCAGCTGTTATCTTTAGTGCTTAAGGATAGCAATAGGGTTTCTGTTACACCCTGTATATACTCACGCCTTCTTTCCATGGCGGTAGGCAGAAGCTACGTCACTTGCTACGATCTTCACATATTCCTTTTGTTTGATTCACGTTCATACATATTCTGGTCATAAACGCACGCCAGATGAAAATATATCAGGGTTACCCATTTAAATGCTGCTAATTGAGTGCTGTGAAGTTCCATTGGCAGCCAAACTTAAGACCCCTGAGAGACTACTAGGCGATGGAGATAGACTTATAACGAGATGTTCCACTGATACTATTGTCGTTGTGGATTAGACAAAGAAACTTAAATTTACTTGTATTGTTATGACGCGTTACACAAAGACAAGATAAAAAAAACTAAACAAAAATGACTTCCTTAATCTGAAAATTATGGTTTTTATGCGTTCTTAAAAATATTGTTCTATTTAAGTCAAGTAAATTGTAAAGTTTTATTTTAAATTAACCTATATTTACGTTTATGGCGTAATTTAAGCACAAGATAAAAAATAATAGTACTCTTCCGCAATTTACCAACCACTAGTTTTCCAATGGCATTGAAATGTTACAAAACCACGAAATAACAAATGAATAAATTCTGCGGGATTAGAGAGATCCCTCGTTCCTGAAAGTGTTTCCCTACTTCGTTATCCTCAGGTACATAATAACAGTGATAATTCATTTGACCTAATTATTGTTGTACTTGTAAATAAACGAGAACTTTTAAACCTGAGATGAGTGTTCAATCAATTGATTGGCTTATTAATTATACTAAGCCTGACGCAGACTAGGGTCGTCCCCACCGCATTACAAAAATCCTCGTACCCCTACTTTACATTTTGTATGATCCATCACCCACTAGAGCGAACATGCGTTTTTATATTGAAATACGATGCACTGCAGCCCGACGCAGCTCTAATGTGCGCTTAGCTTTGTTGGCAATTAATTAGTATGTAATATACTCGCCTACTGTTTTGTTTAATGTTTTCCTCGTTTTTTGTTTAGCATTGGCACCAGTGTGCACTTAGACTGGGATTATCTGACATTTTATTATTGAACCTTAAAAATACAGACTATTTGCGAAATTTACACCAAGAATGATTTGTTTCTACTGAATTATTTGAATGTTTCAGCTGGCTCAAAGATGCATTTTTAAAATCATGTTATTTTAACGCCGAAACTTTATTTTAACGCCTGACTGCCAATATGAATAATACGAAAGGCACACTCATTGTATGCCTTTCGAATTCGTCATATAGGTAGTCCGCTTTTTACAGATAAGTCGGAAAGGGCACTAGGTAGAGACAACTCGACATTACCTACTTGCATTCAAGTAAAAAAAAAACATGAGTAGTTACTTATTATGATCAGTTGGATTCTTTGCGATTTCACTCGTAGTAAATAAAACTGGTGCAGCACCGGTGACATGTTCTCGGGGTCAAGGGACCGAGCATGCGCACGCGCCGGTCCACATTCACTTATGTACCTACCGACTACATTCGGTACTCCAACAAGACGCTTTGGTTACTGCACTCTACGCAACTATGCTTGCAACTGGTTTGCCCGTCGTTCATTGGTGTGCTAAGTATTTCGTGGCATTAGCACATTTTTTAACCTCCAAAGTAGAAGGCAGTCGTACAGGTGGCGAGCAAAACGGTAACCACGGCTGCTCAAAGCTGCGCTCAGTGAAAGTTATCAAAATTGATGCATGTTTTGAAAATAATGCGGTAAAAAAATTGTACGCAACTGCAGTAAAAGCTTAGCGAAAAGATCTGTTTGTTGATCTATGTTTTCGCTAATATTTAAAGACTAGCTTTTGCCAGCGGCTTCGCCCGCGTGGAGGTTAGAAATTATCCCACGGGAACGTACTATCGGGATAAAAAGTACCCTATGTGTTAATCCAGGTTATAAACTATCTGTGTGCCAAATTTCATCCAAATCCGTTCAGCCGTATTTGTGTGATTGAGTAACAAACATCCATACATCTTCAGGAACTTTCAAATTTATAATATTACTAGGATAGTAGGATTGGCCGGCTATTCCCAGGAAGCAAAACTATGTAGCCCTAGCCTGCAAAGTCTCTCCTCTTGTTCAAGTTTTCATTCGTTTGCAATTTTGAAAAGACAAATTTTGAGTTTCAATAACAACAGTCTAACCTGTAACTCTAGGTCTGATATAAAAAATAAAACATAAGTATTCAGTCGTGCCATCATTCGTATTCGTATAGTCCTACATTTCAATGAGTAACGGTCCCGATGTTACGATGGTCCATCGGTGGCACGGTAGTGTGCTGCCCGCGCACTGTGACATACACGGGAACAGAAGGTTTGCCCGGTACGATTCCATCAAATAATCTTGTTGCACTCACATCCTATCAAATATACCACCCTACTGACGAGCATGTACATACGGCTACACATCAAGCTATACATTTGCAGTATAAGCTGATCTCGCATTGCATAGGATTACCGTACAGTGTGAGATCAGCGTAAAGTATGACGACTTTTATTTATGGAGGGGAAGAAACATCTTCTCCTGCCGAGTGAACCCACTCCTACTCACATAATTCTACAACATCACAGTGATGTTAAGTAGGTACCCTGACATGGCTGTAATGGGACCCATTCTTCGACAATTTTACCATGTTGAAATTTTTGTATGTCTAGTAACACCCAAAACATTCCCTTTTTATATTCCTGCATATAAATATATAACTACGAGTGGGCCTCCGGCCGCCCACACTTTTGCCGCGCGGTCACGGTCAGCGTACGCGCCGCTCGGAAACACGCCGTGAGTCCGTGACGTAACGTAACGCGGACATTTGCACCCAACTGTTGTGTTTTGATGTATTAGTATACTTGTAGCTTGCAGCTGATTTATTCGTAACTGTAGTATTTATTTTTAAACGTTTCGATGGACTTATGCTTTATGAGATAGTAGGTATCTCTTAAGAGGAATCTAGTCGCAGGGTCGAACTCACTGGTGGGCCAGGCTAAAAAGCACGTTGTCTCACCAGGCATCGTATCCGACAGAGGTAGTATCAGCGATGAGCTGTTAGACGCTAGCCTACACGCACAACGTTATTGAGTGAGATGCAGGATCATTTATAGTAAAACAGGCGCGTAAAAAGTAAAAATAGTCCTCCGAATTAAATTTAATTATCCGCGTTTAATGAAAAAACCACTGCATAAATCAATGACCAATAAAGTTAATTGAATTTTTCGATAATTGAGCTTTGTCTGTACCGACGTGGTTTTGGGGATTTAATTACTTAAACACGTTCAAAGTTAGGTTAAATTAGCAAGAAAAACGAATCTTTGTTGGCTCGTATAACTTTTGAATAGCTTTTTATTTTAGTATTCTGTTTCTGCACAGACAATATTAATAAATAATAATAAAAATTAAACATGGTATAGTTATACCATGTTTATTTTTTGATGTAGGTACATTGTCGAACAGTGGAGTATTACTCCACTGTTCGACACTTCGACACTTCCGAAGTTTGTATGGAAAAAATATCGACTAGATTCACCTTAAATGATATTTATGTAGGCCTGAAAAAGGAAAAGGTAGAGTTTACCCTGTCGACAACACAATTAATGTATGAACTCGTCTAGCTCTATGTTCTTAAAACATTTCCTTATTTTACAATCCCATGCGTTCAATTTCATATTTTCCGAGAATGCTTTGTAGATTTTAACACTGTGTTGTGTCGATAAACCACAAGTTCAAACATCGCTACAATTTTAAAGCAAAACATTCGTGGAAAATTATTTAATTCGTCCGGAATGTGTTAATTACCCAAGTTCCATTGATCATACCGATAACAATGATTGACCTCTGACGAGTAAAAGCATTATAATTGAACTAATTACTGAATTATCGAGTATTTACATCGGAGTGGTGTTAAAAGCATCACGTTTACATTAGGACCATCGTCTATAAAACATTAACGAACACACTCACGCATCTATTTCGGTTCACGTTTGGCTGAGAATCGATTGTTTTTGACCTTATATTTATTTATAAGGTCAAAAACAATCGTTGCCACATTATTGTGGCAACGTGCGTTTACTGAATACAAACTAAATATAACAATGATATTTTATAAATATTTCAAGCGTTTTTTTTCCGGAGCGCGTTGATGTCCTTTTTAAGTGGCATAAAATGATAACGACCAAATCAAGTCTATCGACTTGTTAGACATTAGCAAAGCTACGACTAGCGCCTAAGTATAAGTTCATAAAACAATTGCTTTTTGAATGCGAGAAGGGTAGATAAGTTCCAGCACCTACACTGTATAGGCAGGTCCAGCTAGAGCAAGGTAAAACAAAACAACCGATGTTCATTAAGAATAGCTTCACAAACAAATACGAATAACGCATTAGCAATAACAAACACAGCATTGGTAACCGGGTCACGTCGCTGACATCGGAAGATGCTCATAACTGGGAGGTCAATGGGTGTCTGACGTGGCTTGCGACGTAGCGGGCGTAAACGCGCGGCGCGGCACGGCCCGGGGCGACACGGCTGCAAGCGTCCTTGAGTCCCGCGGCCGTGACGCGCGACGGTGTGTTTACGTGGCGTGGTCGTTTTGTTGACTGGTATGAGACCGCTTACGCTCTTGGGACTGGTCAAGTGGAACTTGTTCCTAGGAATTCAATGTAGAGCTAAGGTCTGCGTAGCTTAGGGCGTACTCTGTGCATAAGCTATGTTGTGGTAGCTCGATAATAAAGCCAAACATATTTTAAGTAAGTGTTAACGGCGGCAGATTTTAGCTTCATAGCTTGCTCAATGGATTTTATGAGAACTGTGCTAGATTGCTCGTGCTTTTAACAACTTAAGGGGAATCTAGTTGCGGGCTCGAACTCACTGGTGGGCCTGGCTAAAAAGCACGCTGTCTCACCAGGCATCGTGTCCGACAGAAGTAGTATCAGTGATGAGCAGTTAGACGCTAGTCTACATGCACAACATTATTGAGTGAGATGTCGGATCATTTATAGTAAAACAGGCGCGTAAAAAACTAAGGAAAGTCCTTCGGAAGAAGGGGTTTTATGAAAAAACCACTGCATAAATCAATGACCAATAACGTTTATTAAACTTTTAGATATTTGAGCTTTGTCGGTACTGACTTGGTTTTCCAGATTTTACACTTTTTTTATTACTTAAACATGCCCAAAGTTAGGTTAAATTAGCAAGAAAAACTAGTCTTTATTGGCTCCTAACTTTTTAATGGCTTTTTATTTTAGTATTCTGTTTCCGTACAGACAATATTAATATTGAGACAAAACCATACCATGTTTTATTTTTGATGTACATTGTCTAACAGTGGAGTAATACACTCCCGAAGTTTGTATGAGTAAAATGTGGACTAGATTCACCTTAAGGTTAAAGCGCAAGTTAGTTACCTTTACCCATTCATAAACATAGCAATACAGGAGCCATTTTTATTTCAGCGGTTATTTAAGGACATTCTCGCAATGTCCTCCACTTCTTATGTATCTCGGTACACTTGCGCTAAAGGGATTGGAATTTTATTTATGAACACATACAAATCGACACGTTCACACATTCCAGTGCAGGTTTCAGGTGCGCTTCAGGTATTCAGTAATCTTGCGCGTTATTAAGTAGATATCAATCTTGTATCTATTGCATGTACAAGTATAGTCAGTGTCGGCCTTCTTATACTCCATATAAATACTTAAATAAATAAAACTCGGTATTTCTGATGATAATTTATTGATCTCATGAGACACGCATAGGTATATCGTCGATATAATCGGTCTTTGTCAAAACTTAAAACTTTTCTTAGACCGTTTGCAAAAAATCTAGTTCTACTCTATACCTTACTTATGTAAACATTGTCATATCTCACATACATAAAAATCTTTCCCACAATATTATAGCTGCATTATCAAACAAATACGTTCCTAATAAAAGGCTTCCATGTTTCAACAAAACTAGTTCTATTATCTAAACAGTTATCATTATCACCTATAATAAAGTGTCAGCATTGAGCTGCAAATGGCTTAAGAAAATAAATATCACGAGTCAGATCGGACTTTCCAGTTCATGAATTAGCCAGTTGCGAGTTCTTACACATGAAGTTCAGAAATTCAGTCAGCTAAAATCGCAAGCCATGATGGGCATCTCGTTAACAAATCCAAGCAATGTTCTTTGTTTTGGCTGCCATAAAGTTATTGACCAAGACCTACGCTACAGAGGGCTTTTCTTGGTTGCCCCATTACGATTCTCTTCCATCACTTGCATAGTCTTCATCAGGCATCAACACAGTAGGCACGTACGTACGTACGTACCTAAGATCTACTCAATAGATCCACCTTGTGCTTTCCATTGCGTTTCCACAGCAGTGTGCTGATCATAATTAACAGAAAATGTAAGTAAATCATCAGCAGTTTCCACATGGTGCAACAAGTCTGTATTCAATCGTGCAAATAAAGGAGTTAATGCTAGCTAGAAACGAATTCAAGTACCTAGTGTACCTACCCAGATGCGTGACTGGCGCGAGAAATTCGTCTTAACCTTGTAAATATGAAACGTTAGGCAATCGCGGTCAAATTATAATAAGCGGTAATCTGCGATGGAGCTTGAGACAATGCAGAGCAGTGCGGTGTGATGAAACTGGTTGGGACCACGTCCAGTGCGACCAAACCGGTCACCATTACGCAGTGCGCTGGCGGGTCGGGTTACGTTACCGCTCCATATGCAAATGTTTGCGCATGAATGAGAGTGCTGAATAATTCTACGTATTAGGAACCATCACTGAAAATATTTGAAAAGCAAAAGGTTTTTGTTTCCAACTAGAGCCCAGACCAGAGTTATCTACTTTCTTTTTTCCCCATCAGTTAACTCTGATTCAACTGCAAATAATTGCCCAAACTAGTTCTTACATGTGATTCAATCTTTCTCAGGTGACTTCGTGAAACAAGATAAGCTAAATTTTATTCGCTAAATAAACATACATATTCATGAAATAAATAAATAATATAACTCATCTGTTATCAGCAAGGTTTATAACATTTGCCGGTTGTGTGCCGGGAGGAAATCCTCAAAATGTCTGTTATTTATAATTTTATCAGATATAGTAGCATTTAGTGTAATGTTGCTTACATCCGCGTTCCATTGTGTTATGGAGGTCGTAATTCAGATGGTATCAGACAGAGAACGATATTCAATGAGGGAGCACAGCATCCGACCGCGAAATTGGATCACTTGGAACGAAATGTTGTGTTCACTCGCTCGGTAAATAATTTGGGTATCATTGTTCTTTTCTCTTTAAATGCATAACAAAACAATCTATATGAGACTGTAATGACTTGTAACATTATGTTTGTTTTGTATTGGCATACTATATTATTACAATTAATTTCCTATCGTTATAATCTACTTGCCTTTATCCTATAAACATTCGTGGCGGAACTAAATTGACTGATGTCAAACAGTTTTGTTGGTATGAAATTGATATGAAAAATAATATTATGTATGAACTACTGTCTTTAGAAACAATTGTCAGTGTATTCATTTATTTCTTTAATTAAAACGGTTTAATACCAATTACAGAAATTAAAGACACGTTTGCACAAAAGAAAGAAAATAATACAAAATATTAAGACAAAGTAAAAACTTAACAACACTTTCATAAATCCCTCTCACAGTACTTCTGACATGCCGATAAAATCTTCATCCATTCGTCCGCAAACAGATCGTTTGTTGGGTTAGTGTCCAAGATATCATATACCCCTTTATTCATAAACGATGATTAAAGTTAAATGATGATTAGCGTCTGTTTAACCATACATTTTTGACGTTATACACCATTTAATCACTACCATTGCGGCCAGAGTACGTGGTACTGGGGACTTAGCACGCGCAACGGTGCGACATACATGGAGGCACTGCAAACAGCCTGTGTTTTCTGCCGCGGCAGTAGTGTCTGGGACAAAAAAGTGTTATAATGTTACCTTCAAGCTAGCGCAAAAACCATGTAAGTAGGTACTTAAACTAGTGAAGTCCTTAATTCTTCGAAGAAGTTAGGTCTTATCCATTACTTTTCAATTACAACTAAATTGACAGCGGAGCGGATAATTTCTAACGTGTAGGACTGTACCTAAGTACTAAACGTGATCTATAAATAAATCGAAATGCTGTTCGTTGGTAAGCACATCACTTGAGAACGGTAATTTGGCAATTTTTTGTCCGAATCTTGAAAATTTCTGTTTCCAGTTTTTCTTTCCATAAAAACCTATTTTATGGAGACAAAAACTGGAAACGGAAATTTTCAAATTCCTTTTTCCTTTTTGGATTTTTTGCATAAATGATTGAAAATTGGACATAATAACGTCAATGTGATCAGCTACTATACAATAATTACACACCACAAATGACTCTTTACAGGTCATTTTATAAGT
This sequence comes from Polymixis lichenea, assembly GCA_949091785.1. Lineage (NCBI taxonomy): Eukaryota > Metazoa > Arthropoda > Insecta > Lepidoptera > Noctuidae > Polymixis > Polymixis lichenea. The sequence continues at coordinate 810,985 of OX420939.1, read as the reverse complement.
ATCCGGTCACAACTCACAAGTCACAAGGCATTACATAAGCAGTCTTTACTTTCAACGACTGTCTATGACCACATCGCAGCAGCCAGGCTGTCTGTTACTGTAAGCCCCTCGCCAGACATTGACAAATCCTGTTCGCTACCTTCACTTGTATTTAACATGCTGGAGTAGGAAGTAAGGGATTTATGTAAACTGCTTTTGAAAGTGATTGTTTAGATACGGTAGGTACCTTCAGTTGATTGATGCAATGCGTTTACATCCAGAAAATTAAACTTTGCAACAACTTCTCGTGTGGGATGTACTGCGTGTGCCGTGGTGGACGCATTGACAGATACATCCCACGTTGTGCACAATTACAGAACGACACGTTAATAACATAATAAAATGCAATGTATCTGATACGTATCGACACACGCCCACGCTCCTGTATCCTGCAATTTGTCTCCGCGACCAATTGTCGCCACAATTGGCTGCACTTGCAACCAGGAGCAAAATTATTAGACTATACTTGCGGTCAATCACTTGCTGGTTGCTGCAATCATCTTGTCATTGAACTTTAAACGTAATCGGCATCACTTTATTATCCTCCAGACTATATCTTTGTCGTACTGGACTACTAGCCCTCCTAGCCCTTGGCAGTACAAACTTTCACTAAAGGAAAGGAAGAAGAGGAAGAGGAGGGAAGGTAGTGTAGTTAAGGTTATGCGTAGGGATGTGCGTAGCGCGCGCTACGGCACGTGCTTCAAGATTCGAAGACGTAGCGTAGACTCACTACGCCATGTGCTACACGTACAGCGCACACGCATTGTCTTAGAATTTTGAATGCTCTGCTTAGCCTTGTAGTAGGAAGTGAAAAAATCATATTTTAACTCCATGACTAGCTAAAATATGTAATAGTTTCGCAGGTTTTTCTGGAAGTACCTAATGATTTTGTGGTTTGCACATGTTTCGTATTCATCGAAGGATATATCCAATTTTGGCAAAAAGTTCACTGCGCAGTGAACTTTGAAAACTTTGAAACTGTCTTCTTTAGAAGACAGTTTTTCACTTTCCGTTGACGACTAAATTAAACATTTTAACGATATTTCGGATAAACTTCTTAAAATTTATTTACATTCGGCAATCGCCACCCTTATCCGATAGATAATGCTGTTTCGGTCCAAAGGTGTATTTTCTCCGTTCTTCGTATTAATGGAAGCAATGAAACCTTTTAAATAAAATCGAAATCAAATTATCGAAGTAGGTACCTCACCCGTGCCTGAATACTATTACCAATTTGTTTTAGTGAGCTCGGCGTCCGCTAAATTTCTAGTGTAAACTTACCAGTTCCTGTCCTCAGTGCACAGCACCGAAAAGTTTAACACAAACATCTAGGCCCCTTCTCAGGTTAACTCTGAAGCGCTGTTTGACCGATGCCCTTACAGAGGGCTTGTCCGTCCGGATACGGTTCAGCCCGAGAACCCATCTTCCCAGAGACAGTGGGATGAGCCACTCTGCAGGTTAGTACGGAATATCCTCATAATTACTTCCACCAACGCTGCTAAGCGTGCTCGCCCGCTAACTGTGGCAGAATGGAGTCGGGCCTCTGGCATCGGGCGCTACCGTCACACAACATAGGCACTATGCTGGGTGATACCACTGCGGCTTGCTACAAGTCTGCGTCTGGGCGCTTCTTGCGTGGTTCCACATCGCTGTCAGTGCGATGAAGCAGTCGACCGCCTCGGACACCTGCAGCAAGAGCACTGCTGGTCGGTTGGCACGTCACGCCAGCATTAATGACTTCATCCGTCGGGCTCTTGTCACCGGTGTGCCAGCTGTTTTAGAACCCAATGGCTTGGAACGCAACGACGGGAAGAGGTTAGACCGATTTTCCATAATGTCTTGGAAGTAGGGTAGGCCTTTAGTGTTCGCGGCAACCTGTGTCGACACCCCCGCGACATTGTATCTTCCCAGTACGGTGGCTGTGCTGGGGCGGCTACTGCAGGTTCAGTAAACCTCAAACAGCGCAAAAATAATTTATTGGGAGCCATATGTTTGAGCCATTCGGGGTTAATACATTAAGGGCCTGAGTGCTCATCGAGTATTTCGGCTGGCATATTTTTAGGTCAAATAATTCTCGCCCAATTATGAAAGAAGATTCACTTCAAAAATGGTCATACTCGTGTTTCTTGTATTGTAAACAGTGTATTGTTCTAAATATTGGAGCAGTTACTTGCCGTGGTAAAGGTCCGTCGACCCTCAGAATTGCGTAACACACTAACAGTAGCAATGGCTTTCATTTTAACAGTTCAACAACATTCATTACGTTGTTTTCGTTGTATAGCAGACAAATTTTTCGAACATTATGAAGCGATGGACTAACAATATCTTTCAAAGTGATTTAGTGTGTTGTGATTGATAGTGTGTTACGCAATAATTAGGGTGCTGGTCTCGTGCCGAGCTCGGCGCGACCTCGCACAGTTCGTTACTCTGTCACCTGTTGCCAGTAACGCCAGTATTGCCAGCTTTACCAGACACAGCAATTCGCAAACGTTACTCAATGGCGGAAGGCAAGGTTTCCTAAGATTATGCTCGACTTCGATTTAAAGATTTTATGATTGTGCGATACTTAATGAGGTTGTAAAGCTACGGAATATAATTTGTGGAGAGGTGAGAACAATTTATGCTCGGTTCCTATTAACAAAAACGATTTTTTTTGCTTACCAAAGGTAGCATTTTTTATTGCCAAAAAAGGCAAATAAATAGATTCGTAAGCTAATGTTACCTGTGATAGCTACTTCATTATGGAGTAGACCCTCCCATGCAAAGCTATGAGGTCTTTTCTTCATTATTGGTAAACATACAAGGGTCTTAATTTTAACCAATTACGGTCCGAATATTATAGGAATCGGCCATTAGTTAATTGTATATTTTCTATGCATATATGCGAAACATGTTAGTTTATTTCTCCTAGTTTTTGAAGGATCTTTTTATTTATGTTGGTAACTAAAGACCTCAGTATAAATTTTCAGCATTTCTTTTTTAAATGCTGTGTTACCATAAGTCATTAGTGAATATGTTGTAAATAGCAGTAATTTGTATTGTGTCAAATATACCGGGTACTTATGGTAGGTACCTACTTGAGTGTGACGATGAGAAGACACATTATGATGTTAAATAAATAACTCTTAGGTGTGCTGCACATTATTTACTTGTATTACGTTGTATTGACGGAGACAAAAGCGACGGAAAATTATTGTGGCCATTAGGTATTGTTGAAAAATTGCCAACTATTAGTGCTGTGCTTTGAATAACTAGACAATAAGAATAAATTGAGGAAATTATTACCTGTCGTTTATATTTACAAACAAAAATAATATATTTTTCAACAAAGAGTTTCTGAATATCAAAATTACACTTAATTAGGTAGGTACATAAAACAGTAATATATCTTCTGTTTTATGTTTTTTTTATGTCCAATTGAATATATCATTTTATATACCTACCTACCTAAAACAGTAATTTTATCATCACAGTCTCATGTAATGTTAAATCATCGTGTAATGACCGGAAGCTGCGTGTTACATGGCCACGATAGCTGGTAGTCTATGCTCCCTGTTCCCCGACGGCTATTATAATGTGCATACTCCGTGTACGAGCACACGTTATATGTATAATTGAATAAATTGTGCACATTTGTATTCACCAATCACGCGAATTCTTGTACAAATATATGTACATCTATGTAGAATTACTGCATGCTACAACATACACCGATGTTGTTTTTGTATTTAATTAATTAGCTTTAATTTCTCACAATGCTATTTTTTCCATTATTTGCATAAATAGTGTGCATTATTTTTACAAACATAAAGATTAATAAAATGTCAAATGTCTATAAATAAAATTCTGATTTCCGACATAAAGTCTACATAAGGTATGAATTTATCATGTATGTAATTAATGTTCACTATATTTATTTTCGTCATAATCAGCAGGACATGCCAATGCGTAGTGTGTGTACCTTCCTTAAAACAATTGAGATGTAGCTCCCCTGGCACTGACCGCTGTGTCCGACTGGCTGAGTCAGCGATGCTGATGTCAGTCAGTGAATCAATGATGAGAGAGGAAGTGACCGTGGTTGTGTTAGCTAAGTAGGTACTAGCAGACAGACTCGCATGTTAATTGCCATAATTTAATTAATAGCTCTGATTGTGGGTTTAATTGTTCGCCATAAGTGCTTAGGACGAACACATCATTCAGGATTTTTCCATTCGCTCGTGTATGTTAGAGCTCCGTGTACCTACCTACCCCCACTGCGCCGTGTGACTGCACTCACCGCGCCGCGCGCTGCGCTGTTCAGTTCAGCAGTCGTTTTCCTACATTTTCTTCTATCGTACCCATAGCGCAGCTTTTTAGACTTTCGCTAAGTTTCGTTATACACCGTGACATTTTATTCGTCTTACAACGGCAGCCCACTTCTTGTATCCAATGGCTACTAACCATTTATAAAGTCAAATTTTTTTTTTGAACATTTGCATAATAAAAAAAATGAAAATATCATTCACTAAGACGCATGAGGTAGTTTGTTATGGAGATGGAATTAATGATGGAATGTAATGGTAGGTAGGTACATATCTTCTACCGTTTGATACCTAAATATTATTAACAGGGAGGGTGTTTCATAATTCTAAAGCATTATTTATTTTTCTTTGTACCTGTTATATTAATTAATGGTAACAATGTTTTAATCGCGCCTAGAGGTATTTTATAACGGATACATTGAGTGGACCACCTTTGTAAGACGACTAAAATGTCACGGTGTATATGTTTAATCACAAATGTTCACTAAAATTACTTACTTAATGATCTAGAAAACAACGACATTAAAACCTAGGATACTTATGTAACGGTAAGTACCTAAAAATACTGTATAAGTGTACCTATACAATGAAAAGTGAAGCACTCATACATCGCTCCTTCCTGGTCGTCATTAATCAAATATTTGCAAATATTACTCGAAAATATATTAGCGAAGGACAACATCCAGGTATGATTTATGTAATGACGTTAGTAGGTAGTTCCACGGTTTGTATTGTGCTTATAAACTGCGCCCGCGCCGGAGTAACACCAAACATTGCTGGTTGTTGTGAGTTGTGGGCGATTCGACGTGTGTTTGTGACATTGAGACTCTGTCTGCATGTCGGTCACGCGCGCTTTCTGTGTATACTGCATTGAGTTTCCATAACATTTACGTTTTCAAATGACGCGATAGTGCTTCGTAGAGAACGTTAGACCGTCTGTCACGTTTTGTCACACGATACGATGCATCTGCATCGTATCTACTGCATCGGGTATCTACCAGAAAGTCTAATAATGACTGAACTGGGTTAGATGTTGCGAAGTTAGCAGGTTGTGATGTTTCGATCAATTTTAATACCTAGTATAGGCCGACAATAAGGTTTGCTTTACTCTCGTGGGTGCCTTCACAAACAAATTTCACCCACACTATTTACCTGTAAGGTGAAAATATATATAACCCGAATGAAAACAAACAAACGGTGCTACCGTCAATACGATATACTCCATTAACTTAATATTAGAACTTACTTTAATAACACTTTGACCAATAGAGGTACCTCCAAAACCCCTCCGATCGATTTTCCTGCGATTCACATCATAATGAAAGCCGGTTTTCCTGTAAGCATTTATTTATTACTAACTAAGGCTTTGGTTTGGTGTACAATATAAAACGTTGACAGAGTTAAATGCTGGGAAATGCATTATTTAAGTAAGTGTAAAGGCCCGTACACACCGGAGTGTCGTTGAAAATTCAATTTAAACTTCGTTGACGGGGAAAATTGACCAACCGGTTCTCCCACTCGATGTAAATGTCACGCTCTTTGTCGAACACATACTTTCAACATAATATCAGTTTGTACTTATACTTAGCGTGAAACAGACCCAATTATGCCAACAATCCTAGACATCTGAGCGTATTGATCAGTGTTTACGAGCCGCCCATGTTAGGGGTAATATCGGTTCTAGATTAAATTTAACACTTCCTGTAGCAGCGCCTGCGCCGGGCCATCTGCCGCGGACACGCCGCGCCCCCCGGCGCCGGCTGCACCTGTGGACATTAGATAAACATTACACATCACATTCATCAAGCACGCTTGCACTAACAGTCACTAAATATATTTAGCACTAAACGTAATTAAAACACTGAGCTATGATTTAAATTCGTTTAGGTTTACATGTGTACAGTGATTAGTGGTGCAAGCGTGCCCAAGTACAGGGGAAGGTGACCAGGCCGACCAGCACCAGCAGGAGTGAGGAGCATCTGACACAGTGGATATAAACCAGTACTACTAGACTGGTTCATTGAGTTTATGACGACCTATTACAATTTAAACTAAATAATTTTAAACTCGTCTTGTGTATGTGCTGTGTAAGCTGTGTTACATGCAAGTTTTTAATATAATTCAGTCCGAGAATGTCGTTAACGGTATTTCTAACACAATAAAAGTGGATATTTTGACCGGGCTGCGCAAAAGATGATTACAAATGTATCTCCCAACTCTTACGCTGACCGCACATTCATCGGTTTTCAGACTTCTATTTAAATCAGTTCCACAAGATTTATGTACACATTGTGAGTACACTCATAATGTTTTCCGTGAAACCACGATTTCATGACGTTATACAAATAAATACACACGCGGTAACATTTAATTTTGTACAATTTGTGTTTGTGTGTGAGGAGGCGATTTATTCCTGTAAAGATACAAAGTAAAGCTATTTATTTAATCGTTCGGGTGAACTTTAATATTAATATATCGCATATCTGTTTTGTTGCAATGTTCCTCCAGTAAATAGCGACGAGACTGACAGCGCTAACAGCTGTAGTATATTCTGACAACAGTATATTCTGTTGCATTCTATCATCACATTCATGTTGTATTCAAGGTGTAACGTGCTACAGACACTGTCCAGAGAAGAGTAATGTTTGTTCTCTAGACTCTAGACCAGCCATACTCAACCTGCGGCCCGCCGCCGCAGGCGGCCGGGCCTTTGTCATTGGCCCACCTGCGGAGGTACAGTCAAAGTGTTTAAATTGAACAAGTGTTCACAGTATCAAAAATCTCATTAAAACAAGGAGGGATGTTTCATACGAAACATCTTTGTTAAAACCTGAAGTCATTGTTAGTTCTTTCTATGTTAGCTCTTTCAAAATGTGGTCTACATCGTATGTGGCTTCATGATAACCTTATATTATAAATGTTACAAGATCATGTATTGTATAGCTGGCTTTATTGTGACCACCTTTTCTTTTTTCAATAAATACATCGGCAATTTTGAATTATGTTATTTATTAACACTAAATAATTTTCGCGGCCCGACGCGACATTAAGACCGAAACGTGTTTGCGGCCCCGTTAAAAAAAAGGCTGAGTATGGCTGCTCAGACGAATGAATTTTTTACATAAAACAATAAGAGTTTCCTTTTTCAAGGTACTTAACAATAAATATTCACCAAGCACTGAAACTCTTCAGGTTATATCAAAGAACATATTGAAAATCGTAATACTTCGAGCGAACGACAATTTTCTCCGCTAATTCGTCGCACTGTTTCTTCGTGACCGCGCAACCTTGACCTATCGCACGATAAGGCGCGCCGTACACTTGCGCCAATTAACACTGGTGTGCACAGACTGCGACCCGCACTTGACATCATCTGACACCATTTAACGCTCATAAAAACACCGCTGTCATACATTACTGCGCGAGTTATTTCAGGCGTGATTGATTGAAGCAATCAGGCCTTCCAGACCAATTCATCGAATTAGATGTTCTTTTCATTAGTATCAAACCGCTTGGACTCTTGAACCCTGCTCGTTAATGCACTGAATAAATCTTAATTTGAAAGGTCATTGCTATGGAGTTCGCATCGTGGTTCGTGATTCATTATTTCATTTGGTCGATGCGTGATCTAATATTATTAGCTATCCCATCAATCTGCCAATTCAAAGTCAAAAATATCGCATACTATGCACTTAGTTGGCCCGACAGCTTCTACTGCTTCTTCTACTACTCCACTGTCCTTTCAATAGTTCATAAAAAATCTCATAGAAAAAAGGACGTCCAGTTATTCCCGAATCTGAAAATTTTCCGGGTCTTTTCCCCAATTTGTCTAACCAAATCGATTCAGCCGGTCTTGTGTTCAGTCTCCCTGTATAGATTATTTTGTTAATTTTTTTTTAATGTTTTTATTTTTCACTTTTTAGTTATAGTACCTACCCCACTAAATCGAAATTTCATCATCCTTGGGGTCAAAACATTGCATATTTATGCGATAGCTGCAATCGGGGGTGACTTACTGTTATTTTTTGAAGAGTTCCGTTGTCTGTCTCCGAAACGCATCATCAGATCTATATGAAATTGAAATGGGAGCACACGGGAACCACCAGCTTTCAAATAAAAAAGAATCATCAAAATCGGTTTACCCACTCGAAAATTTTGAGGTAACAAACATAAAAAAATAAAAAATATACAGTTGAATTGAGAACCTCCTCCTTTTTTGGAAGTCGGCTAAAAAGCAATCAAATAAAAAAAAACTTGCCTACCTAGGACCTACATTTTTGCTTTTCACAATTTTTAAAATCTCTTAACTTAATTATGAAACGTATAATAGTAACCAACCGGCAACCATATTATTTTAATACTACTTTAAACATACATTTTAACATTGGCATTAATAATGGTATTTAAAAGCTAAGCAAACTTTATTATTACTGCATCAATTTTAAAGTAGATAATAATTGACATTTCTTGTTGTCAGTATAATTATTTACAATGTATTCTCTTTCTTCGCAGGTAAGCTGTTGTTTCTCACGCCGATGGCGCAGCTACATTCCACGTGGTGCGTGTACCTCCGTGATACCTCCTACGTGTACGGTATGTCCTCGTCAGCAATGACGGCGTTAATTATTGGTAAACAGCACGATTTAACCGAACGTGACGTGCCACGTGCCAGGTCGGCCCGCCCTGAAGCTAGGGTTGAAACTAACACATTGTTAGGCAAGTTATAAGTTAATTTTAACTTTGACCAAACTTATATAAACAATGTAGAGCCAAAGACGGTTTATTATTTTTGTGATTAAGGAATTATTCTCAATCAAAGCGTACATAGCATTAAAACCAAATAGTTTTTTTTTTAACAACTTCAATCAAATGAAGACGAACTATACGTCCGAACCGAATATCATGTTAGCCCTAGACAGCGCTGCGGGAATATCGATTGCTATAGCGTTCGTCCACCCCTTGCAACGACGGTGTCTTTACAAATAATATCAATGTTGTATACGCCTTCATAATCACATTCATTATGCAGATCTATCAATGCCTTTGTTTGAACGAAATATTTCTAAATTAGCTGTGGGTAATTTGAGCGTGGTTCGTTTAACATGTGCAAGTACAATAAAAGCGCATGCGCGTGCGTGTAAGTGCGTATGTGGTAGTGTGTGTGTGTATTTTCCACTTATTCTTTATAATTCCAAAAACTAATTCTTAGAAATTTATTCGATTGCAATTTAGTTACTTCGACAATTCAAGAAAATTTCACAATTGTAGTTCAAAGGTTTATTTTTAACTAGCTTTTAAATTCGGGTTTGGAATTCCGAAGGTATCCCACGAATACGTACTGCCGGGATAAAAGAATATCCTAGGATTCCACGTCTGCGAATAATTAGGTTCTGTGACCAGTGTGCCAAATTTCAACTAAACCCGTTCAACAGTTAAGGCGTGAAATGATAACAGACAGACTGAGTTACTTTCGCATTTATAATATTAGTTGATATAGATAACGGTAGGGGTATTGTTTGTTCCATCTTGTAAAAGATTTTTCAGCAGTCTCAGCAACTTACTTCTTTTTACCGACGCTTACCGAAAAACAAACATCACTCAATGCCGAGCATTCAAAAATAAAGCTTTGTTTTTACGGGATGATTGAAATGTCTAATATGAAGAATGAAATAATATTATTGAAACAGATTTCAGAGTTTGCAATTAAAAGCTAAACATCAGCAAAATATCAAATGTGTAATCTGTGTTAAATTTGAAATATGTCGAACATCCGTGTAGTATTGAATGTCAACTCTATTGGTCTACCAGGGCGGGAGTAGTTGTCACCTGTTACCACAGCCAGAGGATATAATAAAACTGAACCAAGCATGATAAAATATTAGTCTCTAACGGAACAGGTAGTCGATGGAATTAGTCTGAGTTGAGTGGCACTTATAGTATAGCAGATATGAAATATTCCCGTTTCCACTTTTTTTGAACTTTTTTGAGTTGTTTTGAGATGTCCAATGTTATAGTAGTGAGTAGTGCCCCCGGCTGTTTGTTTGTACTGTGTAGTAGTGGCACTACGTAGTCGAGGTCGGGGACTGTTGTCTCTGTAATTGATCACTATTTTTAGGCCCGATGACTGTTATAACGACTCGGCCATCAATTCCTCACACTAAACTATATTTATAGTCGCCTGGTGTTGTTTTGACGCAATTTTTATATAGGCTTGTAGGTGTATCGATTTAAAGTCAGGGAAACGAATTGTTAAGCAAATTGATCACAGTGTCATTCCTTGACACTTGTTTATAAAACCTGCCCCATCGCAATACTAAAATCGTCTTTCTGTGAATGAACAGCACTAAAGGCGGGGCCGCACTGCACTTTATGATAATGCGTTGCGGTGCGGCCCGTTGCGGAGGTCCATGAGCGCTTATTTGATTATATTGGCAGCTAAAGTCTTGAGTGCTACTGCTTCTTGTGTGTTACCAATCAAGTTGCACGCACGGTTATGTTCAATAGCTTGATTGCTATTGGTACTTAAGCATCAGGTTACACGTGTGCCCTTTTTACGTGGTTAAGTAGATCACTTAACCAAACAATACAAAACGCGAATAATCATAGATATTTTTTGGGCTTGTAGTTGATTTAGGGCACAACAGTTAAAATTTCGTGAGAGGTACTAGTATAACTTTTATAGAGCATTACAATGTTTAATGTCAATAAGGGGCACACACATTTAAAAAATGTAAGTAAATGATTGTGCTCGTCGTTTTACCAATGATGCCTTCACAAAGTTAACATCAAGTATCTGGCGTATTTATATAAAAGTGTGTTACTGTGCAGTGTCGTCTACTCTTGACCCTGATACTGTAGTCCCGTACACTTCAGAGCGAGGCGTGCCGGCGGCGCGCCTCTCAGACGTACTACTGGACTCTAGAAACCCTTCAATTATGCCATCCGACGACGTGTATTGTACGTCGCTATGAGCCATTTTCTCAAGATCCGCCCAAGGAAGGCTTCCCTCCTTAAAATATAAAGTACTCCTTGCTTCCGGCGTTAAGCCTTAGATCTCACGCGCCATACGAATACCTAGTGACAACCATTTACAAACTCAGAAGCCACCAGTTCAGACTCTTAAGATATCTCGAAGGTCTAGGAATCACGAAGCGGAATACAAATGCTAGGTTTTTTTCCTGGAAAACACAGGTGACCTACAGAAGCTGTAAATTACGTATACAAGTATATGTATGCTTACCAGCACAGTCCTGGTGCGCTCCTGGTAGCCGCTGCCGCAGGTCACAGAGCACTTGCTCCACTCGCCCCACGGACCCACCTGGCAGTCACCAGGCTGCGCCAGAGTTGGTCCTGGACATGGTTATGTTATACTCTTGTTTTAAAATAGATACAAACAAATACGTGAATATAAAAAAAAAAAACTATATGAAACACTTAATTTCATAAAGGTTCAGAGAAGACATAGTATGTCTTCTCTGAACCTACCAAAAAAAAAACTATCACTTTACTAAAGTTAAAATTCCAAAACCCATATCTTGTGTCTTAACTAGGGCATCGAGAACCGGCCCTATTTTAGGAACCGGTTCTTTCGGTTCTAAACTCAAGACGGAACCGAGTACCCGGTTTTTTCGGTTCTTTCGGTTTTTTGATAAATTCTAGTTGATAAGCTATGCTATCTTTTATATAGATTTTCTACTATCAAAACGAATAAAGGAGAATGGATCTTAATAAAACACACTTTATTGGAAATTACAATATTTATAATTTTTGTAATTATACTCAAAATTACAAAATCGTTTTTATGTATTAGTTAGCAATAATCAGTTCTTTAAATAAGTTTTTTCGTAGTTGTTTATAATTCACCACCGAGATCAAAAAGTATCTTTGAAATCATTGAAATTAAATTTCAATTAATTTAACAATCTTACACGCTAGAAATAGGAAATAAAAAAAATAAAAATAAAATCAACTCAAAATAAATCAACAAGCTTGGTAAGGTAACAACAACTTGCGTGCACTCTACAATTGTACACATAAAAGTAGTAAATAAATGATTAAAAAAAAACGATAAAATTAAATTAATGATTATATTGAGCATTATTGCGTCTTTTTTATTTGCTAAATAAAAGGAACGTAAAAAGAATAAGTGCGTCTAAGGTTTTGTCGGTGTAACGAGGAACGGAATCTATTGCAGACTATGCCAGCGGAAGACAACATTCGTTCCGGCTCCACACTGTGGGTGGAATGGATTATAAATGGTGGTAAGCCAGCGATAGGTACCGTCCTCGCTGTCTCTGACCATTCTCAAACAGACCCATTTCTACCCTCACTGTAGTATTTAGGTCATTTGATGTCGATTCAGGAGCAGAAGCAATAGCTTAACATATTTCCTTATTAAGTTCCTCTACATTTGTTAAAGAAGATACTTGTAAGTCATCGTGTCTTCTGAAATCAGGCATACCCACAAGAGGTACACTTTTTTGTGCGTTGAATGAGGTTTACGATTTCCCGCAGCATCTCATCACTCGTAGGCCGTAAAAAGACTGTTTTATCTTCATTTTCAATATTTTCAAAATACTTCTCCGGGTTGGTCAAATATTGCAATATTGCTGCTTGCACTATTCGTTGTTTTGCATATTGTTTACGCAATACAGCCACCATTCTATTGCTCAGATGAGTGTTCATTTCAAGCAATATTTTTATTGCAAATTTGAGAGAAATATCAGATGTTACAATTGCAATTGCAATGTTGCATCATGGTGACATAGCGCCTCCACGACAGTTTTTATAATATCCAATATATTATTTATTTCGTGTATGTGTCTTCAGCCGTCGTCAGTAAACAGAATATCGATGTTTAAATCTATTGGTGCTTTTGTGATAGATGTTTTTAATTTTAGAAAACGACTTAACATGGTGGCAATGCGGCTCCAGCGAGTCTTTCTATCTAAAAGCAGAGAATAGTCTTGTCCAAAATCAGCTTTGACATGCTTTTGAAGGACGTCATTATTTTTAGTCGGTGACTTTTCGAATTTTTTTACCACTTTTCGTACATTAAATATGAGCTTATGATATCTAAAAGATTGTGGTGGCAAAGATTCTAGTGGCGATTCATTATTGTATGATATGATAATAACTTGATATTTAGCATAAAGAGATGTATTTCTAAATTTATTTTAAGAAAGAACCGAAAGAATCGAAACGACCGGTTCTACGATTTACAGAACCGGTTCTTTCAGGGACCTTCAGAACCGGGAATTCCCGGTTCTTTTGGAACCGGGAAAACCGGTTCCGATGCCCTAGTCTTAACAGCCCACCTTGTCAAGACCACTTTCAAGTTTAGATGTGTCTGCGTAAGATAAGTGAAGATAAAAATAGCCCCCAAGCAGACCTTGACCCGCACACGCACTGGTGTGGGTGGGATTATAAATAAACACCAACGTTTATGTCCTCCCCTCCTCGGAGACTTACTGTATCATAGGAACTCACAAGAGAATCTGATATCAGTCATGACAACGCAGATAGTACTTTCCGAGTTTCCAGAAACAAATCAAAGTCTCCTCTGGGACCATTCGGCATTCCGTTATCGCCGAATGCCTAGGGTGGCGACGTCAATACTCACGAAGTGAAATATAGTCATGTCACACTACGCGGCTCTTGTAAATGCCTTTTCGTGTTAAAATAACCCGAGAGTCCTCAAGTTCAGACACATCTACGTCTACGTGACTCGACTAGGTTGAGGTTGGAACTCAAAATACAATACCTAGTATTCAACGGCAACGTCGCGCTCATGTAGCATTGTTCATAGTTGACATAAAGTTACACCGATTATTGCATTTGTTTAGGAAAATGCAATTGTTTTTCTATTTATTGTTTTTACCTTTTCAATGTCCGAGCTTAAAACATCAACCTCACAAAAGCTACGGACATGTTTTGAATCCAATACGCAAATGCATGATACACAAATATCTGGATTTGGATGATCATTAGCACCCGCTATATCTACGTGCTAAATATTGTCTCTCATGTGATGCGAACATCCCTGGAGCTGTCTTATCTCTTATGTACAGAGCCATAACTTAAAACCCACAATATTTTATTTGAATGAAGGTGTCAACCCACCATTAACGCTGTTGGACACGGGCACGTTGTTGTTCAGTGCTGCAGACGGCTGGTTCAGCTGTGGAGGTAGACCGCCCGGCGGGGCTCCTCCTCCTGAGGGCAACAGTGGTATTAGTACACTTAAAGTTACGGTTGGATTTGGATGGAGTTATGAAAATAATGATTGTGAAGACAATTTATTTATTTATAATTTATGTATTCTTTATAGTACACTACAAAAAAATACATTACAAAAAATAAAAAACAGATTACACTACAAAATAAACAATGGGCGGCCTTATAGTTTTCCGCGATCTCTTACAGGCAACCGTGGAATGGACAGTGATTGGCCTGGACATAAAATGAGGATGTCGTTGGTGCAAATAATATAATATGTAAACATATCCTAAATAATAGATACATAAATACATACATACATACAAAATTTATAAGGAACGAAAATAAATGACGACTATTCATAGATTATTGCAGTTTGGTACGAGAGAAAGATCACAAGTAATGTTCCTTTACGAGTCTTTTAAACACATGTAAAGATTGCAAGCGTTTAGTTCCATCTGGCCATGCATTCCACAGACGAGCGGCCTGGACAGTAAAGGAATGGTCGAGGAAAGTTGTGGAATGTAAATGCATTTTAAGCTTCAAGTTATCTGATGACCTTAAGAATTTCGTGTGGGAGTCACGAAGAAACTGAAAACGATTCTTGAGATAGAGAGGGGTGGCACGGGAAAAGAGCACATTATATAAAAGGGAAACAATATGAGCATTCCGGCGAAGGCGAATTGGTAACCACTTGAGCTTCACACGAAATTCGGAAACATGGTCATATTTGCGCAAATCGAATATAAACCTAATACAAAAATTTTGAAAGCGCTCAAGTTTATCGAGTTGGTCTTGGGTAAGGTCAAGATACCTGGCATCAGCATAGTCAAGGATGGGCCGAAGAAGCGCTTGTGCAAGCGCAATCTTGGTGGCAGTCGGAAGAAAGTTACGCAATCTCTTCAAAGACGCGGCGGATGCAAATAGCTTACGGCTAACTTCCTATAGCTGGACAGTCCAAGAGAAGTTCTTATCAATGAATATCCCCAAGTTTTTAACTTTGACAATTTACTTTTTGAAATCTCAAAAAGAAAAACCTTTAAGCTTTCGTTAGAAAAAACTCCCCTGCCCAAACGGAGCAACTTAAGCAAACGTTTTATTGTGCGTGAATCGAACGCACGACCGTTGTAAAGCAATCTTTCAGCCGCTACGCGATGCTACGCGTCAATTTATACACCTAATGTAGTGAATCATTACATAGTATATGTATAATGATTGACTACATTAGGTGACTACTTTGTTATGATTATTCTCTTAGTGTTGCTAACGGCACAAGCGATAAAATATGGGTAGTTATTTCCACATTAGTGTGTCCGAAATGATAAATGTATCGTTGAGTCTGTATTGTTATGTCTGCTGTTATTATTTACTAACAATAGACAACAACATTTACTACAATTATTAGTGAATGTGTGAGAAACGGTTACTAAGTCGTTACCCGTCAAAAACGTGAGCAATCAGTTTTATGAATATCGAGGAAAATAATGTTGTCTACGCTATCGCGACATCTGCCTGGTTCTATTAACTAGATTAGTGCATGGAAACCGTTAACTTGTACATTATTGATGACATGTTGATATAGATCGTAGCAAATAGGTTCGGTTCTCTGTGCGTCTGTCTGGTAGTACTTTGTCTGGCTGTATTTCAGTAAATTAAAACCGATGCAAAGAAAACGCAGAACCCTCATTTTTTTTTTTTTTCTGGGTGGGAAATCATCAAATAACTTCTCCCGCTCTGGGTGGAGCGGGAGGGCGTGTCAGACTTTTACTGACTAAAACCCACCCGTGTTCCCTCACTTGCCTGTGTGCCAGGGGCCGCGGTATCTCTTTCGAACAACCCGCACCCTTGGCAGGCATCGGCCCTTGCGGACCCCACCAGTTGTTGCTGACATCTCTTTGAGGCGCGCGTGGAACACAATGCACCGTCGACCCGTGCTTGGTCCTTACCGGACAGCGAGCTACCCATTACTCGCCGTCCGCCAACACGCGCCTACGGTGGCCAGGAATCAGCCTGGGATTCCCGACGCCCAGGGCGTCTCCTGCGAAGGCCACGGCTGTGAGGGCGCATGTACTGCATCTCCCTCACGTGCGCCACCTCCCTCTTTGCGAGCATAACTGCTTCGCTGAAGGAGGCGACTGCCAGCCATGCCCTCTCGCTCCGTACCATGGCCTGGACCAGGGTCGGACGCGAGAGATCGTCATTGCGCGAACATAACTCGCTCTTGGCTGATATTTTGGTTATTTATTTTTGGCAGTTTTGGCCACTACGAAATGTAGTGTCACGATCAATACCTACTAGGAACGATTTCCGTCAAGAAACTGAACATGTGGTTCTTCAAACGCAAGGAACTAATTACCGAAGTTCTCTTCGACACGCCATCGTTTAAAGAAAACAACATTAACATTCGTTCCGTTTCCGCCAATAGCGGTTATGCTAGTAGACGTAGGTTTTTCTGTTACATTGGTTTTATTACTTCAGGTAGGTACTAGCAACTCGCCCCTGAGCGACTTTGTTTTATTTATACTATAGATATTACGACTATCGCCACTTGCAAAAACGGTTATAATAGTGATGCGTCGCAAGCCTACTGCTGACCCGACAGCAAAGATATGATTAAGAAATTCATACCTACAAAATTTATAATTTACGTAGGTACTTAGTATTAGCGAAATTGAAATAAATGTTTAAAATAGCGATCGTTACTAAGTTTAGTGATTATACAACACTTTAACCTATTATTCTATACGAAACATTGTTGTTTTCACACGCAACCGTGACAAATGTGAACAGTCTGCCATATTTTTTTCTTCTGTACAATGACATAATGTCCAAAATTAACATGTCTGCCACACACGCTACAAGCGACCGAACAATCACACGAAACAAAGAATTAATCTTTTAAGAAGTATTCTTTTACGAGCATCGTAAACAGGTTGGACTCAAAGTTCTTCCCGGTGTGACGTAACTCGTCAGGAGGTGACGTGATCGTGACGTCATCGTCTGGGGGTGCTACACACAGATTACCGGGGTCAGGCGTGTAGACAGTAGGCACACAGATTTGAGACACCTAATCAAGCGCGCAGCCTTGTGCGCTAGTGCGCTTGTACCGCGCACTCGTAAAATCCGTCTTTACATTCTCGCACGTCGCTTTGTTGACGGTTTGTTCGATGTTTACAGGCAAAATGTTTAAAACCTGATTCATTTTTAAATCAGGTTTTATCTTTGTTTTGAGTACTAAAACATTAAGACGTATGAGTTCTCGCTGAAATCATTGTGATCTTAAAGCTCGAGAAATGGCTCTTAAAACGCCACCCACTGGGATCATAAATAACAATTAATTACAATAATCCGACAGCTTCATACACAGATCTGATTTATGATGCATGACTACCAGGTTGCTGGCCATACAAATGTGCATTATTATGAATGCCAGTTTCCGGAGTATGGATAAAACAGGGAGTTAATGACCGTAAGAAAGGGGTGTCAGCAGATCTCGTGGTGTCAGATTAATGCGCTAGAGAGGTAGGAAGCACCTGGCAACTGAGTCATTCCTGGCGCGGCGCCAGCGCAGCCGAGACGCCGGGGACATTAATGACATCAGTGACATTCGATATTAGGATCAATAAAACGTTATCTTAATGCTTTTTTTTTGAGGATGGGAAATCATCAAATAACTTCTCCCGCTCTGGGTGGAGCAGGAGGACGTGTCAGAGGTTTACTGACTTAAACCCACCCGTGTTCCCTCAGTGGCCTGTGTGCCAGGGGCCGCGGTATCTCTTTCGAACAACCTGCACCCCTGGCAGGCATCCCATCAGGCCCTTGCGGGCCCCATCAGTTGCTGCTGACATCTCTTTGAGGCGCGCGTAGAACACAACGCGCCGTCGACCCGGGCTTGGCCCTTACCGGACAGCGAGCTAGGTACCCATTACTCGCCGTCCGCAAGCCTGCGCCTACGGTGGCCGGGAATCGGGAATCCCAGGCTGCCCTCTGCTATCAGCCCTCCACAGCCCAGGTATGGGTAACAAGGCTGTTATTACTAACACACAAGCTAAGCACACACCCTACCGTTAGCGTCAAAATTGCTGCCAAATACCGTTCATTTAACAGATAAATGTTGACTTGTTATGTATTGTACTTGTCTTCAAACAAAGACCGCCGTCATGGACAAATCCATTGCAACAGCATTATAACGGGCACAATGCCGCTACCTCTAAATGTGTTGCGAGCTTTTCAAATTATACCTGATGTACAATATTGTGGCCGGTAATGATAGGGTTTAAGAAATACAAGTTGCGACATGAAACCAATTTGACGTGGTTACACAAAAACTCTTAAGCTACGGAACTACAAACTTGGCTCAAGGCTGAACGATTTCAAGCGAGAACGAAATGGACTTTATCGCTAGCGGTAGGGACGCGAGCGGTCCAAAAATGTCAATACAAACAGCTATCACAAATCATGACGTAGCCCTGACGGTGACGTCACAGGGGGACAGGCGGGGATGACGTCAGATCTCCGGACACCCGCCCCACTGCTCGCGGTGTGTCGTGGCCTGGCGCATGTCGCGGCACACTGGCCCACTGCCCTATGTTTTGTGTCAGACGTCGGAATCCGCGAAGGAATTAATCATTGTCACCCTCACTACATATATCTGTTTTACATAAATAGGGTAGTGGAGTGGGTCGCGGTAATTATACGAATTAGCTAAGTTTGGGCGTGTCCGTATGGAGCTAGCGTAGCTGTGTTGTGATGTATACATACGTTATTGGATATACAGCACAGATTCACAATTAATCCCACGTTTACCTATACATTAATAGACTTCAGCTGGTCATCTTGTTGAGGCACACTGGTGTAAACCACACTCAGTAAAATTAACTCACTCACTCAGATCACTGTCATAATATCATCATCATTCGGAGGGGCTTGTGGCTAACTAATAATACCCGCACGGGTCGATTGATCAGGTTAAGCTACGCATGCCGCGGTTGGTCCGTGGATGGGTGACCATCTTCACATACCAAGACTCCGCCGTGCCTCGGAAATCACATCAAGCCTAAGTTGGTCCCGGCTGTCATTCGTAGATCTCTGCCAGTCGATAGGGGTCGTTAGAAGCCCATAAGTCAGACAACCAGTCTGACCAAGGGGGTATCATGTTATCTAGTAACTAGGTTAATGAGGACAGATAGGCAGTCACTCCGTATAACATACTGGTATTCAGCTTCATCCACACTGGACGCCGACCCCAACTTAGTTGAAAAAAGGCGAGGCAGACGCTCTACTGCCCTCAGCCCAAGTTATTTGTGGTCGGCACAACATGTGTGTTCTTCCATCCTTAAACGAAAACTTATCGGAGCCGGAAGAAGCGAAGGAGCCGAAATAAACGAATTGTAGAATAATTTGTATGAAAATGAAATCCTATAGAACCTGGCATACTTATCTGCGCCGAATCGAACGAATCGCCGGAAGAATTCGAAAGCGCAGACAGTTCTTTGGCGCGGACACGTGTGCGTTTATTCGATAATAATGAATACATAAACACACACACACACACATACACACCCTTGTTTGTGTAGACGTCCATGCGAGGACTATAGTTTTTTATGAACAATCCGAGGACGCTCTGAAATACTGTCTTAATGGCCTCGTACGATATTTTTGATAAGATATAAAGCATCAGAATTCGAAATATTATTTAATGAACCTATTCGTGTAGTGCTGTCAAAACTTTTTTTCCGCCGTTTTTTTATGAACAGTGTGAGGACTTCAAATACACTGCTCATTCTTCAAGCCACATCCTTTCGAGGACGTTTGTGTGAGCCTTCCGAGGACCTACTCATCCGCCTGGACATGACAATCCGAGGACTCGTTTTCACACACACTTCCTTGAGTTATGTACAATGCGAGGACCTTGTGTTATACTTTTCAGAAACAATCTGAGGACTTTTTGAAGAGCCCTATGTATACAAAACGAGGACCTCTACCTAAGTATTTCGTACCTTGACCTAAATATTTTACAAAGTTTTGCAGTATTTTTCACACATTTCTTAGATTAAGTACTATCCGAGAACATTTCTTTTGCCGCCAACCAAATTTACCAATCGACAAGCGTCGCTGACGCCCCGCACCCCGTGAGTGATTCAGTTCTCTGGAGACTTTTATCCGGTGTAGATATGTGCATAACTGTCATGGACTAAGGTAAGATCTTTGAACATATTACTATTTAATATATATGATTCAGATAATTTTACATGTATTATTGTAATGCTTTTCATTCAATTAAAGACGCAAATAAAAAACGAAATTTATGTTTATCGCTTTATAGATTTATGTTACTGTGTACGTTGTTTTTTAGTACGATAATATCGAAAGCCACGTGGTATGTAAGCGAATAATAATTCGCGTTAACAATTTATATAGGTGTTCTATATTTTAAATCTATATAGACTATATTCAGATGAAATTTGACATGCGAGTAGGTAGGTTGGAGTATAATATGAAGGTGTTCATTGTCTGTCAAATTTAAAAGGTATTTAAGACATTGTTATAACAATGCAACTACTTTTATTTAACTTGCATTGGTATCTATTTGTGGAAGTTTCTATTGTTTCAAAGTAAATATTATTCTTTAAATCAATTGTTTATTCAAAAAATAAACTTTCTCGTCACTACTCATATTGCTCGAAACGAGACGACACAAAGGCAAAATCTGTTCAAAGAGAAGGTTCTATGCTATTACCTATTTCCGTTGCTGCTTCAGAGAAGCTGCGAAGTAATGTTCTTTCACTAATGAACATTGATGAAGTTTTGCTTATAGTCAAGCAAGAACCTACCCTACCTACCCTGCCTACCCTGCCTACCCTGCCTACCCTGCCTACCCTGCCTATCCTGCCTACCCTGCCTACCCTGCCTACCCTGCCTACCCTGCCTACCCTGCCTACCCTGCCTACCCTGCCTACCCTGCCTACCCTGCCTACCCTACCTACCCTACCTATCCTACCTACCCTACCTACCCTACCCACCCTACCCTACCTATTTAAAAAAAAAATCTCTCCGTAACAACCATCCTCGTACTTCAAGGAATATTATAAAAAAAGAATTAGCGATATTGGTTCAGCTGTTCTCGAGATTTGCGCTTAGCAACACATTTAGCGATTCATTTTTATATATACAGGGTTATTTGTAAAACACCGGTAACCTCTCAGGATTATATTACTAACATCATAAACAACAGCTTTTGTTCTACGACTTTTTACAAAAACATAATACATTTACCAAAAACAAACCTTAAATATTTCGTTGTCCTATGTAACACATTTCAACTCTGTATTTTGCTGTACCTACGTACATTGCCGCGCACTGTCCTCGTAGTAATACTTTTGGGTTAGTAACTCGCTACGCTACGGTTCCCGCCTTTTTACGCAAAAGCCAAATTATACCTACAATCGAACATTTGACATGGAAATAACCTTGATATTTCACGGTACCTATGCACTAAACACCGTAATGAAAACAAACTAACAATGACATCTCACATTTTCTGTAAAGTTACAACGGTATAGCACTTGATAAAAGTATTTTGTATACGTACGTTTGGGAATCGTATGGCGTATTGGCGACACGCTTCCGAAACATTGTCATCACACCTAGCTAGCATTCGCACCATTTCCGTGTACTCGACATTGGAATATTGATACGCCATCATGTAAAGATAATTACGTATACGTCTGCACAGCCGAATTTCACTACAAGGACCCGTAATGACGCGACGCAAGCGCATCAAAGCAAACGAATGACTGAAGGCCGCCCGTAAATAGGTCAAGTTCAAGCGCCCCCGCCGCCCCCTCCCCCGCTCCCCTCGCTATTGTCGGTACTACCTATCGCTTTCTTTTGCTTCGCATAGACTTCGTAACATTTAGAGCGTTGAATTTAAATATTTTTATTTTTGTATGTAAATCTGATGAATTAAAATATGATGAATTTTTAAAAGTCATAGAACAAAAGTTGTTGATTATGATGTTAGTAACGTAGTCCTGAGAGGTTACCGGTGTTTTACAAATAACCCTGTATAGATAGCTTCTGCCCGCGACTTCGTACGCGCATATCCCGTTTTTACCCGTTTCCATAGGAATTTCCCGATCCCGTATAGCCTATAGCCTTCCTCGATAAATGGGCTATCTAACACTGAAAGAATTTTTCAAATCGCACCAGTAGTTCCTGAGATTAGCGCGTTCAAGCAAACAAACAAACTCTTCAGCTTTATATAATAGTTATAAGTTATAAGATATGCTTGCTGTAAGCCATTGAGGAGTTGGATGATTTGCAGATTGTTCTGATAGCATCAGGTCCATAATATAAGAGTCCCCATGTAGACGAATATAATAAGTAGAGATCGGATATTCCAGTGCATATAAAATATATAAACTTCGAGGAAGTACGTAACAAAAAGGGGGATATGTAATAACATCTCTAAAATACCGAGATTTAAAAATCATGATTATTAAATTTTCTAGTACAGTAGAATCCGTTTATTATGACTCCGGCTATATTGACCAACCGCTTATTATGACGTAATTCACAACGAAGTTTGGTTTTCATATAAAATTCACTATAACAAAGTCGAATACTATGACATGCTTATAGTGACAAGTCGCTCATTGTGACCCCCATTTTTAATCAATTGTGTCGAATTATTGTGACTGACGTGATTCCTTACACCTTCGAAACAAAGGAATACCCGTCAGCGGCCCTATGTTTTGGTAATCTTGACTTCAATTTGTTCTGCAAGCTCGATAATTCGTTTAAAAGTTCGACAACTTTTAATGTTGAGTTATCTCTAATTTGATTCTCTCTATCAAATTAAATAAATAGTAACATAAGTTATTTTTTTCTACAAAATGCTTTGTATGACGTCCGCTTAATATGACGTATTTGTTATTTTCCTTCGATGTCATTATAAACGGAGATGTATGAAAGAACGTATGTATTATATTTAATGTTAGTATTGTATAGTATCATAATACTTTACTTTAAGTTTGAAACACCTTTTTTTATGAATGTAAAAGATATTTATATAAGAGAAATATATACTTATTTTTTTACTTTGCTCTTTTGTTTACTGTATAAAACCTATGAATCCGCAAAAATACTCATACTAGGATACACACTATCTGGTCCGCTTACCATTCCGAGGATCTGAATACACACTGTCTGATATAGCTACTCATCCGAGGGCAGGTGTGTTAAATTCACACATTAGTCCTCGGATAATACTACAAAATTTAACTCGTGTGTAAGGCGAGTGTGTAAAAATCGATGCTGGCGCCGCGTAGCGGTCACACACTGTCGGTGTGTAGATATGAATTCTCTTAATCAAAACGAGGTTTGGGTGACTTTTTCTTATTACTTATACATACAGGTTCAGAATCGCACGGCAAATACGATGCAGTGGATAAGTCAATCCGAGGACCCCCGAAAATGTCCTCGGTTTGAAAATGTCCTCGGAAGTTCCTCGTGTATTCAGGTGCATGTCCTCGGATAGTACTTAAAACAAACACATATACACACACACACACATACACATATACACACACACACATATATATCTCTAAATAAACACGTGTTGCACCCAATTGAAGAATGTAAATTAAGCTAATGGATCAGAGGCAACGATTTTATAATCCAGTTAGTGTTAATCTGCCATGACAAAGTGCAGGATATAATATCAAATGACGGACCGCGTTTTAATATTTGTAATTGATTCGAACAAGAAATATGTAATTGAATAAAGTCAGATCGGTGCATTCTTTATACTTACCAGGTTTTAAACCGGCATTGTTGTTCTATCTCATTCGATTTTTCGTTTTTAATAATATTGCGTCGAAATCGGTACTGACATTACGGCTAGTAGAGAGATAATTATGCAAGAACAACACATGCTGCGCTTACGGCAATACCCTGGGTTGAACGTAGGAGGATGACGATGGAGGAATGATTGGAGACCTGTCTAAGTGACCTTGATCAGCTCAGTAAGGACTATAAGCAAGTGCACGTACCCAGTATAACACTGCAGGTGTTGGTGCAGTCTTCCTGCGAGATGAAGTTGTTCTGGTTGCCGCGACAGCCGCCGTACGCGAAGGGCACGCACATGCCCTTCTGGGCCATGAACGTCCAGCGCTGGTACAGCCCGCGGCACGGGCCCGGCTCCGCCTCCTCCATGCAGATACCTGGGATACGAATATGGAGATAAAACATTATTCATGTAGCTGCATAAAGACCTTCATGTACCTAAATAAATATATTACATTGTTATATAAAGACGGAAATTATTCGACCACCCTTCATCGCCTCAGCCAGTACTCTAGAGGGTGGTGTAGTCTTCTATATCCACGTGCCCCTTTATCTGTTTGAATCTTTACCTAGTTAGTTTATTAATATTTATTTTTTTATATTTTGAAATGTTTCTATATTTTCATAATCTAATATTTTAAAATGTAATTTATATGTGTATTTAGTGAAATAAAGGACAATATTAGTACATAGTTTTGGAATTCACCGCTCCTTCAAGTAAGTAAGGCATCGTTTATGAGAACTGCCAATGACGCAGTAAATATCAGTTCTGTCACTAATTAGTTAGATACTTATCTCAAAACCATTAAATCCATAGAATATGTTTTTAAAGCAATAGATATCCGCGTCGTCACTTATCCTAAACAGATGTAAGTCCGGTCCAGCCCTTGAGTGTGAATGTATTAACATTAATGTACTATTTTTATGATAAGCAATAACTCACGCACAGATAACCTTGTGCGGATACACATTACATTTTTATTTGCGTCCATAATTCGCGCAGTTTTCTTTATCATCCCTGTACTGGGAAATGTGTCTGTTTTCGAATAACATTTGTTCCGTGATCTGATCAAACAGACAGGTATCGCCGAGTTAGATAGATGTGCCATATATCTAGGTAAGTATACCATAATCGCAGCGAGTTGACTGGCATTGTAGCGCTACACAGAGTAGCCTCGCGAGGTGCGCTCTCAATTACAAAGTAATCCGTTAAATGTGTAATTATCGCAACATGTTTCTCTGTAGTATAACGATTGTTCGCGCCTCGTCAGTTGCAGGCGGGTCATTGTTATGTATCGCTGAGAGCGTTGACGAGCATCGCTGAGATAAGGCGGCACGTATACATATTTACGAATATTTTTTACAATTACGAGTAGATTATGTTCGTCATAAATATTATTAATCTATTGGTAATTTAGCATAATACTGCAGTCAACCACTAAAAAAAACCTGCTTATTTAAGATCTTAATTAGGTTGCACTGGTAAATTCAAACTTACTTAACTAGTTTGTTCACCACTTCTTAATTCTAGCTAAATTACTTTTTAAATTACGAATTTCACCAATACAACGGAACACGAGAGCACAACTATGATGACACCGACGGCACTTGAACGCGGTTTAGATGTGCTGATCGCGTTTAGTTGTGTTGGTGAAATTCGCCCTTAGTGATTTAGCTGGAATTTCTTCGGATTTTTTTGTTGGTGGCTAAGTAGTGGCGTTTTGTGGGTTATCATCAATATTTTTGGCTTCAAGAAGTGCCAATTATTTTGGAAAAAAACATACGTTTAGCAGTGAGCATGTCGATGGCGCAGCTGTCCCTCTCCTGGCAGGCGCGCTGCTGCATGAGCTCCACCCTGGCGCCGCAGTGCTGCTGCCGGTCGGCCGGCACCAGCAGCAGGCGCATGCGGAAGCGCACGCCCCGGCCGCACGACGCCGAGCACGGCGACCACGCCGCCCACTCCGTCGTGGGACAGGACGGGTCTGAGACTTCGGTTTCCTGCTCGGTACATTGGGGCTCCATGCATTTGCGGTTCTCCTCTGTGAAAGAAGTGAAGTATTTGTACAAAGGACATGGTTTCAGGTGCGTGTAACGACATCTAGCGGAAATTGTGTGAACTATTAAGCGGAATAAACAAGATTCATAGCAAGCTACGTAGTTTGTGAAGTTAGTTCAGTATTGAACCGGTTAATTCACTATAGCGCTAGTGGAGTGATCTTTATGGCTGTTGTTTGTAGGGCACGCAGCCTGCACACACACACGTCTGATATATTCTTGACTCATCAAACAGCAATCTGATCATATTATGGGCTACAACTTAATAAAAAAGTCAATGTAAGTACATGAAAACCCGCCGAATACATAGCCTCCTCCCTTATTGAAATCAGTAAAACAATTAGGTAATAATATATCGAAGCAGAATCGAAAATAGTTAGGGCCGGTAGCAAATTTCTTTTGAGTCTCAGTTATACTCGTACCTAATTATGAACATCCAATTCGAAAAAACAAATTACAGAGACGTACCAGTCTGCACGAGCGGGCACTTCTTGATGCCCATGTGGTTGATGAAGTGCCTCCTGCGGGTGCTGACGCCGACCCCGCAGGTCACGGAGCACTCGCTCCAGGGGCCCCACTCCGACGTCTTGCAGATGCCCTCGTTGGCCTCGATGGGCGTCGCGTTGTTGTCGGTGTCGTCTGGGACCGCGCTGTCCCCTCTGGGAGGGTAAACGGGATATTTACAAGTGAACATGGATAACTGAAAATTATAACGCGAAAACCAGATAATTATGACTACTTGAACAAAAGGTACTGTTAAAATAAGCGCGTATTCTTCAGACAGTGAAATTCAAAATTCTAGGTTTTTGCGAATTGCGGCGGTGTTGGTTGCGTTTTATAGTCATCAAAATTCATTACAATTAAAACGAATATTAACGTAAACGTAAACGTAACGTACGTTTACGTAAACTAATATTAGCGTAACGCGTACGTTTTTTCACGTAATCGTGAAAAAATTATGACGATATAATTTCGCGAGCAATTATAATTTTGAGAGATAAATCGATGATTTAAATTATTACAATTTAGTCATTCTTGTCGCGTATTGAATTTTGATCACCCTTAACGTGAACATACATACCTATAAACAATATTGCCTCTCGTTGAATATTGGCGTTGCTCGTAACGTTATATTTATTGCATACAATGCAACTCCCTATGTAATAATAATAACATAACTTTGCAAATACTTCAGGAACGAGTGATATAAGAATAAAGACACCATTGTTACGTGCTTCATTAAGTTTCTGTCAAGTTTAATGGCTTGTGTGAGATAGTGATGTAGTATTCAGATTATAGAGGTATGAGGACCCGGGTGTACAGTTCACTCATACTCTATGGTAAAGGAGGATCCTCCGACCAGACGGGTGTTGTGTCTGGTGGGCTACTGCCCGACGATTGATATCGGGATGTTGTATAAATGCGAGTCGCGCGGTAAACTCTGATTGAGCGGGGTAGGATTTGTGTGACGTCAAGTCTTTCATACGTAGTTCGCATGTGGCATTGTAAATGCTGTCACAAGATAATTGAGAACAATACACTATTAACACCGTCTTAACGTCGGTGATGTTACTCTCTGGCGTCACACTCACTTGGCGCATTCTTATTGTCCTTTGAGGGGCAGACGATCTATGAGCACCCGATAGTTGCGACCCGTCCATGCATTTAGCGCTAAGCGAATTTAAAACATCCTTCTATTTCTGTCAATCTTTTCAAGATGACAGACTCAGAATGATGCGTGAAATATGTTTAGCGCTAAATGCATTTGCTTGTGGCATAAGTGGATCTAATAATTTACTTAATCATCATCATCATTGCAGCCGAAAGACGTCCACTGCTGGACTTAGGTCTCCCCCAAGCTCCGCTTCTTCGACCGGTCTTGTGCTTCCCACATCCAACGGATTCCTGCAGCCTTAACAAGGTCATCGGTCCCCCTTGTGGGAGGCCTTACAACTCTACGTCTTCCGGTACGCGATCGCCACTCCAGAACCTTTCCACCCTATCAGCCATCTGTTCTGCGAGCAATGTGCCCTGTCCACTGTCACTTAAGTTTGGCAATTCTTCGGGCTATGCCGATTGCCTAGTTTCTCCTGCGCATCTCTTCAATCCTGATTCGATCACGTAGGGCAACTCCGAACCTAGCACTCTCCATTGCCCTTTTTTTTTTTTTTTGGGTGGGTCATCATCAAATAACTTCTCCCAAAGTCAAAGTCTGACACGCCCTCCCACTCCACCCAGAGCGGGTGGAGCGGGAGGGCGTGTCAGACTTTTACTGACTAAAACCCACCCGTGTTCCCTCAGTTGCCTGTATGCCAGGGGCCGCGGTATCTCTTTCGAACAACCCGCAGCCCTGGCAGGCATCGGCCCTTGCGGGCCGCATCTGTTGCTGCTGACATCTCTTTGAGGCGCGCGTGGAACACGACGCGCCGTCGACCCGGGCTTGGTCCTTACCGGACAGCGAGCTACCCATTACTCGCCGTCCGCAAGCCCGTGCCTACGGTGGCCGGGAATCAGCCTGGGATTCCCGACGCCCAGGGCGTCTCCTGCGAAGGCCACGGCTGTGAGGGCGCATGTACTGCATCTCCCTCACGTGCGCCGCCTCCCTCTTTGCGAGCATGAGTGCATGGCCTGGACCAGGGCCGGACGCGAGAGATCGCCGCCGCCGATCACCTCCACGAGGACACGGCGGTGCTCCGCCCAAGCCGGGCAGACCTCCACCGTATGCTCCACCGTGTCCTCAGGGCGATCTTCGCAATGGAAACACCCGGGCGTTTCCTCCCGCCCTATCCGAAACAGGAACCTCGCGAAACAGCCATGTCCGGTGAGGACCTGTGTCAGGCGGAAGGTGAGGACGCCATGCCGCCTCTCAAGCCACTCCTCAAAGAGGGGACTTACCGCCACAATCGTGGCTTGCCCAGCACTGGGTTGCGACAATCGCACTTTCCACGTCGCCATGAGATCCTGCCGGAGCTCTGTCCGCCGTGCCGCGATTTCCCGCGGCAGCGGAGATACGCCCCGGCGTTTGGCCTCCTTGCGCCACTCCCAAGTGTGCGCGAGGACCTTTGCCTCCAGATCCCATGGCGGCAATCCGGCAAGGAGGCCCGCCGCCTCACCGGAGATCGTACGGTATCCCCGGATCATCCGGATGGCCATAACCCTATGGGCCGCCTTCAACCGGCGTGCTGGTTGGCGCCTCAATGAAGGCGCCCACACCGGCGCCCCGTAAAGGGCCATGGCCCGCACGACCCCCGCGTAGAGCCTCCGGCAGGAGGCGTTTAGCCCCCCTAGATTGGGCAGGAGCCGCTTCAAGGCAGCCCCGGCCCGCTCCAGTCTGGGAGCCAAACGTCGAAAGCGCTCCGCGAAGTTCCACCGGCTGTCGAGGACGAGTCCTAGGTACTTCATCATCGACTCGACGCCGATGTGAACCCCTCCCACCGTTATTTGGGAACCCGTCAGTGGCGCATTCCGAGGACCATGAAACCACATGGCCTCGGACTTGTGCAAGGCCATCTCGAGTCCCAGTTGCCGGATCCTATCGACGATTGTCGCAACCCCGTGTGTCGCTAAGTCGGCCGCCGCCTGGTACGACCTCCCTTGCGCCAGGACCAGCGTGTCGTCAGCGTAGCAAACTACGCTGACACCCAGTCGTATCCGATGTCCCACAGATGCGGCCCCAGGACCGATCCCTGTGGGACACCACACGACATCTCTTGCCGGTTCAATTCTCCTAGGTGACCGGGGTAGATGACGGCCCTGTCCGTCAAATAAGCCTCGACCACACGACCGAGGTAGGTCGGCATCCGGTGATACCGGAGTGCCTCCCTTATGCAACTCCAGGGCAGGGTGTAGAAGGCATTGGCGATGTCCAGAGACACCGCCAAGACGACCCCACTCCGGGCCACAGCATCCCCCGTCGTGAGGGCTCGCACGCGCATGATGGCGTCCACCGTGGAGCGCCCCCTGCGGAAACCGAACTGGCTCTCCGTCAAATCCGGCCCCACCCGCACCAGCCGCCCGACGAGGCGGTCTGCAATGACTCTTTCAAAAAGCTTGCCCACCTCGTCGAGCAGCACGATGGGCCGGTAAGCGGACGGAGAGTCCGCGGGGCGCCCCGGCTTCTTGATGAGGACCAGTTTCCCCGTCTTCCAGTGAAGTGGGAACCGGCCCTCCTCCAAGCATGCGCTTAGGAGCCCTCTTAGTCGTGGCCCGAGAGCCTCCAAGGCCACGACCCAGGTTTTTCCAGGCAAGCCGTCGGGTCCTGGGGCGGTGTTCTTGGCACTCAGCCTACGTACCGCCACTCTCAACTCTACCTCGGTCACCTCTGGAGCATCGTCGTTGTCGTCGGTGTGGTCCGCGTCGGGCACCGCAGGAGGCGGAGCCATGGGCGGGGGAGCATGCTCCCCTCGAGAGGGGAAGAGAGCGCTCACCACGTCCTGCACGAGCTGGGGCCGGAGACTCTGCGTCAGCGGGGGAGCCCACGGGCGGATCTTATCCCGCACCGTTTTGTAGGGGCGTCCCCACGGGTTCAGAGTCTCCAGCGATTCCTCGCGGGCCAGTAACCTGGCCCGCAGGATCTCCGCTCGGAGGGCGGTCTTCGCCGCTCTGTACCCCTCGTACAGCTCCGCCTGAATGGCTTCCGTATCCGGAGGGCGGATACGGAGCCTGCGGTGCCTGGTGTACCGGTGCCGCGCAGCAACGCACGCCTCGCGCAGAGCTGTGAGCTCCGGCGACCACCAGTACACCTGGCGTGAAGCGCGTCCTGGCTGGACCCGTGGCATTGCCACGTCGCATACCTCGGACATAGCCTCCCGGAACTACTCCGCCTCGTCGTTGATATCAGCAGGCCTGTCCGGTGGTGACACCCAGGCCTGCATGATCGAGGCTTCCAGGAGGAGCTCCCGGTCCAGCCGCTTCAGCGCCCACCGCGGACCACACGGGGCCTGTTGGACCGGCGCGCTCGAGGTCTGGGCGGAGACGTCATACCGGATGTACAGGTGGTCAGAATACGTCTCCACCCCCTCCATGACGCGCCGGTCGACGACACGCGGTGACAAAGCGGGGCTGGCGAACGAAATGTCCACCACCGACTGACCCCGCATCCGCACACACGTGGCGACAGAACCCCGGTTTAGGACGACCAGGCCCACCTCTAGAGCCCAGTCCTCCACAGGAGAAGTACACCCCTACCACTGCAATCTCTCCGAACCGTGCTGCTACGCACCCCTTCCCCTCTGGACACCCTCGAGAGCCGGGGTACCGGCAGCGGCCGACGAAATTAGGGTCACTGAACCGCTCAGGTCCTCTACCCAGTAATCCCTGGGCGGGACAAAGTACGGCTCAGCGACCACGGCGATGTTAATCGACCACTGCGCCATGCTCTGGAGCAACCGATCCTGAGCAGTGGGGCAGTGGTTGATATTCGCCTGGAGGAGGCGTAATGGTGTCGTTATTGGCATTCCATTTCAGCCTCCTCCGGAGCCCTTTGAGAGGGCCCTGCCGCGGTGGTAACGGCTGCGACGCCGCTGGTGGAAACGGCAACGGCGGCGGCAGTGGCGGCAGCTACGGTGGTGACGGCGGTGGCGGAGGGCTTGCCCCTGCCCCGGCTCCTAGTTTCGGTGGGTGGAGCTGGGGCCAGGCCTTGCTCCCAGGCCGGTGTTCGGCCGGCTTGCCAGCTGCCGTACATAAATAGCAGTGCGGCGCGGCATTGCACGAGCTGGCCTTGTGACCGGGCTGACCGCAGCGGAAGCAGTGACCGCTGCGGTCCACCTCCGAGGTGCATTGCACTCCCACGTGGTGACCCACCTGCCAGCGGAAGCACCTCAGAGGTCTGGGTTCCAGCAGCTTGACCTGCGCGGATACCCAGCCCACCAGGAGCCTTCGGCCCTCCCCGGTGATCTTTTGGGCCGCCGACACGGGGCAGCTCACCGTAAGGGTTCGCATGCCCGTGTTGTCAGGACGAATGGTGCCTGCCTTCACCTGCTCGGCAGAGCACCCTCCAGTCCTGACTATGGCGGCCACCACGTCGCCCTCCGTCACGGAGTCGTCCAGGCCCAAGATGCGCATGTCAGTGCACTAATTGCTGATTGCACTGATCACTTGGTGGGCCTGGACACTCGGGCCTCGTCCGCACTTATGGACGCCCTTAGCCTTTCGGCCAGAGCGTCTGCGGTCGGGGCACTGGCCGCACCAGGGACCTGCAGCATCCGGGCCCCAGTCGCAGTGACCCTTATGCGGAGGCCGTTGGCGACTCCTAGGTCCGCCAGGTCCACCGCCGCCCTCGCCTTCACGATCACGTCGCGGTAGGACACGCCCTTCAGTACCGCTTCCGGCTGTAGTGTGATCACTACAGCTGCGGACTTCGGGGCGCGTAACCTAGCCGCGGCGCTTCGCTTCTTGGCACGCTGCCGCCTCTCCTTTCTTTTGGCCGCCCTCGCAGCCTTGCCCGCCTTCCTCTTCTCCCCGGCCACTTGCCATTCAGCGTCGGCCGTAGGAGAATTGGGAGGCGGGGCCGTCCATCCTGGCACCACCACAGCTGGGGCCGTCGCCGCCTGCGCAGCCACAACGCCCGTCTTGGGCTTTGTCGGCACCGGTTTCGCCGGAGTCCGTCCCGGCTGCGGTGCCGATTTGGCCGTGGCAGCGGTGGTTGCGGCATACGTGGGCCCCCTCTGCTGCTGGCCCGAGGCCGGCCGACTCACTGCTAGCGGGGGCCGCAGGACTATTGCCTCCAGGACGGAAAACCGGCTGCTGAAGGCAGCCAGCTCCTGCCGCACCAGGTTCAGCAGCCGGTCCTCCTCTGGCACGGGTCCACCCTCCCATGCCGCGCCCCCTTCTGAGGCACCATCCTGGGGCCAGCTCCTCGGAGTCCGGCCAGGTCCGCTCGGAGCTCCTCGTTCTCCTTTTGGAGGAGCTCCATGGCGGCTGCCAAGCGGGCAATCTCCGCCCGCATTACGGACATGCTGTCCGGCGGAGACCCGGTGTGGATGTCCTCCGCTGCCGCCATAATGGAGGCTATGGCTGCGGGCACGGCCTTGTCCTTGGAGGACTGAACACTCTTCAAGGCCACACCCTTGACTGCAGCAGCCACGGCCTCCGCGAACCTCGCCATTTGCTCCGAGTTGGAGCCGCTGGCGGCGTCCGGTTCACCGCCAGACGACTCTGAGAGGGTCCTGCTACTGAGTCCCCCAGAGAGCTGCCCCTCCGTGGCCAAAGCCTCGGCTCGCTGGGCCGTCTCGGGGCTCGGCTCGCCGGAATCGTTTGTGGTTAGGCCTTTGTCTAACCGGTCCCCACCCCGCCGACAGACCTTTCCCAGTTTTCATCCCGCCATCCGAGGACGACCCCTGGCCATCCCCCGGTTTGGAGCGCTTCTTGAGGAACTCCCCAGTCCTCTTCGAAGCACCCCAAGAGCTTCCGGGCTCTTAAAAGAGCCCACATCACTGGCAACACACAATGGTCAAAGACTTAATAAAAATCTAAAATTCTTTTATTATCTCTCTGACAGACAATTCACAACCTACATATGAAATTTGGCACTACAGTTTCTTATATATAACTAAAATGAGCACTAAGGATTTTTGAGAATTCACCTCTGCGAAGGGATTTCATATCATATACGCGCAAAATACGAGCTTTGACGTGGAGTTGCGGACACCAGCCCGTACTACCTATTACTTATGGAAGTTCGTATCACTCACTCGCACTCGGGCACGGCGGCCACGCACATCTCCTTGGACACCAGCTGCCGCTCGCACGCGAACATCTGCGCCTTCTGCGGCATGCGGTACTGGCGCGTGCGCATGCGCAGGCCCTTGCCGCAGCTCACGGAGCACTGCGACCAGCTGCTCCAGTCCGACACCGCGCACTCCGCTGGGGACGGTGCTGGCTCATTAGTTGGTTTGTAGAAAAACATTGGCTATACATATTATATGGACTCCGGTCTTACTACTGGAAAAGCGAATTTCAGTATTCTTTGTTCAAAATTCGAGACAACATAAGAGGGTTACACGGCGGAAAACGACGGGAGGGGGAAATAAATATTATAGTTTATTGTCAACAAGGTCGAGATTTATCGACCCTTGTTGTCAAGCAAAATAATTTCGACAAGAAACTATAAGTATTAATTGAACTTATTTTTTCGTAAGGTTTTTGCACGTCTGCCTACCCTGTTAGTATATGTATTAGGTTAGTCAAGTTCGCAATTGTGGTTTGTTAGCTGGTTGAAACTAGTCAGACTGATTTGAATGAGCTTCCATAATTTTTATGTTTTTAAATATGAAGCACATCTAGTTTCCCTCAGACCTCGTCAAGCTAAAATGTTTTTATTAGTCTCTGGACTCACGTCTATTAACAGTCTGCGTGTTCTCCACCTCCTCAGCCACCTGCTGCAGGAGCACCTCCTCGTCACAGGACCTGGAGATGAGCTTCTCCCTGGTGAGATACAGGCGCGCCATGGGCGGGACGTGCTCTGCGCCGGGCGCGTAGAACGGGGCACGAGGGTCTTCGGGGTACATGGGTGTGATGCGGTACATCTTCTCGCGGGGATTGGTTTCTGAGTTTGGTGACTGGAAGTATCAAAAGCATATTTAAAATTAAATATAAGAAATATGCAAAGAAGGCTATGTAACCAAAAACAATGTTCATATAATTGGATCGAAAAGTCATGCTAGATGCTTTGAACTCAGGCTCTGGTGGGAAGGATTGATTTATTTATTTAACAGGATAAGTTTTTAACCAGTGTGCAAACTATAACTATGAATTCAGCATATCATTCTGGACCTCCCAGCGCAGAAATTTGTCGACAGTTATACAAAAAAAAAATCAGCTGTTCCATACATTTTGACCGCGTAGGTATTGCACTTTTCCATGAAACAGCTGATTTTGTTTTGTAAAACCAACGAAAAAATTCTGCGCTGGGGTATACCCAGAAATTGAATTCGAAATAAAAAATGTAAAGGAATGTTATTGTCAAAGTGACAGTTCAGGGGTAGTCAACATTTCCCTAGTAATTCAGTTTTTTTATTTTTCTTTAGTGTTTTGGAAGAACGGTAAAGCAGCGTGTCAAAATTAAAAATATGATAGCCTAAGGTTAGTCCTAATATTATAGGTAAGGTAAACAAAATTTAAAATTGGCAACACCTTTGTTTACATTTTTTATCTCGAAATTTTTTTTTTTTTGAGTGACATGCTGAATTCATCTTAGAGCATTTAACCTATGGAGATGGCAAGCAGCGAATCACTGAACAAATTTTTCTGCCACTTTTTGCGGGAGGCGAGGTAAACACATACAGCACACTACAAAAATTTGACAACCACACACAGATACATGCTTCCTATTGCTACAAACGCACACGAAAAAATAAGCCACACACTAAGGAAATAAAATACACATTGACAAAATTGTACGTATCTATGCAGTTGCCTAGGCACACTAGGACACAAAGTGCTAGTGATGTGACACAGACAATGAATGGTATTTCATAGCATGAATGAATGAATAAATTGTTCATTCGTTTTATTTTCTTGCACACAAAAATATGCAATATGATTAATGCCTGCGAAACTACGTACGTACAAAACAATTTTAGTATTAGAGAAAAAGAACGATTGTATTTATTTTTATAGTCAAACATTTTCTCATATTACTTAACATTATAATATGCCAAAATCAAAATCAAAAGTTATTTATTCAAATTAGGCTGAGAATCAGCACTTTTCGAACGTCAAAATACATAAGACAGTCTCCCAAAAACGCACACCCTTCATCTATTGCTGAACCTGTGCCTTTCCTATCATTATACATTTAGGGTCATCATACGGGCATGTATATGTCGCAACCTAACAAAGGATATGGTAAGCGAAGAGGTTGCACTTCCCGCAGTGTCGGAGACGTTGCAGAGGCAGATGGCCCTATTGTATAAGTGGCCTAAGCATCAGCCAGCCAGTTCATTAAATGTTGTATTAGACGTATCGGCTGAATATCATTCAGGCCGCTAGTTGAACGACGCCGTTTAGTAAAAAGGCTAGGCGGTTGACCAAACGGCTAATTAAACCAGTTGGCTGCGACATATACGTGTCAAAAAGTAGGAAAGGGTAGAATATTTTAAATAATACAATCATTCAGATATACTTTTATTAATTTGATATAAATAACACTTTTACACATCCGCTTTTTGTTTTTCTTTTACTATTTGAATTCAATGTTTCCTAGCTAGATGATGAAACATACTAAATGTTAAGATGAATTTGTATCTTGACTAAGGTTATCTGTAAAAAAAAAATAAGTAACAGTTTAAATAAGTGCCAACAGAATCAAACGAAAATGATGCCCATTCATTTTATTTTGTACGTACTGCATTTTCGTAACACCCTTGAAAAAGCTGGAAAAAGCCTACGGTCCGCGGTGGCATTTTAGATTTGGCCATCATATTATCTAACTATTTTATTTATAGTGTTTCTTATTCAAATTGCATGAGCTACAAAAACTCACATACGAAACGAACACAGTTATTTTTTACTATCCTAATTCAACAAAAGAAAAGAATTTTAATTGACTCACAAAGAACTGAAATTTATTGTGTTTATAATAATAATGTTTTTTTTTATTTCAACCTGACTTGTCCAGATATATACACAAAAAAAAACTGGTTACTGAACATACTCTTGTAGGAATAATATGGGTAAATCCTACCTTCTCGCTGTTGCTATTTCTTCCTTGTTTAAGTAGGGGGATTCGGGGCGATGGAATGAAAGCCTTCTGGTAGGTATTGTAGGTAGCTTATAATACACTCCAAAGTGGTACACACATTTAATTTTAGCGCAAGAAGAAAGACTGATGGAAGATCATAGATAGGTTAAAAGTATATAGTCACTTAATTAACAAGCACAGGCTTAATTAACTAGCGTACGTTAATTCAAGCTAGCACGGCAAAACTCACAACACCTTAAGTTACAATGAAGAATTATTTTGATTCAAACGGTAAGCGGGTGGGTATAAGCAGAACAGTAGGTAAGCGAGCAGCGAGCGCTCCGCGTCGAGAGTAAATCAAGACTGGTGTACCGATGCGCGCACGCCTGCGGCGGCGTACAACGAAACAGATCTATATCTTGTATAGTTGTAGGGCTATATTAAATAGTGCTTTTCCACTGAGCCACAGCGGTCGAAGTTCCGACACGAAATGCAGATGTGTCAATAATATAAAATATGTATCAATGTAAATGCTATGTTAAAATGTTTACATATATGTAAATTATACGTGTATGTGTGTATGCCGCTACACTCTAAAAAAAATATATTTTATCAATCATTCATTCACGTTGTCCCAGCACTATACAAATCCCTACCCCTGTACTCAGTTTGCGCTACCAACGTACCACTGTATTTTTCTATCGTAACGCCAAAAACGATTATTTCGACATTGTACATAAATCACACTTTAATAATATATAATTTATACTTACATTTCGTAGGAAACACCATGGTTCTGCAAATTTGAAGTGGCAGATCGTTTTTTGCACGAGAAAACTGCACAATTAACCATTTTTTGGGAGCACTCACTTGCGACACAATACGATACACAATGACAGCCGTCGCGAATCAACTAGTTTTATATAACGTGCATGGCCATATGGCCAATCGACTTTGGCAGAGGGGTTCACTCAACTATGCCGTCTCCATAGGTTAAATGCTCTAAGGAATTCATGGTTGCAGCTTGAGCACTGGTTATAAACGTATCCTGTACACATGGTACATCCATTAAATAAAAGTTAGCAATTTAATCACTTGCAACCCAGTTAACTTTGATTAGCTATCGATGACCTTACATCAGCTACTTGGGGCTGTACCACAAAATCGGAAATTATCTATAGGAAAATGTACATACGCTAGGGCTAAACGATAAATAAATGAACCCAGATCACTATAAAAATCGTCCTATTCGACCAAACATGGATATTGCTATAACACGGCAACTTGACATAGGGAGTGAATTTACCTGACAGTTGATTTCCCTAATGTTGAACTCAACCATTACAACGCCATGACATGAAGGCACTCACCATGTAAGAGATGCCGTTGTCGGTGCCCGCGTCGTAGGGGAACAGGTCCAGCACCTTGTGCTCGGCCCACGTGCAGTCCTTCTGGCACAGGTTCAGGCCGTCCACGCCCACCACCCAGTCAGGAGACGGGCCTGCAAGCACGACGAGACGCGTAACTTACAGGTAGGTAGGTAATGTGATCTGTATAGTCTATATTATATGCGAAAGTAAGTCTGTCAGTCTGTTACCTTTCATGCCATAATTGAATGAAATTTGGTGCACGGGAAGACAATGACCGGGTTCCGTTTTCATATTTTTATGGGTTGCAAAATAAATAAACAATTTGTTTTTAAGGAGTATGTTACTTCAGCTAGGTTTTTAAGAATAGTTACTCGGAATGTAACAAATATGGTACCAAACATAGACGCGAGTGAGAGGAAGTGCCTCTTCCGGTCAGTGCTGAAGGCGGCGGTGGTGTTCCCGTTGACGCGCGGGTGCCACAGGCCCGGCGCCTTCACGATGGAGCGCAGCTTGGAGCCCTGTTGCCGGAGCTCGCGCTCTAGCAGCTCTACGGAGCCCCACTCCGCTAGGGATCTGAGGAAAACGACACAAATTAGTAGAAAGTAAATGCAACTTTAAACAAATATAAACTTTATGCAAGCGATTAAGTTGATTTCAGAATTACAATTGATTTCATGAAAACATCCAAGTTGTAAGGGAAACTAAGCCTTAGGTACATTCGATAAAGGTATTTTCCGAAATTACACGCATGAGAAATCAAATGTGTACGTAATTAAGGTAATACGACGTAAGCTCGTGTTTAAGAATACAAATGTCACCACCCACGCCAGACACGACTAGCGCAGGCTTGTAACCCCTAAAAAACCAGCCAAATATCAACCATTTCGGTCAATCACCTGAATCCATCAGTAGCGATCTCGCCTTCGCCCCAGAACTTGAAGTTCTTGGGGTGTGTAGCTCCGAGAACGTCAGAGAAGTGCGTTAGCCACATCGCCTGCACCGGGAAGTCTTTCGGGTGTGTTTGTGGAGACCACAGACCTTCGAACACCATCTTGAAAAAAATAAAACATTGAAACTTATAATGTAGGTACCAAAATTACAGACAAACCAAAATATTTCTCTTTGCCTTGTTTTATCTTATTCTGAAGCCATTAGATTTTATAAGTAAACACATAGTAGGCTCACCTTGTATTTGGCGTCATCGCAGGCGCAGCAGTCGCTGGTTTGTAGCGAGGTGTCCTCACACACGCGCTTGGTCAGCTGACCGTCCTCTGCGAACCACCGGCTTTCGTTTTCGTATACCATTGCCCTGTGAAAAACAAGTTATGGGTACCCTTTTTATGTATGTTTCGACATGGTACTTAAGACTGATATTTAATTTTATTGTAATAATCTTTCTCTTGACATGTGTATTTAAATTGAATTGATTGATTTTTATTTTATTTTATTATCTCTTGACATAAGTATACTTCAGTGGATTTACAAATTGTTTCTTCTCCATAGAGATCTACGTTTTGGAATGGGCAACTAGCTTCAACTTTCCAACTGATCGACTTTTTGACAATTCAAAAGTGCCTGTAAATGGTTTAATTGAAATAAATGCTTTGAGTTTGAGTTTGAGTTTAGAATATTGTTTAAGTATGAAGATTGTTTTAAAACCCGATAACCATAGTATAAATTCATTCGTTTTTTTATCTTTAAGTTATAAGTCTTCATGTTGTTTTAGTGTTTACTGCAAAACATTTCGACACAATGTAAAAATTCTTAATGAAATAAATGAATAAAAGGTCAAAGATATTTTCATAATAAGTACTAACTTGAGAAAAAAAATCGAACAAGAATTTTTCAATTAAGTAAATCATTCTTCTTATGCTGGCCATCTTTCAAAATAAATAATTCTCATCCAGTATGTATTTAGCAAGATGTGGAAACCACAAGTTTTCATTGAAACGTGCAATGCATAGTTAATACGAGGCATAAGTTATTGCCTGTGGTTTAAACCTATTTAAATCATTATTTTCTCCACAAATGAATTTGTAATTCTTTTGAGAACGAATTATCTGTAACCGTAACTAACTTGAGCAGCACGCATCCAGAGCCAGTGGGCGGAGCCTTCCACATGACCTGCACCTCAGTCTTGGGCAGGTCATCGGACTCGATGACGGAGTTGGTGCACTCCTCGTCGAACTTGGTGAGCGTGTCGGCGAACAGCTGGAACTGGCCCTGCTTGCTGGGCACGCGCGGGGCGGCGGGGTCCAGCGGGTCCAGCTTCATCTGGAACCTGGTGAACTGCTGCACCACGTCGTGCGTGCGGGAGCCGACCAACGTCACTGAAAGGAGGATGGTTGTTTGAAATCTTTGTCCGCACACATCATATCAGCCGAAAGACGTCCACTGCTTGACATAAGCCTCCCCCAAAAGGGGGGCTTTGCCATAATCGCCACGCTTGGCAGGCGGGTTGGCGATCGCAGTATGGTGGTCAAATGCATAGAGAACGCTGCTGCCCATTCTCTAGTAAGTCCTTTAGTCGCCTTCTACGACACCCACGGAAAGAAATGGGATGGTGCTATTCTTTTACGTCCGGCACCACACGAAACACATACGAGTATATATGTATGTACTTACAGTTTACTGACCTAGCTGTATAGTAGGCATATAAATGATAAGATTTTCCAGTTGCTAACTATACATAGTATAATTGAATACATAATATAGTAACGAAGTCAAAACTGTATATACTACACAACTTACTTTTTTCATATATATTTTTGATTAAAGTAACTTATATAAAACAACCGACTTCCGAAAAACACTACAAAGTGAAAAATAACTTTAAGGTGAATCTAGTCCACATTTTTACCATGCTAACTTCGGGAGTGTATTACTCCACTGTTTGACAATGTACATCAAAAATTAAAATGGTATGGTTTTGTCTCATTATTAATATTGTTTATACGGAAACAGAATGTTAAAATAAAAAGCCATTAAAAAGTTAGGAGCCAACAAAGATTAGTTTTTGTTGCTAAGTTAACCTTACTTTGGGCGTGTTTAAGTAATAAAAGAAGTGTAAAATCTGAAAAACCAAGTCGGTACCGACAAAGCTCAAATATCGAAAAGTACAATAAACTTTATTGGTCATTGATTTATGCAGTGGTTTTTTCATAAAACCCGATCTTCCGAAGGACTGTTCTTAATTTTTTATCCACCTGTTGTACTATAAATGGTATCACACTCACTCAATAGTGGCATCTCACTCAATAATGTTGTACGTGTAGACTATCGTCTAACTGCCATTCATGGGTACTACCTCTGTCGGACACGAAGCCTGATCAGACAGCTTGCTTTTTAGCCAGGCCCATCAGTGAGTTCGAGCCCGCGACTAGGTTCCCCTTAATTTGGGAAGTCGGTGACTTTGGATATGTATTTAATTTTTTTGTCACCGCCTTCAGAAATTAAAGTTATTTTCCGCTTGATAGTGTTTTTAGTGTATTTTTTTGGAAAAAGTTTTAATTTTTCAGTTTTTAGTTATACTACCTACCCCACTAATTTGAAATTTCTTCTGGGGTCAAAACAATGCATATTTATGCGATAGCAGCAATCGTGGTTTATTTACTGTTATTTTTTTAAGAGTTCCGTTGTCTGTCTCCGAAACGCATCATCTGATCTATATGAAATTGAAATGGGACCACACGGGAAGCTCCAAAAACATTCAAATAAAAAAAGAATCATCAAAATCGGTTCACCCAGTCGAAAGTTATGAGGTAACAAACATTAAAAAAAATACAGTCAAATTGAGAACCTACTCCTTTTTTTGAAGTCAATTAAAAAAGTAAATTGTAAAACTGAAAGCCGAATACTGAAATATCACACTCTAAAAAGTATGAAACAATAAAATATTCTACTATTCTATTCATACCCTCATACATACAAACCGGTCAAAATCGTAACCCTCCTTCGCCGTAGTCGGGTAAAAGAGCAACTGCTACCTACGAGAGTGTGGAAACGAGTCTGATAGCGAAAATGGTTTTTTTTTTTGGCTGGATGTTGTTAGTATGTTCCGGATTGGCGTAAAAACGGCTAAACGAATTTGGATGGAATTTTACACACAGATAGTTTATAACCTGGATTAACACAAAGGGTAGATACTTTTAATTGCGGTAGTACGTTCCCGTGGTATATTTCTCGACAACCACGCGGGCAAAGCGGCAGGCAATAGACAATTTCAATATAAAAATCGGACATCCGGGATCAGTTATCACTTCTACTTAAATACAGTAGGTATGTACTTATATGTATATCTATATACATAGTATACAGGGTGGCAGGGACATCAACGCACAACCAGATGTTACCTTGGATTCAGTTCATGATTCTCCGACGAGACCAGGCGCGAGTACCTGCCAGTCCATAAAGTGCCATCATGTCATGTGACGTTTTAGCATTGCATGCGCTTTGCAAAATCAGCGATGAGTAACGGGATCGCTGAAGCGTCGTTGTACAAAATATCATTTTCTGCTGACATAGATCTGCGGTTTATAGATTAACAGAGCTTGCGGGAATTATTTACTAAGACATCTGGAACTGAATTCAACTATCAATGCATGCCATGTTATTTTGTCCTATATGCTAAGATAAATAGATTACTCATTTTGACCTCGCTGTTTTAATAATTCGCGGAAATAACTGTTGTGACTTAAAAGATAAACTCTTGCGGAATATTTTTATTGTTTTTAGGCATGATTAAAGACTTTTGGCGTGTTGTACTCAAGGATTACATATATCATTACTTCCTTATTATAATAATAATGATGCATGGAGGTTTAATAGTAGCTATACTAACCAACGTATCTCTCTCCGGGCGCATAGCGCTCTATTTCCCCGTTGACGATGAGCCGGTAGAAGTTGTCCCCGGGCGCCTTGGACCCCGCGCCTCCACCTGGGGTCAGCTCGCAGGCCTGCGCCTGCGCAGCCACCAGTAACACCACACACAACCGCCACATCTTACTCAACTGCAGAACACACACATTTTACTTAAGGAAATTGGGTTTCAAATACAGTGAACCAATGAAAAGAACCTGTTCGCTGTTGAAGTGCAAAACTTTTCTAATAACGCAGCTTTTTGAAGTAGAGATACGTTTACGTTTACATGGGATTTTTTTGTAATATATAAAAACTAAAAAAAAATGTTAAACTAAATGTTAAGACTCAAATATTTTTGTTACTAGAATATTCCATTCGCTAAGGAACGGTGAGCTCACCAGCTAGCGCGTGCGTCGGCAGCAGAGTGCGGCGGTATCGCGTGCCGTCCGCAGCGCAGATAAAGGGTCACATCTCCGACCCCTCGCCTCAAATCGTGCCATATTTAATGCGACACATATGTTTACGAAACACTCATTTTTTAATTAAAATAATGAAATTGCTTTGTCTTCATTCTTACGGGAAGCCCGCAGCCGCATCATGTCCACCTCCGGTTTAGTCACAAGTAGCAGCAACTTTGTGTGTACGCCAGTGTAGGTCGGGTTTTAACATAAAATAGATGATCATTAATTAGGATACGTTCAATTAGATCATGAGCTTTTCTCGTAATCCATGTGACCATGTTACCAACATGTGCATATATTTGTATGTGCATATGTTTCACGAGTTCCAACATCAAGCACCTCTACGGAATAGTGAGGTAGTATAGAAGTCTAATAAAAACTGCTGAGACAAATCTATGGGTATCTAATAAAACAACTGAAAAATGTTGTTTGTTGTTTGAATGCGCGCTAATCTCTGGGGCTGCCAGGCCGATTTGATTTTTTCTTATGCATTCGATAGCCCAATTCTTGAGAAAGGCTATAGGGTACTTAACATCACTCTCGGAACTTTAGGAGCCGAGTCAAATACAAAAAAAAAATAGATATAACGCTAAGCGAACGAACAATAACAGATAAGATATAATTTATCTGACCAACATGAGTACAAGACATACCACACAAATTGTCAGCATGCAATGAGATATTAATAGTACTTAAACATAAAACAGATCATCACGTTTGACTTTAACAATGGCATGCAAATATTAATATCTACAATAATTTATAATGTCACTCCGAGTGAAACTATTTAAAAATGTCATAATAATTAAAGCACGGGCAGGCGATGCGATGCGACGGG
Organism: Polymixis lichenea; assembly: GCA_949091785.1. Taxonomy (NCBI): domain Eukaryota; kingdom Metazoa; phylum Arthropoda; class Insecta; order Lepidoptera; family Noctuidae; genus Polymixis; species Polymixis lichenea. The sequence continues at coordinate 766,313 of OX420939.1, read as the reverse complement.
GTGCAGGTAGAAGCTAGTTGTTTATACGATGCGATGGGGTGCAGGAAGAAGCTAGTTGTTTATACAATGCGATGCGACGGGGTGCAGGAAGAAGCTAGTTGTTTATACGATGCGATGCGACGGGGTGCAGGAAGAAGCTAGTTGTTTATACGATGCGATGCGACGGGGTGCAGGAAGAAGCTAGTTGTTTATACGTGGAAAAGCCCTTAGATGTTAAGTACGCGATAATAATTGACCGATATTCGTGCAAACAGGAACTCCGCCAGTTATTAATATGATCGCGCTCTAGTTCCGCTATCAGTTTACGAACTTGTCAACTTTGCATCACCGACAGTCGCCAAGCGACAAAATAGCTTTAAGTTTTCAACTACAAAATAGTTTTCCCTAGGCATTAGGTTAGGTTAGTCCTAATAGGTATTCTAGCGTCTACCGGGCACGCCTCGTCGATCCGTCCTGCCTCAACATCGGTCAAGGTCGCCTGATAGTTAAACCCCTCATAGCTTCTGTTTATATAGCCGACAGAGACGTGCAAGACTAATCAAGTTACTGGACACATTATTATCATGATGATGACTTACTTGTACCACCTTCAGAATAACTTGTCATGTCAATCGTATCTTTACCTATGTATCTAGTGTTAAATTGAGTCCAAGGCAGAAAGAACGAAATGAAGTTTACTTACCTTTCGGTCCAATATGATCTTAACCCGGAAATCGCACCTCGTCTCACTTTCCGCCTTTCAAATAAACGTTGTCTTCCTGAGCGCGGTCCTATGCTCGTTACACCACACTTAGCACTGTTCTTGTAAGAAGGGCTGAGGTCACAAATTCAGCGCCAAAGGTACAGGTGCCGAACCACAGGTTGCACCTGATCACTGGGGAAGTGTCTGCGGTAGGCAGTGGCGTGTCTGCAAGCACTGATTACCGACGTATTACACCGACGCTAACTACCCACATTCTTCGCCTGTTGCACGCTCATACGCCACCCTCATTTACACGGAGTTACTGTGGTGGCCAAAACTCACGGGTCTACTAACCGTTAGACCTGGTTGAAAGTAAGTTCGGTATGTGTGTGTGCAGTGGGCGAGTGATATAGGTGTGGAGTGCCTAGCACTGCGGTGCAGCTACCTCTGTGCGGTGCGGCGCGGACAGCGGCGGCATCTCCGCGCGACAAGTGATGTCTTCCGGCCGCCGCTCATTACCCGCGCGTGCGCATACCTTCGCGCCCACTCTGCGCTTGCAGCACTCAGATTACGCACACCCTATTATTGTCTTACATAATTAATTGGACGCTTCCTCCGCTACGACAAGGTCCTTAAATTAGGATGGTACTTTTCGGAGGGTCGGCGAACCAAGGCTGAGGAAGTTGTACAAGGCGTGTCTATGGTACCTACCATTATTGCTCGCACTGTTTCTCAACCAACTTAAAGTACGGGACCTTGTCTTCAAGATGATATAGTTAGCGATCATCGACTCGATCAAGGAAGACGTATCTTACTTTGGTGCATCCTGCAGATATAAACGAATGACTCAATCCTGTGATGAAATTACCATAGAGGGCACTAAACTTGATGAGATAAACAGCACAAGTTACTGTTATAGCTACTGCACTCTAGATTTGATACGACTCGTTAGTTTCGTTTAGTCTCTAAATAATGTGACTTTACTCACATTTGTAAGTATTGCCAATAGTAGATTAAGGCGAGCAGAACTTGCTAGGCGAGCAGAACTTGCTTGTAAATTGACACATGCCTACTCGTACATACTGGTTTTGCAGTTGTTTAGTCTTCAGGTAGGTATTTGCTCACTTGCTGTTCGATAACATATTATCATCCGTAATAGAGATTCAAGCATTTCGCTTTCCACAGCAGCAAGCTTCAGAACGTTCTTTTCGATTTATATACAATAAAATAAAATAAACATTTCTTTTGTTGCAGGTAACATTGCTTGATGTATTGAGCATATTTTCATCGACAGTACAGGAAGTGGTCACCCTCTCGAGAAGGAGGTTGGTATTGCTTGCACCTCCTTACTGACGTGCGATTTCGATCAGATCATCTTCATCTTGCAGGACATTTTGGCATACCTAGTACCTACTAATAACGGTCATAGGTCTCCCGTTATTGTGACTGCTGTCCAATTTAGCAGTCACAATGTAGACTCTATTGTGACGACTATCTTTTTTAAGCCTATGATTATAATAATTATGCGTCAGATTCTATCCGACAACTGCCGCGGGCGCAGAAACCGCTGCTTGCACAAGCAGTGTAGTAGTTAGGAAACTAACTAAATAATAAACAGCATGGTAAAAGAACTAAAAGTGCTATCTCGCCCTTGGTATCTTTAAACAATACAAATCTGTTCCACTTACAATTATATTTGGAACACTATTTCATCCGCCAAAGTTTAGTTTGTAAAATGACTTCAAGCATTTTAAGTCTCGTGACAACTTTAAGATTACAGCTTCGCCGCCATTAACCCAGATCACCAAACTGCGCAGGCGCACTCGAACATACGTGTCGCGGGACACAAGGGAGAGAGCGAAACAAAACACTACTGTTGCAATTATTTAATTCAGTCATATTCATATCATACAAATATTAAACTTTGCACGTTTTAAGTACATCTCGACTAGACTCGTTAGTTCAAAACATCTGATAAATATAATATTATGGTTCCACAATAATGTTCGTGTACGGAACTAGCAACAAGATAATGCTTTACAATTAAACTATTTCATTTTGCACTGTTTGAGTCTAGGATAACAGAACGATATTATTATTGCAGCCCGCCCCGTACATGACCCCTATTGTAGCTGGAATGATGATACTTCTCACTAATTAAGGCTTAAGACATAATGTTATGAGTTATAACTTTTAATACAAAAATATGATATTTGACACTAACACAACTTTGTATATAACATACTCATAGGTTAAAAGTTTATCATCCGACATTTGTTTCAAATCCAGTATAATTACTTACAAAAGTAGATGAATAAATTGAAGGAAACTGTTCACTCGTCGGTATGTGATGCTTGGTATAAAAATATGTTCAACTAATTCGATAAACATTGTAATATATCTTAGCTATTATAAAAATAATGTCTTTAATTTCTATTGTTTAGTTAAATCAAACTGATGTTGTCTGCCGAAGCAATGTGGTTGTAATTTCATATATTACAAACGCCGCTAAAAAGTCTGCAGATGTGCATAATAAAATGATGAAATGTTGATTATTAAAACTTTAAAAATAAAGACATACTTGTTAAAATTGCTTCAACGTGATTAAAATTATTTTACGACGTGGCTGAAGCCTATTCATAAATAAATTATAATCCTAAGTGGTGACTAGCAAATAAAATGATGACTAGAGTATTTTTCTCAGCTTTCATGCATCCCTTATTGTTGACAAAAATGCCCATAAAGTAAATTACTTGATCATTAACAAATAAATAATCTCATCTACTTTAAAATTAATAAAATCTAAACCATTTCGACCGAAATTCGGGACAAAACACGGCCACCGAAATACAATGCGAAATACAATGGCATGATTGTCAGTAAGAAAGCAATCTTTTATCTTTCTGATCCATCTATTTGTAAACAGGATAATCTGACCCTGTCTCTTCGAATGAGCCCTATTAATACAGGGGGCAGCGACATCGTCGCGCAAACTAAAACTTTTTTTAAATAACCAACAAAAAGTTTCAACGCAGTTTCTGAATCATGTACTGAATCCATAGTACATTGCGCGTCGATGTCCCTGCCACCCCGTATTGTAGGAATTAGAAATATTAGTAATAGTTACTTCAGTACCAATACATTTACAGTCAATAACGAAAGTCGGTTCCCTTCAGATTTTAAATCATCACGTGATTTTCCTATCTGAACTTTAAAAAATCCTGTTACAGTCAGGCTGTATGTAACTAAAACTTTTAAGAGTTCTTTGCTGACCGTACAATAATATTAATTACAATTAAAGGAAATACATTGACCATTTGTTGGCCTACTTATCTTTAGACTCATTTCGAGCGAACACAACACAAAACTTACTAAATTGTAGTTTGAATCACTCACCTTGTAAAATATCCCATATTAGGCCTATGCACTCTGAATAAATCACAATAAGATTTGTATTTCATCAAAGTATCGTGTGTGTATAGGACATAAGTCTTTAACTACAAACAATATTCTTAAACGTTAAAATATTCCTGTAAATGGTATTTCAATAATAGGAACAGTGTTCATAGCTAAGCGAAACGGTGTGATATGTATTGCGGACTGAAGTTAGTGTGACAGTCGCTCAGGATATCGATGTGCATGCAATAAAAAACAATTGACAACGAAACTTGATGTTTGCGAATGAAATGATTTGTACTTGTGATCAGATAAGTCAGACATTTGTTCAAATATATATTTTTAAATTGTTTGTGGTTCTCCAGGTAGATTTAGCTATTCAGTATGTGCTTGAAATCTACATTCGTAGATAAAATTGAGAACACATTGTTAATGTAACGACGTACATGAACTCGACAGATTTACGATACGGTATATACCTTTATATTTTCTACGTTTTCTACCATGACCGGCATGTAAACGATGCTAAAAACCACCTTGCTCAAATAATAGCTCAGTAGTAATACATACACAAAGTAGGTACGTTCATGTGTTCGTGGCGTCATTAATAACTTTATACGCAAATATTTGCTGGTCATTTAATCAAATATAAACAAGCATACACGTGTTATACCTACATATGTATAAACTGATCAAATGTTGACGTACGTTGTGCTCAACGTTTTAAAATTTAAAGTATAGATACAGTCACATCCAAAATATGTTCACCACCCTAGTTGATTGATTATTTTAAACAATAGAGTTCTGTAATTACATATTTATTAAGGTTGCGTATCATATTTTGATCACCATACAGTCTGATACTCACCTGTAAATTGCAAAACAAGAAAGAAAATTTCAATCCCGGGCTACCAAATACGCAAAATTCAAATTTACTTACGGTATTTGCAATTTGCAAGCCAGTGTCAGGGGTCCTCAAAACGCCACATTAAACGATTCGTCTAAAAGCAATTCACTTCCTGAATTCCCCTATGATTCTGCTATTTGACCTCACCTTCCGCCTGACATAGGTCCTCACCGGACACGGTTGTTTCGGGAGGTTCCTGTTTCGAATAAGGCGGGAGGAAACGCCCGGGTGTTTCCATTGCGAAGATCGCCCTGAGGACACGGTGGAGCATACGGTGGAGGTCTGCCCGGCTTGGGCGGAGCCCCGCCGTTTCCTCGTGGAGGCGATCAGCGGCGGCTATCTCTCGCGTCCGGCCCTGGTCCAGGCCATGGTACGGAGCGAAAGTGCATGGGTAGTTGTCACCTCCTTCAGCGAAGCAGTGATGCTCGCAAAGAGTGAGGCGGCGCACGTGAGGGAGAGGCATTACATGCGCCCTCACGGCCGCAGCCTTCGCAGGAGACGCCCTGGGCGTCGGGAATCCCAGGCTGATTCCCGGCCACCGTAGGCACGGGCTTGCGGACGGCGAGTAATGGGTAGCTCGCTGTCCGGTAAGGACCAAGCCCGGGTCGACGGCGCGTTGTGTTCCACGCGCGCCTCAAAGAGATGTCAGCAACAACCGGTGGGGCCTACAAGGGCCGATGCCTGCCAGGGGTGCGGGTTGTTCGAAAGAGATACCGCGGTCCCTGGCACGCAGGCAACTGAGGGAACACGGGTAGGTTTTAGTCAGTAAAAGTCTGACACGCCCGTCCGCTCCACCCAGAGCGGGAGAAGTTATTTGATGATTTCCCAGCCAAAAAAAAAAACGTCAATATCGCTTTATCTGCTTTACATGTCATACTGAATTAATAATGTGACACTGACAGACTGACCATTTTTTACTTAATTAAAATTTCATAAAATTAACAGGCAATTAAAACGACCAGGTTTTAATTCGACATAGGTCCCAATTCGACATAGGTCAAAGTGGTATGCTATTTTGATCTTTTTAGCAAAATTTTAAAAATAGTTTTTTGTGCAGTAGTCTGCGCTGCACAGCTTCAAAGGGTAATATTTTGACTTAATAAAGGAAAGATTTAGAAAATTGACGAAGATATAAAATACTTGACTGTAAGTTATATTCATATTTTGCGGTTTACTTAGAGCTCGATCATTTAAACGAATTTATAATTAGTTGATAAAATAACATGAGATTGTAACTTAAATGATCACAGGTGAAGAGCGCAAGCATACTACGTATTACATGAGACGATCACGACACACGACAACAAAGTATTCATAATGATACGCCGCGGTTATAAGGCAATGGTCACACCCCCACGTTACACACACAATTATATTACAGTATACACTGAACTTGGAAGTTTTGGTTATGTATTAATATAGTTGTGGCAGTAGTTCAGTTCATTCACGGTTGTATTGTGGAAGCCCTTGTCGGAAACAAATCGATTCATGCTTCAGAAGTTGTCCTGAAGTCTTGTACCCTAGCTTTTAAAATCACCCTTTAGGGAATACTCATATGTCCACCGGTGGACTGTGATAGGCTAAGTCTTTGCTAACATTTATGGCTATGGTTGGGTCTAAAACACGGTTCACTCATTGACAAAAATGCGGAAGCGGTCGGTGTCATCGTTGTTTTGGAATATTGACCAGCGTCACTATTCCACAACTATGATGACACTGGCAGCTCTTGACCGTCGTGTAAGTGTGCTGGCCGCGCGCAGTGTCATCGGCGGACTTCGCCCTTAGTGGTGAGACACGGTGAAGTGCCGTACCGATAACTTATCTCCTTCGATCTACGCGCAAATAGTTTGTAAAGTGGTAGTAATGAAGTCAGCAGCTTTAGCACATGTCGAATTTACTGCCATTTAATGATGGACGCGTCAGTTACTTTTTTGTCAGCCCGTGTAGCGAGTTTTGACCCGAGTATATGTAAAGTCGATCTCGTAACTGCTTTACCGATTGAATGTCACCTGCATGTCATAAAGCGTTTCAATTTGCTTGAAGTATTTTTTCTGTTTACTGGATATTTTTGTCAATAGTCATGAAACAATGACGGGGTCGACTACACAGTAGGTATAATTTGACTTATAAATAAATGCAATAACATTACAGTCGGCGGGGTTCGGTTGCTTGTGCGTAAGTTCGCTGTGTCGTCCATGCGGCAGTCGGTCCGTGAGGGCGCGTGGCTACGTTACAGTATACGAGTACAAAACATGGTGTCAGTCAGCTCAGAACGTCAGCACTGGCTCCTCGCGATGGTCCAGAATGTCTGGAATGTCAACACATGTTGATTAGATATTGATAAAAAAAATCTTCAGAAGGCTCCCAGCACTTTCAGTTCACGTGATTCTTAATTCTTCTACTCTTCTTGCGCTGCGATGTCAATTATAAGGTTACATCACCATCGAAGAAGATAATGTTTGGGATAGCAATTAAGAGCCCATAAAAGCATTTAGTGCGACGACAATTAGCCAGTCAGTGGCCCGTTCAGTCGATAGGAACAGATGTGGTATGCTGACCTTTGGCGATGGTCCACCAGGGTAGCGTGATGTAGGTGAGGTACGCGTTGAGCGGCGTGGACTGCTGGCGCTTGCCTTCCTTCCACAGGTGGAAGGTCTGCGAGAAGCCGCGCGTGGCCCACAGCGGGTTGTACGCGCCGTCGTCCAACTCTGCGGGACAGACGGACACACTTGCATTATCATGGATGTCACGCGTTTGATATCGTTGTGTCTGAAATGTTTCATGAAGAATCAATAGGTGATACTGAGATGTGATGACGTTCTACTAATTTCTAAGAACGTAAAGTGCGTTAGTAATTTTGAAGTAATTTTAACAAAAAAGATACAATTTTGCGGAACGAAGGCATGTAAGTTATGTGAGGCGAGTATGAGCATTCAAGATGAGGATCGCGTCTAGTCATGTGGACGGATGTGCGGGTGTAGTGGCGATGTGGTGGCTTGGAGGAGTGGCATCGCAAGCGAGGAGCGGTCGCGGGCCCTCGGCGACATGTTAGTGGGCGTGGCGAGCGGGGGCCTCTCTATATCAAACGGTGCATCAGAATTCCCTAGCATACAACAGTAGAATTTAGTTGTATCCCCAACTCGCAGTCGTAGGGGGACTAGTGTGAGTGTGTAGGTGTGCGCGGAGTACCGGAGAGGTCCCGGCGCGGCACGTCGCACCAGTAGTACACGGCGGTGCCGTCCGGCGTGGTGCGGCGCGGCGGCTGGCGCGCGCCCGCGCCGGCCGAGCGCGGCGCGGGCGCGCGGCGCGGCGCCACGGTGGCCAGGCAGGCCGGGCTGGACACGTCCTCGGGCGCGCGCGCGCACACGTCGCGCATGGCCTCGCCGTCGCCGGCTGCGTCGCCGTGGGCGGGCGCCGCGTGGCTGGCGCGCCTGTCCCGCCCCTCCCCGCGCCCCCCGCGCCCTCTACCTACACACAACACACCCGCATCACTACCTTTGCGCACGTCACCGGATTTAAACGAGTTCGTTTAAATCCGGTGACGTGCGCATGTTTTGCGTCGATTTTACCCATGTCATCGATCATCCTGTACTCCATAAGAGGTTGAGTCCACACTTCATATGAAGTACAAAGCGACTGGTGACCGTAGTACAAAACGCCACCAAACATGTCGAATGACCCGTGTGACGTGCGCAAGCCCTGCGCGTGCACACGCGGCACGTCCCGGCACTAGACGCCCCCGCGACTACTGCTTGCCCCGAGCCACTACGCGCCCCGCCCCGCCCCGCGGCATGCCACAAGCGACTACAGCCATGCTAAGACTATGAGCGACAACAACTAGCGACAGCATTACAACAAACACACAATCAAGCCGTTTTGAAAACATTCACAATGAACATTCATGTTTCGTGCATCCACTGAAAAGTACAGAGGCCAGCAAATCAAGCCACCCCAATCTGTCAAATTTCGTTGATAGATTTTCTACTTTATTTCATAAGCATAAGGTTCATGTTCAATTGGGAAATATTAATAGTTACGGGTAGCTTGATGTGCTGGCGACTGTAAATAGAAATAAAATAAAAAAGCTGAGAGTGCAAGTTACTTAGTATCATGGGCTCAATATGGATCAAGTGGACGAATCATTGACCGAGAACTTACAACGGAACTCAATGTCAGATTAATTTATACAGTCAATTGCATTATAGGCCCTCATTGACATCGACAGAATTCCAATTGCACGTATGTATTCAAATGACAGGCTGGTTCACTACGGTTGTAGGCTGCGAACGTGTGAATAATTAGCGAGTTATGTAACACCGTCTTAACAGAAAGAGTTAGGAGCGGACACACGAATAAAGGTTCACAATATCATTGATGATTGTAATACGAGGCAGTGAACCTGACTCCAGTAAAAATACAGGCTTTATTAAAATAGTTCTGAAAGTTTACCATTTTCTCCGCCGAATTCAGACGAACTAAATATAGTAAACTTCTTGTAGTTGTTTCTTAAATCTTTCGCTAGATGGCGTAACCGGTTTCAAAGCGGCTTAACGTACGAACGAAAGGAACCTTTTGACCGCCAGCGACGGGTATAGTCGACAAATAAAAACGTGCCCAACACGCCACCGTCGGCTAATACCGACAAGAAAACAACATTTTAGGGTCAAATCAAATAAAATAATGATGTTACGAGTAACATTTTATTTTTAAAGTAGGGGACGAAAAGCAATGATCAATTGGTTATCGATAAAATTTTGGAATCCCTATTCTTTTTATACAGTATAAGAATAATACAGAATACCTACAGTGTTTGCGCCAAATTTGTGGCTTGGCGTGGGAGGGACGCCGATGCGTTTACGATCTGGCGGTCAAAAGGATAATAAACATTGCAACGGGCCCGTATATAGTGTGCATAGTCAATCATAAGTCCACGTGTCTGACAGCGCCATTATTTTGTGGTAGTAAGGGCGATTTTCCTAGTTAAAGTCCGTGCGTACGTACCGTCGCGAAGGTCCCCGGCCTCCACCTCGGCCACGCCGCTGCCCAGCGCGTCCAGCCCCGCGTCCTCCGAGCGCGACTGCTCGCGCGCCTCGCGCGTGCGCCAGCCGCCGCGCACGAAGTGCTGCAGGTTGGCGCTGGGGTCGCTGAGCCGGCGCTGCGGGACACGCAGGGATGGTAGGGCACCGTGACGATGGACACAGATATATTTTGAAATCATTTCAATCTCTGCTAAATCTTAGAATCCTAGAATGCTTGTAAGCGGTTTTCGATCGTACTAAAATGATACGCCACCTCCGGGACAATGTTCGGCAATAGCAGTTTATTAGTGTGATTTATTTGCTAATAATGTGAAACTTTTGGTGTGGTACGAAAATGACGTCCTGAGCTGGTACCAAATAAATTGGGATCCCTCAGAGCAATGATGATGAAGCTTACGGCATAAACACGTCTCTGTCTAACCTGATGCCTGTACATGAACATCTCCTCAGGATCGTCATCCCAGTCGCTGTCCCACATGTCAGTAGCCGACATGCCGGGCTCGGAGGTGGGCGTGTCCAGGCCGGCGGTGTGGGGCCGCGACACGGCCATCTCCGCGTGGCCCTTGCCGCTGGGCCCCTTCATGCGCACGAACTCGCAGCGCGCCGCAGCCTTACCGCCCAGCAGACCGAACGACATGCGCTGGGCCACTTTTGTTGAGAGGGATGTTTGCTGGAAAAGTTTACAGGAAAGCTGTTTTATTGTGGCGTATAAATAAACTTATAATGCAAGACTCTTTTTGCATCAAGAATATAAAACCCCTACAAACAGATGGTTAAAGGTTTGATGCGTTGGTTTAAGGACATCTAGCAGGCAACGACTGTTGACGCACGAAGTAAAATGAAGAGAACGAAGGCCTAGAACAGAATGTTTCATACTTCATACCAGCTAATGATGCTATTGATGACTGGTGACAACATTAACCGATGAGTTGCCTTAAAGTAAAACTGTTTTGCAGTAGTATGTTAACCTTTCCCAATAGTTACACAGTTGAACGTTCATGCTATGAATATCGTTGGTACCTATAGATTTTCTTTCCTGTGGCCCACAATTTTCTTTCTTGTGTTATTGTAGCAAATGTGTTGCTTGATGAACGATAGCTTACATCGACTGTCAGTTCTCACATAACACAAACATTCACTTTTCATTCGGAAAAAGGGAAAAACGCACGTACAAGCGTTGGAAGCATAGCAACCGGCTGTTTACCGAGCTGTAACAATGGGGCTTTGTCGCAGCGAGAACTAAGCAGCCGGTGCACGGTGTTGTGGGAACTTCGTTATTGTTTATTTTTAGACGTAGTAAACAGAGCCGGCTGAACACGCGTGTTTTATAAACAGTCGCACGCGCCGCGCGCCGCCAGCGGGACTGCTGCGACTGCTCATCATAACTCAGCTGATGGGCACTTTAACAACAAATGTTTGATAACATTGAACAATACGCTATTGTTTTAATACTTATTTATTCATATGAAATCAGAAAACACATTGAGTGAGTCACAAGTTATTATAAAGAAATAAAGCAGAGTTAACGGTCGACGACTTTTGTGATGTTGATATACGTTCATTTTTGCTACAGACAGTTTGTTTAGAAGACGGTCTTATCTATACTAGTGAACTGGCGCGTTTACTTGGATGATGGCGGCTTGAGAAGTTAAACATGTTCAAATATTGTCAAAAACAACTTTTTAACTTTAGGGCTACAGCAGGCTTAGCACGAGGACCAAGTTGTCGACGGAAGAATAGACATGACTATTAACTAAATGATGTACAGTAGAAGATAGCTATGTTTTTCTATTAATTATCACAGTTATGCGTTCTAAACGATTCATGATTTTGTAGATAATCGTATATACTTTGTGGCCGTCGAGTAGAAAGTTTGTTGTCAGTGTGATTATGACAGTATGGGAAGCACCTACACAAAGATCGTTAGAAAAGACAAAATGACAGATTGTAGAAGGATATCTACGGTGCGATGTCAAAAATAGAAAAACGGAATGTCACTTTGTATTGAAAAAACACTGTCTATTCTTCGTAGAAATAGAAAGCGTCATGCTAAGCCTGCTGTTGAGTCCACCATCTCAACATCGCCGCGCGCCAGCGGCAGTGAAAGAGGGGTGCGGGGACAGCGGCTCGTCTGCCGGCCGACGGCCGAGCGCGGGCCCCCGCGCCACACCAGTCAGCTGTTGCACGCCTCCACGCACGGCTGCGCTTACGTTTCTTAACGATCATATCTTGTTTCTATCTTAAACCGACCATTTTTAAACCGTTTGTAATTCAATTCTATTTCATATCATCATTATACATATTATACAGTCCACTCAACCTTTCATTTTCTTCTACCACGATCTATCGTCGCGATCACCTGCTGACCTTGCTTTGTGTCTTATTCAAAGTAATGATTGCCAAGTGCTGAGTAGGCAAAGCAACTCCCTCTCTCGAAACGAAGTAATCTTTCAGATACATTATTGTGTACATAAGCTAGGCACTCAAAAAGCGGATATTTATTCAGCAGAGATGAGGACACATTCCTGAGCTAGTGGAACAAGTTGTCGATGTACTGTTGGCCGTAGTGGCACTGTCGTGTGATAAACCGGTCTCAATAGACACTGAATCATATCGGTGGGCGGAGGCCTACTACTAACCCATCACCGCTCACGCTACTAAAAGAAACGCGACAAAGCAAGCAAATCATTTATTTCAATTAGACCATTTAGAACTTATAAATAAAAGAGAATGGGACTCAATTGGAACAACTATTGTATGACAAAGTCAGCAAGGAGTTAATCGGAATCAGTCTTTAGTTTGTACGTAGCTATTTGCAGTCAATCGAAATATCACGACATGATCACATGGAGTATTTTTATGATTAGAGCAACAACGCGTTTACCGAAAATAAAGCTTCCAGAAACAGCACAAACAAACAACGAACATCTTTAATTTTGGCACTTCATCGAAGAGTGATACAAAACATACTAACATTCAATGACTCAGTAAGTATAAAGCATGTGTAACTTGGAGAAGAATGGGAAAACGTGCAACTGGCCCGGCAGAGTCTTTAGAGCGATTCATAAGTTGAGCTACATAATCAAAAGCTCATTTGCTATGAATAATAAAAATAACTGAGTCAAGAAAAAGGTTAGCTCGACACATGAACAGGGGACTTTGCCCTTTAGTGATCAGTCACTAAAGAAACAACGTAGACACGAACCATTGCTCTATAGACGGTGACAAGCAAGCCCTAAAGTCAAAATCGGGGCGGTTGTCGACCTCGCAGCGAGCGCGAGCTGCCAACACTATTGTTCCGAGTCCGACTTGCACCGCATGAGTATGACTCATCATGTGTACGTAGGAACAACTGTCTGAGAAAGTAACTACCGCCATTTACATCAATCGATACAGTTTAACTGCTTGACCTAATTAAGACCTTAGACAAAGTTGATGCGTCAGTGCAGAAATGAGGCACAGTGAATAATGACGTTTCAAACCAGCCCGACAGCATTCATCTTCAGTCCTCTAGATATTGATTGTTCCATTTTTTACACAACTTATATCTACGCATAACGTCGGCAAGTTTAGTAACAGTCACAAGACAGTAGTCAAGGAGGCACTGGAACTTGAACCCACTTATTGAGACATTGAGACTACTTAAACATAAGTTTGAACTACTTAAGTACCAATTAATATATCAAGCTCTTATAGTGTAAGTTTAGAATGTGAAGACCGGAAGCAGTTTCAGCTACCAATGCGACGAAACAGATGGCCTCGATGTAGTAGACTCACTGTGACGGGTTTTTTCTCCGGTCGACTGTTTATCGATTGATTGGTGGCGCGTAGTCTTAGATGTTGAACAATATCACGACGAGGGAGCGACCGACCGCAGATTGAAGTGGGGCAGACGAGAGGCTTCGCAAGCTCGCGCCATCGCGTCGCCAAACAATATTGTACTAATTGGCTAGATATTGCGGTAGAAACTTTTGTGCAATGCGTTGCAGCCACCGCAATCTTGACTTACGTTAGAATTCGCAAGTCCGTCAACACCCATATCGCTCCAGTTATAGGCATATGTCAGTTATGTAAATGTGGGTGTTCTAAAACACCTCTGCTAACTGAACTCCGTTGCTTATCGGGGAAGACAGGCGTGATGTCATCGCACGAGTTTTTGGCAATGGGGACGTAAAATACTTTCGTTGCGTAGCACAGACGCGTTACAGTCAGAGGGGGAGTGGGAGATGCTGGGTGGCTGGGTGATGAGATCACGCGTGTCGACGCGACGTGTGCACTGATGTCATCATGTCAGCGCCAAGAGTCAACCCTCGCAGGCGCCTTTGAGTGGCACGAGACACCCTCGCGGATCAGGGGGCTGGGGATACAAATACATGGCCCATAATAACTGCGAACTGTAAAATTAAACGAGGAATAATTCAAGCAAACCTTTATCATGAAACGCGGTTTATTGTGTGATGTAACGTTTTAATCGCAATACTACACTCGGAAATTGAGTTATTAAACGCAATAGCTACACTAACGATAACAATCGTTGCCGATTATGTACAGTTTATAGTTTTATATGTATGTATTAATTTCTGATTTCAGTAACTTCAACCATTATAACCGTTTTTCCCTTACTGAGCGTACGTCTTGTCAGTCAAACAGCTCTACTGCCCCATGTGATGCTTCTGAGAGCCACCAGTAGTAATGTAAGTAAGCTAGTAGGTATACAATCCGGTAGATATAGGGCAGCCCTAGCCAGAGGGCCGCAACACGCCGCCGTGACGCGCCGTGTTCGCCAATGAACAGCTAGCCCCGGTGACACGGTGACTGACAGGGGGAGCCGTCATACGTCTACCCACACCGACGCGAAAGGAGACCCTTCCGCTCCTCAATGGCCCTATCGGTCTACATTGCTCGCAAATTCCGACAAATCCTGAGACAAGTAGAAAACGAACCTAGCTGGCAGAGATCACTGTTAGTGCTCAGCCGACGCCGGGTTCTATTTGCCCTTACACAACATGCGACTCCCGGAAAGCGTGCAGTAATAATGGAGGGTGTCATGTGAGATGTAGGCCTCGGCCGTGGGCTGCGGGCCCAAGGCCGGCGCCCAGTGACGTAGCCGCGGCGCGCCGGCGGCGACGCCCCATAACCCCACCTCGTAAAATGAGCCCTCAGCACGTAGGGATCAGATCCGACACGGATTTTACTGAGATACGGTGACAATATAGGTGTTAGGATCTTTATGAATGCTCTTCGAATTCTTACCTGAAAGTAAAACATTTCAACATTGTTTTCAAGAGGCGTTTTATCGAAGTGTTGGCAAGTTAATGGCTGTTTCCTAATCACTAATTACTTTGCTAAGTGTGTGGTAATTATGATTATATTAATGACCGCTTTCTTATTAACCGTTAGTTTATTAGTAGCTGTTATTGCAAACTAATCAACGAAGGTACAACTATCAAAAACGATTAATTGAGATAAAATATCTAATCTAAGAGTGTGTATTTATGACCAATTGACAATATAATCAGATTAGGGATTACAGATAGTAAATTATAGCATAAGCAAATAGTACCTTATCAGCAGGGCTTCTGAATTCATGATTGCCAAATAAAGGCTCGTAACCATTATCTGCTAGGCAGGATAACAAACATATCTAAGTACTTGATAACATACAACGCCGGACCGGAAGTATTGATGTCATAAGTATTTGGAGTATTTGAAGCGTTCATTGGCTTTTACCCAGTTGTTGTAACAATTGGATTGTATAAAATGACACATTATATTCGTAATTAGTCCGAGGTAGAATAACTGTGTAGTACTCGCCTAATCGTGCTCTTCGTCGCGAATTTTTAGAGGTATGGAGATAAAATGAAATTCAGCACCTGGCAACACTCATAACAGATATCATTCGTTCTTTTCGCGCTCGCTAAAACGTCACGCAAAAAGTTTTTTCCTAAAATTTAATTAGTTTTAAAAGTTATAGATTTATCTTTTCAGCGTATTATTGCTGATTGAAAAATGCCAAAACGCAATAAGGAAGATAGGAAGAGGAGAAAGATTAGACGATTGGAGGAAAAGTTATTGAAATACAAGACCCAGATAGAAGAACAAAGTTAGTTTTTTCTATCCATCTATATCGGTTTGCACCATTTATAAGTTTAAAATAATGGTAGAATGTGTTACATTATACCACCTTCTCGTGGAGAAGGCTATAATTACAAGGGCTTCGACGGAGAGGTTAATTACCATAACACGGATTCAGGCAGATTCAAACGAATCATGCGAATCATGATTGCAATTTCGAGTGTCGATTTTGCATCTCTCCCGTGGGGAGAGAGAATAAACCTACTTTGTTACGATCCGCCCGCCCTAACAACGACCCATAGACCCAAAGATATATTTGCAATTTCGAGTGTCGATTTTGCATCTCTCCCGTGGGGAGAGAGAATATACAGTACCTTGTTACGATCCGCCCGCCCTAACAACTGTGTGTTATAAGTAGGTAACAGTGCTATTTTAGCACCTTATTTCAGACCAGGGCTCTAAACGGTAGGGGGGGGGGTACCATAATAATGAATAATAATTGGACCTTGCCAGTATACCTACATTGATCTATTATTACTCACAAGAACATTCCATTACTTTTGTTCTATAGCACCAGAGCCCCTGGAATCATGGCCCATGGAATCTTTGGAAGAAGATGTCAATGACCCTGTAACTGAAAGTGAAACAATCATGAATATAGAAGAAAACAAAGACCAAGATGAATTACCAAGTGAGGTAGTATCGGCTTTGGGAGAGGCCTCTAGCTCAAGAAGTGAGTATGGTGCAGAAATACACACAAATATTTATAATATAATTGAAAACATATTGATTGATGGCGTCACAAAGGACCAAAGGGACAACCTCCTCAAAACTTTACTTATCCCGAGGAATGCCAAATTATTAGATGCCCCGCAACTTAACCCAGAGATTACGGGTATTGTAAACAGTTCAGCAAGAGCCCGGGACAGTCTCATGGAGAGCCGTCAGAAAGATATTGGGATAGCTATAGGTACAATATGTACAGCGATACACAAAATGTCAAAATGTGACTTTGATAAAATTGAAGTTATAAAAATGCTCGGGGATACCTCAAGATTATTATCTAATCTCCACTTTCAATACACCAGCATAAGGAGGAGGCTTATTTCCCCTTTCTTGGATAAGGCCTTACAACTCAATTTAAAGGATAATAAGAGAACAGAATTTTTATATTCAAAACTAGAAGAAACAGTGAAAACGACCACAGCTATGAAGCGGGCAGCCAATATAATAAAACCCAGGAACCACCAACCGGCCCTTCCAACAAAAAACTTCCAGCTTCCCCGGCGCCTGAACCAAGCACCGCAAAACAGGCAAGCCTACCAAAATCGGGGCCGGGGGACTGTGTACAAACCACGTTACCAACCAGCACCAAGACAACCCAACAGGCAACAGACCCCATCCAGCCGAGGCCGGAACAAATATCCTTAAAGGTAAATTTTGCTGGCCGTCTTAGACATTTCTATTCACAATGGAAAGATCTTTCCAATGATCCAGTGATTCTAGAATGGATAGAGGGTTATTCTATTCCCTTTTTAGCTCAACCAAGACAAACAAATATTCCACATAACAACTCATTTAATAATACCGAGAAACAAATTCTTAATGCAGAAATTAATAAACTTTTAAGATTAAATGCAATTAACCAGTGCCAACCATTACCTGATCAATTTTTATCTTCTATATTTTCAATACCTAAGAATGATGGATCCCATAGATTCATACTGAATTTAAAAAACCTAAATAGATATATTTTAACAAACCATTTTAAACTAGAGGATATAAGGACTCTTTGTAAATTGGTTATGAGTGGAGACTACATGTGTACTATTGATCTCAAGAATGCATACTATTTAGTAGCAATGATTAACAGTAGCAAGAAATATTTAAGATTTTTGTTCAATAACAAACTTTATGAATTTAACTGTTTACCCTTTGGACTATCAACAGCCCCCTTTGTATTTACTAAACTTCTGAAACCAGCTTTAGAATATATTAGAAAACAAGGTATAAGATTAGTCATTTACTTAGATGACATTATATGTATAGGGACATCATATGAGGAATGCTTAAAGAATACAGAAATTGTGAAGAGATTGTTAGAAAACCTGGGATTTGTCATAAATAAAGAAAAGAGTAGTAAGGTACCATCCCAGAACTGTGAATATTTAGGTTTCATTATTAATTCTACAGATATGACCATTAGTCCTACAGCAAAGAAGCGAGAAAATATACTTTCTTTGATTAATGAATACCTTAAAATTAAAGAATGTTCAATTAGAGAACTTGCTAAAATGTTAGGAATTTTAGTGTCAGTTTGCATGGCAATATCATATGGTTTTGTATATACAAAGACTCTAGAAAGAGAAAAGATGTTAGCATTAGAAAAATCAAAGGGTAACTATGATGCAATGCTTAAAATTAATAATAATATTAGGACAGAATTACTTTGGTGGAGAACTAATATAGTTAACAAGAGTAATCACATCAAACAATACAAATTTAATTTAGAGATATTCTCGGATGCTTCTTTAAGTGGATGGGGAGCACACTGTGATGGCCAAAGCACAGGGGGTAGTTGGTCTGATTGGGAAAAGGAACAACATATTAATTACTTGGAACTTTTGGCAGCATATTTTGCCTTAAGAAGTTTTGCTAATAAATTAAAAGATTGTGAAATCTTACTTAGAATAGATAACACTACAGCAATAGCTTACATTAACCGGATGGGTGGAGTACAGTATCCTATGCTTAATCAAATTGCTAAGCAAATTTGGCAATGGTGTGAACATAAGAATATTTGGATCTTTGCATCTTACATAAGATCCAAAGATAATAAAGAAGCAGACTATGAGTCCCGACATTTTAACATAGATACTGAATGGGAAATCACAAAAGATTTTTATACTCTAATAACTAATAGATTTGGTAATCCAGAAATAGATCTGTTTGCATCCCGGTTAAATCATAAATGTTCAAGATATGTATCATGGCATAGAGACCCATTTGCTTGGAACATAGATGCTTTCACAATAAGTTGGAATACCTTATTTTTTTATGCATTTCCACCATTTAGTATGTTGCTAAAAGTTCTTCATAAAATTAAATCAGACCAAGCTACAGGAATTATAGTATTTCCAATATGGCCATCACAACCGTGGTACCCTCTTCTAAAATCATTGTTAGTTTCAGAAGTGGTGACATTGGGGCCGTCTAACAAACTTCTAATATCTCCTTTCAGAACGTCACACCCTCTACAACTTACCCTGGGGGCATGTGTATTATCAGGGAAGCTTTCAAAAGAAGAATGATTTCAGAAAAGTCAATTGATGTAATGATAGCATCCTTATCTCAAAATTCGATTAAACAATATAATAGTTGTCTACGCCAATGGTGGTCCTACAGCCAATCATATAATTTGGATATTTACAAGGTATCAGTTCCCATAATAATTTCATACCTAACTGACATTTACAATAAAGGAGCATCTTATCAGTCACTGAACTGCCACCGATCAGCACTATCCCTCATAATAGGAAATCATGTTGGAACAGATGATAGAATCAAACGCCTATTTAAAGGTTTTTTCAGACTACGCCCTATAAAACCAAAATATGATAGTGTATGGGACCCCACCAAAGTAGTATCACACTTGAGTTCTTATTATCCAAATAATACTTTAAGTTTAGAAGATCTGACTAAGAAGTTGGTTATGTTAATAGCATTAGCAACTGGACAACGGGTTCAAACTTTGTTTTATATAAATGTGAATAGTTTAAAGATTGATAATCAGGGTACTGTTATAATGATTAGAGATATTTTGAAAACCTCATGCCCAAGTAGAAATTCTATTAAACTGGTGTTACCATATTTTCGCAATAGACCAGAAATATGTCCGGTCAGGACTTTGGTAGAATATTTAGAAAGAACTCAGACAGTCAGGCAAATAGACAAATCTTTAACAAAACTACTTATAACATTTAGAAAGCCATTCAAACAAGCAACTACTCAAACAATAAGTAGGTGGCTCAGGCAAGTAATGCATATGTCTGGTATAGATACATCTGTGTTCTCTGCACATTCTACTCGACATGCATCTTCATCAAGAGCACATAGACAAGGATTGTCAATAGATAGCATACTGAAAACAGTAGGGTGGTCGTCGCAGTCCACATTTGCTAATCATTATAATAGACCCCTAATAGAAGCTACTGATCAAAATAATTTTGCTAGGGCAGTTTTACATGATTCACTATAAATTCCTAAATAATTAATAATTTTGTTAAAATATGTTCGGATACATTGTTTTGGTTTTTTATTCTTATTGTGAATTATTATGATTAAGTCTTGTTATTATTGTTTATAAATCTGTTTAGTTAGAAGATTCTCAATATTTAATTATTATTCTTTTAAAAACACAGGGTGATTTTTTGAGTTAAATAAAACAAAAACTAAAGACAAGTGTTTATTATAATTAGTATTTATGTTCTCTGAACATCTACACAGTTATTCTACCTCGGACTAATTACGAATATAATGATAGGATTAAACGAACTTACCTGTAAGTGAAGTTCGATCCTGATTATATGAAGTAATTAGTCCGAGGTAGAGGTTCCCACCCTCCCAAAATTAACACAGTGGTAATTTTTTTTTTTTCCCTATTACAATTAACTCCGCTCTTAAAGTAATGATATCTGTTATGAGTGTTGCCAGGTGCTGAATTTCATTTTATCTCCATACCTCTAAAAATTCGCGACGAAGAGCACGATTAGGCGAGTACTACACAGTTATTCTACCTCGGACTAATTACTTCATATAATCAGGATCGAACTTCACTTACAGGTAAGTTCGTTTAATCCTATCATTATTAGAAATATTCATTTTAAGCAGCTTGAAAAATATTATGTATTGGAAGCATACATATTTAAAGCAGTAAGCAGGGCTCAGTCAGTATAATTTGTACGTAAGAGTGAAGAATGTTAGATGATGGATCATTATTGAGTACAGCAGGCTTAGCATGACGCTTTCTATTTCTACTCTACCGTATAATAGAAATCGGTTGTCTATTCTCGGTACAAAACTGTCAATTGTCTACACGGAAACGTAATTTTTTTTCTACTCTTCCGTCGACAAAACGCTTCTCTACGGTTCTGGTGCTAAGCCTGCTGAACTACTGATCGTGTGTACATGATTGTTCTTAAAGTTAGGTTAGGTTGAAGTTATCGTCGTTGTGGAGTTTTGGTTCTACGAGATGCCAGGGCGTTCATTCTGGCAAGGTCACGGCTGTTTTATAAGCATTTATCATAGATCCGTCATCTAATAGATTTTTCGACGTGCAAACAGATAGGTGATACCTAAGCCGCGTGTTTTATTGAAAACCAAATTAAAGTATCACCCTTTATTGTCGACTCCACAAAAAAGGTGCTTCTTAATGTGCCCAGTACCTACACAGTGAATCAATCAACGTTTCTGAATAATGAGATCTGAACAAGAAACTGTGACCTTGTACTTAGCACGTTCTCATTCCGATCGTACGCAAACTAGGGTCGTTTCGCCGGTATCGCGACCACCTTCAGTAGGCGACCATTTGACGGACTAAGTTTCTTTAAATCAAGATAATAGTATTTGTAGAGGTAACATAAATAAAAAATAAATCTAACGTGCTTTATAAATAATTATGAATTAATAATTTACACAGTTTGAAACAAATAGGTTAACCCAGAGCCGAAAAAAAATTGCTCAATGCCCGTCTTGATTCAGTAGTGAGTTGATGTACTGCGAGTTGGAAAAAAAATAACATGGCGCGCGGCGCTCAAAGGTAAGTGTTATTACTTATTTCATGTTTTGCACATAAGTTAGATGTTAAATTGTACAAGCGATAAGTTTTGGTTATTATTTAGTTGTATTTTGCTATTTTAATACGTATTATTCAGATAAAATCAAGTGGTCGGTAATCGAAATGCTTATTTATCAAAAACGTTAGATAGCGACCACATGGTCGCAAACCGACGAGAACCGCATTATTTTGTTTTCATTGATATGATTCTAATGCTTCATACAGGTCTGTTACAATCTTGAATGTAGCATTGTAAAAGGTTTTCTTTGTAGTTCTTTGGTAAGCGACCACCAGTTTCTTTGAAAGAACTTTGTTTAATTTACGTACAAAATTGGGTGCTAAACAGGTGGTCGTAAACCAAAATAATCGAAATAAAGACATTGGTTTCCGACCACCATAATTTAGTATTAGAGAAATAACGGCCGCATACAGAAATAAGTATGAAAGTTCATTGAGTATGCGACCACGTCTGATATTTTTCTGATTTAATTTGGTTGGTTATTGAAATGTCCTTTTAATAATTATATTAACAAGCAACCATGTGGTTGTACCTAATCTGTCGAAAACGAAATATTATTAGTTTTCAGTTTAAAACAAAATTAGTCATAAAAACAACATTAAATTATTTTATATTACTTATTTTTAGATGGAGCTCTCAAATAATTCAGAGTCAACAAAAAAAAAAGAAAAAGACTGTCCAGTACACCGAAGAAGCCCTGAAAAAAGCTCTGGATGGTATCCGAAAAGAAGGGAAGGGAATAAGAGAAACATGTAGACTGTATCAGATCCCAAGGACCACGATACAAGATCGGCTTAGTGGGAAGAGGTGTGATACAATCGAGACAAGGGGATCAGATCCTGTAGTGGATCGTCCAGGGCAAACCTGGTACTCAAATTTCCTAAAACGCCATCCTAATGGGATGGCGTTTTAGGAATTTTTAAAGCGATTATAATTATTTTAATGGCATATTTTTCATATTAAAATAGCGGTCGCAAACCAGCTCACTGGTGGTCATAAACTGACAAAATTGGTCGTAAACTGACGTTTTCGCTATATTTTCACTTTTTCAGCATTTAATAAATATTTTTGTACCAATGTATTTTATTTTATGTTTTGTATCCAAACTAGACTATATTTGGGACAAATCCATATCAACATATACTATTTTGCGTGAAGACAACATTTTTTTTTTCTCATCTTATGTGGGCAACCCAGCTAACTGGTCGCTAACCGGCGCAATGACCCTACTACCTACTAGAAATAATGATCCCCAAGCATTCCACGCTGGGAAACGAGGAAGGTTTGTACACTTGACTCAACAGGTTATTTTAACTCGGCTTGAGTCAACAAACATCGGAACAACAACATTCAATTTGCAAATGATTAATTGTTTCATTTAAACTGAGTTAACTGTCTGACATTCGTAATTACTAATTGTAACCAGAAAAGTAGGTACTTTAGACAACTTGGGCTAGCGCTTGGGTCCAACTGTATATTGTAAACGCTAAAGCTTTACGAGTTACAAGCATGTGCAGTCGTGTCAAATACCTTAAGTATGGATAATTCCAAAACAGCTTATCAGAGTTATCTGCCTGAAATAAAACAATGCGCCATTATCTTTAAAGTTGGCTTTCATACATCACACACACATCTGTATTCTGAATTGTATCCATTCGTGTTTTATAGCTTGGTTTTATGGCATTTGAATGAAGGACTAGAGTAGTGTAGGTAATTGAGTTTCTTTGTTTACAAAATTAGGTTCTGTGGCAATTCTGATAAATTATTTTTCAGCGATTCGGTCTAGGTGTCGCGCAAATTGTATTTGGATAACATTAAAACCGGTGCGCAGTGGTAAAAACATTAATTTTCTACTTACGCAAAAGTGCGAGTGTGTGCGTTTTGACGTAAAGGACTCGTATCAAAGCCCCAAGGTCGCCAGCAGTAGGTAGGCACTAGGTACCGACCGCGACAACTTGTAAGGTTTCCTTGAGGAAATATCCCACACCTCACACTGATTATTCTCGCAAAAATCCTAATTGCTTTGTAAATATAGCGATAACGATCATAATCTGAACAAAACGAGATAAACCCAAAGAAGACCTATTTATTTACACATAAGATTATATTCTTGAAGTATCAACGTATAAAGAAATAAAAAAACTTTCTGGTTAATTAAAGTGAAACTAGTTTCCTGTTTTAAAAATCCAACGCGTCTTTGATGAGGCAGCTTGACTTATTAACCCTTTACTGTCGTTCAATTAAATAAATTCCCTGAGTACAAAGGCATCCAGTCGCCACGTTGCTTCACTCTCATTCATAGTTATATCGACTTTTCGGTGTATCAATGAACCGGTCTTCATCTTATCTTTATTTGGAACGAATAACGATGTGTTTTTGTACAAAAAGGACCAAAACAAGACGAACATCATGTGTAAAGTCAAGAGAAGATCATAAGACAGACGATAATTTCTGAGAATATTATAAACTTGAAGATCTATGTCAATGTCAATCATTAACAATGTCTAAGTCAAATACTCCTTCTCTGTCATTCCAAACATTCAAGTTTGTAATGTGGTTAATTACTTACTGTGTCATATATCTATTATGCGACGAGCTTAAAACAACTAATATTAATTAAAATTCCTATTTTTTTTTCGCATAAAATATTGTGAATATTCTTAGGATGGAGATCCACGTCGCGAATATTAACTGGTACCTGCCGACTCAGATATGCGGTGGCCGGTTAGTTTGATCTAAAAGCGGCAGAATGGTCAGTGAGTAGTTTGTTGTAGTGACACGATAAGGATGACGTCACCGGCGGGCGCTTACTTCAAGTCGGACAGATAAACAGCTATCGTACAAGCGGTCTCCGGGTCTCAGTACTAAATATTTGAGCCTAAGTTATCATGGCAACTGTTAACTTTGTACAAGTTCTTAGAAACAACAGTAAGTTTGGTGACCTTTAGCCGAAATTGACATAGTAACATAGCATTAAACATATTGAACAAGCTTCAATTATATACAATACTGAGAGGTTTCATCAGAACCTAGTGAATACTGATGATGAGCTTATTGCGGGTGTGACAAGTTGTCAGACCATACCGTTTAACACAGTAGTGTATATTGTTTAGTTAGCAGAAACTTGTGATTGTGAAGCCCCACGCGACGCTGGCTCACTTCTAATTAGCGCACTGTTAATAGTAACTGTTCCTTTGCAGTCTGCCCTACGTTAAGTTATTTCTCCTTCTTAGCTTGATCGTCTTTAAGTTTATTTATTTACACGGCATTCAATATTTGTCTTCTTGCGAAGACCGAAAGAGTACACTGCTCTCAAGAAAAATAATATGTTGAATTAAAAGATAAATCATGAATGTGGTACATCAATAACTACTGGCGTTAGTAATTAATTCGCCTTACATCTGTGTTCTGTTCAACTTACATATTTTATTTTATTTCTATATTTTTCTACTAGTGCAATGAAACAGTCTTCGGTGTTGTGTTACCCAGTAACTGGGTTGTAGAGGTCAGATATGCAGTCATTCTTTGTAAAACGCTGGTATTCAGCTGTATGGGTTTAGATTGGAAGCTGACCCCAACATAGCTGGGAAAAGTCTAGGCAGATTGATTACAATGAAACAGTCTCGCATTCCAGCAATTCTTCTAATCAATCTTTCAATATCAAAGTTATACTGATTCTCGTGCATCGCCCCCACGAGGTACTTAGGTATATTATGTACCTGAAGGTATCATAAGTATTCGTGTACTACAAGATAATATTAATATTATCGATTATGATAACGGTCTAAAATCGGATATCCTCAAGCAAACAAGAAACTCTTTATTTGATAAAGAAAGATATCAGCAATATCGCTTCGAAATATAACACTTACCTACCGTAATACATGTATTAGTATCTACTCAACATTTAGGTGATATATAGATTATAGAATGAAGATATGGTACTGATTAGATGTCACCTTCACGTTACATAAGAGGAGATAGTAGTCAATCGTGAGCCTATAACAGATAAAAATATCTGAACAACTGGTACCCGATGAACTGCTCATCAAAGTAATCTGCTCGCCGCGGCTGGTGTGTTAAAGTCGTATTCTATGGCCTTAATGTGCGTTTCTTTTAACCGTCTCGACTTAACCCATTCGGCGCTACGATTGGCCCTGGATGGGGGAAGGGCTAACCGGAGCGCCGAACGCGGACGATGCTTTAAGTCGAGATTGTTAAAAGAAAGTCACACTAGAGCCACTGAACAGATTTCAAAGCTGTCAAGTTTGTTTGTGTAAATAAAACAATGCACTCGCTAAACAGTCGTATCTATTATAAGAGCTGTACAATAGGGCTGCTCAGTCAGTCCGTGAGTCCGAGAGTGAGCTCTCACGGCTCAGGAGCACCCCCGCGGGGTGGCGCCATTGTCACAACTACAAAGAGCCTCTCGTGCCACTCGGCCGGGGAGCGTTTGTCAACATTAATTTCTTCTTTTCCTGGTGTTTGAAGCACTACAATACAACATATATCTAATGCCATGATTTAAACTGCTGGTGAACTGGATCGAGTCCACTTCGTGATTTAAGTTTAGCTATTTTATGTGCTCGATAAATCTATATACCTACAGCTGGTAATCTAATATTAGATGTTGAGGCAATTCAACATGCAAATGTTGTAAACGTCAACGTGGCTTGAGCCGGGAACGGGAGCAGCCGGCCGGACAGCCGGGAGTCACACTAAACAGCCCGTATCCGGCAATTAGCGGCCGTCGCCATGACACTTGTTGCGGTGGACTTGCGCTCTCCGACCACGGCATTTATGAAGCGACCTCGACACCCCACAAACACGGAAACCTGATATACCCGTTTTAAAATATGCAAACCTAAGTAGGCACAAGAACTGAAACCGGTGTTAATCTGATAAAAGACATAGTTCAATATAACTTGGAAATACATATAGGTACAACATATATTTCACAACATTGTGTAATAGGTATTAGGAACCAAAGCCTCTTGGAAACTTCTTACCTCAAATACCTCAGACTCGAATCACAATCTCGTTTTAGTTTTATTTTTCTTGCTGCTTATTTCATGCAGTAAATGACACATTTACAGAAAAATAGTAAAGAAACAATTCTTACTTTCGTATCGATCACCCGCACATAGTATTTTGACGCGGCACATGGTAATGATATGTCATTCATATCATTGTTCAATTCTCGCCGCGCGCCGCTTTTAAACCGTTAAAGCCATGCTTACACAATAATAAACGAAAGTCATCGCGTCACGACAATTGTTTTAATGAAGTGATAATCACGGTTTGCAAGGTTTCAACAATTATTTTCCAAAAAAATATAAAGCACTCTGGTGAAGAAAGCACATAGGTAAGCGCAGTGGTATCCAGTAGCCGAGTTGTGGAAGCTCAAATAGGAAGTCGCTCCATGTAAAATACTGGTATTCAGGTGCATCCGGTTAGACCGGAAGCCGATTGAGGTCGGCTTCAAGTCTAACATTGTTAGGAAAAGGCTAGGCAGATACTGAAGCTGGTAACACCTGGTTGGCGAGACAACACAGTATAAGCTAAATAGCCAAGATTACCATGCTCTTTAGAAAGTTAAGTTTACCCGGGAGTCGTAGACCCTGGTGAGGATATCGTAGCGGATGGAGCCGAGGAAGATGACGGCCTGCGCGGCGCAGCCCCGGCCGCGCGCCACCAGCTCCACGCACACCATCTCGCCGTCGCGCACCACGATGTCGCAGAACACCTGCACGCAAACACAAAGCATTACCTTGCGATCAAAAACAAGGATAGGCGAGCACAGCAGATGCTTATGCTTATGCTTGAATTATGTTTTTGAATGGTAGATACTACTCAAAAACATAATTGGAGTTAGAAAGTATTTTCTTGCAGGCGACTAGGATTAATTCTATTTTCTTGTAAATTGTAACATTCAAAAGTGCCATTTTTATGTGCCTAATTCATATTACCTAATGATTTGAGTTTACTTTTGTAAAAGTTAAGGGTTCCATGTCCCACTTTAGGTAACAGTACCTAAAGTGGGACATGGAACCCCACAGCTACAGAGCTGGTGGGATAGAGATAAGCCACATACATATTAGCCAATTTTGTAATTGTAGGTACCTATGTTCCCGTCCATATCAGGCCGTCAGTCCACTGAGGACTGACATGCCTGATATACATAGCCTAGTTTATAGAAATCTCTGATGCTTATCTCTGGAGCAAGTGTTTCAACGTCGACCACGAGGTTGTCGTGAAAATCAAAGAATGAAGACTCAAACTTCCAAAGCACTATTAACAATCCCTACTTCCTTACAAATATTATAAATGCTAAAGTAACTCTGTCTGACAGTCGTTCACGCCTAAACCGCTGAACCGATCGTCATGAAACTTGGCAGAGATATAGCTTCGGATATTGAAAAGGACATAGGCTAATTTTTTACGCGATAACCGACATCCAAGCGGGCGGAGCCGCGGGTAAAAGCTAGTTATGAATATGTGACAATAACAGGAAGAAATAAGATCTATTAAGAGTAATCAAATGAGGATAATACCCTAGTTCCAACCAGTTGGATAACATGTTAATAACATAGTTATATGGTTTTCCTTACACTTGCCTTTAGAACAACGAACCACAATAATTACTTATACTTACCTACTCGTGTTTGGACATACATAACTTATTAATCAAACTTATTCATTCAACACCTAACCTAACGAAACAGAAAAGAGCTCATTTCTTTCAAAGAATTAAGAATCTAATTCCGAAATGCTATCGAACGTGTGGCGACAGAACTTAGCGATCATGATAACGTAGGTAAATAAATGAGGCGTCACACACAATACACGAGTATATTAGGTACAGACCAACTTTACAAGAGGCGCACTAGGTAATTAACACTGATCTGGCGATATCGCCCATCTAAATGACGAAGTTGTGCCGATTTATGACTAGAAACACGTGATCCTCGCAATAAATAGGTAGCTACTCTAATTTGTACAACATATTTTCCCCCCAATAGCATACAGTACAAGACTGAAGCAGCAGTCAAAGTAATGGTAATGTTGTTCGTTGTCTACAACAGTTTAACTACAAAATAACATTGTTACAAAGCAAGAGTGAGCAGAGAACGCAACGTAGTTAACTCTAATGAGATATCGTCAGCTAAGCCCGTTAATTTAATTTAAATATGCTAATCCCCTTAAACACCGTGTCACGTATCAAGGAAATACTTTAAACGTTACTCATTTTAACTACTAGCCGCCATGATGTAATCATTAGAGTATGAATGAGTCCTTAATTGTGATATAATGCGTAACTAGATATTTTCCAAGTAGTTATAGGCAATAAATGTGATTTATTTGAATCCATAAGTTGTGTACTCAAGTACCTAGCTGGGAAATCAAAGGTCGGAACTAAAGTCCATATAAATAGGTACATGATTATTATTCAGTAGTTTAACACATTACGTACTTAAGTGTTATTAAATTCGCGTTCAAGTAATATTTATAGGAAATTTGCACCTGCCAGTGTCAAGGTATCGTATAATGCAGGTACTAAAACGTTGACTAAATTTGTAAATACTTAGGTAGGTAATGTACAAAAAACCACGCCATATTGACGAACACACACAATGACAATGACCGACCTCACCTTGACGTGCGCCTTCAGTTTTACTCAATTTGAATACAATGTGATGTGACAAGAGAATGGCTCGCTAACTACAGATGCTGTTGTTTTCATCTCAGCTTAGCGCGGGAACAGCCGCGACACTAGGACGATTATAATTATTATAACAAATGAAGGTAAAGCCAACAGAATGATCGCAAAATAAACGTTTACTTGTTTTCATTCAAATAAAACGTTGCTCATAATAATACCTAAGGGACTACTCACACTTATTCAGCTCTGTTCAGCTTTTGTCCATAGAAAACATCGATTTTGTATGAGATGCGTAAAATCAAAAATCAAAATTAAAAGTCATTTATTCAAACTAGACTGTGAGTCAGCACTTTTTGAACGTCAAAATTACATAAGACAGTCCCCCCCGTAGGCATCCGTTCAGCCGCGGAAAGCTGAACGGAGTCTATACAAACTCGTTGTTTTCTATGGACAAAAGCTGAACAGAGCTGAATAAGTGTGAGTAGTCCCTAAGTCAGTTGTAACTTGTAGCTCGTACGTTATTCAGGTTGACTAATCGATCAAATAAAAATCCTTGTTGTATAGTCTTTATCGTTCTACAGTAGGTAAATATAAATACTTATAACGCGAAAATGTTTTAAAATGAAAATTATGATTCCAACTCATGAATTAAAGGCCTTGAGCTATAAATATTTTAATCTAGCTTTTGCCCGCAGCTCCGCCCGCGTGGATGTCGGTTATGGCGTAAAAAAGTATGTCTATGTCCTTGTCCATATCTCAGGCTATATCTCTGCCAAATTTCATGACGATCGGTGCAATGGTTTAAGCACGAAAGCGTAACAGACAGACAGAGTTACTTTCGCATTAATAATATTAGTTGGGATTAAAATACATACTTCCTAATATAAATTTGCAACTCTGAACTTAAATTGAAACTCAGCGCTGAAACCCGATGATATAGAGCGATAATAGGCAATTTTTGTACTGGAGCATAGAATTAATTGTGTTAAAAGTAACGTTAATTTACTTCCCTAAGTTAAGTAGTATTCCTTAGTAAAATTACTTTGATGTACCTATCGACTTCCTGGTAGGTAGTGAGTCACTTGATCCCATTAGTCATATTTTATTAATAGTAGTAACTAATTATCGGCATTGAGTATTGTTTACGAAATACTCAATACCGATCATTATTCGCCATTACGTTAACTATTTGAAATAAATACGCAATTAGGTGTCGAAGATACAAAGTCCATGACAGTTCCAGCAGGCTTAGCATGACGCTTTCTATTTCTACGAAGAATACACAGTGCTTTTTCATTACAAAGTCACATTTAGTGTTTCCATTTTTGACATCGCACCGTAGATATCCTTCTACAGTCTGTCATTTCGTCTTTCGTTTCTAACGATCTTTGTCTAGGTCCTTTTATATGTAGACTATTTCAGAAGAATATTTCTTCCCAAACTGTCAAAATCACACTGACAACAAACTTTCTTCTCGACGGCCAAAATCAAAATCAAAATCAAAATATTTTATTTCACATAAACCTGCAAGGGCACTTATGAAACGTCAGAAGCTAGCTGCACGGTTCCAATTTGTCGCTTCCTATGGAGAAGAGCCGGCAAGAAACTCCACGGTTACTCTTTTAAAAATAATTGGGTTTTACAATGTTTTCAAATGACAGTGATATTAGGCATGGGAGGACAGTGCAGGCCTGTCAATAAGTACCAGGCCACAAAGTATATACGATTATCTACAAAATCATGATTCGTTTAGAACGCATAACTGTGATAATTAATAGAAGAACATAGCTATCTTCTCTTTTGTACATCATTTAATTAATAGTCATGTGTATTATTCCGTCCACAAATTGGTGCTCGTGCTAAGCCTGTAGACATATTCGCAGTTATATACCTACTCAACAATTTATTTCGCATGACTATCAATGAGCTGCATATAGGTCGCCAGATAACACACATGACCATAATAAACATGACTGATAATGAAACGGTTCATACTGAAGGACGAAGAGTTAATGGGACAAAACAAAAACTTTATTCACAAAACTAGTTCCCCAATTTTTCCCAATAGTTCTCGGACATTCGCTTTCAAGTTGCTTCATAGAACAGTCATTTTGTTTTGCATGTACTCAATTAAATATCATATATTGTCAATTGCTTCGAGCCAGTGATAAATTGCCATACTATGCTTCAATAACAAAACCTATTCACAGCGAAATAGGCAAATGAATATAATTGAGATAACGGTTGAATGCCGACAATATAATCTATGAACAGAGCTAGAATGTACATCAACTGTGGAGCTATTCACAACTACTCGCAGCTCTGTTCATTGTGTGGGAGATTTATTGTATACATATCATCTCTGGAAGGTTGCAACATGATGCTGTAGCGAGCGGTTGGCATCTAATGTGCACTTACACATACATCACGGAGTAAAGAGAAAGACGGGAACACTTCCTGGCAAATTTTCTCACACGTGGATACTAAACATAATACCGACACTTCGACAGCGTATCGATAGCCAAACCGCGTGCATATATACTCTGAACAATGGCATACCGAGTGGATATGGTCACTTACTTCCGATTCAGGAGGAAGGTATTCGTATATATATTTTGCTGAAGCATTACTTGTACTTAATCTAATAGCTAGTACGATCTGTTCTGTGGGTGCTAAGTTATACTACAGAATACGTAATAGTACAAGTTATACTCATACGTATGCAGTTAAGGCTTTCAGCTATTCAAGTTGTGGCCGCAAGCCGTGAGAACGTAACTCAACACCGACCGCCAGTGCACGTGCACCGAGCACCGGTCTATCTGGCCGCCATCCAAGGACTGCGGCTGCGCTCACTCCTGTCCAGCCTCTAATTATGCTAGATTTGGAACTTAAATGCATGAAATTGTTGTGATGCAGTCCGAAGGGATCCCCAGTCATTAGTTATCGACTAAGTTAAACAAGTGCATCTATACTAAATTAAATCACCACATACCTACTTCGGGGAAAAAAATTACAAGCAGTTCAACTTGTTCAACCTGATTTTTTCCCTTCTGTGGTCTGTACACGAGATTTTATTTATTCATTTATTCTGCAGAAAGCTTACAGTCTAATATCTAGGTAAATAATAACATTTAGCGCTTACGGTTGCGATTTACAAGCTACCACAAATTAAAAGCTATGTACCTAAAGTTAACAAAAAAAATGCACGTAAAAATAAAATAGAATCTTCTTAGACAAATAAAGAAATTGTTCTTTCTAAATATTAACCAATCAAATTCAAACAAAATTTACTTACAAACTAGAATAAAAACAAAGAATAATACAAAATGCAATTACATGTGCTTTAACTAGGAGTAGTGGTATTATTGTCTATATATATTTATAGATAAATCAACATTTAAGAGAGAGGGAAGATTATTGAAGCTAGTTGCGGTACGTGTGAAGTTCTGTCGGTAGTTTGTTGACGCGAATGGAACGTGAAGAAGTGGCCGCTGCTTGAAACCTACGTGATGTGTTCGGAGTGATAATTTAGAGAGGAGTTGGGAACAATCGATGGAGCTATTGGCGATATTTAATAGGAAAGTAATATCATTAACATGGCGTCTGTTTTCCAGCGGTAGGAAATAGTATCTTTTGCAACGATGACTGTAATCCATTGAGCATTGCCTCGTCTTATAATCTAGATATCTTAAATACTTTTTCTGTACATTCTTTAATCTGGACTTATACACATCATACTGTGGGTTCCATACTTGAGATGCATATTCTAGGTGGCTGCGTACGTATGAACACTATAGAATTTTGTGTGGTTTTAGAGAGCTAAAACAAGTAGATGACCTTATGCTGAAACCAAGGGACTTGGAAGCTTTCTTAACGATTTCGTTAATATGCATTTCGAACACGAGTTTACCGTCCTGGATAACGCCCAAGTCCCTAATACTGTTCACCTTAGTGATCGTTTCGTTGTTCAATGCTTACCCTGAACCAATTGTGTTCTTTAACCGTGTATAGGTCATATGAAAGCATTTCGTTACATTTAGTTGAAGTTTGTTTAGTGCACAGTTATCTACAAACCTATTAAGATCCTCTTGTAGTAGTGATGTGTCAGATGAACTACGTACTGTTTTCAGAATTTTCATGTCTTCGGCTTAGTAGATTGTACGAGTTAATAAAACCTTTCTTTATATCTGCTATAAATAAATTCAACAGAAGAGGCCCTAAAATTGATCCCTCAGGAACTCCACATGGTATCAGATTCCAACCGGAGGTAAAGCCTTATAAAACTACTGCGATCTGTTTTCAATGTAGGAGGAAAACCATCGGTATAAGTCGCTATGAATTCCAGCTGAAGAAAGTTTACGTAAAAGTACTCTGTGGTCAATGTGATCAAAACATTTACTGTAATCTGTGTAAATTACATCAACTTTGCACGTTGCTCCATACCTTCAGAGATACATTCGTTACAGAAACGAAAAGTCGACGAAAACCATGTTGCACATTCTAAGGCTAAGTAAACTGCAGAGTAAACAACGCGAGCGAGTACTTTGGAGGATAGGCATTGCTTCAAAATAGGACGTTAGTTATTTACGAGTGACTTATCACCTTTTTTAAAGACTGGCGTAACGAATGCAGATTTCCAAATTTTAGGAACAGTGCCTTCTTTTAAAGACCTTGAAAATGATACAGATAGGTTTGGCTAGGCTTTTCGCACTGTTGACAATAAATATAGGTGGTATTTAATCTGGGCCACCTGATATAGAGAGATCAAGCATTTGAAGTAACTTTAGTACTTTTTCGTGGCATACCTTTGGACCAGGTGCTCGCTGTGTTCGTAGATGGCACTGTGACCTGGTGGTCTGTCTGGTTCTTGAAATGTTAACTGAAAGTATGTAGCGAACAGGTTACTGATTTCTTCTCCAGTATCTGCGCTAATATCATGATATATCAGCACATTATGGAAATTACTATTACTTCTCTTGCTTTTAATATAGGACCAAAAGAATTTTGGATTTAGAATAATTGATGACTCTACTTTATCCATGTACGTACGGTACGGCAGATTTCTCTACTTCTGCAGCTCTATGACGTATCAAAAAAAGGTTTCGTAATCAGATATGTATATTTCCAAATGTTTTAAACTTCCGGTGATATTTATATTTTTCTTTTAGGTATACCAGGAAGGGTGTGATGAACTTTTACAGCCTATTTTGGTGTATACAGATCTCTAATTTCATAGAGCTTATTATAGAAATAACTAACAGCTTTATCTAGAGGCTCCGCACTTAGCAACTCGTCCCAGTTAACGTCATCAAGAGCGGACATGATAGCAGTGTAGTCTCCTTTAAGGAACTGATATTTAGTGTTAGTCTTTTCTGATAGGGAGTGTATTTGAACAAAATCAGCGTAAATAGTAAAGGGTTTGTGATGGGTATCAATAGGTACTGCTAATGGGTCAAGAAATGTTAAATAGGTTAAATAGGTAAAAGTTAAATAAATATACGGATATTGAAAGGGTAATAGATTACGTAAAGACCTTCTTGAAAGTTCATGTGAAGTTGTTTGTAAGGAGATTGAAGTTTGATAAGGTTGTACAGTTCTCCTAATAAGACCGTGGTTGCGTGTCTCACTCGGCCGGTTCCTACGCATGCTCGCCAAAGTAAAGCACCTTAGAGATGGCAATCTACTTACTATAGAATAATAACACGTTTACGAGATAATTCATCACTATATTATACATGAAGCGATTGTTTCGAAATTAACGTCTATACCGAGAACAATACATGTGTGTCGTTACATCGACGGCCTGCTGTTACATTGCTAACACAAGCGCAACCGGAAAGATACCAACAACAAAGAAATTTATTGGTGTTTTATTTTGTATTATCGTAATCCGTGCACTATTCATTATTTTGCAGTTTGAGTTCAAACATAGTTGGTGCAGTTGTACTTATACAGAATAAAATAATTACAAAGTCACTGCTTCATTAATGTGCTAGGCGCGGCGCTAATATAACAGACGACGAGACCAAACAAAATATTTTATTTCACATAAACTTGCAAGAGCACTTATGAAACGTCAGAAGCTAGGTGCACGGTTCCAATTTGTCGCTTCCTATGGAGAAGAGCCGGCGATAAACTCCACAGTTACTCTTTTAGAAATAATTGGCTTTTACAATGTTTTCAAATTACTGTGGGAATAGGTATAGGAGGACAGTGAAGGCCTATTAATAAGTATCAGGTACTTAGAGGAATGAAAATAAAGAATAGAAAATCGTCTACAAATCTACAGTCTCTAAGGCCTACAATGTTCTCTGTCTCTCATTCACAAAATGTAAAAGAATCTACATAAATAAAATAAATCTTTTTAAACCAAGTGCCATGATTTCCATGACAATCACCAATAAATAGTCGATATTAGAATTGATGTATACCTAATGTCAAATAATGACGAATATATGTCAAACATTCTAAAAAATAAAAAGAATAAAAATTAACATTGTAATTTGGGAGCAGTTCGCATAGTTATGCTGTTAATGAGGTACCTACCAGGTAGGAAGGAATGAATACCAAACTTCCCTGTCTTCAACGTAGTCTTTTATCTTTTATTATGCTTTTTTGATAAGGACACGTTTGATGTGAGTTTTAAACTTTCAATCGCTAAGTTCTGTAAACGACTCTGGCAACTTGTTATACAAGCGGATACTGTTTATTAGAAATGACTTGATAGTTTTAGTTAATCTAAATTTTGGACTCACAATTTCATCTTTGTTTTAAAAGACCTAAGCGAATATACAAGATATTTTATAGGATAAAGAGAAGGCAGAGTTAGTATATCAATTTTGTTGAATTGGTTTCTAAGAGGCTCGCGAGGCCCCATTTTATAAATTGCGCGGGATGCCCTCTTTTGTAAAATGAAAATTGAATCTACGTCAGCTGCCGATCCCCACAGCAGAACGCCATAAGACATAATAAGCAAAGTATACAACTGCCTTATTTTTCTTACTGCGTAAGCAGCTGAGCTTCATCTGCTTCAAAGAGCTCTAATGTGGGATATCCACAAGGTCTGGGAAATTAGCTGTCTCGTGCTAGAAGCCTTAGTAGGTGACGTTAGGCGCATGAAATATGGGTACGGTTTTATAAAAAAGACAAATGTCGATCGATAGCGGGCCCGCGGTGCACCGGAATTAATTACCGGTCGGCTCGCTCGTACCCTAGCATCGCGGTCGAAAGAAACTGTTGCACACAGATTCACGCCAGATCAATACAATACACGCCGAAAACGCCTATACCCTGCACTGTTATGGCATGCCAAAAGTGCTAAACGTTTTCTTCGGCAAAATATTGGTAGTAGAATGTTTACGTGGAACACAAGGCATCCTCCGCGCTTCACCTCCTGATGCAGCATAGCCGTGCTCATGTAGGTACGCTGTAGCTTGGTATTATCAATGTAAGTAGGTACATGGCCTGTATAATTTATGATGCATATAACCGCAAATATCGTGGGGATGTCGTTCAAGTTTTCGCGATGACGTCACAATATGATTCACCACTGCAGTAAATAGTCGACTTGCGGATGATAAATATGATCTGTGTACGCATCGGTACCGTCACGGCTCTTCTATGAATACATGAATCAGTGTTGTTGTTTTTAACTCCACTCGGGAACTCGGCTATCACGATTACTTCACCGGTATAATGTGCGAATTTAGTTCAGTCAAATGATTGTATAATGAACTAGAAACTATGAGATTGATTCATTTGATGGGGTAGGTACCTATGATAACATTTTTAAGACACATGTAGCACAAAGTAAAACGTACACTATACACCAAAAAGTGTTGTCTCATGCCAAGTAGTGAGTTATTACAAGAGCTACTCTTTACTCAGATAAAAGTAACTGCTCTCATACACATTACATAAATGTAGACAAGTAAATAAGATACGTAAGCGCTGTGGCCAAAAGCTGATAGGAATACTATGTTATTGGGCCACCTGGAGCCTTTCCAAGCGGCTAGCGAGTGCGCCAGTGAGCGTCGCCAGTAAGTGGAGCGAGTGGTCTGGTACTGCGCGATAACGGGCTGCAGCTGCGGATGGAACAGAATACGATGTCACTAGCAACCTCCTATACTTAGCTAGACTTACTTTATCGAACGGGAATTTATTTTCTCTTTTCGTATTTTTTTTTAAGTTTTTGTGCCATCGTAGGAAATGTACCTGTCGGTAATATTAAAGTTGCTAAAATATGCATCAACTATAACAATAATATGTAATCTACGTTCCCTTGTTCATTTTTTTTTCTTAAATAGGGTATTACACCCGTTTTTTTAGTGTCCTATTAGATTCTAAAGTGCTAATAAACCACTAAAACATCACAACATTTTTATTTAATCGAGTAGTGCCATAAAAATGGATTTAAATTTTACATTTTCAAATTTCGCGCGTAAATTGACGAAAACGCAGTGTACGCCATATTGTTCTGTAGGAATGACGTCATTTCGCTATATTTAAAGACAAATGCGCTGATATTTTATATCATAACTGTTTTTCATTGAAAAACCGGTCAAGTGCGAGTCGAACTCGTGCGCCGAGGGTTCCGTACCTACCCATTACATCGCCATAATAAAAAAGATATGGGCAAATTTAGATTTTCGCAAAAATACTTACCAAAATTTACCTTAATTTTCAACGTTTTTTATTTTTTTGGAATTTTTCCTTTACTTGTGTTACCTTGCCTACCTTTTTGCCAAATTTCGTGATTCTAGGTCAACGGGAAGTACCATATAGGTTTTCGACCCAAAACCTATAGGGTACTTCCGGTTGACCTATTTATTTTGTTATTTCATAAACTAAAACCAACATTTTCCGACTGTATTTTGCCTAAGCTATCTCAATAATAGATTTTTAGATTTCTCACATAGACTACTTAAAATATCCTATTGTTACACCGATCTTTTTGGTCCTGAAAGATGGTGTTTGACATTGACTCATTTTGCTGCAGAATGTGTTCACTCTTGTCACATATGCTGGACGGTCAACAAGTGATACATTTCGTTTGTAAGAAAACGGACGAGACCTTTAGTTTAGCCTTTTATTGTATAATGCTCGTGTGGGGCAGTGGGGCTCGAAGTAGGGCAGTGTGGCGCGTCAATGTATATAAGAGAACCTACGAGGCTACGATACATACATGATACACGCTGAGTCGCTGACCTATTAACCACAGACTGTTTGATTAGCTGATGCTAACATTGAAAATAATTCATGAATTAGATCTTATTTTTGTCGTTTGCTGCAATCTTCCACTAAGACCTTGTTTGTAAATGTAACATTTAAAAGGTGTTAAGATAACCATCTTCATGCACATAACATTATCATGCCATCCAGGAACCAAGGAGCAGTGCAGTGCAGGCCCAATGGAATCGGCGCCGACTTACGACTTGTAGATCGGTAGTTCGAACCCATGCTGTCACTTCACTTTGGGTAAGGATCTAATTTATGTCATCAACACTGCTCTTAAAATCTTAAAATAAGGAAACGTCGTGAGGAAACCAGTATTTCTCCGTTTCTTCTCCCAACCCGCACTGGCCCGAGTGATCAATTACGGCCGTATCCTTCTCACAGAGACGCCTGTGTCCCAGCAGTGGGAATATTATACGCTGATTGTGCAAGGAACAAAACATTACAAGAAATCGACAAATATGATGATTGGTCATAAAAGATCATATACGGGGATAAAAAATTAATTTGATAAATAGTATACCTACCGGTAAGAAATAAACCAGCGTGTTTCAGGACATAGCCTTGTCAGCAGATCAGGACCATGACTTGGTCGCCAACACGCCACGCCATGCGCCACACAGACCCACCGAGCGACTTTTATTACCCAATGCCCATACATCTCGTAACAATGTTATAAAGTTGTCGCCATGACTTACAATGAATAGATAGTAGCGTCTGTAAATATAGTAGAGTTCAGGGACAAGACCACCAGCATTACTTACAGCTTCTAATGGCTTCCGCAAACGCCAGCCAATGATTCTAATCAAAGATTTTCAGCGGAAATCATTATAAAACGATTGGGATAAACATTTGCCAAAGGAAGCAACCTGGTCATACATACATACTATGCATATAATTATTATTAAAGCCAAACATACGGAAACCTGTAGGGTCCAATCGTTAAACGATTTTTACAGACTATACAGACTTATACAGGAACAACAACATTTTATTGCTTATTATCAAAAGTTTTGTATTGGTGCAATTGTTCAATAAACCCGAACCGCCGTGTATTCAACGTTCGCAACAATGGCCTTTATGTGTTTGACATAAAGTGTATGGAATCTCGCAGAGCTGGCTATTCATTAGAGTAATTTATCTGTCATTGAGGAGAACCGTAAGTACTGCAGCACGCGCATGGGTGAGCTTCCCATTGAAACTGAAGTGAGAACAAGTGTTCCTTATCACAGCACTCGTGTCATTGGCAGGCAAATACATTATAGGTAGGTACGTAATTAATAATAATCAAAATAGAATTAACGGAAAATCCAATAGGTACAGGATAAATATTTATCCAGTGCGCAAATTGTAACCATGAATTCAGCATATCATTCTAGACCCCCTAGCGCAGAAATTTTACGTTGGTTTTACAAAAATTTCTACGCTGGGGGTAGAAATTTTTCGTTGATTATACAAAAAAAAAATCAGCTGTTTCATAGAAAACTGCAATACCTACGCGGTCAAAATGTATGGAACAGCTGATTTTATTTTGTATAACCGACGAAAAATTTCTATGCTGGGGGAATATAATGATATGCTGAATTCATGGTTACAGTTTGCGCACTGGTTAAAAATTTCTTACACTCTATGCCTATTTCCAGAAATAAACTATAACATTGCATTACCTATTTAAACTAACACCATGTAGGTACTGTGCGAATTCGCTGCGAAATATCATTCAGTGGAGCTATAGCGAGGAAACTGAACTGAATTGAGATTGAATTGAATTAATTTGTTTATGTGTTTATCTTGTTATTATTTTAATTATTTGCGTATTTTAATTTTCTTTGTAAAACATTCAGACACAATGTAAATTGTTAATGAATAAATGAAATGAAATGAATGAATTAGTGAAATGATGGAAAATTAATCGTTTATAGGTAAACAAACACTAAAATCACGAGGCAGACCCTTTGTAAATTGGAATTGCTGATACAAAATGGCTGGTATCGAGCTATGTAATCTGATATCAAATCCAACAAGCGACATAATACGATAACAAAGATTACTATGATGAGGTGCGATTAATTCAATGAATCGTATGATTGGAGCGACTTTTGAAGTACCTACCTACATATTTATTTTTATCTTTTAATATGTGTGAAGTGTCAAAACATACGATATCGAAGTTGGCACTTGTATCGTACTGCATATCGATAAACGGGCGACCAAAACAAACAAACCGAGTGAGAGTGCCCGTGCGCAAGGTCGTGGCTCGACCGGGCCCCGACCGGCCACCCGGCCCGCGACGCCAGCGCTCCCACGCGCCCGCTTTGTTTTAAGTCAGATAACACACTATATCGGTCAACTACGGAATTGGCTATTTCGTGAACAATCTGGATGAAAGCAGGCGTCCATTTAAACAATTTAATGACCATGTCATAGTATGCTCTCCTTTCAGCACCTGTGCCCGTCGGTAACCATTTCAATTTGTTAAATGATGGACCTTAAGCCTTATTAGCTTTTCCGGTTCCGATTCTAAAGCATTATGCAATAAAACACATATGTTACGAACTTAATAATGTACCTACCAATTAAAATTGTATTTTGTTACTTAAGTGCAGTTTGCCGTGGTTTCAAAATGTTTGCAGCTGTAGTAATGTTTATTTTATTGGCTTGTATAACGACAGTTAATATAAATGCAACGAAGTATCATCTCTATAATGGCATTTAAATTACCAAAAGAAATCAATCAGCATATTAAATGACTAAAAATCGATTTCGTTTAGAAATATTTCACGAAACGAATCTGTTGCAGATCTTGTCTCGATCTGTTGAAACTTTTCTGAGTCAAGGGCCGATACCGATACTACGCAGTGCAAAGCAGGTATTCGAGTTAATCACGTCACTAATAATATCATGAAACCGGTGCTGAGGCCGTTGGAGGCGTACAACATCATCGAATTGCAACAGCCACGTCGAATCAAGAACACGTACCTACATTCCAATGAAGAGGCTATTTTGTAAATAAAACAAGCTCCAATAGCGATTCAATTAATCAATCAAAAAACAAATCAATGGACACCTAAACTCAGAACATAATTCGCAGTCAGTCGGCTGCAAATCGCTAATTGTGTAATGACACGCTAATCTCAACAACTTGATGATGGAAATGACTAGCTCCAACATTTCAACGCAGAAATAACTCAAACAGGTTTTGTGCATACACATCGTAGTTTAACAAGTGTATGTACCTACTTAAGAATCAAGACAGCGTTTCTATTTTTGTAAATAGAAATAGAAAACTTAAACATCTTGACATTGAGTTTAAAGTCATTTCAGTCAGGCTTTGAGACGAAATAAAACAACACCAAATTCCAACAATTACGCATTAGACTCGTGTAGTTCTAAATACTTTCTGGTTTAAGACACCGTTGATGACAGCGACATGATGAAGACAGACGACGGCGAGCCAGAGGCAAAGGACGGCCGTTTACCGAGTCGCTGAACGAATGTATCGCCAAGTCTAATTATATCGACAGACAGAATTAAGGCGCAGACTACAATCAAACAGCCGACAACATGAGTACACTACACAACGGTCCTTAGTCATTGAGAGCAAATAAAGCGGCACTCGAGAACAGGAGCGCTGCTTATTGAAGATATGTTATCATCATAATCGTGAACGCACAGCGCCCTGTAGGGATTTTTATATAAAACAGCTGCTTATCTACTAAGTGGTAAATTTCAATACAGCCCTCGATGATGGTTACTAAACTTATATTGATAAAGGCTCCATAACTATCCCGGTAACGGTTTTAGGTGAAAGCGGCAGCACATGTCATGTGAAGGAATGAGGAGCATGCAAACAAGAAAAGTTTAAGTAAGTAACTACGAATGTGGACGGCTATTCGAACACGGGCAGACCAAAGTAAGGATGTATGATTTGCGTGAAACACCATAATTTATATGCAAGAGTGTCCACTGTCTATGGAGTTTTTTGCCCCGTTATTTTCCATAAGGTAGCTACTAAGATTTGGAATTGCTAAAAGTGAATATTTTTCTTTTGTAAATTTAAAGTAAAAGCTTTTAGTTTGAGTCTAATGGTTCGGAAGGAAGTAAGTTAACAGAGATATTTGGAAGATAAAGAGTACGTCTTTATCTTCCAAACATCTCTGTTAACTCGATAATAAATTGGGATACAGGGAATGATGCGGTGCATGTAGAGACTTTAGAAGTGATATTTTGTAGCGTTCTACCAGACAAATGAAGTCTCCATTTTGACGTGATAACCTCTTACAAAAAACGATGAACGCCGGCTGCACGCACGAAAAAGCATGACTCATTGTCACGTTCCTCGTGAGCCGAGCGTGCAAGCGAGAGCGCGGAACAAACGATAGAGAGGCACGATCGGTCTGTTTTCTTATGACGTTATCGCGTAAAATTATCGTCCGTAAACCGACTTTACAGGCAACCATTTTTTTTAAAAGGAGCTTGTATAAGCTTGTGAATGATTCTCATAATTGCTTTAGTAACAGCTCATTACTTGTCCTCTGTTAGTAACAGCCCGTTACTTGTCCTCTCTTTTTACGTGCAAATTGTTTCTCAGTAACGTTTAGAAGTTAATTATCACCGCCATGTTTGGATGTTGTTACTAAATCATGAATAACAACAAACGCCGCCACTAGCCTTGAGGCACACCTTACATAAACAACTCGGCTTATTCGCCAAAGACGTATCGCTCATATATTTTCGGCTTTAGTAGGAGAAATACATACGTACCTACTACATAATTATATCATTTATGGAGGGGGAGGACGATTTAATTCACAGTGAAACTATGGGATCTTTTTCGAACACGAGCTAGAGGTAAATAACAGTATAATAAATATGATAAAATATGATGCTTTCCAGCAGACGTGATCGAGGTCAAGAGCAGGCCCAATCAGTAATAAAATAAAATATATATAAATTAAGATGCATCCATGCATAGTAAGGACAAATTATTAGGAAATTTATTTGGTTTGTCATTGGGCGACGATTCTTGCGTCTCAATGCATATCCATTGTGCGAAATGTATGTGTGTATGACGTGGTCAAGCACATGAAGATTTATTTAATTCTTTGATCGGGCAGACATTCCCTACTTCTGGAATCAGCCCATATGGCAGCACTTACCTCTGTACAATCAATACCGTTTCGTTACTATCTATTTATCTAAACAGAAATTAAACTTTCATAATCTATGTTATCGTACAAATGAAATACTAAATATTTACGTAGTGACCGTTTCTAGGATGGACTCATGTTATTGTTATTAATAGCTGTGTATGAACATATATATCAGACATTCTCACCCCTATTCTAAAGTTAAGAGATGTTTAAACGTCAAAAATGTATGGTTAATTAGTCGCTAATCATTACAACTTTAAGCAGCGTTTATAAATAAGGTGGTCTGAATACAGGAGAGTTGTCACGAAGACACACTGCGCCGTTCTTCATTTAAGTTGTGTTATGAAACTTATGAACGATAATGTGTAACAACTAACAACATAGGGCAAACAAGCCAGGCACATCACGATGGAATCATGAGTGCAACTCGACATACGTTGCACTTATAGGAAGTCGCTCGATCTCACCCTGATAGGCCGACGCGCCTCGAACACTTCAAATTCTCATCGGGTTACCTATATGACCCAATTGAGAACAAGATACAGAATAATTAATTGGAAGTTGTTAGAGCATCTGAACATCGAGCTTGTTGTTACGGTCGCTAGAATAACTATGTATGTACCATGCCCTTCCATCCAAATGTAAGTTAAGTTTATAAATAAAGGGGGTATATGGCACATTAGGATTGTAATGAGTATGCAGTGTTTACTGACCTCGTCAAAGTTGTCGACCATGAAGCAGATGTGGGGATAGGTCATCTCCTCGCCCTCGCCCTTCGTGTCCATCTTGCGCCGGCTGGGTGACGCGTATACCTGTACAGACATCACA
This sequence comes from Polymixis lichenea, assembly GCA_949091785.1. Classification (NCBI taxonomy): domain Eukaryota; kingdom Metazoa; phylum Arthropoda; class Insecta; order Lepidoptera; family Noctuidae; genus Polymixis; species Polymixis lichenea. Next base: position 721,481 of record OX420939.1, on the reverse strand, counting down.
TTAAATCCACTTTTATAAGCAATATTTATCAACAAGAGGATTTATATTGTTGACAAGTGTTTATTACTTGGCGTTTTAGTGCAATCAATAGGCTTCGTTCAGAAATTCCGATGTTAAATGACTTTTAAAAGGAATAAGAATCAGGGCGACCTCTGAAAACTAGCCGTTGTTGGAAGCTGCTGTAATATCTTTCTGTAGATTTATTAGCTTATTTTGTTTTACGGCAAAATATTTATTTTGATGAAACTGCATTAACCACTAACCACTTTTGATATCTGTTAAGCACAGCAGGCACATCCCAGAGATTGCAGAGTTGTTTATCGAATAACTACTGTCAGAGCTATTCCCATTACTTACACAATTATTATGTCCTTAGTGCCTTACCAAAGCTCAGACAAAAGAAAAACCTCAAGACTGTTTTCTACAACACCGGTACACAATCATAGTTACAAACATAACGTAGATACAATAACAAACTAAACTTCAACACAATCTGACTTAGATGCCCTCGTACAAACCGTGTAATATCCAGAGAGTGAAAATATGCATTCGAAATATCTGCATCGAACGACGATAGTTCAAGAAAAATTATTGAGCTACCGAGAAATTGTGGGTGACGCAGAGATATGAAGACCGAGCGTTATATATGTTACCGGCCAAACCCGATTTCAGGCCAAACTGGTTTATTAAGCCAGCCACCCCGATTAAATGGGTTAGGTTAGGTTAGGTTAGAACTGTGACAAAAAGCACGCGAGCCAAGCGAGCGGTGCCGCGGCAGCAGCCAGCGAGCGCTACTTCCAAAGGCTGTTAACGAAACGGCTAATTAAATAAAATAAATAAATAATTAAATCATTTATTTCAAGTAACATAAAGTCATAATAATAGGACACGAACATAATAATAAGACAAGAACACACAGTCACATTGACAGAAAAAAAAAACAAAAACACAAAAAAAAAGCAACGCAAATTACACACAATTTAAATTAAATCTAAATTTGAAACAATTAAAAATAAAATTTGAATAAAATGAGCATATTAAATAACAAGCTAGTTGGTTGCGACATATCACGCGTAGGATAAGTCTGTTTAGCCTAGGACCTACTAGTTTGGCCTGAAATTGGGTTTGACCGGTAACATATAGGGTAAGTTTTTCTCCAGGGATTCTAGAATGATATGCTGAATTCATGGTTACAGTTTGCGCACTGTAAAAAAACTTATCCTTATATGGAATTGTGTAACGAGAAATTTTACTGTCAGACTAAGTAAATATTTTGGTCATCTGTTTTCGTTACTTGATAGATTGTTGAACATACAAAATCCGTTAGGGCAATGGCGAGGGTGTCAGCGACAGTAGATGCAAATACTGGAGCGATACAACGCATACAGTATATCAGTGGCGAAAATACCAGATAACACTATTCCTACCGGCTTCCCTTCAGTGATTCGCATCTCCACCACTTTAAAAAAATGACATGTCAATTTTTTATTTAATTTACCATAACATTGAAACAACAAAAACGCTTATTTTTAGCTTCAACAAAAAAGAAATCTAAATTAACCCAGCGCTAAAACGTCAAAATCGGTAACTAAAAATTCATACAACAGCGATCCCGTAATCATGTCAATTCAGGTCACGTGGCACCGCTTGCTATTGACGAGAGCAAGCTGCTGTACAACGGGTTACGTTAAAGACGGATATAGAATAAATGCATGAGCGAGAACGAGATGGAGGAATATTGCACATTTTATTTGTTGAGTGTTAAATTTTATTGTATTTAATTTTTTACATTCCTATATTAATTTTAGAATTATAGCAAGTATTATTTTTTTATAAGTCATTAAGTTAAAGCCGGAATCGCGCCGGCTTCTCTCTTAGAAAAATTTACACCTCGCCGCTGCAGTTTATTCTTCACATTTAAGAATAATAATAATTACCAGAATGAAATAATTTTAGCAGACGTGTTAGTGCTAGGCTGCTAGCACGACGCCCACGTGACACACATTCGCATCAAGCCTGAGCAGCATTACACTCGTGCTCCCATTGGATCCAATATTTGTTGACAAACCACCTACGGCAATCACCCCTTATTCAATAAATCAACAGCATTTTAGCATTCAAAGAGATGAAGGCATTTATATAAGTACCTAAAACCAAATTTAGAGAGCGACGACGTCTAATAGATAGTATTGTCATGAAACGAACAATAGTGAGATGAAACGTCGCAGCTATTACAAGGACTATTCCAAAACTCTGACATATATAGCAAACAGTCCAAACTATCGTCTCTGACAGTGAGGAAGTGAATTGTAGTTTGCATGAACTTGCAGCTTTGCTTCACATCACGGACATGTTTCGAACATTTTGGGCCCACCTTAGGGCTTGTGCACCGTTAGCAAAGGATCACTCATTGGATCAGGGTCGCCGGCCGCTGTCCAGGTAACGCACGCCAGTTGAACACCTTGACCCAATTCCAACCCAACCGTATATTGCATGTTTTCTGCATACAAATACGTACTGGCACACCAATATTTACAAGGGCAGTATTGCCTCTTGCACATTGAAACTTTACATGGCTCTGTAATCGAGGTTGCCCGTAATTACTAATTAATTCTTCTAAGATTTAAAGTCAATAACTCTTGTAATTAAAGCAGATAGGTATAATAGTCACATGATGGACAGTATGCACAGCGTCAGTACGTGCAAACCCTTCAAGTTTTAAAATGTTTAACACTGTTAATGTTTTTAACACTGCTACAACATTGAATCCGTTACAAATTATCTACAGAATACTTCAAAGAGTTTATAGTTCTGCCAGGGGTGCGGGTTGGTCGAAAGAGATCCCGCGGCCCCTGGCACACAGGCAACTGAGGGAACACGTTTTAGTCAGTAAAAGTCTGACAAGCCCTTCTGCTCCACCCAGAGCGGGAGAAGTCATTTGATGATTTCCCACCCAGAAAAAAAAAAGTTTATAGTTTCGACTTGGATTTGAACCATCGCCATCGCATCATTGAACGTCGTCATGCCCATACCGGCAGTTTGACGAACTAGCCATTTGAATTGCGATGAGATTGTTATAGAAGACTATCTGTAGGTCTCTGTCTAATCGATAGTCTTATGTTATTTGAGGATATCCAGTCATATAACTTATTACGTTTTCTCTATAAAATTAATCTCTACCCTCCAGTTATAATTACAACGTTTGATGTATTGTAGTGTAAATTATCAAATCAAATTGTAAAATCTTTGTAGTAAAATAAGATCAAAGTTTTGATAAATAATAGCAATAATAAATATTATGAAAGTATTACATTTTTCTTGATTTTTTAATTCTTTATAATTATTACTAGAACAAAATAGAAAAATACATTATAATAAAAAAAATGCATGTCAAAAAGCACATTTCGTGCCCAGGATTCGAACTTCCAATCTTATGCACGGCAAGGGGTCTTGTAATCTGCGGTCTATTTAGACGTGGAATGAATTTTCGTAAAGTTAACCATATTCACTAAAACAATACAGTAATTATAAGTAATTAAATCTTTTTGCAAAATACAATAAGTAACTTGGGCCTAGCACGGATTTGAACGCACAACGTCTTTTGGAGGGGTAATCATCACTTAATCGAGCTGTGTGTACGTACTAATGGACAGCACATACTAATTCCTCAGGATTCGACCACACAAAGTCATCCCAGAAGCGTGACAGAATATTAACCGAAATATTCTCGTTTAAATTAATAGTGGTAGTCAAGTACGGGCTTAAAATGAGCTTAGCAGAAAAGCGTCGTATTGTTATTAGATTCTTTTGACGAGGCGTTTTTGAGGCATTGCTGTAGTATTTTACAAAACCTTCTGGACCGTTATGGAAAATACTAGAAAAAAATGCCTCAAAAAACGCGATGAAATAGCACATATTTAATTTAAAATAGGGGAACAAACACGAAGGGTAGAAAACTTTGCACCGATGATGCAACAAACGAAAAAGCATTGTATACAACAGCCCCACATTGTACTGTGACCCTTGTTTAATCTCTGTCATCTGAGACTAATCGAAAGCCCGCAGCAGCAGCTGTCAATAAATTGTCTGATCAAATAGGAAATCCTTATGCCTTGAATATTAAAGCATTATACGCTCAATCATATCACGTAAGATATAAAACGACATCAGTTAAAATTAGAAACGTCGATAGCCCCCGGGTTAAGGGCATCATACGCTTTAGTCGTGACTCGTTCAGCCGGTTTATAAGCACAAACATTCCTAACGGGCGAGAACAGAAACCTATTACAACATCTTCTACTACCCACAAACTACTAACTGTAGCGGCAATGGGGGCTCAGGTTAGAAAACGCCATGCCATGGGTTTCAGTGATGTGATGTCCGACCTAAGAGCTATCATTTTACCAAAAGTACAACATCCCTTTATTTACTTCAGGTTTGATGATGGACATTTTATCAGTATACATGTCAAGTCCTAAAATATGATCTGAGTAATTTCAAGTATTGAGACTGTGCCAAAAAGGTCACTGTTCTGTAGAAATGTTGAAATTAATTTTCGCCTGAACTCCGTAAACCGAATCGGAACCTACCATAATGTAAAAATCATTGAAGTCGGCTTTAAATATGATGGTTGATATTCCATTGAGCTAATCTAATCGGTCCGTTGAGTATAGTTCGTGTGAGTATCTTTTGTGTTCTGCTTACCCGGCGCGCCGCGCGCCGTGGCTGGCTTGGTTCATATGTACGCTGCTGCTCTCCTCTCAGCTCTCTCGGCGCGCGGCGTGCCTGGTGCACCCGCACCCGCGCGGAGTGGGGGACTGGATCGTCTCGCTGTGACGACACCGCCGCGCGTAATTGCTTCCATTGAAACCGAGCGCGCGCGAACCTGCCCGACGACGCCCGAACGCCAGCGGACCGAAGCCAACCAGTGCTACATCTTTTCTAGTACGCGGTCGCCACTGTACACGCACGCTCGCAGCGGCGGAACCCGTCATGTAATAAAATATTATTTTGTGTTATCGCGACTAAGGGCTTCGTACAGTGTAGTGAACGTCTATGTGAATGCAAGTTCGTTTAAAGAAGTGTGAGTGAAATTCTGTTAGCCGTGCAGTGAAGTGTGTATGCATACCGTTTTCCATTTCGACCTCGTTTACGTGCCTATGATTTTACTGGATGCGAGGCTGGCTGTCCGGCTTTCTTTCTAGCGCATATGAGGACCGGGACATCCAATCGATGGTCCCCGCGTTCCCACTGAATGACGGTTCGCACATTGATCGGGTAAGTCGGAATAAAGCGGGAGACGTTCCCTATTAACGAGCTTTCTAACGCGAAACGAAAACAACCCGCGGAACAAGTGGCCAAAGTGAAATCTATCGTCGCGCGATCTATAATTGTCTCGTGTACCTAATAGTCAATTGTAATCTGGTGGGCCGCGTAATGGTCGTGAGCTAAGGGGCGGAACGGTCGGGGCTCCGCCGCGGCCGCGCCGAACACAACAAACAGCGGCGGCTAATTATTATCATCTGACAATACACGAGGAGGGGCGGTGCTGCCAGCTCGCCGCGCCGCTCACCGCGCCTCTGTCGCGCAATCATAACCCTCGGTCTTTGAACCGTGCCTCCACCGCCGGAGTTATTTTGTTTACGACGTATCTTCTAGAAACAATCCTTATTTACACAACATCGATGCAGAACGACGACTTGTATGTCATTTATCCCAGATATCAGTTAGGTTAGCATCGACACCGCAAACATGACACCAAACCCATTCATGTAATAACAGCGCAGATAAAAAGTAACGTTGATGTTGAACAATATTTTAATTTAAAGCAATTATGGTTAAATTACTGCTAAGAAATGTATGAACGGAACCTTGTAAGGTAAACATTGAGCGAGGATTGCGGTTCAGTTTGAATAAATTCCATGCTAATTCTCTTTTCTTGAGCTAATTGATCCCGGAAAAGAACACGTTTGAATTAAGAATAGAATGAACTAACAAGCTTCCTCTCTATATTCCAGGTTCGATCCAGCCGAATGGTGATTGGATGACGATCTCATCGCGGTCCCCAGACAAAGAGCCCTCGCCACCGAAGCAGATCAACTTCGCGGAGCCGCTGGTCGAGTCGGTGCGTGTGTACCTCGCCAATGAGCTGCCGCACAAGCAGCTAGCGCTGGTGCCGCGCGCGCCCTCGCCGCCGCCATCGCCGCCCCCCACGCCTCCGCTCTGCGATGTGGATATAGCGGCACACACTGCACACGACGAAATCAAAGGGATCAACTTCGAGGCGCGCCTCAAACGGAATGACCTAAACAACAACGCGGCGCGACAACAGAGCGACCGACGACACAACGGGGACATGCCTAGCCAGGCCGAGCTCATGCAGCGACAGCCGCTGCTGGCGCGCACCGTGAAGACGGACGCGCCGCAGCCCACCACGGACGAGTCGGACCCCGACCAGGAGCACTCGCCGCAGCGCACGCACGCCGGTGACTTCATCGTGGAGATCCCGCCCGGCGCCGTCCGCGAAGAGAGATACCCCAAAGAAATATGGAAAACTATTATATCATTCTTCTTCCTATTCCTGTGCGTCTGTGTGAACATGATGTCGCTGTCATTAGTACACGAACGACTACCCGACAGAAACACAACGGCACCACTCAACGATATAATACTAGACAACGTCGCCGCGAGGGACTGGGGCCTCGCTGTGTCGGAGTACCTCATTATGATATCGACGACGGTCGCCATGCTGGTGGTCGTGTTCCACAAGCACCGGTTCATCGTCGCCCGGCGCTTGTTCTTCATCATCGGCCTCCTGTACCTGTACCGGTCGGTCACCATGTTTGTGACTGTGCTCCCGGTGTCCAGCACCACATACTACTGCAGCCCCAAGAGTAACAACACGACGCCGCTACTAGTCATCAAGAGAATGTTCTACTTAATATCCGGCTTCGGATTGTCGATAAACGGCAAGCACACGTACTGCGGCGACTACATATACTCGGGACACACGATGGTCCTCGTGTTAAGTTACCTCATCGTAGCGGAGTACTCACCGAAGAAGCTGTGGCCGATGCACTGGGCCATGTGGGGCTCGGCGCTACTCGGCGTGTCGTTCGTGCTGCTGGCGCACGGCCACTACACGGTGGACGTGGTGATCGCGTACTACGTGACCACCAGGCTATTCTGGACGTTCCACTCGCTGCTGGTGACGCCGCACCGCAGCGGCAACGGCTACAACCACTACATGGTCCAGCGCGAGTGGTGGTACTGGCTGTTCACGTACCTGGAGCGCAACGTGCGCGGGCCGGTGCCGCGGCGCTACGACTGGCCGCTGCCATGGCCGCGCACCAAGCTCTTCAGTCGACTCAGCTAGTGACGCGCGCGCGCGACGCTGCCGCCGCCGGAACGCGTATGACGCTCACCTTTTGCGAGTGCCGCTTGAGGACCTGCAGCTCCTTGGGGCTGGTCCGCGTGCAGATGGCCAGCGTTAGCGTGTAGTCGAACTGATGCACGATCAGATTAAGGTAGACCGTCTCCTCCCAGTCGATCTCTGGGTCTCCGATGGGCAGTTTCTTGGAATCCTTGCGAAACACCTCGACGTCGGTCTGTGAACAGGCACAGCAGGCCAGAGCGGTCAGTGTCAGCGGCGGCGACACAGCATGAGGCGTGCCGCGCGCCCTCGCACGTACTATATTATTCGGCTGTGCTTAAGAACGATCGCGCGAACCAAGTGAATTTGGGCGACCGCGGCGTGTGAAATGTGATAATTCGCCAAGTGAGCATAATATTTATTTCCTCACAACTATCGCAAACTGTTCTATACAAAGTGACAACCTCGTATGCTTTTATTGTTGGACATAATTGTAAGATTTTATTTTATTTGACAAAGAACAATAATCGATCAATTATGTACTGTCAACTGTTGATAGAATTTTTGTTTTTGTAAATTGTATAGTTTATAAGTGGTTATTGAACAACCTCGAATCAAAGTAAAAACTTACTAAGTATTTATTAGAAGAAAATATACTGTGATTAATGTATAGTTGGAGACGAACGAATGTACGCCCGTGACACCGAGTGTGTCGCGACACTCGACATAAGTACATGATGTTGTTGTACCAGCAGCCTACCTACTATAAGAAATAATATTTTTATATTGTTTAAAATAAAGTACATACTGTTGTTAATGCATAATTTTTGTATTCCAAAATATACCATCTAGAGTTTGTAACATTCATCAAAAATGGTGCTAAATTAGGAATCAAATGAAATGAAGCAAATACCACTACCAGCGGCACCAACATCAACTCAGAATAACATTCCACACTCACAAACTATTTAGTGATATGGCTCCATTTTGATACACAACTATCTTTACTATCATTGAATATAATTTAAATATCACACAATTTACATAGATTTATTGTCCTGTAAACAAAAGAAAAACAAAAAAGTTATTTAGTTTATCTAATTCTCAGCACAGTTCAGTTTAAACTTTAAACACATGACTGGTAACTGTTGTTGCCTGTTCACGATCATACTAAATATATCCAATTTGAGACATGTTCCTGGTTTTGCAACCACTTCTGTTTCACGTAGCGACCATCACTTCATTACTATAATTATAATATGAAGTTCTAATATTTAATTTGTGTTCATCAAATATTTCAGAGCTTGTGAAAGTTCATGACGTAAAATGACGCGTAGCTGATAATAAAGCAGTTGATTCCCATCCGATAAGTTATCGTAACCAGATGTTAATAACAAAAAATCAAAATTTCGATAACTGTTGCCATCATAACAAACAGTAGATAGTGGATAAATATATGAATGCTAATAATGTCGCAGTGATTGCTTTGTGATACGTAGTGAAAGTGAGTCACACTGTGCCAGTAGTGCACTGCCCGCCACTTGCGATTGTAAGAGAAGGCTACCGAAAGCTGAGCTCAGTGAACGCCCAGTGGCTGAAGTGAAGACTTACCTCATACTTGGGCAGGTAGCGCGAGGAGCCCTTCACGTGGCGCTTTCTCACAAAGAACAGCAGGTCGTCGCAGTCAATCGACTGCTCCTCTTGAAACAGAAAGTGGCGCACAAACAAATCTGTCCAATATGTCGTTCCTTGTAGGACTACGAAACCACAATCTGAAACATTGTTATAAGCTCTAATTATGTTGCATAAACAAGCTAAATGTACAAACTGAGATTTATGAGTGAAAGACGAGTGGAAACGACGCGACTGTAGCAACTGACTCTTGTAATGTCCACTCATGTAAATTGCAAAGTGCCTTCGAAATGTTATCATACTCACATCCACCACATTTAATGCTGCCTAAATTTGAATAATTTTGTCATCATTAATGCGAATCTGTTATCTTTAAACAATTTTATCATCTCATCACTTTTTATCAACATTTATGACGGATAAGTAAATAGAATTAGAAGAACAATTACACATAATGTACTTGAACAAAACGTGTGACCTACGAATGATTATGTAAAAAATAAATAGTATAATTTGTAATAATATCGAGGTTAATAGTTAAGTTCTACTCAGAAGCATTCCTGGGACACAACAAATCATCCATGACGTTAAAACTAATTCCGTTCCTTAAATAGGTGTGATCAAGTTTACAAGTAGAAGTAACTACAAGTTATTATATTATTATTATGATACATTTCCTAGAGACGTATGTTAGACTGTTGTATGCAATAATGCAGGCGTACTTGTGAGGTATACAACGAGTACGGCGGCGGCGTGACGCGTGGCCGTCACGTGTCACGTCATGGTGAATCTCTTCATCGTCAGCTGTATATTCAGCTTCTGTGTGCACATTGCATGGCAAATTATTATTTATAACCGAACAATGAATTTTTAGTTAATGCATATTTTCTGCAGAAGTTAAGAATACTATTACAATACCATGTAATTTCGTATGATGTCCTTGTTTTATATCTTGTAAATATTACTGTAAATGATATGCCGCATCAAAAATCTTCTGTGGAATGCTGTGTAGAGATTAACTATGTTAACATGGCGCGCCCCTCCATATTACTATTTCAATGTGTGTAGTCACATCCGCTAATCGAGCAACAAATCGCTGGATTAATTTTTGTTTTACAGCCATCTCAGTACGCACACATGCGTTGTGAGTCTTTTGACGCTTTGTAAATACTTTCCAACGTTTGAATTTTGGAGGGGCGCACCATTTTATCGTAGTTAATCCATACATGTATTTATAAAGTTAAAGCTGGTTACCTACTTGTATGATATTATGTACCTATTGTTTCTCGATCGAATGTAAACCAACCACACCTACTTAATGATTTAAAAAAAAGAGACAAGATACTCTGTACGACTTGTTTGTAATATATTATATTCACTTCCAAGTACCTAACTGAGGCTATTCAAGAGTTCAAATACATTGTTGGATGCCACATTCCGAAATTTATCGTGTTCCGTGTTTAAATAATATTGTGAAAAATGTAATGTACGGAACATGCAACTGTTTATACCATTACCAACGCTGTTGTAAAGTTAATTAAATGTTTTTTCTTAAGCCGAGTGTACTTCCTCCTACACTAATAGACAACCCGTTCCTATTTCGACATCACCTTGATCTCAATGTACTGTGTAGGCAATCATTCGAATTCTAATGTTTGTAATTAACCTTGAATGCCATTTGACTTTAAAATAAAGCGTCTTAGGTGATCTTATTTTACTGAATAAGCCAATATAAGAAGCCACATCACATAGCGTGGTACCAATCCATTAGTTACATTTGATTCATATTCATTTATCTTTATTTGCATTCCACAATGTTTAAATATCTTGCAATGGCTTAAAGACAAGGTACCATCACGGACCCTGTAGGGCACAGCAAAAAGTATACTTCCTGAATAACTATTTGTTACATATTATGTACATCTTTATACATACAGGGTGGCCGGAACATTGACGTCCAAAAATAAAATTTAGTTCCCTCGTAACGTGGGGTATCTGAATCACCCCCATGTATGTTCGGCGACTTTTGAGTGTTGGTATAAAGTGAAAAATTTGCGTTCGGTAAATTATGGCTTAAATTTTCAACTTTAAATTAAAAATCTAAACAGGTGACTTCATGGCTCCTAAGAAAGCGCCAGACTCAGCTTTCATAATTTTAAAAAGCAGTACTTAATAGGGCTACTTTGGCTAAAATCGGCCTTCAAAGCGCTGTCTTTGAAGGCCGATTTGGTATTAGATAGAAAATTCTTAAAATTAGCCATCTGATTAATAATTTTGTTTATGCCCATTTTCGCATTCCTAAGATTATTTAGTTTGTTAACTAACCAAAAATTACTGCAGAAAAGCTAAGATTTAAACACTTGGTGATTTTTTCTTAGTTTAATTTAAGTTTCATGAATTTTACGCAATCCGTTCTTGTGGACCATGGGTTGTAAACGAGGGCGCAACTCTTTTACCTGCAATAACAATGTGCCGAGAGGATAAGAGACCGAATTATGCGATCTCTCTCATTCTCGGTGGCGAGAGGGGCAGCGCGCAACCGAAGCCAACGCAAAACAAGTTACCTCAGTCGTGCTCACTGTCACTTTGTGTTTACTGCTAGACGCGTGTCGTTTTGTCTATTACATACCACACTCGCCTTTCCCACGGACCCCGCGGCCTACAAGTTTGACTACTTTGCTTGTTTATTGGACTGTGTTTTGCATTCTGATTTGGACTTTGTTTATTTGGAAGTGTGAGAGATAAGTTACACGTTAAGAGAATATGCAAAATTCATTATTTTTATGGAGTTGCACGAGGAAACGGCCATGAAGCAGCGCGATTGTATCGCGAACAACTTCAACGTCGTGGTGGGCCGCAATCTGAGCGATATCCAGACCATCGTGTTTTTATTAACACTCACAGCACTTTAATGGCAGACTGCATTCCTGGTCAACGCGGCAGTCATGAAGGAATCCCTAGAGCTGATCCGGATCACATGTGGGATGTGAACTCAGTGATCATTGTACCGATAGTCGTTACAGCCAATGGCTTGACATCCAAGAGCTCCGACCAACACCTGAGGAGGCTCTCGTTGAACATAAAACATTGCCGCAGTCGCCAGAACTAAATATTAAAATATTTTGATAAATTAAAAATTAATCGTGTTAATGCAGCCGGTATCATCACAACATGCCCAGGGAGGTAGTATTATATAATGAAGATTGTAGATATTATAATAAAGCAAATTAAGTATTGTGCGAAATTATTATTATGTCATATACAACGTGTAACGGAAAGGGTATTTATACACAAAGGGCATGGCTTCTTTGGGTGATATCAAACGACATTAGAATTAGAAGGGTTTTTAATCCTATCTCTACATGTTCGAGAATTTGGCTATTTGGCGTCATCTAACCCCGGTCACCTAGGAGAATGGAACCGGCGAGAGATGTCATGCGGTGTCCCACAGGGATCGGTCCTGGGGCCGCATCTGTGGGACATCGGGTACGACTGAGTGCTGCGCGCCGACCTCCCTAGCGGCGTCAGCGCAGTTTGCTACGCTGACGATACGCTGGTCCTGGCGCAAGGGAGGTCGTACCAGCCGGCGGCGGCCGACTTAGCAACACACGGGGTTGCGACAATCGTAGAACGGATTCGGCAGCTGGGACCCGACGTGGCCTTGCACACGCCCGAGGCCATGTAGTTTCATGGTCCTCGGAATGCGCCACCGACGGGTTCCCAGATAACGGCGCGAGGGGTTCACATCGGCGTCCGGTCGACAATGAAGTACCTAGGACTTGTCTTCGATAACTGGTGGAACTTCGAGAAGCACTTCCGACGTTTGGCTCCCAGACTGGAGTTGCCTTAAAGCGGCTCCTGCCCAATCTAGGGGGCCAAACGCCTCCTGCCGGAGGCTCTACGCGGGGGTCGTGCGGGCCATGGCCCTATACGGAGCACCGGTGTGGGCGCCTACATTGAGGCGCCAACCAGCACGCCGGCTAAAGGCGGCCCGTAGGGTCATGGCCATCCGGATGGTACGGGGATACCGCACGATCTCCGGTGAGGCGGCGGGCCTCCTTGCCGGATGGCCGCCATGGGATCTGGAGGCAAAGGTCCTCGCGCATACTTGGGAGTGGCGCGAGGAGGCCAAACGCCGGGGCGTAACTCCGCTGCTGCGGGAAATCGCGGCACAGCGGACAGAGCTCCGGCAGGATCTCATGGCGACGTGGAGAGTACGATTGTCGCAACCCAGTGCTGGGCACGCCAAGATTGCGGTGGTAAGTCCCGTCTTTGAGGAGTGGCTTGAGAGACGGCATGGCGTCCTCACCTTCCACCTGACACAGGTCCTCACCGGACACGGCTGTTTCGAAAGGTTCCTGTTTCGTATAAGGCGGGAGGAAACGCCCGGGTGTTTCCATTGCGAAGATCGCCCTGAGGGCACGGTGGAGGTCTGCCCGGTTAGGGCGGAGCACCGCCGTGTCCTCATGGAGGCGATCGGCGGCGGCGATCTCTCGCGTCCGGCCCTGGTCCAGGCCATGGTACGGAGCGAGAGTGCATGGCTAGCAGTCGATTCCTTCAGCGAAGTAGTGATGCTCGCAAAGAGGGAGGCGGCGCACGTGAGGGAGAGGCAGTACATGCGCCCTCATGTCGAAAATAAAGAATATAAACCTAGGAATTTTTGTTGTAATTTTACTAATTTTCACAAATACAAATTTGGGTTTTACAAAAAGCTTCAGACGTCTGCGATGTTTTTTCAGCGAGATATCGGCGATATCGTGTTTTTCCCCGTTTTAGTGGCGCGGCCATGGGCTTATAGCCTTTACAGCTCCTAAGATATAAGCCTTGGATTTTTTTCTATATTTTTACAAATTCAGTCTATGATTTACCTACATTTCAGGTCTCTGCAACGCTTAGTTTTAAAGATCTCCGTAGCCGCGCGGTTCTCTGCGTTACAATGGCGCGCCCAAATTCAAACCCTTATAACTTTTTAACCATAAATATTAAAAATGTATGGTTTTGGGAATCAACTTTTACATATGAGAATGCCCATGGACAGTAACTCTTTAAAAATGTCTCGTGTCTCAAAAAGTTGAACAGTGTGAAATATCTAAAACAAGAATATATTTTTTGAATAGGACTTAAATTATATTTATATTGGGATAGTTTTTTTTAACAATAATTAGTACTTTTACATTTCTGACTGTAAAGTACGTCATTTTTTACAATCCTCTGTCATTCGTCAATATTAAGGAATTACGGATGTCCATTTTTCTATTGTGTTTAATGTGCCTACCTATTTGATATCGATTATATGATATCGCCCATAAATTATATCGATTCTGTATTGATTAGCGAGAGAACTAAATGTTAGGTAGTAGGTACATCTGTTTATTTTATTTTCACTCAATATGTGACGGACGAAACCACAGTGTGTGGTGGGCGCCGCACACTGGCATCCATTGATAAAGTCATATTTTTATTTATTGTTGATAAATACAACAAAGATTTTCATATGTATCAATCGAACAAGTCACATCGAATGTTTCTTTTATTGACACGGATACAAACCTATTTGATACTTATTGTATTTATTTTCTGCCATACTTTTGCAATATTATGTCATGTCAACGGACAATCAGAATGTTTTTCTGCTGGTTTTGGTACGTTGTGCGTCGAGTTTGAGCTTTTAGTTCCTCGGCTACTGCTGCTAACCCATTGAAAATAATAGGTATACTTCCTTCGCCGCTGCACCGTGTATGTGTTGTGTGTGTTGTATATTATTAAATACAGGACTGCTAAAGATTTTACACAAATGTATTTCAAAGACACAAGGCTTTTTTTTTGGGTGGGAAATCATCAAATGACTTCTCCCGCTTTTGTGGAGCAGGAGGGCGTGTAAGACTTTTACTGACTAAGACCCACTTGTGTTCCCTCAATTGCCTGTGTGCCAGGGGCCGCGGTATCTCTTTCGAACAACCAACACCCCTGGCAGGCATCGGCCCTTGCGGGCCCCATAAGTTGTTGGTGACATCTCTTTGAGGCGCGCGTGGAACACAACGCGCCGTCGACCAGGGCTTGGTCCTTACCGGACAACGAGCTACCCATTACTCGCCATCCGCAAGCCCGTGTCTACGGTGGCCGGGAATCAGCCTGGAATTCGCGACGCCTAGGGTGTCTCCTGCGAAGGCTACGGCCGTGGGGGCGCATGTACTGCCTCTCCCTCACGTGCGCCGCCTCCTTCTTTGCAAGCATCACTGCTATGCTGAAGGAAGCGACGGCTACCCATGCACTCTCGCTCCGTACCATGGCCTAGACCAGGGACGGACGTGAGACATCGCCGCCGCCGATCGCATCCACGTGGACACGGCGGTGCTCCGCCAAAGCCGGGCAGACCTCCACCGCATGCTCCACCGTGTCCTCGGGGCGATCTTCGCAATGGAAACACCCGGGCTAGAGATGGGCTTAAACGTTAAAAAAAAATAACACTGCTAAATGCTAATGCTAACAATAATTAACACTTGAAATTAGCAGTTATTTTTAGCAACTGTTAAATTTAATCACAAACAGATTATTAACATAATTAATTCTCATTTCCTTCATACTTTTCACAGGCTTAGCACTGTCAACTTTTTCTGTTGGCGTATTTACAATGAGAATCAATTTATTAAATATTATTTTAGTATCAATAATTTTTAATCATCGTTTTTTTATGTGTGACTTCTTGCACCTCTGTTCTACACTGTTCGTTCATTGTTGGTAAAAGTGTATTTGAAAGATATTTTCTTTATCTTCATTACTAATACGAATACTAGACTCGTGTCAGTCGGACTCTCATAATAGAATCGAGTCAGCGAGTACAAGATCGATTCTTCCTGACTCGAGTACCGGAATCGAGGCCGGAGTACTCGAATCAAAATAAATTGGTATTCAAGTAGACGAGTCCAAAACAGGAATCGAGTCTGACTCGAGTCAAGCCGTACTGGGCACATCGCTACCTATTACCTAGATAACAAACAAGTAAATATTATACTTCGTAACGAAGATCAGTCTTTTTTAACACTAGTTAAATGTAACATTTCCGAATTCAGCATTTAGCAGTTAATTAAATGTTGTGAGTGCATGTTTGTGGGTTGACTGTTAAATTTAACCACTATCTCAGAATTGATTTAACAGGTGTTGACACTAAAAAAATTTAACAGTGTTAATTTAGTCATCTCTAACCCGGGCGTTTCCTCCCGCTTTATTCGAAACAGGAACCTCCTGAAACAACCGTGTCCGGTGAGGACCTGCGTCAGGCGGAAGGTGAGGACGCCGTGCCTCCTCTCAAGCCACTCCTCAAAGAGGGGACTTACCGTCGCAATGGTGGCGTGCCCAGCACTGGGTTGCGACAATCGCACAAAAGTCACAAGGCTCACTCGTAAACCCATTTAGACCTCCCATTAACCTCAAAATAGTCATTTTATTTTTTGTAAATATCTCGGAAACGGCGAGGTAGGTTGTGTTGAATTTTTTGATGAAGTATTTAGACCTGTCGTCGGGTATTTTAAAGATGATTTGATGAAGATATGTCGATGATTTGATAAGATACACATTTGTCCATAGTGCCGTGGGCATTCTCGTTTATACAATAAAAAAAAAACATATTATCCCCGTGGCCGCGCCACTGAAACGGACACCCAAAACAAGCGTGATGTTATGTTATTACCATGAGTCATCGTATTCCCCTGTCAAATGTCGGTTGGATCGCGTTTAGGTCACGGTTGAATGACCACTGGGAACGATACCACGAGTGGCTTGACTACTCTAGTGTGGTAAAGTTAATATTATACATGTTGTAAATATTGTTATCTAAAACTTACTTCGTTAGATACATACAGAAAATACAACAAGAACCACTAAAACCTAGGCTTTAGGTATTTATTTTGTCGTTAGATGACAAATGCACAGGACTTAAGGTGCTATTACACGGGCAATTCTTTGAACAATTATTGCTCGGTAACAATAATGGATCAATCTGGGTCAATTAAGTGGAGCAATTTGGAGTAACAACAATAAATTGCGGAAATGTTTCGGGAATATTGCTTCTGATTGCTCCATATTGTATTTCATGAGTTGCCGAATATCCAATTGGTTTGAAAATTTTGAGTCAATTTTCTTTCTATCTCGTTTGTACATATAACTACGTCTCGTTTTTGCGAGAGGAACCGGCCGGCGGCGGCGGAGGCGGCGGGAGGGGCCGTATTGCCCAGTTTTTTAAGTTGCTCCATATTGCATGATATTGTGTGGCCGTATCTCTAGCAACAGGTTGCTACATGTTGCATTACCCTAAATTGCTGGATGTAGTCGTGACGTCATGGTTGACGGGAATTGACCACGATAGAGCAATTTTAGTTGCTCGTGTAAGCGCACCTTTAGGTAACTGTGAAGATACCACTAAAGAATCTATCAGCATAGGAAATAGGTTCCTAATTAACGACGCCAAGTAAGCGGACATTAATCTGATCCAGCCAAGTGTCCATTCTAACATAGAACCCAAACAAATGTGGTCTTTGATAAATCAATCACCAGGCTATCCCCATGGTTTGTCAGCGACGCATGGGGCAAGGTATAGCTGTTCAGAATTACGGACCACGAGAACAATGTAATACTGCGTTCCTTGACGGAAATCGATGTAAGAGAAAAGGCCGCCTAACTAAATTAGGACCCCCTTGGGCGGGCAAAAGTGAAGTCTGAGGGAGTTTGCAAAGGAGAAAGTCACCGCTTAGACGAAGATAGCGGAACTAGCGAGACTCCTGAAATTGACCTTAAACTGATAACTACAGCAGCAAACATCCAGGAGTAGAGATAGGTCTTTGCACTGCAGATTATACATATAATAATAACCTAGTTAATACTGAAACAACCTTGCTGAATGCAGCTCTCAACTGAAGATATTAGAGGACTGTAGAGCCAGACAGGCTTAAATTACAATACATGAGCAAATGGGCAGCAAAAATAGTAAATTTGTAGGGACTAATTAACTCTTGTTGCACAGAAATTGATGTTCAGAGAGTTGGTCATGTCATGTAACAATCATTTCTAAAGTTGTTGGCAGTTATCTACAATATTAGTTAACATATACACTTAAAGATGGGTGACCATCTTTACATACCAAGACCTCTCCGTGTCTCGGTAAGCACGTTAAGCCGTTGGTCCCGGCTGTCATTAGTGGATCTTAGACAGTCGTTAGGGGTCGTCACAATCCCGAAAGTCTGACAACCAGTCTTACCAAGGGTATCGTATTAACCAGTAACTGGGTTGCGGAGGTCAGATAGGCAGTCGCTCCATGTAAAATACTGGTATTCAGCTGTATCCTGATCCGGTTAGACTGGAAGCCAACCCCAACATAGTTGGGAAAGGGCTAGGCAGATGATGATGATGATGATGAATTATATACTTTGACCATGATCCTGTAAACTGTTTGACGTGGCCTGTTCATGTTCTGACCACTGCTGAACACTTGTTTGAACTTGTAAAATCACATTTTTTTTAAATATGTCCCTGAATTTGTAATTTTCTGTATTTAATTATAGCCACGGTTCATCTTAGCGTCTTTCTCTAAGACCCATAGTTCAGGATCTACCTAGACTAGCGTAAATGTATGTGTAATAAGTACATAAACAAAGTGGAGAATAGATTTAATAGTTTTGTGTTATAAACTTATGAGCCTGTGTATTTACTTAGAGCAACATGTGTCTAATTCACATTATCTTGCATTATAAACTACTTACTAGCTTTTGCCAGCAGCTTCGCATGTGGAGGTCGGAAATGATCCCACGGGAGCATACTACCAGGATAAGAATATTAGCCTATGTGTTAATTCAGGTTATATACTATTTGTGTATCAAATTTCATCCAAATCCTTTCAGCTATTTTTACGTGATTGAGAAAAGCATAGACTAAGCGCACAAACTTTCACATTTATAATATAAGTAGGATAAGTACTAGGATAATTTAAGATATTTAGCATTTTTTTACTAATTTCTAATTCTGACTGCTCAATGTAAGCAAACAGATGTCATACTACATTGTTGTAAGTGCTGCAACAATAAAGTACTATTATTTTTCAAATTGATATTTTAATATAAAACAGATTAATTAATTTTTATCTTAGCCTGTTTCTGTTTTAAGCGTTGCCTTTTTTATAATTCACAAGTTTACACCTTCGCTAAAACATGTACCCAACCTGTTAATTAAAGAATTCTGTTCAAGGGACCTGACAGCAATCAGGCTTTCCAGAACCGAACAGGAACTCCCGGACACGTACTAGCCTCGGCATACCTGCCAGGCGACGAGGACGTGCCTCTGCCAGAGCTCGCGTCATTGGTTGAGTACTGTGAAAAGGAGAAACTGGAACTAATCATCGCGACAGACTCCAATGCGCATCACACGCTCTGGGGTAATGTCAAAACTAACAACCGAGGTGAGGTAATGCTTGATTTTATTCTTAGTAATAACCTTGTTTTACTCAACAAGGGCTCCGAACCTACCTTTATAAACGCGAGCTCGCAAATAATAATAGACTAACTATAGCAACCTTAGATATCTCCAACTGCATACAGGACTGGCATGTGTCCAACGAGATATCATGCTTGGACCACAGATGGAAACGCTATACCATCAACTTCAACCTAACCAAACCACAGCCGAGAAGGCTTCCTCGCAACACAGACTAAGCCAAGTTTATTAAACTCGTCGAGGCTGAACTGGGTAGATTACCCACTCTTCCGGCTGAAATACCAGTAACCAATTTAGATGAACATGTAAAGAACATCATGTCTATCCTTCTATCTAGCTAGGAACAGTCGTGCCCCCTCACGGTACCTAGGCAGGGAGCTCGCCATTCCTGGTGGGGTCCTGAGCTGGAAAGACACCGACGCAAGTTGAGAAGACTGTTCAAGAGAGCTAGGAACACACGGTCGCCAGTAGATTGGGACCGCTATACAACAGCTCGTAAAACATAAAAAAATGGTTGGAGGCGATTCTGTACTAACATCGAAAGTAACAACCAGGCAATGAGAGTCAAAACCTGTCTTTCTCAAGAGACAGACCACTCAATAGGAAGCCAGAAAAAACCAGATAACACCTACACACAAACGACGCCGAAACAAGCGAGCTACTTCTAACCACCCACTTCCCAGGATGCCAGACTGCCACCCAGCAAAGCTGGGAACCACATAGGGAGAGGGTCACTAGTAACTTGGATTGGGTGGTGGCGTTAGAAGTAATTGACAAAGACAAACTAACATGGGCAATCAACACCTTCTTACCTTTCAAGGCAGCAGGGCTGGACGGTATTTTCCCAGCTCTGCTCAGGTGCAGTCAGGATCTACTGGCTGATCACCTCGTTAAGGTGTTTCGGGCCTGCCTGGCCCACCGTTACATCCCCTTGAACTGGCGGGAAGTGAAAATAATCTTCATACCAAAACCAGGTAGGGGTGACTACACCCAACCCAAGTCTTTTAGACCCATAAGCCTCTCCTCCTTCTTCCTGAAGATACTGGAGAGGCTAGGGGATAGGAAGATTAGGTCCCAAATTTCGGTACAAAGACCCTTACATCCTAATCAACACGCCTACTGTGCAGGCAAATCGACTGAATCAGCACTCCATAGCGTAGTTTCACGCATAGGAAATGCTCTTAAAGCTAAAACCCCAACCCTAGGCATCATTTCATTGATATAGAAGGTACTTTTGACAAAACTAACTTCGGTAGCATCGAACAGGCACTTGCCACGCACGGTGTTGCGCGAACACTCATAGAATGGATCAATAACATGTTAAAATACCGTGCTATTCAATTTACCGTGAACACCACCACACGAGGTATCGTGACTTGGCAATTTTAATTTCGGGGAAATTTGAGGGCATCTTGTGCGATCTCATGAGAAGAGCCTTCAAAATAATCGGTTAACCCCTCGAAAACAGAACGAATAATGTTCACCAACAAAAGAACTATGGGACCCCATAGGCTTCCAAAACTTTTCAACACAGAATTAACACTTACAGACGAAGTCAAGTACTTGGGGGTGATCCTTGACAGCAAACTGCTCTGGAATAAGCATCTTGACTACAAACTGAATAAAAGCACAATTGCACTATACCAATGTAAAAAAATGTTAGGAAAAACTTGGGGCTCTCTCCGAAGATTACTCTTTGGCTATACAAAGCGGTGATCAGGCCAATGTTGACTTATGGCGCTCTGGTTTGGTGGACGAGGACCGAGCTCTCGACCACCATCGCTAGACTGCAACGCTTCCAACGACTGCCCTGCTCAGCTACCACTGGCTACATGAGAACCACCCCAACAGCAGCCATGGAGGTAGCCCTTCAATTAACTCCCCTTGACCTTTACATACAGCAGGAGGCGACTCTGGCTGCCATCAGGCTAATGCATCTGGGCATATGGGACAAAAATTTAACCAGTCCACACGCTAACATCCTGGATCGGGCGATTTAGTACCAGCCGTTCATCGTTGCCCCGTGTGATAGAACACCAAACCAACCTATGTTCAACAAAAACTATACCATACAAATAATAGAGGAGGAGAGGGATCAGTCAGGAGCCAAGGAAGTGCGCATCTACACAGACGGCTCAAAAACACAAACCGGCTCAGGTGCTGGCGCACACTCCCTTGACCTCAACATTAACTTTCACATACCGCTAGGCACACACAGCTCAATCTTTTAATGCGAATGTGTTGCATTAACACAAGCCGCAGCAGCAGTAAAGCGCTTAGGCATCCGGAACTACGGCATTAAATTCGTATCTGACAGCCTATCTGTGCTCAAAGCTCTAGCAAACAAACAAACCAATAACAAACTAATCGTGGGTGCCATCAAGCTCTGGAGAGTTTATCGACGTCTAATCGTATTACCCTCCAGTGGATCAAGGGGCATAGTGAATCCTTAGGTAATGATGCCGTCGATGAACTTGCGAAGAGAGGCTCTGATATGAAAGTGCTAGGCCCGTACCCACTTCTCCCCCTGCCTTTCTCACAATTTCGTGCGTGGATTCGCCAAAGATTAACCGAACTTCATAACAATAGATGGTCACGGGCAACAGACTGTAGACAGTCAAAATTGGCTTTACCTACTGTAAACCTGCAATTAATCAAAAAACTTCTTAGCCTGAGTAGAAATAACCTTAGAATAATCATAGGAACAATTACGGGCCACAACCACCTTAACAAACATCTTTATAACATAGGCGCCACAGACAGCCCGCTTTGCAGGGGCTGCCTGGACGCCGAGGAATCAGCCACCCACGTCATCCTGGACTGCGAGGCCGTGGCTACTAAACGTGAAGAAAAGTGAGGTCACCCCGCGAAGCCTGCGAAGCTCCCAGGAAGCTTCTGAGCTCCTGGGCGGAGCTAGGCTGGCTCTGTTAGCCAGAATCCCCACGCACAACGGACCGAATGGGAGTCTACGTGCGGAAAAGGGAGTCCTGTCATCATCATCATCATCATCATCATCACCATCAACACCTTCGCTATGTGAGAGGAAAGTCAAGATTTTTTAATCTCTAAGAAATATGAGATAAATTCTAAGATAAGTAATTAATAAAATAATGACACTATTTACAGCTCACTCCACGCTCACTTCACCCGGTGAGATGGTTACAGAATCGACATGCTAATGACCACCGAGCCGAATTAACGCGCCACTACACGGAGGACATCCCAGATGTCAACCAGTGCGAGATTAGGGCGGCTCTTGAGCAGCTTATGAACAACAAGGCACCAGGTGATGACGGAATAACGACAGAGCTCCTTAAAGCGGGCGGGGCTCCAGTCCTAAGAGAGCTAGCGAGTCTCTTCAACTTCGTCATCCAAGAGGGTACAACGCCCGAGGCGTGGAGCAAAGGTGCAGTAGTTCTGTTCTTAAAAAAAAAAGGTGACAAAACCTTGCTAAAGAACTATAGACCCATCTCACTTCTGAAATGAAATGAAATGTTTATTTATGTAAGTAGATTTTATAAGAAACTTTTACTCGTCAATATTTTGTTGGTCAATATTTTAAAAACTAGATGGCGCAGGCATTTCTTAGCTGACTGTTCCCTGAGAAGAAAAGCCGAAACAAACTCAGAGGTCATGGTATCTTTTAGCCACGCGCAGTTTCTCTGGGCCACGTCTACAAGCTGTTCTCGAGCGTCATCACGAATCGTCTCGCCAGAAGACTTGACGAGTTCCAGCCGCCAGAACAAGATAGTTTTCGAAGGCTTGGTCTACGAAAGCCTTCGACTCCATCGAAATATGGGCAGTTTTGGCCTCTCTGCAACGATGTCGAATTGACTGGCGCTATTTCAAAGTGTTTAGATGTTTGTATGATGCTGCTACGATGCATGTCCCGATCCAGGATAAGGAAACAAGCCCCATCCAACTGCTCAGAGGGGTGGGACAGAGGGATGTTATATCCCCGAAACTGTTCACCAACGCGTTGGAACACATCTTTAAGACGTAGGATTGAACTGGACAGGGTATCAATATTAACGGCGAATACATCTCACACCTTCAGTTTGCCGATGACATTGTCATACTGGCAGAGACACAAGAACAGTTAGACCAGATGCTGCACAGCCTAAACTGAGCCTCTCGGCGGGTTGGCATCAGCATGATTTTAGACAAGACAATAGACATGTGCAATTCTCACGTCTTGCCGAATCTAATCCACATCGAAGGGTCGCTTCTCGAAGTTGTGAAGGAGTTTGTCTACCTAGGGCAAGTCATCCAGCTCGGTAGACACAACTTTTAGAATGAAGCCGACAAGAGGATCCGGTTGGGATAAACAGCGTTTGGGAAACTACGAATAAGGTCTTCAACCAGTGCGTGCTGCTCGTGATGACATACGGTGCCAAAGCGTGGACACTGACAGTTGGGCTGGCCCACAAATTTAAGGTCACTCAGCGCGCAATGGAGCGGGCTATGCTCGGAGTTTCTTTGAAGGATAAAATCAGAACAAAGAACCGGAGTCACCGACGTAGCTTGTAGAGTGAGCAAGCTGAAATGGCAGTGGGCTGGCCATGTTTGTCGAAGGACCGATGGACGGTGGAGCAGATGAGTCCTGGAGTGGAGACAGCGTATCGGCAAAAGTAGTGTGGGACGCCCCCCAGCTAGATAGACCGACGACCTTAAAAAGGTGGGTGGGATAGACTGGATGCGGAAGGCGGAGGATAGAGTGTTGTGGCGCAGCCTGAGAGAGGCCTAGCAGTGAACTGCGATAGGCTGAGATGATCTAGCGTGTTGGTCTCCTACACATTCCCTGCCTAAGCAGAAGGAGAAGTGTGCCGGAGATCAGACGCACAGACCTTGTAACTGTAATTTTGTGAACTAACTTTTTACTGTAGTTTTATCATCGTCATTATTATTGTTTTTGCTGATCATGTTGTGCGATTACGCTTTTGTTTTTTTTTTTTTTTGAGTGGGAGATCACCAAATAACTTCTCCCGCTCTGGGTGGAGCAGGAGGGCGTGTCAGACTTTTACTGACTAAAACCCACCCGTGTTCCCTCAGTTGCATGTGTGCCAGGGCCCGCGGTATCTCTTGCGAACAACCCGCACCCCTGGCAGACGACGGGGGATGCTGCGGCCCGGGGTAGGGTCGTCTTGGCGGTGTCTCTAGTCATCGCCAGTGCCTTCAACACCCTGCCCTGGAGTTGTATCGGGGAGGCACTAAGGTATCACCGGATGCCGAACTACCTCTGTCGTGTGGTCGACGCCTATTTGACGGACAGGGCCGTCATCTACCCCGGATCATCCCGGCCATCACCAAGGAGAGTGGAATCGGCGAGAGATGTCGTGCGGTGTCCCACAAGGATCGGTTCTGGGGCCGCATCCATGGGACATCGAGTACGACTGAGTGCTGCGCACCGACCTCCCTAGCGGCGTCAGCGTAGTTTGCTACGCTGATGACACGCTGGTCCTGGCGCAAGGGAGGTTGTACCAGGCGGCGGCCGATTTAGCGACACACGGGGTTGCGACAATCGTCGATAGGATCCGGCCGGCAACTGGGACTCGAGTGGCCTTGCACAAGTCCGAGGCCATGTGTTTTCATGGTCCTTGGAATGCGCCACCGACGGGTTCCCAGATAACGGCGGGAGGGGTTCACATCGGCGTCAACGATGAAGTACCTGGGACCTCGTCCTCGACAGCCGGTGGAACTTCGCGGAGCACTTCCGACGTTTGGCTCCCAGACTGGAGCGGGGCCGGGGCTTCCTTGAAGCGGCTCCTGCCCAATCTAGGGGGGCCAAACGCCTCCTGCCGGAGGCTCTACGCGGGGGTCGTGCGGCCATGGCCCTATACGGGGCACCGGTGTGGGCGCCTACATTGAGGCATCAACCAGCACGCCGGTTGAAGGCGGCCCATAGGGTCATGGCCATCCGGATGGATACCGCACGATCTCCGATGAGGCGGCGGGCCTTCTTGCTGGATTGCCACCGTGGGATCTAGAGGCAAAGGTCGCATACTTAGAAGTGGCGCGAGGAGGCCAAACGCCGGGGCAACTGAGGGAACACGGGTGGGTTTTAGTCAGTAAAAGTCTGACACGCCCTCCCGCTCCACCCAGAGCGGGAGAAGTTATTTGATGATTTCCCAACCAAAAAAAAAATCACAAGTGCTCCACATGAAGCTAAATACAGTCTCATGCTGGAGCGTATACAAAATAAATTTAATAGGTTTCTATACCTAAGGTGATATGGTGTATACCCATTTTGTCCATTGATGTATCCAACTTTGTTTGTTATAGGCATGGTGGGATACAATAAATTGGAAACAAGGAAGGGGCATAGCTCTGGCAAACTATATTTTTAAATTATTGCAAGACTGCAAACACAGGTATATTGAAAGAAATAAACCTGTATGTGCCCGACAATTATTTATTGTGAAGGCGACGGCGACGTCTATTAGCAGTGCCCAGTAGTAGGACCAATCTATTGAGTAAAACCCCTATGAAGCGTACCTTGCGTGTACTTACTGACGTAGCAGACAGCATAGATCTTTTTACTTGTTATCTGAGTGAGTTCACAAAAACCACGATGTACATATTATGCTATGTTAACCCTTTCACGGGCAGTACGAAATACGTAGTTTTTTTTTACATAGTGGTCCCCTACATAACATTTCTGAACAATCGCACCCCCTAGATACTCCTATTTACTTTTATGGGGGGTGGCAATATGTTTGGCTATGCCCGCTATTAAACTATAGATTAAAAAATCATTATTTCAAATTGATTACGCGCCAGATTCAAAATACTGCTGTGGCAAATTTTTTGCCAATGCTCACGAAAGGGTTAAATAGTAAAACTGTAACTATGACCACACTATTGAATTAGGAAATTCCTGTAATAATAGTGGTGATGAGTTAATAAATAAATAAGTCACAAATGTTTATTAATAAAAGACTGAATGCTTTTAGAGTAAACAACTTAAAAATGATTGGTATTTCCTTATAAAATAATTATTAGCATGGGTAGACTGGATATGGAAAGTGCAGGCTTAATTTAGTGGCACAATTAGTGACACAGCTAAGTTTAGAGTTGAATGGTTGAATAATTATTGTACAGGGATGAATTTTAGATCTATTTTATGCACGGAATAAAGACTCTGTTCTGTGATTTTAGGGTAGTTTTATATATGTAGTAGATACTTGTTATATGTTGTAGATACTACTTATTTGAAACATACGCAGGATTCCAAAAGGATTATCATCCCTTGAAGAATTTTTTAAATGAATAAATATAAATTAACTAGCATTTGCCCGCAGCTTCGCCCTTCGTGGAGTTGAGAAATTTTCCCATAGGAACATACTATCAGCATAAAAAGTATCCTATGTGTTAATCAATAATTCTGTAATACATTGTTTTCACATAACTCTATTGGTTTACGCGGCGCACGCCAGTGAAGATTCCAGCCGGCATTATTTTAACCAATATATTCAACAATTATCGTCGTATTTCAACGAATTTACACAAAATCTTAACAAATTATACTAAAACCTTCCTCAAGAACCACTCTATCCATTGGTGAAAACAGCATGAAAATCGGTGCTGTAGTTTTTTAGTTTATCGCGGACAGATAGACACGGCTGAGGACTTTCTTTTATAGTGATAGAGAGGTAAAATGCAAAAAATATACAACTGTCACTCACCATCTTTCATCAGCTGACGCATCTCTTTGGTCCTTTGAAAGTTTATTTCCTCCAACAATTGCTCCAACATTGTAGCGCTTTTTAAGTAAGTCGATCCTCCCAAAGCCATCTTTTCGCCAGCAATATATTCGACCCTTTTCCCAAACAAACACTTCAAAGTGTCAACACAATTCCAACAGCAGCCGAATTCATAAAACAATACTTGGTTCACCAAAACACATATTTTGTTATTACTATTACCAGGCGCTGTACTTGGTCAGCAAGTCTAACTCAACATCACCATAGTCAAAAAAATTTAACAAGCAATATTTTCATTTTGAATTCAATTCACCAGCGTGTATGAAATTCAGGAATCAGAAATTCAGATTGAAGTAGTGTTGCCATTTTGCTGATGATTTTGCCAACAAGCTGAGACTTTTCGTGTTCAAATTACTAATGGCAAAAAATTGTACAAAAAAGTAAGTACGTAGTATCTGTATAGCCCTGCATAAATTGTTCAACAGACAGAATCTGTTATAAATTTATTTAAATAAATTCATAAAAAATCTACTGTTGACGACTATTTTGGAAATAAATAACTTTCTTCAACCAAAGGTAAAGACCAAAGGCATTCGGCTTATTTTAACTTTCTTATTCTGACTTTGACGCGGCGCTGCTTGTATAGGGCTGCTGTCAAAAACCTGTCAAATCCAATACATTTCATGTTAGTTCTTTATTTCGCCACAAGGAGTAGTAAGTGTGATAAATTCGAGTATTACAGTAGTCTTGGATTTGATGTGTGTGATTCAGTGATGCCAACTTAGGGTAATTTACCCTAGTTTTAGGGTGAAATTAATACGACGGGGTAAGTTTTAGGGTATTCATTTTTTTACGGTAGATATTAGGGCAAGGTCTGTTTCGATTACGAGACTAATGTCAAATTAAACTACTTAGTAGAAATACGTCACGTTGCATTTCGTTTTGGACCGGGGTTCAGTGGTGCTTAGGTGCTGGTGGTAATAAACGATTCCATAACATTTAGAAGGTAGTGATATCTTTTTTATCAACACCTATAAATTATATGCAAGCGTAGAGAGAGTCTTATTCTGTATTCAAATTCAGTCGTCAAGACCGAGCCCTGTAGATAATAGGTTATCTTGGGGCATGATACAGAATATAATTTGCAGTCATTAAACAGTAATCTTACCCTAACTTCACACCGTCAAAAACAATCGTACATAAATTTATAAATAATATTTATATAAACAACGTTAACTATGCAGTCGATGCAGAAGACACATTTGTGTTGTGAGAGTAAAAATAAAAAAACAAATATTTCGTTGTTTTGTTTGTAAAGTAAGAAAAAACTGATGGAATTTATTTAGGGTATTTTTTTGAATTAATAGTGAATCTGGGGTAAACTGCGACTAAGCCGGGGTAAAGTGAAAATCAGGCCTGGCAACACTGACAGTAGACCTAGACTGTCAGTAGACACTAGACACTAGTCATGTCAGTCATACGAATGTCAGTTGTACAGAAAAGTATGCAGGAAAACTTAGAAAATCAAAATGACAGTTCTGCCGAGCTAAAAAATCTCATAAAATAATCAGTATGTGGATACGGCGCATCTTAAATAATATTCCGCTCCTTGCACAAAATACATTTGAAATCACACTCCAGAATTTGATACGTACTTAAAAAATATCGAGTGAATTCAAGAAAACAATGTCAACATTACGATCTGCTAGATGTTTATACAAACGCAGTGTGTTTGCGATAAAGCAGTCGGCGCGGCTTACAGGCGTGCTGGCTCGGCAGGTGCATTCCTCAGAAAATAGCGGTGACTCGGGTGGCGACTACCGACGAGGGACCACGAGAGTGCTCGGTGCTGGAACACTGGCACTCGCACTACTGGCAGCTGATCATGTCTTTAATGGTGCTTAAACTGTAACAACTATTTATATTGTTGTTCTCATGAGTTCATGACCACTAGAGAAAGCTGTAGATCATCCATAGGTACATGAAAATGTACTCACTACATCAATATCAATAATCAGTAACATGATGGCAACAACAGGACATAGACCTGCCCCAGAGACCCCAGTAAACACAGGTGAAAGCCACTTGCTGACAATGGCTCCAACTTTAATGGTGATCCCATGTTACAGTCAAACATTGATATAAAAATACCCGAGATAAACAATTCCTTCATATGCCATGTAGACGCGTTGTTTAAAAGTGTATTTTATGATCATAACTAAAGGCACACCTAATCTTGAAACAAACACAAAGTGACGGTACGGGATCCCAGAGGGTTTATGAGCAAGCAAATGCAGGGCAAAAAGTTGTTACTATCCAAAATCTGAAAGTGGCCTCGGGACCATAGGGCTCATATCTGAAATTTTTCAAATATAATTTTGGTGTTCTCTCATCATGCTGCACCTACTCAGCTATCAACTTTTCGCCCTGCATATGTCAAAATACCAAAGCATACATATTGTCACAAACTTGAATGTTGATAAACACTTCCCAGTTTTAAAGGAAAAAATTGTTGACAATATAAAAAATAGTATAATTTTATTGCAAGTCTATTAAACTACTTATAAACAATTAATACCTCCTAGCAATTCATTTTCACACTAAATAATCTATTCATTTGTTGACAACAGCTACAAATAAATGTAAATGTATCATACACTAATTACCTGTCTTATTGTTTCAGAGAAAAGATTCTTTAAAGCTGCCCAACTCGGAAATCTACAAGAATTGAGGCGGTGAGTATTCTTTTAAGAGTTTTGTGCCAAGGTGTGTTTTTTTTTGTAGAACATTTAAACCTCTGTCATTAACGATTTGCGAAACAAGTACTTGCCTTTAGGGGGATGTGCGAAGGTACACTGCAAAATGTAGATATTTATTTAATAAAGCACATAAATACAGAGGCCTATAAATAAATTTTTGATCGACATACAACATAAATAGAAAAACAAACGAAGCTAAGAAAATTTGAATTTCGCACGGTACCTTGACGCTTTCGCCTTAAATAAGTACTTGCACAAGTTTTATTTATTTATTCAATGTTTAGAATATACGCAAAGCTCTATTTAGTAGATGTGCATTATATGTGAGCTCCTATTAGGCAAGTGGAGGCGGCAGCTTCGAGCGGCAAGGGCGAGCGAGACACGGACGGCGGCGCCGGCGCAGTGGACTGGCGCCACGCGCTCGGCTGGACCGCGCTCATGGTGGCCGCAGCCAACGACCAGGCCGGCGCCGTGCGCGAGCTGCTGGCGCTGGGCGCGCGCGCCGACCTTCAGGAGCGCTACGCCGGCGCCTCGCTGGCCGCCGCCGCCGCCGGCATGCACCCGCTCGAGGTGCTGCAGCGCCGCGAGGACGAGTTCTGTGGCACCATGAACGCGCGCGCCTCATTCCTGGGCTGGACGGCGCTGCACTACGCGGCGCTGGCCGACTCGGCTGGCGCGGCGCGCGCGCTGCTAGAGGCCGGCGCCGATCCCACGGCGCGCGACCACGCGGGCCGGCGCGCGCTGCACTACGCACGCGACGCGTCGGCCGCGCGCGACCTCATCGTGCAGCACACGCGCGCCTGGGAGGAGGCAGCCGCCGCCGCTGCCGCGGAGGAGCGGCGCCGCTTTCCGCTGGAGCAGCGCCTCAAGCAGTACATCGTGGGCCAGCAGGCCGCCGTAGAGACCGTGGCCGCGGCCGTGCGCCGCAAGGAGAATGGCTGGGCTGACGACGAGCACCCGCTCGTGTTCCTGTTCCTCGGCAGCTCCGGCATCGGCAAGACGGAGCTGGCGAAACAGCTGGCACGGTACATGCACCGCGACGACCCCGCCGCCTTCATCCGCCTGGACATGTCGGAGTACCAGGAGAAGCACGAGGTGGCCAAACTGATCGGCGCGCCGCCCGGCTACGTGGGCCACGAGGAGGGCGGACAGCTCACGCGCGCACTGGCCCGGCGCGCCGACGCCGTGGTGCTGTTCGACGAGGTGGACAAGGCGCACCCTGACGTGCTCACCGTGCTGCTGCAGCTCTTCGACGAGGTAACAACCCGCCCGCGGGTCACAGTAGCGTACAATTGTTGTGAGATTCGTGACGCGGTATTCGTCGCAGGGTCGGCTGACGGACGGCAAAGGCAAGCTGATCGAGTGCAAGAACGCGATCTTCGTGATGACGTCGAACCTGGCGGCGGACGAGATCGCACAGTACGGCCTGCAGCTGCGGCGCGAGGCAGAGGCGCGGGCGGCGCAGCGGGCGCGCCTGGCACCTGCTGCGACCCTCGAGCAAAGAGGTGCGTGGGCGATGTTGATATTCCAAATATTTGAGAGTTAGTTAATATGTGTCGGTAAAAGTCGTCTATTGTTAGTAGCGGATCACGACGGAAACAGCCACGGCGGGACTCATGAACAGGAAGAGTCGTTGGAGGTGTCTCGTAACTTCAAAGATAGCGTAGTGCGGCCGATCCTCAAGCGGCACTTCGGGCGGGATGAGTTCCTGGGCCGCATCAACGAGATCGTGTACTTCCTGCCGTTCTCGCGCCAGGAGCTGCTGACGCTGGTGAACCTGGAGCTGGTGCACTGGGCGGAGAAGGCCAGCGCGCGCCACGCCGTGGAGCTGCGCTGGGAGGGCGGCGTGCTAGGCGCGCTCGCTGACGGGTAACTATATGAAAATCAAAAGTCATTTATTCAAACTAGGCTGATGTCAGCACTTTTTGAGCGTGAAAATTACATAAGACAGAAACGCCCGTCCTTCACCACTTCGTGGTGCTTTAGCTGGGAAGAAGAAGTGGCGCAACAAACTCCCCAGCAGCACAGCTGTCTGTTATGTTGGAAGAACTTGATTCTATACAATGGTAGGTACGTACCTACCATTGTATAGAATCAAGTAGTTCGTAATTAACGTTACGAAACAAAACATAAAATAAAAATATTTGCCATAAGTCAGCTAACACACAACAATATACCAAAAAAAAAACATTAAAAATTTTACCCAAGCAGAAATAAACAATAAAAACATAAACGGAACTTAAAACCTAAACTGAAACCTCCAGGCAAAAAAGGCGTGCCCCAGGGACTGTTACCGTTACCTACCAATAAAAAACCGGTAAAACTAACAAAACACTTCGTTCCGTTCCGTTAACTATTTAACGTTAAAATTACCGAGAAATCATAGGAATTACCGGTATTTAAATAGCGTTACCAATATCGTTACTTCGCTAAAATCTAACAAGAAGTAACATTTTGTGCGACGTTGCCAAACCAAACAAAGCGCCTTGCGGCCTTTCGTTCGGCTCTTCTAAGCGGAGCGGCAACAACGCATGTTACGACAATCGGAAAGATACGAATACGATAAGACTCGCGCTCACGCGTGTTGTATTTCATAATCATACGGCACGCAAAGATCGCGTCGCGTACGCCGAACGTAACTACGTCTACTGCTTTTGATCAAAAAATTTTGTGTCAAAAATATTATTATGCGCCGAAAGAAGTTTCAACCTTTCAACTTAAACCGTATCCATTATAACTATATTGTTACATTTTAATTAGTCTTATGTCTGTCTGTAGGTACAGGCGACCACACATATCTGGATACAATATTAAAAGCTTTCTCATATCTTACGTGCCTCATAAAGGCGCTGTCAAGGTCAATTTTATTGTATCCAGAATTGTGTGAGCAACTGTACCTTTTTGGAGACAGGAATATCTCGTTTTATAGAAATATTCGGTATTCGCAGCTAATTTGAGTTTTTTTTTTTTGAGCCACCGCTCAAATTGAAAAAAAAAAAATTCTGCACCACAGAAACAATGGTGCTGATTCTCTTATCACAAATGCCTTTAAACTAGACTAAAAACCACCAAACTGTTGTTTATTCCTGTCAAACGACAAAAAATTGACTATAGTGACACAACTTAACTATATTTTAGTTTAACAGCACTAAGATGGCACTGAGTTATTAATTTAGCGAAAATGGCAATTCTGCTATTGATGAATTCGACGTTTTTCAGCTAAAATATTGATTGCCTAACTAAATCTGACCATTTTTAATCGCGATTAAAATGTGTGGAATAAAATTAGTTGTCATGAACTAAAACTCACGCCAACACCTCGACTTCAGGTGCAAAACCAGTGCTGCATCTTTGTTTTTCTTTTCTTTTGATTATATCTCGAAAATGGTGTGTCCTATAGCAAAAATAATGAAAAAGGTTTATGAATTTAATAAAAGGGTCGAACCCCTTTATTAAATTTATAAACCTCCAAAACTCAACATGTTGGTAATCATTTTTCATATTTTCCAGATAAAAAGTTAAAAAATCCGTAGAAAACACGTCGAGGCTGGCGCCCCTGCGCGCCTCCGGCTCTAAAACAATTCACGGGGTATCACGTTGCAAAGCAAAAAAAATACCACGTGGAGTCGCGATTGCCAAATACGATTTTCGTTACGTCAAAATTATTTTAAATTTGGAGATTTGTTTGCCGAATTTAAGATTCTCATATCCTACACTAAACAAACTAACTAAACTATCACTAAGTCAGTTTAGTTCGGTGTACAAGAGAATCGGCACCAATATTGTATACACGCTGAAGGTAGTCATTCATGGTTTCAGTTTTCACGTTGATGGCCCTGCCACCCTGTTTATCATAATTTTCTGCAGCACAGAAACAATATTGGATACACGCCGAAGCTAGTCAATCATGGTTTCAGTTTTCGCGTTGATGGCCCTGCCACCCTGTTTATTATAAATCTCTGCAGCACAGAAACAATATTGTACACACGCCGAAGGTAGTCGCACGTTCAGCGTGTATGTAATATTGTTTGTGTGCACACACCGAAAGATGTTAGTCTCACCACCGTCATAGTTAGAAAGAGATAGTCGTATAAATTACCGGTATAAGAATTGTTACTTTTACCGATTCTAATACTGGTAATTAGATAACGTTAACTGACTTTGGGTGTCGGTATTATTAACATTACTTTTTTATCGTTAACGTAGCCCTCACAGCTGTGGCCTTCGCAGGAGACGCCCTGGGCGTCGGGAATCCCAGGCTGATTCCCGGCCACCGTAGGCACGGGCTTGCGGACGGCGAGTAATGGGTAGCTCGCTGTCCGGTAAGACCAAGCCCGGGTCGACGGCGCGTTGTGTTCCACGCGCGCCTCAAAGAGATGTCTGCTGATGCTGATGTTGATGTGCTGACATCAACGGGCCGATGCCTGCCAGGGGTGCGGGTTGTTCGAAAGAGATACCGCGGCCCCTGGCATACAGGCAACTGAGGGAACACGGGTGGGTTTTATTAAGTAAAAGTCTGACACGCCCTCCCGCTCCACCCAGAATGGGAGAAGTTATTTGATGATTTCCCACCCAAAAAAAAAAAACGGTAATTGGTAACTTTATATAAAAAAATACCGGTGATTCAGTCCCTGGCGTGCCCGCTTACGTATGCAATGCTCCATTGTGTTCACACAGCTGTAACTAGAAGTCACAAATGTTAATAAACAATCCTAGTTTAGCATTTGTGACTTTGTGTGTACTATTATCATTTTCAAATATTTATTAGCAATCTTTATTGGCAATTGACAACCATAACTACGCTTATACGATACCGTAC
This sequence comes from Polymixis lichenea, assembly GCA_949091785.1. Classification (NCBI taxonomy): domain Eukaryota; kingdom Metazoa; phylum Arthropoda; class Insecta; order Lepidoptera; family Noctuidae; genus Polymixis; species Polymixis lichenea. The sequence continues at coordinate 686,717 of OX420939.1, read as the reverse complement.
CTAACACTTGACATATTGTAGATGATGAGGGCACTTTCGAAACGTAATATTGCTTACTTTATTATACTGTGCCAGTATGATTACGCCGTTTTGGATTTTAGTTTTGACTTCACTATCGGCTTTAGCACCCTCGAAAACTATGAAAACGACACCCATGACGATAAATTAGAATAAAATTTCTAATTTATCGTCATGGGTGGCAGCCGTCTTCTTCAATTTTAATTTTGACTAAGAAGACTCACGGTCCCCTTCATGAGACTTTTTTGCATAACATGTTTGAAGGCTTTTTCGCGTACAATATTTTTACCAGTCAACTTCTACCGCAAGCTGCGTTAAAGAACTCCGTTCTAATACAACTTTTCAGTTTTACAAACATTAAGGTGACAATCCTTGCTAGGGATTGCAATCCCGCAGCTCATTCAATCCCGCGGGATTCCTGAAAACCGCCCGGGATCCTGCATCTTTGAAATTATGTTATAAAATCAAATTGAAACTACAGATTGTTCTGTAATAATCAACTTTTATAAATCATTTCTTACATAAATTAATATAATAGGTTGGGGAAAAAGTTTCTTCGCATTTTTTAAGAAAATTCAAAACATTTTTTAATAAAGTTTATTTACATTTAACTAAAGTATGTAGGTACCATTTTGTTCGATAACTTTTTGCCATCTTGTAGGTAGGGACATGATCCCATTGCTATAGAAATTTTGGGACTTCTGGTCAAAATACCGCGACAAGTGGTTTTGGCAGTCCTCTCGTGATGTTAACCTGACACTGCCTAAAGAATTCTGAAGAGACCGAAACAGGTGGAAATCTGAAGGTGCAAGGTCAGGACTATACGGCGGATGCATTAACACCTCCCAGCCAAACTCTCTTAATTTTTGTTGGGTGGCTAAAGATGTGTGAGGTCTAGCGTTATCATAATGAAAAACCACACCCCTTCTGTTGATTAATTCCGGCCGCTTTCTCTCAACTTCTTGCTTTAATCTCATCAGTTGTTCGCAGTAGAGTTCAGAATCGATGGTCCTGCCTGGTGGTAACAGCTCATAATGAATAATGCCCTTCCAATCCCACCACACACACAGCATCACCTTGTTGCGAGTTAACCCGGGTTTCGCCACAGTCTGTGAAGCCTGACCGGCCTTTGACCACGACCTTTTTCGCACGTTCTTGTCATACGTGATCCACTTTTCATCACCAGTTATTAGCTTCTTCAAAAATGGTTCGGTTTCATTACGTCGTAATAAAGAATCACAAATGAGTACACGGTTCATTAGGTTTCTTTCAGTGAGCTCTTGAGGTACCCAAATGTCGAGCTTTTTTGTGTACCCAGTTTTTTTCAAATACGCCAAAACTGTTTTGTGGTCAATTTCCAGTTCTTCAGCTACGTCGTAACTACTGGTATGCCGATCTTGCTCCACTTTTTCAAAAATGGCATCCATTTTATCCGTAATAGGGCGACCAGAGCGACGTGTGTTGACTACTTATTTACGGAGGGTGTTTAAAACACGTATAAGTTATTTAACATATATTAATCCGAAAACATTAGCAAGCACAGAAAATCCAAAACGCGTTTCGCGGCATTCCGAAAAATTATAGCGGGAAGTTCCTTCTTTTTAAAAACTTCACAGACCACGCTCGAAGTAGCTTCACTCGGTGTTGCCAACACAACGCTCGAAGTAGCTTCACTCGGTGTTGCCAACACGGCCCTCCTGCGCCGTGCATGTCCTCAGGCACATCCTACACCATCAGTCTTACTCAGCTTAACGAAAAATGCATCTGAAAGTAAACACTTAATGTAAATATCTTAATATAAAACAATAATGCTTCGGCCAATCATGATTCATAATACTAATAGAACTCCAGTTGCAGGGTTTACATCTATTCTGTTCCTTTAGGCTTAGGAACTCTCACTACTCTGCAACTGATAATCCCATTCATGAATCTCCATTAGCCCTTCTACTATCCTCGACCGTATATTACAGAAATCAAAACTAATCCCCTTTATACTTAGGAGGCTTTGTGAATCATTTTGTAGTAATTTATTCACAATTCAAAATGCACTGGACACCAAAACAGAGTTGTCTTTAGGCTTAGACAACCTCTTTGCTACGGTCATTTTAGCTCACTCCCTTAATCCAAGGTGGTGCCTGGTCCAGTTCACTCCTTTAGTCTTAGGCAGGAACTGTTTCAGCTCACCATCTCTATTCTGGTGAGTGACTACAAAACCTTTTTTTTTTTTTTTTTTTTTGAGTTCCAGTTTTATCTGAATTTTAACAACTTTTGCAGAAACTAAAAATGTACAAATCATTTTTTTTAAATTAATAAACTAGACACTATGATTTTTTTATTTTTTTTACCTTGCCAACACTCCTTTTACATACATTTGCACCCACTGATGATGCATCAATCAACACACCAGCTATCAATTTTAATCCAAGGTTTAATGTTCTCAGCAGCGGCTACCCCATTATACGATCTATTACTTCTTTCACTGCCCCGCATGTCTTTTTTTGTAAGCGCATAACGTACCGCACTGCAGTCTGTGACTATACAGAAATTAGCCCCCAACAGATAGCGCCTAAACTTTTCCAAAGACTGGACGATAGCTAGCAGCTCAAGCTCAAAAGAATGGTATCTTTTTTCATCTTGGGTAGTTTGGCGGCTATAATAATGAATAGGTTTTTCACCATTATCCGTAACCTGCATCAAAATGCCTGCAATTCCGTCTCTGCTTGCGTCAGTATATAGTATGCTTTGCTTGGCAGGGTCAAATAATGTTAAAATATCGTCTGAACTTAACGTCTCTTTTAATACCGTGAAGGCGCGATCTTGTTCAGAATTCCAAACCCAAGGGCTGTCTTTTTTCAGTAATTTGGAAAGTGGGCTAGAAAGCATGGCACAGTTTTTGATGAACTTGCGAAAATAACTGATCAGGCCAAGAAACTGGCGAAGCTGGTGGATTGTTTTTGGGACCGGGAAGCCCTTAACTGCTCTAACTTTACTCTCACATGGCTTCAAACCATCAGAGTTTACTCTATAGCCCAGGAACTCTATTTCTGACTTTAAGAAATGGCACTTCTTTAGGTTAAGCGTAAGGCCATTTTCCTTAAAGATTGCCAGTACCTTCTCAAGAAGATGAAGATTTTCTTCAGCCGTCTTACTAATTATTAAAACGTCATCTAAATACAGAACAATCGCACCAAACCTCAAGTTCCCCATGACCTTATCCATCATTTGCTGAAAGCATGATGGTGCATTGGCTAAACCGAATGGAAGTCGCAAAAATTCATAATGTCCGTCCTCAGTTATAAACGCTGTCTTGTGAACAGATTCCTCTGCCATTTTAATTTGATAGTAGCCACTTTTAAGATCCAAACTTGTGAAAAATTTACAGCCCTGTAGTCTATCTATCAAGTCTTCGATGCGTGGCATCGGATATTTATCTTTTGTTGTGATTTTATTCAATGCGCGGTAATCAATGCACAATCGTTTTTCACCGTTCTTTTTATTTACAAGCAGAGCTGGACTCGCATACTCGGATTTACTTTCACGGACTATACTATTCTCTAAGAGTTCGTTTACCATGCTTCTTACAATTTGCCTATCAGTATGTGATGTCCTGTATGGTCTACATTGCACAGGTTTTTTATCGTGTAAAGTTATAACCATTTCATGACCTTCTACTTTTCCTAGTTGATTTATATTCGTAGCTACACATTGCTGATATTTACCGAATAGATTAACCAACTCATCGCGGTGAGAATCTGTATCGAACTCTAAGGAAATTTCACCGACAAAGTTGCAAAAGTCTTCAAAATGATTTACGTTTTGAAACGTTAATGTTTCACCAATTCGCGAATACATTAAATCAGATCGTTCTGTCACGTTGCGTCCTGTCAGTACGTCACATCCCGATAATTCATTAAGTAAATATAACTCAATCTCGTCTATTTTCACAGAATCTAATTGTATGCCTACCTTCACCACCTCCGTTACGCTTTTTAAATTGTCTTTTGAAAATCCCTGCAGTATTATAGGGGAATTTAACGGAATTCTTTGGAGACTAAATTGTTCTGCCAAATTAGATGTCATTATGGAACAGCTACTCCCGGTGTCTATGAATGCTTCATGAACAAAACCGTTAATGCCTATTTTCTTACAGAACTTGTCTTTCGCGTTAGAAAGCTGTACGTATTTTGTTTCCTGGTTATTTGTTCGTTCCGGTTTGTCAGTTTTTGAATTATTTTTGTGAAAACATGAAGTTTCCGAGTGGCCTTTTTTACCGCAAAATTCACATTTTACCGAACATTGAAATCGTTTGTGATTGCCGCCGCAATTATAACACTCTATGGGTTTACGTTGACTTGGAGTTCGATTAGTCACGTTTGAGCCGGTTGTTGTAGTTGCCGTTGATGTTTGGGAAACAGAACTTTGAACTTGACATGGAACGTTAACATTGTCACGGGTGTTGCTGTGATTAAACGATTGTTTAACTGATTTTGCTTGGTAAACGCGGCTGTGCAAAAATCCAGCTAAACTATCGCATGATTTAAAGTTGCTAGCCTCAACGGATGCTGATATGTTACTATCACCAATATTCCCCAATATTATCGAGATTACGTCATTTTCAGTAAAATTTAAGCATAGACTAGACTATCAATTTTCGATTTTTGTTCGAAAAAGAAATCATACAGCGGTTGATTTTCGACAGGTTTCCGGTCGATGATCTCCTTGAGTAGGTCAAACATATTTCTCTTCACTCTAAATGTATTAGAAAGATTTTCCTTCCAATCATTCCACAGCCAACTTGTCCACATGTGATCATTACGCAATAAAGACTCGTACCAGATTTTAGCAGATCCTTTGAGCTTATTAAGTGCCTGATAGCGTATCATACTATCTGTCCATGAAAATGTTGATGCATACGACTCTATCACGTTTAACCAAGAAGTAATATTATCGTTCAAAGGGTCAAAATCCGGAATCATATTATGCAAAATTGTACTCACATTTCCGGTATCTTTTGTCTTAAATACCTTAATCCTTTTGTCGGGTGCCAGCGGGGGTGTTCTTGAGCCGCTACTGTTAGAACTCGTACTGCTACTGCTAGAACTCGTAATACTGCACCTAGATGATTTACGAGCGCGCTTTGTCCTGTTTTTACGCTTACCTAAGCGTCTTTTACCCATTATTCAGTTTTACTTTATTTTTGGGGCGCGAAAACTTTTATGCTCACTTCTGATGTTGACTACTTATTTACGGAGGGTGTTTAAAACACGTATAAGTTATTTAACATATATTAATCCGAAAACATTAGCAAGCACAGAAAATCCAAAACGCGTTTCGCGGCATTCCGAAAAATTATAGCGGGAAGTTCCTTCTTTTTAAAAACTTCACAGACCACGCTCGAAGTAGCTTCACTCGGTGTTGCCAACACAACGCTCGAAGTAGCTTCACTCGGTGTTGCCAACACGTGCATCTTTGACATCAAAATTTCCGGATTGAAAACGCTTAAACCAAATTTGTGCTACTCTCACAGATACTACACTAGGTCCATAAACATCGCAATTTTTTTCGCGGCTTGCGTTGCATTTTTACCTTTTTTGTAGTAAAATTTTAAAATGTATCGAATTTCTTCATTAGATTCACTCATCTTGACGGTACGAAAAACAAATGAAAATCACACATTTTCCTAATTTGAATTTGGAATTATGTTCTTTAAAATTTAAACTTTCAATGATACCAAAACCAGCCAGATACAAATAGTATATATAGCCAAAGAGATTTTATTACAAGTTCATACATACTATAATGCGAAAAGACTTTTTCCCCAACCTAATATAATACTTATTTAATAAATAATACTTTTCTATTAATTAATAGAAAATAAATAATTTATGTTGTAAATTACTAATTACTTACACTAAATTAATACAAAAGAAATAATTTGTTGCTTAAGGTCGATCCCTAGATAGGCCTCGCCATACATTTTTCAGGGGTTGTAATCTCCGTAAATAAACGGTTTCTGCAGAATAAAAGCAAGTATAATGAGACTTTATAATGTATTATGTTCGCCAAACGCCAAAATTTTATAAAAAAAACAGTATTTCTAGGAGAATTAGACCCAATAAAAAACGAAAAATCTTTACATGTGTGAGTGACCTGAATCGCGCCATCTAACAGAAATTTAAAGAACCACCGAGAAAGAGCTATTTGCTGTTGTGTTACGAGTTTACGTTCGGTAAACATTTATAATAGATGGCGCTGTTCGGAAATTCGAACGATTCGATGCAACGCTCCAGTCAGTCCATGCGTGATTGTCTTGACAACTTGCGAATCGTTTCCAAAATTGTGTTTCTAGAAAGTTAGCGCCGGCGCGCGGGTTTGCCCGCGGGTTTTACATTTTATGATTGTTAAAATGTTTTTTATTAGGGAATGAGAAAGAATGCTAGAAAGTGAAAAAAAATATCTGCGATCTGCATTTGGTTCACACAGATACAATACTAATGTACCTAATTATTGTAATATCTACTTTAAATATAAAGTACCTAAAGATTTAAAAATCTTTCTACTGTATGTAAGTAGGTACTGATAATACATTTTCTGACACGGTTAGGTACTAATTCATTGGTTTGGGTTGAATAAAATCAGAGAATAGAAGTTCATGTAAACTTAGGGTATACCTAAATCAGGCGATCAGCGTAGGCAAATTTACCTATTTTTTTTCTAATTACCTACCTACGCAATGGTGACACGTAGGTACTACTTACATCTATTGATTGAATCATATTTAATTTATGTGAAACCAGCAAGATAAGTGAATACACAGACAAACCACATTGATTTTTCATAACAATTGCACATTTTAGTATTATTAGCACACGTCAAAGTGCGTCGAAATAAATTGGTCTTGCCATCTAAGAAGTTTACCAAGAAAAAGGGGAAATAAAACATAGGGCAGTATTTTAGTAGTAAGTTGTAGGATGTTCTGATATTTAAAACGATGAATGATATAGGTACAGCAGTGGTGGCTCTGACTTACAAGTCAGAGCCACCACTGCTGTACATCATTCATTTAAGGTTTCAGGGTTTTTAACTGTCAGCGAAATGACGTTCTCAAAATGGTAGCTGTAGTTCCAATTTCGCTCGTCTGAACAGCTAAGTAAGTAGTAAGCACCATTCAGGTTTAGAATTGGTGACTGAGGCTACTACTGAGAACCATTCATACGAGTGCCATCCGTGAAAGAGTTTTTATTTAAAAGTGAAGTGTTTTTGTGTTTTATTGACGGTAAGTGTTATTTTTATGTACAAAGGATGCTTTTCTGCTTGAAGGTGATACAGAGTTATATTATAATAGTAATTACCCTTAAAACTTTAAAAAGTGTAAGATTTAGAAGAGGAAATACAAAATCAAACGTTAGCAACACTCGTTGATTGTCATCACATCACATACCTACCTACTCTAAATTTCAAATATTTCCCCCTAATAGGGACGTCAATTCTCTCTAAAAACTCACTTTGCCTGTCCCAGAGGGAGGGACGAAAGGAACCAAAAAAAACTCTCTGAAAAAGATCCGTTACTGAATTGATTCGAAAGGAAATATGAAAAATCGATTCACAAATAAAGAAATGATTTTCCAAAAATCAATCATTCGTTTTCGATGAAATTTGCAATGTAGGGGTTTACGGGGTGTACGTTACCCTAGCAAGAAAGTGTCTCCTATAGTTATATGAGTGGAACGTATAGTTGGTGCCTAATCTGCTGTAAATGTGCCCCTACATAAAAAATTGGTGCCCCTTGTCGTTTTGAAAAAAAAAACCGAAAAAACGATTCCTGGTCTCATATCTGGAAAAAATCCGTATTTTTACGCAAAAGGATTTGCACTGGATATGCTTCGTAATTTTCCCGCAACCACAATTCTTAACAATTCAAACAAACAAAAACTGATGTTCTAGGGTGAAATATCGATTCCCTGTATCGATTCAGTACTAGATATCGATTTGAAAAAACGTTTTTATTTGTTCCAAAAAATCGATTCTTTGCTCAATCGATCTCAGATTGACATCTCTATTTGGTCTGTTTTCATGTTCTGTCAGTTGTTACTTGTTTTGCAAATTTTCACACACAGCTTGACAGCATGACAGCTTGATTGATGGTGACAAATGGTGGTGTTATTTCTGACTAATACAAATTTCTTGAAGCATTTCATAATTACGATACTTTTGCTGTTGTGTTTAATTATTCTTTTTGATTACAGATTGAATTGCATCTCTGCCTAAGATGAATCCGACTAATAAACTTGCCTATATACGACATATGTATTCAGGGCCGCGAAAATCACGGAAAAAAGTGCAAGCAACATTGAAAAGACATCATGGAAATTCTTCTAATGATTTTTAGTGAGTAAATCAGATTCCCATAAGATTTCGAATCAGATTTACGTGAATGTACCTATGAGTGTATTTGATACTCGTTGGCCCGTGATGTAATGTCTTCGTTTGCCGTTGGTTTGCCGTTGGTTTGCCGCCATTTCTTCTGTAGACCCTTGTCTGTTACGATACCTCCAGGAGATTTATGACAATTGTTTATCTATTGTGTCTCGTCGATAACAGTAGGAAAAAAAGAAACGGCTAGCTCGATAAGGTTAGTTTCAAGTAGTGTATTGAGCAAGTTTTATCAAATTGCAGCCGGCTGGAAGCATGGCGTAACAAGAAAAAAAAAGTAGTGGAAGAAACCGCGGACTGCCCTGCTGTGTTTAGGTAGGTACAGACATATCAATATTTTTCTGTCTCTCAACATTGTTTTTAATAACTGTACCTATTTCATTTATTTATTTTTTATTTCAGTCCAAATACAACTCAAGATCATGATCAGCTATCCAACCCTTCCACAGCTCAAGATACGCCCAAAACGTATTCACGTGGTATACCACAAATTTGTTACGAAGCCATAGCCTGCAGCTCTAGCTCTAATAGAGTTGAATCTGTTACAGAGCAAGTAGAGACTGCTGATTTTAATTGGCCGCAACCCGATCCACAGACTGAAGCTTATCAACTAAATGTGGAAAGAACATCAATTAGTTATGAACAAAAAGCATAATTATTATTATCAAGTAAGTAACAAAGATCATTATTTCTTGGTTCATGTATGTATAAATATAATGTATTTCTTGGATTGTTTCTCAGCTATTATTATTTTGATTCTAGGTCCAGGGTCAATTGCGAATTACCAAAATGAGTAAATGTTACTTCATTTGCTTTATATCTGTCACCCAACCATTGACTGTCATAGAAGTTAACCGGGATGAGGAATTTATCAACGCTATGATGCCGAAGTTGGTAACATTTTTCAAAACATGTGTACTGCTGGAAATTATTTTGAGACGAGTTGAGAAAAATGCTAAATGTCTAGACATCAAGGAATTAAAAGGTATGAAAAATATAAGTCTTACTCATTTCCTAACTTATTCCTCAGGTTTCTGAGGTGTGGGTTCAGTAAGAATAGTCTAACAAAACTGTAAATTCATTTGTTGCAGCGAAAACTGTGTCTCCCAGCAATTGATTCAGATCGCACGGAAATGATATAAATGGAAGTAAAAAGTGACAAGCAGAAGATTGATACTGCGCGGCGACGGCGGCGCAGCAAAAAGTAGCATGTAGAAGAGAAGATATTTTATTATAGTATTTTTTATGTATCTTTGTATGGTGGTCGATGGTTCGAATCCAAGCCGACACTTTGCTTTGTGTAAATTATTTCATCACCACTGTTCAGAGGAGGCCTGAGTCTCAGCAGTGGGAACATTATAGACTAATTATTATGCTATTTTTGTGCGTAGATTTTTCTGTGTACATATGTTTCACTCATGTATTTAGGTACCAGCCAAACAATTCAATTGTAAAAGAATATTTATTGTTCAAAGTTGTATAATAAGTGGGTATTCTTGAAACATAAATGTTATGGTTAGCTAGCAACCACTTGTGTGTTGTTGTGTAAGATACTTACACTTACGTGTGATGTTACATAAATTGTAATCTACGTACATAATTCTTTCTAATACTAAATTCAGAATCATAATTGTAAATATCATAATATTGAAAAAAGTATGTTATCTTTGTGTGGTGGTACGAGTCGATGGTTTGAATCCAACCAGAAAATATTTAGGTAAATGCAGTGAGAGTAAATAAAACGATATTTGTATGAAAATATTAACCATAGATAAATATTATTGATTTATAGTAAGATACAATAAAACGCTTTACAATTGAATACATAATCTTTTATTTATTTAGTATAGGTCACAATTTATTTACACGTTAGGTACTATTTAGGTTCAGTCACATTACAACAACCTATATAGGTACAATATACCTTTATTACCCAAAATAATTTGTTATGGTGAAAAGGTATCTGATAACGAGCCTAGAAACAAAAGTATGCATATCCCAATAATTATATTATTAAGAAGTAGATTGGAACATAACAATCCTCTAGTAATTTAAAGTATGCTCAATTAGTAAATTAATATTTGTTTTCGGTTTTTGCTATAATGTAAGGATATTCATCTTAAAAATAATTTGGTCCTCTTTCTTTATAATTTCCAACCATGTTTGAATAAAACGACATCTAGTGGAGTCGGAAGTTACTACTATTTACTTTGCATGTGTGTGTAAAGAGTAAATTCACGCGGCTAAATCATTATTATGTTCTAATCTTTGTATGATACCAGTTAACAAGCACAGTGATGATCTAAAAAAATCAAGTTAATGCCCTAGGTTTCGCTAAGAATAAAGTTGTTTATTAAAAATTTCTATGATAGGTGTAAAAATTGAAAATGTTCGAAATTGTGGATGTGTCGCCATCTAGCGACAAAATGGCAGTGAGAGCAATTAGGGTTTCACCTTAATGTAAGAAATGTATAATAAAACTTGATGATGAAACACTGGTGATTTCTGGGGTATTTCCATTAAGCTTTTAAGTAATATAATAGACATCGTAGCCCCCTATCTAGCTGTCACTTTCAATAAATGTGTTGATTCAGGGACTTTTCCTGACCTCATGAAGAGTAGTAAAGTCATACCATTATTTAAATCAGGTAATAAAAATGACGTTTGTAATTTCAGGCCTATTTATATCTTACCTGCATTTAGCAAAATATTCGACAAGTTGATACTCAAGCAGTTGCTAAGACATTTTAATTTAAATAGCCTCCTTCATAATGAGCAATATGGTTTTATAAAAGGTCGTTCGACTACAGATGCGGGTGTTGCTCTGATGAAACACATATTTAACGCATGGGAGAAATCGCAAAATGCTATTGGAGTCTACTGTGATCTCTCCAAAGCCTTTGATTGTGTGCACTATGAGACGCTCTTGCGTAAGCTGCGTTATTACGGTGTCCATAACGAAGCTTTAATTGTAATAAATTCTTATTTACAGAATAGGTTGCAATGTGTAGAAGTTAATGAAGTAAAATCGTCCGGGCTACCAGTTCAATTAGGTGTGCCTCAATGCTCAACACTCGGCCCATTCTTGTTTTTAGAGTATATCAATGACTTACCATTTTATTTAATGGATATTTGTGATGTTGTACTGTTTGCAGATGATACTTCTATTATTTTTAAAGTAGACAGGAATAGACAAGATTCTGACGACGTAAACAGTGCACTCTCAATGGTTACGGATTGGTTTACGGCAAATAACCTAGTTCTCAATGCCAAGAAAACGAAATGTGTAAAGTTTGCCTTACCGAATTTTAGAAATCTAGGTCCCAACATTGTCTTAAATAAAGAGGTGCTTGAGACTGTAGACTCGGCAGTTTTTCATTCATTAATTTATTTGTTGGGCTTAGTGTAAACTTTTATAACAAGCTTCCCTCTGCTTTGCTAGATTTGCATTTTGATGCGTTTAAAGCTCAAATAAAATCCAACCTGTGTTTAAAGGTTTACTATTCCATCAACGACTATTTAAATGACCAGAATAGTTGGTCGCTGTGATTAACTCAAGGCAATGTTTATGTTCTTTCTCCAGAATCGTGCCTAGAGTTAGGTGGTTATATGGATTCATATAATTATTGATATATATATTTTTATTGACTAAGTATTTTTTTTTAAATTATAATCTATTTTTGATTAGTTATTGACATGTTCTACTCATAACAATATTTTTTATGATGAGTTGTATGGCATTATGGTTAGCTAGCGACCTCGACAATTGATAGTTCTATTCTTGCCTGAGTAACCGGCAGCAAGTTCGTCATGCTCCCGTAGATGTCACTGCTTGCGGTAACGTTGGGGATCGGGTTACCTCTTTCCCTCAAATATGGCGAGGGGGTAATGGCTGATCTTTGCGTTATGCTCGTGAACGGGTGCTGCTTGTGGTGACTGGTCGTTTTGCTGACCATGATTTTGTTATTGTTGCTAATAATTACCTACCTGTTAATTTATTTTACGTCGATGGTCCTAGGTTATCATTTGTAAATATAATCCAGCATTGCATATGTAAGCTATCACGCCTTGGGCTTTTATTTTGGTATATGCTTTGTTTACTTTTTATTTTTTGTGCTTGAGTTAAGTTTTCATTTTATTTGTTGGTATATTGGCATGGCTAGCTGACATATGACAAATTTTTAAGTTCTGTGTCTCGTAATGTTGATTACTTTGCCTACCTATGTATAGAATCAAGTCTATCTAACTAAACAGAAAGCTGTGCTTCTGGGGAGTTTGTTGCGCCATTTCTTCTTCACAGCTAAAGCACTAGGAAGTGGTGAAGGGCGGGTGTTTCGGGGGACTGTCTTATGTAATTTTGACATTCGAAAAGTGCTGATTCCCAGCTTAATTTGAATAAATTACTTTTGATTTTTGTTTAACTCCATCTGTTTCCTACATTGTAGGCACTTGGGTAGGTACATGGGCTGATCCTTTACGCGCGGGGGGCGCGTGAAGGATAAGCCCATGTACCCACGGTCGATTTTTTTTTTTCGCACTTGATTTTCAACTCTCGATGTCAAGCCCAAACTCAAACTCAAAGCATTAATTTCAAATTAACCAATTACAGGCACTTTTGAATTGTCAAGGTCGGTGAGTTAGAAAGATGAAGCTATTTGCCCATTCCAAAGCGTAGGTACCTATGGAGAAGAACGGGCAAGAAACTCCATGGACACTCTTTTAAAATCATGGTATTGTTACAAAAAGTTGGTTACATCATTATGTTGAAATTATCAATGTGAGAACGATGTAAAAAGACGTGCACATAAAATAACAACTCAGAAATTAAAATATTGCAAATATTGCATTATAATATATTATATTATTAATATTGCCCAGCATTGAGATTCCAACAGAGTGCATCAAGAAGTGCGTTGAAAATCCAGTGCGTCGTGGGTACGAGACTAAGAGCTTGTGCGTGTCCAGGTACGACGTGCACTACGGCGCGCGCTCCATCAAGCACGAGGTGGAGCGGCGCGTGGTGAACCAGATCGCGCTGGCGGCCGAGCGCGGCGCGCTGGGGCGCGGCTGCGGCGTGCTGCTGAGCGAGCGGGCCGGCCGGGTGGCGCTGGCCGTGCGCCGCCCCGCCGCCACCGACTACACGCCGCTCGACTACACCGCCGTGTGAGGGGCCCGCGCCGTGTGCGCCCGCGCGGCTGCGGCGTGCTGCTGAGCGAGCGGGCCGGCCGGGTGGCGCTGGCCGTGCGCCGCCCCGCCGCCACCGACTACACGCCGCTCGACTACACCGCCGTGTGAGGGGCCCGCGCCGTGTGCGCCCGCGCGGCTGCGGCGTGCTGCTGAGCGAGCGGGCCGGCCGGGTGGCGCTGGCCGTGCGCCGCCCCGCCGCCACCGACTACACGCCGCTCGACTACACCGCCGTGTGAGGGGCCCGCGCCGTGTGCGCCCGCGCGGCTGCGGCGTGCTGCTGAGCGAGCGGGCCGGCCGGGTGGCGCTGGCCGTGCGCCGCCCCGCCGCCACCGACTACACGCCGCTCGACTACACCGCCGTGTGAGGGGCCCGCGCCGTGTGCGCCCGCGCGGCTGCGGCGTGCTGCTGAGCGAGCGGGGCGGCCGGGTGGCGCTGGCCGTGCGCCGCCCCGCCGCCACCGACTACACGCCGCTCGACTACACCGCCGTGTGAGGGGCCCGCGCCGTGTGCGCCCGCGCGGCTGCGGCGTGCTGCTGAGCGAGCGGGGCGGCCGGGTGGCGCTGGCCGTGCGCCGCCCCGCCGCCACCGACTACACGCCGCTCGACTACACCGCCGTGTGAGGGGCCCGCGCCGTGTGCGCCCGCGCGGCTGCGGCGTGCTGCTGAGCGAGCGGGGCGGCCGGGTGGCGCTGGCCGTGCGCCGCCCCGCGCGTCTTGGGCCATGATAGCGGCCCGTGCCGTGTGCCGCCCGCACGTGGGGGGCCGCGCCGTGTGCCGCACGCACGCTGGGGGCCGTGCGCGGGGCCCGCGCCCTGTTCCGGTCACACACATTCGGGCTGCCGTTGGCCGCATAATGTGCAGAATGCCTAAGAGGGATGCGCTAAACCCTCGAAATTCAAATTTGTTTAAGTTTTTTTGCAAGTTGCAGGTCAGTGTCAGGTGGTATTGGAGTAAACATGACTCGCGACCGTAATAAACATGTATTTACAAAATTAAAATCATTAGAATCATTAATACAATTCCCTCAATTCAGAATTGGCCTCAAATCATGATGATTTCATTAAACATTGGATAAGGTAATTTAAACTTAAGTTCAGAATCACATATTTTGATCAACATTATACAACAACTTTATACTGACATGCAAATTACAAAAACCAAAGGCATAAATAATTTCGCAAGCTGCCCTGCCCTGGAGCTTGCGCTTTAATGACGTTTTAGAACAGTCTGTAGCTGCACTCGATTCGCACAGCTCGCCATTCATCGGTCTTCTGCTAAGTTAGATTTTCTTAGAATAATTTTAATTGTAATAGTTACCGTATCTGTAATAAAAAAATCTACTGTACTGACATATCATCTATCTTTCATTTATTAACCTTTCGAACGTCACAGCAAAAACGCATCGGCATACTCTCGCCGCCAAGCCAAAAATTCAGTGAAATACCTAACCTACAAAAAGAATGGGGATCCCAAAACTTCATCGATACACCTTATTTTTTAATTGACTGTAATTTTCTAATAAACACTATCTACTCATGACACTAAAATGTTATTAAACCTTGCACTACTTCCCACTATAGTAATCATTACACGGCATTGACAGAGACTTGATCAATGTAAAAGCAGACATTACGAGATAATAAAATTAAAATGAAATTACATTACGAACTATCAGGTACAGACTTCTTTGCGTCTGAATGAAGGATGTAGCAGTACAGCATATCAAATAGAAAGAGTAGAAAGTAGTGTTTGGCGCTATGGTGACCTAACACCTTTCTCGTATTGATAGTATTTATGTGATAAAACTTAAAGTTTCGAATTATAATTGAAATAGCTACATTGAATCACTATTACACTTAGAAACAAGAAATAGTATAAATGGTAAAACTATATGATATTTTTTTTTTGTGGGTGGGAAATCATCAAATGACTTCTCCCGCTCTGGTTGGAGCAGGAGGGCGTGTCAGACTTTTACTGACTAAAACCCACCCATGTTCCTTCAGCTGCCCGTATGCCAGGGGCCGCGGTATCTCTTTCGAACAACCCGCACCCCTAGCAGGCATCGGCCCTTGTGGGCCCCACCAGCTGCTGCTGATGTCCTCCTGCGACGGGTCAGTACAGTGGCCCCGCCGCCAACCATTTTCCGGCCGCAGGGGATAGGGAGAGCGGCCAACGCTATACCGACACTCCTCTTCCCCTGCGGCCCCACCGCGTCCGCCATCAAACGGTGGCGGCCCCGTCCAGGCTACGGAAGGGAAGAGCGCTACTCAGAAGTACCGGCACTCCTCCTCCGCCGCAGCCTGTAACCCTCAGCCGCGATGTCTCCCATTCGACATCGCGGCCCACCTCAGTTGCGATGCACCTCACCGCAACCTACTTTTTGGCCGCTACGTCGTCGGCTTGGAGGCACAAGCCCTGACGAGCGGCCCCACCTTGGGGTTCCTCTTCGCTTCACCGTGGGAGGGTGACCACGGTTACTGAGCCCCCCTGTAACGACAATGCGGGAACCCCACTTGGGGGAAAACTATATGATTAACTACTACTACTAGATGATTAACCATTACCATTTTACCATACATTTTTTACCAATACCTAAGTTAAAACTATATGATTAACTTAGGTATTGGTAAAATGGTAATGGTTATGAGTACGAGGTGTCTAATGAGATCTAAACGCGAATTGGCCCACGATTTGGTGGACGAGCGAATGTGCATTCTTGCGTCCGATGGAATTATGCGTTTTCGCTGAGTGTTCGATTAAAAGTCGAACAAATTCTATCTAGATGATTGTTTTTTTTTTTGGCGAGGAGTTTTATTTTGTAATAAAAAAAAACGAGAACTGTCGTGGGACACCCGGTTGGAACGATGTTCCTTTCGCTGTACAGTATGTAAGTAGCTTCTGCCCGGACTTCGGTCGCTTGGAAGTTGTAAGACACTACAATATAGGTACTAAAATAAGAGACCCATTTTATAAATCTTTCCGGTATAGTTCAATACTAAGTTTTATCTTTTTGGTTTCAGCAGCCAAAATATTAGGTCGGTGAAAAAGGTGTTTCATAGTTTATTTACATTTGATTATATTATAATGTGCCATTTTGTCTGATAACTTGTTGCTACTATATAGGTAGTGATTGCTGTAGAAATTTAGGGACTTCTAGTCAAAAACAGCGACAATCGTTTTGACAGTCCTCTCTTGATGTTAACCTAACACCGACCTAAAGAATTCTTAACAGACCGAAACAGGGCCCTACTTAATTCACTATGACCACTTAACGATTCCTTACTTCGAATCCACGTCAATTCCTTAGATCACACACATCTGCTGACGTATTATTAATAAAGACAAATTGTCTTGGAACATACAGAATATGACATTTCGATTCCTTACCGTTACATTGGTTTCTACTTTCTACAAAACACGATATTGACGTAGTTTGAACGTAGTAAGATTCGCGGGGAAACATTATAACCATACAGAATTGGGGCCCAGGTGGAAACCTGATTGTGCAAGGTCACAGCTATATGGTGGATGCATTAACACTTAGGTACCAACCAAGCTCTCTCAATTTAAGCTGAGTGGCTAAAGATGTGTGTGGTCTGGTGTTATCATTATGAAAGACCACACTCTTTCTGTTGATCAATTCCGGCCGTTTCTTCTCAATTTCTTTCTTGAGTCTCAGTAGCTGTTGGCAGTAAAGATTCGGATCGATGGTTTTGTCCGGCGGTAAAAGCTCATAATTAACCTTCGATTCCCATTATACGCACAGCATCACCTTATTGTGAGTTAATCTGAGTTTCGCAATAGTCTTAGGTGATCCAATTATAAACACCAGTGACCAATCTTAAAAGATCGTTCAGTTTCATTACGTTTCACTTTCAATAGAATAGAATAGAATGAGTATACCTATTTATTGTAAAACATGAGTATACATCAAATAATATGTACTTGATCTTAAAATATCAGGTAGATCTGCATGTTTTGCTGTTTATTGCGTACAAAATAACATATTTTTGCTATAATAAACCATAAAAAATTTGAGTCTACACAGCAAACTATGAAATTAAAAACTTCATCCTAATGCTAATTAAGAAGGGGATTTTAAAAATTGTTTTTACAGCTTTGAGGGTCGAATTCGCAAATGAACAATGAGAATGATGATGATGATTTTGAGAGAATCGCAAATGTGTACACGATTCATTGGGTTCTCTCAGTGAGCTCATGTGGCACCCAAATATGGAGCTTAAAGTTTAAATAATTCATTTATGTCTTAAGTTTGAACTAATGTATAATTAAGTATGTAAAAATCAAAAAAACACGATGTACAGACGCCAGTACATCAAGCTACCCCAATCTGTCAAATTTATTTCATAGATTTTCAACTTTATCACATAGGCATAATGCTCATGTTCAATTAGGAAAATTTGACAGTTTGTGGTAGCTTGATGTGCTGGCGTCTGTACGAGGGCAGTTAAGGTGAACCTAGTCCACATTTTTCCCATACAAACTTCCGGAGGGTATTACACCACTGTTGGACATTGTACATCAAAAATTAAACATGGTATGGTTTTGTCTCATTATTAATATTGTCTGTACGGAAACAGAATACAAAAATAAAAAGCCGTTAAAAAGTTAGGAGCCAACAAAGATTCGTTTTTCTTGCAAATTTAACCTAACTTTGGGCGTAATTTGAAAAACCAAGTCGGTACCGACAAAGCTCAAATATCGAAAAGTTCAATAAACTTTTTTGGTCATTGATTTAAGCAGTGGTTTTTTCATAAAACCCGATCTTCCGAAGGAATGTTCTTAATTTATTTCGCGCCTGTTGTACCTACTATAAATGATCCTGCATCTCACACAATAATGTTGTGCGTGTAAACTCAAAACTCAAACTCAAAGCATTTATTTCAAATAAACCAATTACAGGCACTTTTGAATTGTCAAGGTCGGTGAGTTAGAAAGATGAAGCTAGTTGCCCATTCCTAAGCGTAGGTACCTATGGAGAAGAACGGGCAAAAAACTCCATGGACACTCTTTTAAAATCATGGTGTTGTTACAAAAAGTTGGTTACATCATTATGTTGAAATTTTCAATGTGAGAACGATGTAAAAAGACGTGCACATTAAAGCGTCCGTAATTAAAACAAAATTAAAATAACAATTCAGAAATTAAAATAAGCCGTGGGAGCCAGGATATGAACAGTCCCCACTGGCGGCGCCCGTTCACGAACATGACGTGTGGATCAGCACCATTCAGCTCAACCATTTTGAAGGGAACTTAATGATCCTACACACACGCCACCACCAGCGAGACATTTGAGTGAGCATGACATACTCTCAGCTGCCAGGGTCTGTTTAAGTTACATTGACACATATTTTCGAAGCCGGCGCAGCATCCTATTTTCTAGCGTCACATGTGTCGCTAGATAATTCCGGTGTTCCTTTGATGTCACATATTTACTACACTGGGTGTGGGTGGACTCTGATACGCACACTTTTGAAATTGAAGCGCCGGCTTATTAGTCCGACGAGTTCAATCAACACTTTTAAAGTCTAATTAAATACTTCGTCGAACGTATTACTTCAATAAGAAAGGAACCTTCCTAGGTAATGTGAAATCGCATCATAAGCACTTTTCTGTTGCTGAACATTGAAGGTTCTTTTCAGATCGTAGTAGAAGTAACAACAGATTTCTGCAAGGGTATGTATTTCTGTAATGTACCAAACTACAGTTTTTAGTTTATATTCTACGAAATTTTATTTTGTGTAGATATGTTGAATGTTGGTGATTTATATGGTTAAGATAAGGAAGGTTACTTGGTTGAAATTATTAAGGATCAAGCATAAAACGATATTAAAATAAAGGCACCAAAAATTTCAGTTTAGTGAAAATTACAAGTAAAAATGGGCTCAAAAAACGCAAACCTCTGTAAAGTAAAGTAGGCCCGCAAAAAAAGGCGTGCCATTTGTAGGCAATTGGCGGACTCTACTTTATAGTCAATAATACGATCCGATTGCGGCAGCCGCCCGCTACAGTCCCTCCCGCATTAGTAGGATTCGAAAACAGGCCTATACCGGATCCACATTACCGACAACACTACAACCCTTCTCCAGGAGTGTAGCAAGTCTTCCAGCACGCTAGATATACTAGTGATGTACCGACTAGTCGGGTAAACCGACTAATCGGCCGTATTTGTAGTCGGCGATTAGTCTGCGACTAGTCAGCTAAAACCGCCAACTAGTCGGCCTATTTGTTTTTACTCGTATTAAAATGCTTAAAAATGTACCTAAAGGATGGTGATTGATATGAAATTAAAATCTTTACTGTTAATATTTTTATTATTGAATTAGTTTTACAGTTTACTTTCGGTGCAATCTACGATATGATAGGAAATTATGATAGGAAGAAACGCAGGCTCGCACGTAAAAAATTATAGAATAAATGCAAAGTAAACAAAAACGTGTCCCGAAAATTCCGCCTGGTCGCCGGGCGCCGCGCACCTACGAGCCGAAAGCGTACCTAGTCACGAACATTACCGATGTCACCCGAACTCAACCGAAAGCATTAATCGGCATGGCCGGCCATTTTGCAGCCGACTAGTCGGCCAAAGTCATAGTCAGCCATCTCTACTAAATAGATAAACACAAACCGCCGACCTTCCGACCTCAGCTTCCATCCCAATCCATGTCCGCCCCGACCCTTGCTCGAGCAAGCCCGTGCCGCCGAGCCTGTCGCCCTATTCGTCCGCTGCCAAGCCTCCGCCCCCCCGGCATCGCCCTAAGCCGAGGTCCATACTCAATAGGGGGTGCCCTAAGCGTGTTTGTGTCAAGTTTTTAAGTCCAGGCTGGAGGCCTACATTTATATAGGCAGCCACTGGCAAGTCCAGTTAAGCAACCCAAAACTCCCTAGGTGATGTGCGGGATACCATCTCCAAAAAAAACCGTACTTATTCAGTCACAACACAGCCACCGAAGAAGCAACAACTAGGAAGAAACTGAAATCTGCGTAGAACACTCAAGAAAGGAATCTGCATTTTATTTCAACATTGCCTCCTCTTCGCTACCCTCGATTTCTTTGTAGACTGAACCACAACACAATCGCATTTTGGGATAATGGTGTGTGGTGGTGGCTGGTGATGTGTGCCGCCAGCAGAATCAATCGACTCAGATAGCAGGGAGCCGAGGGACCGCACGTCAACAATAGTGGGAGATTGCCCCAGACGAATGTGGGCGCTGGACGCGTCCCTGTCGTCCGCTACACAAGTGCCTTACTTTGTGTTATTTATTTCATCGCCATTGCTTTCAAAACGATGATGGAAAACTGCGTGAAAACCGTGCGTCCCACCAGTGCAAACATTATAGGCTAATCATACCATCAGCAAAATTTAAATGACGGTAGCGTTTTCCAGAATGACTACTACATTGTTCTTGCTGGCAAAACAGCGCACGCCATGTTTAAGATTTAGATCGATGTAAAGAGCTGGAGAAATCCGTCGCCCCTGGACCCATAAACCTAACCTTTTTTTTTCCGCTTCGAAAATGCATTACGCATTCCCACTCGTGGAGGACGAGACGGGGTATGTGGGATTCCTGTCGGAATGACAGTCTACCCACTAAAAACTCAGCAGTGTTCCCGCATCGCCGTGATGGGAGGGCCATGGGAAACCGGCTCAGCCTTTACTTCCACATCCCTCCCGTCGCATGCCCGCCTAGCTGGCGGGCCCCGCATGCCCCCCAGGCTGGGGGGGCTACGGGAATGGCCGGAACACCACGCTGGCCTCCACCTGGGAGGAGTCGAAGATGACTGTCATACTGCCGTCTTCTTCGGCCCCTCCTCCGCCTTCGGAGCGGCGCCGCTTGAGGATCGTCCTCCCGCGCGCGCTCCGCCGCCTTCTTCTGGGACATGACGTATTCGCAGAAGGAGGCGACTGCCGCCCAGGACCTCTCATCCCCCTCCATGGTGTTGACCAAACCGGGGAGTGAGAGGTCCGGTCTGATCACCGCAATGAGACTGCGGCGCGGCTCAGACCACGACGGACACACCTCGAGGGTGTGCTGCGCCGTGTCCTCCGCCGCGCCACAGCCGTGGTACGACGGTGTCTCCTCCCGTCCGATTCGGTGCAGGTACGATCCGAAGCAACCATGTCCGGACAGCACCTGCACGAGACGGAAGGGGAGGAACCCATGCGACCGCTCGAGCCAGTCTCGCAGGATCGGCCCAATCGCGTCGAGGGTTCGGCGGCCAAAGGCTGCGGTGGCAAGGTCCCCCATCCAATGGACGACGATGGCGTCCCTCGCCTCCCGCCGGACGGCCTCCCGCTCTTCCGGGACTGGGCGTTCTCCTCTCCCCCTCCGCCCCGTCGTCCATTCATATACTCTGGCGAGCAACCACGCCTCGACTTCCCAAGGAGGGGTGCTGGCCAGAGCACATGCTGCCGCAAAGCCCACCGTGCGGTAGGCCCGCGCCACCCGCTGGGCTTACCCTTTGGGGTGCCCGCAAGGCGGCGGCGTTCTCCCTCCTCTGGAGGGAGTCCTCCCAGATGGGGGCAACTTTATGCCGGCATCGTGCGCTGGGCCCCCCCAAGTTGGGAAGCAGCCACGATAGCGCGCCGGTGGCCTTCAGCAGGCGCGACGACAGCCCGCTAAAATGCGGACCGAAGCGCCACCTGCTGTCAATGACAAGGCCCAGATATTTCATCTTGCCTTGACCTCAATTCTGACGCCCTCCACGAAGATGTGGGCGTCAGGTGGCGCTGCCGTGGTCCGTGGAAGAACACGGCTTCAGTCTTGTGCAGCGCCACCGTTAAACCTAGGTGGCGGATCCTCCGCGCGACCAAGGATTCCAGCAATCATCAACAGAAAAATCATTTCTGTTTTGCCTTACGAATACCTTGTACATACTGTCAATAAACTTCAAAAACAAATGTTCAAATATGTTTATCACATCGTTTATTTTAGAGTTTTTCTGAAAATCCAGAAAAATCTAATAAAAATTCTAATTCTGTTTTAAAGTATATTTAAGATCCGGGAGTTCTACTCTCGCACTCAAAACAGTGCATACTATCGATTAGAAGAATAAAAATAAACAACCGACTTCCAAAAAAACACTAAAAAGTGAAAAATAACTTTAATTTCGGAAGTCGGTGACTTTGGATATGTATTTTAATTTTTTGTCACCGCCTTCCGAAATTAAAGTTATTTTTCAATTTTTAGTGTTTTTTTGGAAGTCGGTTGTTTATTTTTTTGAAAAAAGATATTTATTTTTCACTTTTTAGTGGTTCACATGTGCTTACCCCTTCACAGCGTACCGGCGTGATGTTATGTTATTAACTGGTGTAAATAATTGACAGACATGAGATTTCAGCAATCCCTGTCCATTTGCTATCATTTATTGAGGAGTTCCGTTGCCTATCTCCGAAGTTCTTCATCAGATCTTCACCAAATTGAAATGGAACCACTCCGAGAAAGTACTCTTCCAAAAACTACACAAATTGCTTAAAGTGTGCCTGTAAAATTTTAAGAGTTCTCTCCATTTCTTAATATGTAACTTATAACTAATGTGTAAAAAGCACTGGAACGAATCCAAGCATGTAATGTTGACAAACCAAAGCCGAAATTATCCTGCTTGCTATCAAAATGCCTTTCTTCATCATTCATTATTTTGGGAGTAGCCCCCACAAATATTTCTGCGATGAATGTGTCTTTGTGAAAGCGTTGCACAATTTCCATCTGTCATTGTCAGCAGAAACTTGTGCTTAACAGAAATTTCACTACCACCAAGATCACAAGATGTACGCTCCAAGTTGTTTACTTGTTCCAAAATCTTATTTGTCTCGATTTTTGTCAATTCCGTTTTTTTTTGGCAATAAAAAAATTATTTGGACGACAAAATATCGTTCATAATGGACCAGGATTTCGCCGGATAATGTTGTTACCTTCGTCGATTAACCTAAGAGGAACAAACGAATAAACAAAAAGGAACTCATCAGTGTCTTCGCTATTCTCAAATCTCTGTATATAAGCACTATGACCGGAACTTCCGCCACGTCCCCATTTACTTCTAAGCGTAAACGATGAATTGGGGATCATATTGGGCAGCACACTTGTGACAACTTCTCTCTGAGCTTCTACTAAAAGTTCTGCTGTTTTATTCGAAATAGCTTGTAGCTCAATTTTTGCTCCAGAGTGTGTCGCAACAATGTACTCCTCGGAAGGATAACACGCTTTTTTAACCGACTACCAAAAAGAAGGCGGTTATATGTTCGACTGTAGGTATGTATTGTTTTTAATGTATGTTAACCGATTTCTCCCCCATTTGTGGACCGCTTCCCAAAATTCTATTTTTAAGAGTATACTCCTGATGTGGTCCCATTAGCACAAAGTCAGGATCTGATGATGGAATCCCAAGGAAATCGAGGGCAACCCTCAAATATTATAGGTATTAACAATTTTAATCATATATTTTCTAAAGCTATTGAGACATTTGCGTATGGTCATCTTCATCTCATGACGCTGAACTGATGGAGGAAGGTACAACCTTCTTTTTTTTATGTATGTTCGGCCATAACTCCGTCATATATAGACGGATTGGCAAAATTCTTTTTTCATTCGAAAGGTGTTTATTTCGAAATGGTGGGAATTTCATATAGATCTAATGATGCGTTTTGGAGACAGACAACGGAACTCTTAAAAAAATTACAGCAGATCAACCGCGATTACTGCTATCGCATAAATATGCATTGTTTTGACCCCAAAGATGATGAAAGTGATATAATGCCCTTGAAAAATAACTTTAATTTCGGAAGTCGGTGTTTTGGATATATATTTTATTTTTTTGTCACCGCCTTTTTGAAAAAAGTTTTTTATTTTTCACTTTTTAGTGGTTCACATGTGCTTACCCCTTCACAGCATACCGGCGTGATATTATGTTATTAACTGGTGTAAACAATAGACAGACATGAGATTTCAGCAATCCCAATCCATTTGCTATCATTTATCGAGGAGTTCCTTTGCCTATCTCCGAAGATCTTCATCAGATCTTCACCAAATTGAACTGGAACCACTCCGAGAAAGTATTCTTCCAAAAACTACTCAAATTGCTTCAAGTGTGCCTATAAAATTTGAGGAGTTCTCTCTATTTCTCCAGGATCTCATCATCAGATCCTGACTTGATGATCATGGGACCACCTGGGAAGTATACCCTTTCTAACAAAAAAAAATATGCAAATCGGTCCAGCCATCTTCGAGTAATCGGAGAACATACATAAAAAAAAAATTAAAAAAAAAGTTTCCGACGAATTGAGAACCTCCTCCTTTTGGAAGTCGGTTAAAAATAGATAAATACTAGCTTTTGCCAGCGGTTTCGCCCGCGTGGAGGTCGAAAACTATCCCATGGGAACGTAGTACCGGGATAAAAGTATCATGTGTTATTCCAGGTTACAAACTACCTGTGTGCCAAATTTCATTCAAATCCGTTCAGCCGTTTTTGCGTGAAAGAGTAACAAACATCCATACATACATACATCCATACTCACAAACTTTCACATTTATAAAATATTATAAATGTGAAACTAATAAGTAGGATATCACAACAAAGAATCAAGACTTGAATGTGGCATCTACATGTAGAACACAAACGAATGCATCGGTAGTGGAGTCTCCGTCTGACAAGTCAGATCAGGTATCTGTTGATGGGATTGCGGACGAAGTTGTGCTAATATCACAGATGCTGCTCAGGATCGCTCCATTGGTGATGACAACTGATACTAATTCTAAATGACGTTAGTACTGTCGTCCCGAATACAGTATAATTTTTTAACCAGTGCGCAAACTGTTACTATGAATTCAGCATATCATTCTAGCGTCGAAATTTATCGTCGATTATACAAAAAAGAATCAGCTATTCCATACATTTTGACCGCGTAGTTATTGCACTTTTCTATGAAACAGCAGATTTTTTTTTTGTCTAACCGACGAAAAATTCTAGAATAAAATGCTAAATTCATGGTTACAGTTTACGCACTGGTTAAAAAATTACCCTATGTAGGTATTGGATCAAGCCTCTTGGCCGCTCACTCGAAATTACAAAATTATTGATCATATAATAATGAGTAGCCCAGTGCCAACTCACATTGATAATTATCCGAAGAATTATGTATCATTCTTCGGATAATTATCGCCCTGTAGGGCGACATTTTTCTAATTCTCATTTCACAAAAAACTTGCAAAAAAATATTGAGGTTGAATTTTTCAACGGTCTTTCTGGCTTTCTCTTCGACACTACATTAATTTCAGTCAATGAAAGATTTGAACAGTTAAATGAGTATTCGGAATCTTGGTATTTTTTGTACAATATAAAACAGATTCTGAAAAACCCGACCTTGCGGTGATCTCCAATTGAAATTAGCTGTAGACTCTAAATCAGAAAAAGATGGTTGTATGTTGTGTGATGAACTCGTAAGTCTGAAATATTTTTTGCGTGATCAGAATGTGGTTACTCCTGTTTTTGTTTTAAATTTTATCAAAGATCGCAACTTGCAAGAACTTTACCCAAATGCATGGATAGCATTGCGAATGTTATTGACTATACCTGTAATGGTTGCTAGTGGGGAGATGAGTTTTTCTAAGCTTAAGCTGATAAAAACCTATCTGCGATCGACAATATCTCAATCTAGATTTACAAACTTGGCAACTTTGTCAATCGAAAATGAAATTTCTGAAAACATCGGCTCTGATAACCTAATAAAAGAGTTCGCTGATAGAAAGGCTAGAAAAGTAAAATTTTATTCGTTTCTATTTTATTTTTATATGGGTATTTCTTTTAATGAATGGTTGTTTCATTAAATCCTTTGCCTTTTTTTCGTATGGGTATAAATTGCAGTTAAGGGGTGCTGCAGAAATCTGACCCAGGGTTTCATACAAATTTGCCCATGATTCTTTACCTCTTTATAATATTACTATAATAAATATTATTATAGTCGGCTACCAAGGTAGATACGGAAGTCAGCTGCGAAGTAGGTAGATAGTATTGTGGAAACAAATGAAACAACTCAGTGAATAGTGCTTATTTTATTAAACTTCGCACTGTTATATACAAATATAATGTATAAATAAATAACAATTCTTTACAAAATATAATCGATTATGTGCCGGCGCGGCCGTGTGGCCGTGTGGCCGGGCCGCGGCGAACAACAAAACGCGTGTGAAGGCCTCTGATCGTGCTGGCCGTCGCCAATGGCCGCGGGGGCGTGGCCAGCACTCAATGAACTATAAGATAAACAATGATACACATAGCAGGCGTACGTGAGGAAGATATGTGGCGACCACGCCGGGGTGGCGATGGCGGGCAGACCGACGAGCAAGCACATACTTATTTCGTTTCTATACGCATACTTGAATACGCATCCAAAATTATACCGAAAATAAAAGCCACGGTAAGGTATTTGGTCAGCTTTTGTCAGCATATTCATAGCCTGAGCTATTATAAGCTCATCACGCGGCGAGAGAGTCTGATTTATTGAACCTGGGCCTGAATTCACTATGACCACTTAACGATTCCTTACTCGTAACCACGTCAATTACACACGAATTCTGCTAATATCGTATGAATAATATGGACAAATTGTCTTGGAACATACAGAAGTTGACATTTCGATTCCTTACCGTTACAGTGGTTCCTAAAAAAACGATATTGACGTAGTTTGAACGTAGTAAGATCCCGCGGGGAATCATAACCATACAGATTGGGGCCCTGCACGAATTCCAAACTAGTTGGGCACACCCGAAAGTAAAAGGTTAAAACCTTATATACCGTTATTTCAGTTTTGTGGGTAAAACCGTACAAGCAACTTTTGACGCATGGCCAAAATGGGAGCTAACACCGCTATCACATTTTGCAATACATTTCACAAAACAAATGTTTTCGAAAAGCGCCCCTCTGGCAGCGTCATTCAAGCGCCAAATGTTCCTAGTAGCAGTCGATACCAGGTGCTGTACCTGTTTAAGGGTCAGTTTCCACCTAACGGAAAAATCTTCTCGGATGCTCGAGCACTTTTGAAACTTCAGTTTTTTTTTTGTTACTGTCGCAATAATTCATTATTGAATTTAAGTACAACATTCGAAGCAGACATCAAACGACGATGCGCGAGCGCCCGGTCGCGGATATCTGCAAGCCCGCCCGAGCGTACTCGGGGTCGCGCGAGCATACCCGAAACAGGCGCAGCTACTCGGTGTTCTGTGTGTGTTTACATGTCCTTTTTAAGGTTCCTTACCCAAAGGGTGTCAAAGGGAACTATTACTAAGCTACCCTACCCTATTACTAATGTAGCTTCAGCTGTCCGTTCGTCTATCTGTTCGTGCGTCCGCCTGTGTGTCAGCGGGCTGTATCTCATAAACCGTAAATTTCAATCTGCCTAAGATTGAAATTTTCCGAGAGTCTGTATTTTATTGCCGCTTTATATTACAATTAATAAAAATAAAACAAAGTTAAGTTAATGGGGTTCTCTATGCAAGAAGTGTGTTTTAGTCGGCGTTTTTTGCATTGAGGTACGGAACTCTTCTTGTGCGAGTCCGACTCGCGCTCACCTGATTTATTTTTCTCCCTCTGCCGAAAGTGCAATAAAAACCATACCCCAGTCTATCATTTTCAACAAGCATGCACGCCACGTCTCTGTTAACAGCTAGTGCGAACTGAGCAACCCCAGAGGGTTTCAGCGCATATCACGAGTATCCTCGCGCGGCCTCGAACATCTGCGAGCATTCAGTTGATCCTCCGCGGCGCGTCCACGTCCGAAACGCACTTTAGCCCTTAGTGGTGTATTCACACCACTAAGGGCTGAAGCGTTTTGTTTCATCCGAGCGGCCAGGAAGATGCCCGAACATGCACGAGGATTTTTTATTATAAATATATTAATTGACGCTAATTCTCCTATTTTATGTCTAATGAATGTGATATCATTGTTATGCTATTGTTTATAAATGCGGATTGCAGCAGATATATATAGGTATATATATATATATTTTGGCCCTAACACTTGTAGGTGTAACTTTGTAAATCTCCTTCGGATACTAAATTAGGTACCTGCCCAGGTAGGTAGGTACTTACCGTAAAATTATATGTAGGCTATAAAAGTGATGAAGTGCTCGTCGTTCTGTGTGCAAATATACTGGCAAACATACACTCGCGGCGTCGCATTCGCAATTCATAATCCTGGTTGCTCATTTATGATAATGATTAATTCCTATTTCCTCTTTTTATGTAGCTACCGACTCAAATGAATGAAACGAAACTTTTCAAACCGTCTCCGGAGCTCGTCGAGATCGCCGTGGATACTGGATCTTATCGTCTGAGCTTGATCAATATTGCGACACCAGGTTATAATATAATATTCGCCTACTTTCTACGTCACCTAACGTGTCTTATAAATGTCAGGGGTATTTCATACCGGCATCGGATTTTTAGGTAAGTAGGTATAACTTGTTTCATTTAAAATCCCTGTTTTATATTGTTCGTCCTTACTTAGTAATCCTAGTACAACTGTTTCACTGTGCGCCGACCGAATAACTTAATTGGAAAACATTCTGGAACACATCATGATTATATTAAGTAGCTTATTGGCTATTAGTATGTACCTTATACTACATAACTTACATTTATACAGGAGGTTGACTTATATGTTAGGCGCCAACTGTTCGTCGTTCGTGAAACATACGGATTTCATATCTATCGCTACTTGTGTATCATATAAATAACAAATTATTATCATCCTGTGCTAATTCATTTCGCCGCGACTATAGTAACCGGCTTAGACATAATACATCGCAAACAACAGTAGGGATGTGTAAGTCAACCCACTGTCAGTACCTACTTTAGGTAATTTCATCTTAAAACGTATATAAAATAATTTCTTACAGATGTAAATACAATAAATACTTATCTGTACTTTAAATTATTTTTGTAGCTACTTAACTAGTTGGTGTTTGGTAAAATATGTCTTCGTAATAATATCAAAGGAAAATTGATCCACTAATTATTGATAATAACGTTGTGTATTATGTCAAAAGCAGATTGTATAATTGGTCATTATACCTTCGGTGTCCTCCGTTTGTATACTGTCGCTGTAATGTATAATGCCTAAGGCAATAGTATAATTTCATTACAAGTGCGGAAAGGCTGTCATTGCAAAGAGTTCCGACAAATGTCTACCCGAGCCGAGGCGCAGCCGAAGGCGAGGGTTGACAGTCGGAACAAGTTGCAATGACGGTTCCGCAGGTGTACTGAACGACTATTTTTAATACAGTTGCGAAAAAATGAAGCAATTTAATAAAATAATAAAAACACAATAAACTCAACTAACTAATCATTTATTTCTTATAAAAGTTATAGTACACATGTACATTGAAATTGGTACAGTTTTTTAAAGTAACTGGGGAAGTTTTAGGTTGCATATTTACTGTTTGAGACAAACTATTATTAATTTCGTATGATTGTTCATGTATATTTGTCATACAATGGCGTTTGCTAGTTGATGGAATTGGATCTGATGAATTATCATTATCAACGAAGGTAGATGGACGAACGTTCTCTTCAACATGTGAAGAAAACGGACTGGACCTTAAATTAATGGATTGTGTGATTTTTTTCCCAGTTTCTAGTTTGTTGTTTAATGAATCACCAATATAGCTTTCTGCAACTTTGTCTGATTTCCAACCTCCTAGTCGCTTTAAGGACGTCAAATTGGCTCCTGAATCTGCCAATAATGTAGCAGAGGTCCTCCTGAAGCTGTGCCCAGTATAATACTCAGCATCCGGCAGACCAAGAAACGTTGCTATTTCTTTTGGCATATTACCAAATTTGTTTATCCCGATTGCTTGAGCTGTACACTTCCCTTTTTGGTAATTTTGAAAAAAACGGTCGGTTTTTCCTTTTTGGGACCGCTGATTCATATATTTTTGCACTATTTTAAGAAAATCTCCTTCAACAACAAAGCTTCTCGGTATCTTATTTTTTGTGTTCGGAATCTTGATTAGTAGCATTTTTCCATGGGCTTCAATATCTTTTAAAGTAATATTGGCTAACTCCTCTCTGCGGCAAGCTCCAACAACGCCAAAAATCAGAGCAACCTACAAAAAAAGGGATTTGATTAATATTTTTTTAAATAATGTTTTGACTGTATTTTGCGATTTCGTAAACTGAATACTAAAGAAAAATATAAGTACTTATTAATAAATTACCTTTGTGGCTAAATAACGATCATCGGGAGCTTCGTTCAAAAACCTTTCCACTTCATTGGATGTTAATATTTTCGACTTTTTACTTGTAAAACCGTCTGATTGTCGTTTTAAGAAAGCATTTAATTTTGGGTATTCACTTATATCCACGTTGTTCCTTATTTTCAGCATACTTTTTATCATCGAAAATCTCGACCATAACGTAGACGGTTTTAATTTTGCTGAGAGTTCGGAGAAGTATGCCAACATAACATTTTCTGAAAAACTATTTGCTTTTTTCTCTTCTCTCCACGCAATAAATTCGTCGTATGTAGATATGTAACGACTTTTTGACTTTTCCGGTAAAATGTTCTCCGAAGCATTTTGTGCAATTATACTGAGTTCCGGTGGTGTTAATTCAAAAAAAATAGGGTCGAAATTACTCATTTTATGCAACAAACAACTAAACTCGCAAAGAAAATTTCTGGAAAATGTCGCCAACCGTATAATATAAGCAGAGTTTTTTTTTTCACCCATTTTGGTAGGCAAAGGGAACTATCCATACAGCTTAGTCTTCAGTAGATTTTTTTTATTGATATGAAATGAAAATGAAATTTAATGAGATGAAATGAAATGAAACCTAACCTAACTCATTCAATTAAATCATTAAATCTGATATTGAAATAAATTAGTAGCTTCCTTTTAGAAATATACGTATTTGTATGAATCACAAAAACTCTTTAGTAAAAACTTCATGGTTGGTTTTTCTTTTTAATAGACATTATTTTGACAGTTGGGAAAGAGAACGCACGAGTTCGGGAAAGGTAAAAAAAAAGCACTAGTATGTAATAGCCCACATCCCGAACGCTATACGTCCCTGCAATACACCACTTTTTGAGCAACTGTATTAAAAAATCTATTACGCTTAGGCATTATGTATAAGTCCTGGAATACGAAACGAAGATTTATCTTCGACTTGCTCTTGAGACGCCATTGGTGATTTGATCGCCGTACGCATAAGTGAAAAGGTGTTGTATCTTTTCACTAATGCATACGGCGATACCGGCGAAGTACAGACGCCAGCACATCAAGCTATCCCAAACTGTCAAATATTTCCAATTGAACATGAACCTTAAGCTTTTAAAATAAAGTCGAAAATCTATCAAAGAAATTTGACAGATTGGGGTAGCTTGATGTGCTGGCGTCTGTACCTAAACTTGGACTCATAATCGTATTCAGTAAATTGACAGTTGAAGGGTTACCTGAATAAGACAAAAAAGATGAGGCGTGCAAGAATGAATGAAATTGAATGAACTTAAAATAATGTACTTACATGCAAAACAATATTTTAAATTTAATAACTTGTCTTAAAAAACATGATATGCACTATTAAAATAGTAGAATTTGTTATATATTCTTATATTCCACATGTTACATAAGATTTTTTTAAGGTTTATAACGAATTAAAATTAAAGCATTTTTATCATTCGTTCTTTACGCAAAATCGTTCACTACCCCAACACTATTCGTTTTAGTATGGTAACATTATTTTTCTTCTGTCTAGTTACTGAATACGAATACAAGCCCAAGTATAGTTCTATTTCCAACAACCAGACGCTTGATACCTGACGCTTGCTAACCAAAATAACAAAAATGGCGTCGAGTAGTAAAAGTGTTTCTGAAATCATAGTTCAAAAACATGTGCGTCCCGCAAGAAAGAAGAAATTCATCATCTTACAATTTCAGAAAAAAGAAACTCAAGTACCTAATGTAATAGTTCGGCAGTTCATAGGTTTGGTTGGAACTTGGAACTGTAATGTAATGTAATTGTGTCAGGGCACCCCGACAAAATGGGTTAGGTTAAAACTGCACAAACGTAACTGCCCGTTAAGCCATTTTAGTGTTTAATATTTAATTAATTATCCATTTTTATTGCGTTTACTGCTCAATTTTTTTCTGCCGAACTTGTTAATAATTATGGTTATTCTTACATAATACTTTTGACAAAATAGATGGTATCAGAAGCGTCATCAATTTGTCTTAGGCATTATACATAACGGCGACAAAATGAAAACGGAGATTATACAATCTGCCTTCGACATATATAATGTTTTTATTTACCTACTGTATAAAAAGTGTAACCTCGGTCTTATCTATATCTTAAGGCGCCTTACACGAGCATATTTTACTCCAATGTGTGACTGAAATGGACTTATCTAGCAGCACTTTTGACTTAGTTTACTGTAGGTATTAATTGCATTTGGTAATAGTAGCCAATGTTGCCCGGACTGTAGCCGCGCGCCCGTGTTAAGACTAGAAGATAAGATTATTGGTCATGCTGCAATGGAATTGTTGCCGTGGCGGTCGGCCTATAGTTGAATATATTGCAGCAACATATTGCAATATAATATGGCTCGTTTTACTCTTTTACTCTGGTTACAGTCACTCAACGCAGGGGTGTGCGGGAGACGTGGCTGAATATGAATATGGCCAGCCTAAATGTATGTAGTAGGCATGAACGTTGATTAACTGTAAGTAGGTATTATTAAAGTGCGGTTAAACGACGCGTGATACTTAACGCGAGCCGCGGGCTCTGGTCGCGGTATGCCCGCCGCACTGCCTAAACAGCCTGACTCGGCGCGGCTCGGCTAAGATCGCACGAGCCGTCGCTTTGGAACGTGCGAGCCGCGCCTCCATGAGACGTGGCTCGTGTTCGGTCGCCCTAGTTAGGCGCCCCGTTTAACGCACTTCTTCATTGTGGTTGGGAGTTGGGACTTGTGGAGTGCGGGGTACCTACCATGTATTTGTTTCACTTTTTCTTAAACACCGAATGATCGATTAATTAACTTGCGTCTCTCATTTAACTAAGAAATGTAACTTCAGCATAGTGCGCTAGCTTGCTAGTGCAAGGAATTGTGCTGCGGCAACCGAACGTATTTGTGCTGTTCTGAAACGGACGACGATGCTGCGCTCCACCGCTTCAAGTAGCCGGCAGGGGCCGGGCTAGCGGCGCCAGTACTAGAGCCAGCCGGCCGAGTGGTGCGGCGCGTGGCCGTGCAGCGGCGTGACGCCCGCCAGCCGCGCCAGCGCCGCGCAGCGCCCGCACGGCGCGCCCTCGTCCGCGCCCGCGCCCCCTTCGTCCGCCTCGCCCGCGCCGCCCGCCTCGTACCCGCAGCGCCCGCACGCCTCCTGGGAATCGTCCACACGCGTCTCAGCACCGTCCGCTGTGGCGCGAGCCCGAGCAGGCTCGTCGAGCGCATGGCACGCGTCGCGGCCCACCTTGTGCGCGTCGTCGTCCAGGCTGGCCAGTAGCGGCTCCCGGCTGCCGCCGCGCCCCGCCACGCTCTCGGCCGTGGTGGACGGCGACACGGAGGCGGGCGGCGGCGCCGCGCGCGGCAGCGGGCCGGGCGGCGGCGGCGCGCGCGCCGGCACGGAGCTGGCGCGCTGCAGCGCGTCCGCCCCGGCCGCCGCGCGCGCTTCGGCCCCGGCGCGCCGCGAGTCCGAGAACTTCTTGCGCTTCCGCTTGAGCGCCGCCAGCGCTGTCAGCGGGTGCAGCGGGCCGCTGCGGGTGCTCCGCTCTGGACTTCGCTGCGAATCGCTGCCGGAGTCCGAACGTTCACTGGCACTAAATAAAAACCAGCCGGATTGAGCTTTTATTTCTGACATCGAAACATTCTACCGAATTGAAATGGAAGCCAAACAAAAAGTAAATAATTTAAAAGTTAAAGTTATTCCTCCCTTCCGAAGGGAAGGCAATATCGGTGGAAACAAATGCAACTTATTACCTGGGCGACTGTCGCGCATGATCGCAGACGGAATCTTCTGACCTTGAGCGGCCAATGAGGCGTGAGACGCGCGCGGCGCGGGCGGCCTCGATGATGGTGCCCCAGCGCCGCTTGTGCGAGCTGGGCTTGCGGCGCGCGGCCGGGCCGCCCGCCGCGCCCGCGCCGTCCGACAGGCTGGACTGCGACGTGCGCAGGCGCCCGCTCAGCAGCGCCGACAGCGACGCGTGGTGCGCGGCCCCGTGCGACCCGCCGTGCTCGTGATGCAGCGATGCGAAGAACTCGTCCACCGGCGCCAGCGACCCGCCCGGCGCGAAGTTGAACCCTTTCAAGAGACGCCGTTCCTTCTGACGGTTCTTCTTGCCACCCCCGCCTCCTGCAGAGGACACTGGATATTAATCACGTCAATTATTTGTGTGCATGGAGAAAAATAGTCGCTAAATTGTATAAAGGTACTGAAAAACTTTTAATGACTGATATTATATTGTTGAGTAGTACCGGGCGCTCCAGCGTTGACGGTGGAGGTGTTCATGCCGGAGTTGCGCAGGATCTCCACCAGCTCGCAGCGGAAGGCGCTGACGTCCTGCTTGATCTCGTTGACGTCGTCCTCGGTGACGCCGCCGCACTCCGCGCGCCGCTGCTGCACCGTGACGTAGCGACGCACCAGATTGCGCATTATAGCCTGATGGACAGGAACCACTTACTGTACTATGCACAAATAGGTACACTGCTGATATTTTCATACAAATTTAAAGACAAAAGCAATGATGTTCAAATACAGAACCAGAACAAGGGTGCAGCCAGTTACAGTGATGTAGGTATGTGTAAGTGAGGACCCGAGAATTATTTTCAGTGACAGATAGGAATGAACTAAGTATTTAGAGCGTTCATTCCACGCGGGCTGGCAACAACGCATTTATAGTACCTAGTTTTTCGTAATAAGGTATTTCAATAAATACAATTTTTTTTTCAACCAAGCACTAGATCATTGGTATTTACAATTATTTTTAACTTTTATAAAAATATTTAATCGTACTTAGGGTTACCAGATGACAGGAATTTTCCTGACATGTCCGCCGGCCGCGAGCAAAAGCTAGTAAGAAGTAAAATTATAATCAAAGAATAAAATCTAATAATTAACAATCAATTCATTGATTATTCATTAATTATTCATCTGAACCTCGTACTTTTCATTGCTGTATAGCTTTCAGCAACTGCTGGTCTTTCGTAACAATTTTATGAAACACTTCACATGATGATTTGTTCTTCAGATTGAACTGTGTCAACAGTAGAGCCTTAAGGCGAGGTGAACCGAGCGCGGAGACGTAACTAGTTACGATGCGCGAGCGACGCGCGCGCCAGGCGTGGCTGGCGGCCGGCAGAAGTATTAACTATGTCACCGAATAGAGCAATACAGTAGATAAACTTGAACTGATTACGATTAGTAAAAGTTTATCATGTTTTACTATTCTATTAAATATTTTTTAAGATATGATAAGTTGCGGAAATGAGATTTGTTCATCACATTACGCCTGTATTCTTTCAGAGGGGTTGGGCAGTGGTGTATTAGTACACCCACAATTCGCCAGTTATGTTCAAGTTACATACAGACTGGAAGTAATAATCCAATTAGGGTGATCGTCGTAGCTTTTTAGTTGCAGTTTTTTATTTATTTTCTTATTTATGTACCTATACCTACATACAAAACTATGTAATGCAGTAATTTCATCAAAAGTTTAACGTCGTTTAAACATACTCCGTATCCATTCAAAAACTGCAAAGAAGAAACAACTTTCTCGTAATCAACATCAACACCTTTCAGTATCATCCAGCCAAAGATCTTGAATTCGTCTAGCGGCTGCAAACATTTGTCTAAATATTCAAGGCAATTCATGTAGGCTTTTCACGTCTTTCATAAAAGTTTCTTTCGTGTCTTCGGTAGGTACAATCCGACAGCAATTCTCGCACTTTTTGCACGGTCTTGCCTTCAACGTTACACAGGTCGAATTTAACATTCCTCGAATATCCATGCCGGAGTTATTTTCCCGTTCTATTTTTGCGATTTGTGACTGGAAGACCGCCATAAGAGAATGCACAAAAAATAAATAACTTTGCTGTCGGCACTTGCGGAGTTGTCAAAAAGTATTCTTTTAAAGGCAGATACCTATATTTTCAAAATTATTTCTATGGCTCGAAAACGTCTCTGCCGCTTAGTTTTACT
The DNA here is from genome assembly GCA_949091785.1 of Polymixis lichenea. Classification (NCBI taxonomy): domain Eukaryota; kingdom Metazoa; phylum Arthropoda; class Insecta; order Lepidoptera; family Noctuidae; genus Polymixis; species Polymixis lichenea. The sequence continues at coordinate 649,873 of OX420939.1, read as the reverse complement.
GTGATGAAGCAACTTTTGATAATTTTATATCAATGTATTCACAAACTGATTTTAAGGTTCCAGTGCGCACGGTATATACTGAGAAGAAATTAAAGAGCTTCATCACCAGAGATTCAATATCTATTTTTAGTACATCAGTACCATGTTGGATGCAATTGTGCAAAATATGTGCTGGGCAACCAATTCTAACAATCACCTTATTGAGTTTATTCCTATATATTCAAGCTTACCCGTGAGTTTATAAAATAAGATACTTTTGCTGCCGAAATGTCAGGAAATTTATTGCTAAGGTAGGGATTTTTCCAGGAAAACTTATTTTCGGATCTGGTAACCCTAATCTTAGTAATGCAAATAGAAAATAATTGACGGTTACATGTCGATTTTTATAAGCAAATACAAAATAACTGTAAAAATAGCATACACAATTGAAAATACCAACGATCTAGTGCATGGCTGAAAAAAATGTTTTTTTTTTTGTTTGTATTTAATGAAATAATCACGAAAAACCGCCTTAGATGCGCCGTTGCCTTGCCAGGCCGCGTGGGGCGATTGCTCTTAAGGTAAGAATAAACGGCACACCTGATAACGGAAATCCCGTTCATTTGCTTGTTTGGCTTTCCTCTGCGAACAATGAAAATATATAATTAATAAAAAGTAGGTGGGTGGGTACATAACTAATGTACCAGCAGTGGACGTATTTCGGCTGAAATAATGATAATGTTGAGATAACTATAGGCCAAATATAATGTGAAAAAAAAACGGAAAATTGATGTTTAACTCATCGATTGTCAGAACCTTTTTGTCACATAATTTTTTGCTTACTTAGGTACGCGTCGCTGGTTTAAGGAAACAAAACATAAAACGCACTACAACGTACTCGTTTCTTAAATTGGTCTTCTACAACAGAGGCTTGCGAGCCGGACCCCGTGCGACCAAAAATATTTATTACACAAAATGATTATATTTCAGACTTTTTATGAGGACGTTTCGCAGTGTAATACATATCGTACCCTGATGGTGCGCATGTGCTCGCGCTTGGCGCGCGCGTGCCCGCACAGGCGGCGCTGCAGCCAGCGCCACGCGTACAGCGCGCTCTTGGGCGACGGCAGCACGTTGAAGGGCGGAGGCGACGTGCCGCCCTCCTCGAAGTAGCTGATCCACAGCTTGCTGCGAGCGAACTTCCACTCCACGTCCGCGCGCTCCTGCAAACATTTCGTACGTAGGTACCTACACTCGAATTATGACTAGATTATGGATATTTAAATAACGTCGAGCACTGCCACATTAAAGTGACTGCTATTCGGTTACCCCCCACTTCCTCACAGAGCAGTAAAGTCAGGTGCGCATAGCTTACGGAGATCAGCTGGTAGGAGTGGTTCATCATGGCGATGAGCAGGTTGAGCAGCACGATGACATTGATGACGGCGTACGTGCCGAACATCAGCATGCCCCAGAAGCGCGTGAAGATCTTGATGCCGTCCAGCTCGAACGAGTCTAGATCCACCAGCCCGAAGGCTGCCCAGAACAGCGTCTGCATCGTCTCGAACAAACTGCGACACAGTCAATAAGTAGCCAATAACATAATTTTATTAGGCTCGTCTTGTGACCATTATTTTGTATTATACATCGTACACCGAACGTCACCATTAGTACTACATAATATTTGTATTATACAGGATAAGTTTTTATCCAGTGCGGAAACTGTAACCATGAATTCACCATATCATACCAGACCCCAAGCGTAGAAATTTTTCGTCGGTTATGCAGAAAAAAACAGCTGTTCCATACATTTTGACCGCGTAGGTATTGCACTTTCCTATGAAACAGCTGTTTTTTTTTGTATAACCGACAAAAAAATTCTAAGCTAGAGGGGGTCTGGAATGATATGTTGAATTCATGGTTACAGTTTGCGCACTGGATAAAAACTAATCCTGTATAATATAAAAAAACAAAGTGACGTCCCCCCCCCCCCCCCCCCGCGTCTGTCTCTCTGTCTGAACGCGATAAACTCAAAAACTACGGATGGATTGATTCATGAAGAAGGTTTAGGTGTAGTTATTTAATTAATTAAAGGCTTTGTGCAACTTGGCTGCCTGTATTAAGACGATGATTGTTGAAGATGGCGAAAATATCATGGCGACTGGGAACTTTACAGACGTACGCCGCGTGAACCAATGGAATTGTGATTAATACATTGTTATCCTGTATTAACACATATCGTCTTCTTATTTCCAGAAGTACGTTCCCCTAGGATATTTTCCAAAATCCACGTCACACACAAATCCACAAATAAGCAAGTCCAATGTTTTCATTATCGTTATACCTAAGTGTATGAGGGAAGATCAGGAAAAGGAATAATTTATGCAGATAGCGTTCTTATCAGCCAATTCAGGGGTCGAGTCATAATCTGGAACCATCATGTTAGAGATCATGAGAATAATAAGTCAGTACATATTTGGCAGGAAGCCAAGCGGCGAGTATTACAAGCGCCATACGTGATGGGACGAGAGGAGGTACAAGATACACGCAGGCTGTTTAGTAATAATATGAAAACATCGTAACAACTACTTTTTTTTTTTTTTCTGGGTGGGAAATCATCAAATAACTTCTCCCGCTCTGGGTGGAGCGGGAGGGCGTGTCAGACTTTTACTGACTAAAACCCACCCGTGTTCCCTCACTTGCCTGTGTGCCAGGGGCCGCGGTATCTCTTTCGAACAACCCGCACCCCTGACAGGCATCGGCCCTTGTGGACCCCATCAGTTGGTGCTGACATCTCTTTGAGGCGCGCGTGGAACACAACGCGCCGTCGACCCGGGCTTGGTCCTTACCGGACAGCGAGCTACCCATTACTCGCCATCCGCAAGCCCGTGCCTACGGTGGCCGGGAATCAGCCTGCACTAACAACTACTTCAGTTTACTATTTTCCATTGCCGACCTTTGATTAATAAAATAAATAGTGTTTATTTATTTAGTGGGCACTAGATAAGTCTCTATTTTTTTAATTTAAATTGTCAGTGCGATTCTCAGGGATCCAACGCTCGAAAAGGCTGTAACGAAACCAAGAAATCGTGATACAGTTATATACTAGTACGAGGGGATAGGGCGAATCAGTCCGAAGACAACCAAGCTATCGTTACAATCTAGCATCTCACATTCTCCAACTGTTGTCTAAACTTTATCTTCGAAATAATTTTAAGCGATTCCTGTTTATTTTTAACCGACTTCCAAAAGGAGGAGGTTCTCAATTCGTCGGAACCTTTTTTTATTTTTTATTTTTTTTTATGTATGTTCCCCGATTACTCGAAGATGGCTGGACCGATTTGGAAAATTTTTTTTTTGTTTGAAAGGGTATACTTCCCAGGTGGTCCCATGATCATCAAGTCAGGATCTGATGATGGGATCCTGGAGAAATAGAGAGAACTCTTCAAATTTTATAGGCACACTTCAAGCAATTTGTGTAGTTTTTGGAAGAGTACTTTCTCGGAGTGGTTCCATTTCAATTTGGTGAAGATCTGATGAAGAACTTCGGAGATAGGCAACGGAACTCCTCAATAAATGATAGCAAATGGACAGGGATTGCTGAAATCTCATGTCTGTCAATTGTTTACACCAGTTAATAACATAACATCACGCCGGTACGCTGTGAAGGGGTAAGCACATGTGAACCACTAAAAAGTGAAAAATAAAAATCTTTTTTCAAAAAAAATAAACAACCGACTTCCAAAAAAACACTAAAAAGTGAAAAATAACTTTAATTTCGGAAGGCGGTGACAAAAAATTTAAATACATATCCAAAGTCACCGACTTCCGAAATTAAAGTTATTTTTCACTTTTTAGTGTTTTTTTGGAAGTCGGTTGTTTATTTTTTTTGAAAAAAGATTTTGTTTTTATTATTAAGTTACTCTGTATAGTTGTCTCTTATTCGTGAATAAAGATTATTATGATTATGAAGAAAATTGCTAAACGAACTGATCCTCACTTGGCAAACCGTCGCCACACGATGCAGGCGTCGGGGTCGGGGAATGTGCCGTTAGCGGTGAGCGACGTGCCGGTGGTGCAGCGCTTCTTCTCCATGTCGGCGTAGTACCACAGCAACTGGTTGAGACCTGTCGCAGCATATCACCATGTTACCAGTCTGAACAGATCCAGCAATGCTCGACATTTTAGAAGCTAGAATACTTACCACATGAAAATGCAAAGATAACTAGTATATCTAGGACGAAGAACTTGAGAATGTCGAGCACCATCCTGCTGAGCGACACTTGCAGCGGGCCCAGGTGTGGGTTGACACTGAAGATGTACACCAGCTTGAGGCTGCTGAAGATGTTGGCAGCAGAGAACAGCCCCTCGGACAGCAACATCGGATCCCACGCATCCCATTTCTCTCGCGGCTGGTTCCACTGGAGACCTGCTGACATCTCTCGACGCACCTAAGTCAAAATAAGGGAAAGATTAATAAAAATAGGAAGCAGCAACCTGCTCATAATATTCAACAAATTAACGAAATAATATCTAGACAACAGTATGAAGTGGCCACTGGACAGGTTTACCTGAAAATGTGAGACTATCCGCAGCGCGACGGTGGCGACGTACAGCGAGTTGGTGACGAAGTCTATCACGTTCCACATGTCGTGCACGTACTCCCGCAGCCCCATGTCCCACAGCTGCTTCACCTCGCTCCAGATTAAACCTGCAATGATATACACTCAGTCACAACTTCGCCTGATTTCATTCATGTTATCCGATAAACATCAGCAATTTCTTTTTTATATAATAATTGTGTGTGTTAAGTAGAGATGTTACGAAGCTTCGGTTCCGATTCCGAAAAGTCGGAACTTCCGATTGATATTACACCTCCGATTTCGACTTCGGTTCTGATACTTTCGAACCGGAGGTTATATCGGAGGTTGAAGCACAGCGGCGCCGGACAGTGGCGAATTTACCGCGGGCAGCGCGTTCAAACAAGTTTGTGCTTGTCGCGCGAGAAATGCGCCTCCCTCCCTTCGTTACACGTGCCTTTCTTTCTGACGACTACTCGGTCATTTGTTTTGTTTACGTTTAGCGAGTTTGCGTTATAAAATGAAATTTTTTAACGAAGTGATTAAAGAAAGGGTTGAATCCAAATTGATGACTTTACTTGATGATGGAAATAAATCTGCCAATGAGGCTGAAAATATTGACATTCCTGTAGAAAAACGGGCAAGGTTGGCATCACCAGTAGCTGGTCAATCTGACAATGTCCAAACTATTTTATCAAGTATATTGATGAGCAGCGATGATGATGATGATAATGATATCACATTCGACGAACATGCAGTTTTGGACAAATTTATTATATTGAAGGGATTACTTAATGAGTACAATAGAGAAAAACGTATCCCCATAAGTGATGATCCCTTATTATGGTGGAAAATGAATACAAAATTTAAATACTTGAACCCAATTGCCCGCCAATATTTGTCTTATCCACCAGGGTCAGTGGCCAGTGAACAACTTTTCAGTGGTGCAGGATTGATTTATGACCCACTGAGAAATCGATTGGATGGAGACAAAGCTGCAAAGCTTTTATTTATTAAGAATAATCTGTTTCTGTTGAAGTCACTCCATATTATTTCATTTAAGTACCTAACTCCTATACATATCTGAAATGATTATGTGCGTGTGTGTGTAAATGGTGTACTAAAAAATTAGACATTAAAGAGGCTGATTAATGTTTATAATATTTTATTTTATCAGACCTGACCTTAACTAGCACATCTTTCTTCCACCTCCACCTCCGACTCCGACTTCGGTTCCGGTTCCGACTCCGACAAACCAAATTTGAAACCTCCGGATCCGACTTCGGTTCCGATAAAACCACCTCCGTTACATCCCTAGTGTTAAGTACCTACTGCAAAACCCCGAACTTAGGTAAACGCTAAGATTTTCAGTAAAATCTTAAATTTACCAACTCTTCGTGGTAAAAGTCCAAAGTGTTCTGTGATCATCGTTCATTTCGAACTTTTACCACCATTCCCTCGGTAAATCTTGGGTTTTACCTCAGAGACATGGTACCTAAATGTTGATAAATGGGCATGTCCTAGACTTTGACGTGAGGATAAGGATTCAGAAAACACAACGGCCTCAATAATGCTTGACGAAAAATTACTCATCAGGATTACCTCCTTTGTAATCTGAAAAAAATCAAAATTCCACAATAACTGCCCGTGTTGTAATACCTTAGTACTATTTTTTAAATGAAAATGAAATAACAATTTATTCATTGGCTTTTTTAAATTTGTTTATTATATATCAAATAATAATAAATATACTGATTTAGTCAGCTTAGCCAACGCAAGCGTTGTTTGTGAGAACATAATTTTATTTTTGTTAGTTGTCCCTTATTATTCAAAATCTTTTTAAAAGAGTTTTAAAATCATGTTTTACTAGTTAGGAACTAATAAATACACCAAAATGATTGTAATGAATACTAGGTAGGTATAGGTATAATTATTTGACTGATGGGTACATAATATGATAAATAGAAACCAAAGTCTGCCTCGTTGGTGTAGTAGTCGCAAGCACCACTGCTGAGCAGGAGGTCCTGCGGTCGATTCCCAGATCGGAGAAAGTGTGATTGGGTTTTTCTGTCTGGAATTTCTCAGTTTCAGCACATAGCCTGGAGTTGTGCCCGGTTGATGGCTATAAGCTGGCCTCCTAGTACCTACACGGGCCTGACACATAACTGGCAATGTGCCAAGTACAGGTACACCCCTGCCCTACCCTCCGGGGAAACACAGGGTTATGTTCTGTTATGTAAAAACAACGTTAATTATAAAGGAAAACGGTAAGTATAAAGACTTCATGGAAATTCATCTAGTAGAGTCGCATCGCACCGGTCTGCGGTTTACGATTGTTATAGATCCACGAATGACAGCCGGGACTCACGATTGTACGTGCTGTCTGAGGCGCGGACGGTCTACGTACAGGTGGTCCGCGGACCAAGCGCGGCAAGAGTGATCGATCGACCCGTACGGCTGTTATTACTTAGCCACGAGCACATCTCTATTACAAATGCACCTATAAAAATGATAACGAAAATATAAATCTAAGGTTCTGATTGGTAGAAAGGTACCTAATAGAAATAAATGAATATGATACATAAATCAATTATTTCTTATAATAACTTCAATAATCTAGGCACCTTTATCGACTGTTATTAGTAAAACCTACTAAACTGTAATAAGCCGAAATGTTTTCTCTTTTTACACGCTTTATATTAGCTTCACTTGTATGTTTGTTTGTAACCGACTCCTTAGGGCGCGATTTTGACCCACTTCAAACGATCAGATTTCATTTAAACTTTGTAGACTTATCGAGGACCGATGACAATTCAAATTTAAAAAAAGAAAAGAACTTAAAAATCACGCTTTTGTAGTTAGTACCTAGAACTAAAAAATTGTAAATAAATAATAGTTTGAAAAATTAAAAAACACGCTTTAAAAACCAAACTAAAAAAGTAGAAAATAATTTAATACTATTAAAAAGCGTGGGGTGCTTGATACTAATTGATAAATGAAAAATGATTTTATTTCTGTAAGTAAGTTTGTACAAACACTTTTACACGTCAATCATATTTTTTAAACTAGATGAGGTCGGAGTTTCCTATCTGACTACTCTGAGAATAAAGGCCAAAACAAACTCAGAGGTCACAGTCACTTTTAAAGTCCAGACATAATCTTGGTCAGATCATGTGAAGACCAAATGTGGATCGATCTCTGAAATGCTCTTTTGAGGATGTGGTTCTTACCACACAGATTGAGTGACCTGTCCATTCAGTGCACGCATTTATCAGTAATCATGCAGCTCAACTCAGAACTTGAGGAGCTCAACGATTTGATGAACAATACCAAAGACAGGACATTTGGATAGGCCGCATAAAGTACTCAAACTGCCAGATTAATTCTAAAAGTAACTGAGAAAGAGATGAAAAAATACAAAAAAAAAAAAAAATATGACCCACATAGTCCTCATATTCACAATAGTTAAAACAATAATAATATTATACTTCTCAAAGTAAATATTCATGTCAATGTGTATATAATAATAATTATCAAATGTCAAAGAGTATAAGTTTGCAAAAACAAAAAGGAAAACAACATTAAGTATGCAAAATTGGAGCAGGTCAATCCCAAGCTTTTTTGTCCTCAATATAATCTTTAACGGTATAAAAGGCTTTCAGGCACAACTTACGTTTAATGAATGATTTAAATTTATTGATACTTAGATCTTGAACATGGCTTGGAAGTTTATTATAAAAGCGTATACATTGACATCTGAATGACCCACCTATTTTCTTGAGCTTTGTTGACGGTACAACAAATTTGTGTTTGTTCCTAGTATTTATACTATGGACATCACTGTATTTTTTTAAACAATTTAATATTTTTATGGGCATATAAAAGATTTTCAAAAATATACTGTGAATGCTCAGTCATTACATTAATCTCCTTAAATTTCTCTCTGAGAGAATGTCTCGGACTTAATTTATAAATTGATCTAACAGCTTTTTTCTGCAAGACAAAGATAGTCTGAATGTCGGCGGCATTTCCCCACAACAGAATACCATATGACATTACACTATGAAAATAGCCAAAGTACACTAAACGGGCTGTCTCTATATCAGTTAAATTACGAATTTTTCTACCAGCGTATGCTGCAGAGCTTTTTCCATAACTTATCTATAAGTGAGCCCCACTGAAGCTTGGCATCCAGAATTATTTATTTATTTATTTATTTATATATGCTTTATTGTACACCAGAAAATACATTACAAAAAAAAAAATTAACACTAAAAACATACAATGGGCGGCCTTATCGCTTTCTGCGATCTCTTCCAGGCAACCTTGGAATGGACAGTGATTGCGTGGACATAAAAATGGGGTTGTCATTGGTGCAAAAAATAGATACACTATACTATATATACATAGGTATATTCATATATATGCTGTATAATAGATACTTATATACATACATACTACTATATAAGCAAAGACAATAAATGACGACTACAGATTATAACAGCTACAACAAAATCACAACAACAAGTAATGCTCCTTCACGAGTCTCTTGAATATAGGTAACGATTGCGCGCGTTTTATATGAACTGGCAATGCATTCCACAAACGAGCGGCTTGAACAGAAAAGGATTAAGGAGGAAGGAGGAGGAATTAAGCCCAAGAATACAGTGCTATCTTCAGGATTCAATTCTTCGCCCTTTACCAACATACTAGTTTTCACCTGCCTAACGTGAGGTAGCGTAAATTGGTAGGTTAGGTTTTTTTTTTTCATTAGGAAGTAAATTATTAACATTGAACCAATTAACTACTTTTGAGATTGCGCTATTTACATCATCATTAACCAGCTGCTGACGTTTAAGTTTAAACAAAAGCGAAGTGTCATCCGCAAACAACACTATTTCATGATTATCCTTTATGAGGTAAGGCAAGTTATTAATATAAATAAGAAACAGGAAAGGACCAAGAATTGAGCCCTGTTGGACTCCCATTGATACTAGTGATCCGGGAGATCTTTTCCTATTTACATCAACACACTGAATTCTATTACACAAGTATGAAATAAGAAGATCCAGAGCGGTGTTCCGGATCCCGTAATGGTGGAGTTTCCTGATTAAAGTTTCATGAAGCACGCAATCGAAAGCTTTAGATAAATCACAAAAAATGCCCAAGGCATCGTATTTATCTTCCCATACATTGTAAATATGCCCTAAGAGTTCAATACCGGCATCGGTAGTTGAACGACCCCTTGAAAAACCGAACTGTTTGCTATGTAATAAATTATGTTTATTAAAAAATCTTTGCAATTGGTCTAAAATTAATTTCTCAAAAATTTTACTAAAGGTAAGTAGTACTGAAATAGGTCTATAATTAGAGGGCTCTGATGTACCACCTGATTTAAACAAAGGTACTATTTTACTATTCTTCATTAGGTCAGGAAGATTGATTGATTATAAAAATACCTCAAAAAGCACCCCACGCTTTTTAATAGAATTAAATTATTTTCTACTTTTTAATTTGGTTTTTAAAGCGTGTTTTTTAGTTTTTTAAACTATTAGTTTTATTTATAAAATCCTTACTACCAACTCATGTTGGTAATTTTAATAATTTAGTTTTATTATTTGGAATGGTGATTTTAGGGTCTCGTAGCCAAATGGCAAAAAACGGAACCCTTACGGATTCGTCATGACTGTCTGTCTGTCCGTCCGTATGTCACAGCCACTTTTTTCCGAAACTATAAAAACTATGCTGTTGAAACTTGGTAAGTAGATGTATTCTGTGAACCGCATTAAGATTTTCACACAAAAATAGAAAAAATAAACAATACATTTTGGGGGTTCCCCATACTTAGAACTGAACCTCACTTTTTTTTTTCATTTCATTATTTATGGATAGGTCATCAAAATGATATTGAGGTTTCTAATACATTTTTTTTCTAAACTGAATAGTTTGCGCGAGAGACACTTCCAAAGTGGTAAAATGTGTCCGCCCCCCCCCCTCTGTAACATCTAAAATAAGAGAATGATTAAACTAAAAAAAATATACGATGTACATTACCATGTAAACTTCCACCGAAAATTGGTTTGAACGAGATCTAGTAAGTAGTTTTTTTTTATTCCGTCATAAATCGCAAACCGCAATTTACCTTTCATTCAATCAACTCAAATATAAAAATACAAAAAAACATTAAATTTCATAAACATAAACCATAAGCATAAACCGTGAACCATTGATTATTTTCTAATAATAAATCTGTAATAGGTGCCTAAGTAAATAATAATTATAATTCGCGCGTTACTTGCTGCTACGGAACCCTTCATGGGCGAGTCCGACTCGCACTTGGCCGCTTTTTTTTTGTTACACCTACCATTACCACAATTTCGTTTAAATATAAATAATAAAAACGGGGTGTTTTTATTACTTTTGACAACGTTTAATTTATTGGGTGGTTCACTGTGTACCTACTCTTAGCTTTCACTATACACACACAGGTACACACGGCTACACATCAAGCTATAGATTTTCAGTTTACGCTGATCTCGCACTGTACGGAAATCCTATACAATGCGAGATCAGCTTATACTGGAATTGTAATGCTTCATGTGTAGTCGTGTGTACTCCTCGTGGTTCACTGTATACCTCCCTCATGGTTCACTGTCTACTTAGGGTCGGACAGAGTGCACCATTTCCTTGGGGTTTTAGCCAGCTAAAACCCCAAGGAATACCAGTATTCATTGATATCATACTTCTCTATTAGTCGTTGATAGGGTAATACAGACCGCTGACCCAGGCGAGGATGAGCCACTCGACCAGCGAGGGCGGAGCGCCGCGGCGCGACAGCGGCTCGCCGTGCGGCGCCGCGCCCCACAGCAGCCCCCCGGCAGCCGTCTCGATGCGCTGTGACGCCAGGATCAGCAGAACTGCAAGCGAACAGTTCCTATGAGTACGCGACCAAGTCGACATTGTTAGGAGGTCATTGAGGTCTATCCGCATGCTCAGAGAGGCTTTTAAATTGTGTCTCATTGGCTCCATAAAAATGCATTTTATTTAGAACTAGCATTTGCCAGCGGCTTTGCTCTTGTTTAACAAATTACACGGAACCTTAACACATTATACACGTAAACCTTTCCCATGAATCACTCTGTATTTTGGTGAAAACAGCATGAAAATCCGCTCTGTAAATAAATACTCCGAAAATTATTTTTGATTTATTCAGATTATGAGCCACCGCATCTATTTAAAATGGTGGTGGGTGAACGAGCACACGGTTGAGTAGCGCGTTGATGTCTTTTGGAAAAGTCCCTTTCTTTCATTAGGAAATTCTAATTCTTTTACCCCTTTCTTTCCCTTTGTATTTTAATGGCTGAAGTTGATACCGATAGTAATAAAATTAATTATATTATAGTTATAAGAATAATAATAAATTAAAATGATAGAATCAACAAATCATTTGCCTGAATTAGCAAGCTGCATAATTCAGAATTAAGTAGACGCTCGTTTATAATTTTTTACCGAGAGCAATCAGGACCCTAAAACTTTAATTCGAAAAAAAAATATTCATTACAAATTAATTCATTTTAAAAATCAATAATAACAGGATACTTGTTTTTCTTTTTGTAATTGACTGATTTTGATAAAATATTATTATGTGATTATTATTGAGTATTTTTTATAAGTAATGTTTAAATCCATTTTATCGATATCGACTATTTTCCCTTAATCAAGTAGAGCAATCCCTAACTAGGTATACCTACGCAACTTGACCTTAAACTGACCAATTGCCGCGCATTCTTCTTCGTCCCCCGGCTCGCGGTAGTGAGTCGTGAACTTAGAAGAAATCGGCCTATACGCTCTCTAGTGGTCATATACTCTATGCATTCTGACCATAAACTTGCTTTAATTTAAAGCTAAAGCTGACCATTTGAAATATCTAGTTGTCACTATTGACTCCAATGCGTCAACGTATCGATCTACTATGTAGGTATGTAAATAAGAGAGCGCAAAGTAATATCGTAATAGTATAAGTAAGTGTAAATGTCCTTAAGAATTAGCGCACTGCCCCAAGAACGCGAAGCAGTAGGTAGGAATGCGAATTTCCTTTGAATGAGTAAGTATCATCAGTGGCTCACATAGGAACATGAAGTAGCTCGCCGAGTGACACAGAAACTTGATGAACGGCTTCCTGAGCGTGCGGCCGGCGGATGAGTGCGGCGCCACGATGTAGGCCAGCGAGTACAGCGGGAACATGGCGCCGATGCGCACCATCTCTGCCGCCTGCAGCAGCATGTTCTTGCGCCGGAAGCCCGGCACGCTTTCGTACCAGATGGACGCCAGCAGCTGCTGCACGTTCGGGTGCGCCACGAACTAGAACACACGATAAATAGCAGGTCATTCGTAACAATGAAGTACTTTGCCTGTAAGTACGGCGGCTGAAATTGAGTTGATTTTACCTTTTTTTGCCTTAGTTTTATAGCAAGCTTAAGTCTAGACAGGCGCATTCTTTCCGGCGCGCCGGGCTCCGGCAGCGGCACCTGCGGCGAGCCCGTCTCGTGGTTGAGCAGCACTTGCAGCTCGTGTGAGGTGCGCGTGTGGTCCAGCAGCGCCGTCGCGAACTCCTGGCACTGCGCGCGCAGCTCCTGATACTCAGTCTTAAACTCGTGCTCGAGCGCGGACAGTCGCCGCAACTCCCACGACAGCTCGAATGCGGTCAAGATGGGGTCCTTAGACGAAAGCGCGATTAGTGACGGCGAGGCAAGCGCGCGGTACGCGTTGATGCGCGAGCGCGAGTGGCGCAGCGAGTCCTCCCGGCGCGAGCGCACGCACTCGTCGCAGCCGCAGCGCACGTCGTGCGGCACCGGCAGGTTGGCGCCGCGGTCCAGCAGCAGCTTGATGATCTCGTAGCTGTCGCGGTGCGCCGCCAAGATCAGCGGCGAGATGTCCGCCGTGAACGTCGCCGTCTCCGGTGGTAGCGCCTCCCAACTCTGTAACATAGTGATGTCTCTCAAATAAACAATATCTGGATGACCGAGATTGCAAGCTTGCGAGCGAGCGATGTAAGCGGCATCTAAAGCTAAGCTGCTTACGTTAGGCTCGCCGGGCTTCCTGGTCTGCTCCTCGTGGTCCAGCAGCGCCTCAACTGCCTCCACGAACTCCTCGGAGATGGCGTGCAGCAGTGCGTCGCGCGTCTCCACGCCGAATTCCAGCAGCAGCTCCACCATCTCCAGGTTCTCGTTGTCGATGGCCATGAGCAGCGCGCTGCGGCCCAGCGGGTCTACGCAGTCCACGTTGATGTGACCGGTGTCACGCGCGCGCTGCAGCACGCGCCGCGTGCCCGCCACGTCGCCACGTTCCACGCCCAGCAGGAACTTCTTTTCGTCCAGGGACAGCACGGCCATCTCCTGGTGCGGCCGGACCACGTTCTCCTCCTCCGTCATGCCATGTATACTGTGGCGCTACAGATAACAGCGGATATCATAAACAATCACGCGATAGCAAATACATTTTAAATTAGCTACCTATTCATGATTTAGGAAACGTTACCAGTTGATACTCTCTTACTGTATGACACGCCACGTGCATGATTCACGTCGCAAACACCTAGTGTGTTGGTGCTAGACAGATCCACAGGACCTGCCCACGCCCTTCAATAATACAGTATATACCTTGTTAAGGAAATCAAGTTACGAGCTTTAGTAGACGGTGACCGAACTGAACTCAAGGCAATAAATAGTTCACGTCGGTCGTGTCGTACCTATGTATACCGCACCTTGTGTATTCGTGATCGTAATATCCAAAGCGAAATAAATAATTTCATCGATCCCGCCCTGGGAATTCTTCGAATAGATAAAGCTAATGAAATGAGTCGGGTATCGCTCGTAAAGTATGTTGTAATATGCGATAGGTAGGTACCTATACTGAACATGTACACTCTGGGACGAAACCTGCGATCTCGTCTGGACTTCGGCCGAGGTATCAGTTCGTTGGCAGTTACTGGCACCGCTCTTAGAGACGGAGCAGAGCCAGCATTTTCTAGACTGAATGGATTTGCATTAAATTTGGCACCCGGGTAGACTATAATATCCTGAGCTAGGCTAAGACACTCTTTGTGTACGTTCCAATGGGATAATTTGCGTCGTCCACGCGGGCGAAGCCACGGGCAAAACTTAGTGTGAAATAAAGCCAGCAGCTTATGTTGTTGTGTACGTGTCCAATCCTAATGGAATACGGTCGAGAGTAACATTGTACATTATAACGAGGGCACGTAGCGAAGTTACGAAATAACGATGCGATAGCGCTGTCAGTGAGGCAGCGGCACGTGGGCCTGCACGCTGACCGGCGGGCGCGCTGGGTGAGGGCGCAGCACGTGAGCGCTGCCACTCATTATGCAAATGGGTCGCGGGGTTGAGGCGGGAGGCGGCGCACCTCGCCGCACGCCGCTTGCTAACCTACGCTGTCTTCACTCCCGAACGGCTTTATCGTTCGTAAAAGTCGGCGACGTTTTACAACCGACCTCGCATTACCGGACCGGACGCTGTCTCCGGACCGCCGCCGGCCCGGCGCTCGTCCCTTGCTATTGTAAAGCTATAAACCAGCAACAGAGACTGCCCTCCGAGCAGGCGTGTCCAGTCGATGACTAGATCTCACGTATATGTTTACGCTACTGAGCTCTAAATCCGATGCAAATGAGAGCTTCGCTGCGAGTTATTTAAATAAAACGTTTTTATTGTTTCATTGATAGATGAGGCGCTCGTACGCCACTAGCGAATGATCTGCCTGGCTACATATACTACTTAAGCAGTTCAAAAGACAACAACAAATCAATACATACTACATCGTGATGTGTGTACGTGCACCTACGCTCTTAGTCAACCGCTTTTACAGTGGCATCGAGACCTTATTGCTAAACTTTCAGACGCGATAAGATTCCAAATTAGGTGCGAACAAACAACTTGTGAAAGTGTGGAGGGCCCACAGATTGAATTCACAACAGCTACCCGAATGTGCGACACTCGTTATACTGAAAATAAGCGGTTGCGAAACAACACACGGTAACCTATCTACTCAGTGCTCGTGGAGACACCCTGCATCCCGAGTTCCCGAGTCGCGAGCACGGAGCCGAGGCTGCGGACTTCAGAGGGTGACAAATTCCATTATTAGGGTCGCCACTTCATCTGGAAAAGCCTCTCAAAAGGGAGTTAAAAGTCGCTTTGAGGAAACAAAAGAGAAGGCTGAAGTAGAAAAGGTACAATAATCGTAAACACTGAGCAAGGCCAGGATACTTTTCTCTTTGCTTGATTATATGCACAGAGAAAGAGAAATAGTATTAACAAAATATATATGCAATACTTTCGGGACGTCTGTTTTGAATCAACTTTACTAAAGTATAGGTACCCTGTGACGGGAAGCGGACGGAGGATTGGTAACACGCTGAGGAACCTCATTTGCATGTCAAAAGACTTTCATATTTCACCTTCAAATGGAGCAGAAATTAAGGTCTAGGTACTCCGGTTTCTTAATACTTTTCGCGGCACGCACTTACATTTTTGTGTAATATAGAGGTAGGTACCCAACGAAACTTTGTAGTGAGCTTTCTTCCTGAACTAGCTAGGTATACATATTTAGCTACATATATACAACATCACTACATAGTATAAAACAAAGTCGCTTTCTCTGTCCCTATATCCCTATGTATGCTTAAATCTTTAAAACTACGCAACGGATTTAGATGCGGGTTTTTTTAATAGATAGAGTGATTCAAGAGGAAGGTTTATATGTAAAATACACCGCCCTCCACGCGGGCGAAGCCGCTGGCAAAAGCTAGTCTACTTATATTAGAAATTACAATGTGCCATCTAGATATTACTACAAGCTGTCACGATTACTTATAAATTTAAAAATTCTGACATTACCATCTTTGTACACACACGAATTAAATCTTTTTGTAAAATCCAGTCCCAGCTATTAGAAGACTGCTTCTAAAAGCTATTATAGACAACTACGTGACAAAAAAAAGGTTAGACGTAGAAATACGGTACGGGAAAACGGCATTACTCAATAAAAGTTTTATTTGTATGGCATCACTGATTTATAACAAACTAGCTTCTGCCCGCGACTTCGTTCGCGTCCAATTTCTTGCTCCCCGCCCCACCCCTTCGATCGCCTCGCCTGCCCGTGCGAATACTTCGTATTCGTGACTTTTTCTCTTTGCTCGGCTCCTAAGGATCTTAGCGTGATGTTATATGGCCTATAGCCCTCCTCGATAAATGGGCTATCTAACATTGAAATAATTTTTCAAATCGGACCAGTAGTTCCTGAGATTAGCGCGTTCAAGCAAACAAACAAACAAACTCTTCAGCTTTATTATTAGTAAGCATATAGAAGATATAGATTGCCCGATCACACTATGAAGTTACCTACTCATCTATTTAAGAAGAAATTAATCACATTCCTAATTAAAAAGTGTTTTTATATTGTAAAAGACTACTTCGAAAATAAAGATATTGTATTTTAATTATAGCAAATATTTGTACATTAATTCAATATGATAATAACAATTATAATTACTGTGACATTATTAATTTGCTTGACGTTACTGTTATAATTTGTTACTTCAGATTTAATTTAAATGACTATCTTTGTATGTTTTCAATGACAATGTAATTTAATAAGGAAACTGAATAAGAACTGAACTGCTGCTGTACTGAATTGTGTTATAATGTCCCTAATATATTTGTCCACCTCATATAGTGGTTATAAGACAGTGTACCTTATGTACCTTCTGTAACATCCTCTGAACCTGTGTTATGCAAATAAATGATTTGATTTGATTTGAAAAGTCTAAAAGATAAGTACCTACAGATTTTTTTGTTTGTCATCGCATCACCTATACTATAAATTTAAGATAGTAGGTAGGTGACAAACTGTTAGCTGCCTCGCCGAGCCTATCAGCTCCACAAAAGCCTTCATCCCATAAAACGAAAGATTAGCTCGATTAGCTGTGTCGTCAGAGCGAAGGTGGTCGTTTAATCACACAACTTGGTGACAAAACCTTTCGACAAAGCGAAGTGCGCAAAAGCTAACGCTTTGTCAAATAAGTTTTGGTCGCCACGTGCAGGTAGTTGCACTCGTCGAGCTCCACTCTAACCTGCTCGAACATTATCTTGTATTTTGGCAAAACGGGCTAATTTGTGGAAAATCTGCCACATAGCATAGCATTGGAAATGGATATATCGGTTTAGACTAAACGAGCGAATGCACATTCAATCTAGCTCTAGTGTTTAAACAGGGATAGAGAATTCTTTCAGTGTATCTATGCATACTAAAATGTAAAGAACATTAAGGAAACACTGTTCTTTCTTTTGTTCTGGTTCTTTGTTCGTTTGGTCTAAAGCAATTTTAACAAGTTAACCAAATTTCGGTATTTTGTGGTTTTCTAAATTCCACAGGGACGGAATCTTAGCTTGAGTAGCATCCTGGCAGTCACCGGGGCCTAATAGAAAATGCATGAGTTATTCGTAGGACTCGTACAAACAATGCCTCTGGTCCGTTGTCTGAGAAATCAAAATAAAAGTATACCTACACTTAGATGTCTGAAGTATCCACTTACTGTGAGACGGATTCATGAAAGCGTTCTTAAATTTTGTACCAGAACTTAATAAGTGGCTATTTTCTGTTTATGTAGTACAAGTACAGTTACTAAACAAATAACCCATAATGTTCCAGTATTCACTGAAAATTCAGTAAAAACTGAACACCTTTTCTCTATGGGAGAACATCTTTTTATTCGTAAACGTCCAAAGCTGCGTAGTTATTTTAATAAAGTCCACCCTCTTGTACATAATAATATACTCGCCGCCGTACATAATACAGCCATACTGTTAAGAATTTTTGAATTACCGAACTTTTAACTTGAAAGCTACTAGCTCCGATGTTACTACTTAAGTTAGATTAAGTTTACTTCGATGAGTTCAATTAGAATACCTACCGACGAGTAAAATGTAAATGTAGGTACCATGTGAACACTGGCCTCTGACTTTGTACGAACTTCAACGGCTTATCTATTCAAGTAGAGTGCTCACTGCTTACTCTCTAATTAATTACATCCTTTACGCACTTCGCACATCGGCACGCGACAGTGAACGAGTAGTATATACTACACGAAGCCTCACCAGACCACGACCACGGAAGCACACTTAATGTTACTAAGTTTATTCTAATATCTACTTAAAAAGTTAAAATATTCCAATAATGCCTAAGTACCGACATGTCGCTACTGCATCGCCAGCAACCATCCGGCGTCTGTCTCCATTGACTTATAGCTAAATGGAAATATAAACAAACAAAGCAGATACATAACTTACATATCCATGGATGGACATGGTTACTGTCGGGCCAAAAATAAAAAATAAATCAACCTGCTGCCTATCAGATGAAACACACACATACATGTAGCAATATACTGTAGTGATTACTGATATAACTTCCATGCTGACCTGGAATATAAAAAATACTGAAGCAATATGTTCGCTACGTAGATATGCAGTACGTACTGCAACCGTTCAAGCTATTAATACATCATGCCATACGTAGCTCAGGTGCACCTCCACACCTTGCGTGCGTACCGCGGGGAGCCCTGCCTCTTCTGGGAGGAAAGCACACTAACTGTACCTAATCGCTAGATTATGATGATCACGACTATGACGCGAAGAAAGAGACAGAGCAGACGAGAGCACTGGTTCTGTGAGGACCAGGTGCAGTGGCGTCGGCGGCATACCTTGACCTTGTTGTCCAGCGGGCGCGGCTCCGGCGCCAGCAGCGCGCCCAGCTCCACGCGGCAGGTGGACGGGCGCCGCGCGTCGCCGCCACCGCCGCCGCCGCTGCCGCCCGACATCTCCGAGCCGCCGCTTTCTGCGCACACACACAACCGTTAGCGGCGGCCGCGCAGCAGCGCAGCCGCCGCGAGCCTCGACCGCGCTGCCCGCTGGCGAGAGCGTCCTGCGCGACGAGTCACCACGTTGCAATGCGGACGGGGTTATATTTAGCGAGGGCGGGCGGCGGACTGCGAGCGTGCACTCGCAGGGCGCCGCGCCGCGCGTACTCACCGCCGCCGTCGCCGCCGCGCGCGCCATCCTTCGTCCGCTCCGTGAACTGAAACAGAGCTCGGTGTGAGTGCACGGCAGCGAGCGCGTGCGCTGGCCACCAGGGGGCGCTCACCTGTACGCGGCGGTCGCGGCGCGCGGCGATCTGCCGCGAGTGGCGGCGCAGCGCCTCCAGCGTGCCGCGTGCCGCCGAGAGCGCCCCGCGCGCTCACTGCGGAGAGCGGCCCGCGCGCTCACTGCCGAGAGCGCCCCGCGCGCTCACTGCCACTCGTTCAGCTCACGCTGCTCGCACTGCTCACGCCGCTCGCTGGTTGTTGGTCGTTACTCGCGTCCAAACTGCAAACTGTTCGGACATGAGTTCAAAGCTCTTTAGTTTTTGTTATTGCATCGTAAAATATTTTTGTGTACAGATGTGTATACGTTGTCGTGTAGTAAAAGTTACGCGTTAATTTTGCACTCCGTGTATAGGTATACTGACTGAACATACCGGCATCGTACAGTCCTCTCTGGGTATCTGGCTTCACTGACGTATGTTTACACATATTTTTTATTATAACCTACATCATAATCATAAATTATGAATATAAGTACACAATATAGATATATATATATCATCATCATCATCTACCTGCCTTTACCCAAATATGTTGGGGTTGGCTTCCAGTCTAACCGGATGCAGCTGAATACCAGCATTTTACATGGAGCGACTGCCTATCTGACCACCACAAACCAGTCACTGGGTAATCGATATTCCTTGGTAAGACTGGTTGTCAGACTTTCGACTTTCGACTACCTACCTATATATATAGATACATATTTATGTATATTTATGTACGAATCGAGAACATTTTCAACGACAACTAACTCAACCAGCTTTTAGAATCACGTAAACACTACACGCGACCATGTCAAGAGAAAGTCTTTCAATCATTTCCATTCCTTCCGACTAATTATTTCCTTAATTTCTGTGAATTCATAACACACGGCTCGTTTAGTTCCAATTGCTCTCTTTCAGTTGAAAGACGACCGATACGAGTGCGTGCGCAGTTGATACAGCCTGTACGACAATATGGCTGCACTCTTCAATCAGAACAAAGACTCTCAAATCCCTCAATTACTTTACTCAAAATCCAGCCTTTCCAAATCCGGAAATAATATAAAATATACTTAAACTTGGAGTTACAATTTTTATCGTCGCCTAACCGCTGTCTCCATCTCATGTAAGCTACATCTACACGTGTGGAACTGTGTTCAATGTCTATCTAAATGTAATATAGAACAGGGTTTATGGTCCAGCAGGGTTTACATGACGCTTTCTATTACTAAGTCACATTTAGTATTTCCATTTTTGACATCGCACCGTAAATATCCTTCTACAATCTGTCATTTTGTCTTTTGTTTCTAACGATCTTTGTCTAGGTCCTTTTATATGTAGACTATTTCAGAAGAATATTTCTCCCCAAACTGTTAAAATCACACTGACCACAAAACTTTCTACTCGATGGCCACAAAGTATTTATATACGATTATCTACAAAATCATGATTCGTTTAGAACGCTTAACTGTGATAGTTAATAGAAGAACATAGCCATCTTCTCCTATTGTACATCATTTACTTAGTTAATGGTCATGTATATTCTTCCATCGACCAATCGGTGCTCGTGCTAAGCCTGCAGGTAAAATACAGTAACCAGATTTACAGGCTACCACTGTTTTTCAACTACAATGTCAAGCTTGTTTTTGGGATCTGGGCGCTCGGGAGTACCCCCGCCAAGACGAGCCAAAAACAAAAAGCACTACATACCCGACAACTTTCCGAAACGTTTAACGAAGTTAACTTTTTGTTTGGTAACAGATTAAATTAGCGATTAACGAAGTTATTTATTCGATTAACGGTTCCCAGCTCAGTCAATATAGCTAGCTTCTTCGTGTCAGCTGTACATTCAGCCATTCCCGCGAGCACGTCCGTGCGCGGTGCGACACAGCCGCACGCCACGCCAGGCCAAACAGCGTATAGCGTGGAACGCACACTTGATGACACGTCCGCACGTCCTCACGCGCCGCAGTCAAGCCTGTCGGCCCCCCTCGACCGCGAACGTTTTATGGTTCCCCTCTCTTATAAAATCACGTTGTAGCCGGGCTTATAATGGTAAGCTTCAAATTATGGCACGACGATAGGATCTTTTAAAGTAATTGTCTTTGTTTAAGTATCTAGTACAGGGAAAACATTATCATCGAATGTATAATTTCAGCTACGCAACTATTGCAACGAACACAAAAAGTAAGAAGCTATGTAAAGCCTTGTTTCGCATTCATAACTGTTCCTAAAAGCTAGTAGGTAATCTTGTAGTAAATTTACGAAATATTCCTTCAGTGTGCAAGTTTATATTATAAGCCGGGCTGCTCGAAGAACCGATCACATGCCTACTTGAGCGTACACTCGCAAAGTTCGAGAGAAAACTTTCCGCCAGCAGCAGGCGCGCTCCACGGACACGGCCGAGAAATATGTTGGAGCTGAAGTTTCACAAGTTTTCCACTTATCAGCAATATAGGGATTTGGCCTACCTTATAGTTATTTTTGTAAGATGGTGTATGTAATATAATTATGTTTGAGATAATAATCACTTAAAATTCTTGTTTCACAATTTTCTGCCAATTTAATGTTACGTTCCACACTCTTAATACCACTTATAAACTCGTTTGTAGTACGTAAAGCTATCCCGGCGAGGTGTGGGCTTCCCTACAAGCGGAGGAAGGGGACCCCATTATTACGCAATGTATCTCAACACTGCGCGCTTCCAAATTAAATCCTTGTAAATAATATTAATCTCGACTCTAAGGGAGGGAAAAATAAAATTGATTAGTTTCGCTGGAAAATATTGACGGTTTACTGTATCCAGGAAGTTTTTATGTCGTAATTTTTATAAAGAAATTGGAATCCCTATTTTTTTTGCTTCGATATACCTAAGTATCCATCATTGATATGTCGAAATACATTTTTACCATTGCCACTTGAAAAGTTTTATTCACTGAGTAAATAAAAACATTTTGAATTTGGAACAAGCACGAATATACGAATTATGTACAAGAATAAATAAAACGTGCCGAAAGTACGTACTGGCTGGAGAATGGAGCTATTCCATAGAGATATAAAATTATATAAATAAAAAATATCCCGCCAATTTAGGTTCTTTTCTATCTATTATCGTGGTTGTTTTAAGTCATTGGAAAATCGAATAACATAAATTATAATAAAATGAGTTCTTCCAGTGACGTAAATGAGACACTGACTCCGGAATCATTTCGAAATAAAGCAGCAATTGTAGTAAATAATTTGTTGCCGTCAAAATCTCGGGAGTTGTACCTGAAAACAAAATTTGTTCTGCGACTGGAAAACCACGAATGGCGCCAATTCCTTCTCAGAGTCCGAAGGTATTTCTTAACTATTTCAACGAATTAATCAAAACTATTAAGCCGTCAACACATTAGAGCATATATTCTATGCTAAAAGCCACAGTGAGAATCAAACACAACATTAATATTTTAAACTACTCAAAGTTAGTGACATACTTAAAGCGACTATCCGAGGGTAATAAGCCAAAGAAATCTAGAGTGCTAAGCTCCCAAAACATTGAACGTTTTCTAAATGATGCGCCTGACCACAGTTTTCTGGCCGTAAAGGTAAGTACTTATACTTAGTACCTATTTATCTACAAACCTACTATACTTTAAAAGTTTTCCTGTAAATAGATATTTTTTAAATTATTGTTCTCTGGTTGTACTAATTTTTAGCACAACCTGTCGCAGTAATGAATTATTAAAGATAACTATGAATGACATTCAAAAACACTCGGAAAATTTATTACTGATCGTTTTAACTGATAGGAAAACAAAAATTGATAGAACGTACGCGATACGGCAAGAGTACGTAAAAAATGTCGAAAAATATCAAGCTGCGGTTTTTCATACAATACCATGACGGAACATGTACTCGGCAACCTATGATATCATCATCATCAACCTATAATCAATAAAATAGGTGTGATGCCAAAAGAGATTGTCACATTCTTGAATCTATCAAATCCCGACCAGTCCACAGGACATTGCTTCCATAGAAGCTCTGACACCCTTTTAACAAATACTGGTGCTGATCTTACAGAACTGAAACACCACGGAGGGTGGAAGTCCAGCACAGTAGCAGAAAGCTATATCGAGGATTCAATCGAAAATAAAGCCAAAAGATGCAGCCGGATAGTTTACAGTGCAAACCTTAAACCGTCTACTTTTGACCCTTGGGCGCTACTATCTCCGGCGCACCCTTCAACATCGAAAGGACACCTTGTGGAACGACTACATTACAGCTTTCTCAGCAATAAAATATGGCGACTTTGCCAAACGCCCAAGTCTTATCTAATACGACCGTTTCAAAACCAAACAAGAACATCACACTGAATTTCGAAAACTGTTCTAATTTCACTATACATTATTAATGTTTATTATAAATTAATGCTTTGTTCTCTTATAACCGATTATAAAATAAAATGTGATAAATACTATACCAATATTAATTTTCTCGCAGTCAATGGTAAAAAGTAGAGTACACAACTAGTGAAAAAAATAATTAATCTCGGTCCTTGTATCCCTCTCTCTGCTCAGGATTCTAATCTAGAATACTTCGCTGCTCTCGGGATCCAACTTAGTCCCTCGAATTAAATTCCCTTTTTTTACTTGTTGTATAATCTACTATCATACGCTCTGGAACTCTAATACTGATTCTAAAACCGTATCGTGAATTAGTTTCCTTTTCGATGTAAACTGCTTCGAATTATGAACATGTTTACATACAGAACATCGATCAAACAGGTGATATAAAAAAATACTCGTCTCCCTGAGCCTGAGCTCACGCGCGCCTGCTGAAGCCGACTGCCGGGCACAACACAAATATATGTATAAACAAATTAAGTAGCACTTCATCAGACATGTTATTGTATTGAAAACGTACGGATTCATTGCCCTCGGAATCAGATTAGATCTGACATCATAATAAAACCCAAAAGTTTGGACAGGGAAGTACCTACCTACTAGGTTCGTCGGTTTGGTTAACATCTGCATAATAGAGCGAAAGGTCGCGTGTCGTGGCAACTCAATAGTCCGCTACTACTTAATGTGGGTCCCCGTAGCACATTAGCAAGGGCAGTCCTGCCGGGACACTTATTCAACCCAGCGCGCAGCATCGGTAGCCCCACGACTGAATTACAAACTATTTTGGTAAACTCACACATAGCACTAATTTATTTAGCTTGGTAACAGGCAATCCATCTTATAACGAACACATTCATTTCATAACCCTTATCCGTCTGTCGACTGGTACGTCCGCGGTGTACCGCTTCGTTGATGTAGTGGTTGGAGCGCGGCTGCGGGGCCTGCTGCCCTTGCTGGCTGCCGCGCGGGCGCTCATCAATTACATGTAAGGTCGGAAAAACTGTTATAAGCTTTATCTTTTTGACCTACTTTTACTTCAGAACTGTGACTGTAGGTAAGTACGTAATCCTATGTACCCCTTCAGGGACCGCTTGAACGTTACGGAGTGATATCTCCGTGAACAGGTGGAAGATGCCCCCACACCCCTGCCTCTCCCTCCCGGCGCCCCTTACGACGCCCGCGGGAAGTAACGCGCTGTATTAGTAGCTGAGATTCACTGACGCTATACAACAATGGATCTTAATTTACACAGATCGTGATTTGGATGAACGCCTAACTAAATAACAACATTGTTTCTGAGTTCATGTTAACATTGAGGACATTGCGGTGCAAATTTAAGGATGATTGACGATCGATCTTATTCTCTTTGGATAAATGTAATTATTACTTCTTTACAATTTTTAAATACTTAAGTAGTTCCTTCTTCCAACTCCAAAATCCAAAAAAATTGCTATTGAGCAATTTTTACGCTATATTCTGAAACATGTTTTCTGTTGCAGGTTGCTGCAACAGAAAACATGTTTCAGAATATATAGCGTTAAATAAACTGTCACAACTGTTACTCTGGACCCTTGCATAGTGACAGTTACTGGTTGGGCAGATATATCATAATCAGCCTAAAATGTTCCCACTGCTGGGAACCGGGCCTCCTCTCTGTGAGTAGACCAGAATCCACGACGCGGGCTCAGCGCATCGAATTTTTGGTTCTAGGACATGCCGGGTTTCTTCACGATGTTTTCCTTTACCGTTATGAGAGTATTGGTGATGAAATATTGGTGCTTGAGTCCAAACTCACGACCTGACAACTCAGAAGCCGCGGCCGTAACCACTGAGCCAGGACTGCTCAGGTAGATATTGAACGTATAGGTATAGCCGGACAGTGGACCCCACCGGCCGCCGATTACGGTCTTATCTTCCACATGACAAGGGTCTGCTTAACTTTATTGTATAATTTATCGGACTTAAACGAAAAATTGCGCAACTCTCATGTTTAAAACGCAGGATATTCGGGATATCAGGTTTAAAAATATCTAGTTTAGATGTGTGCCTTAATAATTTTAAGGATTATCTTCGTCGTTCAGTTAAAAACAAAACTAGGGCCGAAAGCGCCTTAATTGGATGCATATCATAAACAGGGACGGGATATATATATCTCTCTCTCTCTCGAATTAGCCCTTGCGGACCCCACCAGTTGGTGCTGACATCACTTTGAGGCGCGCGTGGAACGCAACGCGCCGTCGACCCGGGCTTGGTCCTTACCGGATAGCGAGCTACCCATTACTCGCCGTCCACAAGCTCGCGCCTACTGTGGCCAGGAATCAACCTGGGATTCCCGACGGCTAGGGCGTTTCCGACGGTGACTAAGGCCGTGAGGGCGCATTTACTGCCTTTCCCTCACGTGCGTCGCCTCCTTCTTCGCAAACATTACTGCTTCGCAGAAGGAGGTGACGGCTACCCATGCACTCTCGCACCGTACCATGGCTTGGACCAGGGCTAGACGCGAGAGATCAACGCTGCCGATCGCCTCCACGAGGAGACGGCGGTGCTCCGCCCAAGCCGGGCAGACCTCCACCGTAAGCTCCACCGTGTCCTCAGGGTGATCTTCGCAGTGGAAACACCTGGGCGTTTCCTCCCGCCTTATACGAAACAGGAACCTCCCGAAACACCCGTGTCTGGTGAGGACCTGCGTCAGGCGGAAGGTGAAGACGCCGTACCGCCTCTCAATCCACTCCCAAGTGTGCTCGAGGCCCTTTGCCTCCAGATCCCATGACGGGTGAGCTGTTGGTTTTGATAGAATACGAGTGCCTTACATAGACAAATGTAGACTACTACTAGGTACACGCAGCGTAGACTTAGTAACGGGGCCCCGTTTTCACCTTTTTTGTAAAAATTCCATAAAAATAAGTAATAGTAATAAGTAGCACTAAAACTAAAACAGCGCTTCCGTTAAAAACCTAAATTACTTATATTTACATACTATAACGGTCTTATTCATAAAAAAAGCTTTTCGAAGGTTTTTAGACATTCATTAGTTAAATTGCTTGATAAGCCATATAACCTTTGATAACATTTTGTATTCATAAACGAGAGAATGTCTGCCTAAGCAGTCACACCGCATAATTGCGACCATAGACATCATCATCATTTCAGCCGAAAGACGTCCACTGCTGGACATAAGCCTCCCCAAAAGGGGGGTTTTACCATAATCGCCACGCTTGGCAGGCGGGTTGGCGATCGCAGTATGGTGGTAAAATCTAAAATGCATAAGGAACGCTGCTGCCCATCCTCTAGTAAGTCCCTTAGTCGCCTTCTACGACACCCACGGGAAGACATGGGATGATGCTATTCTTTTACCACCAGCACCACACGGAACAAAGACTTGACATTATAACGTACCGGCAACTACTTAATTGTGTACAGTTTCGACACTTCTGACGCGGTGACGTTATTGTTATTAGAATTTGAAAAATTATTTGAAATTGTAACTGTTAACTGATTGCTTGAAAATTTACATTTGTTGACACACAATATTTGTATAGTCAGCGTCAAAAATATCGGGACGAACAGACTGTTCAAAATGATCTCAACAACTAAGAAAATTAAACTTTATCTCAATTGGATAAAGTTCTTGTCAGAATGACTTTTGTCCTGTATTGTCTTCATTCTGAAACATTCCTTGGGTCATTGAGTTAATATTTAGTTTTCATATTTGTTTAGATTATTTTGAACAGTCTGTTCGTCCCAATATTATTGACGCTAACTGTACGTTAAATGGTGAAACGTCATTTTCTTTGGAAGCAACTGCTTTAGAGAGTCGGTTATTTTTTCCTTAGAACACAGTTAATGTACGCTACATTGGCGTTTATAACTTTATAGTAGGTTTATAGAACGCTTTAACGCTACGTTATTCCTGCTTTACATTGAATGACCTCTGTAACCTTAAAATCCGTAACGCTAGAGTGATTTCTTATGCCGATGATACTGCTGTAGTCTTTTCTGGGAATTCTTTGCAAGATGTTGCCAGAAGTGCTGGAGCTGGTATGACCCAAATAGCTCTATGGCTCAAAAATAACCTGCTCACACTAAACACGGATAAAACTAATTACATATGTTTCATTATATCACACAAAACACAACCATATAAAGATTTTTACATAGGAGTACAAACGTGCAATGATTCAAATGACTGTCAATGTCCAACCCTAGTCAGAGTGTCTCAAACTAAATATCTTGGTGTTATTGTTGACCGGAGACTATCTTGGTACTCCCACCTTGAACAGGTCACTAACAGAATCAGAAAACTGAGCTGGATATTTAAAACTCGGGGGTATATTGTACCAAAAAATGCACAAACCAGCACAAATACCCCCAGAAACCTATTCAACGAAATATATATAGCGTTGGCACAGTCCGTTTTGGTGTTTTGCATCCCCATATGGGGGGGTGCGGCCAAGACTAAGTTCATAGACCTTGAGCGGGCACAACGTGCTCTAATAAAACGAATTTATTTTAAAAACCATAAATATCCTACACAAAGTCTTTATCAAATCGGTGCGAAAACTATATGTAATTAAAACTGTTCTAAAGAAACAGAAAACTCTTTCTTTTGACCTCAGCTTAACCTTGAAAAGAAGAAAAGATATAGTAGCAGAAGTTCCCCAAACTAAAACCAAATTCGCCCGTATACAATACAAAAGACGCTCAGTTCAACTATACAACAGAATTAACAAAGACATTTACATATACAATTAGAAACAAACTGAATGTAAAAAAAATGTAACTAATTGGATAAAACCACTTACTTATGGTGACACGGAGGCGCTGCTGGAATAAACATACGCTACCTCTAATGCCTGTACTATTGTTCACCTCATGCATACGCTCTGATTCATAGGTACTCACAGTCACACACCCTTACATTCACACACTCTCACATTCGCACACTCTCACTCTCACTCACCTACTCGCATGCCGCCTGCGCGCTTGCTATATAGTTCCTGCATGTTTAGCTTTATTATTTCTCTTTTTATTTTTATTACCACTTTTCCCTTTACTTACATATATTTACATAAAACAAGTAAAAATATTTATTTAAGTTATGGAAGAGCGGCAACTCCTAACACAGGCTTATCTGCTTAAAAGGAGGCTCCAATCACTAGTTGTAAAATTTTACTTGTTAAAATAATAAAACATTTTTCATTTTCATTTAAAATGCGTTTATGAATAACACTTTTTGTAAATGAGACTTTAGCAACTTTTTATATGTTCGATAACTTTTTATGAATAAGACCGGTAATTTAGGTACTGTTTTTAGTATCAGCTAGAGATACTTATTCGCTTTCTGGCAGATTGATACAAGCTCTAATGGCTGCATCTTAGCGCCTGTGTGTTCGGTCACTAGCTTACAATAGCAAATCACACGTTTCAACGATTACTTCGACGCTGCATCACGTATTCGCGACTCGTTCCGTTTCAGTTAGTTTTAGAAAGTGCTTTTACTAACGATGCAGATTTGTTTGGCGGAGAGATAAAGCGTTGTCGCTAGGTATACCTATCGAGCTTCCAAAAAGCAATTAAATCGCTGATCGCCAATGCTAAAATTATGCATTGGTAATCAAGCATCTGAAAAATTCCGAAATCGCTAAGTGCCAAAGCTAACAGTAGCATCTGCTATGGCTCTTATTTAATTTCGTTCATTTTCAATCGTCACTTTGAATTTTTTTACACAAAATCTGGCAATATTATTTTTTTTATTGGAAAATCAGCCCTTAATCAAATAATTTGTACCTCTCTATCTTTAAATCTGTTACATTACAACCTTACCTAAATCTAAGCACCTCATAGAAAAGCACAGCATGCACTGTAATGCAATTAATTGATTAAAACAAGTAACGTACATAGTTTGAATAAATAATGATCAAAAGCTAAATTGATTTCATGTTTAGAAGATAATAGATATTCTCAACCGGAAAGGGCGTTTATGAGCAGCTACTCCTGAAAGCCGTGCCGCCTGCCGGGCCCAGGTATTCTTTAACAGTACTCGGACCATCTAATTAAATCTAATCGAGAAGAAGCAGCAACGAATCTCAAAGGGATTCAGTTGACCATACCTACTAATTACGGTATTTTCTTATTACATAATAATCTTACACGTTTGTAGTTAAATAAAACACGTAAAGTTGTAAATGAAAAATAAATGTTTTCATTTGAAACAAAACTTGCCAAATTTTTAAAATATTTACAGAATTCTCAAGTTCGAAGGGATGCTGGAGTTTTGATAGAACACATTCTTTATTAATAGTTTCCGAGAGCTCTTTCCTTTCAAATACAATTTTCTTTTAAAGCATTAAGAAATGATTCAACTTTCAAGGTAATTAAAAAATACGCATGTTTAATTAAATATTTGTTAGTTGTACTTGAGGCGACAATTTTTTCGTGGGATATTTGATTAACAACATAATTAACGACAGCCCCCTTGTGCCCCCCTCTTCTCCTAGCTTTGAATATCAGAAAAAAAACAAGATGGCGCTTTACCCACCCAATCAATACGTAGTCTGAATTAGAAATGGTACTAATAGTTAAGGGCATCGGTAAATATCCGAGTGACGGTGAGGCAGGTTTGCAAACAAACAAGTAAAGTCGGCAGAAATAGTGTTATCACGGCATTAACGGCCGCCAAGTCGTTCTTAACGCGTCGGCGAAACGAAGTTCGCCAGCTCTTTATAAGTCATTCCGTTAGCGATGTTACGACTTTAGTCGCTTAGATGTGTTTGTATATGTTGAAGCCATCATACGAGTATGATGGCTTCAACAAGCTTGACTTCAACATAAACAGTTACTTATGACACAAGGCTGAGCTTCTAGTGTCTTAGATGCAGCTGAGCTTCGTGCTAAGCCTATACCTGCGGTTAGCGACCTATCAAGTGCGACTGCCAACTTATTATATCGCTACCTACTTGTTTAGTTAGCTCTGCCTGCCTCGGCCGACGCTCAGAGGAGTGTCAACCATTGAAACTTAATGACGTCAGCGTTGCTTGACGTACTTCTATAGTCATAGAGTTGTCAAGTTGTGGATTAAGGCTTTACTTGTCCATGGAAGGAAAATGTTATGTCGATATATTTTATTTTAATTCCGCATTAACTAGATTCAGGCTTTGATGCAATTCGCAGCATGTAGAAGGTGTAGTTATTAAGTTGCAAGATGTAAGCCAAACTCTGTGCCCTGCTGTTGCCTTAGGTTTACGTACATAACATTATACTACCATAGAGTTGTCGCCTCGATCCCCTACTCTTGTTAGGTAAGCTGTGATCAAATCAGTGTTGATGCATAATCTGATGGGCATCGATGCAGGACCCGCTGATGCCAGCTGATGAGTGGCCATTGGGTTTCACTATTAAAGAGATATATGTTTATAATGCAGTTTTGTTTTACATTTTAAAAGGGTAAACGCAAAGGTTCTCTATCGCGCCTACGTGTACTGAAGGCATCTACAATAACGTTACAAAGTGACTCATTGTTTTGTAACTTTAAGCAAACTCTATTTTACTCGAAGTAGATATACTTATAGACACAGATAGCTTTTGGAAAAGCTCAACAATAAAAAGAGAACCAAAGGGAAGTAGTTACCTACTTAGTTACTGATGAGGAGAATGTTAAACAACACATACAGATATTAAGGATGTTTCATGTAGCATCTGTAAGTGAACGTTGACTGAGCACCGCACACTGTTTGGCGAGGCGATATACAGCACTTAGCACACGATGTTGTGTTCCACTAAAGGGACGGTTTGGGATCACGGAATGGATTTGTTACGACCGTCGGTAACACATTTAGATACTTGCAGTTGATAGCTTACAAGGCACCGGTTCCCTCCTGCCATGAAATTATAATGGTATCACAATCAGTCTTCAACAGTGTTCCAAAAGGAATATTTTAATATTTCTTAAACAAAAAAGGAAAAATGTAATTCCAAGTCTGCTACGGATTGCTATTTAATTATATAAATAAGAGTCTCAAGAACCACGCCATCGTGTTTTGATTTTATTATGGTGGAAATAATTAAAGAAACCTTATTGTACTCAAGTAGGGTCGCTTGAGAACATGCCCGCGCGAGAGAGGCGCGAGAGGCGCGCGGGTGGAGCTGTGCTGCCGGGCGAGGTGGAAATACTTGTGGGCCGTAGGCCTTTTGTACAGGTCCGCTACGCCTCCGTAAATCTTGGGTAGAGGTCCGATACACATCCGTAGGCCTTGCGTATGAAGTCCGCTACGGCACTGTAGGTTTCAGGACCCTTGCATTATTTAGTCTAAGTCATGGAGAATGTTATAAACAATTGCTCAGTCTATCAATACGTGGACGACACCTGTCTCGTAGCAGCTGATAAAGAAGGCTAAGAAGGCTAAGGCTGAACAACCAATTCAAAATGACTTTGATCATTTATGTAAGTGGTCTCATGATGCTGGACTGCTGCTTAATGCTGGTAAAACTAAGAATATTCACGTTCGTTCCAAAAACTTGCTCAACTCTGGCAAGCCAGTTAAAATGATTGCGCACTCTCACCAATGCTTGCATGAAGTGCAGTTGTCTAGGTTTGGTTGCAAATGTGAACCTTTGGAGCAGGTTACCAAGTACAAACATTTGGGTTTAGTCGTGGATGACAGATTTAACTGGGTCTATCACATTGACTCCTTATGCGAAAAAATGCGAGCAATTCTAGCCAAATTTGCAATAATTAGATACAAAGTACCTTTTTAAATGTTACTTAATCTTTATAAAAAATTACTAGCAATGGCAGAATTTATAAAACTTATACAGAATATAAAACCTACAATTCCGTTTATTAAAAATATTATTACCAAATAAAATAATAAAAAAACACTTTATGGTGGTGATGACGTAACAGGATTTATTAAATATCGTAAAATCTTACCAATACACTCAAAAATACAAAAGTGGTTATTAATATAACAGTTCACCAACAAAGAACTGCAAATTAAATTCAATCATACCATAGCAACAATAATAGCAGCACAATCAAAACTAGTAGTACCGAGATACAAGAACTATTACGGAAAACGAACGAACGCTTATTTAATACCTACTTTTATTAATGATGCTCCACCAAAATTTCAATCGGAAATAACAAATAGTAATTATAAAATTAAAAACAAAAAATACTTTGATTCTCTTTGAAAAAGCATCATTCTGTTTAAATTTCATTCAATGTAATTAGCATCGACGGAATGCCTGACCCGCGCTGTTTTCGTTTTTGTACTATTTTAGTTATTACTTACAAACCACCTTACAATGTGTTATTTGAATTTTTATAAATTAAGTGTTAAACATTAATTAACAAGATAATGATTATTTTGTTAGTATTCGTTTTAAGATTGCTGACAAGTGTTTCAACATCGTATTGAGGTTTTTGTGGTGTTTCAATTTATATTTTGCTTGTTCCTTTATTAATAAAAATTAAAAAAGGTCTTGCGTAGAGGTCTGCTACGCCTCCGTAGGCATTGCGTAGAGGTCCGCTACGCATCCGAGGCCTTCTTGCTTTCCGAGGCACGGAGGGATCTCGATATGTAATGGATGGTCAATCACCCATCTACGAACCGACCACGGCAAGTGAGGGACCCGACACAGCGTTAGTTATTGAAAACATCTGTATTTTTCGTTTACCTACATTCTACAAATATTTTTTTTTTAATTTGACATCTGCTACGCCTCCGTAGGCCTTGCGTAGAGGTCCGCTACGCCTCCGTAGGTCTTGCGTAGAGGTTTGCTACGTATCTGTAGGCTTTGCGTAGAGGTGTGCTACGCCGCCGTAGTCCTTGCTTAGAGGTCTGCTACGCCACCGAAGGTCTTACGTAGAGGCCTGCCATCCGTATAGGCATTAGTCAGAGGTGCGCTACGCCTCGATAGCCGTTGCGTAGACGTCTACTACGCATCCGTAGGCGTTGCATAAAGGTCTGCTAAGCCACCGTAGGTCTTACATAGAGGTCTGCCATACATCCGTGTAGGCCTTGCGCAGAGGTACGCTACGCCTCCGTAAGCGTTAAAGGTCTGCTACGCATTCGTAAGTCTTTCGTGGAGGCCTGCTATGGCTCCATAGGCCTTGCGTAGAGATCCGCTACGCCTCCGAGGCCTCCTTGCTTTCCGAGGTACGAAGGGATCTCGATATGTAATGGATGGTCAATCAACCATCCACGAACCGACAACGGCAAGCGAGCGACCCGATATTATACTGAATTATAATATTTTTGTACGCCCGCAAGACACAGCGTTCTTTAGTTAAAATATCTGTATTTTTCTTTTACTTATATTCTACAAATAAAAAATTAGGTCTTCTAGCCCCCTACCCAAGGCCTACGGAAGCGCCGTAGGCCTTGGGTAGGGGTCTGCTACACGTACTAGTCCACAGGCCACCGCAAGCTTTGGGTACAGGTAGTCTATGGCAGCGTAGCCGTGACGTAGCACTGCATAGCACCTCCTACGTAACGATAAATTACTTTAAACGTTTTCTTTTCAGCTACTTAAATAAATGGCAGATTCACAAGGAGTCTCGTTTTCACGTGTTGGATTTCGATACACTGCATGCACTAAAATATACATTATTCCTTAACAACATTTCATTGGCTAAGGTTGGTTCTTTTCACAATTTTTATTAGTTTTGGTTTTGCACCTAAAGTTACCTTGAACCACCGGATGATAATAATAATAAAAATATTGCGAAGACCTCACCGATACTCATTCGATTCTGTACTGCGTGGCTGTAGCGGTATGTCGTGTAGCTCACGTCAAATTCGCTTATGACCCTAGAGCTACACGATCAAAACCAGCCGTACCAGCTTGGCAGTGCAGAATTGAACGTCGTATTGGTGGGGCCAGAGCTCTCATCGGCAAACTAATCTACTTCAGGGAGGACAACACTCGCTCTAGAGTGATGCGCTATGTGAGGCGGGCATTCTCAGTGACTGATACCAGCCCTCAGGATTATATGTCCCGTGTCACAGAGCGCATAGACTTCCTGAAGCATGCTTCGTGCTTAGTTTCATGTATGAACGCATGGGCGAACCGTATTTGTAGGTATAAGCGGCGAGTGGACCGATGCACTCAGAACCGCACCTTCCAGAGCGATGAAAGGTGGATATATAGAGCTTGGGAGCGACCAGGCCAAAGTGTGGCTGACACGCGCCTACCGGATAATGATGCCATGTGTTCTTTTTGGCGTAGTATCTGGTCGGCGCCTATCAGTCACACTGAAAGTGATTGGGCTCGGGAAGTCAGCGAGCCTGCGATCCAATACGCACGCTCGCTTGGTGGCTCAGTACCAGATTGGAATCTGGTTCGCTACCCCAGTTCTTAACGACAGGAGTAACCCGCCTACTCCATAAATCAGGTAGTACCGCGGCACCCAAAAATTATAAGCCGATCACGTGTTTACCGACGGTCTATAAAGTTCTTACATCCATTTTGAGAGCTAAGAGTTACAACCATATATACAGACATGATGGGGATCATGTCTGTCTCTCAAAATGGATGTCGGAACAGGTCCCGCGGTACTAAGGAGCTGCTCCTTATTGATATGGCCATTAGCCAACAGGTTCGTCGTTCTCGAAAGGATCTTGCGACATGTTGAATAGATTACAAGAAGGCCTATGACTTGGTGCCACATACATGGCTCATGAGGGTGCTGGAGTTGCATAAAGTAGATAAAACTCTGCGCACCTTCCTGCTGTCATGTGTGGGGCAATGGTGGACGGTTCTGCGATATCCAGGATGTCGAAATATCCAGAGGAATAGCGAACCGAAAAGGATCGAGCAAAGGATATTTCAGGGCGACAGTTTGAGTCCGCTTTGGTTCTGCCTAGCACTGAATCCTCTAAACACACTGCTAGAGGATTCAGGTATAGGCTATCGGCTGAGGAGAGGCGGTCAGGTTATATCTCACCTACGGCGTGGCACACGCTGGCAGAGTGTGCCGCTTGGGAGGAGCCGCGCCGTGCCCTCATCTCAGGAGTAGGCAGTGACCTGTCGCTGCCGGCCGTTGTCGGCTCGATGGTCGGCAGCGAGGAGTCCTGGGACGCGGTGGTATCCTTCTGCGAAACAGTCATGTCGCAGAAGGAGGCTGCGGAGAGGGAGCGGGAGATTGCTTCCGCTAACCCGATCTGCAGCAGACGCACCGGGCGTCGGCGGAGGGCGGACAACGCCCTCTTCCAGCCCCCCTAAATGGGTCCAGGGGCGACAGATCCGGGGAAATCTGTCACCCTCTACTTATTAGGACCCGAGATGGCGGCACATAGTGTTCCACGTTCGCCTCTCTATGTCGTAAGGGGGGAGTCTAACACCTCACTCCCCCCCTATCGCGAGGTGGCCCGCAAGGGCGGGCCGGCACTAGCCGGGGATCGCGGAAGTCACACTAGTTCCCGTGGTCCCCGGTGCAAGTGAGAGACGGAACACCGGGGTGGTTTTAGTCAGTAAGAGTCTGACAGACCCCTCCGCCCTCCCCGGGGCGGAGGACATCCATGAGGATTTCCCCCGTAATCAAAAAAGAAAAATCTCACCTCCTTTACACGGTTTACCTAAAACTCTATTCCCCCAACAATTTGCAACTGATGAAGCTACTGAAAGTAACTAAAACTTTCAGTAGCGCCATCAGGATGGATTTTGGTGTGGACAAATGTGCGGTCATGCATGTAAAGCGAGGGGAGATTGTGCAATCGTTGAAGGAGCGTTTCTTTGGCCGCCTGAAGAAAGTATTTAATAGTTTTTATCAGGCGGAAACAAGGTGCGCGCCTTCAACAGTTGGGTCATGCCGGTTTTGATGTACTCTTTCGTTATACTCAAATGGACTCAGACTGAACTCGACGCCCTGGATAGGAGGGTCCGTATGCTGCTGACTGCATATCGAATGCATCACCCACGATCATCGGTAATGAGACTGTATATCCTGCGAAGGTGTAGAGGTCGAGGCTTCTTAAACGCTAAGACCCTCCACAATCGCGAGATATGCAGTCTCAGGGAATATTTCCTACAAGCCGACGTGGGGATGCATCGAGATGTGGTCGCAGTGGACAAGGGCCTCACCTCACTTTCCTTAGCTAAAAAGAACTGGCGTAAGCCTGAAGTGCTTGACACTAATGATCGCATGGAGGTATGGCAGAGTAAGGAGCTTCACGGATGCTTTTGCAGGGCTCTACATGGTCCCGATGTAGATTTATTAGCGTCCGTAGCCTGGCTGCGTTTCGGTGACCTCTTTGAGGAAACCGAAAGTTTTGTCTGTGAAATTATGGACGAAGTTATGATGACGAACAATTACCGGAGATTTTATTGTGAAAGACGGCACGGTTGACATATGTCAGGCATGCCACCGTCCAGGTGAATCAATCAGACACATTATCTTCGGGTGTTCTCGTAGCTAACGAGGAGTACTTACATAGACACAACCTTGTAGCCAGGATTATCCACCAGCAACTTGCTCTGAAATACAGCCTTGTAGAATCGGAAGTGCCATACTACAGGTATGCGCCCGACCCAGTTCTCGAAAATGGACATATCACATTGTACTGAGATCGATCCATCATCACTGACAGGACTATTGTTGCCAATAAGCCTGATATAGTGGTGGTGAATCGACTAGAGCGGCGTGCAATGATCGTTGATATAACGGTCCCGCATGACGGGAACCTCGTGAAAGCCGAGAAAGATAAACAAATCAATTATCTTGACTTGGCTCGCGAGGTTGTCGATATGTGGGATGTGGACTCAGCGATCATTGTACCGATAGTCGTTACAGCCAATGGCTTGATAGCCAACAGCCTCGACCAACACCTGAGGAGGCTCTCGTTGGGCAGTTGGGTCAAGGGCGGATCCAGAAAGCGGTACTTCTGGACATGGCTCGCATTGTCAGGAGGTTCTTTTCTCTGGATCCCTGACCGCCGGTAGCTTGGACCCTGTTTCCGATACCGGTGGGCTACAATTTTTTATATTTTTAAATGTTTTTATATGTATATTCTAATATTTATAAATGTAATTCATATGTGTATATAATGTAATAAAGGAAATAATAATATACCTAATAATAAAGTTTATTGTTCAATTAAGACAATTATTACATCGGCAAGGTAAAATATGAAGCACAAGCATACGTTTCTTAATCTAGTTAGTAATAATTGAACAGTGTCACAGATGCAGGCACGAAGAAAAATAACTCATAGTACTGTGCCCTTATCAACCCACGCTAGATGTAACTGACGGCCACTGACGGCCACTGACGGCAGGGAAACGATTGTTTCATTTCCATCATCTTTTATTTCGCCCATTATATAAAACACATCGTACATACATTGTTGTAGAACTTATCATGACAGTGTAGTGCAGTATTCTTTTTTTCTACTTTAGTTATACTATTTTAAGATAGTTAGCAGGACGTACTCAAGAACATCGGACAAAAAGTAAAGTTTGGGCCTCTTCTGTCATGTATGGTTAAAATAAAAATTGGTTAGGTGACTGTTAATGAGAAATCCTGTGTGTACAAAGAATCAATAGCTAAACACTAATACGACATTATGAAAATATACAGAATACGCTCCCCGCGAGAGCTGAATAATTAAATGTAGATATTGGTCGCACGTACACCACATACATACACTGCGGCAGGTTATACAGAAGACCGAAGAGTATAACCTGCCTCTCTGCTTAGCGTTTGTGAACTACGAAAAAGACTTCGATTCGATCGAGACATGGGCTGTACTGCAGTCTTTTCAACGGTACCAGATCGACTACCGGTACATACATCGAAGTGCTGACGTGTCTGTACGAAAACGCCACTATGTTAGTCCAACTCCAGGACCGGACTTCGAAACCTATCCTTTTGCCGCGAGGTGTGAGACAGGGAGAAGTTATCTCTCAATAGCTGTTCACCGCTGCGCTGGAGGACGTCTTCAAGGCTCTGGAATGAAAAGGGGCTGGCATAAACATCAATGGCGAGTAGATCACTCACCTTCGGTTTGCCGAAGATATAGTTGTCATGGCTGAGACCATGAAGGATCTCAGTGCATTGCTCCTGACCTCCTGTAAATGACGGACTCCAGACCTCAGTAGAGCTTCTGAAAGATTGGGTCTTAAAATGAACATGGGCAAGACAAAGGTCATGTCAAGTGCCCATGTAACACCCACTCTCATGACGATCGGAGGCGCTACACTCAAAGTTGTGAACGAGTACGTTTACCTAGGACAAACTGTCCAGTTAGGTAGGTCCAACTTTGAGAGAGAGGTCAATCGTCAAATCTGACTCGGCTTGGCAACGTTCGGGAGGCCTCGCAATGTCTTCTCGTCCTAAATACCGCAGTGTCTCAAGACGAATGTTTTTGACCAGTGTGTGTTGCCAGTGATGATCTATGATCACAATGGACCTTATCAAAAGGCTAAAAGTCACCCAAAGTGCAAAGGAGAGGGCTATGCTCGGAGTTTCCCTATGAGATAGAATCAGGAATGAAGAGATCCGCAGGAGAACCAAGGCAACCGACATAGCCCAAAGAATTGCCAAATTGGAGTGGCAGTGGGCAGGACACATTGCTCGCAGAACAGATGGCCAATGGGGCCGAAAAGTTCTGGAGTGGCTACCGCTTACCAGAAGACGTAGAGTGGGAAGGCCTCCCACAAGGTGAACCGATGACCTTGTGAAGGCCGTGGGAATCCGCTGGATGTGGGAAGCACAAGACCGGTCGAAGTGGATGAGCTTGGTGAGGCCTATGACCAGCAGTGGACGTCTTTCGGCTGAAATGATGATAAATGATGATTGGTCGCACTAATTAGCAATGCTAATATCGTAATTATTATATTACATGGACATGGATAATTTTAGGAAATCTAATGGAATAAAGAATAATAGTAGTAACAAAGATGTTATCTTAAACTTCAGAAAGACTTCGGGAACCAGACATCAGCAATATAGCTTAGAGGAAATCCCCTGGCAATCCGCGGAAATAATCCCTTAATAGCCCCCTGCCGACACACAGGGGACCCGGTGACTTGGTCTAGTCGTGACGTGACTGAACCTTACAAAACGTAATTGAGTAGAAAAACTAATTTATTGTGTGAATTAAGTGATGTCCGTACCCTTCGTAATAACTTGATATAACTATTCTATGCCTTTGCCATGTTGTTGTTCGCTTTCATACAAATCGGCTCAGAACACAATTCCGACAATTCCGACGTTACAATTTAAATAAAACGGCTTCGGTATGAACCACACGACGGGATATTAAACGTTGTACAGAACCCGACCCCGGGGAGACAGCCCTGCTCAGCTACGGGCCATCTGTTCTGTAATTGCTAAGTAAATTTTAATGAGCTCCAAGTTACTGATTCCATTGTTTGAAGGACTAAAACCAAACTTTAGGATTCACGATCTTATTCAAATATTTAAGTATACCCATCAAAGCAACGTTGAATCATTTATATTATTTTGTCGATACGATATCGTATATAATTGTCATACTATCGGTACATAGAGGTGTTAAAGTGTCAGTACAAAAACGACACCATGTCAATCCGACTCCAGAACCAGACCTCGACACGTATCCGTCTGAGGTGTGAGACATACAAACGTTGTCTCGCCGAAACTGTTCAAACGCGTAGGTCATATCAAATGCCCATAACACCCAACCTCATGAAAATCGGAGATTCTATACTGGAAGCAGCGTTTGAGAAGCTGATACCTATGTATATACTTTGATCAGTGCGTGCTGCCAGTAAAACACCATAGACCAATAAAATGTGAACGCTCACAATGGGCCTCTTCGGAAGGCTGAAAGTCACCCAAAACGCAATAGAGACGCTATGCTTGGAGTTTCCCTGTGATAGAATCAAAAACGTAGAGATCCAAGTATAATTTAGTATAAGTATAATTTATTTGTTCAAAAAATATACAATATTTATTAGTATGGATCACCATATTAATATAAATGTTGTATATATTTTTTGTAAAGTGTATCAACACTTTATGACAATTGTTTCTATAAACAGATTTTGAACATCTGTGTCTGAACTAGATAAGAAATATCTGTATTTCAGACATCAGCGCTCCCCTGTCGTAAGCGACACTTAGCAAATGACTTTGTTTGACCTCTATACATTATTATAAGCACAACATAAAATTTGATCATAACGTTACCGACATAGCCC
Source organism: Polymixis lichenea (assembly GCA_949091785.1). NCBI lineage: Eukaryota > Metazoa > Arthropoda > Insecta > Lepidoptera > Noctuidae > Polymixis > Polymixis lichenea. The sequence goes on along the minus strand of OX420939.1, from coordinate 608,550 downwards.
TAAAGAAAGAATAGACAAACTTAAGTGGCAGTGGGAGCGTACTTTGTTCGCCGAAAGGTTCTGTAGTGACGACCGTGTACCGGAAGACGTAGCGTACAGATACACCGATTACAAGATAAACCGATCACCTGGTGAAAGCTGCAGGAATTCGTTGGATAAAAGAAACCCAAAACCGGTCGTAGTGGCGATGTTTGGGGATGGCCATGTCCAGCAGTGCACGTCTTTCTGCTGAAATGGTGATAATAATGAGCCGATACGGAAAATTCAACATCCGAGCCAGTGAACGAACACCGATCTCGTAACTATAGTTATGTAACTTTTACCCAGATACTGAACTGACAGGTAAACTAACTGAAAACAATGTCTCGACCATTCCTCTGGCGGGACATTAAAAGACTTGTTGTTTTTCTTTGAAATCGCTCCGCGAGCGACGAGCTACGTTCCGTAAAAGCTTCACAAAAGATAAACGTATTAGTGCCGGCGCTAACCTGTACAACATGCATAGGTACACAACACAGAAACAACAAAGCGACATCGTCCATAAAAGTTATTTTTATTACTGCAAAGAGTAGGTACGTGTATATTAGAGGAGAACATGTGTATGTACGTGTATACAGACGGAGTTTGTTCAATTTTCCGCTGTTCTGCCTCGCTCGGCGACTGACAATGAAGCGGCATCTATTGAGTGCGTGGTGGGGGGCGCCCTGCCAGCAGGCTGGCTCCCATGGGGGTCGCTGAAGGCGGACGACAAAGGAATAGCTTCCATAAAAGTCAATTAACTTTTTCATAACATAATACAGCTTTTTGCAACCCACCTGCCGCATATCGATTGATTGAGAGTAATGCTTTAAGTATTTTAAATCCTTGAAAGAGAAAATAAGACTCGCGTGAAAGATTTGATTTCCATTAAGTATGGTAGATAATTGCTAAGCACGGGGTAATTAATACGTGTTACAGTAGTCCCCGGCGAGCACAGCGCCGCTACAATTAATTGCTTTTGTAGATACATTTGTTGCGGTTGTTGAGGATCGTAATTAATTCAGATTACTGCACAGCCATCAGCAAACTATGACACTGTTCTATGGTTTGATATGAACTCAACTAATGAGACAAGAGGCTTCATCAAGTATTTATCATTATCTAAGCCTGGAGGCCTGTTACGCCTCTTAGGCCTCTTTCTTCGTTAGTTTCAGAGTGCAGAGTTACGAAGTACTTTTCGTTTAACTTTTAACGGAGCTTTATAATTCCGTTTCGGAAACCTGTTAACGATACCATTTCTTTTTTATGATACTTTAATAATAGATTTAACCAACCCCCGACACTATCGGTAAGCTAACTAACCAAGACAATGACGCTGGTCCTGCATTGCACCGAGCGAGCATATTCTACAGCCAATTACAGCTAGACTTCTCCAGTGTCAGATAAGTGTTACATCCGACATGGTCCCTCCGAGGAACATGGAACAATTCTAACAGGGCCCGAAGTAAAAGGGGTTATAATAGCAATAAAATCAGTGGTGGCGGCAGGACGAGTGATAGTCGTATAACGTTATGTTATGGTCCCGCGGGCGCCTCCGCCGCCACGACGGCAAGAGTTGGGCCAAGCGAGACCGCGTGACACACTCGCCCCCGTGTTGCATGGGGGTGAAGTAATGTTTAGTAGGGTAGGCATGAATCCACCGTTACGTACACATAGTATCGTGCAGATGGCGTTCAATTTATGAAAGTCATTAATGCGGTTCCGCGATTGTCGATTCGCTGCTTACCAAATATCAATTTGTTCGCGTATTAACGCGCACAACAATTCTTGATTCATTCTGGGAATATGGACATCATTAGGTACCTATACGAATGTTTACATATTATTAAACCTAGTCAAGCTGAGTACTGGCAGCTGGCTACACCGCGCTACGCTGGTGGAATGATTGGAATAATGTTAGTCAAGAATTCAAGTCATACCAGATAGAGCTCAATAAACCACTGGGTAAACTGAAACTTGTATCACTCTTCGGTGATGGTATATACCATGACAGTGCCAAGTAACGTGTGTTCCCAATAGGTGAATAAATAAAGATAGACACGAGGCTAAAAGTCAGAGCTTTACAAATTATGAAGTATGTGAGTGAAGCAGCAGCAGCCTCGCGCGGCACACACACTGCTATGATATGTTATTCCGGTATCGGTGAGGATATAAATCAGGTGTGTTTTTAAATCTGTTCATTTTTTTACCGTCTCGTAATTTTTTTAATATCCGGGTCGGCTTTGTACAGTGTTTCTGAACGCATTTTTTTTTCAATCTGGAAGGGCGATACAGTCTTTTACTTATTTGAAAACGATTAAGTACAAACTCACGAAGATAAATTGTCCAGCACCGGTTATGCTAAACTTTTAGTTTTATTCATCGTGTCTAAAATGCCACATGAAGTTTGGTAAATCGTTACGATTGTTTAAGCAAATCTAATTTGGAACGCGGAACATATTAAATTATGATTTTGTGCACCGGTTTGTTATTCACTGCTCTCTGCTTGAAATTAATTTAAAAGTCCGCTTCGGTACGTTCCAGCTGTTGACACCACAACTGTAGCAGTAATGAGTAAATAATGTATTATGGGTACCTATTAGTGGGAGTGCCTCGGAAGCCGGTAACGCTGTTAGTGTCAGGTGGGAGCCCGCGGGGCCTGTCACCGGAGTGTAAACACGCGACGTGGGTGGAGCGCGCCCGTGCCGCGACACAACCGCTCCGCTACTGCGGGCGCTCGGCGGCACGCGGCAGCGCCACTGGGCGGCTGCGGGCCGGTGCCGGCGGCAGGCGGCAGGCGCGCGGCGGGCACGTGGCGCGGCCGGTGCGCGCGGTGCATGCGGGCGGCTGTCGGCTGCCGCGCGCGCCTCGCACTGCCGCCCCCGGCGCGCCGCCGCCGTATCGATGCCCGCCGCCGCCGCCCTCCGCCCTCACTCTAGCACTCTCGCGGACATGGCCGGCGACTCCGCTGCCCACTCTGATGCGATCAAATAGCAATATATTATAATTTTACTATTTCTTCCCACGTATGAAACATCTTGAAATGTTCCATTATGTCTGACCATGACTGACTTCATTGCATTTTAGCTGAGTCCATGTTCAGAGTACTGCTCTATAAATATATATTTCTTGAGATCTATAAAATCACCGCGTTTCTTACTAATTCTACAAATTATTTGACTAGCCGTTACATTATAAGTTCGTTCTGCGGAGCGTGTACAGTACGTACCTACACCTACCTACTTGCAGGGCGGGCGTGTTTAATGTTTATTATGAATTGTGAACACTGTGTCAAGATATTGCTGTCGTTCTTGGGTATTCTTGCCATACCAATTAGATCAGTTTCGCAGTGTGACAAGTTTCAAAGCCAAATGTCAAAGTACTATAAAATATTATAAGTATGTAATAGTTAATTTGCACACATTTTGCACTGTACATAATGACGTCCAACTAAACGTTGGCTCTAAAGTCAAACATTTTGCCAGCTGGGTATCAATGATAAACAGATTGGAGACAGTGAGGTCGCAATAAGCAGGAATAGGTGTGCGAGTGATACGCTGATAGGCGGCGCCGGCGCCCGGCTGCAGGCGAGAGGCGGCTTCCTTTGAGGAAGCGAGCGGACGCCGCGCAATTGAGGTCAACCTCTAATCGTTGCCAGTGAGCATCCATCAGGCCGAACCTACTGGTGGTGTTGTGCCCACATTGTTCCTGTACATGTACACGCTACTTGGTGTGCAACACGGTGACACCAATCATTACTACGAAGTGATGATTCGTCTCAACGTAATGTAGTGGGCGCAACATAATGTTGGGCTGAGATGATTTAATAAATCATCTCAGTACGCTTCGATTAGATATGTACTCCGTTGTGTTTGATGTTTGCTTGGACCTATAACCGCTTTTACTATGTAATGTAAACAAGGTCTATTTAGCAGTTTGTCGGTACGTCAGCGTATGTTGGGTGCCGGCAAGGTATGTGTCATCCGAGTGGAACTCATCATGATCATTATCACGTTGATGGTCACGGCGGCTCTTGATGGCATCAGAATGAGTGACAACGTGAACATGGCCCATGGCCCCATAGTATCAAAAGCCAAAGCTAGGCACAAGACCGTTCATCCGTTTACTAACGCAGTTAGAATTTGGAGTAACGGATTAACTTTGTTAACTTTAACGGACTCCTTAATATCCGTCAACTTTGATGACTTCGTTAATCGGTAATTCAATACTATTTGGCAAAAGGACACCTACCGCGAGGACCTCGCGGCGCCGCGAAAAACATTTTCTGAAAATCTCTAAACAATTTCATTTCCTGCTTTAACTTCCATAGCCCATGCCCACGTTTTTTTCTATGTAAATCCGTAACACAACGACATAAAAATGCAATTTCTATCACGAGTAAAAGATTAACGTTAACTTCCGTTAAAAATCTTTAGAAATATATCGCTGTGCTGTAACCATGGGCTCGGCAAGTTTATTTTCAGGGGGTGCATCTTCAGCTCCACGGAGCGTGCACTTCACTTCGGATATGTTAGGTTATCGTCATTTGTCCATTCATACAAGGAGTTAATTTATAGACTTATGCAGAAAAGCTCCACAATTAAGAGAACGTAGGATGAAGTGTGTACAAAGCGAGCTAGAGAATTTTTGCATCTCGCCTCGAATGGGAGAGGGTTTGTCTCTGCATTCCGAAAGAGGGAAAAAAGAAAGAAAGAAAGTAGCTTAAGAATTAAGATAGAGTAGGCTGCAAGAGCAAGCGAAGCAATGTTAGTGCGGTGTGGCGGCGGCGCACGTATGTTAATGCTAAGCTCCTTAGCTTCACCTGTAGGTTTGTAAGCATGTTTTTTGTTTGTAACCGACTCCTTTGGACTTGATTTTGACCCACTTCAAACGGTGAGATTTCATTTAAACTTTGTAGACTTATCGAGGACCGATGACAATTCAATAATTTCAAAAAAGAAACTGAATAATCACGCTTTTGTAGTTAGCAGAACTAAAAATTGAAAATAAAAAAATAGTTTAAAAAACTAAAAAACACGCTTTAAAAACCAAAGTAAAAAGTAAAAATAATTTAATTCTATTAAAAAGCGTAGGTGATTCTTGATATTAATTGATTATAAAAATACCTCAAAACTCAAACTCAAAGCATTTATTTCAATTAAACCATTTACAGGCACTTTTGAAATGTCAAAAAGTCGATCAGTTGGAAAGTTGAAGCTAGTTGTCCATTCCAAAACGTAGATCTCTATGGAGAAGAACGGGCAAGAAACTCCACGGACACTCTTTTAAATCAAGTTGACTATTACAAAATATTGGGAACATTATTCGTGTTGCTTCTATATTGTGGAGTTTCTTGCCGGCTCTCCTCCATAGGAAGCAATAAATTGGAACCGTGCACCTAGCTTCTGACGTTTCATAAGTGCCCTTGCAGGTTTATGTGGAAAAAAAATATTTTGATTTTTTTGATTTTTTAGAATAATGTAAAAAAATAAATAAACAATTCTAAATACAAGATTAAAAATAAGCCCTGAAAGTTAGGAGATGACCAGTCTCAACCGACAGCGCCCGTTCAAGAACTTGACGCGTGGATCAGCACCATCCAGCTCAACCATTTTGTAGGGAACCGAGAGATCCAACACACGCGCCACCATCAGTGAGACATTTAAGTGAGCATGACATACTCTCAACTGCCATGCTGTTTAAAGTCAACGTTCATCAAAACAATACAATAAACGGATGTATGGTACTCACATTTACAAAATTTAAACAAAATGCTTCTAAATTATACAAAACTATAGTCTGCAATGTATTTGAGATATTAAAAAAAAGATTTTAAAAATTATTATTAATAATTTGATTTCCTAAAAGAAAGAAAAACATTTAATATATATTGAAGTATTCAGTAACTAACTAACACTTGGTTCAGTAAAAATAAAACGTAATGTCACAAAAAATATTATAATAGGAACAAAAATGTTCGTAATGTCAGAAAAATGAAAACGGGAAGCATCTCTTCCAAATATTAAAATTTTAACTAGTATGCCCAGGTGGCTGTGGAGCAGGACCAGCATAAAGCCAAGCATTTTATCTACATAGAGTGAGTTTAATGCATGATTAAACGTTTGTTAAATTTATTTTCATTTAGTTCAAGAATATCGACTGGTATTTTATTATAATATTTTACACAGTACCCCATAAAAGAAGTGCGTACTTTAGACAATCTGAAGCGTGGTTGATCTAATTTGTTCCTGTTTCTAGTCTTAAAATTGTGCCTGTCACTTATCTTACTAAAAAGATGTAGATTTTTCCGAACATACATAATGTTTTCATAGATATATTGACAAGGCACCGTCATGATGTCAATTGTTTTGAATAGTTCCCTTAGAGATTCGCGTCTGCGGAGGTTATAGATGGCTCCGACAGCCCTTTTTTGCAAAATAAACATCGACTCAATATCCGCAGCCCGTCCCCATAGCAAAATACCGTAAGATGCTATGAAAGTAACTAAAATAGACCAGTCTCGCGGTATCCACGTCTGTTCATTGGCGGATCTTCTTACTTAGCCGCCCTGCAAGTGATGTTAAGTGAGGACCCCACTATAGCTTTGAGTCAAGCGTGATCCACAGGAAAACCGTCTGTTCGACGAATTTTAGTACCTCCTTATTCAATACAACGTGACATTCACTAATTCTAAAATCTCATCAATCTCTTCAATCATCTCATCTCAAAAAGCACGCCACGCTTTTTAATAGAATTCAATTATTTTTTCGTTTTTACTTTGGTTTGTAAAGCGTGTTTTTTAGTCTTTTTTACTCAACATCCGTAGCTCATGAATATTTTGTAGTATTTTAATGGTCAGAATAATGTTTGTCTCGAGTTTTGCGTCCTGACATACGTATCTATGTTATGTATGTAAAAATGGAGTTAAGAGTTTCCCACATGATGTTAGGACCCAAGTATTGCTTGCCCGCCCAATGCTTGGGACTGGCTAACATTTTCTTGCAACATAATTGCTACCTTCAGTTCGTTACGGTCGTATCGATCATACGTTCGTTTCTATCGTTATTATACTTTGTTTTGATGACATTTGCAGAGATCCTACCCTATTATATTTTCCTTACTAATATTATAAACGCAAAAACTACTGAATGGATTTGGATGAAATTTGGCACACAGATAAATAATAACCTAAAGTAACATATACTATTATCCCGGTAGTACGTTCCCGCGGGATAATTTCTGACTTCCACGCGGTGGAAGCCGCGGGCGGAAGCTAGTAATTTTATAAATGTGAAAGTTTGTGAGTATGGATGGATGGATGTTTGTTACTCTTTCACGCAAAAACTACTGAACGGATTTGGATGAAATCTGGCGCACAGAGAGTTTATAACCTGGATTAACACATAATAGTACATTATGATATAAGTGCGGTAAGTTGAAAATTACAGCCGAGGCGATATTGCTAGCCCGAGCCGTAGGCGAAGGCTACAAGAAAGCGGAGGCTGTAATTATCAAAGCGCACGTATGTCATACGATGTTTTATAACATATTTGCGAGGAAATTAATAAAACTCGGACTTTCTAAACGAATAAATTTTTAATCACTTGTTAAAGCAGTTAGAAAAAATTGAACAATTTATAAAATTGATTATTACGTTGCCAGTTCGCGTTTTTAATGTTGTCAAGTTATTATTATTATCTCTCAAAGTTAATTTTATTCATAAAATGTTGAGCACTTTTCTGACATAAAAACTCTTTGCTAAGATTTAAAAAAGTACCGTTCGTTTTAGACGGAGAATCTTGATAAACCGTGCGTTTTACCTTATTAAAAAGAAACTCATGCGTTTTACATTACAATAACGCACAAGTACGTAATGAAATGATTTACATAACGATATTGAAATTGGTGAAATAAGAAACCCTTTACGTGCAAATGTGTTATAAAGTACTTTTTATCCCGGTTGTATATTCCTGCGGGATTTTTTCCGACCTACACGCGGGCGAAGCCGGTGGCAAACGTTATTTATTTCTCGTAAACGCTTCAATAGCATCTTTTGCACATCACTTAAGTAACTAAATAAGTGATAATGTAACTACAAAGAGAGCACCACGACAGCTCGTAACATGTTCAAATGAATTATGATTGTTACGATAAGTACTTATCATCTTAATCATAATCCACAATCGTGGAGTGTGTCAATGTGTGTGAAACTCCTCGATGCTAGAGACCTAAAAGTATAATATTCAAAAGATTTGTACATTTCAACATGTTGAACTGTCCATGGTAGGTTCTATTGAAATAATGCGTATCTTTCATTAAATAAGTTATGATACGTAAGCATAAATAATTAGGGATGAATTATATGAATTTCAAAGCATAATAAAGCATATCGTTTTTTAAATGTACCTTTTTGTTTAGGGGTATATAATTTTTCTACCATACAAATAAATAATAATGTCCTCGGAGACTTGTGCGTTACAAAAGTCTCTAGTTTTTTTACTTGCTACTAACATATCTCACGAATTCAAGCTAAAAATAAACTTCAGTATTATTAAGCCTGTTTAGATTCTGCATTTTTTCTTCAATAATATAGAAATAGATAATTAACTTAATATCAACGACTTTTGTCATTTTTGTTATTATATTTTGTAACACCATATTTGTTAATTTTTAAAATGATGAATTTATTTATTTATTTATTTATTTATTTATTTATTCATATCAACCATTACAGCTATTTGACGTTACATACATAAGACTTAAATGTAAGCATAGCACTAGAACTTGTCGTAACTTGCACCCTTGCTAAGTTATCAGGATAACTTGTATTAAGGGCACAAGTCCCAACCCTTGGTTCATATATTTTAAGGCATGGCATGGCATGGCAGGCAAGGAATTGTCAACACTGCGTTTTTTATTAGCAGCCAATCAGGTAGCCCTAAATACTTAAATAGTGACAGTCGATCATTTTCCGACTTGCATTTTTCTGTGTGAATTTTAGTGCAGTGTGCTTATGACAGTGGTGAATGTTTTCAACAATTACACGTTCCTTTTGTGCGCTGGTCTGTTTATCAAACCGTAAGTTGTTGATTTACTATTTGACTATTTAAAAATTGTATTAGTCTTGCCCAAATCAAAAGTAAACAACAATTTCAGCTAAGGAGTTTTATTCAATTTCATTTCGTTTGAGGTTATATTCAACACGTGTTTTACATTCCTTTTCGTTACAATTTGTAACAAATTTTTGTCACATAACAAAAATAAGTTAACAAATAGGGAGTAAGGGTGATTGTATACTGCTGAAAAACACTTCACATGTTTATTTTGGTTACAAATTATTCTAGCAATGCTTTCACGTTACGTACTAGGAATATTAATTGATGACGGGAAAGTATTACTTTAATAATGTTATTTCTAGTTTTACTTGCGTATACATTTCGAGTTTCCCGGGCTAGTTTCAACCGTGCCATCACCACTGTGTTTTGGGTTCATGACTAAGATCAGTTCGAGATTAAAACTAGTCATTTCAAAGAATAAATAAATACGTTAGTAACATCCTGCCTAACATCAAATTAGCAATGTCTCACTAAATGTTCTTAATTAAAAAAAAGCGTGTTAATTATGTGAAAATATTTGCTTATTTTTTTCTAAAGTTAATCTCAGATAGTAGTCTGACATTTCAAGTCTTTTTGTGTTTGCTTTTTAGTATAGGAATTAGACAGTAGGTACATCTGTCCTATTACTATGTGGGTTTTAAAACTAACTATTCAGCTTAATTGGAGGGGTTATAACAGGAATCTGCTAACTCCTTCAATCACTCTAAATATGCATATGCTGGAGTGGGTTCACGTTTATAGTGTAGTGTACCCACAAATCTCAGTTATGAGTTCGAGCCCGGTAGGGTTATACCTAACTGAGATTTTTAACAAAATGCATTTTTTTCTAGAAAAAATGCCCATGACACCTGCAGAATGACAACGCAATTACCGAGAACGATTTAAGCAAATCGATCCCGATTAATATGAAGAAATTCGTAAAAGAAACTTGCAGAGAGTAAAGTCCAGGTACCTATATTAAAATATCTAAACTGCCAGAAAGTCAAAAAAATAAAAGAAGAAGAGACTGGAGAAGACTAAAAATAATCAGAAAAAGAATCTCAAAGAAAGTGAAATGAAACCTAGACCAAGCTTTAAAACGTTACTTAAAAAACTATTACAAATTGATTTTTTATCTATTTTTTATTTTTTAGTTCTGCTAACTACAAAAGCGTGATTATTCAGTTTCTTTTTTGAAATGATTGAATTGTCATCGGTCCTCGATAAGTCTACAAAGTTTAAATGAAATCTGACCATTTGAAGTGGGTCAAAATCAACTCCAAAGGAGTCGGTTACAAATAAACAAACAAACATGCAGGTGAAGCTAATCAAAAGCGTGTAAAAAATAGCAGCACTAAAAAAATGCTATTGACAGATAATGCTGTTTTAATGCCAAAAAACGAATAATAATGAGGCAAAATCAAAATCAAAATCAAAAAGTCATTTATTCAAACTAGGCTGAGAGTCAGCTCTTTTTGAACGTCAAAATTACATAAGACAGTCCCCCCAAAACGCCCGCCCTTCACCACTTCCTAGTGCTTTAGCTGGGAAGAAGAAGTGGCGCAACAAACTCCCCAGCAGTACAGCTGTCTGTTAAGTTAGAAGAACTTGATTATATACAATAGTGGGTAATTAACATTACGAAACACAAAAACATTAAATTTGCCATATCTCAGCTAGCACAGGCTTATATACCAACAAAACATTGAAAACATAGTACAGGCAAATAAAATAAACCAACACATGAACTAATATAATTATATAACCTGTCAGTAGTCAAGCTAATACTGGTGAAAGAACACGAACATTGTCTTGAGTTAATCACAGCGACCAACAATTACTATTGTTTAAGTAGTCGTTGACAGAATAGTAAGCCTTTGAACAGAGGGTGGATTTAACTTTAACTTTAAACGCATTAAAATTCAAATCTAGCAAAGAAGAGGGGAGCTTGTTATAAAAAGTTATACCAAGACCAACAAACGAGTTATGAACCTTATGAAGCCGGTGAAAGGGAACACGTAGTTTGTCCTTATTTCTAGTATTAATATTATGAATATCACTGTTTTTAGTATACAAGTGTATATTTTGCCTGATATATAAGATGTTGGCCAAGATGAATTGCGATGCGACCGTGAGAATCCCAATATCCTTAAAAAAATCTCTCAGAGAAACTCTAGCACCTAGTTGGTAAATGGCTCGAACAGCTCGTTTTTGAAGAACAAAAATATTTTGAATGTCAGCTGCTTTGCCCCACAGCAGAATGCCGTAGGACATAACACTATGAAAATAACTAAAATAAACTAACCGAGCTGTATCAACGTCAGTGTATTGTCTTACTTTTCTGACGGCGTAAGCAGCCGAACTGAGCCTTCCCGCTAGGCTTGATATATGTAATCTCCACTGAAGTTTGGCATCTACTGTTAAGCCCAGAAAAACTACCGGGTCTTCAGTTTCAAGCACCTCATTTTCTAAGACGATGTTAGGTCCTAGATTCTTAACATTCGGTAAGGCGAGCTTGATACATTTCGTTTTCTTGGCATTGAGAACTAGGTTATTTGTGGTAAACCAATCCGTAACCATTGAAAGTGCACTGTTTACGTCGTCAAAATCTTGTCTGTTCCTGTCTACTTTAAAAATAAGAGAGGTATCATCAGCAAACAGCACAACGTCACAGATACTCTTTAAATAGTATGGTAAGTCATTAATATACACTAAGAATAAGAATGGTCCTAGTATTGAGCCTTGAGGTACACCTAACTGAACTGGTAGCCCGGAAGATTTCACACCATTAACATCTACACATTGGTGCCTATTTTGCAAATAAGAACTTATTACATTGAGAGCTTCGTTTTGAACACCGTAATGACGTAGTTTACGCAACAGCGTGTCATGGTGCACGCAATCAAAGGCTTTGGAGAGATCACAGAAAACTCCAACAGCATTTTGCGAGTTTTCCCACGCGTTAAAAATGTGTTTCAGCAGAGCAACACCCGCATCTGTAGTCGAACGACCTTTTGTAAAGCCATATTGATCATCATGAAGGAGGCTATTTAAATTAAAATGTCTTAGCAACTGCTTGAGTATTAACTTTTCAAATATTTTACTAAATGCAGGTAAGATAGAAATAGGCCTGAAATTACCAACGTTATTTTTATTACCTGATTTAAATAATGGTATGACTTTACAACTCTTCATGAGGTCAGGAAAAGATCCTAAATCAACACATTTATTAAAAGTAACAGCTAAATAGGGGGCTACGATGTCGATTATATTACTGAAAAGCTTAATGGAGATGCCCCAGTAATCTCCAGTGTTTTTAGACTTAAGTGTGTTTGGGCACGCCACGATTGCGGCGGTAAGTCCCCTCTTTGAGGAGTGGTTTGAGAGGCGGCATGGCGTCTTCACCTTCCGCCTGACACAGGTCCTCACCGGACATGGCTGTTTCGGGAGGTTCCTGTTTCGGATAGGGCGGGAGGAAACGCCCGGGTGTTTCCATTGCGAAGATCGCCCAGAAGACACGGTGGAGCATACGGTGGAGGTCTGCCCGGCTTGGGCGGAGCACCGCCGTGTCCTCGTTGAGGTGATCGGTGGCGGCGATCTCTCGTGTCCGACCCTGGTCCAGGCCATGGTACGGAGCGAGAGGGCATGGCTGGCAGTCGCCTCCTTCAGCGAAGCAGTTATGCTCGCAAAGAGGGAGGCGGCGCACGTGAGGGAGATGCAGTACATGCGCCCTCACAGCCGTGGCCTTCGCAGGAGACGCCCTGGGCGTCGGGAATCCCAGGCTGATTCCCGGCCACCGTAGGCACGGGCTTGCGGACGGCGAGTAATGGGTAGCTCGCTGTCCGGTAAGGACCAAGCCCGGGTCGACGGCGCGTTGTGTTCCACGCGCGCCTCAAAGAGATGTCAGCAGCAACAGAGGGGCCCGCAAGGGCCGATGCCTGCCGGGGGTGCGGGTTGTTCGAAAGAGATACCGCCGCCCCTGGCACACAGGCAACTGAGGGAACACGGGTGGGTTTTAGTCAGTAAAAGTCTGACACGCCCTCCCGCTCCACCCAGAGCGGGAGAAGTTATTTGATGATTTCCCACCCAGAAAAAAAAAAAAAAAAAAGTGTGTTAAATATGTTAACTACATCCACAGGCGTTACATGTTCAAAACTAAATAAGCGACTACATTTAGGCACACTACTGTGTAAAAGATTTTCAGCTTTAGACGGGGACGAATTTAAGGAGCGAGTCGTAGTAATAGGTATGTTAGCAAAAAACTCATTAAATGCCTCAGCTACGTCAGCAGCTTTATCAACTAATTTGTTGTTAACCATAATCTCTAATTGTTTATCCTGTTTAACCGATTTACCCGTTTCATTGTTAATAATTTTCCACGTGGTTTTTACTTTATTATTAGACTTTTTAATAGTATCGCTTAAAAATTTAGATTTAGCAAAAGCACAGATCTTTTTAAATAATTTTGAATAATTTCTGACATACTCTAGAAAAGTACTATCAAACCTGTATTTTTTCAAACCATATAACTCGTATAGTCTCGCTCTACTTTTATAAATACCTGGACTGGCCCATTGGTTGAAGCCAACGGAGGTGCCATTAATGTCAATGGTTTTGGTCTTGAAAGTAGACTGGAATTCTTTATGCACTACATCAAAAAGGTCTCCATAGATTTCATTAGGATTCTTCTCATGTTCTATTATAGATGGTGTAACTATACGAGCTATATTATTTTTAAATTTGTTGCAACGACTAGCTGTATAAGGCCTGCATTCCATTTCATGCGGCTTTTTATGTAAGGCAATACCTGAAATCGAGACTATCACTGAACTAACACCGAATTCCAAAGCTAAGTCATTCATACAAGAATTGACTAGCGTTTCTACACAAGATAAAGAAAAAATATCTACAATTATGGGCCAATAACATAATCACGATTAAATATGTGACACTGTACCTGTTTTGTGATTTAAGAGTTATTATCAAGAGTTGTTTTTGTATTATAGTTCAGATGAACTTATCCAAGTTCTAGCTAACTATAGTTCAGTTATCATGAGCTTGATTATTATATAAAATTAATCATAAAAACGGAAACCTCTGTTGTTTTGTTCATAGTGTGAAACAGCCCTCTTAGTTTCTTTTTTTTTTCCTTTTTGTAACAAATATCATTTTGGTAATGAAATTCATGTTTGGTTTGTTTGGTGAGTGTACAATTAATTTTAATATCACCCAAAACATGACCAAGTGACAATTTGTTTAATTAATTATACTTGAGAGTGTTTCTAGAAATAACAAATTAGAGCTTAAATTTAAAGTATTTCATTCACATCGTAAGATGTTATAAATTTGTTAGTTCGAGAGGATTTCGTTTTTATTAATGATTTAAAAAATATTAATATAATATAGCATCATATTTTAAGGGTAACCCCCTTTCAAATATGATTTTCTTTCTAAAGTATTGTTAAAGAAAAAAATTAATAATTTAAAACCCCCGACCCAACAAAAATCCTCAAAAAAAGAAAAAAAATGATATTTTTTTTACTTTTTCAAGGTTTTTGTTTGGGTTGGGGGTTTTTTTAATTTCCAATTTAACTTTAATTTCCTGCTTTTTAAACTTAACATAGTATTGTAATAGTAAACACGCTACGATCGACACAAGCCACGCTTAAATCTATGCAGCTTTGCGTATGTTTCCCACAGTGAAGTTTGTTACTAATATATCCTCATTCCTCGTCCTGATCACCATTTATCTATAACCCATTCATTGAGATCGTTTCAATGAGTCCATACACGTTACTTCTGCTGTTTGTTGGTGAGTAACTTGAGTATCCTGGAAATTCCAGGTGAAGCTCCAGCATCAGTTCCTTTGGTTACTTTATTCGTCTAAAATCATTGAAGTAATAGGATATCAAATTTCGACTCGATCAGACCCGTGGAAGATGCTGAAATCCCTTCATCAACCAAAAAAGAGCTGATAATCTTCAAACAGCTAAGCCGATTTTGATGAAACATGTTCAAGAACCACCGCTAGAATACCTACTTTTAAATGTAAAAAACCGTACCCAAATCGGTTCAGCCGTTTAAGAGCTACGGTGCCACAGACAGACACACAGACACACATAGCGGTCAAACTTATAACACCCCTCTTTTTGCGTCGGGGGTTAAAATTAAACCTTTTTCTCACTTTGAAGTGCAGCCTATCTATTATTATATAAAAACCATAGCGTTATCACCTGCGTTTCGACCGTTTTAATAGCTAAGCTACTTATTGTCAGTGAGTAAGACGACGTTCCCCGAGGACGGTTTGTCCCACGCATGCGGTGGCTGGTGTCCGGACTGAGCCAGCCATTACTAAGGAGTAATGGCTGGCTCAGTCCGGACACAGACAGATGGATGGCCGCAGAGACAGCTTAGATTTGCGTATCGTAAATTTGTAAACCGTAGAGAAAAATACCATGATCCTACTATAAAAATATAAAAATGGAACGAATACGAGAACATGATGACTCCAAAAGTTCTGGCAGCACCCAAACCGGACAGAAACATGAATTTCGGATAGTGCTTGTATTTTAAAACGATTGATGAAAACTACCCCCTAAGGGGAATTAAGCTCTGGCCACACTGAGGCGAAACCGGCGCAAGCTCATGTCGTCCCCTATTCCGCTTGGGTTGCACTTCAGATTTTCCAAAGCTTTAGAGGATGTTAAACTTTGTATAGAAGAGACTTAACGCGTGGTTCGATAAATCGCCTCGGTGTGATAGTTTCGTTGAAAAATTACCTACGTGACTTATAATAGGAAAATTATAGTAGGAAAATAAGATTTTAGCTGAGCTTTTAAGGTACTTACTGCGTGATTCGATGAAATAATGGCTTGTATAATCCATACTACTAAATATAAGGCTTGTATAATCCATACTACTAAATATAAGGCAATATAATCCCTACTACTAAATATAAGGCTTGTATAATCCATACTACTAAATATAAGGCTATATAATCCATACTACTAAATATAAGGCTGTATAATCCATACTACTAAATATAAGGCTATATAATCCATACTACTAAATATAAGGCTTGTATAATCCATACTACTAAATATAAGGCAATATAATCCCTACTACTAAATATAAGGCTTGTATAATCCATACTACTAAATATAAGGCAATATAATCCCTACTACTAAATATAAGGCTTGTATAATCCATACTACTAAATATAAGGCTTGTATAATCCATACTACTAAATATAAGGCTATATAATCCATACTACTAAATATAAGGCTGTATAATCCATACTACTAAATATAAGGCTGTATAATCCATACTACTAAATATAAGGCTGTATAATCCATACTACTAAATATAAGGCTGTATAATCCATACTACTAAATATAAGGCTGTATAATCCATACTACTAAATATTTTGATTATAAATGAGAAAGTAACTCTGTCTGTATGTTACCTTTTCACTCCTAAGCCACTGAACGGATAAGGCAAGGAGTTAGATGGCATATCTGGTAAATGACATAGGCTACTTTTTGTTCCGGTATCACGTTCCAGTGAGATAATTTCCGGTATCCACGCGGGTGAACTCGCGGGCAGAAGCTACGATGTATAAGCTAATTTCTTTCTGTCTTTGGGCTGTTTTAAAACAAGCATATTGGGTTTTAACAGGTTGGATTGATCCTTGTAGAGGCAAATACGACATTTACGACAATCATCGCTAGCAGTGTGCGTGCTAGTAGAATCGGAAAAAATCATTTTCGATTCTTAATTCAATATCCCACATACATTTGATCGTCGGCCATTCCATCAACGCAAGTTTTTTTTATAAGTATATATTATCAATCAAACACAACATGCGAAACCACTGAACCACCTTGCAAAGTAAATGCGTATATAATAACTGACATAATAAGTAATATTGCAAGGAGTAAAGTTCCCAATCACCTATATGTTCAGATAATCACATTAGCGCGATATTGTTAGCACTCAAATACGTAGCTTAACTTATATTATAGCTACCTAACACACACAGAAAATGAAAGACTCCGGTCACCGCTTCAAGAGCTTCCGCCGATCTGTTACTGAGACAAACGTTATGTGTCAGGAACGAAGCGAGTGTTCCTGAAAAATGGCAGCTTTGCATACGAATACGACGCGCCAGAATAATAACAAGAGCCCGCCTAAATAAAACACATTACAATTTTTTTATTATCTGCAGAGGTGTACTAGGTACTGGAAACGAACTACATGAATATATTTCAAAATAAACCTAAACTTGTGCTTACATTTTTTCGGCTTAGGTTTTTACATGTTGATATGAAATGTGCGACTTTGAGAGAGACCCATTAAAGTTGAGTTAAGGAGAAGATAAGCATTTACCACATTGGTAAAAAAAAAACAAATTTATCGAAAAATTACTGGCTTGTCAATTTGTTTTGTTTGCAGACTTTCTTTATCAATTTTATCCGGAGCAATGGGAGCAGATATATAAATTATTATACAAATGAATGGACACTTTTGTTCCTTTAGACACTAAAGCTATTTGTTTCGCATTAACATGTTCATCGTATCAACTAAAAGCGCAGATATCGAGGACCTTACTGTCTTTTCAAGTACTAAGCCGAGTCCTATCTAGTGTCGTAGTGTAGGTACACCGCACATAAAACTCCCTGAGAGAACTTTTTAATGGCACAAGGCATTCCCGAACACAAGTCGACTCGTGGGACGGGTTGTAGAACGAGGATGGGTCAACTATTAAGCCAGTGAGCCATAAAGGAGTCAGGCGGAGACACTTAATCATGGTATTGTTGGGTACAAAGCTTTATCGGTACCCAGCAACGTCTGCACCTAGTTACGGATCTAACAGACGAATGCGACTAAGCGTTCATTTGTAACAGTCCGTCTGTGTCACGCAAACACTCCGCTCAATAGTTTCTGCGCACCTTCGCACCTGTCCACTCTGAAGCGGAGTGTTCTGATAACGGTGACAGCTTCACGTAGACACGTCTAACGAAGTGACTGAATAAACATGACGTGTCAATTGAATAAATTGTGGACGTCACGCTCCCGCGCCCCCTCACCGCCCGCGCCTCCTGTGCCTCCCGGTACCACAATCAAATAATTTTCCATCGTTACGTACGCTGTACGCTTGAGTCTTGGCCACTCGCCGCCCGTGTGGTGTGTGTGCTCGAGTGGCGCGTGTGTGGTGCGCTGTCGGCACTTGGCAAGGCGGGAGTAGTGACGCGAGTATCGTAACATGGTTGCGAGCTAATGAGCGTGATCACCTCCCACAGTGACGCTAAATTATATAAGTTGTCCCTCGTTCGCCGATAAATTGCTGAACATCGATAAGTTTTCCTCTTCAGTAAATTCTATTGTGTTTTATATTGTTAAGGGATTTCTTTCTGTTTACGTAGCGGGGCTTCAAGACCGACGTCACGTGTCATCTTTGATTGTAGGTAGTTATGTTATATTGTATATAGGTACTATTGGGTATTTGGACTTCATAAACCATTATTCGAAAGTATATGCTTAAACTAGCCACAATTGTGGCTAGTTTAAGCATATACTTACGAATAATGGTTTAAAGTACCAGTGCCGCCTGAGAGGCGAATAGGATATTATAAAATAAAGAGGATAACATGTGGCCTCCTGCCTCCTCGTGCGATCACTAACATGTGGCCTCCTGCCTCCTCCAGCGATCACTAACATGTGGCCTCTCGTGCAATCACTAACATGTGGCCTCCTGCCTCCTCCAGCGATCACTAACATGTGGCCTCCTGCCTCCTCCTGCGATCACTAACATGTGGCCTCCTGCCTCCTCCTGCAATCACTAACAAGTGGCTTCCTGCCTCCTCCTGCGATCACTAACATGTGGCCTCCTGCCTCCTCGTACGATCACTAACATGTGGTCTCCTGCCTCCTCTTGCGATCACTAACATGTGTCCTCCTGCCTCCTCGTACGATCACTAACATGTGGCCTCCTGCCTCCTCCTGCGATCACTAACATGTAGTCTCCTGCCTCCTCGTACGATCACTAACATGTGGCCTCCTGCCTCCTCCTGCGATCACTAACAAGTGACTTCCTGCCTCCTCCTGCGATCACTAACATGTGGCCTCCTGCCTCCTCCTGCGATCACTTACATGTGGCCTCCTGCCTCCTCGTACGATCACTAACATGTGGCCTCCTGCCTCCTCGTACGATCACTAACATGTGGCCTCCTGCTTCCTCCTGCGATCACTAACATGTGGCCTCCTGCCTCCTCCTGCAATCACTAACAAGTGGCTTCCTGCCTCCTCCTGCGATCACTAACATGTGGCCTCCTGCCTCCTCGTACGATCACTAACATGTGGTCTCCTGCCTCCTCTTGCGATCACTAACATGTGGCCTCCTGCCTCCTCCTGCGATCACTAAAATGTGGTCTCCTGCCTCCTCTTGCGATCACTAACATGTGGCCTCCTGCCTCCACGTACGATCACTAACATGTGGCCTCCTGCCTCCTCGTACGATCACTAACATGTGGCCTCCTGCCTCCTCTTGCGATCACTAACATGTAGCCTCCTGCCTCCTCCTGCGATCACTAACATGTGTCCTCCTGCCTCCTCCTGCGATCACTAACATGTGGTCTCCTGCCTCCTCCTGCGATCACTAACATGTGGCCTCCTGCCTCCACGTACGATCACTAACATGTGGCCTCCTGCCTCCTCCTGCGATCACTAACATGTGGCCTCCTGCCTCCTCGTACGATCACTAACATGTGGCCTCCTGCCTCCTCGTACGATCACTAACATGTGGCCCCCTGCCTCCTCGTACGATCACCAACATGTGGCCTCCTGCCTCCTCGTACGATCACTAACATGTGGCCTCCTGCCTCCTCGTACGATCACTAACATGTAGCCTCCTGCCTCCTCCTGCGATCACTAACATGTGGCTTCCTGCCCCCTCGTACGATCACTAACATGTGGCCCCCTGCCTCCTCGTACGATCACTAACATGTGGCCTCCTGCCTCCTCGTACGATCACTAACATGTGGCCTCCTGCTTCCTCCTGCGATCACTAACATGTGGTCTCCTGCCTCCTCGTACGATCACTAACATGTAGCCTCCTGCCTCCTCCTGCGATCACTAACATGTGGCTTCCTGCCCCCTCGTACGATCACTAACATGTGGCCCCCTGCCTCCTCGTACGATCACTAACAAGTGGCTTCCTGCCTCCTCCTGCGATCACTAACATGTGGCCTCCTGCCTCCTCGTACGATCACTAACATGTGGTCTCCTGCCTCCTCGTACGATCACTATCATGTGGCCTCCTGCTTCCTCCTGCGATCACTAACAAGTGGCTTCCTGCCTCCTCCTGCCATCACTAACATGTGGCTTCCTGCCTCCTCCTGCGATCACTAACATGTGGCCTCCTGCCTCCTCGTACGATCACTAACATGTGGGCTCCTGCCTCCTCGTACGATCACTAACATGTGGCCTCCTGCCCCCTCGTACGATCACTAACATGTGGCCCCTTGCCTCCTCGTACGATCACTAACATGTGGCCGCCTGCCTCCTCGTACGATCACTAACATGTGGCCTCCTGCCTCCTCCTGCAATCACTAACAAGTGGCTTCCTGCCTCCTCCTGCGATCACTAACATGTGTCCTCCTGCCTCCTCGTACGATCACTAACATGTGGCCTCCTGCCTCCTCCTGCGATCACTATAGTTTGTCTTGCATGCTGGGTTTGGCGCTACGAGTATCTCCTCGTCCTGTTCCTTTAGTAAACCTTCATACACTGGAAAAATAAGTGGCATTGTTTAAAGTCAAGATTTTGCCAACCTAATGTTCAAATTATTATCAACTAATAACCAGCTCAACTATGTGTTCTTCAACGTACCCCATCAGCGGTAGGGCGTCATTTGCAATGTCCCCCTATTCACCCAGAAATCGCCCCCCGCGATCAATACAAACTTAATGGTCTGCGAAAGAACATGAATTTGTTAGAAGCAGAAACTTAAATCATATCTTATTGTTATAAGAAATGCACCTCCGAACAGGCAAACTGTCGTGTTAACGTCCGTAGAAGTAAGTATAAGTAGCTATATAGCAGGAGATGTTATCGTGGTGGCGCATGGCGATGTGGTGGCGCTGTGGTGGCGTGTGGTGGCAGAGTGGTGGTGGGCGTTAGGCGGTGCACGATGTGCGGAGCGTGCTGGCGCGGGGCGCGCGGTGCACTGCTCTGCTGACCTACTTTGCGACGTTAATCGTATCACGTGAAAAAGCTTGCGTGTGCCGGTCGTCGACCCGCCGCCGCGCCGGCAGCGGCCCTCAATCCGCCGCGTGGTGCGGCCAGCCCTTTGCTGCTAGAAGGCCACTCGATGCCCCCCATCCTTGTCTATAGACAAGGATGGGGGGACGTGAACACTTGAACACCTCTCTTTAGAGATTACAAATGATCCAAGCAAGACGAACACCGTACTCATACGAGTAAGCTATCATGAGCTACATTTTTACTATTGTTCAGAGAAAAGATGCTCAAACTAGTTCAAGAGAATAAGAAAATACCTTTAGATAAGTAGGACCTATACTATTTAGCCAAAAGCCCGATGGTGAAGTGATAGTAGATCGAGGTTCGATCGATAGACCTAAATATTTTGATGAGGCGACGACCGTTCTGTTCTGACTTATCAGTTTTGTTACAACCCCGTCAGCCTGTATGCCACGGGGAGGAGGCTGGTCCTTGCTACTTCATGTGATGCACCAAATCTATCAAATAGTACAGATAACCCATTGCACGCTTTTCTGATTTCTATAACGTGACGATATTATCGTGGACGTTCACGTCCACGTACTTAGAATGTATGAAAATACGTGCACTTTATAACGTTACTGTGATAGGTAGATACATATATTTGATAGCCTAATTCTTAAGAAGGGCTATTCTACATCGCGCTTGGAGCTTTAGGAGGCGAGCAAAAATAAAAAGTAAGAAAGAACGCCAAGCCAAAACGAAGAAATAAATAGCACAGGCAGGTGATGGGCTATGGCGCGGGGGGCAGGAGGACAAAGAGGTTCACGCAGACCAAGTCGCGAGCAGAAGCTAGTATAATAAAATGCAGCTGAAGGGTTTGTTAGGTTGAATTTTGAATGCGCTAATCTCTGAAACAAAAAATCTGATTTTAATCATTAGTTTTGCATTAGATAGTCATATTCTTGTCAAACGTCGCCCTGCAAAATGAAAAAAAAAAAAAACAGAAAAGTTACTAAACGAAAATAAAGTAAATATGACGGATAAATCAACGAATCTGACAACCAGTCTTACCAAGGGGTATCGTGTTACCCAGTAACTGGGTTGTGGAGGTCAGATAGGCAGTCGCCTCGTGTAAAATACTGGTATTCAGCTGCATCCGGCTGGACTGGAAGCTGACCCCAACATAGTTGGAAAAAGGCAGGCAGATGATGATGACGGATAATAACCCGCGCGGGTGTACTGTTCCAATAGGAAACGTGCACGACGAAGGGTCTGCCATCTAGTGGCGCAAATCCGAAGTTTTCTCGGAATCATTACTTGAAATTGACACTTCACTTTATAAAATAATCTCTTAAAAGAAGTGAAAAAAACATAATTACTAAGTAAAAATGTACTGTTGTGTTTCTGGGTGCTCGAACACTTCAAAGAAAACTCAAAATAAATCAAATGGGGTGAAATTCTATTACTTTGCCACGGATAATACTTACTTTCCTTGGTTACGTGATAAACGACAAAAGTCGATAAATGCAGTAAAAAAATGTGTAAGTATGAGTTTCAAAACATTTAGAAATTACTCAATAATGTTATTTTAAAAAATACCTGAGTTTTGTATGTAGTAGTACTATTCAATACAAACAAATGTAAGTAAAGTATTTTTTGTTACTTTTCGTTATAGCACTATCTGGAGAATTTTTTAACTAAATTAAAACACAGATGTGCCTACATTTTTTAGATAGGCCTGCCTTACATTTGTAATTTGCTCTTCTAATATTTATATTGCAGTCAAGCTGAGAAGAAGGCGACATGAACATAAATAATAATATAGACAAAATATTTACGTGAAAAATGAGTTCAGAAAATACTTTACAGTTATTTTGACATCATAAACGTTAGAAATCGTCGTTTGAGCTACAATTTTATCAGTTATTAGGTGCTGCATTTTCAGGATTCATAACTGTTTCTTCTACATCTAAGGCATGCCCGGACTCGGAAGAGTTTTTGACCTTTGGACATATTTTGACCACGCTGACGATCATTATGAATCGGCCGGAACCTATATTTTATCTTTTTAATCATTAGAAACTATATAAATATAATGTAAACATTAACATAAACATTGGCGGCAACACGATGGCAGATCTAAACAGTTTCTTTTCTTGACCTCACCGTGGCTCTCGTGTCGATTTGTGCTGCCATCTATAATTCGTGCACGTTCCCTATACGACTGGTACTCAGTAGAGATTAGGGCAATCTACAAAATAATACATTTCAACTTTATTATATATTACTAGCTTTTGACCGCGGCTGCACCCGCGTGAATGTTGGAATACTTATATCCCACGGGAACGTACGCACGGCTGCACATCAAGCTATACATTTCCAGTGTACGCTGAACTCGCACTTTACCGAAATCCTACACAATACGAGATCAGCATATACTAGAAATGTATAGCTTGATGTGTAGCCGTGTGTACTAGGTACCGGGATTAAAAGTACCCTAGAGGAATAAGAGAATGCGTAAGATGTTGTTTTCATAAACACAACTCTATTGGTTTACGCAGCGCACGCCTCACTGTAAAGTTCCCAGTGGCCATTATTTTTCCGATATCTTCAACAATCATCGTGTTATTTCAGCCAAAATACAAAAACCTTTAAATTAATTATTACACTTAAACCTTCCTCATGAATCACTCCGTCCATTGGTGAAAACCGTATGAAAATTCGTTCGGTAGTTTTTGAGTTTATCGCGTTCAGACGCGGCGGGGGGGGGGGGAGGGAGTTTGTTTTATATTAAGATGTAATGTAATGTAATAATCGTGATTGTAACACTTATTCGAACAGCGCCACCTACCGGTCCAATTGTGAATCTTAACCATCTAAAGAGGCACCGCCGTATCCTCGTGGAAGCGATCGGCGGCGGCGATCTCTCGCGTCCGGCCCAGGTCCGCCTGGACCTGGTACGAGAGTATTGGCTAGCTCGCTCTCCGGTAAGGACCAAGCTCGGGTCGACGGCGCGTTGTGTTCCACGCGCGCCTCAAAGAGAAGTCAGCACCAACTGGTGGGATCCGCAAGGACCGATACCTGCCGGGGGTGCGGGTTGTTCGAAAGAGATACCGTCACCCCTGGCACACAGGTAACTGAGGGAACACGGGTGGGTTTTAGTCAGTAACAGTCTGACACGCCGTCCTGCTCCATCCAGACGGGAGAAGTTATTTGATGATTTCCCACCCTCAAAAAAAAAACCATCTAGAGAGCCACTCTAACATACCGCTCAGGAGGTGTTCAGCGACGCACAGACATACAGAAATTTTTATAACTGACTAGCTGTGCCTGCGGCTTCGCTCGCGTGGATATCGGAAATTACGTCGCAGAACTTGCTAGTTGCTACTGTGCTACCAAAAGTAGTAGGTAGTATATTTTACTTCTTATATCATCAGCTATCCGCCAGTGAAAGTTCCGTCAGCTGTTCAGCCGTTTTGGACATTAGCCGGAACAAACGGACAACAAACAGAGAGACAGACATTTTTTTTTTTTTAAGTACCGCATATACTTTCGTATGCATTTAGTAGAACCTGTTTATTTTTATAAAATTATAAACAGACGATTCAATTTTGATTTATTTGTAGTATTATAAGTACTCGTTTGTACCTATGTATGTATGGATACGTACATTAGATGACTCGGTGAGCTTCAAACCCCTTTCGGTTTTTACATTTTCTTTTTCCTGAAGCAAATTTAGGCGAACAAAACAAAAATAATCGAATCGGTCGACCCATTGTCGAGTTTTTGCAAGACTAACACATGGCAATTGATTTATATAAATAAGGAGAAACTGACCGACTGACTGACGCAAACCCGAAACGATTGAAACTACGAACGTGACATTTTGCTCAAAGCTTCCTTTTGTAATGTAGTGGAGGTGGAGAAATTAGAAGGGGTTTTTGGGAATTCTAGCTATATGGGGGGCGAAAAGGGACGATTTTGTTTGTTCAAAAATATTATTTCTGGAGTTTACCTATATACTTGAAACTTGGCCGAATACTTATCTATTCCGGGGGGAGGGGAATGGGGATACAGTTTACATGAAAAATCTTATTAATTTGCTTATTAAACTTGAAATTTGGCACGACTACTTGCCTAAGAATTTTAACGCGGGTCCGGCTAACTTTAAACTCAGTCAGTATTCATAATTACATTTAACAGAAAAGAAACGATTTTAAGTTTTTGGGTCTTTCGAAAATCGACTCCTGAAAATCGAAATCATTGCCTCCGTCTACGTGAGGTTGCTTTTAGTATTCAGTTTAAAAGTGTCTTGTTTCCATCTTTTTTTAAGTTCACTTTTTACGCAGTCGGGTTGTTTTACCTATTATTATTTTTTTTACACCACCTAAATGATAATCATCGAAAACATAAATTTTCGAAAACTCCTTTTCAAGAGAGGTGGAAAGAGGTCTCAAAATGTTTAAAAGTAAGTACAAATTCCACGCGGACGAAGTCGCGGGCAAAGTGCTAGTATACAAATAAAGATAGTCGAACATCGAAGCTCCTAGGTTTGAGTAGCCAAACTTCCATGTCTACCATGTAGTCTTAGTCAAACTGTAAATGATTTAGGGTGTTTCGGCCCTAGGCTAACGTATTTGTCTAGTTCTAGGAGTGAGTCAATACGATCAAGTCTTAGTTTGCCCTATGAGACCTTTGCCCAGTCGCCTGCACACGTAGGCCTCATGGCTGCGTCTGCGAATGGTATTCGCGTTGCTGAATTTTGGGTCAAACTAATTCAGAAAACTATGCATTTGCGTACATCTTTTTCATGTTATTTTTGCCATCGACACTCTAAGAAGAAAAGTAAAAAGACCAGTCAGACCAACTCGGGAGGAATGTGTTCGTTTGTTACACTTAAGATGTAATACTTAGATAGTAAAAAGCCGGCGAAGTGCGTGTCGGACCATGCACAGTGAAAGGTTCTGTAGTTGGGATGAATCCCAAGAACAAACTGCACATGCATATAGGTATGTCACCGTCAATTCGCCAACTTTTGCAGCTGGAGTCGCCAAAAAACGATTTATGTAAGTAATAAAAATTAAAGATTTTCAGACTTTTTCTTAACTTGTGCTGTCAGACCGCTTGCTTCTTGCCTTTCAGAATTCTTTGTAAACGAGTTTTAATTTATTTGCGATTTTGCGTATCAAAATAGTTGTCATAATATAAACGGCCGTATTTTTTTACGTTTGTCTTAATTTTTTTAGAAGCTTAATAATAATTTCTTTATACCTCAAAGGACCGTAGACTTAGGTATTAATAATAAATAAATACATATCAATTTCTAATTGATACCTCCAATGTTTAACGCAAACCTGCCACCTAAAACGTGGCGACATGTCAGTCCCGTTGAATTTTATTGTAAATCTGTAGAAGATATTCTGCAACTTCAACCTAATTCTAGGGAGGCTGAAGTATAGTCAAGGCACTGCGAAAACCACCCTTACTGCTACAACATAAAGGCGTTGTCAATGACATATTGTTACCACTTATGTGCGGTTGGCTGTACCTACATGTAACCTCCCTAGAATGAGGTATCTACACAATTCTGTTTTAATGGATTATTTGATGTATTAACTGTGAAGCGTCAGCCATGATGCTGGTGCGTATTAAAATACTCCGAACACATGAGAATAGTTGCGTGCTGGCGAACCGTAAACGTGTGACGTCATAATAATAAACAACGCCGAATTACTAATATTACGGATGATTTATTACAACGCTCTTCCTAAAAGCTGGAGCCGCCTGGTGGGCGATCACAGGCGCGCGGCACTCGCGTGCTCGCGGCAGGCGCAGGTGGTCGTAGGCTCGCTCAGTATAGAAACAGAGCGAGCCGTCATGTTCGTTGTTGGTTCGCGACGAAGACGCGCCGCCCGCCACGCCGGTGTGCGCCAGGTGTGACCCGTCCCCGCGGTCAGCAGTCTGCGCTGACAGACGACTGCATCATGCCAGCAGGCTTAGCATGACGCCTTCTATGTCTACTCAACTGAAGAATAGAAATCGCTTGTCTACATTTCTCGGTGAAAAACTGTCAGCAGTCTATACGGAAACGTCATTTTTGTCTACTACGACGACAAAACGCTTGTGTACGGTTCTCGTGCTAAGCCTGTTGTACACAAGGTGCAACACTCCGATAACGTTGACGTTTCCTACTCCGCGCTGCTTACGGAATCGAACGAAATCGAATTAATTATGAGAACAGACGACCTATATTTCTTGTGAACAATTTGCCTATTTTAGCATTTGTGTTATCGATGGGCGTGATAGTTTTATGGCGCGGTGGAATGGCTTTTGGAATAATAATAATAATAAGTTCATTTATTTTCTCTCACAATGGTTCTGTAGCCTTAACAGTTTTGAACATATTAAATAAATTAACGTTGTGAGAGCTGGTGCCTGATGTAGATTTTAAGAAAAACCTCTGTTACAGTACAGGTCACCAGGCCCCACTTAGTGCCTTTATACACATTAACAGGCAGGTGACATGTATTTCTTTCTAATTCAAATTGAAATCTTTATTGCATATCTCATGTGTGTACAAGATCTTAATATTATTTACAAAGTTCACATAGAACCCGTCGGGCAACAACAATTGAGTAAATCGTAAGTAGTAGCGTGCTTTAAAATTAATAAGTTTATAGAACGTCATAATTTACAAAATGCGATAGGTAATCGGTTACCATTAAAAAACTAATCAATTTAAAAAATAATATTACATTTTAGGGTTCTATTAAAATTCATTTAAGTAATTTGGTAACATAACAATAATACGGTAATATATTTGTAAAATACAAATATATTGAAAGAAATTAAATAAGAAGGGATGAATATTATAAATACGTCACGGATTAAAATAATCTAAGAAAAATAAGTCAAATAAAAATAATTTAATTAAAGTCTAAATATGAACGAAATAATGGTGAAAGTCGCCCCATTTTGATGTCATCGATGGGCGTGATAGTTTTATGACAAAATGTTCACCTTGGTGGGGGCAGCGGGTCTTACATAAGTGCCTTAAGATTTTGAGGTTATCTGTTGCAGATTTCAGCAACTTGCCCGACATTTAATACAAGTGTCTCAGTGAACGTTAGAAATTGAAATAATGGAGCCATATGAGCATATAGTAATTGAAATTTGTTACGAAGATGCGAAACCCCTTTCGCATCTTCGTAACGATTGGATTTATTTAATTGTGTGGAGCAGTTTTCCTGTGTCATCATAGCAAAGGGTTTTTAAGTATGTAGCCACTTTTTGCTTACAACTGGGGTTATTCAATGGATAAATATTGTGAATCTTGCCAAGTCTTCTGTGGGAAAGTGGAAGTGAAGACCCGCAGCAACCTTGAGTATAGCACGTTGAGCTCTTTCCATCTCTATCAAATGCGTTTTAGCAACACCTGCCCAGGATATGGTGCAGTAGTCTATAAGCGACTGGCACAAGGCATAGTAGACCATATTGATGGTACAATGGTCGGCTACGAATAGACTCTTGAAGATGTAAATGAGTTTACGCGCTCTCGTTATCAGGACGTGATCAGGACGTTAACATGGTTTGAAGCTGAGGAATTGGTCCAATATAACTCCAACATATTTATTATGATCGGTTTTCTGAAGAGCAAGACATGGACATGGTTGATAGGTTGGCCAGCACGTGTGGGCCGTTATAGAAAGTGAACGTAGGGGTAGCGCATTCGATCAGAGTGCAAATGCTATATATTTTGTTTTTGTGACATTGATAGTCTGCAATCAATCAACAACCCTGTCGAGCCCCTATTGAGCTACATCGTAGACCTCAGTTCCGTGTGGTGCCGGACGTAAAGAATAGCAGCATCCCATTTCTTCCCATGAGTGTCGTAAAAGGCAACTAAGGGACTTACTATAGAATGGGCAGCAACGTTCTCTATGCATTTGACCACCATACTGCGATCGCCAACCCGCCTGCCAAGCGTGGCGATTATGGCAAATCCCCCATTTTGGGGGAGGCTTATGTCCAGCGGTGGAAGTTTTTCGGCTGATATGATAGACCTCATACCAGCTATAACCACCAATAAAGAGGGCCGTGTCATCGGCAAATGTAAAAATATGACCATTACTAAGGAGGAGGAAAACTAAATGCAAAAGATTCGCGTTACCGAATGTTAGAAGTAGTGAATGACAAGTTGTATTGAATAAGGAGTTACTAGAATTCGTCGAACAGACGGTTTTCCTGGGGATCACGCTTGACTCAAAGCTACAGTGGGGTCCTCACTTAACATCACTTGCAGGGCGGCTAAGTTCTACCGCTTACGCTGTTTGGAAGATCCGCCAATTAACAGACGTGGATACCGCGAGACTGGTCTATTTTAGTTACTTTCATAGCATCATATCTTACGGTATTTTGCTATGGGGACGGGCTGCTGATATTTAGTCGATGTTTATTCTGCAAAAAAGGGCTGTCAGAGCCATCTACAACCTCCGCAGCCACGAATCTCTAAGGAAACTGTTCAAAACAATGAACATCTTGACGGTACCCTGTCAATATATCTATGAAAACATTATGTATGTTCGGAAAAATCTACATCTTTTAAGTAAGATAAGTGGCAAGCACAATTTTAACACTAGAAACAGGAACAAATTAGATCAACCACGTTTCAGATTGTCTAAAGTACGCACTTCTTTTATGGGGCACTGTGTAAAATGTTATAATAAAATACCAGTCGATATTCTTGAACTAAATGAAAAGAAATTTAAATCATACATTAAACGCACTCTATATAGACAAGCATAGATTATATTGTAGATAAAATGCTTGGCTTAATGCTGGTTCTGCTCTACAGCCACCTGGGCATACTAGTTAAAATTTTAATATTTGGAAGAGATGCTTCCCTTTTTCTTTTTTCTGACATTACGAACATTTTTGTTCCTATTGTATTATTTTTTGTGACATTACGAATATGTTTTATTTTTAATGAACCAAGTGTTAGTTACTGAATACTTCAATATACATTAAGTAAATGTTTTTCTTTCTTTTAGGAAATCAAATTTTATTAATTTCTCAAATATATTGCAAACTACGAGTATAGTTTTGTATAATTTAGAAGCATTTTGTTTAAATTTGGTAAATGTGAGTGAATGATCTAACACACCGCGCCACCGTCAGTGAGACATTTAAGTGAGCATGACATACTCTCAACTGCCATGCGTTTTCAAGTCAACGTACATCAAAACAACACAATAAACGGATGCATGGTACTCAGTGAGTTGTTTTGATGTACGTTGACTTGAAAACGCATGGCAGTTGAGAGTATGTCATGCTCACTTAAATGTCTCACTGATGGTGGCGCGTGTTAGATCATTCGGTTCCCTACAAAATGTTTGAGCTGGATGGTGCTGATCCACGCGTCAAGTTCGTGAACGGGTGCTGTCGGTTTTTTTTAAATTTATTTATTTAAAAGTAATTATACTACAGAGGTGTTACTAAATTCTAAACTCGCCAAACTTTTACGTTTGATGGCGAGAGAGTGGTTGAGACTGGTCATCTCGTAACTTTCAGGGCTTATTTTTAATCTTGTATTTAGAATTGTTTACATTTTTTTTTACATTGTTCTCACATATAAAAGCAACAAGAATAATGTTCCCAAGATTTTGTAATATCCAACTTGATTTTAAAAGAGTGTCCGTGGAGTTTCTTGCCCGTTCTTCTCCATAGAGATCTACGTTTTAGAATGGGCAACTAGCTTCAACTATCCAACTGATCGACTTTTTGGCAATTCAAAAGTGCCTGTAAATGGTTTAATTGAAATAAATGTTTGAGTTTGAGTTTGAGTTTGGAACTGACAGAGGTCGTTGTTGTAGATCAAGAAGAGGGTTGAGGCAAGTATGCTGCCCTGTGGCACTCCAATGGTCTCTGGCAGTTCGTTACTCACCTTGTCATCAACTTTAACCTGCTGTTTCCGGTTAGAAATGTAGTCCTAAAATAATTTTAAAGGAAGACCTCGTACTCCAATTTTTTTCAGCTTTCCCAATAAGTGTGGAACTAAGACCGTGTCAAAGGCTTTTGCCAATGAAATTTCCCTGTTGATATGGCGAGATTACAGATGTGGTTAATAGCAGGGGAGAGAACGTGAGCATTATATTTCTTAAGTAACCGACCCGAAATTTGTCATGGTTTTTGAGGGTGCTGAAGGAAAAAGTGAGGTCAAATAAAAATCCGAGATGGCGACAACTCTATGAGAGCTTCTAAAAACGTATACTAGACGGCTCTGTATTAAATTCACACGTTCTGTTTCTATTATATACGAGTGTGTGTGCGTGACGGCGCGCTTGGAACACAACGCGCCGTCGAACCGGGCATTTTTTTTTTTTTTTGGTTAACGTGGAGAAATGCCTACTGCGCTACCACGGGGAGATAGCGCTGTTATTTGAGACTTTAACCCACTAAAACTCCACGGTGTTCCTAGTGCCGCTTGACGCGGGAACACGGAAACGCGCAAGCCATCCGCGAACCCGCCGCGGCTGTCCATCACCGGACCCTCCTCGGAGGGGAATAACCCCTATCACCGGCCCACCAGGACACATGGCACGCCGTGACCACTCCAGGAACCAAACAGCATAAGAGCCCCAGACGACCCCGTATCTGGCACCCTTGGTCCCCCTGCGACGGGTCAGCACAGTGGCCCCGCCGCCTACCACTTTTCGGCCGCAGGGGATAGGGAGAGTGGCCAACGCTATACCGACACTCCCCTCCCCTGCAGCCCCACCGCGTCCACCATCAAACGGTGGCGGCCCCGTCCAGGCCGCGGAAGGGAAGATCCAATTTAAGTAGTAGAACTTAAATAAAACTTAATAACTATTATATACAACGCTATTTTTTAACGTTTTAATCCTTAAAAGGGTCATTGTACTCATCATTATGAACAACTTTTACAATGGGATCAACCTTAAAATCGTGTAATAAAAATGAACTAATACACACATTACGTCGAGTTATGCGAACATAAATGTCGGATCAGCTCATATTTGTTATTTTCTTATGTCATGAAGGTACAGTGGTTAAAGGCCTCGCCTCTGATGCATGACGTTGTGGGTTAAAATCCAGGTTAGTACCAATGAGACTTTTTAATTTATTTATTAACTTTCTGAGTTTACCTTTGATATTATACTGACATCGGTAAAGTCAAAACATAGTGAAGAAACCTGGACTTATAGTTAATTAGCTTTTGGCCGCGGCTCCGCCAGCGTGGATGTTGCCAAATTTCATGACGACGGTGAAAGCGTAACAGATAGACAGAGATACTTTCGCTTTTAGCACGGTGCAGTTCCATTCAATGCCAGTGAGACCGATCGGTTTAGGTCGACTTTAAATTACTTCTATTA
Source organism: Polymixis lichenea (assembly GCA_949091785.1). Lineage (NCBI taxonomy): Eukaryota > Metazoa > Arthropoda > Insecta > Lepidoptera > Noctuidae > Polymixis > Polymixis lichenea. The sequence continues at coordinate 575,801 of OX420939.1, read as the reverse complement.
ATGTATGCATTCTTACAGCAACCTGTTCGTGTGCAAAACTACCATGGGTGACTACTTACCTACTGCTTACTTGAATGTATTGTTCCACCCGCACATTAGGCGGCTATCACTCGAGGACTATGTCCATTAGAGTGAAATGCGATAGCGTGGTGCCACAGTTCCTATCCCGGACGTAGACGACATATATTCTAAGGAAAATATTTATTACAAGATCGATGCCACGACATTCATGACAACGAAAAATATCGTGTCTTACATTGTCGAACACGTGCTGCTGTGAACTTCTAGCCAGAAGATTTGTGAGATGTGAAAACTAATATTTACACACAGCTTGCAGCGGGTTGTACATGTATACGTCGCAGCCATCTGGCTAAATTAGCCAGCTAATTGGACGCCTAGGCCGTTCATTAAACGCCGGCATCCAATTAAATAGCTGAAGGACAACTAGCCAAGTCATGAAGCGCAACGTATAACCAGATGGCTGAATGTCGTGTAGTCATTTCGGATATTGATGAATTTGGGGTGACTATGAGTTCACAATTATGTACGACTACTTTTGACTAATACCTACCACTAATTAACTAGTAATAGTGGCCGAATGGATTGAGGAGCCATGTCTTAGATTTAAACGAGGGTACTACCAATATTTAGTAGTAAATTTGCCAAATTTGTATCCCCGATCCTGGAATTTGTAGTAAAACCCTTCAAAAGTTACAGGACGTTAAAGGTGGTCCCTCAATTCAGACATCTGAATTGAGGAGCCACCTCAGAACTCTAAAACTAACCAATGGATATTTCTGAAACTTTGGTAGGAATTAGTAGTGTTTATGCTTAATTTGTACAAAAAAAAATGAGTTTTATACGGCTTAATTTGAGGTAGCTACAATGCTTTGATTTATCTAAAAAATCCATAAATTTGCCCGCGCTGTTTCGGAAACGAATGAAGCAATTAAAACAGATTTTTAGTATTATTTAGTATTAAGTTTGTTTTAAATTGTAGTATATTCAAATAAACCAATTACAGGCACTTATGAAATGTCAAGGTTGGTGAGTTAGAAAGATGAAGCTAGTTGCCCATTCCTAAGCGTAGGTACCTATGGAGAAGAACGGGCAAGAAACTCCATGGACACTCTTTTAAAATCATGGTATTGTTACAAAAAGCTGGTTACATAATTATCAATGTGAGAACGATGTAAAAATACGTGCACATTATAGCGTCCGTATAAAACAAAAATAAAATAACAATTCAGAAATAAAAATAAGCCGTGGGAGCTAAGAAATGACCAGTCCCTACTGGCGGCGCCCGTTCACGAACATGACGTATGGATCAGCACCATTCAGCTCAACAATTTCGAAGGGAACTTAATGACCTAACACACACGCGACCACCAGAGAGACATTTGAGTGAGCATGACATACTCTCAGCTGCCAGAGCACATTCAAGTCAATGAAAGACGTACCCTGTAAATGGTAGCTTTATAGTAGGAACATAGTGCTCACACATATGCTATGCAATTATGCAATACTAGAAGTTTGAATTTATACAATGCAAAGATATCTTGTCTTTTACAGTCTTCAGCAGCTCCAACAACTTTTTCAAATGCTATTCAATTTAGTTTAAACTACCTTGTGGAGCAGAACAAGCAGCGTTTAGCCAAGTATTTTTGTCAGCGATGTAATCTCCCAACGTGTGCGTTTTATACAAGATTTAAATTTCATTTCACTCAGTTGGAGTATGTGGGGAGGTATTTTATTGTAACATTTTAAACAGTAACCCATGAAGGATGAGTCTACTTTAGCCAGTCTGAAGCCTGGTTGAACTAATTGGTCCCTATTTCTAGTCCCAACGGTGTGTCTTTCACCTCTTTTACTGAAAAGATTTAAATTTTTCCTGACGTACATGATGTTCTCATAGATATATTGACAAGGTACCGTCATGATATTAATATTTTTGAAAAGTTCCCTTAGAGAATCTCGCCTACGGAGGCCATATATTGCTCTGATGGCTCTTTTCTACAGAATAAAAATAGACTCGATATCTGCAGCCCGTCCCCATAGTAAAATACCGTAAGACATGATACTATGAAAGTAACTGAAATAGACTAACCTCGCGGTTTCTACATTACTGAATTGGCGGTTTTTTCTTACAGCATATGTTTCTGAACTTAGCCGTCCTGCAAAAGCTGTTAAATGAGGACTCTACTGTAGCCTTGAGTGGAGCGTGATCCCTAGGAAAACAGTTTTATCGATGAATTCTAATTTTTCTTTGTTCAATACCATGTCACAATAAGTACTTTTAACATTTGGTAAAGCAAATCTTATGCATTTAGTGTTTTTCCCATTTAATACTAAATTATTAGCATTGAACCAATTTTGCACCAGCAGTAGGGCGTTATTTACGTCGCCAAGATTTCATGCACGTCTATTTAATTTAAAAATTAAGGATGTCAGCAATTAACACCATTTGTGGTTGTTTTTTAATAAATGGGGTAGATCATTAATACATACTAAAAAGAGGACCTAATATTAAGCCTTGTGGAACACCCATTTTTATTTTTAAACCAAGTGAATTGACTCCAATAATATGAACCTTTTGCTGTCTATCATATAAATAAGACGATGATTTTACTAGACTGATTGCAAGTTTACCTAGTCCGTAATGCTCAAGTTTTAAGAGCAAGGTTTTGTGATTAACGCAATCAACTGCCTTGGGGAGGTCACTAAAGATTCCAATGACATCCTGGGCCTCCTCCCAAGCAGCAAATATGTGTTTTGATAAGGTAACACTCTTGAAAGGTCAGTCGTACAACGTCCTTTAGTGAAACCATATTGCTGATCGTGTAAGATTTTGTTGGTGTTAAAATGATTAAGCATTTGATTGAGCATTATCTTTTCGAACACCTTGCTGAATACCTAATGCTAATAAACAGAACTTTATTTACACATGATTTATTCTTCACCAAATCAGTACTTAAATAAAGAAACAAAATATATTAAACACAAAGAATAAAAAAGACAAATAAACTAAAAGCGGATTATCCCAAATTAGCTTTTCTAAAATCTCTAAACATTGGTGCCGATTCTGTTGTACACCGAACTAAACTAACTAAACTATCACTAAAATTCCTTACTTTTGGCTATGAGAATCTTAAAGCTATTCTGCAAAAAAAGATCTCTAAATTTAAAAATAATTTTGACACAACTAAAATCGAATTTGACAAACGCGACTCCACGTTTGCCCTACCCCGTGATCTTTTTTAGAGCCGAAATCGCGCAGGGGGGGCAGCCTCAACTTGTTTTAAATGGATTTTTTACTTTTTGTATCGAAAATATGAAAAATTATTACCTACATGTTGAGTTTTAGAGGTGTATGGGGTTTCATAAAGGGGGTCGAAATTTTCATTATTTTTACGATAGGACAACCCATTTTCGAGATATAAGCAAAAGAAAAGAAAAAAAAGATACAGTACTGTATTTGCGCTCGAAGTCGAGGTGTCAGTGTGAATTTTAGTTCTTGACAACTAATTTTATTCCACACCTTTTTAATCGCGATTAAAAATAGTCAGATTTAGTTAGACAATCGAAATTTTATATTGAATAGAATAATGAATTTGACAACAACAGAATAGCAAAATTACCATTTTCACTAAATTAAAAACTCAGTACAATCTTAGTGCTGTCAAACTAAAATATAGTTAAGTTGTGTCACTTTAGTCAATTTCAGAATGGGAAATCGTCGTTTGACAGGAATAAACTAAATTTTAGTGATTTTTAGTTTAGTTTAGAGAATTTTATGACAAGAGAATCGGCACCAGTGTCTCTATCGAGATTTTTTAGCTAAATCTTAGTTAAGTATTAATGTATTAAACGTACAATTATGTTTTATTTTGTTAGTAGGTCTAGTTAAGGTAACATGTTATTTCTATTTGCATTGTTTAAATCGCTTAAGTTGATATTTACGTACATTTTTATCATTTCGATTCTGATTAAAATTAAAATAAACAATAAATCAATAAATTTGCTTTAAATAATGGAGGAAACCACATGAAATTCCATCTGTCGTTTAGAAAATCTAAGCGGTCACACAGACACACATAAACGATTTTGTTTTAAAACATGTAGGTATAGATAATAGAGATTTAAAATTAGTACATTGAGTCTCTTTGCCTATTTTCAAATTTTAATGATCTCACGTTTTGTGGATTTCTGCCCAGGATCAATTTTTAAGGTAGGTAATAAAATCATTCATGTCGATACAACTAAAAACCGTCTTTTTTATGACATAAGAAAACGGCAAGATTTTTGATACGTTTACATTTAATGTAAATGTATTACATAGGTATAAAAACCTTCCAAAACAAATTCTTTAATTGATGGTGAAAACTGCATCAAAACCCGTTACGTATTTTAGAATAACAGCGCGGTCGCTCAGACAGTCAAAATAAGCGACTTTGTTTACAAAACAAATTTTAAAATAAAGATATTAGTTTTGGTGACTACTAGCGCCGCAGTGGTGCCGGTGGTTCCGCGTGGTGCCGGAACGTAAAAAGAATAGCACCATCCCATTTCTTCCAGTGGGTGTCGTAGAAGGCGACTAAGGGACTTACCAGAGATTGGGCAGCAGCATTCTCTATGCATTTTACCACCATACTGCGATCGCCAACCCGCCTGCCAAGCGTGGCGATTCTGGCAAAACCCCCCCAAAAATGACAAGCAGCCCTGCAAAACGGCCCCTAGTACCCAGCGGTCCGCCTACCCTTGGCTACGGTAGCGGACAAGGTTACGGTGAGGCAAGGGGTGCTAAGAATCTCCGGAAGAGATCTGGCTACCACAACAAACGAAAACTGCACCTGGCAACCTACAACACGCGTACACTCCGGACCAACGAGAAGATTACCGAACTCGAGGCATCTGAGGTCGGGAAGTGGAAAGGGGTGTGAGTTTTTAAGGGTAAAAAAGGTTTATCTCGATTTGCGGAAAAACTACAAGTCCTATGGAAAAGTGAAATGGCAAAGTTGTAGGTAATAAAAAGATCTACAACTTTTGTAGTTACAGTTTTTTCACATAACCTCAAAATTTATGTGAAAAATTCAATAACCCAGTTTTTGGTTTTATATTTTTATCTTTTACAAAAAAAAATCACGAAATTTGGTATGTCCAAACATACAGTAATTTTTTAGATTCAAAGTATTTATTGTTTCACCTTATTTTGACTTAATATCGAAAAAGCACCCTAATTTTCAATTGAAAATTCTCCCATCAAAATATCTGCTTTTTAAAAAAGTCAGTGGGCTTTTTGTACGTTGAAATATCTACTTTCTCATGGTGTAAAAAAAATACAATACTATGGTACATTTTCTGCGCGCATGACGCGCAAGACGCTGGCCGGCGGGCGGGGAGAGGGGTACATACATACATATGCAGTAAAAATATAATTCCTTTTGGCAGTCACGAAATAAATCATAGCACTCAGTACTAATCGAACGACACTCATAATTTCATCACAAGTAAAAATGTTTACCGCTCAACGAAGTGGGCACGGGTCATCTCTACATATAATAAAATCGTAGCAAAGTCAAAACTGTACATTGAATATATTATTTTTTTGTAATTTTTGTAAGATCTGGAAACGATTCTAATGCCAAAAAATTTTTTTTATAATTTTTGTCTGTTTGTCTGAATGTCTGTTCCAGCCTCACGGGAAAACTACTAAATAGATTTTAGTCAAATTTTACATTGATATTCCCTTAATGTCTGCGCAGACCGTAGGGTATAAATAATTACGCTTTTTGTCATGGGGGATGAGCAGTATTGCAATTTATTCGTATTCTTCTATAGTTTACCGCAAATAGTAAAAATATGGGCCGAAAGGTTAAATAATTACAGAGAGTTACAGATTTGACATTATAAATGATTATTATCACGCTTTTCCATTATGCACATAAGCAGCAGTGAGTGATGGACATCACAACATAATACAGGTTAAATAGGGCAATAAGTGTAGGTAACTCAAACGTTGTCGCTTCATGAAAACGGCCTTAGAAGACTGTTCTTATTTGCATTCACAAATTTAAAAAAAACTGTATAAGTCAGCAAGAAAATGGGAAATATTCACAAAAATAAATGTGATGCCAATCGTTCCTGTATCTTATAATAGGGATCAAAAAACTCTATGAGACCACAGAAGTTTGGGTATTACAAAAGTCGGAAATCGCAAACAAGCTTGCCATACATTTACGTAAGAAATGAGACTAGATGAGAGCGAACACAAATACCAGTGTATGACAACAGTCGAATTATTCCATTACTTTATTGGGCTAATAGCGAATAAAGTAAATCGTTACAAGTATGATTAACATCCCGCTATACCTTTCAAGAGCTTAGCAGTTAATCATGACAGAGTAAAAGAACGGCTATTTAGCTAACTCTCGATAAAGTAAAATAACTAAGCGGTTGGACGATTCCTTTGCGAACCTGTAGTTGTCAGTTTGATTCCCAAGTATTGGTATTTTTTTAGAAGTAGCTGAAGGTTGCCTATGACTATCGAGTAGTAAGTCAGAATAATTTTCTGAGAGAACAATTAGAATGTAGACAAGATTTTGCTTAATTTTATGTTTACGCTTCTAATTTAGTCTAGCTAGCTTAGATAAGCAATTAGTTTTCATTTTAAAATGTAATAAGAGTGATTAAAGTATGTTTATAACGTACTAGCTTCTGCGCGCGACTTCGTTCGCGTCAAATTTCTTGCTCCACGACCCACCCCGTCGCTCGCATCGCCTGCTCGTGCAAGTACTTCGTATTTGTGAGTTTTTCCTACGTACGTGGTGGTCACTCGCAAACCCATTGGCTCTAAATCAAGTTAATTATTACTGCAATTCTTAATTGTTTGAGTTATGGCGGACATCTATAATACCCCACATACGATAACTTCAAAATCACAAATATGGAAAATACAAAAAGTGAAGTGGCGCCATCTATAATGCCACATGCGAACTACGCAAATCTGTACGTCACATAAATCCTACATCACGCAGTCAGAGTTTACCACGAGACACTTAAATACAAGATCCCGACATCAAACCTCGGGCAGTAGCCCACCAGACACGCTTTTATTTAAATAATTGAGATTAAATTATTTTTAACTTTTTAGTTCGTTTTATTAACAAGTACCTAATAATAAAAGCTTATTTTTTTAAAAAGTTTTTTTTATTTTAACTTTTTAGTATTTATGATTCGGGATTTACCACGGCGTAGTTCGTAGCAGCGTTTTTCCGTTATGTAGCTCGTAATAATTCGTAGAACCCACACATATGTGTTATTTTGAGCACTTAAGGTGTTATGTATCCATGGCCACCTTCCAGCTCCAGCATAACACCCTGGTTACCATATAGGATCAAAGTACTCATCAATACGAATCAAACGAGTTCAAAATTTGAGAGTTTCTAGAGTTTCTATGGCCACCTTCCAGCTCCAGCATTAAATCAGCTCCATGTCATCATAATATTGCATTGTCACGCGGTATACATATGCATGCAACATGTCAGCTCAATCGGTTAATTCTTCAAAATTGAGTTGCAAGAGTCCACCCGAACAAACATACATTGCAAGTTAAATAAAAGGTTGTAAAATAATGCCATCTCCCGACGAGGAATTGCTCCTGTATTGTGCGTGGTTTACAAACATTTAAAGTCACATACACAAACAGCCAGACCCGGAACAACTACTTGGCATACAAATATTTGTTACGTGCGGGAATCGAACCCGCGACAAGCAGCGCAGCAGTCAATCGGTTAACCGTTTCGCCAACCGTGCTGTCCAGCATTCTAACCATTTGGCTCGTGTTTTTACAAAGTGCTGTAAAATATAGAAGACTACAAACATAATGCAATATAGCTCACCCCCCACAGCAAATAACGTGATAATTTACATATACAGTCTGACCAGACTTATGTTTACTAGCTTTTTTTTTTTAATTACCCCTCGGGAAAGTAGGTACTACCGGGATAAGAATGAGATACCCTATGTGTTAATCCAGGTTATAAAACTATCTGTCTGCTTTAGGGCGTCGCTAGAGGGTAACAAGGTATGGGCTGAGTGGAATGAAAAGGATGAGTATGCTCGCGTTATAGCTCGGCTTGCTTCAGGTAACTAATGTATTTTATTTGGAGTGCTTGGACAGGAAACCTCCTCGTGTGCCCGTGGGCTGGAATTTCCCTTGGATGCGTCCGGGGGAAAGGCCAGTCTCCGGGACGGTGCACCCTGGGATGCGGGCAATGTCCCCCCATTAGGTACGTGTGCCTAAGGGGTGTCGTTGCCCGTATGCCAATATCCTGTCGGAGAAACGCTCCAACGCGTGTCTCTCTGCGCTTATGCAGAGACGCACAGCGGCGGAGTAAGAGCGGGCTCGGTGTGCACTTACCCTGCCACCGGGCAGGCAAGAAGGAGTCCTCTCGGAGTCGTCTGACGGAGAGCCGGACGCCGCCGGCGGATCCAACTCGGAGCGACCGGCGAGGTTCGCGAAGGCTGTGGCTGCCGCTATCAAGGGTGTGGCCTTGAAGAGGATTCGATCCCATCCGGATGATCCGGGGATACCGCACGATCTCCGGTGAGGCGGCGGGCCTCCTTGCCGGATTGCCGCCATGGGATCTGGAGGCAAAGGTCCTCGCGCACACTTGGGAGTGGCGCGAGGAGGCCAAACGCCGGGGCGTAACTCCGCTGCCGCGGGAAATCGCGGCACGGCGGACGGAGCTCTGGCAGGATCTCATGGCGACGTGGAAAGTGCGATTGTTGCAACCCAGTGCTGGGCACGCCACGATTGCGGCGGTAAGTCCCCTCTTTGAGGAGTGGCTTGAGAGGCGGCATGGCGTCCTCACCTTCCGCCTGACACAGGTACTCACCGGACATGGCTGTTTCGGGAGGTTCCTGTTTCAGATAGGGCGGGAGGAAACGCCCGGGTGTTTCCATTGCGAAGATCGCCCTGAGGACACAGTGGAGCATACGGTGTAGGTCTGCCCGGCTTGGGCGGAGCACCGCCGTGTCCTCGTGCATGGCTAGCAGCCGCCTCCTTCAGCGAAGCAGTTATGCTCGCAAAGAGGGAGGCGGCGCACGTGAGGGAGATGCAGTACATGCGCCCTCACAGCCGTGGCCTTCGCAGGAGAAGACCTGGGCGTCGGGAATCCCAGGCTGATTCCCGGCCACCGTAGGCACGGGCTTGCGGACGGCGAGTAATGGGTAGCTCGATGTCCGGTAAGGACCAAGCCCGGGTCGACGGCGCGTTGTGTTCCACGCGCGCCTCAAAGAGATGTCAGCAGCAACTGATGTGGCCCGCAAGGGCCGATGCCTGCCAGGGGTGCGGGTTGTTCGAAAGAGACCGCGAGAGAGACCGCGGCCTCTGGCACACAGGCAACTGAGGGAACACGGGTGGGTTTTAGTCAGTAAAAGTCTGACACGTCCTTCCGCTCCACCCAGAGCGGGAGAAGTTATTTGATGATTTTAAATGTATTTTATTTGATAAGCAATATTCCAAATGATATTTAGTTCTAACATTATAGCATTGTAAATGACCATTTTTTTTTAAGTTATAACGGGTATAGTAAGCTATCCTCTCAGATTATAAAACAAAGGGCTATCCTTAAAAGATATATATATATGCCATCGCGGACATACATCTATTTTTAAGGATAGCTTACTGACAAATGGGAGGCCAATGTCCAGCAGTCTTTCTGCTAAAATGATGCGGATAATTATCGCGGACAGTGAACGTGTGTCCCGTGGATGGTAAATCCACCCGGCGAGTTTTCAAAGCCGGGACGGTTGTCTGTTCTCCGTTTGAGCCGCTTGGCCGGCCCGTACACTACTACGTCCATTTTACTCATTCTTGAGCTAAGACAGCGAGCAGGGTTTTGCACAAATGCTTCATTTGCTTCTGATACTGTAGGTACCTACATAAATATATACTGGGAAACTAATAAAATTATGAAGAGCTTTTTTCCCCCCCTTAGGTATCTGAAAAGTGATTGTCATTTTGACAAAATAACCTCAACGTATATAAATCTGTTAACGATCCTGCATTAGGGCTCTTTACCAGATTTTACGTACCAAATCAGAAACTCTTTACTGTATGACAGTACCGAAGTGTCAAACCTAAGCCGTCATCCTAACACAACAAACTGCCATAGCCATACGACCCAGTTGTCTACAACATATTATTATACTCTTTGTCTACAACCCCGTGTGTCGTAACAATGAAGTGTAGGCTATAATCGCGTTTTCTGAAAAAAGCGGGGCTGGGGCAGCCGCCGCCGGGCATGGGGCGGAGCCGCCGCGTAGAGGCCGTGGACACAGGGGCCGTTGCCGCGTGCGCCGTGTTCCGCGTGCTGATTCTATACTCGTGCATCCTGCTCGTGCACTCGTTGCTGTACTGGGGTCGGCGCTACTTGCGTGCACGTGCCTTTCGGCTCGCGTGCTGACTGCATGGCGCGCACACCTGTCGTCATCACCATACCCGACCCGCAATTCACGCACGATTTGCTCATGTACACCGCATGGCTCGCTTTCGTCTATATGCTAATACTGACTCTGTTTGAACTTATAGAACTATTGCGTCCCAAGCCGCCGTGTGTTCTGTCATACAGCGCACCGTACTGCCAGCCCACGTCACCGGTGCCATGTTACTCGCTGAGAGCACCGATGCCGTGTTAGCGGCCAAGATCGCGGGCGCGGCTGTGTCTGGTACGACCTTTCAAGTGCTACAAGAAATACCGAACCGAAGCTGTGTGTAACAATGACTGGTAAAAATCAATAGTAATAAAAAGTCGCAGCCCTTACTGTCAAATATTGTAATTTAATCCGTCAAAACAATTTATTTACACAACCTTTACTTAGACCAGTGGCGTACAAAACAAAATTAGGTAATTCTCAATATGTACCTATTTCTAGCAAAATTTTGCAAAAAGTGATTACTGAGTACTCATATTTACACAATGGGCAACGCAGGGAGGTGCATTGTTGTGTCCACATTATGCTACGGAGATATAGGGACCAATGTGTTCAAATAGGTTACAGGCTGAATACAGTAGACTCATACTCGTACTGTTTGAAATGCTACAATTACACCCCCGACCCAAACAAAAATCTCTAAAAAGTAAAAAAAAAAAATATTTCTTGGCCTTTTACGTTCAATAAGAAGTTGTAGGTAATAAGTATTTTGATCAAAGTATTGTCACGTCGGGGAACTGCTAATGGAAATGTTAGGTATCCTTTCCACAGTACCTAGCATAGTTTCATTCATTATTGCTGGGTCTCGTCTGTTTGGCGTTTTCATTGACCGTCCCCAGACGGATTGTCACGTCACGCTTTGATCAAAATATTACTTTCAACTTCAAATATTGTTTTTTACTTTTTAGAGGTTTTTTTTTGGGTCGGGGGTTTTATTTTTTAATTTATTTCCTGCTTTTTAAAGTTAATATAGTAATAGTAAACACGCTACGATCGACACATGTCTCGCTTACACCATTTTTTTTTGGGTGGGAAATCATCAAATAACTTCTCCCGCTCTGGGTGGGGCAGGAAGACGTGTCAGACTTTTACTGACTAAAACCCACCCGTGTTCCCTCAGTTACCTGTGTGCCAGGGGCCACCAACCCGCACCCCTGGCAGGCATCGGCCCTTGCGACCACAACGCGCCGTCGACCCGGGCTTGGTCCTTGCCGGACAGCGAACTACCCATTACTCACCATCAGCAAGCCTGCGCCTACGTTGGCCGGGAATTAGCCTGGAATTCTCGACGCCCAGGGCGTCTCCTGCGGCGACTAGGGCCGTGAGGGCGCATATATAAATAATGCCTCTCCCTTACGGGCACCGCCTCCCTCTTCGCGAACATTACTGCTTCGCAGAACGAGGTGATGGCTACCCATGCAGTCTTGCTCATGCCGAACCATGGCTTGGACCAGGGCCGGACGTGAGAGATCGCCGCCGCCGATCAACTCCACAAGAACACGGCGATGCTCCGCCTAAGCCGGGCAGACCTCCACCGTTTACAACACCGTGTCTTCAGAGCGATCTACACAGTGGAAACACCCAGACGTTTCCTCCCGCCTTATTCGAAACAGGAACCTCCTGAAACAACCGTGTCCGGGGAGGACATGCGTCAAGCGGAAGATGAGGACGCCGTGTCACCTCTCAATCCACTCCGCTTACACTTTTACGTTTGTTTCCTACGGTGCAGCTTGTTACTAATTTACCCTCATTCCTCGTTGCTATTCCACATCAGATCCTGATCACAATTGATGTACGTACCTATAACCTATTCATTGAGACCTTTCAATGAGCCCAAACACGATACTTCTGCTGTGGGTGAGGCAGTTGGATAACCTGGAACTTCCAGGTTATGCTGCAGAATCTGTTCAAGGTTACTTTGTTCGTCTAATATCATTCAAGTAATAGAATACCAAATTTCAACTCGATCAGACTCGTGGAAGCAGATGCTTAAATCCCTTCATCAACCAGAAAAGAGCTGAGAATCTCCAAACGGCTGAACCAATTTTCTTGAATCGAAAACAGAACTTGAGCTAAGAACAGTTTCTATTAAGTCACCTTTCAGACAAAATAAAAACAAATACTGATCGAAATTAATCAAAACACGACTTAACTGCTATTATATTTTCCTGGCTGCAGCATCAGATCAAGAATTCCATAATAATGCTTGCTTGAAATGGTTGAACCGATTTTGATAAAACATGTCTAAAAACCACCGCTAGAAAGTTTTCTTGAATTATAAACAAAAAAAACCGCACCCAGATCGGTTCAACCGTTTAAGAGCTACGGTGCCACAGACAGACATACATACATACGAATACTGAATGAAACGAATTTTGAAATCCTTACTATATCTATACTAATCCTACCTAGTAATATTGTAAATGTGAAAGTTTGTGAGGCTGGATGTTTGTTACTCTTTCACGCAGAAACCACTAAACGAATGTGGCACACAGATAGTTTAACACATAACTACATAGGGTACTTTTTATCCCGGTAGTACTTTCCTGCGGAATAATTTCCGAACTCCACGCGGGCAAGCCGCTGGCAAAAGCTAGTCTTGTATAAAACGATGCAGCTAAGCATATTATATATATATGTATGTATGTAGGGTTTACATCGCTGCCCTGGCCGGTGAGACATTTTCTTTTTCTATTCAAGCATAATCGCCTGTGCGACAAAGCCCTTTCGTTTTGTCGCACATGCGATTATGGCGCCTTGGGGTGCTTAACAAAATCATACTAATCTCTATTTAACAAAAACTTAGCATAGCTGTAGTTTGTAAAGTACTCTATCTGCATCAGAAAGGGGCACAGCTAGAACTCTATTTACCTAACCTACTTGAAATTTTGCGGACGCCGAGACCACCCAGACGAATGGGAAGCGTGGCTTGCTGTCGCTCGGGTGTGCAGCGCCACGTGTAGGATCGAAGTTACAGTGTTCCTAATAATTTTGTCTGAGTACTTTTTCTAGAAGTTGAGGATGCTTCCATAAATGGTAGGCACAATTTGCAAATTGTGTCTACCATTTATTTGCAAATTTGGGGGGCTATTTGTAAATTTGGAGTGGGGGCGTGCTCATATCATAGTACCTATGGCACTCGTAAGAAAGAAAAAGAAATCTGAACTGTCCGAGGTTAAATTTATTATATCATAGCTAAAAAGATTCAGCCTTGGGTTTGGGCAGAGCCCGACCTAAGGGGGGCAAGCCGGGCAAATGCCCAGAGCGGCAAAAATGAGGGGCGGCACAATTTTATTGAGGGTGAACAGACAAAAATTCATGAGAGTATGTTTGTATGTTTGTAAGTACATACAAGGTGGATTTTTAGTCATCGTCCAAATTTTTCAGAGGGATAGTACCCGTGAAATTGAGCAACTTTCTCCAAGGAATGTGGATATGAAAAAAAATATCGGACCTCCCATGCAAAATCAATAGTCAGCTGATCGATTTTGGAGGTCCGATATTTTTTTTTTCATTTTTCAACCGTACCGTAGAAATTTTTCGTCGGATATACAAATGCTGAGTTCATGGTAACAGTTTGCGCCCTGGTTATAATTTTATCCTGTAGGTATGTATACTTGCATCTCATGAATTTTTGTGTACTTGTTCAGAAGCCGTAGTAGACTGACGTATGTGAATATTATACAATTAATACAATATCACATATATAGATACCAATCATATTTTGAATAACAAGCTCATTGCTTTTTTTTTCTGGGTGGGAATCATCAAATAACTTCTCCCGCTCTGGATGGAGCAGGAGGGCGTGTCAGACTTTTACTGACTAAAACCCACCCGTGTTCCCTCAGTTGCCTGTGTGCCAGGCGCCGCGGTATCTCTTTCAAACAACCCGTACCCCTGGCAGGCATCGGCCCTTGCGGACCCCTCCAGTTCTTGCTGACATCTCTGACGGCGCGCGTGGAACACAATGCGTCGTCGACCCAGGCTTTTTTTTTTAACGTGGAGAAATGCCTACTGCGCTACCACGGGGAGATAGCGCAGTTATGTGGGACTGTAACCCCTAAAACTCTACGGTGTCCTCCAGTGCCGCTTGAGGCGGGAACACGGAAAAGCACAAGCCATCCGCGAACCCGCCGCGGCTGTCCATCACCAGACCCTCCTCGGAGGGGAATAACCCCTATCACCGGCGCACCAGGACACATGGCACGCCGTAACCACCCCAGGAACTAAATAGCATACGGGCCCCAGACGACCCCGTGTCTGGCACCCTTGGTCCCCCTGCGACGGGTCAGCGCAGTGGCCCCGCCGCCTACCACTTTTCGGCCGCAGGGGATAGGGAGAGCGGCTAGCAAGCTCATGGCTTATAAGGTGTTAGCGTAAAGGACGGCGAATATAATTTTTTCCCGGAGCGGCTAAATAGCTAGATCGGGCTCTGGGTTTAGGAGCAAGCAAACGCTTTTGAAGAACTAACGAAGTGTCTAACTTCTGACCCTATCTTGATACAAGTAAACTACTCTCAGCCGTTCATACTCAGAACGGATGCAAGTACTTAACTATGTATTAGGTGCGGGTCTTCTACAGAGCGAGGGCGTTGAAGAACTGCGCAACGAGTACCTACGCAAGCCGTTTGTTAATCCCTGCAGAGAAAAACTACAGCACCATCGTGGTTTGAGCCACAGAGCGGTTTAGAGGGTGCATCGATAGACGTGAGGTAGTCAGGAGTTGCCACCAGCCGTGGCATTGGCCACTTGGAGTAAAGTCACGTCAGGTCAGCTGGGCACTTAAACTAGAGTAATTTAATATTATCAATCAGTATGCACCAGGCAAGGCTAACGTAGTCGCGGACACGTTGAGCCGTTCTTACGTTCTAAGGACGAGGATGCGGAGGTATATGGTTTGTGTCCTACAGGCTTAGCACGAGCACCGATTTGTCGACGGAAAAATAGACATGACTGCTAACTAAATGATGAACAATAGAAGAAGATAGCTATGTTCTTCTATTAGTTATCGCGTTCTAAACGAATCATGATTTTGTAGATAATCATATTTACTTTGTGGCCGTCGAGTAGAAAGTTTGTTGTCAGTGTGATTTTGACAGTTTGGGAAGAAATATTCTTCTGAAATAGTCTACATTTATAAGGACCTAGACAAAGATCGTTACAAACGAAAGACAAAATGACAGCTTGTAGAAGAATATCTACGGTGCGATGTCAAAAATGGAGAAACGAAATGTCACTTTGTACTGAAAAAGCACTGTTTCATCGTAGAAATAGAAATCGTCATGCTAAGCCTGCTGATGTCATAAACTTACCACTACTAGTTCTACTACCAGCCCAGCTTACCTGCGAGCTGCTCAACTAGCTGACACGGAATTACAAAAATATATGAAGGATTTGAGAGATCCCGACGAACTTACCTATAGTCGATGATTGGAGAGAGGGAACATAATATCTGACGGTGTTCTCTATCGATATGACCCTGATTCTGAAAGCATAAAATTTTGCAGAAGACGCACAGTTGGTGATGCCGAGCTCCATGCGGAGAGTGATTCTAGAGGAGCTTCTATGACTAGCCTAGTGCTGGCCATCAAGGAGTAGAGCGGTCCCACTGACGACTAAGGGTTAGCTGTTATTTTGCAGGTATGTAACAGAGTACTTAAAAAAAATGCGTTGTTTGCCTTCGTTAAAAATCATCAAAATATTACAAACTCCTGTATTACAACAGCGAGGCTAAATTCCTAGGCCTAAAAGATTACCTAAAACTAGCAATTTTTCATAAAACTTCAAGTGTCAAGTAATTAACACAATTACCTACCTACTTTTCTATTCTTATAAGACTGAATGAGTCTGCCCAACAGTCGAGGGGCTTATCCGCTTTTATAACAATTTGCCAAAGTCGGTTACAAAACTTAGCGATGGAAAGTTCAAAACCCACATCAACGTGTTCATTACAAAAAAGCACCCTTGCGCCATCCTATCTTTCTAGAACGGCGGATTGACCTTGGGCGGCTGTTGCAGGTGCGGAAGACCTCAAACAGCGCAAATATTCCAATCTTATTGGAACCTTCAGGTATGTTCGAGCCCTCATTTCCAAGCAGTTGGTCGACTCTTCACGTGACCAGAGGGCTGGCCTATTTTTCGGCCGAAGAATCAGCATTGCCATACAACGTAGCAATGCTGCCAACCTTTTGAGCACCTTTCCCATTGACAACTATGCTGACGTACTTTTTGATGCCTTATGATTATTTTCTTTTACAAATAGGTACCTAAGTACTTGTGCATATTATTATTTTAAGACCAGTGGTTTAAAAAAAAATATGATTTGTTTTATGATAAAAGACTACGTTGAAGACGAGGATATTTATCCTTGTCTTCAACGTAGTCTTTTATCATCAAATGTCAAATGGCAATCATTCCTTCTGCAGGCTTAACACGAGAACCGTAGAGAATCGTTTTGTCGACAGAAAAGTAGACAAAAATGACGTTTCCTTGTAGACAACCGATTTCTATTCTACGGTAGGGTAAAAATAGAAAGCCTCATGCTAAGCCTGCTGCACATGCGGCTTGCCCTCCACCTCATGAACGATATAACTATTTAAATGCCTATTATCTGAATGCCAATTCTCGTAATTAAAAACGTTCGAAATCTGGTCGTAGCGTCATCTTGGCAACCTAGTATATAAAGTAGTCTATGCGGTGAACGACAAAAATAAAACTACGTGTAGAGAGAGGAGGTAGGTACCTACCCTAAAAATCTTTTTTCTGTCGCGGAAATACTCGGACACGGCAAACCCCCACGCGACCCACCCGCGAACTTGCCATACACCGCGCTGCTTGCGACGCGTGTAGTAGACCACATAGGTACTTGCAAGTATTTTCTGCTCGTAGGGCCGGTACTTCGAAATGAAATCCTAGTTTTAAAACCTAGTAGGTAGCGTTCCGTGTGGTGGCGGACGTAAAAGAATAGCACCATCCCATTACTTCCCATGGGTGTCGTAGAAGGCGACTAAGGGACTTACTAGAGAATGGGCAGCAACGTTCTCTATGCATTTGACCACTATACTGCGATCGCCAACCCGCCTGCCAAGTGTGGCGATTATGGCAAATCCCCCCTTTTGGGGGACTTTTATGTCCAGCAGTGGACGTCTCTTGGCTGGTAAGATAAGGTAGCGTAAATACTATGAGTGGGTTGTAACAGCTATAATAGCATAACTATTCCGCCTGTTCCGTTCCACGTAAACAACAGTTCCAAAAACCTGTTAAAAAATAACAGGCTGTTATTTCATCATCAACAATGCATCAACATCAGAATTGCCACAATACTCTGCCGAGAGCGTGAAGGTGAACCCTCGTTTGCCATACGCAGAGAAAAAGACCTCGATAAAATTCGATCCAAATCTGTCGAATAAATGTCTAACTTACACAACAACATTCTATTTAGTCTTTACTGTTATATTTTTTATGTTTTTTTCTGTTTCGTTTCCTATTTTAACAAAATTGTGCATGCCATGAAACTTATTACTATCTTTATCAATCTAAAGCTACTTACTATACAAATCATATCAATTTTAAATACAATTTTTATGAAATCAAATCCAGTTATTAAGAAGTGTAAATCAACATTAAATACAATTATAATTTTTAATCGATCTTATTTAGTACTATGTAACTCAAAATTATGTACAAGTTTTAATGTTATTTTATTAATTTATTTCACCAGCTTTAAATGTACTGTTAGAATTTATTGGATTCCACAATATATCATGTTTTACAAAAGAACGCGAGATCTATATGAATTTGTTGCAAAACACGCCATTCAAAATCAAAATCAAAATCAAAAGTCATTTATTTAAATTAGGCTGAGAATCAGCACTTTTCGAACGTCAAAGTACATGAGACAGTCCCCCAAAACGCCCACCCTTCACCACTTCCTAGTGCTTTAGCTGGGAAGAAGAAGTAGTGGAACAAACTCCCCAGCAGCACAGCTGTCTGTTTAGTCGGATAGACTTGATTCTATACATACATAGGCAAAGCAATAAACATTACGAGACACAAAATATTAATTAAATAATTAGTCAAAATGTCAAATCAAATTAAATCAAAAGTCATTTATTCAAACTAGGCTGAGAGTCAGCACTTTTTGAACGTCAAAATTACATAAGACAGTCCCCCCAAAAAGCCCGCCCTTCACCACTTCCTAGTGCTTTAGCTGGGAAGAAGAAGTGGCGCAACAAACTCCCCAGCAGCACAGCTGTCTGTTATGTTGGAAGAACTTCAGCTAGCCATACCAATATACCGACAAATAAAATGAAAACTGTCGAGGCCAAATAAAGCCTAAAACAACTCATCATAGAAAATATTGTTATGAGTAGATCATGTCAATAACTAATGACTTAATAGATAGTTATAAAAATAATTATATGAACGCATATAACCTGTCACTAGATACGCCGATTCTGGAGAAAGAACATAAACATTGTCTTGAGTTAATCACAGCGACCAACTATTCTTGTCATTTAAATAGTCGTTGATGGAATAGTAAGTAAGCCTTTAAACAAAGGACGGATTTTACTTGAGCTTTAAATGCATTAAAAGGCAAATCTAGCAAAGAAGAGGGAAACTTGTTATAAAAAGTTATACCAAGCCCAACAAATGAGTTATGAACCTTATGAAGCCGGTGAAAGGGAGCACGTAGTTTGTCCTTATTTCTTGTGTTAACGGTGTGAATATCACTGTTTTTAGTGTACAAGTGTATATTTTGTCTAATATATAAGATGTTAGCGAATATGAATTGTGATGCCACCGTCAGAATACCAACATCTTTAAAAAAGTCCCTCAAGGAAACTCTGGCACCTAGCTGGTAAATTGCACGAACAGCACGTTTTTGAAGGATAAAAATATTTTGAATATCAACTGCTTTGCCCCACAGCAGAATACCGTAGGACATAACGCTGTGAAAATAACTAAAGTAGACTAACCGAGCTGTATCGACGTCAGTGTATTGTCTTACTTTTCTGACGGCGTAGGCGGCTGAACTGAGCCTCCCCGCTAGGCTTGATATGTGTGATCCCCACTGAAGTTTGGCATCTACTGTTATGCCCAGAAAAACTGCCGAGTCTACGGTTTCAAGCACCTCTTTATCTAAGACGATGTTGGGACCTAGATTTCTAACATTCGGTAAGGCAAATTTTACACATTTTGTTTTCTTGGCATTGAGAACTAGGTTATTTGCCGTTAATGGATAGCACTGATAATTTGTTAATTTACTACCAGAACTGTAGGGGAATCAGAACTAAGCTACACTCTTTGCTCGTGAATATCTTGGCATCCTCATATGACATTCTAATATTGACAGAGACTTGGCTGATACCTGAATTTGCAAATAGCGAGTTTATTGACCCTCGTTACATTGTGTTCCGCTGTGATCGTGATCGTGACGCTACGGGGAAGCGAGATGGGGGTGGAGTGCTCATTGCAATACTGCGTGAACTTCAATCGGCATCACTCGATATTCTCAATAACCCACACTGTAAGCCTTTGGCCAGTATTGAGCACCTCATGGTTGCACTGCCTTGCAAAAACGACAAACATAAAATACATGTTATCAGCGCAGTGTACATCCCACCGGGGACTAGCTCCGACGTCTATACATCTCACTTTGACTTTCTACAGGGCACCTTAAATGCACCTAACGTCATGAATGTTTACATCGTTGGTGATTATAATCTTCCTGATGTCACGTGGAGCACGATAATGGCAGGGCATGAGGCCTCTATTTGTGCACATCTAATATGCTCGGAACTAACGTATCTCATGTCTTCGCTAGATGCTCACCGATATAACAGCACGCTTAATAGTGGAGGAAAGACCTTGGATTTGTTTATCTCGAACACTTGCTGTCGACTTGCCACCTTAAAGATCCGTTATTACCAGTCGACCCCATCACCCCCCTTTTATTATTGCCGCTCCTGTTGCCGTATCTACACAATGATGAAGAGAAAACCGATTAATAAATATAATTTCCGTGTAAAACCTGTTATTCCAGTTATATTAACTCGGTTGAAGACAGTCTCTCTAGTAACTTAAAGCATTTTTGGTCCTATATTTCTAACCGTAAAAGTAAGTCAGGCATTCCGTCCATGATGCAGTACCAGAATGTCAAGTCAAGTGATCCTGATGTTGGGCACGCCGCGATTGCGGCGGTAAGTCCCCTCTTTGAGGAGTGGCTTGAGAGGCGGCATGGCGTCCTCACCTTCCGCCTGACACAGGTCCTCACCGGACATGGCTGTTTCGGGAGGTTCCTGTTTCGGATAGGGCGGGAGGAAACGCCCGGGTGTTTCCATTGCGAAGATCGCCCAGAGGACACGGTGGAGCATACGGTGGAGGTCTGCCCAGCTTGGGCGGAGCAACGCCGTGTCCTCGTGGAGGTGATCGGCGGCGGCGATCTCTCGCGTCCGACCCTGGTCCAGGCCATGGTACGGAGCGAGAGGGCATGGCTGGCAGTCGCCTCCTTCAGCGAAGCAGTTATGCTCGCAAAGAGGGAGGCGGCGCACGTGAGGGAGATGCAGTACATGCGCCCTCACAGACGTGGCCTTCGCAGGAGACGCCCTGGGCGTCGGGAATCCCAGGCTGATTCCCGGCCACCGTAGACACGGGCTTGCGGACGGCGAGTAATGGGTACCTCGCTGTCCGGTAAGGACCAAGCCCGGGTCGACGGCGCGTTGTGTTCCACGCGCGCCTCAAAGAGTTGTCAGCAGCAACAGAGGGGCCCGCAAGGGCCGGTGCCTGCCGGGGGTGCGGGTTGTTCGAAAGAGATACCGCCGCCCCTGGCACACAGGCAACTGAGGGAACACGGGTGGGTTTTAGTCAGTAAAAGTCTGACACGCCCTCCCGCTCCACCCAGAGCGGGAGAAGTTATTTGATGATTTCCCATCCAGAAAAAAAAAAAAAAAGTGATCCTGATGTTGTCCGCAATATGTTTTCAGATTTTTTCTTGTCCGTATTTGAGCCCGTGTCACCAACGCTCAACACATGGGATCCGCTGCAGCAGTGCACAGAGAATGCTAGCTTAATTAGTAATCTGCATATCAATAAGTCAAAAATACTCAGCGAGTTGAAGCGGTTGGACCCCTCCAAGGGGGCAGGACCAGACGGTCTTCCGGAGGCCTTTTTTAAAGCTACGGCTCATAGTGTTTGTGAGCCGATCTATATCCTTTATAATAGATGTTTGCATGAAGGTGTATTCCCAGTGGTGTGGAAGCGAGCTAACATTACCCCAGTGCATAAGGGTGGCTCAAAGCATGACGTCGAACAATATAAACCTATCTCGATTCTGCCGACCTTGTCAAAGCTTTTTGAAAGACTTGTTCACAACGAGATTTACACTCTTCAGCATAATATTATCATCCCTGAACAATTTGTATGCCCGAAAAATAAATTTAAATATAAGATTATGAATGTTTTATCCTAATTGATTGTTATTACTTATCTATTGCATAATTTTCACTAAATGAAATTGTTTTGATATAATTATTTTGTAGCTAGCTAGCTTTTTGTAAGAAGTAACTATGAAGCTAGCTATAGCTAGCTATAGCTAGCTTCATAGTTACTTTTTCATTTATTTCAAGATTATTGTGAACTTTGGTAATGCTCGTCTAGTGGCAACCACTGATCTCTAAATATGTCTTATCTGCGGATAATGCAGTTGACTGCAACATGATTACTTAAGTTTTGCTAAACTTAATTTATTACATATATGTTGTAGTTGTTTATTATCCCATAATAAATAAAATAAAATAAAATAAGTGGGAACAAACTATAAAATCGAATTTCTGTTCCTCCTGTTCCTGTTCCATATACACATAGTAGGTACTTCTATTTCTAAGGTGCTACACCTATGCGAGAAAAGGAAAGTGCTTGTGTGTGACGATGTAACAGGGTGTAACAGTAACAGTTTGTTTACCATTATAACTAAGGTAACTGTCATAAGCATGAATAGAGAATGATTCTTTATCCGGAGAGAGAAAAGCTTGCGACTATAGAATAGAATAGAATAGAATAATTATTTATTTGCATAGAAAGTAGGCACAGAAAAAATGCAGAAGGTTTTATAATTACGAGATCCTTATACATTCTACCTTAAATTAGGCATGCAAACATTTAGCAGAAATGCTTAAGGTGAACCTAGTCCACATTTTTCCAATACAAACTTCAGGAGTGTATTACTCCACTGTTCGACAATGTATGTACATCAAAAATTAAACATGGTGTGGTTTTGTCTCATCATTAATATTGTCTGTACGGAAACAGACTACTAAAATAAAAAGCCATTAAAAAGTTAGGAGCCAACAAAGATCGTTTTTCTTGCTAATTTAACTTAACTTTGGGCGTGTTTAAGTAATAAAGGAAGTGTAAAATCTGAAAAACCAAGTCGGTACCGACAAAGCTCAAATATCGAAAAGTTCAATAAACTTTATTGATTATTGATTTATGCAGTTGTTTTTCCATAAAACTAGATCTTCCGAAGGACTGTTCTTAATTTTTTACCCGCCTGTTGTACTATAAATGATCCTGTATCTCACTCTATAATGTTGTTTGTGTACACTAGCTTCTAACTGCTCATCACTGATACTACCTCTGTCGGACACGATGCCTGGTGAGGCAGCGTGCTTTTTAGCCAAGCCCATCAGTGAGTTCGAGCCCGTGACTAGGTTCCCCTTAATAGTCTATAATAAAGTCAATACGAAAATTCTTATAAAATGGACAATAAAATAAAATATAGAATTAAAGATGTCAGGATTAATTAGGTAACTATAAAGTTTTATAATTTAGAAATTCACAAATGGAGTAATAACATTTATCAATATAATAATATATAATATACCTATTCATGATATATTCATTTATCATTTTTTCATTTATTTATTATATATATATATTTTATATAATGTGTTAGGGATTTTATTATTTCGAGGAACAGTAGCTGTTAACACCTGGACAGCTTTTGAGCCTGTATAAAGCTCAAGTGCGTTCTTGTATGGAGTATTGCAGCCACTTTTGGGATGACTCAGCAAAAGATCAGCTGCTGCCCTGACTCGGTGGAACGCAGAGCAAAAAGGCTCATAGACGACGAAAATAACGAGCATAGCTTGGCTCATCGGCGTAATGTTGCTTACCTGTCGGTCTTCTGTAGACTGTAGATACTTCGGAGAGTGCGCGCAGAAACTTCACGACCTAATCCCACCATCGCCCTTTTACGACCGGACTACTAGACGCACTGCAGGGTACCATCCGCACTTCGTTGATATCCCGACCAGTCGTAGTCAGCGCTACTCCTCCACATTTATTATGCGCACAGCCAAAGTTTGGAACTCTCTGCCTGCGTCTGTGTTTCCTCCCACATTTAACCCTTCTACCTTCAAAACAAGAGTGAACAGGCATTTTCTGGCCACGCTCGATCCATCATAGACCTCATCAATTGCATTCCATCAGGCGTGATCGAGGTCAAGAGCTGGCCCATTTAGTAATAAAAAAATAAAAAAAGCTGTTATTTCAGTTTGTTTGTCACAGTTACAGTCTGTTATCATCAGATACCTGTTATATTTAGCTGTTACGTTAGATACGCCGCAGTCCTAGTAAATACGTCTCATCCCTACATTTTTCTTTGGCAGTCCGCGCGTGCAGACATCACCGGAGTTCAGCGGACCATCGCGCGTTCTGCGATATCGCTCTATGTGCCTAACTATCTACTGTGTTGTAACCATAGAAATTGACAAAATGACGTACGAAATTTTTCCGGATGCTTAAAATCGGAAGTGGACAATTCTCGTTATTTTAAGAACGTTCACAGTCTGATCTCAGTCAAAAATACCTCGAGTTTCCCTAATCTTTTGACAAGTTTTTTACATTTGGTTGTCGCCGACAACTACCTAATTAAGGGGAACCTAGTCGCGGGCTCGAACTCACTGATGGGCCTGACTAAAAGCACGCTGTCTCACCAGGCATCGCGTCCGACAGAGGTAGTATCAGTGATGAGCAGTTAGAAGCTAGTCTACACGCACAACATTATTGAGTGAGATGCAGGATCATTTATAGTACAACAGGCGCGTAAAAAATTATAAACAGTCCTTCGGAAGATCGGGTTTTATGAATTAACCACTGCATAAATCAATAACCAATAAAGGTTATTGAACTTTTTGATATTTGAGCTTTGTCGGTACCGACTTGGTTTTTCAGATTTAATACTTCTTTTATTACTTAAACACGCCCAAAGTTAGGTTAAATTAGAAAGAAAAACGAATCTTTGTTGGCTCCTAACTTTTTAATGGCTTTTTGGAACGAAGTTGCTTATCGCGCGCTGCGAAAGGGGGCTAGGCGGAAAAACTTAAGACCAAAAGTTGTAACGACACTTTTTGCTACATTGTTGTAAGCCGTGCGGCGTGCGCGTGTTTCTCTGCAGACAGAGACACAGACAGAGTATATATATATGTGTGTGTGTATGTATATGTACATTTTTTTCAATTTTATTACAATTCCTTCACTAATTAATCGAAAGGAACTTCGTTCCATCCGGGTGTCCCTTGACACCTCTCAAGTTTTTTATTTTAGTTATTCTGTTTCCGTACAGACAATATTAACAATGAGACAAAACCATACCATGTTTAATTTTTGATGTACAGACGCCAGCACATCAAGCTACCCCAAACTGTCAAATTTTCCCAATTGAACATGAACCATATGCTTGTGACATAAAGATGAAAATCTATCAAAGAAATTTGACAGATTGGGGTAGCTTGATGTGCTGGCGTCTGTACACTGTCGAACAGTGGAGTAATACACTCCCGAAGTTTGTATGGGAAAAATTTAGACTAGATTCACCTTAAGTACGCCGCACACAGAGTACATTTGGTGTGGTGTCGTTGGATAGGTCTGTCAAATATTACACGTTTGTTTTAATATATTTTTTTGTCTCTTTATTTAATTTAAATTTTTAATAAATTTTAGTTCAGGAGTCAAGTGTGTGTGTCCCTGCCGCTGACAAGTAAAAGTTTACTATTGGATATGTGAAAAAATCAGGGTACTAGTATATCAAAGTTTAAAGGAAAACTATCACAGCTGAGTAGGCTTTACAAGTTTAGGAGTTATATTAGACTAGGTAGACTTATGCAGTTACAATGTATGGTAGAACATATTTTTCAACCACAATGTGAAGTTTGTTCCTGGCATAAATTCATCCTAAATAAGGAACTCTTCGTTGTCCGTGATCCAAGACGCACTTGGCCGGTAATTTTCTAATTTATGATTTTGATCTATAGCACGAAAAAAAAATACAAGACCAACACAAGTTATTAAAATCTTCAAGCATCCAATTTATTATATAAATATTCTGAATGTTTTTACAAAAATGCACCGTAATTTCCATTACTGATGCTATAGCGGAAATAGTAATAATAGTTTAAGTAACTCATTTTATTTCTGTAAGTAGGTTTGTATTAACACTTTTACACGCTAAGGTTTCCTATCTGATTACTCTGAGAAGAAAGGCCAAAACAAAGTCAGAAGTCACAGTCATTTTTAAAGTCCAAACATAATCTTGGGCAGATCATGTGAAGACCATTTAGATCGGTATCTAAAATAGGCTTTTGTGGAAAGAACTGCAGAGATTTGAGTGGATCTGGCCAGACAAGTGTACAAAATTGTATTTCATTCATAAATGTTTATTTTGCCATTTGTAAGGGATTTTTTCTTCAAAACCTAAATTTTGGGGGATTACGGGGAAGGAGCCATGGGGTGCATGCATGACCAGGATGGTGAATGTTGCCTGATGGTCACCAGTCTGCACTATGTATGTACTCAGTGCCGTATTAACCACGTAGCGAGAGTAGCAATGGCTTCGGGCCCCGCGCAAAAAGGGGCTCCGCGTATCCAAAAACCTCAGCTTGAGCGTAATTTTATGAAACTGAGATTTTTGAATGATTTTTTGAACTTGAGTGAAACTTGTTATGAGGTGGTATATGGAATTGATGTCACAAAAATGTGAAACGTAACTAAGACAATCGACATCAGACTATCAGTACATAATCGATTATTTCTTTGGCGAAAATTAAACAAAAATTCGTGTACGTTAATTTGCACTTAATCTATAAAAAATCGTTCGTAAAAAAAAATACATAATTTGAATCGGCCCAATAATCGGCTCTACAGAAAGTCTGACGTGAGCAAGTACACTTACTCAACACTCAGTATCGATGCGTGGTGGAATTGAAAAGGCGCGACTCACAATGTTGAAAATCGAAATTTTCCATTTAATTACAAATATTTTTTAAATCTTTGATTTTTTAATACATCTCACAAAATGTAGCACGAAACATATTTTTGGAAACGGTGGTAACGCCCCCTTGTGGGCGTTGGAGGCCTAAAGGGAGGCGGTAAAAGGCTCATAAAAAATTGGGGATTGTCGAAGTGGTTTAGGGGGGCAATCGCTGATTTGTAATTTTATATTTTTATTCTCTCAGTAACAATTCAAACTTCTATGAAAAACTATGTTAGTCGTGAGGAGATCAAATGTTTTAAAAGTAAATTGAAATATTAAATTAATATGTACAAGTAATTATTTAATTTTTTTCTTATTTTTCAATGTAATTTAATTCTAATTTATTTAATTTGTCTTTGAAATAGATGTTTGTTTTTATCTGAACAATAATCATTTCGCAGATGATGAAAAACAAACTAAACTCATAGCAGATGAGCCCCTCGATAACATTTGCTACGGGCCCCGCTCTTGCTTAATCCGGTAGGTACTGTCTGTACTCTGATAAGTCTACAGAACAAATTATTATCTACTCCGTGTCTGTGTCAAAGAGTAAAGTAATTATAGTCTGTGTCGTTTTATGCTGTCTGTGTCCTCTTGAGGTATAGGCTACGTTCCGAGATACGATAATATCGATTTGAGCGTGCTCACACCCGTTCCGAATTGGCGTGAGCGCGATAACGATGTCCCGTGAATCGTCATAGATGACGTCATGACATGCGCCATCTTGCGATAACGCCGACCATGCGTTATACTAATAGCACCGTGAGTGCTGGCAAAAATGACACTTGTGCTGTTATGTTCTGATTCGTATCATAGTTTTAGCTAACTTATAAATACTGCTTCTGGCTAGAATCGCCACCTAATCAAATAAGAAGATGAAATTTGTGGTCTATACAAGTTTTATATGGTGTAAATAGGTTTTAACATTGAGTGAGCACTGTTAGCGCGTTCACGAGCGTTCCGTATTGATGACAAAAATGACGCGTCATAATCGCGTTAAAAAAAATGCGTTCCGAGTTAGATATAACTCGGAACGCAATTTTTTTGATGTGAGTGTGTTTCTAATTCGGAAAGTGGCCATAATGTTCTGTACTTCTGTGGTCAAATCTCACTGTGTGTCACTGTCATGTGTCAGCTGTGTTGTACGACTGTGCCGTGGTGTGGTGCTACAGTACAGTATGAGTATCATGACAATTTCAATCAATTCGTGGTGCCTTCGGTGAAAATAGTGCAAAAAAACGTTGTCAAAGGTAAGATTAATAATTTAGTCCTAATATATTTTGTAAAATACAAAGAGATTTCGATGCTTTCGCTACATAGACCACGTCGCAATCACCAAATAGTCGATAAACAGATTACAGAATAATAAAGGTAAACATAATAATATAACCGGCTTCTGAACATTTCTTCCGAAGCATAAAACATATCCGCCGTCTACGTGCAGGTATGTTACTAATAAACTCCTGTAATACTGTAACTGTCGTAACTGTGTACTGTAACTTCTGTAATACTGTATCCGACTGTACTGTAATGTTTTCGTTTCGAACCTAATTCGTCCCTCTAACCAATACATTAACTCAATCATAATTTAATAACAAGCTGCTCTCCTCTATGTGAATCAACACTGACTGAAACTAGCAACTAGGCATAAAAATCAGGTAAATTGTTACTTCTGGGCAACTATGTCGCATAAATCCTTGTATTTTCTTTTGTGTTAATCTTTCTTTTTAATACTTAACTTAAGTTTTGTTGTTCTCTACATGATGTAGTTGTTGATTTTGGTGTATTAAAGTCCAATGATTTGGTTAGCATCATCAAAAATATATAAATGTAAGTGTACTACAGAATCATCATCATTGATCATTTCAGCTGAAACACATCTAGTGCTGGACATAGGCCTCCGGTTCTGAGCTTCTCATATCCAGCAGATTCCTGCAGCCTTCCAGTACATCTTGTGGGACACCAACAAACAGCATGTCTTCCGGTATGCATTAACTAATCTAGACATTTCATGATCAGCCATCTACAGAATAATAGATAATAACTATCATCATCAGTTTCACCAGCACCACAACTAGTAAGATATGGTTCAATGGTACTGTATTTTATAGCTGTATCAAAAAGAAATCATAGATAATATGTTATTATTTTGTTACAATATTTGGTTCATCCAGTTTGCTGTATACCTCTCCTTGTTCATGCCCCTACATGTTAATAGCTCACAACATTAGAAAATGTAAGAAAACCTAACAAACATATTAACTGTTCTAATATTATACCAATGAGAATTCAATATTCATAGTTAAACAGGACAACATCTGTCAGGGCAGCTAGTAATCAATATACAGCATGAAATTGCATGTCATAGCTTAGGGGTAGGTTCAGTATTGATAAAGGGACCCAGGAAAAAGAAAAAAAGAAAATAACAATAAAAACAAAAAGAAAACATTGCAAGATCAACTTAATTTAGTACCTACTATCATAAAATAGAAGTAATTTAGAATTAAAATTATTTTATTTCTTTAAATGCTCTAATTACTTAGCTACTATCAAACACGTCGTCATTTTGTCCTTCACTTCTCGTGTCCGAATACTTTTCGGTTTTTTTTAGCTTTTTTAAAGGTATTTATTTTTTATTTTTTACGGGTTCCTTTATCAATACTGAACTCACCCTGAAGCTATGGCACGCAATTTCTTTAACCTGTATATTGTGACTATGGAGGTTTGTTTCTGGGTTCCTAGTGCAAATAGTCCTTGTTCACTGTATACAAACACCCATTAAAATAAAACATTATTTTGCGTTGTTCTAATATTTATCTATTCAAATCTTGTAAACTGGTTGTTGATATTTTGGCACACAGATAGACCACGTTAATGGTCTGTGCGGCAATCTTTCAAGTCCATAAGTGTGATTGTGTCACAAACAATATTCACAAACATTCTCATCTATATATTATTAAGTGAAGTAAAAACTTTGTACCCCAGTCTACGAAAATTACGCAGACAGAAGAGTATGAAATTTCGCACACATTTAGTGTGCGAAATTTTCTTGGAGGTTTATATGGAGGATTGCAGAAAGCTAATATTTTTATTTATAAATAAATTATGGTCAAATTTCGACCACTGGGCGACCACTCACGCAATGAATCAACTCAGCCCATCGCTGTCCACTGCTGGACATAGGCCTCTCCTGTACACCATGTACATGGTTGTATGGCATGTTGCGCCGCAACACCTTGTACTCCGCCTTGCGCATCCAGGCTGTCCCAGCCACTATCTTTCGGTCGTCGGTCTATCTAGCTGGACATACTAACTCTGCCTTCTCTTTATATCCTAGAAAATATCTTGTATGTTCGCAAAAATTTAGGTCTTTTCAAAAAAAGATGCGACTTCCATAATCTAAATACACGTAGTAAAGATGAAATTGTGATTCCAAAATTTAGATTAACTAAAACTAGCAAGTCATTTCTAATAAACAGTATCCGCTTCTATAACAAGTTGCCAAAATCGGTTACAGAACTTAGCGATGGAAAGTTTAAAACTCACATCAAACGTGTCCTTATCAAAAAAGCATATTATAAGATAAAAGACTACGTTGAAGAGAAGGAAGTTTGGCATAATTCCTTCTGCACATGTGGCTTCCCTGGTAACTCATTAGCACCATAACTTTGTGAGCGTCTATTAACTGCTTCCAAATTACAATGTTAATTTTAATTATTTTATTTTTTACACTTTCTGACATATTCTCGACATTATTTGACATTATACAACCCTTGTAATATCGAGTATTTATTAGTGATTCTCATGGAAATCATATCACTTGGTTTAAATAGGTTGATTTTACTTATGTAGATTCTTTTACATATTGTGAATGAGAGAATGTTGTAGGCCTACAGTTTCTATTCTTTATTTTCATTCCTCTAAGTACCTGGTACTTATTGACAGGCCTGCACTGTCCTCCCATACCTAATATCACTGTAATTTGAAAACATTATAAAATCCAATTATTTTTAAAAGAGTAACCGTGGAGTTTCTTGCCGGCTCTTCTCACTAGGAAGCGACAAATTGGAACCGTGCACCTAGCCTCTGACGTTTCATAAGTGCCCTTGCAGGTTTATGTGAAATAAAATATTTTGATTTTTGATTTTGATTTTGGCGTCGCACGCTACGCTTGCCGATACGCGGTCATCACCCCAGGACTCATCAGCTCCAACGACCATCGGTCCTTCGACGGACATGGCTAGCCCACTGCTACTTCAGGTTGCTTACTCAGCAAGCTATGTCAGTAACTCCGGTTCTTTTCCGGATAATTTTATCATTTTATCCTTCAAAAACAAGAAACTCCGAGCATTGCCCGCTAAATAGTGCGCACTGAGCGACCTTGAATTTGTGGACCAGCCACCAATACATTGACGCGAGTACCTTCGCCTCGAGGTCCCAGGGCGGGGATTCGGCCAATACACAAGCCGCCTCGTAAGAGATCGTGCGATACCCCCTGATGACTCTGACGGCCATAGCTCGCTGCGGCTTCCGCAGGATAGCGATGCTGCCGGCCGTCAGGTCAGCCGCCCAGATCGGGGCCCCATACAGGGCCATCGATCGCACGATCCCTACTTAGAGCCGCCTACAGGCGGCGCTCGGGCCCCCCAGATTGGGAAGCAGCGTTGACAGCGCCCCAGCCGCGCCCAACAACTTGGGCCCCAGCCGCTGGAAGTGGAGGCTGAAATCCCACCGGCTGTCGAGCACCAATCCAAGACGTTGGACGACCTGCCCTAAGTAGACATACTCCTTCACAACTTCGAGAAGCGAACCCTCGATGTGAATTGGACTCAGCAATACGTGCGAGTTGCACATGACTTTTGTTTTGTCCAAATTCATGCCGAGTTCAAGCCGCCGAGAGGCTCCAGACTATACAGCATCTGGTCCAACTGTTCCAACGTCTCTGCCATTATGACGATGCCATCGGCAAAGCGAAAGTATGAGATGTAGTCGCCGTTCACGTTGATAACCTGTCCAGTCCAGTCCAGCGTCTTGAAAACGTCCTCCGACGCATTGATAACGGGGATATCACATCCTCCTGTTTCAACCCTCTGAGGAATTGGATGGTGCTAAATGATAAATGATTTTATTTCTGTAAGCTGGTTTGTATTATTTATTTATTATTATTTATTTATTTTATTTTGAAGAAGGCTTACAGACTAACAAACCAATGATATTAAATAAAGTAATATAAAAAAAATTGCTAATAACAAGCCTCCACATATAGTTAAAGAAAAGAGTCGATAAAAAAAGTACATACAAGTTAAGATAATTAGTTAATGTTGTACAAACACTTACACGGCAATCATATTTTTAAAACTAGATGAGGTCGGCGTTTCCTATTTGACTACTCTGAGAAGAAAGGCCGAAACAAACTCAGAGGTCATAGTCTCTTTTAAAGTCCAGACATAATCTTGGTTAGATCATGTGAAGACCATGTGGATTGGTGTCTGAAATGGTCTTTTGAGAGATGCTGGTTTTCTGATCCTAGATCTGGATAGTCATCGTGGCAGCGTCATACAAGCATCTCAACAATTCGATGCAGTGGCGTGCAGTCCATAAAGACAGAAAGACACAGGCAGTGTCTTTCTATCCCTCGCTAAATCCGATGAATATTACATAACCTTATATTATTTTATAAATAAACAAAAAATCTTTATCCTTATATCAGCTCCACCTGTCGAGCGTCGGTCGTATTTTATTATCATCGATACAATACCCGTTCGTTCTTACAATTTGACACTTCGCATTGCGATGCACTAGCGCCGCTGAGTGCCTCGGGAGAGACACGAACTATTCGCGTCTTAATGTGTATATGTGTGCTCTCGTGGTTATACAAATTTACTGTGTTACGTGGCACACAATGTAACTATTAAGGCACACAAACGTACAGGGCTACACTGGCTAGTTACGCTTTTTTACTCCACGACGAATTACGAAACTTACCGAAGTTTTCCGAACAAAGTTGCCTATGCAACTATTTTAAAAAGTAGCATTGTTTCATTGAATTGTCGCTACATTAACAACTATTACTTTTTTGTCGTATTATTTTTATATTTCGATTTACGACACCATTGTTTGTTTTGGTTGTGAGTTAGGTTAGCATGTATTTATGATTTTAACATAGTGTGAAAAATAGATGATATTCACTGTGAAAGTTGTTCAGGTGGTTTCGCCGTCCGCGTTAAGTAAAGGTGCCCGTAAAAATTCTACTACTTCGAAGTCACGATTTTACCGTCCCTTTTTTTTTGAGGTTGGGAAATCATTAAATGACTTCTCCCGCTCTGGGTGGAGCAGGAGGGCGTGTCAGAGTTTTACTGACTAAAACCCACCCATGTTCCCTCAGCTGCCTGTGTGCCAGGGGCCACGTTATCTTTTTCGAACAACCCGCACCCCTGGCAGGCCTCGGCCCTTGCGGACCCCACCAGTTGTTGCTGAAATCTCTGACAGCGCGCGTGGAACACAACGCTCCGTCGACGCGGGCATATATATATTTTATTTTTGTTGAACGTGGAGGAATGCCTACTGCGCTACCACGGGGAGATAGCGCAGCTATGTGGGACTGTAACCCACTAAAACTCAAACAAACTCAAATCAAACTTGGAGGGGAATAATCCCTATAACCGGCGCTCCAGGACACATGGCACGCCGTGACCACCCCAGGAACCAAATACCATAAGGGTCCCAGATGACCCCGTGTCTGGCACCCTTGGTACCGCTGCGACGGGTCAGCACAGTGGCCCCGCCGCCTACCACTTTTCGGCCGCAGGGGATAGGGAGAGCGGCCACCGCTATACCGACACTCCTCCTCCCCTGCGGCCCCGTCCAGACCACGGAAGGGAAGAGCGCTACTCAGATGTACCCGGCACTCCTCCTCCCCCGCAGCCTGTAACCCTCAGCCGCGATGCCTCCCATTCGACATCGCGGCCCGCCTCAGTTGCGATGTACCTCACCGCAACCTACTTTTTGGCCACTACGTCGTCGGCTTGGAAGCAAAAGCTCTTCGCTTCACCGTGGGGATGACCACGGCTACTGAGTCCCCCCGCAAAGACAATGCGGGAACCGACTGGGGGGGGGGGTGTCATCCTCAGCTCTAAATTTCGTCAGATGGGACCTCCCTAATTGTTGAGCGACCTTTCGACCCGCGGTTCTGCTCAATCGCGACCTCAATGTCACGGCTGTTGGAGCACCGAAGGTCGCGTCGTGTCAGCTTTCTGATCTTTAAGTTTAAGGCCCTCTTATCTGACGAAGCCGGCTGCGTGGATGGCAACTCTCGTCTTTCCTTCACAAGTCCAAGAGTCTCCGAAGAAAATTTAGACACCTTACTTTTCCGCTGCGACGGGAAAAGTCTGCGGGACACGTCGCGTAGTGCTTTGACCACCTCGTCGGTCTTCTCGTGCACCAACAACAGTGCCTGTGGTTTCCAGAAGGGCGAATCGATTTTGGAGTTCCGCTTGGAACTTTTCGGATCCTAGAGCGGCTTGAAGCTGCGTAGGTCGGAGGGTAGGCCTCATCATGCGGATGCTCGCAGCTCGGGCGACCACTAGTATGTTATTATTAGTACAGATTTTAGCTCAAACATGAAGGTTTTTTTTTTGCCTCTAGTTGTATTCGAAATGACTGTTAAGAACTGTTCCTGTATTTTTCAGACACAATGAAGACAGCTGTGACTGTGCTGCAGGAGATGATGGTTAAGATGGGCCAGACTCCCGAATATGAGTGTATATCTCAGGTAGGCCTAAAGTACACTGACCACTGTACTCATTTATTGCATGATCGTTATTCATGCATTCTCTCTGCATAAGTAAAACAGTAAACACAAAAGTGTACGTGTAACCGTCTTACCACTAAGTTAAAGAATTTGATTTATTGTTTGTCTGTACGAATCTTTGAAACTACCAACTACCGGCTTCCCACGGCTTGTGATAAAGCAGGCCGTGGGTACGCGGCATAACGCTTCAGCACACTCCGTCAGACTGAGTGTCACACAGATATTAGATAATGAGCCTCGACCATACTTCACCATCTAAGCGACACTTTATTGTTTTCCAAAAAGCACGCGAACGAAGTCGCGGGCACAGCTAGTAGATTAATCAATTTCAACAATACAACTAACTCCAACGGCTGAATCGAAAATACTGTTACACAGTAGCGAAGACCGAGACAAGTATCTCGGTCTCCTGTCTTGGAGGATACAAAATGGATTTTCGAGACGTTACGGTGAGGGCAGGTACCTACACCGTTGTAGCTACAGGAAAACGGGACGTTACGGTAAGGGCAGGTACACACAGCTGCAGCATTAAGTGTTTACCCCTCCAAAAGACATGTGCGTTCAAATCCGTGCTAGGCCCAAATTACTTTTGTATTTTGCAAAACCTTTTATTATAATTTACTGTATTGTTTTAGTGAATATGATTAACATTTATGAGAGAATTATACAAGGTTTAGTTAATCCGGAGGTTTCAAGACCGCTTGACATGCATAAGAGTGGAGGTTCAAATCCTGGGCACGAAAGGTGCTTTTTATCATGAATTTTGTTTTTAATAATCATCAAGTATTTTTTATTTTGTTTTAGTAATATTTAAAAATCAAGAAAAAAATAATACTTTCATAATCATCTCATAATATTTATTATTGCTATTATTTAACAAAACTTTGATCTTATTACTACAAAGATTTGTTTATTACAATTTGATTATTTACAGATACCTTATTCTACTTTTTTGTCAACTGACGCAAACGGGTCCCTAGACAAGTGACATCCTTTTAACGCAAACACTTTATTAAGAAGCGCTAGAAATATTTTAGATAGACATAAACCGCATACAGACGTTTTAAGTGAATTTATGCATCAAATGTTCTAGTTATAACTGGGGCTGAGGCTACACTAGGTAGCGATTTGCGATGCGCCTGAAAGAGCGAACCGAGATAAACATGGTATGGCTACATTATAAGCGAAAATCCGGCGTATATTCGGCGATGACGTGGCTAACAGTACACATGCTACACAACGAATTAGCATGAATTAGCAATTTCGCTGATATGTTGATGTAGCCGATGCTGTGATTACAGTAATGTTGTTCCGATCGCTTAAAGAAATCAAAGATCGCTAGTAATATTTGATGCACGGTGTAGCCATATACGTGAGCATTCATTTATTTGTTTTAATAGCTCATGTGTCGCAGGTCGCGTCGCGGTCTAATGTAGCCTCAGCCTGGAGGTTAGGGATACATTTTATAAAGAAAACGTAAGTAAGTTAAATTAATGGATACCCTCAAATAACATAGACTATCGATTAGACAGAGACCTAAAGATAAAGTGACTCGGACGATAGTGGATAACAACTTCATCGCAATTCATATGGGCTCGCTGGCTAGGTCGTCAAACTGCCGATATGAGCGTGACGGCTTCGGTGACGCGATGGTTCGAATCCAAGTCGAAACATTAAACTCTTTTTGTATTCTTTTGATATTTGTAACAAATTCAATGTTGTAGCAGTGTAACATTTTAAAACTTGAGGGGTTAGCACTTACTGACGCTGTGTGTACCTTCACCGTTGTAGCTACAGGAAAACGAAACGTTACGGTAAGGGTAGGTACCTTCACCGTAGTTGCTACCGGAAAACGCTCTTAGAAGACTGTTCTTAACTTTAGAGACATTTGAAAACTTTTTGATGCCAATCAATCCTGTTTGTTATAAGGATCAATAAACTCTATAGGACCAACTGATATTTGAGTAGGTAATACAAAAGTTAGTTATTGCATTTCATTAGTAGGACAGAAACTCCAATTTACTTTTTACATGTACATGTTTCTTTTTGTCGAAAATCCTAAATCTCCGAGATAACTATCTTAACAGGTTCCAGGTCCTAATGCGATACGGTCACTTATAATATAGGTACGTCGCATCATAAGTTCTGTCACATAAATACATGTCAATAAATGACACATTTTCAGTTTTATTTTATAACTAGCTTCTGCCCGCGACTTCGTTCGCTTCAAATTGCTTGCTCCCCGACCCAACCCGTCGCTCGCCTCGCCTGCCGAGTACTTCGTATTCGTGTTTTTCTCTTTGCTCGGCTCCTAAGAGTCTTAGCGTGATGTTATATAGCCTATAGCCTTCCTCGATAAATGGGCTATCCAACACTAAAAGAATATTCCAATTCGAATCAGTAGTTCGTGAGTTTAGCGCGTTCAAGCAAACAAACAAACAAACTCTTCAGATTTATTATTAGTATAGATATAGATTTATATATTGGGAAAATAGGTAAAAATACAGTCTTACATGTTAGTTTACTAGAAATGACTTACTCGGTTCTTGATACAAGCCCGTTATCTGTGAGGCAGTCATCGACAGAATCACGCACGACGTTGATGTCCATTTCGGCCACTGCTTTCACGAGGGATAGCTTCAGCGATTCCAACTAACTCTAACTCCTCTAAATACTGCCATATTTTATAATCCAAAGGATTAAGGTCCGGACTGAAGACGGCCAGTCTTCGTGCCTGATGACATAACGGCGTCTAACCAGTTTTGCGTACTCTTGGCCTCATGAGCCGGTGCAGAAACTTGCTGGAACACCCAGTGGTGGTTGCGAAGTTTAAGAGGCTCTACGAGGTTTTGCAGAACTGTATTTTGGTACGCCAGAGCACTGATTTTCACAATTTTTTCACAAAAAAACAGTGGCACTCCGAGAGTGCCGACAGAAGTGAAAGCTTGAACAATTAGGAGTGTATTTTTTGAATCGTCAGGAAATATTTTTTGAACCGTCGGGAAATATTTTATTGTGCAGGAAATACTTTTTTATTTAAGTGTTTTTGTACTCATTATTATGAACTACTTACTACTACAAAAATTATACTTATTACAATTTTCATTTTATGCGGTATTGTACAGTAGCTGTCCTAAGTGTACTAGCACTCTCAAAAAGCAACAGATTGACACTTTGGTTTAACTTACGACCTTCTTATAATAAGTAACGTCATACGTTTACAAATGATTGTATTTCATAAATTCAACCACTAAAGTGTATACTTAGCGGTTACCGTACTTGGGTTTGCGCGTTTGTGCGTAGCGCGCCGCTGCACGGTGGGCCGAAATCAAGCTTTCATAGACTTAGGGATTCACGAAAATTGATGAGCAATTAAAAAAAAATTATAACGGCTTTGCGATCTACCACTAAATACAAGACACTTTTCTTCTACGATTTTTGTATATACCTAATATTTTTAAAGTTATAACGATTTGATTTTTTTTTTGTATGGAGAAATTTGATTTTATATGAATAACTTTTAATTCTCAAGAGTTCTCAAAAAACGGCTTTCGGTATTCGATTATGCTATTTTAAATTATCCGATATATCACTTGCTTCGATTTTCTTAGATTTTGGAGAAAATTGATTTTCATTCCCTTTGCCACACCACCCTTGAGGTAGAGAACTAAGCGCGTTTTTTTTTTATCAGTGGTGTCCCCAGGAGGCCTAATCCACTCATACGCACACTCTTACTCACACACGCACTCACAAAATTATCACTTATACAATTTCATCAGATTCTGATTCAGATTCGTTCTCTAAATGTTCCAAATTTACAAATTCTATATTTTCGCACTCATCATCTTCAAATGTTGGAGATAACAGAAGCATGGCTTTCGCTTCTTCTGAAAATGGTTTGTGTTTCCATATCATTTTATGACGTTTTGATGATATATAAGGATCTGAACTAATGATTAAATTATTCAAAATATCCTCATTATTAGCTCTTCTGCAGAATTTTCTTGAATGGTGTTGGCGATATCGCCTAAAGTCTTTATTTCTCGATTCAGCCGCTTCTTCCGATAACTTTCCAATCGGAATTAATCCCAAGTTTTCAATGATAGCTGCTCCATGAACAAGAACTTTATGCACACTGGAGGGCATGGGATACCACTCATATAAATCTACGTATAATTTTATGGTGGCTTCCGTATATTCTTTAAACTTCACTGTGTCAATATTATGACCTGAAGATATTGTTTCTAAAATGATTGAAAACCGTTTTATTAAGTTTTCATCGACACCAGTAATTGCAGCAGCAATCTCCGTATTTGAGAAAAATCTTCGAGCGGTATTCCCGTCATTAGTAGTTCCATGTCCTTGCTTTACAACATCTATTAAAAGGCCTGTTTGATTTTTAAAAGCTTCCTGAATGCTTTTTTTTCTATTTTCCATCAAAACTTTGTTTTCACCTTTTGCAACCCATGTTTTGAAATCCAGTCTATAGGCTATGTGAAGAATGCATTCCATAAAACGTATCCATATATGTAGCGATGATAAACCATATTTGTACAAGTCGGTATCAATGTTTTTAGTCAATAACAAAGACAAGTTATTCATTTCTGTAGGAACAGCTTTACATATGTCACATCGTTGAGCTGAAGTTTCACAGAGGATTGATGTTGCTTTGCCATCTATCATGGTAAGCAATAATGAATGTGAGCTTTTATTTCTCCAATTTCTGTTTCCTTCAGTTCATTTATCTCCGTTTCAATTTCGGTTTTCTCTTAAAATCGTTGATTTATTCTCTTTTTCAAATTTGAAAAATATTGGACGACACCAATATGCTGAATTTGGTGAGTCGTTTTCCCAGATAATTTGTTCCTCGGAAACAATTTTTATTGGTACTAAACTACCCATAAAAATACTTGAATCATCTGTCGAAGCACTGTCCTCTTTGTCATCCGTTGTCATTTTTTGCTTATAGTTTGCTTGATTCGAGGCACCGTCCATTCCCCATTTGCTTATCATTGTCAACTCCTTACAGTCTGTGCTATCAATATTGATTGCTTTGAATATCCTTTTGGCGGTTATATCTAATAGAGCCTGCAATTTTATTCTAGCAGTTGTATCTGTTAAGGTGATATCATCCTTTGGCGGGTAGCATTCTTGTTTTGCATTTTGCACCTTGTAGTAGGAAGGGAACATGTCGAGTTTTTTCTCTTTGATACTTTTTCTTAAAGTATTGTATTGCCACTTTGTTAATTTAAGGGACAAAACAAGTCCCAAAGCTTCATCTGGAGTAAATTTAGGTTTTTAATTTTTACGTAAAAGACTATCTTTTGCTTTTTACACATCCTGTGGATTTTTAAGTAGGTGTTCGAGGATTTCAGCTATTCCTTGATTACCATCCTCTCATAATTTCATAATATGTGCAGGAGATATTTCCTCTGTAGTCATAATTGTATGAATATGTTCTGTACGTCTCTTTTTTTGCTTAGGTCCTAATTCACAAAATGGTTTTCTTGGACTTACATTCGTTGACGTGGTAGTAGACACTTTTGCTGGAGATTCATGTTCACTTGATGTACTAGGAACAGAGTCTTGGTTTCTTTCAAACGCACTTACAATGAAATCAGGCCACTTTATTTCCGATGATAACCATTCGCAATTATTGTTGCTAAACAATTCCTCTTTGCTATGAGCATTTTGCCATCTCCTTTGCAGATTATAGCAATATTTTGCACAAAACGCTTTTAGCGCTTTATCGTTTTCATCGCTTAACACAGTGGGGACTAATCTAGATTTAATAGCACTATATAAAACACTATTATTTTTAAAACTTCCACTTTCCTTTAATAGCACAACAATATCAATATTTGACACCAAATCGAACATTTTTACGTAGTAAATAGTATTAGTATTCCGAAAATATGAGATAGGATAGTGCGTTTATTACGATGTGTAACAACGTACTGAGGATGGTTGTTTTTCAAATGTAACCGTGTCATTTTTTTACCTGCTATTCATCATCCAATCACATAATGACACGTCATCATTTTGCTGCGCTAATGAGTATTGTTAAAAACAAATGACGTCATAAGGGTGGTGTGAGTATCGTGAAAAATAAATGACGTCATAAGCTTGAAGAAACCGATTTACCTGGTGAGGTAATTGGTATCTTAAAGTTTTGGTATCAGAGTCAGGTCAATTATGTAAAGTGGGCTGGCATCTTATCGGATCCATATGGACTACAATGTGGAGTAAGACAGGGTGGATTGTCATCCCCAGTTTTGTTTAATCTGTATATAAACGCGCTAATCGTTGAGCTCAGCAGCATGCATGTCGGCTGTCACATAGATAACATTTGTATAAATAATCTGAGTTATGCAGATGACATGGTGCTGTTGAGCCCAACGATCGACGGACTTAGGAAACTAGTTAATGTGTGTGAGACGTACGCGGCTAGTCATGGCCTCAAATATAATGTCAGAAAAAGTGAGCTCATGGTATTTAAAGCAGGTACCAAGTCGCCCGATCAGGTTCCTCCCGTGACTTTGAATGGAACACCCATGAAAGTGGTCACCTGTTTTAAATATCTTGGGCACATAGTCACCGATCTCTTACGTGACGATGAGGACATGGACAGGGAGCGTAGGGCGCTGTCGATCAGAGCAAACATGATAGCCCACAGGTTTAATCGTTGTAAAGCTCAAGTTAAAATTACACTGTTTAGAGCACATTGTACATCATTATACACGTGCTGCTTGTGGGCTCATTATACTCAAAGATCATTCAGCGCCCTGCGGGTCCAATATAATAATGCGTTCAGGGCGTTGTTGGATCTGCCGCGCTGGTGCAGTGCGTCGGGCATGTTCGCGGACGCACACGTTGACGGCTTCCACGCTGTGCTTCGCAAGCGATGCGCCGCGGCGCTCGGCAGGTTGCGCGCCAGCACCAACAGCATCCTGGCTGT
This sequence comes from Polymixis lichenea, assembly GCA_949091785.1. Lineage (NCBI taxonomy): Eukaryota > Metazoa > Arthropoda > Insecta > Lepidoptera > Noctuidae > Polymixis > Polymixis lichenea. The sequence goes on along the minus strand of OX420939.1, from coordinate 534,225 downwards.
TATTTCGGACAGGCTGGACACGCGATACGTCCAGCACTGGGTTAATACCCACATTAGGATATAAGTAATTATAATATACTAACACTAGTTTTCATAAGTTGTACTCTACTAACATCTATGGATTATTGTCAGTCCGAAATAAAAAGTTAAGTTATTTTATTTTATTTTTATTTATTATTATTTATAAGGGTGGTGTAGAATGTTTACCAATACATAATTTGTTTTTTTGCTATATTTCTGTAATACAATATTAAAACATGTCAGAATAAACCAAAAACCGATTAATATTTCATACAAAGTTTAGGGGTTTATAACTCGAAAAATACTGGTATAAAAAAATTACAAATAACAAAAAATATCCTTAAGTCCACACTTGACGATTCCAGCCCACCGTGCGCCGGTTCCAATCCCACGCGCGATTATAGTTTTTTATCGTTTTAAAAATCGCTTTTGACTATAGTTTCTTGTTCTGTTCGTCTTGTTCACTAAACTCGTAAAACTTTATGATTATACCCACAGAAACCTAAATAAATTTAAATGATAAGGTGCAGTTAACTTAGGACTCATTCACTGCGACTAAATAGAACGGTGTTGGTTGTTATTGTGTGCTAATGACGTGTGTTTAATCTATTAGCGGTGTTCTAGTTCATTTTAAAATGTAAGCAAATTTAAATATAGAAATGAAAGTGAATATTATTGCGCTGCATAAAAGCGGACTTAATATATCATAAATATCTCATGAAACCGGACTGAGTGTGAGTATTATGATTTAATTATTTGGTTACACATTTATCTAATTAAAGTATAACTGCTGACCCTTGTAGTTATTTTTTTGAAACGTCTTATAAATATCATAAGGTCTAAACAGAAGAAAAATATAAAATTCAAAAGTAAATTTATTTCCTATATTATTGAAAGATGAAAATAACATTAAGATCAGATCTAAATAGTATCACATATTAGTATGTATTTTGCTTAGTAGCCTAACAGTACCCCTTTTTTGTTTTAGTGAAATACTGTGAGTCGGTGGGTGAAAAGATATGAGGAAAAGGGTAGCCTTGCCCGTCGAAAGCAAAGTGGAAGACCCAGCTCATAAAAGAGGCGCAGAGACAGCACATGTTCAGCGAATATGAAACAAGTGGTTTATTTTTTATTATCCGTCGTTATGAACCGTGCGCCGTGCACTCCACGTAGAAGGTTTGCATAAAAGAAACCCAGCTCAAAAAAAAAATAACGGAAAAACATTAACATTAAATTATAAATTACAAATATTTATTGATTTTAGTAATATTCCAAAAATATTATGTCATATCCGTAATATGGATTATTTTGAGGTTTAGTTTCAATCTTCTTTTCGTAATGAAAATGAATACTTAAGCTTATAGCCTCAATCAGTCCTATTAAATACGATTTGTTAACTTTGCGGTTTGAGATAGAACGAACAGTTAAAAATGACTCAGTAATACTACTTATAATCTACTGTGAGTAATCGCATTTAATTGTGTTGTGGCAACGCGTCTGCATATGTTTTATTTACGTGGGTAGATTTGCGTAGGTTATTGTGGTTTCTTTAGAGTACTAACCGGAGTACACACAGTAGTAATGACAGCACAATATTATTATGTTACTAAGATACAATATTTCAAGCCTGATCATCATAGTACACCAATTAGCTACTTTACTTCAATGAATTTTTCTTTATGAGAAAATAAACTGTTTTAGCAAGAAATTATTATTAGTTATGTTTATACTTCATAAAATTATAACGAATCCTTAGTTATTCGTAACGAGTTTTTAATTCTTAATCTTTTATTTAAATAACAATATAAGGAATATAAAAATAATTATTACATTATTGTTCTCGTTTATTAATTTGTCGAATAATAAAAGAACAGATTAAGATTATTGTCTTCTCGTCGCGAGATTTGAACCCAGACCTACGAGCTCTTAATCCAAAACAATACGTTACGACCTATCGGAACTTGATATGAGAACGTGCATTTTAGCAATCGTATGAACCGAACAAGTTCATGTGTAATTACGCACTCTGTGCGACGGTAGGTACGTTTTTTCTTTCATTCGACGCCAGTATGTGAGTTCTGACTGTTCTGAGGTGTGCGTTCTGTGTTGATACATCACTTATACACTCAGATGTAGGGACGGCCTGGACCGCGCGTGTATAGCAATATAACCTTTTGTATGCTACAGCATTTATGACACCTTACTGTATTTTTTAAAAATCAAAATAAAAGATTTCACCTATTTGGTAAAATAGCTTTTACCATATAGGTGAAATATTTTATTACATGTAAGTTATACTGATCAAGCTGAACTAAAACTAACTTATAGAGAGGTGTCGGTAACGGTGTCGCGAGTTCAATTGCTTTTGCAATCTCAATAAATGCCCAACGCGCCTAAAGAAGTTTTCACTTCAAAAAATACGTCATAGGATTTCGCGGAACCAACCCGCCGTTTGCAAAACGGTATGAAAATTGGACATTTAGACAGTGGAAAATCTTCTTTTTTCTGACGAGACAAAAATAAACAGGGTATATTCTGATGGAAAACGATGTGTTCGACGCGTGCCGAATAAAGCTTTCGACCTTAAGTATACAAAGACGATAATAAAGCATGGTGGAGGAAATGTGAAAATTTGGGGGTGCTTTTCTGGACATAGTGTTGGATCTGTTAAGCTGATATAAGGAAACATGGATCAAATCCAATACAAAAATATACTGGAAGAAACAACGTTACCTTATTCTGAAGACGTGCTTCCGGTTATTTGGACATTCCAGCACGACAATGATCCAAAGCATACTGCACGCACCGTTAAGGAATTTCTCACATCGCAATCAGTTTCTGTCTTACATTGGTCAGCTAACAGCCAGGATCTAACCTTTTTCTTGACTTCGCACCAAAGATGCTCTATCTTTGGTGCGAAGTCAAGAAAAAGGTTTCAAATCGAGAGTGTGGCAATTTAAGAGAGCTGTATACGATGTTTTCTTAAAAGAATGGAACTCTATTTCTCTTGCGAAATGTCAAAAATTCATAGATTCAATGCCTCGCCGGTGTAAAGCAGTAATTAAAAGCCGCGGACATGCTACCAACTATTAGTTTTGCTTTAAATAAATGTTAAACAACATCTCGCGTGTATCGCCTGAGGTGACCCTATAGTAGGTAGTGTAGGTGCACCCCACCCTTCGCTACCTAGTTATTTTTAAGGCCCATGTAGCAGAGGGGGAGCCTATTGCCGTCAACCGGGCACAAATACAGATTCTAGGTGGAATATAAATATGATTGAAGTTATTAAAATTATTTACAATTTAATTGAATTTAAAATTAAAATTCTTTTTATCAAGTGCACCGCAAGAGGGCACCCCCTCTAGCGGGAGTATTTGGCAATAAGGTTCCCTATTCATGGTAGACAGTTTTCAGACGGGTCCGCAACACCAGGCCATGTTCGACTACCGCTGCGTGGCGTGCGGCGCGGTGGTGACGGCGTCGGCGCGCTCCAAGAAGGAGGCCAAGCAGGAGGTGGCGCGCCTCATGCTGCAGCAGCTGTCGCGCCGCGGCCACGCCGTGCCGCCGCCCTACGCCGTGCCCTGCGCCGGCGTGCGCGCGGGCCCTCTGGTACGTGTGCACACGCGCCGAGCAGGAGGTGCTATGTATGACGCACTGCATCCATGGTACACTTTTCTTTCTCGCCCCGTAATAGGGGGCGGCCTATTGTCGTTAATCAGGCACAAATCCAGACACTGGGTGGCTACTCATTTCTCATGATATCATCGAGCCGAGCCTCCAGCCAGGTGGAGTCGCACTCGCACTTCCTCTTTTGTTAATAAGTATTATTTCTTGTTGTTTAGTCAATTTTAAAATACATAATCATACATGTTATTCATATGCAAACTCACATACCCGCATAAGTTATTATTATATTCATTTGTAATATTGGACTTGTGTTCTTATCAAGCAATAATGTCAATGTTGCCTTGTGACACTCAGTACCACAGTAGGCCGTACACCAAGTGGGTACTCGAGGCTAATGAGTAGTGTCGGCGCGTGTGTGCAGGCAGGCCCGAGCGCGCCGCCGGACGCGCGCAGCTACGTGGCGCTGCTGAAGGAGCTGTGCGCGGAGTACCGCCTGGCCGCCGTGGAGTACGAGCTGGTGGGCGACACGGGCCCGCCGCACCTGCGCCACTTCACCGTGCGCGCGCGCATCGGCCAGCACGAGCGCACGGCCACGTCCACCACCAAGAAGACGGCGCGCCAGCTGGCAGCCGAAGAGCTGTACTCCTACCTGCGCGAGAACCTCGCGCGCGTCACCCGGGACTTCAATGAGGTGAACTGATTTACCCTTCTTTGAGACTTCAAATAATTGTCTGGACTACCTATCGTGTCTTATATTATTCTAGCTTTTGCCCGTGGCTTCGCCTGCGCAGATGTCGGAAATTTTCACATGGGGAAATGTCATCGTGAAAGAGTAAACAAACATCCATCCATCCTCACAGACTTTCACGTTTATAATATAAGTAGGATATAGTAGGATAGAAAGAGACACTCAATCATTAACCAAATCGAACATATGTATATGAATCTAGCTTCTGCCAGCGGCTACGCCTGCGTGGCGGTCGGAAGTTATCCCACGGGAACGTACTTCCGGGATAAAAAGTGTGTGTTACTATGTGTTAATCCAGGTTATAAACTATCTGTGTGCCAAATTTCATTCACATCCGTTCAGTAGTTTTTGCGTGAAAGAGTAACAAACATCCAAACATCTTCACAAACATTCACATTTATAATATTACTAGGATAGGACAGTATGAAGTAGGCATAGTAACGTATTGGCTTATACACAAGTTCCTCAACCATTTATAATATTACTAGGATAGGACAGTATGAAGTAGGCATAGTAACGTATTGGCTTATACACAAGTTCCTCAACCATTTATAATATTACTAGGATAGGACAGTATGAAGTAGGCATAGTAACGTATTGGCTTATACACAAGTTCCTCAACCATTTATAATATTACTAGGATAGGACAGTATGAAGTAGGCATAGTAACGTATTGGCTTATACACAAGTTCCTCAACCATTTATAATATTACTAGGATAGGACAGTATGAAGTAGGCATAGTAACGTATTGGCTTATACACAAGTTCCTCAACCATTTATAATATTACTAGGATAGGACAGTATGAAGTAGGCATAGTAACGTATTGGCTTATACACAAGTTCCTCAACCATTTATAATATTACTAGGATAGGACAGTATGAAGTAGGCATAGTAACGTATTGGCTTATACACAAGTTCCTCAACCATTTATAATATTACTAGGATAGGACAGTATGAAGTAGGCATAGTAACGTATTGGCTTATACACAAGTTCCTCAACCATTTATAATATTACTAGGATAGGACAGTATGAAGTAGGCATAGTAACGTATTGGCTTATACACAAGTTCCTCAACCATTTATAATATTACTAGGATAGGACAGTATGAAGTAGGCATAGTAACGTATTGGCTTATACACAAGTTCCTCAACCATTTATAATATTACTAGGATAGGACAGTATGAAGTAGGCATAGTAACGTATTGGCTTATACACAAGTTCCTCAACCATTTATAATATTACTAGGATAGGACAGTATGAAGTAGGCATAGTAACGTATTGGCTTATACACAAGTTCCTCAACCATTTATAATATTACTAGGATAGGACAGTATGAAGTAGGCATAGTAACGTATTGGCTTATACACAAGTTCCTCAACCATTTATAATATTACTAGGATAGGACAGTATGAAGTAGGCATAGTAACGTATTGGCTTATACACAAGTTCCTCAACCATTTATAATATTACTAGGATAGGACAGTATGAAGTAGGCATAGTAACGTATTGGCTTATACACAAGTTCCTCAACCATTTATAATATTACTAGGATAGGACAGTATGAAGTAGGCATAGTAACGTATTGGCTTATACACAAGTTCCTCAACCATTTATAATATTACTAGGATAGGACAGTATGAAGTAGGCATAGTAACGTATTGGCTTATACACAAGTTCCTCAACCATTTATAATATTACTAGGATAGGACAGTATGAAGTAGGCATAGTAACGTATTGGCTTATACACAAGTTCCTCAACCATTTATAATATTACTAGGATAGGACAGTATGAAGTAGGCATAGTAACGTATTGGCTTATACACAAGTTCCTCAACCATTTATAATATTACTAGGATAGGACAGTATGAAGTAGGCATAGTAACGTATTGGCTTATACACAAGTTCCTCAACCATTTATAATATTACTAGGATAGGACAGTATGAAGTAGGCATAGTAACGTATTGGCTTATACACAAGTTCCTCAACCATTTATAATATTACTAGGATAGGACAGTATGAAGTAGGCATAGTAACGTATTGGCTTATACACAAGTTCCTCAACCATTTATAATATTACTAGGATAGGACAGTATGAAGTACGCATAGTAACGTATTGGCTTATACACAAGTTCCTCAACCATTTATAATATTACTAGGATAGGACAGTATGAAGTACGCATAGTAACGTATTGGCTTATACACAAGTTCCTCAACCATTTATAATATTACTAGGATAGGACAGTATGAAGTAGGCATAGTAACGTATTGGCTTATACACAAGTTCCTCAACCATTTATAATATTACTAGGATAGGACAGTATGAAGTAGGCATAGTAACGTATTGGCTTATACACAAGTTCCTCAACCATTTATAATATTACTAGGATAGGACAGTATGAAGTAGGCATAGTAACGTATTGGCTTATACACAAGTTCCTCAACCATTTATAATATTACTAGGATAGGACAGTATGAAGTAGGCATAGTAACGTATTGGCTTATACACAAGTTCCTCAACCATTTATAATATTACTAGGATAGGACAGTATGAAGTAGGCATAGTAACGTATTGGCTTATACACAAGTTCCTCAACCATTTATAATATTACTAGGATAGGACAGTATGAAGTAGGCATAGTAACGTATTGGCTTATACACAAGTTCCTCAACCATTTATAATATTACTAGGATAGGACAGTATGAAGTACGCATAGTAACGTATTGGCTTATACACAAGTTCCTCAACCATTTATAATATTACTAGGATAGGACAGTATGAAGTACGCATAGTAACGTATTGGCTTATACACAAGTTCCTCAACCATTTATAATATTACTAGGATAGGACAGTATGAAGTAGGCATAGTAACGTATTGGCTTATACACAAGTTCCTCAACCATTTATAATATTACTAGGATAGGACAGTATGAAGTAGGCATAGTAACGTATTGGCTTATACACAAGTTCCTCAACCATTTATAATATTACTAGGATAGGACAGTATGAAGTAGGCATAGTAACGTATTGGCTTATACACAAGTTCCTCAACCATTTATAATATTACTAGGATAGGACAGTATGAAGTAGGCATAGTAACGTATTGGCTTATACACAAGTTCCTCAACCATTTATAATATTACTAGGATAGGACAGTATGAAGTAGGCATAGTAACGTATTGGCTTATACACAAGTTCCTCAACCATTTATAATATTACTAGGATAGGACAGTATGAAGTAGGCATAGTAACGTATTGGCTTATACACAAGTTCCTCAACCATTTATAATATTACTAGGATAGGACAGTATGAAGTAGGCATAGTAACGTATTGGCTTATACACAAGTTCCTCAACCATTTATAATATTACTAGGATAGGACAGTATGAAGTAGGCATAGTAACGTATTGGCTTATACACAAGTTCCTCAACCATTTATAATATTACTAGGATAGGACAGTATGAAGTAGGCATAGTAACGTATTGGCTTATACACAAGTTCCTCAACCATTTATAATATTACTAGGATAGGACAGTATGAAGTAGGCATAGTAACGTATTGGCTTATACACAAGTTCCTCAACCATTTATAATATTACTAGGATAGGACAGTATGAAGTAGGCATAGTAACGTATTGGCTTATACACAAGTTCCTCAACCATTTATAATATTACTAGGATAGGACAGTATGAAGTAGGCATGGCCCTGTATGGGGCCCCGATCTGGGCGGCTGACCTGACGGCCGGCAGCATCGCTGTCCTTCGAAGGCCACAGCGAGCGATGGCCGTCAGAGTCATTAGGGGGTATCGCACGATCTCCTACGAGGCGGCTTGTGTACTGGCTGGATCCCCGCCCTGGGACCTCGAGGCGAAGGTACTCGCGTCACTGTATCGGTGGCGCGAGGACTCGAGGGCGCGGGGCGAGTGGCTGACGCAGCGACATTTGGAGTTGCGTCGGTCACAGCTTCGCGCAGCCCTGGTGGCGGAATGGCGGGACAGGCTTTCACGCCCTACCGCCGGCCCCGCTACCATCGGGGCGGTCCGGCCAGTACTCGAGCGCTGGCTCGGGAGGAGGCACGGCTCCCTGTCGTTTCGGGTGACACAGGTGCTCTCGGGGCATGGTTGCTTCGGGAAGTACCTGTGTCGCATAAACAGGGAGCCGGACGCTCGGTGTCACCACTGCGTCGACTGTCGGGAGGACACGGCGTGACACACGCTGGCAGAGTGTGCCGCTTGGGAGGAGCCGCGCCGTGCCCTCATCTCAGGAGTAGGCAGTGACCTGTCGCTGCCGGCCGTTGTCGACTCGATGGTCGGCAGCGAGGAGTCCTGGGACGCGGTGGTATCCTTCTGCGAAACAGTCATGTCGCAGAAGGAGGCTGCGGAGAGGGAGCGGGAGATTGCTTCCGCTAACCCGATCCGCAGCAGACGCACCGGGCGTCGGCGGAGGGCAGATAACGCCCTCTTCCAGCCCCCCTAAATGGGTCCAGGGGCGACAGATCCGGGGAAATCTGTCGCCCTCTACTTGTTAGGACCCGAGATGGTGGCGCGTAGTGTTCCACGCACGCCTCTCTATGACGGTAAGGGGGGAGTTTAACACCTCACTCCCCCCCTATCGCGAGGTGGCCCGCAGAGGCGGGCTGGCACTAGCCGGGGATCGCGGAAGTCACACTAGTTCCCGTGATCCCCGGTGCAAGTGAGAGACGGAACACCGGGGTGGTTTTAGTCAGTAAGAGTCTGACAGACCCCTCCGCCCTCCCCGGGGCGGAGGACATCCATGAGGATTTCCCCCCGTAATCAAAAAAAAAAAAAAAAGTATGAAGTAGGCATAGTAACGTATTGGCTTATACACAAGTTCCTCAACCATTTATAATATTACTAGGATAGGACAGTATGAAGTAGGCATAGTAACGTATTGGCTTATACACAAGTTCCTCAACCATTTATAATATTACTAGGATAGGACAGTATGAAGTAGGCATAGTAACGTATTGGCTTATACACAAGTTCCTCAACCATTTATAATATTACTAGGATAGGACAGTATGAAGTAGGCATAGTAACGTATTGGCTTATACACAAGTTCCTCAACCATTTATAATATTACTAGGATAGGACAGTATGAAGTAGGCATAGTAACGTATTGGCTTATACACAAGTTCCTCAACCATTTATAATATTACTAGGATAGGACAGTATGAAGTAGGCATAGTAACGTATTGGCTTATACACAAGTTCCTCAACCATTTATAATATTACTAGGATAGGACAGTATGAAGTAGGCATAGTAACGTATTGGCTTATACACAAGTTCCTCAACCATTTATAATATTACTAGGATAGGACAGTATGAAGTAGGCATAGTAACGTATTGGCTTATACACAAGTTCCTCAACCATTTATAATATTACTAGGATAGGACAGTATGAAGTAGGCATAGTAACGTATTGGCTTATACACAAGTTCCTCAACCATTTATAATATTACTAGGATAGGACAGTATGAAGTAGGCATAGTAACGTATTGGCTTATACACAAGTTCCTCAACCATTTATAATATTACTAGGATAGGACAGTATGAAGTAGGCATAGTAACGTATTGGCTTATACACAAGTTCCTCAACCATTTCCAGACAGCTCCAGATATTTGCTCGTTACAAAAAGACAACAAAATTCCAACAACACCGATATACGTTGCGTTAGTTTCCAACCATAAGCTTAAGTGATACATTTTGTGATTTACTTTGAAAATATAGGACAGACAGTTGACATATTTGCTTGTGGCAGATAGAAAGACAATCGGATAGACGGGCTGCAGTAGAAGCTTAGTGATGCGAACAGCTGGTACGAAACAACTGTACAGTAAGGAGTCAGAAGTGCTGTAGCCCTCTAAGGATTATATTGCTATGAACACGCGGTCCAGGCCGTAACTACATCTGTGTGTATAAGTGATGTATCAACATAGAACGCACACTTCAGAACTCACAAACTGGCGTCGAATGGAACAAAAAACATACCTCACAGTGTTCGTAATTACGCATGACCTTGGTCGGTTCATACCAAAATCAAAAGTCATTTATTCAAACTAGGCTGAGAGTCAGCACTTTATGAACGTCAAAAGTACTGTAGTGTCTTATTCAACTGTTTTGACTGCTGCCCAAATGCGCTATATTAGATTGCTGGCAGCCCGTGACCCAACAATCAACGCTACTAAAATAAAAGCAGAAGTTCGGGCCGCCTCTGGGCTTTGAAGTTAGCACTCAGACCATTCGGAATTGGCTGCACCAGGCTGGATTACGAGCACGGAGGTCTTGGCGAGCTCCTCTGAATTCCCGGCAACGACAACGACCACGGAATAAAGAAAAGTAGAGGAACTGCCCCTCAGATATCATTTAGCTTATTCGCCGTCAGATACTTGTCGCGACTGGTTGTCTCAGTAATACGCGAAATATTACAAATTATGCCTTGTTGTGCGGTTTTGACCTGCGAATACGAAAGCAGAAAAAAATGTATCTTGTGGAGGTGTATCGTATCATCGGTAAACACTAAACTTTGTTAATTTTTAATATTTTTGGTTTTACTGACACTACCACATTTTATGACTTCAATGCAAACTATAAACAACCTTATACTCATTAACACAAAGTCTAAATGCACTTGGTCGTAATCTGGAAAATCATAACATAAATTTTAGTAACTGAATTATGACGCTACTCAATTATCGATGGGACACATCCGTAATAGTCCAGTAGCCAGAAAAATATGCCCTTCGATAATTCAAAAGTTTTTTATTTTCTCTGGGTGGATAAATTTAGTGAATTCAATGCTATGTACAAAAATGCTAACAGTTTAGACTTATGCAATAGGTATGAGGTAGGTATTTCCTATTATTTCGTGTTATAACAAGAATATAAAACTTAAATTAAAATGCTTTACTGATTGTTTATTAATACTATCTAAACTATATATTAGTGAAAATGCTAACAGATAGGTATTTTGGAACAATGGAAAACTGAAAATGTCCCGTAACTCATTCAATAAAAAAAATAAGTTTTTTAAATCATCTCCTTTACGGGCATAGGTATTATTTACACCTTACAACAAAAGTTCTAACAACTAAGTAATATGCTGCAAAAGTAATCGTTTTTTTACGTTGCGATATGCGCAATATTGAATTTAAATTGATAATTTTGCGCCTACATATTCGTAATAATAAACTCAGCTTCCACACAAAAGTTTCAACAAATATGTGCTATGCCTTTTGTTTAATAAATAAAATACATCTTGGGTATTGCGGGGCGCGGTCAGCGCGGTGTAGGTACGATAATGCGTGCGGCGAGGTACGACACTCCACTGCGGAAGCGCAGATGTATTGAATGAGGCACGAAATCATTTCAATATTCTCACTTCTGACAAATCACTATACTCCGTTCGAAATAAGATTAGACATTTAAATAAACCTTTTGTACAGTCCATTCAACTGATTTTGACTTCTATTGCTTTGGTAGCATGATAAATGGCATCTGCAGTAAGCAGTTGGTATTGTAACCACTTTTAATGTCATCCTTATGCATACGAAATAAAACACGAAATCGGTTGGTCGGACTGTAAAAAGGTTTGTTTAAATGTCTAATTATATTTCAAATAGAGAATAGGTACTCTGTTCCGGTCCGTGATTTCGCCCGTGTGTAACTAATTATTCATCAACAATAGGGAATATGCATCATTTTTTTTTATTTCATAAATGAATCTTTTACATCTTTATAACACAGAAAAAAATACAAACAGGCTTGAAAAGAGTCAAGCTATTTCTCAAAGTGAAATTTTAAACATTGAATAAATTTGAGCCGTTCAAACGCCACCATTTAGCGCGCGCTTTTGATGACGTCATTGGTTGTGTCCCGTGTTTGTTTAATATAGCGTTTCAGTTACTTCAGTATTATTTTCAGTTTTAATTACTATACAAATCATGGAAGAAGTTAAAAAACCTTCTTACAAGTATTGTATGGTACCGAAGTGCAAAAACACTATTATTAGTACACCCGATAATGTGTTTTTTCGTATTCCACGCGATGTGAAAGTACGAAAAAAACGGTGTAAGATTATGAGATGGGATAATGTATCTCCATTATTAGTTATAATTTGTTGTGAAGATCATTTTAACGTAAGTATGCTATTTTTATGTACAGTTTAGTGTGAATTCGCTATTAAGCAGTAGAAGATTCGGTTTAAAACTAACCTAACGTAGTTTACAAAAGTTCATTAAAAAAATCTCTAAAGAGCTTGCTTATTCCTATTGCTTTTACAAAATTTATTGGTTGTACGAAATTTTGATGATTGATGATTTACTTCAGGTTAAGAAAGATACAGTTAATTGTATTTAATATAACGTAATGGATCAGAAAGGAGAAAAATGTAATCTACGGTTAAAGAAAGGAGTTGTTCCTCATATATTTTTGTGTCAAAAATGGAATATGCCACCACCGGTTGAAATAATGGCCGTTCCTAGTTAAAAGGCAAAGACTAGCGCTGGTAAATGTAGCTCTTTCAGAGTATGCTATCAAAAGTAGTAACATTTTAGAAATTGGTGAACCTCCACAAAGAAATGGTTATGAAGCAAGTCTTAGTACTTCCCATACAAATATTAATCAAGCAGGACCCACTACTTCCCGTATTGAAGTATGTGATGATCATCAAACAGAGCCCTGCACTTCTTATATTGAAGACCAGTTTCTGTCATCGTCCTACATTGACTACAAATATATATTCACAAGTAATCACACAGGAATACAGTTTTAAACAATTTTTCTCTAACACAGTATGAATATCGACGCCGATAAATCCAATGACGTGACGTGACCATTGACGTCACATTTCGTTTCGACCAATGGTGACGCGTTTTGTAAGTTTGAGTTTCCGTCCCTTATTTTTCACTTTTTATTTAATATTTTCCAAGTTTAAATAATAAATAAATAAAAAAAATACCTTTTAAGTACAATGTAAAGACAATAAAGAATCTAGAAAAAAATATTTGAGACAAATTAAAATTTTATGCATATTCCCTATTGTCAGAATCCCGTCACTACCGTCTAAAAAAGACTGTTTTGAAAAATACGCTGTTGTTCTGTTCTTTATTTCAAACAACTTAATAGGTGCCTACCGACCAAGATCGTAATAATTATGTACACTTTCAATATGTAGTTACTTGTTATAGTGATAGGGGAAGGGCACAGAGACAGTAAGTGGAGATTTCGTTACAATTTTTTTTCGGGATAGTTTTCCCGGGAAAAATACATTTATATGTATTTAATATATTAAAAAAATAATTGAATTCAATAAGTAGGTACCTGTTTTTGTTCCATCATTTTAAAAGTACCCTTAAGTGATGTCCCGAAAACCGAAACAAGAAATTCCCAAAAAAAAAATGCTACAAATAATTTCATAATAAACTTCTTTGTTATTGAGAAACAATATATACTTTATAAAAAGCTTTCGTCTCTTAGTAGACGTTGTGTTTCATGTTGAAGATTCCAGTTCTCCGAGGTTGCAGTTCGCTTCATAATCTGTGCATTCGTTTGGTTTTTAATTTTTCTGGGTGGGAAATCATCAAATGACTTCTCCCGCTCTGCGCGCCGTCGACCCGGGCTTGGTCCTTACCGGACAGCGAGCTACCCATTACTCGTCGTCCGCAAGCCCGTGCCTACGGTGGCCGGGAATCAGCCTGGGATTCCCGACGCCCAGGGCGTCTCCTGCGAAGGTCACGGCCGTGAGGGCGCATGTACTGCATCCTCACGTGCGCCACCTCCCTCTTTGCGAGCATCACTGCTTCGCTGAAGGAAGCGACTGCTAGCCATGCACTCTCGCTCCGTACCATGGCCTGGATCAGGGCCGGACGCGAGAGATTGCCACCGCCGATCGCCTCCATGAGGACACGGTGGTGCTCCACCCAAACCAGACAGACCCCCACCGTATGCTCCACTGTATCCTCAGGGCGATCTTCGCAATGGGAAACACCCAGGCGTTTCCTCCCGCCTTATTAGAAACAGGAACCTCCCGAAACAGCCGTGTCCGGTGAGGAACTGTGTCAGGCGGAAGGTAAGGACGCCATGCCGCCTCTCAAGCCACTCCTCAAAGAGGGGAATTCCTATGCTTTACGTAATCTCTCAAAGGAGGTAAATCAAAAAGTTTTGGTTACGGCGTGTCATGCATATGTTACGTCTGCATTACGATACGGGATTATATACTGGGGTAACTCCACCAACAAGGAGACAGTATTTAGAGCGCAAAAGAGATGTGTGAGGGCGATATACGGTATTCAAAGCACGGAAAGCTGCAAACCGTTCTTTCTGAATTTCCGTATGTTAACAGTACCCTGCCTATACATATATGAGGTGGCCGAATTTGTCAAAACAAACTTCCACCTTTTTGAAAAACTACACAATTCGCGACATAGAAATAAAATAAGCAGTAAGCAACACAAAAAAGCAGTATTCCGTAAAAACTTCCTAGAAATGGCACCACATATTTATGATAAGTTACCTAATGCTTTGTTAAGTATTAAAGATACCCATTTATTGAAGAAGCAACTCAATAATCTACTGATAAGTAAGACATACTACACAATTAATGAATACCTCTCTGATAGAAATTTGTGTGTGTAATACTAATAAAAACGTGTAATTAGGGAGAATACCTGAGTTCGTTTTGTTTTTACTTTTATTAAAATTACCATATTTGTAATAGACATTACTTAGTAATTATGACATTATATATTCTGACATTACATACTTATTGATTTGAATTTATGACATTTTCTATGGTATTATTTTGAGTTATTAATGAAATTGTAAAACATATTAAGGTGAATTTATGAAATAGTATAATTTTATTGGTTTAATATAATTTTGCATGCCTGAGTTGGTGCAACACAGTGGACTGCGTATTCACTTGACATCTAGAAATGTATGATTATGTACTGTGTTGAGCAAAAAATATTTTAATTTTAATTTACCGCCGCAATCGTGGCGTGCCCAGTGCATTCGTTTGGTTAGATGACTAATTTGGAGAGGTCCAAATTAGTCATCTAATATCATTGATAGGGCGGGAGGAAACGCCGGGTGTTTTCATTGCCAAGATCGCCCTGAGGACACGGTAGAGCATACGGTGGAGGTCTGCCCGGCTTCCGCGGAGCACCGCCATGTCCTCATGGAGGGGATCGGCGGCCGCGATCTCTCGCGTCCGATCCTGGTTCAGGCCATGGTACGGAGCGAGAGTGCATGGCTAGCAGTCGCCTCCTTCAGCGAAGCAGTTATGCTCACAAAGAGGGAGGCGGCGCACGTGAGGGAGATGCAGTACATGCGCCCTCACAGCCGTGGCCTTCGCAGGAGACGCCCTGGGCGTCGGGAATCCCAGGGTGATTCCCGGCCACCGTAGGCACGGGCTTGCGGACGGCGAGTAATGGGTAGCTCGCTGTCCGGTAAGGACCAAGCCCAGGTCAACGGCGCGTTGTGTTCCACTCGCGCCTCAAAGAGATGCCAGCAGCAACTGATGGGGCCCGCAAGGGCCGATACATGCCAGGGGTGCGGGTCGTTCGAAAGAGATACCGCAGCCCCTGGCACACAGACAACTGAGGGAACACGGGTGGGTTTTAGTCAGTAAAAGTCGGACACGAAGAGCGGGAGAAGTTATTTGATGATTTCCCAAACAAAAAAAAAAAACAAAAAAAAGTAGCGCTGAGTACGACTGGTCGGGATATCAACCAATTGCGGATGGTACCCTGCAGTGTGTTTGGTAGTCCGGTAGTAAAAGGGCGATAGTGGGATCATGAAGCCCAGCCACCAACGTTTCGTCACCTATGAGCCTTTTTTGCTCTGCGTTCCACCGAGTCAAGGGCAGCAAGCTGGTATTTTGCTGAGCCATCCCATAAGTGGCTGCAATACTCCACACAAGAACGCACTTGAGATTTATACAGGCTCAAAAGCTGTCCAGGTGTGAAGTATCGCCTCACCTTATGTAGGATGCACCTTATTTAGTTCCCATCAAAACACTCGACCAACCCGCACCTGACGATATACTGAAAGTTATATCTTGCAAGTGCAAGTTAACCTGCAAAGGCACTTGTACGTGTATGAAGGCCGGATTGAAATGTTCTGCTATGTGCGTCTACTGCATAGATAAACCATGTAGCACAGCATACATAATTACAAGCGAGCCTGATTTGGACTCAGCAACCGAGGTCCAAATTAGTCATCTAACTAAACGAATGCACAGATTATGAAACCAGGTGCAACCTCGGAGAACAGGAATATTCAACATGAAACACAACGTCTACTAAGAGACGAAAGCTTTTATAAACTATATATTGTTTCTCATTAACAAAGAGGTTCATTAAGCAATTATTTGTAGCTGATGCTGAACCTTCCATAGCTTCCATGCTAATCCCCCTTATAGTCTTCTTAAATATTTTTCGTTATATTATGATAGTAAAACTTGTAATTTTTTTATTTATTATGATTATTTTTTATTAATCGTTTATTTCAGGCTTTAGCACCCATAAAATTATAATTTAAACAAAAGATAAACTAAACAAACGAACATAAAAATAAAGTAAAGAAAAATAACAATACAGCAAACCACCATTTCACACCAAGGAAGCCAAAACAAATGTAACAATGGTGAGTACATTTATTTTGTCTCCCTAAGTAAATGCACAGTATGAAAAACAGCTTTGACAATACTATTTTGACTTGCCACCACACGCGAAAAGAACAACGCCCTGAGCTTCCCCATGAGCGCAAAGAAGTCGGTTACTCTACTCTCAGCAAACATCTCAGTCGCACTACACCGCCAGGGTAGGTTGAGCATGACCCGAAATGCGTTATTATATTGTACACGAGGCGTGTTGTATGCACTCTTCGTGTACTTGTACCAAAGTTGATTGGTGTAGAACGACTGACAGTAAGCCTGGACCAGAGTTATTTTACTTGTTTCGAGCAATGGAAGAAACGTCTATTTAGCATGTTACTTCTATATGCGATGCTACGTCTTTGCCTCTCCAGGTCATCGTCATCTTTTAAATTTTCCGTTATGATGTGTCCGAGATACTTAAACTGACTAACTATTTTTAATTTTAAACCACACAAAGTAATTGGCAAGACCTTATTAGGGCCATTGTCGTGTTTGAAAATCATTACTTCTGTCTTTTTAACATTATAGGTTAATTGGTGTAAGGGAAATTAGTTTTCTGAGGCCGTTGACCGAGGGGCTGAGCAGAACCATGTCATCTGCATAACTGAGCTTATTTAAACATTCACCGCCAATATGGAATCCGACTCTTGTGCTGCTCAACTCTTCGATCAGGTCGTTGACATATAGGTTATACATATACTGTCATATTAGTTAAAATTGGTCTTCTTAATTCGTATACGTAAGTCTATTTATATTCGGGTGTTGTGCATTATGTCTTAGTTATTTTCGCTATTGACAAAATGCAGCTGTATGACTGATTTGGTTCTATAGTTTTGATTATAATAAAAAATTATAATAGCATTATTATTTTATTGCTCCTTATTCAGGAGCTTGATTCATAATAGCAGCATTGCCGTTATCACACTTTCCTACTACACATAATTATTTTTTTTTATTTTAAAAGACTTTATTGAAAACATAATATATCAGAGTGTATACAACAAGATCTTATTCTAATTGAGTACAACCATATAAGTAACAAATTCTTAGGCTTACAACTTACCTTTACAGACATTTTACACTAACTTTACTATTCTTATTCATAAACATTATTTTATCAGTCCTACTACACATAGTAAATTTATCGTCAACTAGTGTTGGGAGTATATCGTAGGAAGGCTGGCAGATGCCACACTATGATACGTAATATTTCAGAGCAGTAGATACTAACGTAACAAAGTGATGGCCGCCATACTAGAAAGTGAAACTGTAATTTAGTTACAATTGTACCCAAAGGCACTACTAGTGTTCTATGAAAATTGCAAAGCACCATGTTTGAAACATCACAATATGAAGACAGTATTTAGCTAAACTTCGAGTAGCAGAGACAAAAAGTGTAGACTTCCTTACGACAATCTTTTTTTTTGCGGGAATTTCTTGTTTCGGTTTTCGGGAGATCACTTAAGGGTACTTTTAAGATGATGGAACAAAAACAGGTACCTACTTATTGAATTCAATTATTTTACCGCTTCAATATAATTATTTTTTTAATATATTAAATACATATAAATGTATTTTCCCGGGAAAACTATCCCGAAAAAAAAATTGTAACGAAATCTCCACTTTCTGTCTCTGTGCCCTTCCCCTATCACTATAACAAGTAGCTACATAGTGAAAGTGTACATAATTATTACGATCTTGGTCGGTAGGTACCTATTAAGTTGTTTGAAATAAAGAACAGAACAACAGCGTATTTTTCAAAACAGTCTTTTTCAGACGGGAGTGACGGGATTCTGATAATTGTTGATGATTAATTAGTTACACACGGGCGAAATCACGGACCGGAACAGAGTACCTAGTGATTTCTGAGAAGAGACGATAATGAAATGATTTCGTGCCTCATTCAATACGTCTGCATTTCCGCAGTGGAGTGTCACCACACTTCGCCGCAAGGCGCGGCGGCGGCGCACTATGGAAAATGGTAGAACAAGCGCATATCAAAAATGCTTTTTACGAATATCATAATTTGGCTAATATGGCTATTCTTTTAGGTTTTCTAATAGTCAAATTATAATATTCATTACGATTTTTTTTCTTAATACGCGAAATTATTTTTTTTTTTCTTAGATAGAAATACATAGAAAACAGAAGTGCCAAACTCAAGTCTTTGCGTATACATGTTTCAATACCATATTGTGAAAAAAATACTTGGTACAGATATGCAGTATTATACATTTTTAGAAAGGTTATTTTATGCTTTTTGCGATACAGCTTAATGATTTTAAAAGTAAAGAAAAATATTTCAGTAATTACTTAAAAAGTGACATACCTTTTTTTTCACTTGTATGTTTTTTCGTTGAAGGTTTTCAGTATTACCCACGTTTGCCCAAGCGCTACTTTTTGCGTCGACTAGTAGTCTAACTATTCATAAATAGAATGCAAAAAAAATCAGCTGCGGATATTTGCGGTTTTAGAAGATATGAGAAAAAAACTGATAAAAGTCAGAACCCGAAAATTAGTATCTTTTGCGGTTTACCACTGACACCATTCACATGAACAATATAGAACTTTTTGGATATTTTCTTCATTATTTCGTGATAACAAAGGGACCTTATCAAATTTGCACTCGGTTTGCTTGGGAAATTACAAGATAATAATGATGTAGGTACCAATTCGATATTGTAAAATGAGTATTTAAAGGGAAGCAAAAACTATTCGAACCATCTACATCAGTGTAACTTCAAGTGAAGCAAATCTCATCTACGCCTATTATTTCTGCAGATTGTGAAGTGTTAAAATGTCTTCCTTCAGCTGTACCAAACGAGACTTCATAATCCCCTATATAGAGGGCGGCAAGACCATGGAATCATTATCCAAAGTTTTAGTGGAAAAGCTGAATGTTTCTGAAAACAACTTGTGTTTTATAATTAGTGACATACAAAGGCACATTCTTCCTATTTTCAACAAACGCTGGGCCCTGGCATCTCGGAAAAAAGAAACATTTTTACAGAAGTATTGTACTTGGTTGGACTCAAGGTATTCGTTAAATTTACCGGATTCTGAACAATATTCTACGCCATCAACATCTGGCCAACGAGGACGAGCATGCGTGGCTTATGGAGACTCCTCAGAATCTACCAAGAAGAGGAAAAACACTCTTCTACTCCAAGACTATGGCTTCGAGCATATAAAAAACGCCTATCTGCAGGGACTACGGGCTTTACGTGAGTACACAGAAGCTCATCTTGTCGAAGAATTAAGAACCGCTGACACTCAAAAGAAATTAGATATCTCAAGTAAGTGGAACGACTCAGACCAGATGAAGATTCTTTCCGATACGGAAGCATTGAGTGCTTTTATAGATTTAGATCTAACAAAAGCACAATATATGTACCTGAAAAACTTAACCAACGAACGAAAGTGTTGTATATTCCCGCCTTACTACAAAATACAAGAAATAAAAAGATCCTGTTATCCACCATCTTCTACAATCGAAATCACGAATACTTATGCTAAAGTGATTAATATACAAGATTTATTGGATCATACTGCTGCTAGAATTTTAAAAATCGATTCTGTTTTCCAAAAACAACATAGAACATTGATCCTTTATTCTAAATGGGGATGTGATGGTTCATCTGGTCAAAGCCAATACAAGCAAATACTTGCAGAAGAGTCAGAAACAATTTCAGATGCCAATTTGTTCATCACTTCATTAGTCCCCATCAGATTAGTTGATGTGCAATCGGGATCCGTTGTTTGGCAAAATCCGGTACCTTCATCTGTCCGTTTTTGCAGACCCATTTCTATTGAGTTTTGTAAGGAAACTCCAGAAAAAACCAAGGCAGTTGTTGATGATATTAAAAAACAAATTAGGGCTGCACAAGCATCACTTATAAACAAAGATGGTGTTGTAGTAAATGTGAAGCATGAACTATTTCTAACGATGATCGATGGAAAGGTGGCTCAGGTCCTTACAGATACTCCATCTGGTTCCACATGCACGATATGTGGGGCTACTCCACGGCTAATGAATGACCTATCGAAAGTAACTGCCAGACCCGAAAACGAAAACGCCTACCAATACGGATTGTCCACCTTACACGCCTGGATTCGCTGCATGGAAATGATATTGCATATTTCCTATAATCTTTCGTTTAAGACTTGGTCTGCTTCAACTGAGGAAAATAAGAGATTAAAAAAAGAAAAGAAAGAAGTTGTTCAAAAACGTTTCAGGGAGGAGTTGGGATTAATCGTCGACAAACCTCGGCAAGTTAGCGGGAATACGAACGATGGCAATACCGCACGAAGATTCTTCTATAATAGCACTTGCTCATCGGAAATAACAGGTGTAGATGAGGCATTGATTAAACGCCTATACATTATCTTGCAAGTTCTTTCTTCTGGAATGATGATCGACCCTGAAAAATTTGGGGAATATGCAATAGAAACTGCAAGAATCTATGTAAGTAATTACGATTGGTATTATATGCCATCCTCCGTTCATAAAATACTCATACACGGGCAAAACGTTATCAAACATTTTGCGGTGCTTCCTATTGGACAGCTATCGGAAGACGCACAAGAGTCTCGCAACAAAGACTACAGAAACATACGACTTCATCATGCCAGAAAATGTTCCCGATCTGCTACAAATGAAGATGTCTTTAAAACGCTTTTATACACGTCAGATCCATATATAACAAGTTTGAGAAAACCGTACGTAAGAAATGTGAAAGAACTTGAAGAAGAGGCACTAAGTCTTTTAAACGTGGCACCTGAAAGTGAACCCACATTTACTGACCCTGATCCTGAAGTGGTATAAGTTAAAAATAATATTTATATTTAGTTATTACTTATATTTGTACCTAGCTACATCATTTCCTGAAGCCAGAGTATAGGATGTACCTATTAGTAATATGATTTTAATTTAGTTTTTTTTTTTCATATATACAGGGTTATTTGTAAAACACCGGTAACCTCTCAGGACTACGTTACTAACATCATAATCAACAACTTTTGTTCTATGACTTTTAAAAATTCATCATATTTTAATTCATCAGATTTACATACAAAAATAAAAATATTTAAATTCAACGCTCTAAATGTTACGAAGTCTATGCGAAGCAAAAGAAAGCGATAGGTAGTACCGACAATAGCGAGGGGAGCGGGGGAGGGGGCGGCGGGGGCGCTTGAACTTGACCTATTTACGGGCGGCCTTCAGTCATTCGTTTGCTTTGATGCGCTTGCGTCGCGTCATTACGGGTCCTTGTAGTGAAATTCGGCTGTGCAGACGTATACGTAATTATCTTTACATGATGGCGTATCAATATTCCAATGTCGAGTACACGGAAATGGTGCGAATGCTAGCTAGGTGTGATGACAATGTTTCGGAAGCGTGTCGCCAATACGCCATACGATTCCCAAACGTACGTATACAAAATACTTTTATCAAGTGCTATACCGTTGTAACTTTACAGAAAATGTGAGATGTCATTGTTAGTTTGTTTTCATTACGGTGTTTAGTGCATAGGTACCGTGAAATATCAAGGTTATTTCCATGTCAAATGTTCGATTGTAGGTATAATTTGGCTTTTGCGTAAAAAGGCGGGAACCGTAGCGTAGCGAGTTACTAACCCAAAAGTATTACTACGAGGACAGTGCGCGGCAATGTACGTAGGTACAGCAAAATACAGAGTTGAAATGTGTTACATAGGACAACGAAATATTTAAGGTTTGTTTTTGGTAAATGTATTATGTTTTTGTAAAAAGTCGTAGAACAAAAGCTGTTGTTTATGATGTTAGTAATATAATCCTGAGAGGTTACCGGTGTTTTACAAATAACCCTGTATATATTTTGTTTACTTTGCTTGTTGTAATTAACCATGGTTTAATCTTTTTAGTCATTATAAACTTGTATTCCACTTGAAATAAATTTTTAACTATTTTTTTCGTGATTTTTTCCCATTTTTTTCATTCTATGCAAAAAAACATACATAGATATACAAGAAAACCCTATAAACTACACATCGTTCGAATCTCCGAACCTTGCTGCATATTTGTGCCAAATTTCATCACGATACAACAAAAATTCATGAAGTTACAGATTTTTGATCCGATACCGACCTATATTTTCCATAGTGCGGCGGCGGCGCACGCATTATCGTAGGTACCTGTACCGCGCCCCGCAATACCCAAGTTGTATTTTATTTATTAAATAAAAGGCATAGCACGTATTTGTTGAAACTTTTGTTTGGTAGTAGAGTTTATTATTACGAATATGTAGGCGCAAAATTATAAATTTAAATTCAATATTGCGCATATCGTAAAGTAAAAATACAATTGCTTGTGCAGCATATTACTTAGTTGTTAGAACTTTTGTTGTAAGGTGTAACTAATACCTACGCCCGTAAAGGAGATGATTTAAAAAACTTATTTTTTTTATTGAATGTGTTACGGGACATTTTCAGTTTTCCATTTTTCCACAATACCTATCTGTTAGCATTTTCACTAATATATAGTTTAGATAGTATTAATAAACAATCAGTAAAGCATTTTAATTTAAGTTTTATATTCTTGTTATAACACGAAATAATAGGAAATACCTACCTCATACCTATTGCATAAGTCTAAACTGTTAGCATTTTTGTACATAGCACTGGATTCACTAAAGTTATCCACCCAGAGAAAATAAAAAACTTTAGAATTATCGAAGGTTATGTGGAAAAATTATTGTATCCCTACTGGACTATAAAGTAGGTCGGTATCGATAATTTTTATTTATTTTTATCTCTTCATTTCATGGCTGGCACCATCATCCAAAAAATGTATGTCGGACGGTTCATGTGTATAATTTTTAAATATTTAACTAAGATTGCACAGAAATCTCGAGGTTATAACAACACGTAGCCAGGGGCGTTCCTTTTACTAAAGCCGAAAAGCCTGGCTTTCAATTCAAAATTAAAAGTAAATTTATCATTTATCAATCATGTCACAAGAATTGATAAGAATAATAACATTCAAACTCCTCGCGTCGCACCGCGTATAACCGGCCGCGCGCTAAACGTAGGTCCGATGCGACGTTGCGAGATTTACCTTTACGCGAGATATTCATAGAATAATATTTTGATTTTGCGCTGTTCTCATCATTATACAACGCTGCCAGACCACCAGGCCGCAGTTGCGATCTCGCTCTAATGCGTAAAACAGGATGCGAGATCGTATCGGTGTATGAAAACAAGTGACAAAAATGTATCGGTCTCGCTCGCACCTTAGGGCTTGCAATCTAGCTTCTGGATTGCTTATATTTGGGAAGAAATTGCTAACGTTTTTCATAACATTAGTATGTACTCATATTGCAAATTGTTCTGATTTTTAAGCTTGGCTTTTGACTTTTTTATGAATGGAAGAAGCGCGCGTGAGTAATGCGCAACGCGTGGTTTTCGATTGAATGAATGATGCTATTTCAAATTAGTTACAATTTCGTTTTGAGTGGCTACGCTCCTTTTTTTGTTTTGCAATTCGTTTATTTTTAATTTATGTGGAGTTAAGTGTTGTGATTAGTTTTTCTGTGATTACCTTTCAGTTGAAGTGATTAAAGTTTTCTTAACATCCAAAAAAATACGGAAACGCAATGCAATTGTTTCTTGTGAAGGATTAAAGTGTGTGCAATCGTTACTCGGAAAAGTTACATACGTTGAGTTTTACAGACAAATATGATCTCGTTACTTCTTCCAAACCTAAATCAGGGGGATTTGAGTATTTCTCAGAAATATGAATCGCATAATAGGCATTTTAGTTAACCAGTATACATGACTCATTGGATTGTAGGCTGCTATCAATTCCACAAATTACTTTTGCTTTACTGCCTAGATGTATGTTTCTGTAGATCTAACTAGTAAAGCCTTCCGAGTGCTTTGATGTTTGTCATCTGTTTGTGGTAAAGAAGCGAACAATGAAGAGTTATAATTATGCCTGTTCGCATTGTTAGTAATTCTATATATTATGATCATCGTAAACAATGTGTAGTTAGAAATTAAATAATTTATTTGTCCGCCATCTAGTGGCCGGATTACACTATTTTGACTTTAGCAACTTGCGAGCGAGTTAAATATGACTTAACTCGAATAGCTCTGTTGTGCCAATCATGCTAATGATACATAGATGGCTCTTATACGTCGTATCATATTTTACACGAAACTGTTAAATTGAAAATGAAAGAGTCGCGATTTTGTTGAGGATTACCGGTACTCGTGGTACTTAATTTATTAATATCACGCCACGCGCCTGTATTCACCGCAGGTTTAGGCAGAGGCATTCCTATTTAGCCTAGGTAACAGTACACCAACATTTTTACAGTTGTGTTTCTTGTTGTTGATAATACATATTGAAATATTGATTTATACATAATAAAAAAATGGTGGTATCAAAAAAACGTTTTTACAGGCAATAGCAATATTACTTAAAATAATAAATAAATAAAAACTTTATTCAATTTAAGCCTTAAGTGCTAGATGTTTATAAATGCCCTGGACCCCACACTAGGATTCCCTGTGTTGTGAGGTCCAGTCTCTCCCCAAGTAATTTAAACATTTTTTATTTATTCGTAGAATTAATAATATTAAAAAAAAGAATTTATAAAAATACAAATAAACAGGAATTTAAGATTCAAAATTATGACAAGAGGATTAGGTGCTTTTGGATGTGAGTGTGTGTGAAAGTGTGGAGTGTGTGTGAATTGTGTGTGGGGGTGTAGTTGGTGAAAATGGATGGTGGTGGTCGAAACAATGAACAGCTGCCTCACACGAAGGACGTTACATTCTGAGTACAGGGCATCGGTAGAATATTGTCAGGATTTTTTGTAGGCTATTTTTAGAATAACTCGCTGAGCTCGTTCCAACTCCAGCAAATTGGTTTTGTTTGCTGCTCCCCAGACTGATACACAATAATTTAATATTGACTGGCACAAAGTAAAGTAAACAATTCGGATGAGTTTTGGTTTAGCGACGGACCCCAATTTCTTGAATATGTGCGACAGTTTCCTTACACGTTTCCTGAGTGCATCAATTTGCGCTTTCCATGTTAGGTGTTTATCAATTAGTATCCCTAGGTATTCAATACTGGAAACCTGTTCAATTTGCGAGCAGAGACAGCCTTCATTACTGACACTGCCACATACATGGATCTTTATCTTCAATGCTTCATCGGGTGCAGACCGATCAGAAATGCTAAAGCACATCGACTTAGTTTTGCCGACGTTTAAGGTCAATAAATTGTTTAGCAACCAGAGAGCAACCCTCTCAAGTCCCTCCTAAGCCACACAGACGACATCACTCCAGGTTTTTGCATGAAAGATTATTGCGGTATCATCCGCGAAGGTAAAGACGCTGGCATTATGGAGTTTAAGAGAGCATATGTCGTCTATGTAGATCAAAAAGAACGTGGGGCCCAGAACACTGCCTTGCGGTACGCCATAGCCAACATCCTCAAAATCACTGATGTGCTCACCAATACGAACGCGCTGTTTTCGTTCTCCGAGATAGGATTTAAACCAATCCAGAGCCAAGCCCCTGATCCCGAGATTATGAAATACGAATCTTTTTAAGTACTGCGATACGGCAGATAGGTAGTGTTTTTTTTTTGTTATAAGTATGTCGGCTTGCCCTATGTTTGACCCCTAGGCACGCCACTGCACGTAGCCTGCATCCGTCCGAAGTAGGTGCGGGTTGCTAATCACACTAATATTATAAGCCGAAAGTTTGTATGTTTCTTACTTCTTCACGCTCGAAAGGCAGAACGGATTTCAATAAAACTTGGTACATGGGTGGACCACGTCACGAAAGTATGTACCCTCGGGATAATTTTCTACTTTCACGCGGGCGTAGTCGCTGGCAGCAGCTGATAGTTAATTTATTATTACGTAATATTAACCGTAATACATTAACTTCTGTATAGATAGACCTCAAAAAAAGTAAAAAGTATTTAAATATTTCAGTTTTCCCCAAGATCCTTTTATTAAGGAAAAATGGATAGAAGCTACGGGAAGACAAAACTGGATGCCAACTGAATCAAGCACTATATGTTCAGAGCATTTCGAAGATTAGGATATACAAATTTCAAAGAAAAGATATAAATATTTGAACGACAAAGCAATACCTACTAAGAACATTTAAATTTTTAAGGTTACATTTAACGTCCCTCCCAGTGGGGTTCCCGCATTGTCGTTGCGGGGGGGCTCAGTAACCGTGGTCACCCTCCCACGGTGAAGCGAAGAGGAACCCCAAGGTGGGGCCGCTCGTCAGGGCTTGTGCCTCCAAGCCGACGACGTAGCGGCCAAAAAGTAGGTTGCGGTGAGGTGCATCGCAGCTGAGGCGGGCCGCGATGTCGAATGGGAGGCATCGCGGCTGAGAGTTACAGGCTGCGGCGGAGGAGGAGTGCCGGTACTTTTGAGTAGCGCTCTTCCCTTCCGTGGCCTGGACGGGGCCGCCACCGTCTGATGGCGGACGCGGTGGGGCCGCAGGGGAAGAGGAGTGTCAGTATAGCGTTGGCCGCTCTCCCTATCCCCTGCGGCCGAAAAGTGGTAGGCGGCGGGGCCACTGCTGACCCGTCGCAGGGAGACGTCAGCAGCAGCTGGTGGGGCTCGCAAGGGCCGATGCCTGCCAGGGGTGCGGGTTGTTCGAAAGAGATACCGCGGCCCCTGGCACACGGGCAGCTGAGAGAACATGGGTGGGTTTTAGTCAGTAAAAGTCTGACACGCCCTCCTGCTCCACCCAGAGCGGGAGAAGTCATTTGATGATTTCCCACCCACAAAAAAAAAAAGGTTACATTTAACGTTAGTTTCTGTCAGCGGCTTCGCTCGCGTACTTGATTATATGATAATAACATTACCATAATAACATTACATTGGGCACGCTACGATTGCGGCGGTAAGTTCCCTCTTTGAGGAGTGGCTTGAGAGGCGGCATGGCGTCCTCACCTTCCGCCTGACACATGTCCTCACCGGACATGGCTGTTTCGGATAGGGCGGGAGGAAACGCCCGGGTGTTTCCATTGCGAAGATCGCCCTAAGGACACGGTGGAGCATACGGTGAAGGTCTGCCCGGCTGGGCGGAGCACCGCCGTGTCCTCGTGAAGGCGATCGGCGGCGGCGATCTCTCGCGTCCGGCCCTGGTCCAGGCCATGGTACGGAGCGAGAGTGCATGGCTAGCAGTCGCCTCCTTCAGCGAAGCAGTTATGCTCGCAAAGAGAGAGGCGGCGCACGTGAGGGAGATGCAGTACATGCGCCCTCACAGCCGTGGCCTTCGCAGGAGACGCCCTGGGCGTCGGGAATCCCAGGGTGATTCCCGGCCACCGTAGGCACGGGCTTGCAGACGGCAAGTAATGGGTAGCTCGCTGTCCGGTAAGGACCAAGCCCGGGTCGACGGCGCGTTGTGTTCCACGCGCGCCTCAAAGAGATGTCAGCAGTAACAGATGGGGCCCGCAAGGCCGATGCCTGCCAGGAGTGCGGGTTGTTCGAAAGAGATACCGCGGCCCCTGGCATACAGACAACTGAGGGAACACGGGTGGGTTTTAGTCAGTAAAAGTCTGACACGCCCTCCCGCTCCACCCAGAGCGGGAGAAGTTATTTGATGATTTCCCACCCAAAAAAAAAAACCCCTTACATACAAACATACAAATACCTCTTTAACGTTGATATTTTAAAGATAATCAAACTTTTCCATTATTAAGCATTTTTATAATGTTAACAAATTATTACATTGCTCACCGAATAAAATACCTACGTAACATCAATAATAAAATATCGATATCTGTCTACATCTCTAACTGAGTAGCAAAAGAGATTACATGTGCATGCGAATATGACATCTATTTCAAAAGAACTAGCGTTCTGGATAGAATGAATTGGTTACGGCGCTATGTAGCGTTGAGTAGCTGAACTCGTTGTTAAGGTTTTTAGACGAAAAACGTCTTTATTGTTTGCGTCGTGTCAAATAATAACAACTTTCACTCGTTGTAATAAGACTTAATTTTTGAAAGCAATAAGAAGATGATTAGTAAAAGTTGCGTTTGTAATTTGTAGCCAATCATATCACTGTTTTTTATGAGTGTAATGGACAATTTGATATGCAAATGTGTGAGTTCGGCGACACTGGTTCCCGTGCTTAGCCAGTGTAGGGGCTGTCGGCACTTCTCTGTATTCTCTGTTCTGTGACGACGACGGAGATTTTTTTAGTAAAAATATTTCTTTACTTTAGTATTAATATTTTTTTACCGGGCATCCTGTCCACGCTTAGCCGAACTTGGTCATTCCCTTTGAAATCCTAATTTTGTCACCGGATACTCTTTTATAAGCATGAATGCCAGTGCCGAAATACGCTTTGTTTGTACAAGTTTTAACGTGTTGTGCCCACACAGGAGGACGCTCTGGTGCGCGCGCACGAGAAGGCGATGGACCGCTACAGCGACGCCGAAGAGGCACCGCGTCGCCCCGACCTCGGCCAGAAGATCGCCGAGTACCACCGCGGCCTCGCCGCCGGCCTCGGTGAGTGTGCGCCCAACCTGCCCGCCAGCCCTCAGCCCGCCAGTCAGCTGACCGGTTCGCTTGTCGCAGACGAGGAGGCGCGCACTGCGACCCTGCAGGTGCTGGAGGGCGACCGCGACACGTCGCCCGAACGCGTGCTGGCGGCCGCGGCCGAGGCGATGCGCGTGCGCGTGGAGGAGGCGCGCCTGTCGCCGCTGTGCGTCGTGACACTGACTGGCTGCTCGCCCGAGCTCACGTTCGCCGGGCTCACCACCGACGAGGCAGCGCGCGCCGCGCTGGGCTACGTGCGCCGCGCCCTGCTGCCCTAGGGCCCGCACCGCGCTGGGCTACGTGCGCCGCGCCCTGCTGCCCTAGGGCCCGCACCGCGCTGGGCTACGTGCGCCGCGCCCTGCTGCCCTAGGGCCCGCACCGCGCTGGGCTACGTGCGCCGCGCCCTGCTGCCCTAGGGCCCGCACCGCGCTGGGCTACGTGCGCCGCGCCCTGCTGCCCTAGGGCCCGCACCGCGCTGGGCTACGTGCGCCGCGCCCTGCTGCCCTAGGGCCCGCACCGCGCTGGGCTACGTGCGCCGCGCCCTGCTGCCCTAGGGCCCGCACCGCGCTGGGCTACGTGCGCCGCGCCCTGCTGCCCTAGGGCCCGCACCGCGCTGGGCTACGTGCGCCGCGCCCTGCTGCCCTAGGGCCCGCACCGCGCTGGGCTACGTGCGCCAAGCAACTCCACGGTTACTATTTTTTTTAATAATTGGCTTGGTAGCTCAAAGGTGCGGCATGATGTTTGAGCACACATGATGTTTCACAATTAAAGCAGCATTTAAAAGTCTTAATTTAAAAAACACTGAAGACTTATGAGGGATTTCCGTTAAGGTTCTTGAAGGTGTCATTGACACAATTGCCCAGGGGCAATTGTGTCAATGACACCTTCAAGACACTTCCACTTCACCTCTTACAGACTAGATTTATAGACGATTTTCTATTCTTTATTTTCATTCCTCTAAGTACCTGGTACTTATTGACAGGCCTGCACTGTCCTCCCATACCTATTATCACTGTAATTTGAAAACATTGTAAAACCCAATTATTTTTAAAAGAGTAACCGTGGAGTTTCTTGCCGGCTCTTCTCCATAGGAAGCGACAAATTGGAACCGTGCACCTAGCTTCTGACGTTTCATAAGTGCCCTTGCAGGTTTATGTGAAATAAAATATTTTGATTTCATTTGATTTGATTTGAGCACCAAAAAATATATTTGAAATGTTTCAGATATTAGCCCCGTGGTCAGCAGTTTACTTTCCGAATACGAAAATGGACAAAAAATAAAGTGATTTTGGTATGATCGGGTGCGGCCTAACCCACAATGACTTAAATAGGCAAATCAGACATACATAGACATTCTGGGCTTGCTGTAAATCTGGCGACTTTGAAAACTCGTAAGGTATCGACAATTTTTAAAGGGATATTCAGGGTGAATTAGAGTTAATCTGTGCGATAGTGTAACATGTCCTGACT
The DNA here is from genome assembly GCA_949091785.1 of Polymixis lichenea. Lineage (NCBI taxonomy): Eukaryota > Metazoa > Arthropoda > Insecta > Lepidoptera > Noctuidae > Polymixis > Polymixis lichenea. Next base: position 503,102 of record OX420939.1, on the reverse strand, counting down.
GTGAATATATAAATATATGACTGAAACTTTGTTTATGGTGTAGGTACCTATTCCGACGATGTTTACTATCAACCTGTTTATTTAGTTTATTTAAGGCTAGGCTCAATTTTAAATGTTCGAACTAATGCTAAGGTCAAAACGATTTCCTTTTGAAATTAGCTTAGAACAAAATAGTTTTGGTCATTGTATTGTGCTTTTAACTCAACACTCTAATTGAGGTGTATGAGATCTTCTCTCTTTCTTCTGTTAATTATGTTACATGTTGTTTATTAACGGAAACATTAAACTACCGACATTTTTATAGTCAAGGTTTTGTTGTAACTAGGAACCTCTGAGCTCGATATCGTTACCGATATATCGCCTTCAATTGTCAGTGATAGTCCGTTTATGTGAGTTTTGTTCAATAAGCCTCAACACTTCTGCTTGGCCGCCAGCTGCGAAACCATAATGTTCACCGTCCGAAGGTGTCGTTAATAAGGTACAAATTCTGTGAAGTAATGACACACGGCAAAGTAAATAGTCGTTAAATTTTGGTATGAACATATGCGGCCGCACGAAAACCCTATGGGCTTCCCTACTATCTATATTTTTTAGATATTGCGGTTACGACTTCGGAACTATCTTGAAAAACAAACTTATTTTTGCGGTCGTTATAAATAATACTGTGCTGCGTATATGTTCATCCCAACTGCGGAACCCTTCACTGTGCGGGGTCCGAGTTCGACACCCACTTGGTCATTTTTTATAAAAAAAATATATGTACATATTTTACGTACTGTATCTGTATATTAAGTGTTGATATACTTAGGTTTAAGATGAAAGTGAAACTCATATTTGAGTTAGTGATTTTAAATATTAACAAAAATAGTGACTCTCCAGCTACCAGAGAACTCTAAAGAAAGGAATATTCTCAGTGATGAGAGCATTTGTTCGAAATTAATTCTCGTGGCAAGAAAATCTCATTCGAGATCTCTACCGTAGGTACAAAGTTTCTTTTAACCATCTCGACTTTACGCATACACGCGTTCAGCCGTCCGATTGGCCCTAAATTGGTGAGGGGCGGAGTGCCGAACCCAGTCGATGAGATAATTCGAGATAGTTAAAAGAAGCTCACACTAGGGCCATCGAGATTACGAACGACATTTCGCGACTGAGCGCGCGCAACAAAAAAAAAATGTTTTTATTTTTTTTGTTAAGTATATATTTATAATGTTTATGTGTGTGATGTGTGTGTGCTGATTTGTTGCATCATGCATGATGCATGCGTAGTGCAGATCATAATTACTTAAATAAACGTAGATATTTTTGTTTCGAGATACAGTTAATGTTGTTTTACTACACCTGTCGTTTAAATTTTAATTCAGTTGTATTCATGCTCACTCTAATGTTTCGCTGGTGGTGGCGTGTGTTGGATCATTAAGTTTCCTTCAAAATGGTCGAGTGGTCAACACGGAGCATTATGAAGGCATAATGCTGCTAATCCAGACGTCATATTCGTGGACGGGCGCCGACAGTAGGACTGGTCATCTCTTAGCTGCCAACAGTGGGGAAGGGTCAATACAAACCGATTCCCATCGGCTTACCTTTAAGAAATCCCACCTCCCACCAATCCACCATTAATTATTAAAGTACAATACATTTTTGTTTCTAAGTTTTACTCAAAAAACGCCTGCGCGCAATGAAAACCAGTTATCTTCCGTACAAAATTCTCCGATTCCAAGTGGAGCTTTATCCTCTGAGGAAACTAAGCTTGTATCACGCGGTGAGTGTTTTTTTGGAACGGCTTACCCTGGCCGTAATTACAACCCTCACCACTGGCCGCCAAGGCTAATTTTAATTTCAGAATGTTTTATTTTTGTATTGTTATGGAGTCTTAAACGTATTGTTTATAGTTGAAATGGAAAACGACACTAAGTAGTAATAAATATGAATCGGCTATCGGCGACATGATTAAGTTATAATATCATTCTAAAATATCAATGAGAATTATTCATGGTATTATCCGGTATTTTTTTTAAGATCATTCAAAATAAATGTTTAACTATGTTAAACTATTTTTTTTTTTTGCCCTAACCAAACCCAATTGGTCTAGGTGCTCTAGCTTAGTTACTGCAACCGATTCGACATAACAAGCCTCACCAAACTGACTGTAGATAAGCCATTCTGCATTACGTCTGAACATGGGTAGCAGTTTTCTTCAGCGTGGCAATGGCAATGCTTTTCTTAACAGAGGCCCTAGTGTGAGTTTCATTTAACCATCTACACCAAACGCAGTGAGCGCGTTTGGCGATCCGATTGGTCCGTCACCAATCCAGGGCCAATCGGAACGCCGAAGGCGCTCAATTCGTTTGATGTAGATGGTTAAATGAAACTCACACTAGGGCCTCAGAGCTGCTTTTGTATTTGTAACAGCGAATTAAGCAATTTATTTGCAACTTAACATCACCACTAAACCCATGGTTATCTAATTTAATCATTTATCAATGCCAGCCTACCTGCTATCGTGATTTCTCTCTAGGTTTGTTGGGATAAAACTTAACTTTGAAAAATATAACCTTTGTACATGGGTTCTGTTTAACTGTTTACTATATGTTTTTGTCTACAAAGAAGAATTAAAAACAGTAGAAAGCAAAATATGCGTAAAAATAAATGAAAAAAAAAAACATTCGAATATCCATTCATTTATTGGTAATGTTAACTGTCCATTCGGATCTATAACAATCTATTCAAAGCAGAGCTCTTTCTTTAGGTGTTCAATTTACATTCTAATCAGTTAGGTCCATAGAACCGCGTGATGCGCGCGGCAGCGTAGCATGCTTGGCCGCCGAATAATGTCACCGTATACTCTAAAGACTCAGATAACAAATAAAAAAATTTGAATTGTGTGTAATTCCGAAATAACAGCTTTTTACTAAATAGGTACTTGAAAGTATATACCTACTTTCTTTCTACTTCAACCTTTTATTTTTGTCCGGCGGGTCTCCGAAACGGCTGGGCCGATTTTGACGGGACTTTCGCTGGCAGATAGCTGCTGTTATGTTTAAGACGTAACTAAGGTTTTCAATTTAGAAATAGAATTTTGGGTACGCGCATGAAATCAAATCAAAGTGGGCGAAGCCGCAGGTAGAAGCTTGTTTATTAGATAGTCAATGGCGCGGATAAACATAACATGCGTTGCGTGCATTACTTATGATCAAATCAGCAACTCGGGTACACATGCGTGTTATGTATGATGCATGGTAGGTATGCAATTTTTACTTGGTGACCCGCCCGCGACTTACCAGTTGTAGGTCGTGGGTTCGAACCCAGCCAGGCGCATTACTTTGTGTAAATAATTTCTTCACCACTGCTCTCAAAACGGTGAAGGAAAACATCGTGAGGCAACCGGCATGTCCTACAACCAAACATTAGAAGACATGCGACATCTACCAGCCCGCACGGGCCCGCGTGCTGGACTACGGCCCACTCGCTCTCACGGAGAGGAAGCCTGTGTCCCAGCACTGGGAACGTTATAGGCCGAGTATGTATGACTTTAATATTAAGAAATAACATTATTTGTATTAAACACCCCAAAGAAACCTCATGTCCGACTATTTATCACATTACATTCTTGAAAATATTATAAAACTTAGAATACAAAAAGTAGAGAAGCAACAGCTTCCTAAATGAATTACGCTTAATGTTCGTAAGTTCAAATTCATTCAGTCAGAGTCGTCGATCTCCGACGAATCCCGGCGGCGAGTCTTTGAGGCATAGTTTTGAATCCATGTGGCGTTTTTCTGTGCGGCCATCCGCCGCGGGGTGCGACGCTCGGGAGTGGCAGCAACCGGCGACGCGGGCGCCGGCGGCTCGGGCTCGGCGCGGCCGCGGCCCCGCGCACGCGAGCCCCGAGCACGCGACCCGCGCCCTCCACGTGACCCTCGTCCTCTACCACGTCCACTCGCCTCAACTTCCGACCTAACTAACTCCTCGTCACTCGATCCATCAACAACTATCTGCGTAGGCACAGGCACAGCATTAAGTGCAGCGAGCTGTGCAACATCAGCAGAATCGATCTCATCACGCAGCACTCGCAGACGATCGGCGATCGCTTCGACTTCGGTGTCCGTGTTCGACTCAAGCAAAGTAGTGATACAACGCCTCCTGTGTGCTTCTAAAGCATGCTTTAGGATGTCCTCGTTTTGCTTGATAGTGAAATCACGCACTGCCTCTGTCATTAGTTGGACGGGCAGGGCGGCGAGGCGGCGGTCCGGCGGCAGCGCTTCATAGTAGGCACGCAGTAATGTCTCAACATCTGTGGAGTCAGCTACATAGTCTGCCATATTGACCTCGACTCCTTGTTGTTGTTTTTTCTCGCGTATTTTGCGCTCCCGCTTCATTAAAAGGATATCACTTGCGTTTGCAACTTGGCCAGTGAAATACTGACCAAATCGGACTCTATTAAAGACTTGATCCTCCCGTTCATAAAATACATTAATTCTTATCAATGGCATAGTTGGCTGTTTGGGATCACCAGACAAGAGACTTTCTGCTTCAGCTATTGCCTCATTCACCTTTTGTTTAAGGAATTCCTGCACCTTTTCACTTTCATTGACATCCTCATCACCAAGATTTTGTTCGGATAAAACAACAGTTTTAAAAATAAATGGCCTTACAGTTTTTAATGGTAAAGCCGTTAGAATGAAATCACTTTTATGTATTTGCAGCAGTGCACAGTGTTTGGGCCTAGCTTCACCTGCAGCCAGCGAAGTAGCTACTGTGCTACCAGGCTGAATAACATTAAAGTGATCTTTTTCACTACTGCCTTTCATATCAAACAGTTCACAGTCATGCTCATGACCCCACACTACCAAATCTAAAAATTTTGGTAATACATCCTCTTTGATAAAGTTACCAACTCCTCTATCTTCAGCCCTGTTCTGATGCAATACAAGTATATTAAACCAATCATGTTCCTCATCCCGCAACATTTCAACTTTCTTTTCTTGGAATAGATGTGACAAGCGTTGGTCTTTAAGATGGCTGAGACCATATAGTGCAAGCTTAGTATCACCTTTTTGTAACAGTACTGGTGAAATGTGCACATGGGTGTAATCTGTCCATTTCCCAAAATAGTTCACCAGGCCTCCGGTGGATAGTATATCGAGACTGCTTATACCTTCTCGTCCAACAGGGTCGTCATGATTACCATGGATAGATAAAATTGGATACGACACATTCAAATTTGGATCTTCATAATTAACACTTCGTGAAAAGTTGACCTTCTGGTCCGACAGTAACTCGATGCTTACCGGCTTGTCACCAAAACAGTACTTGCGAACGATCTCCGTGCACTTGAAAATACAATTCAGCGATGGTTTCGCATGGTGGAATAGGTCACCACCGAGCAGCACAAGATCCACATCATATTGAACAGCCAGTGACAAAGTTTCTTCAAAAGCAACGAAGCTATCCTCGCCTCTGATAGGATGCTCTTCTAAATAACCTAAATGGATATCCGAAGCGATGAGAATCCTGATTGTTTCATCTTGCGACCAAACGCTTGTATCATTTCCAACCATTTTCCACGATGTAATAATGATATTGCACTGTTACGTATTACTTTTAACTACTCGTATAAAGTTTGGATAGCTATTAAACCGCCATTATCCACAGCGCGCGAAGTGAACTATTTTGTTTGTTTGATCGTTCGACATTAATATTATTATACTCTTTGGGCGGGCCTATAACGTCCAACCGTCACAGTCGCATAACACTTGTCAGTGTCACAAAAGTCAACCCAACAAACTCTTGAATTTTTAACACGATTGGAATTAGTACTTGCACCATGCTTGCACCTAATCCGACACTCTGATTTTGCCAGCATCACGTTTATTCTCCAATCTAGAGGTGAGACGCGTATACTGGAATAGGTTTTTGGCTAGACGCGTAAAGACTTTTTCCGAGCGCACCACTTAGGCTACGTTCCGAGATACGATAATATCGATTTTACTTCGAAATATGTTTACATCAGACTCTTACTAAAGCGGTTAAACTACGCTAAAGAGAGCTCTTCTTCACTCAGTATTTTAAAATTTATATTGTTCTTTCATAAACTAAAACTAACATTTTCCGACTGCTTTATGCTTAAGTTAACTCAATAATATATTTTTAAATGTTTTCCCTTATAGACTAAAATACGCTATTCTCTACTATTTTGGAAAAAGATGCAACCAAAATAAATTAGTCTTTTTTTGACGTTTGACGACATTTTCTTTGGTTTGACGTTTGACGACATTAGTCGAAAAATGTTCCATTTTTGTACGACTATACCGTTAAAGTTATAAAGAAGATATTCAATTGAAAGTAATTTGACTGATTTGTTTGTTGACATTTTTAAAATTTTGAATTTTTGAAATTTTAATTCTGGTTTCTTTCTGAAAGGAAGAAACTTCATGAATTTCTGATTACGTCGTAACATTTATAAATAATAAACTTACTCTCCTCTATGGTAAACTGGCAGTCCTAAGCATACTTGCATGCAGTACTTGATGTCCTGTGGTAATGAAGGAACGTGTTCGATTTGGAATTCACAAAAAAAAAAAACAATCAAATCTCTTTATTGCATTCATGTGTATGTACATTAAATCTGACTAGCCTTTTACAACTATATTGAGATCGGCTTCCAGACTAACCGCATGTCTAAAATATAAACAAATAAACGTGATTTTATAATTTCTCATTACCCCGTCATTCTTTCCTAGTCAAAACTTCGTATACGATTTTCGACTTACAACGAAACGAAATGAAGAAGATATTCAATTGAGATTTTAATAGGTACGTATTTATCATCCGTACAAAAATAACAGGCTGTTATTTAATAACATATCTGTTATTAAAGAACAGCCTGTTATTTAGTAAGCGCATCTGTTATTTTTGAGTAACAGTAACATTGATAAAAGATATCGTGTTTAACCTGTTACAACCTAATGCATACTCGCGTCTAGTTGCTAGTTTGCGACCCACAAGCTCGGACAGTTCCAGTACTTCTGGTAACATTCGGAGACTTTCAGTTCCGCCCTCGAAGTTTGCGCGCCAAGGAAAATGTCTGTAAAACATCCTACTATCACCATAACCCAAAATTAATTATACATACACTTATGGAAACCGATTGGAAGAATGGGAGAATCTCATTTTAAAATTTCCCTAATTACAAGGAAACACATTTTGTGTAATGTAGTAACACTGATATACACTGCTGCCAACATAACGGCATAAGCTTTATTTGATGAAACGCACTTGTTTTTTCTAGAAAATCAGTGTTGTCAACCTAGTGGAATTTCCGCTAAAACTGGGGGCGTTGCGAATCGAACCCAACACACGACCTTGCGCGCGATCGAGGCGTCATCAGCGGCGCGGTGGCAAGATGGCTCGGCCCAACGAGCTCTCGCTTTAACGGACTCCACTGCGACGGACGAATCGCCTCTCTAAGCTGATGATTAATTGTTTGTCCGGGAAAGTTCACATTTGTAATAAGCATGGTTTTAAATCATTGCCTATCTAAATACAGTCCAGTTATTTTTGCTCCCCGAGCTAACATTGGTCCTTCGAGCCGGATGCAGTTTTCAGTGGTGACAGTTCCAGCAGGAGTCATCACGTTCCTGGTGTAGAAACTTGTGTCCGTTTCGATTGCTCGGCCACAAAGTCGTAGAAGATAAACGACTACGTCAACATTACGAAGGAATTTGTAAAACACTAAAAGTGAAAGTCGCAAATTCGTAGATCCAATATTCAGAAAGTTGTAAAGGTTTAACCATGGCCGCGCGGTCGAAACATGGAGAACCGCGCGGCCACGCAGTTCTCTAAAACGGAGCTTAGTAGAGGTCCCATTCTTTTTGCTAACCACTGACACGATTTCGAAGAAAATGTAGATAATATGAATAAAGTCCTCATATTTAGACTTCACGACCTACAGAACTTAAATGCTATGGCCGCGCGGTTGAAACACGGAGAACCGCGTGGCCACGCAGTTCTCTAAAACGGAGCTTAGTAGAGGTCCCATTCTTTTTGCTAACGACTGATATGATTTCGAAGAAAATGAAGACAGTATGGATATAGTCCTCATGTTAAGACTTCACGACCTACAGAACTTATAACCTGTAATGCATATTAAAAGAAGGGTGACCAAGATTTATGGTGCGTCAATAGACATTTCCAAAAATGTCGTTTTTATATCACGTAATTACCTATTATTAAAATGAGGGAATAGGTGTGGTTGATTGGGTGAAGTGCTTATACGAAATAATTAACACCGTATTCGTAAATACGAATTTTAAAATTTTGCTTAAGAAAACACTTATGTAATCATACACTCTTTTATATTAATGTGAATTAAGTACATATGCAGCGACATAAGATTTGTAGCTATACAATTATTTTGTTATATGTTTATATATTATTAAGTACATATAGTGTAGGTATCAGAGTTGAAGTGAAAGTTGAATTTTAATAGAATATTTTTTTCTGATTTCAGAATGCTTTCACATTGCGATACTGTATGCGATATCGTTATCACTGATCTCAGCTCTGGCACCGATACGTACTTAAACTAAAAAAGGTGATAGGGAAAATATAAAAAAGCCAAATAAATGTAGCTTCTTTCAAAGCTAAAACCTAAAATTAAACAAAAACAACAAAACACATAATTTTAAACTAAAGAACGACATCAACACCAACATTTTTAAACATAAAATTACGTATTAATAGACTGTGAGTTTTATTAAAATATTTTTTTAAATCACATATTTTAACAATCATAGTTCGTTTTCATAATTGTAACTACAATTATAATTTAACAAGCATGAGGTACCTCCTACGTTCTATTGATTGAAATCATAATACAAGCTTAGATATTTTTTCACAGACATCTAAAATCACGAGTTTCGTCGGTTATACAAAAAATATCAGCTGTTCCTTACATTTTAACCGCGTAAGTATTGCACTTTTCTATGAAACAGCTGATTTTTTTTGTATAACCGTCGAAAAATTTCTGCGCTGGGGGTCTAGAATGACATGCTGAGTTCATGGTTACAGTTTGCGCATTGAATAAAAACTTATCCTGTATATGTAAGTAAATGAACACTAAAAAGATAATGCAATATTTATTCTAAATGAATAACAAATCCTTGTATAATAAATAAATAAACATGATACCTACATGCAAAAAAACATACACAACCATTCCTTGGCAGTTGGGTAAAAATAAATGAAGTATCGAAAAAGCATTTAATAAAACACAAATAACAATAAATAAATAATTTTATGAACCAAGGTATTAACAACATATTGAATCGCATTCAAATACCTAGCTCACTTCGTCCTCTCTCCTACTAAACTGTGCTTTGCCCGACACACCTACATAATTAATGCCATCTTAAGACCACCAATTTGTAACACGATAAGGTATGCAATAAAGAATTGAGAATTGGTTGCACCACAGAGTACATTATTATATACTGGGTTGCACATTACTTTTTCATGAGATCGCTCGGTCGGTCGCGAAAAATTGACAGGACAAAGATTGTTTTTCTTAATTGAAATAAAAAGAGATTCTCAAGAGGATTGAATACTATTTAGGCAGCATAGAAAAATAAATCAACAAATTAATGTCACAATCTAATGAAAATAAAAACTTTTTGAGAAAAAAATACATTTATTAAAGGAGTTACTATCACCAAAAAGTGGTAAAATAACCTTTTTGCTATAATTGACGCTTTACAATTTTAATCTGTGATTGAATGACTTGAAGAGGCTTAAGTATTCGAATCTAAGATTCGAATGCTATTTGTATTGTTTTCCAAAAAAAATATATTAAAGTCACCACATAATTACTGATTTATTAGGTATGTACCAGTTACAAGTTTTCCAAAACTTCTTCCATTACTGACTCAAATGAAGAGAAGTTTTTAAAATTTGACGTTCTGTTTAAATATAGCAAAAGTGAGAGGAACTTCAAATATCGCCATCAACTCACACACAAAATAAATTAAATAAGTACATACTAGTAAAGCAAACTCAAAACCTACCTATTTCAGCTGTTATTCACAACACTGATGAATCAGTGTTGTAAATAAAAGCTCAAATCAATTCCTACAATCCATTTTAATGACATATTGACATGCTATGAGCAAAGAAAACTTTGTTTGTGCTGCTAGCGCCACTGATGGTAAACTTGGCAATCTGATAACTGTAATATTTTCAGTATTTGATTTATAGTATGGAGTTGATCAATCAAGATCAATCACGAGTGTTCATGATATCGGTGCTTAGAGCTTGTAGTAGGTTAAATCGATTTATTTTCATAAAAATCGATTCTCTTTTTATCTTTCTCGATTCAAGTCCATGCTTAGTCAATCACTATTTGACAACTCCCGACAAGAAAGGTCGCGAGACAAAATTTGTAATGTGATAAATTAGGAATTACGCGCTGTAACGTAGTTATTATACTGTAGTGTAACATGAAGATATGAATACCGAGGACAAGCCAACAAGTAAACCATGCATTATACCCATACGGAAAACTGTTGTGTTGAAGAGAAAGTGTCGTGAAATCGGACAGTCGTCGCCTTCAATGATGTGGAAGAGGTCGATTGTGCAAGCGACGGCTGCGTACGCGCGCGCCGCCGCGGCCCTGGCACTGCTGCTTGCCGTTTGCGCGGTGAGTTTGCGAACCTCGTCGCACATGGCTCGTACCGGGGCTCCGTAACCCGGAACCCTGCATCACAGTACTTAGCCACTGGCTATGTTGTTGTTTATATAAACAACAAACGACATCAACAAGTCATTGATATCTATTTGACAACTTGTTGTCATCTCCAACCATTTAAAAATTGTTCAGATGTGTTGAACGAAGAACCTGCCAAAGTATTTAACTACACAGACCTAAAGTATACAATGAAGTTAGAGACAGGCTTTTATGTGTGTAAACATTTAGGGCTTTCAGTCAGAGAGTCTTCTTCATTTTTTTGGTTCCCTTTTATTTTATCTGTGTAATGTTTATTTTGAATTCCCTGGATCCTTAGACGTTAATGAGAAACAGAAAATAATTGAATTTACCTTTCATTCTTAATAGGTGTAAGTTTTCTCAGGTGATTATAGTCTTTATAGTCAACTTTTGCAAATATGTGTTTGATTACTGTATGGAAGTCATGTAGTTAGTTGTAAGAGTAGTCTCATGTGTTTGATTACTGTATGGAAGTCATGTAGTTAGTTGTAAGAGTGACTACTCTCAGTACACATACACAAATTAGGTATTACTTAAATAGGAACAATTCACAATGAGCAAGTACAGAGAACACTAGTAGGACACTTTACGGCTAGAACAGGCAGCTTTACTGTTCTGTTTGTGTGTGACACAACAGTGATATGTAAGATTTATTCACAGTTAAGACACAAATGACAATTAATTATGAAAATAATAATGAAAAACTGTTAGAAAAAAACCAGAAGTTAAATAAAGGGGTGAACATTTGTCGCATATCTGAAGAATCCCCCCCTTTTTTTTTCAATGTCCTTGCACAATGTGTATTGTCATTTAAGGCGAGGGGACACTACAAACAAACTGTCAAGTAATGTGTATATTTGAAAAACAAAATATATGCTTGTAAGAATGTTCAAACCCTGGATGTCTACTACCTACTGGTTAGTGGAATGGTGAGAGAGTGTAGTTTTTGTGTGTGTGTGAGAGAGAGAAAAAGGGAGGGAAAAATGTTGACTATGTGAGAGTGATTGCATTTAGGTGCTAGTTACTTGAAGGAGCACAAGATATTTTCTGTTTAATCATTTGTCAGGCCTATGTTCTATTATAAAGGGTTTGATTTTTTCACTTAGTCTTTCATATGGACCGTTGTGCATGGGCCATGGCAGCTGTTGGTGGTTATTTCAACCAGCCCACCTCCCGCTATAAGTTGATTATAACGTCCGTGTAAGTTCTGGGTGACCTGAGGATTTCTGTCCTAATCTGGACGATGCCTGTGCATAATAGGTAATAGGTAATACGGGCTGTTGTCCGCAACTCCACGTCAAAGCGCTTATTTTGCGTACGGGTGGGAGAATCGCTCATTCGATCCACCCCAGCTCCTCGAGAAAGGCCAGCAACGCCTTGGTGTTGCTGACAATCTCACGTAGGGTACCTGGGTTACCGAAGTATTTTGCCCTGTAATCGGCGACCACCGGGCAGTTTAGCAGCACATGCGTTGCTGTCTCGTTGTGCTCCATGCAGGCCCTGCACAGCGGACTGTCTGTTATTCCTATGACAAAGAGATGTTTGTTGAATGACCCATGGCCGGTTATAGCTGCTGTCACTGTACGCAGCTGTGGTTTAGTTAAACGGAGAACCTGTTTTGTGAGGCGGGCATCGATCGTGGGAAGTGCTTCCTTAGCCTGCCTGCACTCACGTAGGTCCAGCCATAACTTGTGATGTTGGTCCCTGGTTCGTTTTCTTACCAGAGTGCGTAGATACCCGAAGGGGAGAGGCGCGATGGGTTCTGGTCCCACTGGTGCCATACTCGACCCTCTCCTGGCAAGTTCATCGGCTGCATCGTTACCCAGCGAGCCGCTGTGTCCTTTGATCCATTGAATGGTAATTTTATTGAGGCTACCTACCAGGCTTAGGCGCTGGTGGCACTCGTATATTAGCCCAGAGTCAACTGTGTGACTGTTCAGCGATTGTAGAACAGCCATGCTGTCCGAGAGTATGCGGATCGAGTGCTCCCTAACTTCCCTGGCCATGATAGCAGACGCGGCGAGGGAGATTCCCATGCATTCGGCCTGGAACACTGTGTAATGGACCCCCAATGGCGTGGCTATGTGTATGTTGAGGTCCTCCGAGAAGACTCCAGCTCCTGTGCCACTACCTGTTTTTGATCCATCCGTGAAAATCCGCAGCTCTGCGGGGCGCTTAAGCAGCGCGGTGTGTTGAGTGTCTCTCTTACTCCAGAGATGTGTTGCCTTAAGACGCGCCGCCGCCATCGTTGCTTCCTGCTGTATGAACAGGTGGAGCGGTGGGAGTCCCAGCATGGCTTCGATAGCTGCAGTCGGAGTGGTCCTCATGCTTCCTGTGGTGGCCATGCAGGCTAGTCTTTGCATGCGCTGTAGTTTGTTGGAGGCTGTAGCTAGCTTGGTGTGGGGCCACCAGACCACGGCCCCGTAGGTGATCATGGGGCGGATCACTGCGGTGTACAGCCATAGTATTATTTTGGGGGATAGGCCCCATTTCTTACCTATCATTTTCCTGCACTGCCAGAAGGTGATGCAGGCCCTGTTTAGTTTGGTATCCAGATGACTGCTCCAGTTCAGCTTACTGTCCAAAGTAACCCCGAGATACTTGACTTCGTTGGCCAATTGAAGTTCCGTGTTGAACAGTTTCGGTAGGCTGAAAGGGCCTAATGCTCGTTTGTGGGTGAACATGACTAGTTCGGTTTTGGTGGGGTTTACTGATAGCTCAAATTCCCTACACCATCTTTCTACAATACGTAGTGCTTGTTGTGTGAGGTTGCAGATCGTTCCCGTCACCTTCCCCGAAACAAGAATTGCGAGATCGTCTGCATAACCAATTGTGAAGTAATGGTTGGCGTTGAGTTTGGTGATAAGATCATTGATTACCAGATTCCATAGAAGGGGGGATAGTACCCCTCCTTGGGGGCAGCCTCTGGCTATCATGGCCAGCTGCTGCTCGTCCTCCAGGCGAACCACTCGTTTGCTAAGCATGTTTGTAATCCAGTCCGTAATTACCTGATCTGCCCCATGTCTGAAGAGGGCGCTGCCGATACTGGAGAAGTTGGTTTTGTCGAAGGCTCCTTCGATGTCTATAAAGGTGCCCAGGCAGGTGCCCTTTTGATGTATTGCTTCCTCTATCTGACTGACCACTTGATGTAGAGCAGATTCAGTCGACTTACCTGAGCTATACGCGTGTTGGTTACCGTGTAGCGGTATAGTTTTGAGGGCGCCGTCTCTCAGCTCCCTATCACATAGCCTTTCCAGTGTTTTCAGCAGAAAAGAGGTCAGGCTGATTGGTCGGTGGGATTTGGCGCTAGTATAGTCACCCTTATCTGGTTTTGGGATGAATATAACTTTCACTTCCCTCCAGCCTTTGGGAACGTACCTAAAGGCCAGGCACGCTCTCATTATGGGCACTAGTCTAGTTGCGACAGAGGCTCCCCCCCATTGTATTAAGGCGGGAAACACTCCGTCGGGACCAGCTGCCTTGAAAGGATGGAAGCTGCGGATGGCCCATTGGAGTTTCTCCAGCGTGATCACTCTGCATGTGTAGCTCCAGTCATTTTCAGATGGCGTTTGGGTTACATCCTGCCAGTCGATTACCTGCGCGAAGACACATCCAGGGAAGTGAGTTTCAATTAGGATGCGTCTTGTTTCTTCAGGTGACGATGTGAATGTGTTATCAGGTTTGCGGAGGGTAGCGGGCCCCGCCGTTTTCTGTTGCGCCAGTACCTTTCTTACCCTGTTGGCTTGCTGACAGGATTCGATGCCCCCACAGAATTTGCGCCAACCCGCGGTACTCCTGAATCTGATGCATTTTTTGTAGCAAGATTTGGCTGCATAATAGCTATCCCAGTCCTCGTCCGCACAAGTGTTCATGGCTCTATTTAGAGCTTTCCTTACCTTCCCGCGCTTGCGCTCCAAGTCAGCACCCCACCAAGGCTGTTTGCCCGGTGTGCTACGCGGGATGGTCTCTGGGCAGGCAGTGTGGTAGCTGTCTAACATTAGTTTAGTGATCTGACTTACTTGTGCCTCAATCTGTGTCGTGTCCGCAAATGACGTCGGACCGCTTGGTGTAGTTAGCTTTGCTACTAGGCTACGCGTATAGGTGCCGCGATCCGTATGACGCGGATTGCGACGTGGTGTTGCAGGTCGAGCGCAGACTTGGATGTCGAAGCGAATCCACCTATGATCAGAGCAGGAGGCCTCCTTGGAGACCTGCCAGCTTGTGATGATTTCCGCCGCGCCCTCCGTTGCCAGGGTAAGATCAATGATCGTGCGGCTACGCCTAGTTACGAAGGTAGGTTCAGCGCCGGTGTTTAGTATGGATAAGTTAGTCGAGAATAAATATTCAACTAAGGCCTTACCCCTTTCGTTTTGGGTGTCCATGCCCCATAGATGGTGATGAGCATGCCTGTGCATTCAACGAATGAACACACAACAGTTTCCTCAGCCTCCTTGCAAGCCCTGCATAGAGGGCTGTCTGTAATGCCTATTGTGCAAAAGTGTTAGTTTAGCTGGCAGTGTCCCGTGATGGTCCCTGTCACCAAATGCAGGCCGTTATTCAGGTAGTAGACGTCTGGTCAGCCTGCTATCCAAGGATGGCATACCTTCCCCGGATTGCCTTCAGCCTGGCATCGAGGTCTACCAGTTCACCGCTTGTGTGGGTGAAGTCCTGTAGCCACCTGCGTAGCTGGTTGAAGGGGATGGGCACGATGAGTTCGCGTCCACAAACTGACGCGCTGAATGTCCTTTTAGCCAGTTCGTCAGCTGCATCGTAACCTAGTGATCCGCTGTGTCCTTTTATCTATTGCAGTTGATTGCAGTGTAACTGTGTTGCAGTTAGAAAGTGTTACTCGAGGTTTATTTTCCTAGGTATTGGAGAACTGAGGCACTATCGGAGAGTATGTTCTATATTCTATGTTATGGGTTTGGTTTCCCCACTTAGTCCTTCAAGTGGACCATTGTGCGTGAACCATGGCAGCCGTCGGTTGTTTATTCCAGCCAGCCCACCTCCCTCCAGAAGTTGGCTATAACTTCTGGTTTGTTGAGAACATCTGTGTAACATTTGGGTGCTCAGAGGGTTTTTGTTCTAATCTGGGCTACGCCTGTGCATTCGAAAAGCACTTGCGCAAAGGTTTCCTCAGCCTCCATGCAAGCCCTGCACAAAGGGCTGTCTGTTATACCTATTGTGTAGAAGTGTTTGTTTAGCGGGCCACTGCCCGCACCATCACGGGACACTTCCCGTGATGGTTCCAGTCACGAGACGCAGATCCTTTCTGCCCAGGCGTAACAGACGTCTGGTCAGCCTGCCATCCAAAGATGGCATTGCTTCCCTGGACTGCCTGCAGTCTGGTGTCAGGGTCCACCAGCTCTCCGCTTGTGTGTGGGTGTATTCCTGAAGCCACCTGCGTAGTGGGTAGAAGGGGATGGGCACGATGGGCTCGGGTCCACAGACTAACGCGCTGGATGCCCTTCTGGCCAGTTCGTCAGCAGCATCGTTGCCTAGTGGTCTACTGTGTCCTTTTATCCATTGCAGTGTCAATGTTGCGATTGGAAACTGTTTCTCGTTCTAGTGCATTGTGACATTCTTGTGTTGAAACTCGATGTAATTTATTTTTTCCCCGGGGATTGGAGAACTGAAGCACTGTCGGAGAGTATACGTAGGTGGGTCGGGATCGGATCCGTGACTCTCCTGGCTTCTATGGCGTACGCCGCTTGTATGATGCCCACACTTTCTGCTTGGTAGACGTTGTTGAACATTCCCAGCGGGCTGGACTTTTATGTTAAGGTCGTGTGAGAAAAGTCCGATCGATCTTTGATCCTGCAGTGTAGACTCCCAGCTCTTCCGGTGGTCGTACTGTTTTTCTGTGAACTTTTGTTGTCTGGTTTTTTTTCCGTTTAATCGCATCTGCCTTGATGCGTGAGTACTTGACTCTAGAGTCTTTGCTTAGGGTTCCTGCTATATTGAGCCAGAAGGCGGCAAGGGCCGCCTCCTCTCGCACGTTGAGATGGAGAGGCGGCAGCCCGCGCATTGCCTGTAGGGCAGCTGTGGGTGAATGATAAATGATA
This sequence comes from Polymixis lichenea, assembly GCA_949091785.1. Taxonomy (NCBI): domain Eukaryota; kingdom Metazoa; phylum Arthropoda; class Insecta; order Lepidoptera; family Noctuidae; genus Polymixis; species Polymixis lichenea. Next base: position 486,275 of record OX420939.1, on the reverse strand, counting down.
AATAATTTTATTTCTGTAAGTAGGATTGCACAAACACTTTTACACGACAATCATATTTTTTTTGAAACTAGATGAGGTCGGCGTTTCCTATCTGACTACTCTGAGAAGAAAGACCGATACAAACTCAGAGGTCACAGTCTCTTTTAAAGTCCAGACTTAATCTTGGTCAGATCATGGGAAGACCCATGGGATGTGGATTGGTGTCTGAAATGGCCTTTTGAGGAAAGAACCCAGAGATTGAGTGGACCTGTCCATTCAGTGCAAGCATTTATCAGTAATCATGCAGCTCAACTCAGAACTTGAGGAGCTCAACGATTTGACGAACAATACCAAAGAAAGGACATTTGGTTAGGCCGCATAAAGTACTCAAACTGCCAGATTAACATTAAAACTAACTGAGAAAGATGAAACACAAAACAAAAAACAAAAAATGACCCACATAGTCCTCACATTCACAATAATTAAAACCTTCTCAAAGTAAATATTCATGTCAAAGTGTATATAATAATTATCAAATGTCAAAGAGTATAAGTTTGCAAAAAAAAAACATTCTGTATGCAAAAATTGAAGCAGGTCAATCCCAAGCTTTTTTGTCCTCAATATAATATTTAACGGTATAAAAGGCTTTCAGGCACAACTTACGTTTAATGAATTATTCAAATTTATTGAGACCTACATTTTGGACATGGCTTGGAAGTTTATTATAAAAGCGTATACATTGACATTTGACATCTAATTGACCCACCTATTTTCTTGAGCCTTGTTGATGGTACAACAATTTTGTGTTTGTTCCTAGGTGTAGTTCTTATACAGCTAGTGATTGCTACACAAGCGAACCGCTGCAGTTTTTAGAGGTCTTATTGGGCTGTGCTCAGGGCTTTCTCTTGCCCACCTGACTAATGACGATTCGATTCACAGAAATTCACGACTGTGAGTTTCCTCTTTTTTGTGAAGAGAATCCCTACCAAAACTGAACTGAGTTTTGGTAGGGTTTACTCATAGTTGGTGTTTATTTCACCAGTCTTCTACTATTTTCAAGGCTTGGCGCATGAGATTGCATAGGGTATTTTTATGAGCGCCGATGGTATAACCAAAATCATAAATTATTTTGGTCATACCATCGGCGAAGCCTACGGTGAAGTAACCATTGTCGGCAAATCAAAATCAAATTGACCGAAAATCTATGGGAAATGTCTATCAAAGTTTGTACATCCATAATTGAGACCACAGCACCATACGTAGCTTTAACATTTAATTTGTGTGTGGAATAAGGACTCTCGATTATGACGTTTTGGCGCCGGGTTTAATTTAGAACATTTGTTTATTGTTGTATAATACAAAGCTGTAAGCTGTAATACATTCGCGTTTTTGTTGTTTGGATGTTATGGTGAATTAAATACCCGTAGTGTAACTGTAGTTTTTGGCAATAGTAGTTTTTGGTAAACACGAATACACGATTGACGCGCCATTTTTCAAAAGCGGTAGAGATGCGTATCACCGAAGGGAAGTCGGTAGGAATCATGTTATATGGTGCTTTCGCCACTGGTGAGCACTATGTTCCTACTATAAAGCTACCATTTACTGGGTACGTCTTTCATTGACTTGAATGTGCCCTGGCAACTGAGAGTTTGTCATGCTCACTCAAATGTCCCGCTAGTGATGGCGTGTGTGTTGGATCAATAAGTTCCCTTCAAAACGGTTGAGCTGAGTGGTGCTAATCCGTACGTTATGTTCGTAAACGGGCGCCGCCAGTAGGGACTGGTCATCTCTTAGCTGCCACGGCCTATTTTAATTTCTAAATTGTCATTTGATTTTTGTTTTTAATTACGGACGCTTTTAATGTGCACGTCTTTTCACATCGTTCTCACATTGATAATTTGAACATAATTGATGTAACCAACTTTCTGTAACAAATTGTTAACAACAATTTCATGATTTAAAAAGAGTGTCCATGGAGTTTCTTGCCCGTTGTTCTTCATAGGTACCTACTACGCTTTGGAATGGGCAACTAGCTTCATCTTTCCGACTCTTTGACGGTTCAAAGGGCACTCGAGGGCGATGTTGGTGCTATTGAACATGGTTTTGTCAAAGGCGCTCTCGATTTCCGATGCAAGCGGCCAGTGCTGAGCCTTTGTGGTCCACTGCGCATTAAATTTTGGATACCACACTATGTAGCGCGGATTCTGTTGATCTGCCTGTGGAATACGCGTGCTGTTGTTTGTGAAGTAGTTTTACTCGGAGAGGTTCATCTCGGATGTGTCTTTCACAGAGAACACAAGGCGTATAGCATTGGGTTGTGTATAGTCGGTTTTGCCTGGTTTGGGTACGAAAATTACTCACAGTTCGCGCCATACCAGGGGTATCGGAGTGCTATTCAGGGACGGTAGATCTCCACCAGGCATGGTATCAGGTGGTCGACACCATTGCAGTAGGTCTGGGAAGATACCATCTAGCCCAGCGGACTTTAGGGCTGAAAGACGATGCTGTGGGCTCTCGGCCTTGATCTGTTTATTTGAAATAAATGCTTTGAGCTGGTTCAGCCTCCCACGTCCTGTGCTCTAGGAGTTTACAGTCTGGGAAGTGAGTCTCGACCTTACTGGTTTCATGGTTAGTGTGTATGAGTTGTCGGGTTTTTTCAGCGCGCCAAGGTTTCGATTCTGATCAGTCGATAGGATTTTTGTTGCCCTTGCGGCTTCGTTATTGGTTTCGATAGATTCGCTGAAGTTCCGCCATGCTGCCCTACTGATAGATCTGACTCGCTTTTTATATATATATTAGGTTTCTTTGTATTGCTGAAAACACTAGACTTCCGGGTGACTGGGAGTCACCCGGAAGTCTAGTGTTTTCAGCTCCGTTGAGTTGCTTGCGTAGTCATCTCTGAGTTTACTAAGTTCGGCGTTCACCAGGGGCTCCTCTCGCTGTTGGTTTGTGGCGCCCTTAGTTTGCAGCATGCATGGTATGGCGTGGGTTAGATATTCTGATAGTTTTGTCACGGTATATTTATTTTGTCCAGTTGTGCAGGTTCTCTTGTGTCGGTAGTTAATGTGAATCGAATTCTGCTTGCCCGATACGTGCCAGTGTGTGATGATCGTTTGTTCTCGGACTGTGACCCAAGGGGGTTCAGAGCCTCGGTTTACAATGTTAATATGATTAGAGAATAAATAGGTGGATAGTATAGTAGGTACTCTGGAGTTCGGTGAGTCACTACCCCAGAGCGGGTGGTGGGCGTTCGAGTCAGTGCAAATGATCAGGTCCAGTTTGGTGCGTTCAGTGTTGTACTAGGTCGGCCATCTCTTTCGGTGGTCAGTTCGAGTCCTCGCTTGGCATGTATACCGAGGCCCGTATGACATTTGGAACGTCACATTCGGTGTGGAGCTTGACAGCTGTCAGATCTGTGGAACAGATTTGAATGTGTGGTGTGCTAGGAATTTCTTTGGTGCGTAGGCGCAGGTCCGTGGTTTGTCTGTACCATGTATGTCGAGAATTGGTCCACTAATATGGATTTTTGATTGTACTGAAGACTCGATTACGGAGAAAGAGTGAAAACTGAGTGACAAATATTGTTCCAACTCTTGGGATTGATAGTGTGTCAGCTAGCCTTCCTCTTGGGTGTAAGTGAATTGTGAGATGGTGATGGTGAGGTGTTATTCTGAAAATATTGATCTTCATATTAAAAGTTTTGGGACCATTCTCAGAATTTTTAATGAAAACAGAATGCACCGCAACAGTTTAACTTATTTATTTATTGGTATTACAACTCACCGTCCTACCATCATCTTTCATGTTTGTCACCATGTTTTTTCAATTTTTGCGAGGTAGGTATGGACCCACTTTGCAAAAATTGAAAAAACATTGAATAACAGCATTATTAATAGAAAAATGTTATTCTAACAAATTACTGCTTCTAGCAAACAAATTATTTGGTACACCATCTTGAAAAGAGATCAATTAGACGTTCTCGAACACTGCAGAGTACATGGCGAGGCGGCGAGTGCGCCGATCTGGTGATCGAGATCCCGGGCTCGGGCGGCGGTGAGCCGGAGGCGCTGGACGGCGGCCAGTACCGGCTGGACTACCGGCCGCCGCACGGCACGCCGGCGCCCAACTTCACGGTGGAGGCACGCGCCAACACCATCAACTTCGTGGGGCTGCCCGGCACCAAGTATCACTTCATGCTCTACTACTCCAACGCCACCTTCGCCGACCTGTTGACGTGGAATCAGACCATCATCACTGGTAGTCTTTACTTAGTTATTAATTTGCTGGTTTTCATTGTTTTTATTGCTTGTGTTAATGTCATAATGCCTGCTTATAAAATCATTGTCAACATTAAAACTTATTAGTACCTATGATTGTTAATTTGTTACCGAATTTTTTGCTTAATAAAGACTTATAATTTATCAAATTAGGTATAATGAGTCGCACAAATAACTAATGGTTAGACTAACTTGCCTTGTAAAAGTGAACAATAATAACTTTAATTGCATTGTTGTTGGACACAGCGCCGGAGCCGCCCACGAACCTGACGGTGACGCTGGGCCGCAACAAGCAGGCCTCCATCTCGTGGTCGCCGCCGGCGAATGGCGACTACACTGGATTTAGATTTAAGGTAATTTTCAGTTAAACGTTAACTAGCTACATGGTCAGGCCCCTCGGATCTCTGTATACTGAAATCGTGTCAAGACTGAGGGTGGCTGCCCACAGTGCGTGAGCTTCAGCACGCGCGCGGCCATAGCTACGAACCAAGTAGTTGAAAACATTATTCCTTACAATATTAAGATCGAAATAACAGAACGAGCCTTTCCAAACCGCAGACGTGCACGGACTTTGGTTTTGGTCATTGTATATTTAGGAGTAATGTGAAAAGTCGTTTGTACTAGTACCTATACATATATTACGCGTTTGAAAAATTTCGCACCGTGAAGAACCATCCAAATGATTCGTTTGCGTAAATATACCTAATATTAAACACAAAATAAATCATCTCAGTGTGTTCGTTATACAATTCACTGTAGACCTACAGTGAACACGCAAACGCCAAGCATTTATTTCAAATAAACCAATTACAGACACTTTTGAATTGTCAAAGAGTCGGAAAGATGAAGCTAGTTGCCCATTCCAAAGCCTAGTAGGTACCTATGAAGAACAACGGGCAAGAAACTCCATGGACACTCTTTTTAAATCATGAAATTGTTATTGACAGTTTGTTACAGAAAGTTGGTTACATCATTTATGTTCAAATTATCAATGTGAGAACGATGTAAAAAGACGTGCACATTAATAGCGTCCGTAATTAAAAACAAAAATCAAATGACAATTTAGAAATTAAAATAGGCCGTGGCAGCTAAGAGATGACCAGTCCTTAGGCCCTAGTGTGAGTTTCATTTAACCATCCTCACCAAACTCAGTGAGCGCGTTCGGCGTTCCGATTGGCCCTGGGTTGGTGACGGACCAATCGGAGCGCCAAACGCGCTCACTGCGTTTGGTGAGGATGGTTAAATGAAACTCACACTAAGGCCTCTTGGCGGCGTCCGTTTACGAACTTATCGTACGGATTAGCACCACTCAGCTCAACCATTTTGAAGGGAACTTAAAGAGCCAACACACACGCCACCACCTGCGAGTCATTTGAGTGAGCATGACAAAATTTCACTTTAACAGAAACACTGAGATGATTAATTTTCTCTCAGCAAAAGAATATGACAATATAGTATGGAAATATCATAAGATAACAAACTAAGAATAGCCAGACGCTTCTTCGTAGTATAAAATATGTATAGAGTCATTGATGTTTTTTCATCAAGTCGTAATTTTCTTGTAACTCATTGATCGGTTCCGCCAATCTCACTCATTGTTTAGCAACGTTGCGACAAAAAGTCCGCGACGAGTTGACGACCATGTCTCCTAGCTCGCGTGTTCCTGGTAAATGCTCTTGGCGCCTATTTTAACAACATGACATAGTGGGAAGAGGTTTCCAATCAAAATGGCCATTTTGTGTTCAATTTCAGTTTTTCTGTCCAGAATTTCTTAGTGGCAGCCTGGAGTCTGGATTTGTGGTCGGTTGATGGCAATAGGCCCGCCCCTTATTACATGGGAATGTCCTAATCTAACCACACCCAAACTAAATCGTAATCCTTAGGATAACAGGCGTGATGGTATGTTAAGTGTATGGTCACTATCGTTTCGTACGAAAATAACACATAACATTAGTGTAAATCTTTTAAGAGGCCGTACACGAAATTTTTCCGATTTAGCTGATTTACTTGATTGTATAGACGCGATTTTACGGTTAACGGGGTTATCCGAAATTGCCTGTTTCAGAATCAAGATTAAATGATCAAATTCGTGTATTTAGGCCCTGAAAAAAAATATGTCATAGATAGATCCTTGTTTGAGGGGGAATTAAAGGTTCAAAACACGATAAATTGCAATTTGCTCGATGAAAGAAAATATCCGAAACAGGGTCGATTTCGAAACCATTTTCCGTCTCATTTCCTAATAACATCACAAAATAACGTGAAAATTGCCTGTACGATGAGGGAGTCGTATTTAGGAGGGAATTTAGAGGTTGAAATTTTTAGTTTACCATTTTTTTTTTTTAACAAACTCAAAGATAGTAAATCGGGCTAAATCGGCTCGCGCTCAGAGTCCTGCGGGACGTCATCGAGAGTCCACCCCTGTATCAAAATTTTCAAAAACCCGCTCGCCCTGCGCTTGTAGAAAAAAGTCTAATAAAATAATAACATATGATGATATTATAGTTTTAATTCATAAAATTGATTTAAAAAATGTGATTATTTGTAGGCATTTTGATGACGTTTTAATTGTCATCTTAAAATAGTGTTAGACACATTACAAATTATTATCGATAAAATAATAGTCAAGTGAGAGTCGTATATGACTTTTTATTGTCGTTTATGAAGAATTTTGTACAAAACACATTTTTTTAAGATTTTTAAAATCAGATTCATCCATATCAACTATGATATTTACTCTCCACCGAACTTTCTTCGCTACTATCATATCATACATTAATATCACATGGTAAACAATTTGTCCGCAGTGTGTAGCAACACAAGATTTTTTCTCAGATCCGTGATTTTATCATATTGACTCTGAGTGAACAACTTTCAGTTTTGAGTATCAAAAGTCACTGTCACCATACAATAAAATATCATAACGTGCTTGAAAAATAGCGCTGTGTGAACGCAGTGGTTATGCGCTAACAGTATAACTCGGTGCTCATGTTCCCCAGTCAAGTTCGTCAAAGACGTATCGCATCATATCTATGCCAAATACTTGCATCTATGCCATTTTTGTCTTGGTAAATGGTCCAATGGGTCGGTAATCCAACAAGACCTGGGACGGATAAAAAATATATACAAAATTAATTTTGATGTCCTAAAATAATAGATTCTTAAAATTATAGCTGGAGCAGTAGGTGCGTCACTAGACAATAAAGTACGACAATTTTTTCTTCATATGTGTACATATGTGCTCACAATATTTACGGTTCTTTATGACAAACATAGAAAAACAAAAGAATATCGTCTCAGTATAAGCGAAACAGTACGACCATTTTTAGCCCATTCTACTTTGTAAAAATATGAAATTCTACTGTACTGTACTGTATTTCTATGAGTTTCAATGCACCACATGAAAGATCATTTCAGTCAATATCAAATGTGTGCGCTACTTGTTTTTTTTTTAATTTGATTTATCGTCCTCAAACTGGAGACTGTTTTGAGAATTTTGCTAAGAGCCTTTTATATTTTTGCATCAATAATTGAAAAGAAGCTGATCAGATAATAATTGAAACGATCTTCCGTATTGTACATTAAAACGAATGGAAATGTAGTATTTTAACTGCAAAAGTACGTCTTAAAAATCGAGTAAATAAACGAAATCGACAAAATTTCGTATACGGTCATCTAACATTTTTAGTCAAATAATTAAGAAACAAAAAATGTTTATAATCTGCACAGAATCTTCACGAACTGCACACATTCTGTGAAGAATCATTATTAGTCTGATCGATATTGTATCGGATCCGTAGGCTGTCAAAGGCTAAGTTTTTTTCGGTGGTTGGTGGGCCGGCCCGGACCAGGTCTGGCCAGCGTCCAGGCCGGCCCGGCTGACGACGTGCGCGTGAGTGACGATGTGTGCTCGCAGGTAATCCCGCTGACGGAGCGCGCGGAGGGCGGCGCGCGCAACATCTCGGTGGACGGCGCCGGCAACTGGTCGTACGTGCTGCGCGAGCTGTCGCCCGGCGCCACCTACCAGCTGCACGCCTTCACACTGCTGCACGACAAGGAGAGCGCCGCCTACGCCTCGCGCAACTTCACCACCAGTGAGTCAGCCCCACAGCCCCACAGCTAGCGCGGCAGGCAGCGGCATAGGGCCGGCGAACCTGCGCTGCCCCTCTGCGTTCACACTGTTCCTTAACAATGTTGGACGTAACCTAAAATACCTGTATTTATCAACATTTTAAAATATTAAGCACTAGATATATTTCTTTTTACTAAATCTTGTCGCACTAGGTGCCCCATCTTCGGTAAAGACAAATTAAGACTCACTGCAAATTGTTGAGACAACCTCAGCTGTTTCTTTTTTTCACACCAGAATTTAGGAGCATAGTTAATCAGTTGTTTTGAAGTTGATTGTAAAAATAGGATCGTTACGGTTTATACGTTCAGTGTGGGATAGTTCGGAATAGATGAATCATACAGATATAAATACTCAAACGGTGGAATCCGTCGCCCTGGGCTGATTGCGAATTGTAAACTAGATTATTGAGCAATGCTGCCTTGACATTTGCATGCGTGCACTGTTGGAGTATCAGGTGACCTCGCCACGCCACACTATTGTCGGCGTCCGGCTGTAGGTACAATGCGACCTTATTGACATTGCGCTCGAATGGATGTACAATAGCCCATGAAAAAGTATGACCTTGAGCTAGGTGTGCTGGTTACAGCTGCTTGTAGGTACCGACTGCGCGCTCTCAGGCTCGCGTCACAGCAGGTCGCTCCTCGTCGGAGCAGGTGTTAGTAGCATTACCACTAAGATGAAAGACTTTCTATCCGCTTATGTCAGCGATGACCATCACTCCAACCGCAATACCAGGATTTGACTCAACACGGAGCCGTCACATACATGTAGCTAGAACGTGAAACCAATGAAATCAATTTTTTAAGCATGAAAACCTCAAAATCAAAATCAAAATATTTTATTTCACATAAACCTGCAAGGGCACTTATGAAACGTCAGAAGCTAGGTGCACGGTTCCAATTTGTCGCTTCCTATGGAGAAGAGCCGGCAAGAAACTCCAACCTTGTTCCATTGTCCGCCAAAATAGTCGGAAAACAATCTCTAAAGCAATAATAACAGTGTGTCAGATGGCATGACGTAATACTCATTTTGATGGAATTGGCACTATACATCTGTTTAATGTGCGTTATTCAAATGACACGAGGTGATGTAAACGCCGGGGCTCAGGCTATTAGTGCATTAAAATATTAACTGGTTCGCGGAAATAAATTAATCGTAGCTACTTGTAGGTGGCACGATTGTGTGGTGCGTCAGTCACCAGTCACCAGCGGCACCAGTGGTGCAGAACATTCGGCGGCGTAGCGCTGCGGTAGTCATGCAGAACTGTAAGCATCACACATATATGAAAGCTATTGCGCGCTTCATAGAAAGGCGTACTTATAGGGGGTATCAAACCATTAATCTTGATGACTTTAGTGCAACGAGAACTTAACGACTGGTGTTTTCACTCCGGACTGTTTAATTGTGTTTAGGCGAGTGGTTGCGGCAATTTCAGGAACAGTGTGAAGCACTTTGTTGTGAGTGTAAGCACGGGTAGCTCGTGATGTAAGCTGAAGATCGAGAGGCGTGCTCCGCACACCGACCACTCGCAGAAGGTCCGCGCGGCTGAAGCCCCGTAACATCAACTCTTGCTCGTCAACACTGTTCTGGAACATGTTTTCCGCAACACGTTGATGAAACAATTGTACAACTTTTGTTTCTAAAGAATACGAGATTTGACACGCTCACGTGATATACTAGCGCATGTACAGTCAACCGCACATTTGTGGTTACAACTAGACAGGGCAGCACTTCTTTGTCGTAGCAGTATAGGTAGGTGTTCCTAATGCTAGTGTTTGCACTGGGCGTCTAAAAAGGCCGCTTTGGCAGAATCATAATAGGATAATATTATGAATCATATTTAAAATCGTAAAATGGTCACAAACTGACAATTCATAATATTAGCTGCGTAGACAGCACGCAATTCATCTGTTTTACAGTTTTCAATGGAAATTCGTAAAATGGTCACCAAATTATGAATTGCTTTATTAAAGTGTCGAATAGCAGAATCATAGGGGAATTCAGGAAGTGAATTGCTTTTAGAGGAATCGCTTAATGTGGCGTTTTTAGGCCCAGTCGTGCGGTGTAGTAGCCAGCGTGCTGCTGTGGAGTTGTATTTCTGCGCCACTCCCGCGCAGTGACGCGTCCTTTTTCGGCGCTCATCGGGGAAGCGCTGCGTTGTCACGAGATGTGCGCTACACTACTACAGCTTAGCGCAGAACATACGAATCAAATTAGTATGATTGTATATGCTAAGTATAATGTGTTCTTTCAACACAAAAAATAATAATAATAAACTTAACAAGTTTTTACCTAGCGCGACATACCTACCTACCTATGCTACCTTGCAACACGAAGCCTCTATCAGACACTCAGTTGCAGGCGCGTCTGAAATGTTAATTCATACCTACTCGTCTTTCTGTTATAATGGACAAAGTTCACTTACCTGTAACAGATTCTTTGTTATAGCCACCTAGTTCGGAGTGAGTAGGATCGGACCTCTGAGTCCCCCGCGCGGCCGGAATGAAATGTCATCATTACAAATTCTAGCTGCGATGTAGTCGCGCACCATGCGCCTGCACGCGGTATGCGCGCATCCTGACCACTGATATCAAACACAAAGTCGCGTTACCACTGCACACTGCAAGGCTTGCACAAATAATGCATAGCAAGTAATTGTACATGAAATCAGTGCATGAAAAAAATCTACAATGCCAATACAGAAAGATGCGTCCACTGTAACGACAAAATAGGCAGCATTTGACCTAGCAACAATGTAATAAGAATTGTACCTCACTGGAGCAACTCACTGAACGGAAGGAACTCACTGCAAATGACTCGACGCGCCGCCGCCGAGGTACACGCACCAATAGACGGTATTCGGTCATTTAATAGGTGTGATGGTACCCTCCAACCAAATGCGACGATATAAAACAAATAATGTTCATATTATGTTATTAATTTATCCTTAAATTAAACTCCCGGTGCTCGCACTAAGTGAAGCGCAGTTGTACATCGTGTGATTCATTCTATTAGAAGGAAGTTAAAACAATTTAATATGGAGGTTGAGGACAGTAGGTTAAGGTAGTTTTTATTAACACTCATTAAATGATTAAGTTTAAACAAATAGTTAACCCATACTCATTTAGCTTTGAACTAGGTACATGATTTTAAATGTATTCACAATAAGGTATAACTGATGAGTTTTGGTTGTGAAAGCATCTTACTTTGTAGACTGATGACCCGGCCACATCATCAGAGCGCGGCGCCCGCCGTACCGTGCTGATGTGCCCGGGCCCTTATCATGATGATGCTATATCATTTCTGATAAATACAGGAACATCCCTTAAAAATATTCTAAATGTAGAAATACAGAAAATTTGTCAACAAATGTGATCCCTGTGTTAATGCATTTCATATGTGATACTCATCACGTTAAGTGTCAGCGTGAGGGTTTCGGAGCTGACGCGTCCCGTGCTTATCTCGTGATAATATAATGTTTTGTTTGTCCCCCTTGCGCAGGAAGCACAGGACACTGGTGAGCAGATGGCATGTTGTTTCTCGTCACTTCACACCCTCATGTTACGCCTCTCTTTGCTAACGCCATCGACCTACTCTTGAATAGATCGTTGTTGGTAAATACGTATCCATGATCAAATAAAAGCGAAAGCCCTACTGCACTAAACACATTATATAAACACCGTTAGAACGCTGTTCGTTAGATTTTATTTAGTGTCGTGTAGTGTGAATCGTTCGGCCAGATCAGACGGATAAAGATCGGACTTAGAATTTGTAGACCAACAAATTCAGTCATACCTATTATTCTTGAAATCCCACAATGTTAAAGAAGTCAATTCGGGGATCACGCAAGCATGTTTTTTCCTTTTCGGATGAATATTAAGAAAACTAAAACCACAAAGCTGCATTTTCATAGAGTCACGGAGACGAAATATCGATAACTGTAATGTCACTTGTGATTCATCATTTTAGGGGATCACTTTACTAATGTTACACTCACGAGTATATCGAGCAGCTCGTGCATTGACGTCACGGCCCCGAGTGACGTCCTGCGCAACAGATGTGGAACTGACTTCAGCAGACACCCTAACAGTTCACAGGCGGTCGCTGAGCTCATGCATGCGGCGGACATTGATTCAATTATAAACATTCCTAATAGCTTTCGTTTTTCTGTCGTCGTCTGATATATTACAAGTATTTACAAGAAAGGAAGTCGGGCGTAGCATGAGGGCCGCTTATATTGTGCATGCTTTTCTTTATGCTTTCACAAGTAGCTGTCGTTAAAGGACTTAACGTCATTAAAGTATTCGTCACGCGAGCAGGCCAGTGAGGTATCAGCACGGACAGTGCCGTGTACCTGTGTGGCGCACACTATTCACGTGGATGGCGGAGTGTTTGTACTTTGTACCAAGGTCGATAAGTCTCTGTCCACTGACATATGTTATTCTAGCACTCAGTGTGACCGTACAACAATGTGTTACGAACATTTGACATCCGCTAGGTACTCATTCGTGTGCCACAGACATATTTTCTCACCAATTTTCATAAAAATGACTCGCCATCATACATTATTCATGTCATGTCGGAACTTTTAAATGTCAACCATTCAATAACAGAAATGATGAATAATACAAATACAAAGAGATTATAAATAGCAGTGGACTGTATTAATGTTAAATTCATTATAACTCCATGCTTTTATTAGTTCAAATGCCTACACTGAAGATACAATGTATTGTTATTATGATCTACTAAATGTGTAAAATTGCTATTTGTCTCAAGAACAGTCATGCATTTATAAATAAATATGTCCATAAATAATTTGGGTGCTCCTCTAGAGTAACCGGTCCGGTGTGCGTGGCTCCACACGTTGTGTCAACGTGAGCGCCAACGTATCGATACAAACCAGTTTTCAGGATTAACCTTGAACTGCTCTCAATGTTCCATGTGCTCACAACGTTCATTTTCCTGTACCCTTTGAACCGGTTGAAGCAACACTCTAGAAATTTTGCACAACAGTATCAATACGGTTTGATTTGGGTAGGTTAAGCCACCCACAGAGGTTACCTTAACTGGGTACACGCTGTACCTCATTCATAGAATTGCTTCAGACACGGGGATCAGACCCAAAAGTCGACTAACACTGTTTTAATCAACATCAATCTTCATCTAACTAAACTAACACAAAATGTTATGGAATGCATGTTTTCTTTATTTTTAACCGACTTCAAAAAGAAGGAGGTTATCAATTCGACATGTTTAAATCTATATTCGGGCATAACTCCGTCATATACATAGACAGATTTGCAAAATTCTTTTTTTGTTCGAAAGGGGTTTATTCCGAAATGGCTCCAATTAAATTTCATTTAAATCTAATAATGCGTTTCGGAGACAAACAACTGAACGCCTCAAAAAATTACAGCAAACCAACCGCGATTGCTGCTATCGAATAAATATGCATTGTTTTGACCCCCAGGATGATGAAATTTCGAATTGGTGTGGGGTAGGTACTATAACTACAAAGTGAAAAATAACTTTAATTTCGGAAGGCGAAAAAGTACATATCCGATGTCACCGACTTCCTAAATTAAAGTTATTTTTCAATGTATAGTGTTTTTCCGGAAGTCGATTGTGTTCAATAATAATGAAAACCTGAACCTGACTGTATTCGTCGACTTTTGTTGCTGACTACCGGTCAAAGTGTAAAAATGTTGGCAATGCGTAGTCGGAATGATAAGGGGCGGGTAAAGATCTTGACTGTACGTTCGCCATATTGCAAGCACAGTTTCATAACGAAATGGTAAATCGCATTTCACCATCACTGCAGTATTTGCAATCTCTCATTTGTTGCATACCGACCAACAATACCTATTCATTTCATATGGCGCATGTCGTACTGTGGTGTTTAATAGTTTTCATTATATTTTTGTTCCTTGAACCATATGGTACTCTGTGGGAATCCGACTGAAAAAAGAATGCGAATTTGTTTGTCTGTAACATAAAGTAAAAAAATAGTGCAGAACTGTACAATGGCCTGTTCAGAAAGTGTTCTATTTCGCTCGGAAGGCCCGCTAGTTTGTAGTAAGGTATATGTTGACGGTATCTGCGTGTTGTGTCTGTGTCGTGACGTGTTGTGACGTGTCGCCCGCAGAGCCCAACACGCCCGGCAAGTTCATCGTGTGGTTCCGCAATGAGACCACGCTGCTGGTGCTGTGGCAGCCGCCCTACCCGCCCGGCGCCTACACGCACTACAAGGTACGCACTACTCATCGTACGTTCACACCTCACCCCCACACACCACACACCCGTGCTTGTGCAGACACCCTTACGAGGACCTTGTTAGTCCTAGACGGAACCGAGGACCCTCCAAAAAACTGGTTTAAATACCTCTTTGGCCTTTTACAATAAGATAGAAAGTGACAGGTGAGTAAATCTATAGTGATGAGCTTATTGGGATAATGCTATCTCAACATTTTTCTGTATGAATTTCGGCTATCATACTGAGCACCTGAAATACACAGCTAAATGTCACCAGCTATGCACATACGAGGACTTTGTGTAAGCCAACCGAGGACCTCTCACGTAAGCCCTGCGACGTCTGCGAAGATAAGTTTTTCGTATTAAGTATACAGAAAGAATCAAAATCGCTTGAAGAATACGAATCTCTGGTCAAGTCAAACCGAGGACCCTCGTAAAAGTCCTCGCTTTGAAAAGGTCCTCGGTCGTGCCTTGTGTATTCATACGCACGTCCTCGCATGGTACTTAAAACGAACTAGAACTCCGTTTGCAATATCCCGCTCGTGTTCCTAGTATACAATGTTAGTTCGGCGAGCTTGCTTGAGCAGCGCCTGTAATGTGCGCAGGTGTCCATCGTGCCGCCGGATGCGCGCGACTCCGAGCTGTACGTGGAGAAGGAAGGCGAGCCGCCCGGGCCGGCGCAGGCCGCCTTCAAGGGGCTGGTGCCGGGCCGCGCCTACAACATCTCCGTGCAGACCGTGTCGGAGCCCGAGATCTCCGCGCCCACCACGGCGCAGTACCGCACCGTGCCGCTGCGCCCGCTCAACGTCACCGCGCCGCTTGCGGACCTCAAGGAGACCTCCTTCAAGGTCACGTGGCTGCCGCCACTCGACAAAAGGTAATGCAACCGAGTGTACTACGCTACATAACAGATTGTTTTCAATAGATGACACTCATCTTATTTTGACGTAAATATGTGGTTTAGCAGTTTATTTGTAATATCTTTCGACTCACTTAAGTTTTGTAACATTATGTTGGCAGCGAGTTCGAGAAGTACCAGGTGTCGCTGAGCGGGTCGGGCGGCGGCGCGCGGCGCCTGGCGCCCGTGCTGCGCGCGCGCAACGACACGCCGGCCTGCTCCTTCGACGGCCTGGAGCCCGGCGCGCCCTACACCGTCACCGTCAAGACCATGTCCGGCAAGGTCACGTCCTGGCCCGCCACCACTGACCTCACGCTCAGTAAGTATAGTGCCTTGTGACCAGGGCCCCAACGAACAAACTACGTCAATATCGTGTCTTGTAGAATGAAACCAATGTAACGGTAAGAGATCGAAATGTCATATTCTGTATGTTCCAAGACAATTTGTCGATATTAATAATACGATATTAGCAGATGTCGTGTGTGATCTAAGGAATTGACGTGGTTTCGAAGTAAGGAATCGTTAAGTGGTCATAGTGAATTAGGGCTCAGAACCACATGAGTAACCAAACGGAACAGAGACAAAGCTTCTTAAGAACGTGAAAATTATTTTGGTAGGGTTGTCACAATAGGTGAAGACAAATTAAACAAAACATTTGTTAAATAGTTTTATTGTTCCGTATGATAGAATACTTTACAAATTACTTACTCTAATTTTTTTTTTTATCATTTATTGTTTCTTTTAATGATGTGGTAAATTCTGAATCTAACATAAAGTTTTTGTCCCCGGTCCTGGTCATGCCTGTCATTCGTTGATCTTTAGGACGCCAGAAAGTCTGACCATCAGTCTATCCAAGAACATCGTGTTGCCCAATAACTGGGTTGTAGAGGTCTGAAAGGCAGTCGCTCCATGTAAAACACGGGTATACAGTCCCATCCGGTTAGACTGGAAGCCGACCCCAAGCTAGTTGGGAAAAGGCAGGCAGATGATGATACCTATTTTTAAATATTTATTTAATTTAAAGACAGACCGACTTGTAGCGAGAAATAAGAACGATGTAGGTATTAATGAAATTTTTTCATTAAAAATGCTTTTTAAACGCGTATTCAAACTTTCATGATAATGCTACAATAGCTGTTGAGGAGTTCCCCCGTGAGGAGACTATCCTGTCTGCAGCAGCACTTTATGGTGAAGATCATGTTTAGCAAACAAAATTAAATTTAAATACAAAGTTTCGAGTGCTATAATGCTAAAGTTCGAAATGCTACTAACCGTTAAAGAGTTCCCTCGTAAGGAAGCAATGCTGGCTGCAGCAGCAGTTCATGATAAAAATCGTGTTAAACTATCAAAATTAAACTAACATACTAAATGTCGTGACCGTGCTACTACCTGTTGAAGAGTTGCCTAGTGAGGAGACAATCCTGGCTGCAGCATCAGGTTATATCTATCATATTATTGCATTGTCACTGAAGTTACGGTATACAAAATTTCAACTCAATCAGACATTGGGGTTTTCTCCCAGACGGTGGACCGATGACCTTGTGAAGGCCGCAGGAATGCGCTGGATGCGGGAAGCACAGAACCGGTCGAAGTGGAGGAGCTTAGGGGAAGCCTATGTCCAGCAGTGGACGTCTTTCGGTTGAAATGATGATGATGAGTAAATGCACTAGTACTTGCCCACGGTTTTGCCCGTATAGCCGCGATGTGGAACTTTTTAGTCACTGAACCGTTTGCTTTCAAAATCAATTTTTGGGTATCGAGCGAACGTGCGAGGTTGGCATTCTTTAGTGTTTGTTAGGAATTACACTTGGTCACGTAACATATGCGTATATTTGTTGTCTATGTGTGTTGCCCCTCGCAACCTCACAGCTTATTTTTTTTCAAAGAAATCAATTGGGTAAGACTAAAATGGTGACCCCATATCTCAATTTTAATAATAGATTCGAGTTTGAGATACGTGCAGATACTGAAAAATCAATTTTGAAAGCAATCGTTCAAAAATAATACTGTTGTACACTTACTCAATTTGCTATGTCAAAAGATTTATAATTCGCGCATTCAATTCTATTCTTTCTATAGGTGCCAATAGTAAAGCTGAAGAGTTTGTCTGAACGCGGTAATCTCTGCAACTACCAGTAGGATTTTAAAAGGAAGGGGTGTTGGAATTTGCAGAAGAAAATTTGAAATTCACGCGAACCAAGTCTTGAGGGAAGAGCTAGTAAAAAAAAAAATCTTCTAAAAATAAAAAATTGTTTCAAAGACATCCGTAGTCGTATCATTAGCAGCTAAAATGGCGAGTTATTTAAAAATGCCAATATAAACCGTAACCACTTGTGTAGATGCGACAGCCTCGATTTATTTCTGAGTGACCTGAAACATGCTTAGAATTCCGACCATTTGTTCGTAATCGAAGCACTGTATGTTAACAGTAATGTTCCCCCGCAGAGCCGCTGGCGGTGCGCGAGCTGCGCTGGGAGCACGTGGGCGCAGACGTGCGCCTGTGGTGGACGCCGGCGCAGGGCTCCACGCAGGATGAGTACAAGGTGCGCGGGTGGCACTGCCGCGGTGGACATGCCACGCGCTTCATTTTCATGTAAACTGTATTCGATCAAAATGAGCGAGTATCCGGCTCGAAGGACGACAATGTGCGGTGTGAGGGTTTCGAACGTTTGGAACTTTGTTAAATAAAAGTCAACGTTCTAAATAGACTAATAGATCTAATGAATAGTCGCAAAGTCGTAATTAAATGGAATGTCGTAAACCGTATTAGATGCGTCCGAGCGGTTCTTTCGCGGTCATGTAGGGTCACAAGTTCCCGAGTAGAACATTACCGTAGAGATGGGTAACTCAGGAGAGATAGATAAAAAGATGTGAATCAATTCGTTTGCATCAATCACTCTTTATATCCATTCACATCCGAATGTATCAGTGTATCTTTACAACTCACTTACTCACGGAGTCACGGCCTTTTTCGTCAATTTGTATCGCAACACAACTGCACTCGTAAACAAATTTTCGGAAGGTCCAGGCGTTTCTTTCGGACCTCACTATTTAGAATGTACTGTCGCGCTTTTGTAAGACGGAGACAGTGAGTTGTTTGACTATTTTGAATTGATATATGTCGGCACACAAAGGTAAATTAATAACTATAACTGGTGCGTAGGGTATAAAGTTGTTAAGCGGAATGTGTACATTTAAGTACTATACTGGTTTTAACTGTACGTGTATCTTTCCTTTAAATAGTTTTAGTAAACTATGCAAACTAATTTCGGTCATAAAGATATCGTTTTTAGGACTAGGATAGAAAAAGAGTAGATTTGCGATTTCAAATTGAACAAAGTATTAGTTTGCGTCATTAGTTCAACCTTGACTTTCGTTCGCTACCGTTCGGGATCGGGTCAGTTCAATGCGTTGCGTGTCGTGCGCGCGAGCGTGATCTACTGATACACAAGGATATAAAGATATAAAAGAGTGATACATATCCCAGTGATCGAAAGATCTTTTTAGTGATACATGTTGTCCATGTGTACATTACCGCGTCCGCAGGTGTCGTACCAGGAGGCGGGCGGCGACAGCAGCGCGCTGCTGACGGGCGAGGCGCAGGCCACGCTGCGCGCGCTGCTGCCGGGCCGCAACTACAGCGTGGGCGTGGCCGCCCTGTCGCGCGGCGTGGCGGCGGCGCCGGCGCGCGCGGCGCTGGCCACGCGGCCGCTGGCGCCGGCGCGGCTGGCGGCGGCGCCGGCGCGCGCCGGCCTCAAGCTGGCCTGGCGCGCCGGCGCGGGCAGCCGCCAGCAGCGCTACCAGCTGCGCTACCGGCGCGTGCGCCCCGGCACGCCCGCCGACTTCGACACGGTCAGTGCGCCGCGCGCCGCGTGCGACTATTCTTTACTTGCTCTGAACTTAATGACATTTTTTTAACGATTTTTGGCTTTTCTAGTAATCTAACCGCAGTTTGTCCAGGAAATTATTTTAACTTGAATCGATTGGCATCATAAAAACAAAACTTGGCAAAGGTTTTTTTTTGTAGCTGAAACACCTACCACTTTTCAAAAATCTGTACATACAATTAGAAATTACTCAATAAGTTAATGATAGCCTCCTAGTAACATTTTATTATAGCTACAATCGTTAAGACACCCGCCTACTGCGCCATCTCAACAATACATCCCGTAGATAAGGTCAAATTAAATTTGCTGACAAAACGAAAAGTAATGATAAGTTACGCCATCTAATAACGAAAACAAAACTCACCATTTCGATTTCGAGCATTTATAGCATCGGGTCGACGACCGCTGATAATTAATAATTTGATACAATATTATGAATTCAAAAATCATTTGTTTTTATTTTACCGTCACTCACACTTCTCCAGAGCTCCGCAACAGAGAGCTCAGCCTCTCTTCATTCCCGGGAACATTATTACTACATGAAGTACGCCTTCAGCCAGCTCTAAGAGCACTGATCTTCATTCGTTTCAAATTGAACCATTCGACAGTTAGATAATGCAAGCCGTCATCAAAAATCACGCCAGTTTTACGATCTGTATCTTCCGTCGGTGGGTTTGATCCTACGACCACTTTTTGCACCCTAATTTATAAAATGGCAGCGAGTAGAACATGAAGGACTTAATTAAAAAAAAAACATGTATGTATTATGTATGTTTGCAAAGAAATAAATGATTTGATTTTAGATTTAAATTTGATGATGACGTGTGCCGGTTGTAGTTGACGAGCACTAACACGAGCGCCACGCTGGAGGGCCTGTTCCCGGGCGCCGTGTACGAGCTCCGCCTGGCCGCCGAGAGCCACGGCCTGCTCAGCGAGCCGCGCACGCTGCTGCAGCCCGTGCGTGAGTACTGCGCACGGTCGCACTGTCTGGGTGAACACGCCATCTAAGGGCACGTCGTGGACTGCAATAAATACCTACACCCTAAAATGATCTGGTTGTTTTCCGGCACCGAAATTATCTTATCGTGGTAATTAATCGATTAAAAAAAAAAAAATCAAGAAATGACAGATTTACAAACGTGAAAAATCAAAGTCAAAAGCAATCTCGAGCAGTAGTAGGTTAATACCTACTACTGTTCTCTGATTACAGCGCGAATGGGCGGGATCCCGTTCGAAGTTCTCGACCTCTGCCCTGAGCATGCACTGGTGTCTCAAACTGTCCATGATCGAGTAGCTACTATGGCGCCGCTACGATCGTCCGGGCCTGTAGGAGTTAGGACTTATTATTTAAAAACAAAACATGTTTATTTTGTACGTTTAACTCTGAATCGGTAGTATTACTGAGGGCAAGTCGTTCTGCCGCGGGAAAACCACCATTAAAATTTCAGCGTGTATACTGAGTACTGAAGTGAATAAGACGAGCTATCATCTTGAGTGACCATTGTTGTTCAGCGGGCCATTCTCGTGGGTGCGATTATTGCCGAGCAATATTACTTATGTTTTACACCACCTGCTTTATAAAGTCAAATTATATGTCATCCCAACATAACCCAAAGTAGCATATCACCATCCACCATAACAATAGCCTCGAGCTCTAGCCGCGCAATCATATTGTACTGAACTTCACTACAACGCGCTGGTCAATAATGTGATTTGAATTAGCAACCTTAACTAATAATTCCTATGAAAACTTTCACAATAAAATAATCTTCATTCGAATTGTTTTTTATTACCTCACAAGTGTAAAAAGTAGCCTTAGGAATCCTTCGTTATGGTCGGAATTCAATATAGTGTCTGTACGAAAGACACTGCTTTATCTCGTTGTTGAATAATCTCCTATGCCGAATGACAGTTTGACGTATTTTTCGGAGCGTGCGTTGCAGCGCGTAATAAGCGTGGTGTGTGCGCTGCAGCGCGTAATAAGCGTGGTGTGTGCGCTGCAGCGCGTAGTAAGTGTGGTGTGTGCGCTGCATTGCGTAATAAGCGTGGTGTGTGCGCTGCAGCGCGTAGTAAGTGTGGTGTGTGCGCTGCATTGCGTAATAAGCGTGGTGTGTGCGCTGCAGCGCGTAATAAGCGTGGTGTGTGCGCTGCAGCGCGTAATAAGCGTGGTGTGTGCGCTGCAGCGCGTAGTAAGTGTGGTGTGTGCGCTGCATTGCGTAATAAGCGTGGTGTGTGCGCTGCAGCGCGTAGTAAGTGTGGTGTGTGCGCTGCATTGCGTAATAAGCGTGGTGTGTGCGCTGCAGCGCGTAATAAGCGTGGTGTGTGCGCTGCAGCGCGTAATAAGCGTGGTGTGTGCGCTGCAGCGCGTAGTAAGTGTGGTGTGTGCGCTGCATTGCGTAATAAGCGTGGTGTGTGCGCTGCAGCGCGTAGTAAGTGTGGTGTGTGCGCTGCATTGCGTAATAAGCGTGGTGTGTGCGCTGCAGCGCGTAGTAAGTGTGGTGTGTGCGCTGCATTGCGTAATAAGCGTGGTGTGTGCGCTGCAGCGCGTAATAAGCGTGGTGTGTGCGCTGCAGCGCGTAATAAGCGTGGTGTGTGCGCTGCAGCGCGTAATAAGCGTGGTGTGTGCGCTGCAGCGCGTAATAAGCGTGGTGTGTGCGCTGCAGCGCGTAATAAGCGTGGTGTGTGCGCTGCAGCGCGTAATAAGCGTGGTGTGTGCGCTGCATTGCGTAATAAGCGTGGTGTGTGCGCTGCAGCGCGTAATAAGCGTGGTGTGTGCGCTGCAGCGCGTAATAAGCGTGGTGTGTGCGCTGCAGCGCGTAATAAGCGTGGTGTGTGCGCTGCAGCGCGTAATAAGCGTGGTGTGTGCGCTGCAGCGCGTAATAAGCGTGGTGTGTGCGCTGCATTGCGTAATAAGCGTGGTGTGTGCGCTGCAGCGCGTAATAAGCGTGGTGTGTGCGCTGCAGCGCGTAATAAGCGTGGTGTGTGCGCTGCAGCGCGTAATAAGCGTGGTGTGTGCGCTGCAGCGCGTAATAAGCGTGGTGTGTGCGCTGCATTGCGTAATAAGCGTGGTGTGTGCGCTGCAGCGCGTAATAAGCGTGGTGTGTGCGCTGCAGCGCGTAATAAGCGTGGTGTGTGCGCTGCAGCGCGTAATAAGCGTGGTGTGTGCGCTGCAGCGCGTAATAAGCGTGGTGTGTGCGCTGCAGCGCGTAATAAGCGTGGTGTGTGCGCTGCATTGCGTAATAAGCGTGGTGTGTGCGCTGCAGCGCGTAATAAGCGTGGTGTGTGCGCTGCAGCGCGTAATAAGCGTGGTGTGTGCGCTGCAGCGCGTAATAAGCGTGGTGTGTGCGCTGCAGCGCGTAATAAGCGTGGTGTGTGCGCTGCAGCGCGTAATAAGCGTGGTGTGTGCGCTGCAGCGCGTAATAAGCGTGGTGTGTGCGCTGCAGCGCGTAATAAGCGTGGTGTGTGCGCTGCAGCGCGTAATAAGCGTGGTGTGTGCGCTGCAGCGCGTAATAAGCGTGGTGTGTGCGCTGCAGCGCGTAATAAGCGTGGTGTGTGCGCTGCAGCGCGTAATAAGCGTGGTGTGTGCGCTGCAGCGCGTAATAAGCGTGGTGTGTGCGCTGCAGCGCGTAATAAGCGTGGTGTGTGCGCTGCAGCGCGTAATAAGCGTGGTGTGTGCGCTGCATTGCGTAATAAGCGTGGTGTGTGCGCTGCAGCGCGTAATAAGCGTGGTGTGTGCGCTGCAGCGCGTAATAAGCGTGGTGTGTGCGCTGCAGCGCGTAATAAGCGTGGTGTGTGCGCTGCAGCGCGTAATAAGCGTGGTGTGTGCGCTGCATTGCGTAATAAGCGTGGTGTGTGCGCTGCAGCGCGTAATAAGCGTGGTGTGTGCGCTGCAGCGCGTAATAAGCGTGGTGTGTGCGCTGCAGCGCGTAATAAGCGTGGTGTGTGCGCTGCAGCGCGTAATAAGCGTGGTGTGTGCGCTGCAGCGCGTAATAAGCGTGGTGTGTGCGCTGCAGCGCGTAATAAGCGTGGTGTGTGCGCTGCAGCGCGTAATAAGCGTGGTGTGTGCGCTGCAGCGCGTAATAAGCGTGGTGTGTGCGCTGCAGCGCGTAATAAGCGTGGTGTGTGCGCTGCAGCGCGTAATAAGCGTGGTGTGTGCGCTGCAGCGCGTAATAAGCGTGGTGTGTGCGCTGCATTGCGTAATAAGCGTGGTGTGTGCGCTGCATTGCGTAATAAGCGTGGTGTGTGCGCTGCAGCGCGTAATAAGCGTGGTGTGTGCGCTGCAGCGCGTAATAAGCGTGGTGTGTGCGCAGGCCCGCTGCCGCCGCGCTCGCTGCGCGTGTCGCGCGTGACGTCCAACAGCGTGGGCGTGGCCTGGGCGGCGCCGGCGCGCGCGCAGTCGGCGCTGGGCGGCTTCGTGCTGCGCTACCGCACGCGCGACGAGCTGAGCTGGCATCAGCTACCGCTGTTCAAGCCGGACGATACCGAAGCAGAGGTAAGAGAATTCCTTTAATCAAAAATTTTAATAAAATAATTCAAATACCTGAAATACAGTATTAATAATATATTAATAAAATAATGTAGGTACCGGTACTTTAGAAACACGGTTACCAATTCATCGTTTACGTAACGTGATGTTTTTTTTAAGAATTAGCAAATTAGTTTAATTGTAAACATAAAATTGGTAAGTTCGACAAATTATTTGCAATTTACATTACCACCATCTTGAAACTCAAAGTGTCTTCTTTAACGACATTAGCATGCTTACTGAGATCATTTTACAATATTTTTTTGTTGTTACCAGTTGTTATTTTTAATAAACATAAATGTAATAAACACTCTTAGAAGTGCTCGTACTACAGCCCCTTCCCCTCGCCGCAGATCAGTAACATGACGCATGGCGAGCACTACCTCATCCGGCTGGACACGCTCAGTGAGGACGCGGACGGCCAGGCCGTGGAGAGCGACCAGCCCCTGCACGACGAGCACACCGTCCGTGCGTACTCTGCCCCGCGGGCTACTGCCCCGCGCATGATCTGATACCACCGATCTCGCAGCGATACCTACTCATAAGAATAGTTCTCAAATCGTCAATACTACTCACATGAGTACGGCAAAAGACTCAATACTTACTCGTATATTTTATTTTTTATTAAGCCGAAATAAAAAAGTATTTGATACATTAGGTAGTTAATGAAGTACAGTACATACTATTATTTATTTTCTAATATGATAAATACGAGACACTTCAGAATCAACACAAATGACTTTTCTGAAGCAGATGCCGAAGAGGTTAACCAAGAACAGCTATTATTCCAAATATTTAGGAAACAACTTATTTCTTCGTTGTGTCATAGTTTCACCAAGTTTGGAGAATTAACACTTACTAGGCACAGATGTGGCTGTGACAGTACGGTATTGTTGAGCAGCCTGCCTGCCTAGCTGCGCGATTCGATTCGATACTACTACTTTTCAATATTTTAAGATCCGATTCTAAAATGACTTGGTATCGAAACAAAAGTGTCGAGTACTTACATGTTGTTTTTTATTTACTGGTCTCGGATCATCTCTATATTAGACACGCGTCGAACAACAGTCAGTAAAAAATTTGCTTGCTAATGTCAAATTTTATGACATGTAAACCTAACCTAAAGCAAGTCATTAATTAAATTGATAAAATATAAATAATTACAACAATCAAAACGATGAATTAAGACACTACTTTATCGCCTTAGTGAATAATCTACTATTGTGATAATATCTATAATGTCCTTTTACAAAGACATAAAATAGCTTCGTCCCAATTGAATATTTCGAGGCAGATTCGTCATAAGCGTGCGTGTCTCCGACAGGCCCCAACCCGGTGAGCAACGTGGAGCAGCTGGTGGACACGCGCAACATGACGCTGGAGTGGCCGCGGCCGGGCGGGCGCGTGGAGTGGTACTCCCTGCGCTGGTGGCCCCTGGAGGCGGGCGGCGCCGCGGGCGCGCGCAACCTGAGCGCGCCCGGCGCCGCGCGCGCCGTGCGCGCCTCGCTGGGCGGCCTGGAGCCGGGCCGCGGCTACAAGCTCAGCGTGGCCGCGCACTCCTACAACCTCACCAGCGACCTGTTCACCATGGAGACGCGCACCCGTACGTACGCCGCTTGCGTGTGCCTTCGGCGAACTTCTTCGGACGAGACGTTACCGGAGTGCACCGACTTTACTTGGAAATAACTGACGCAGGCAAAAAGCAGACCGGCTCCAAGGACGGTCGCATCCTAAATATGTTTGTCACCTTGATGGCTGTTTTTGTCTGCTCATGGCACGATAAAATCTGCTTTACCGACTCAACGTTAAATGTTGCGTCTTCATATCATTACCACAGAATGTCATTCAGTCATCTTCTTTACGGTGTGACTACACCGAACTATAAAAAAATGTGACATTGACCATTAAACAAGAAAACAGATTTCAGTTTAATATCTATTTTGATTTTTAAAGTAACTAAATATAGTTTGTAATAATCGCCTCAGTGCCACAGCTTTAAAACGTATTATGTTTGAGTTGAAATAGAAAAGAATTTGAGAACTGGTGAAAATATCAAAGATTTGAGTGTACGTTCCCAACTCGTGAGGGACTTGATGAAATGTTTAAGTAGTGTCGTACTACACCGCAGCACGTACATCGCGGAGCCCGGCGCCGCTCATGCTCTGAGCTTGTTTCAGGCCCTCTCATACAATCGGAGATGACGATAGTGAACGACCCCGGTACCGGTGACGATAACGATACCCTGTCTACCACTCTGGTGAGTACCGTTACTATTCATTAAATCTAACAACCGCATTCAACATTCTGCTATAATTACAATATATTTAAAGGACATCGTACCAAAAACTTGAATTGCCAGCCGCAAAAAAGTGCTACTGTCTATTGAGAAATAACATCTTGAACATTCTTTAATTACAATGAAAGTCTACAATTAACCTCCTGGATGCTATTTGAGTTTAAAAGTACCAAAAATCGTATTGTTGCCAACAAAATGTTGGGCCATCGTTTAAAGACGCAAGCTGTTATCTATACATCCACGGTAGAAATGGAAATAAGCCTTAGGTATACCTACTCTGGGAAATCTTTTCATTTGAAACATTATATTTTATAAACCGACATGGTCACTTACGAAAAGTCAGAAGCTAGGTGCACGGTCCCAACAGGTCGTTTCCTAAGGAGAAGAGCCGGCATGAAACTGCACTAAAGGGTTTCGTGTTCGAGTAAAACTCAAGAAAATGTGCTTCAAAGGGAACTTCGGAAAAGAGCTTTAAATGATCTGCATACAATTAGAGTTCTGGCGTTATGAATAACTGAAGGAATGTCGTTGATCATTATCAAGAAAAGAAGCGGTCCCAGGATCGATCCTTGACTTACTCCAGAACGCGTATGATAGAGGTGGGATTCATAAAAGCCCAGACTGACAGACTGCTGACGATCACGAAGGTAGTCCAAGAAGAGCCGTAAATGACCTATTGCTGCTGGTACCTGATGGCACATAGTATTTCAGCAGAATATAATTATTGACACTATCATACGCTCTCCGGAAGTCAAAGTAAAAGACATCGACCTGGCCTCCACGGCAAAACCTTTTGATGTATAATTTACTAGGGTATGAAGGTTAGTATTTACTGATCTTTTTACCCTGAAATCATGTGTTTGTTATACAGATACTTTTTAACTTGAGAATAAATTTAATTATGTAGTACGTTTTCAAAAACTTTAGCTGGTGATTATAAAATGGCAATGGGAGGCAATTCTTCTACTAACGTTTTATTCAGACTCTTGAGGACAGGAGAAACGGAAATTGAAACTTAGTGGATGTACCAGTTTTTAAGGATATATAAAAACTATGAAATAATAAAGTATAGAAGAATCCAAAAATAATGCAATATTTGTCAACCCCATAGCAAATAGTGTGATAGTTTATTTATAGCCTACAGACAAAAAATCCAAATCATCTGCAACAAAATCAAAATCCGGTAGTTTTTGCGGTGGAAGATACATCCAAACTTATGAACAAAATTTCTAAAAACTAAATTTTCGGCTCGTTCAGTCGTTTCAGACTCGTTCCCACACCTCGTAGCAAGGATCAGCATTTGTCCGATCCATGATATGGTGTTCATAGTGTAATGCGTTGGTTATGTGCAGCGCGTGATCTACACACGCACGCCGGAGTCGGCGTCGCGCTTCGACTCGTACCGCTTCCGGCTGGAGGGCGCGGGCTCGGCCGTGCGCGAGGTGACGCGCGCCGCCGACGCGGCGGGGCAGGCCGTGGAGTTCGGCGCGCTGGTGCCGGGCCGGCTCTACAACGTCACCATGTGGACCGTGTCACGCAACGTCACCTCGCACCCCGTGCAGCGCCAGGCCAGGCTCTGTAATTATACCAGTTTCTTTTTCTCTATTTTTGTTGTTTTTGTATCACAGTTATCAGACAGTATTTTATATTACAATCTAGCCTATTAAGTAATAAGTGATTTAAATATTATTTAAACTGCTCAGTACCTTTAACAGGACTTCCTCCTCCTCTCAGGACCTCTTTTAGAGGACAAAAGTAAGGATAATTAAATGTGGGATCAAAGCATTTATTTCAATCAACCAACTACAGGCACTTTTGAGTTGTCAAAGAATCGATTTGCCGGAATATGAAGATGAAGCTAGTTGCCCATTCCAAAGCGTAGGAGGTTCCTACTGAGAAGAACGGGCATAAGTTTCCATGACACTCTTTTTTATTGAAGTGAATGACTTTCGCAGATCCGCGGCCGATAACGCAACTGAACGCGACCGAGATCGGCGCGCGTGAGATAACCCTCGCGTGGGACAAGCCCGCCGGGGACTACACGGACTTCGAGGTGCAGTACCTCACCGGCGCCGACCAGCTGCAGACACACACCACGGACGAGCTCGGCATCACGGTCAGTATGCTCTGTGTTAACTTTAGCGAGATAACGTCGCGGAGGACAGGCCCGCCAGGGATTATTTTAAAGGTAGGTCTAGCGCTTCCGAGCGGGCAGAGGTCGCCCGTCTATACTGAACAAAAAAATTAATTTAAACAGGTAAAAGGATTAATCTTTTTACTATACTGCCAATATTTATATTTACATATTTGTAAAATAAAATATTTATTTGACACTTAAAAATACATGTTACAGGCCAGTTATAATAAAATGTAAAATTTGTGTATCGTGGATGACATGTTTTTTGAAATATGAACATCGTTCAGGCCCCTTGTCGCCGGCAGCTTGCCCGGGGTGCAGTACACTGCAGCTAATACCGTACTTAAGTAAGTGCCCGCGCGCAGGTGGGCGCGCTGCGGCCGCACACGCGCTACACCTTCACCGTGGTGGCCTACGCCGGGCGCGCCGGCGCACTGCGCGCCGCGTCGCGCGCGCACTCGGCGCACGTGGCCACGCGCGAGGCGCCGCCGCCGGCGCCGGCGCAGTTCCGCGCCACGGCCGCGCAGCCGTCGGCGCTGCGCCTGAGCTGGGCGCTGGCGCCGGGCGACGCCAACGGCGTGCTGCGCCGCTTCCTGCTGGAGTACGCGCCGCAGACCGACCCCGAGCGCATCACCACGCTCGAGTTCTCGCCTACCGGTAACCTTGCATTCGCATGCTACTATTATAATCATTATTTATTTTGCTTAGACGACAACGATCCACAGGTTAGTTTGGTACGATACAATTTAAAAGTTATGTTATTGTCATATTACGTTAGTGTCACAATTAAAAGGCCGTATACGATTATTATTATTTTCCGATTTCGCTGATTAACTTGATTTTACAGTTAAAATACTGTGTTTCTACTCTACGTCTTAATACACAACACGAAAGAAAATTTCAGTAGGGTTTATACCCTATGGAAATTTTGTCACACTTTTCAAAAATGGGTTTTATAACCCATTTTTGAAAAGTGTCTTAATTAGATTCTAAAATGCTAATAAACCAACAAAAAAAATACAACATTTTATTGAATTGATTAGTGCCATAAAAATGCATTTAAATTTTACATTTTCATATTTCGCGCGTAATTTGACGAAAACGCTGGACAAAGTGGACGCCATATTGCTGTGGGTATGACGTTAGGTTGCTGTGTAAACAAATGCGCAGATATTTTGTATAATCATTGTTCATAATTTAAAAAAAAAATGTTATTATTCTACTCATCGTTGGTTTGCTGTTCCTGAATGTAAGATATTATTTCAATAAAAATTACTTTGGTTACGAAAATAGTAAAAGTATAAAATTGTTCAATTGATTAGTTTACACACCGGCGACCTAGTAACATGGCGGCTACTATTTCATAGTGTTCAAAAACAGATTAAAAAAACTGAAATCTTTGAATTGAATTTTAAAATTTATTTTGTTACGTTATGAACAGAGATCGGATATTCGGATGCATATTCACCTAAAGTTGAGATGTTGGCTAATATGGAACGCGCTATTGTATGGAAAAAATCTTGAATTTAATGTATTACAAAAAAATGTTTTGACTAACTCACACCACCCCTACTCTTACAGACAAAGAATTGTGAGGGAAAAACTTAAAAAAAAAACAACAGACTACCAAAAAAAGACACTAAAAAATGAAAAATAACTTGAAGGCGGTGACAAAAAATTAAAATACATATCCAAAGTCACCGACTTCCGAAATTAAAGTTATTTTTCACTTTGTAGTGGTTTTTCGGAAGTCGGTTGTTTTTTTTTGTATTTAATGCCATCCTTATCTCTACGGAATAAAAGTCAAAATCGGTTGAAAGGACTGTAAAAAACCGCCGTAAGTAATTTTTACTTTAATTTCGGCAGGCGGTGACAAAATTAAATTAAATACATATCTAAAGTCACCGACTATCGAAATTTTATATTTTTCACGTTTTAGGTATCCCCACGTTTTACCTACCCCACACAATTCGAAATTTCATCATCCTCGGGGTCCAAACAATGCATATTTATGCGATAGCAGCAATCGCGGCTTGTTTGCTGTCATTTTTTGAAGAGTTTGTCTGTCTCCGAAACGCATCATCAGATCTATATGAAATTTTAATGTGACCACAAGGGAAGCACCAGCTTTCAAATAAAAAAAACTAAATCGGTTCATCCACCTTCGAGTAATCGGTGTACTACATCCATAAAAAAACCAATCGAATTAAGAACATCAGTAGTCAACAGTATTTTACCTGTAAAATCACGTAAATCAACGCAATCGACAAAATTTCGAAGATCGACTTAAGACCGATGACGGCCGTCATCGGTCTTAAGTCACATCAAAATGTATCGCGCCAACTTCACGTACATCGGGATAAGGGCAAAAGGATCACGATCATTAAAACTTTTTGTTCGAGTCGACATGAAAATGTCAACGTGCGTAGAGTGACGCAGACCGTGGCGTGTCCGCAGCGCGCGAGGGCGCCGTGGCGGGGCTGGTGCCGGGCGCGTCGTACTGGCTCAGCGTGCGCGCCGAGACGGGCGCGGGCGCGGGCGCGGCGGCGCGCCTGCTGGCGCACATGGCCATCGGCGCGCCGCCGCGCCCCGCGCCGCACGCCACGCCGCACGAGGTGCGCCGCTCCTCGTCCACGGTGGCCGTGCGCTTCCGCGCCGACTACTTCTCGGCCGCCAACGGCAACGTGACGGCCTACACGCTGGTGCTGGCCGAGCAGCCGCGCAACGACACGCCGGCGCGCCTGCCGTCGTGGCGCGACGTGCACGCGCTGGACGCGTGGCCGCCCTACCAGGTCACGGAGCCCTACTACCCCTTCCACTCGTCGCCCGTGGAGGAGTTCACGATCGGCTCGGAGCGCTGCGACGCGGGCGGGCGCGCCTACTGCAACGGGCCGCTCAAGCCCGGCACCAAGTACTTCGTCAAGCTGCGCGCCTTCACCGCGCCCGACAAGTTCACCGACACGGGCTACACCGTGGTCTACACCGGTACGTACCCGCGCTCCCCGCGCCTCTCTCGGCGCGTATACTGACTATCTACAATCTTTACCTAATCGCTCAACTGATTCTCCGATTCGAGTGTACAGCTCGATTGCAGCGTAGCTATACCTAATATATTGAATGTGCCGATAACGATAACGTGCCATATCCTCCTTGCGATAGCTCATTCGCCTGATACTGACCGGGTAGTACGCGTATGTGTTGTGCGGCTACATGGCGAGTTCCTCGGTAACATCATAACATTTATTCACAAGTCGGACGTAGCCGGGCGAATTGTGTCCATCAGTGAACCAAACAGATACTTGAACCATTTACAAAAAGTTAGTACTATTGTGTTTGGACCAGTTTTAACGTACAATACCTATCACTTTCTTTTGTTGAGTATGTACATAATGTATATAGAAAGTACAGACAACGGAAAAATATGTACACACAAAATATGTACACACAAAATATGCATGTTTTGTGAATTTCATGAACAACTATGTCCTCCGAAAGTATTAGTACAGCATCTTTGCTAGCTGCACACGTGTGTCTTTAGTTAAATGTATTTCATTTTCTACGAGAAACTTGTTTGAATTTTAATTACTGATAAAATGAAATATTTATACCCTAGGGCCCTAGGCTGTACAATTATACTCATTGGCCGATCCCACATTACCTGTTTTGTGACGTTTTCTTCTTTAATTGAGAACATGAAATACTACAATAAGTTCTTAAATGTAAAATATTTCTTTTTTATTTGTCTCCAGTAATACTTATAAGTATTTTTCCTTTTTTATTTCGGAGAAAGACGAGCGATGACGTCACTCCGCCGAATTATGAAGTCAAAATCGTTTCGATGTAGATTCTCTCAAGCTGCCCAAGATTTTTCCTTGTAAAAAAATCTTAGTGCAGATTTTTCTCTGAATTATCTTTATTTAGGCATGACAAATACTGTGTGAAAAGTCCATTGCAATAACATGTGCAAAAACAAAAATATTAGACGTCAAAAATCTCCAAAATCAGTTATTTGCGAATATTTCATTACATTAATGCATGCTGGGACAAGTACATTTCTTACTAACTTCTGCCCCCGACTGCGTTCGTGTGGAAGTTCTTAGACACCACAATATACTAAAATAACCGCCACATTTCTTGTCGGCGCAATTCCACAGTATAATAAAGTAAGCAATATTATTTGGTAATAAAAGAAATAAGAAAAGTAGTTCGATATTGATGAATCCATCAAATAAAGACTTTTCATATAAAATCATATAAACATCAGCACGAAATCGGGCCCATTCGAAATTCAACCATACAAAAGTAAAATATGTCTACTTGTGACTACTTTTTACATATTAGGAAATATGTCCTCATAGTAGGTACGTAGGCATCGAATAATACTTCGTTGAATAATCAATCAGTTGTCCATTGCCGTGAATTAACCCCATCTAGCAGATGGGGTTAATTCAAGTAACGGCACGCCGAAATATCTGATATATGGCGACTCTCCTCAAGCTACCTACGCATATACTCGTTATTTGTATTCATATTACTGGGAATAATTTAATTTTTATTATGTAATAAAACGTAGGTTACCTACTTCATCCTTACAATATTTATTTTACTCTGCGTTCTTGCTGCGGTAGTATTCCTTCCAATGGAAATTTTCTTTAGAATATTTCCGAATTATTGCAAATAATTCCGAAGTTTTACAACGCTAGTCTGCACTAGGAGTTGTTTAGCAGATTTGCTTTTAAATAAACTTCTTTTCGTGAGCTATTCGATAGTAATATGTTAAATGGATAAGATACGTGAACGTCAATGTCACTTTAAACGTAACCATACCCGGCCTCTCGGCTCCCGTGCGCAGAGGTGGACAACACGGCGTGGATCGTGGGCGCCTGCGTGGGCATGGCGGCGGCGGCGGGCGGCGCGGCCGGCCTGGCGGCGCTGCGCCGGCGCCGCGCGCGCGCCGCGCCCGCGCCGCCCGCGCCCGCGCCGCTGCGCGCCGAGCGGCCCGTGCGCGTGCCCGACTTCATCGACCACTACCGCCTCATGTCCGCCGACTCCGACTTCAGGTGCGCGTCAGACCTCCTGTTAGGGCGCGTTCACACGAGCGCGATTTTTTCAAGAGAGAAGCATTTAATTCCAATGTTTCTAAAGAGGGAGCCACGCGTCGCGACGCAAAAATCGCGCTCGTGTGTACGCGCCCTTACCGTGCGCTCATTTTACGCTGCTTTTTACCGAATTATCATTATGATTTGCTGTACACTATAATAATAACATGTGCTATTTATTGTAATCAACTCTTAGTAATGAGAACGATATGATATTTGTGTAATATTGTAATGATATTAAATTTGGGCACGCTAGCATTGCGGCGGTAAGTCCCCTCTTTGAGGAGTGGCTTGTCCTCACTTTCCGCCTGGCACAAGTCCTCACTGGACACGGCTGTTTCGGGAGGTTCCTTTTTCGCATAAGGCGAGAGGAAACGCCCGGGTGTTCCATTGCGAAGATCGCCCCTGAGGACACGGTGGAGCATACGGTGGAGGTCTGCCCGGCTTGGGCGGAGCACCGCCGTGTCCTCGTGGAGGCGACCGGCGGCGGCGATCTCTCGCGTCCGGCCCTGGTCCAGGCCAGGCCAGGTCCTGGTACGTAGCGAGAGTGCATGGTTAGCCGTCACCTCCTTCAGCGTAGCAGTGATGCTCGCAAAGAGGGAGGCGGCGCAAGTAAGGGAGACATGCGCCCTCACGGCCGTAGCCTTCGCAGGAGACGCCCTTCGTCGGAAATCCCAGACTGATTCCCGGCCACCGTAGGCGCGGGCTTGCGGACGGCGAGTAATGGGTAGCTTGCTGTCCGGTAACGATCAAGCCCGGGTCGACGGCGCGTTGTGTTCCACGCGTGCCTCAAAGAGATGTCAGCAACAACTGAAGGGGCCTGCAAGGGCCGATGCCTGCCAGGGGTGCGGGTCGTTCGAAAGAAATACCTTGACCCCTGGTACGCAGGCAATTGAGAGAACACGGGTGGATTTTAGTCAGTAAAAGCCTGACACGCCCTTCTGCTCCACCCAGAGCGGGAGAATTCATCTGATGATTTCCCACCCAAAAAAAATAAAAATTAAAAGCTTGTTTTAGTTTTAAAGTCTAGTTTAAAAACGCTTAAAATGTTAATTGGATTTGTAATTTCAAATATATTCTTCTCTACTGGCCAACGTAAATTTGCTGAGGTGCGTCGTAGCGCAGCACGGTTACCACTGTAGAACAAATATCAACAAAAAAAAGAAAAAAAAAAGTCGAAAATGAAGTAACGGGTTTGCCGTAGGATGTACACTTGACGCACGTACACATACGCACTTGCAAAATTTGCACTTCTCAAAATGAGTGTGAATTTTAAATCGAGGGGTCAAAATAAAAACCATTTGGTTACATTTTTATTTTATTATTTTGCACGATTTATAGCACGATAACAGTAAGTTTCTTTGTAAAAAGTAATCACGTTCAGGAAATGTTTTATTATTTATTTCAGTACACGTCAGCTACACACATGATATAAGTACTCCAGCCATTAATTGCAGTACTCTGTGCGTTGCATCTATTTGTAGTTTTTTTAAATAAACGTAAATTATTATATATGATTTTAACCTTATTTTAAGTTATCGTATTGATCACGCTTACAAAGAATACAGTTCTCGATACAAAAATATAAGTACATGTTATTTCGTAAGTTTTGTATTCAATTTAGTCAATTTAGTCAAAAATAGGAAATTGAAAAATTAGAAATTAGAGGTATGTTTAAAGATATATTCAAATATGCTGTATTCATTACTAATTAATAATTATAAATATATGAATGACGAGCTGCATTCCTTTAGTAAAGATTGGTCCCTGACAGCTCTGCACAGAGAGGGGGGGGAGAGGAGGGAGGCCTTTGCCCGGCAGTGGGACATTAAGGGCTGATAAAAAAAAAATTAATATGAATACACACTGCATAATTTCTAAAAAAAATGAAAACTACAATGGCATAACTATATGTATTAAAAAATAACTTAAATACCTAAATAGGTAGGCCAGTAATAACCTTGGCAAATCCTACTCTATATTATCAAAAATAGCGAATACAGTTTTAAACAACTGATTATCCACCAGCAAATACTATAACTACTCAATGTAGGAATTAAAAAAAATCGGTCAGTATTTACTTCTTAAATAGTTTTACAAAATAGCTAATACAAAAAAGTAATTGGAACAGTGGTTTCATATGTATGTACAATTATTCATTAATGTTATTATAGAGGATTTTTACATTCCTGATGGTGTGTAAGGACTAAATAATAAAAAAGCATAGCTCATTTTGAGAAGAGCACTTTTTGCGAAGTGCACATTCTACGTCAAACCCGAATTAACCTGTCTTTAGCTTCAATCGCACGCTTCCGTACATTGCGCTCTCGAGCTATTAGAAAATGATCTGTTTTTCACAGGGGTTTAATATCTGTTTGGCAGTCACAGCTACGTTGCGGTGCGCCTGACCAAATGTGAACCGGCCCTAAAGGTTGTCGGTCGGCATAGCAATCGGTCTATCAACTATGCCAACCGATATGATAGTTTAACAGAAGTATGTCATAAGTGTTTGGTGCACGCGCAGGTTCAGCGAGGAGTTCGAGGAGCTGAAGCACGTGGGGCGCGAGCAGGCGTGCTCGGCCGCCGACCTGCCCGTCAACCGGCCCAAGAACCGCTTCACTAACATCCTGCCCTACGACCACTCGCGGTACAAGCTGCAGCCCGTGGACGACGAGGAGGGCTCCGACTACATCAACGCCAACTACGTGCCCGGGCACAACTCGCCGCGCGAGTTCATCGTCACGCAGGGCCCGCTGCACTGCACGCGCGACGACTTCTGGCGCATGTGCTGGGAGTCTGGCAGCCGCGCCATCGTCATGCTGACGCGCTGCGTGGAGAAGGGCCGCGAGAAGTGCGACCGCTACTGGCCCTACGACACGCGGCCCGTGTACTACGGCGACATCGCCGTCACGGCGCTCAACGAGTCGCGCTACCCCGACTGGACCGTGACGGAGCTCATGCTGTGCCGCGGCGCGGAGCAGCGCGTGCTCAAGCACTTCCACTTCACCACGTGGCCGGACTTCGGCGTGCCCGACCCGCCCACCACCCTGGCGCGCTTCGTGCGGACCTTCCGCGAGCGCTGCCCGCCCGACTCGCGGCCCGTCGTGGTGCACTGCAGCGCCGGCGTGGGCCGCTCCGGGACCTTCATCACCTTGGACACCGCGCTGCAGCAGGTCAGTCACTAACACTACACACGCGAGTGTGTCGTGCTCTGCAGCGCCGGCGTGGGCCGCTCCGGGACCTTCATCACCTTGGACACCGCGCTGCAGCAGGTCAGTCACTAACACTACACACGCGAGTGTGTCGTGCTCTGCAGCGCCGGCGTGGGCCGCTCCGGGACCTTCATCACCTTGGACACCGCGCTGCAGCAGGTCAGTCACTAACACTACACACGCGAGTGTGTCGTGCTCTGCAGCGCCGGCGTGGGCCGCTCCGGGACCTTCATCACCTTGGACACCGCGCTGCAGCAGGTCAGTCACTAACACTACACACGCGAGTGTGTCGTGCTCTGCAGCGCCGGCGTGGGCCGCTCCGGGACCTTCATCACCTTGGACACCGCGCTGCAGCAGGTCAGTCACTAACACTACACACGCGAGTGTGTCGTGCTCTGCAGCGCCGGCGTGGGCCGCTCCGGGACCTTCATCACCTTGGACACCGCGCTGCAGCAGGTCAGTCACTAACACTACACACGCGAGTGTGTCGTGCTCTGCAGCGCCGGCGTGGGCCGCTCCGGGACCTTCATCACCTTGGACACCGCGCTGCAGCAGGTCAGTCACTAACACTACACACGCGAGTGTGTCGTGCTCTGCAGCGCCGGCGTGGGCCGCTCCGGGACCTTCATCACCTTGGACACCGCGCTGCAGCAGGTCAGTCACTAACACTACACACGCGAGTGTGTCGTGCTCTGCAGCGCCGGCGTGGGCCGCTCCGGGACCTTCATCACGTTGGACACCGCGCTGCAGCAGGTCAGTCACTAACACTACACACGCGAGTGTGTCGTGCTCTGCAGCGCCGGCGTGGGCCGCTCCGGGACCTTCATCACGTTGGACACCGCGCTGCAGCAGGTCAGTCACTAACACTACACACGCGAGTGTGTCGTGCTCTGCAGCGCCGGCGTGGGCCGCTCCGGGACCTTCATCACGTTGGACACCGCGCTGCAGCAGGTCAGTCACTAACACTACACACGCGAGTGTGTCGTGCTCTGCAGCGCCGGCGTGGGCCGCTCCGGGACCTTCATCACGTTGGACACCGCGCTGCAGCAGGTCAGTCACTAACACTACACACGCGAGTGTGTCGTGCTCTGCAGCGCCGGCGTGGGCCGCTCCGGGACCTTCATCACGTTGGACACCGCGCTGCAGCAGGTCAGTCACTAACACTACACACGCGAGTGTGTCGTGCTCTGCAGCGCCGGCGTGGGCCGCTCCGGGACCTTCATCACGTTGGACACCGCGCTGCAGCAGGTCAGTCACTAACACTACACACGCGAGTGTGTCGTGCTCTGCAGCGCCGGCGTGGGCCGCTCCGGGACCTTCATCACGTTGGACACCGCGCTGCAGCAGGTCAGTCACTAACACTACACACGCGAGTGTGTCGTGCTCTGCAGCGCCGGCGTGGGCCGCTCCGGGACCTTCATCACCTTGGACACCGCGCTGCAGCAGGTCAGTCACTAACACTACACACGCGAGTGTGTCGTGCTCTGCAGCGCCGGCGTGGGCCGCTCCGGGACCTTCATCACCTTGGACACCGCGCTGCAGCAGGTCAGTCACTAACACTACACACGCGAGTGTGTCGTGCTCTGCAGCGCCGGCGTGGGCCGCTCCGGGACCTTCATCACGTTGGACACCGCGCTGCAGCAGGTCAGTCACTAACACTACACACGCGAGTGTGTCGTGCTCTGCAGCGCCGGCGTGGGCCGCTCCGGGACCTTCATCACGCTACACCCCGCTGCCGCGATGCAGGCATTTGTTATTTATCTTGATTTATTTATTTAATCTAATATATAAA
The DNA here is from genome assembly GCA_949091785.1 of Polymixis lichenea. NCBI lineage: Eukaryota > Metazoa > Arthropoda > Insecta > Lepidoptera > Noctuidae > Polymixis > Polymixis lichenea. The sequence continues at coordinate 447,786 of OX420939.1, read as the reverse complement.
ATTCTCGTGTCACAGTTTTCGTTGCCATACTCCTCCGAAACGGCTTGACCGATTTTGATAAAAAAAATTGTGCTTATCCGGTATCTATGAGAATCGGCCAACATCTATTTTTCATCCCCCTAAATGTTAGGGGTAGTCCACCCCTAAATAATTTATAAGGCAAAACAACGTTTGCTGGGTCAGCTAGTAATTATATGAAATAATAAATATCAAAGGTACATAGAGTAACAAGTGTACCATAGCCACCGGTACATAAATCATACTTTAAGCTAGAAGGAAAGACTTCATAATATAACGCTGGAAGTGCTTTCCTTACAATAATTACGCAGTGACTTTCGTCTCCGGGTTTTAATTTTAGTACTGCTCCGCCAAAGAAACAAATTTTTATTGGTTTCCTTAATGGAACTTACTTTGATATCCACATTATCTGCAAATAATTCACCACGCTATCTTATACATAACATAAGAATTTGTTTTGTTTTTTTTTAACTTTGCCACACACTAGGAATTTCTCCTGTTATTACAGGAGAAATTCCTAGTTAAAATAGTCGCAGTAGTAGTAGTAGTAGTAGTGGTAGTAGTAGTAGTTTAAATGTTTGTAAACGCAGTACTATTGTACTGCGTTTACAAACATTTAAACTCACATACACAAACTGCCAGACCCAGAACAACTACTTGTAGGTCATACAAATATTCGTTCCGTGCGGGAATCGAACCCGCGACACGCAGCGCAGCAGTCAATCGCTTAAACACTGTGCCAACCGTGCCGTCAAACTTTTGCATGTCATTGTTCATTGTTTAAATATTTTTTTAAATGATAAAATACATGTAAACATTATTATATGCAACGCCATCATAAAAAGTTTCAATTGACTTCTGGCTCAAAAGTCGTGAGCCAAACTCTTCGTGTAGGTTACAGCAGTCGTATCAGCTAAAGTATCGCTAGTGCACCAGGAGCGACAGTAAGCGAGGCCTGCGTTGTGTTGCAGCTGGCGAGCCACGCGGAGTCCATCGACATCTTCGGCATGGTGCACGCCATGCGGCGCGAGCGCGTGTGGATGGTGCAGACGGAGCAGCAGTACATCTGCATCCACCAGTGCCTCGTGGCCGTGCTGGAGGGGCAGGACCTGGCCGCGCCGCCGCACAACAACCACAACCAGCACCTCAACGCCGCCTTCGAAGGTACTCGTCTGCTTCTCAACTGACGCTTCACTACACTTTGTACTCTCTCCACTTTTGTATAATAGCCACGCAGTCACTACATGGCTATATTTTCTACTGTCGTCTGATTATTATTTTGTTTGTATTTATCGTATGGAGTCTTAGCTGATGATCAATCGGTAGAGCAGGTTAACATGTGAGTGTGAACGCTAGGTGGAGGGTAGGGGAGGGTAGCCGAGTGGCGGCGGCGGAGCCACGGGCGCGCGTGAGTGTGTGTGCGCATGCGCATGCCAGTGTGCTACTAACTGTGTCGCATGTGTGGGCCTGCCGAGCCAGGCGCGCGGGACTGATGCAATTTTCTGTTGCAGACGACGAGGGCATCGCGGAGTCAGGCATGTGATGCATCCAGGCCGCGCCGCGCGACGCGCGCGTCCGAGCGACGTGCCCACCGCTTTATGTACTTAATTGATGTTTTCTATTCCCGATGAGATCGCTTAGCTGGATGCAATAGTGTTAAGTTTTGTACTAAAATATTTTTATAAAAATGTACATTAATAAAATGGACCAATCGTTAATTGTATAATAGACTAGGTTTAATTAAATAATTTGTTATTTTTTTACGTTGGTAATATAATGAAGCTAAGCAGGGACAACACTGTCATGCCGAATCCTAACCAACTCGATCGTCGTGCGAACGCGCGACCGTCTCGTTTATTTTGCTACCCGTGTCCTGTGTAAGCGACCGTCGACGGTCCCTTAGGACATGGCCTACAGCGAACCCGAATGCGTGGCCGCGCGGACGGACGGCGCCTTCCGGTTTTCAGAACAAATGAGCGACATTGTACAAGACGATCTCGTATGCGCTCGGTCGCCATGGTTAGGACGCGGTGTCAGACAAAGTGAGCGCAACGAGCGGCCGCGACCTCAGCTTCGTGCCCTGTGCTGCATGTGTATACTATTTATTTAAAGTGTATTTTGATATCCATGTTAAATGATTATAAGTAATAGATTTATATGTATACAATTAATTATCAAGTACTTAAGTATGAATTATATCTTGAATCTCGAAATTGTACTTAATCTTTATACATACTTAAATATATTTTTACTGGACATTGCTCAATTAATCGTGAAATTCAAAATTACATGTTACTTGAAATAACGTGCTGTCGTGTGCAAAGTAAACTGTACAATGTCTACACACAGCTAAAATGAAGTAACATCGAGCAGGACAGTTGCTGTGTGTTATGAATTACTTAGCCGTAAAGTACGGTCAGTAACTAAGGTCGATTTTAACAATGTTTTTCAGCGTTTCTTTTATGAACTTTTATCTGTTCCAAGTTTTACATTGTGCTCAAGAATTGAAGTGTAAATTGAATTTCATTGGTGCCTGTAGTAGCGTTTCCGTGAGGACAATCTTTACCAATTGTTCGTATGACGCCATCCGTCATGATGTGATATTTTTAAAACTTAATAAGATACCTAACCTAAGTGAATAACATTCCCGATAGCGAACAATTAAAATAATAAATATGTTGTACCAAAGCCCAGCCACATCACGAGAACTATCCAAACGAATCTGGCCGTTCCATGGCTATGTATCTTAATGCGTCAGCGAGGAGACGACGTCGTGCTACTTAACGAGCGCGCGTCGTCATGTGGCCGGGCGCCAACCCTGCGTTCTAACCGAAAGCGACGGTCGCGCTAATACTAGATTGTTTACCTGAATAATGACGTACAAACGCAACTGAATTGATCGCGCTATTATGTCATTATGCATACGGCCGTATCCAAATCAAAGCGATCGTAATGCGACGGTCGCGTGCCGGCGTCGCGATCATTTTGATCGCGTCCTGACCTTTTCTAAAAAAACTGCTTTTTGAGATAACTCTGTTTAGATCTAGGTGTGCGAAATGAGTTATAAATGAATGCTACGATCGCGTTTTCGCGCGACCGAATGCTTTGGTTAGGACATGGAGTACGAGCGCAACGATCGTGTTCTTGCGCGACAGTCGCTATTGGTTAGGACTTAGCCTAATGCGTAAAAGTGCATCAATTTCTTTATTTATCTGAATATTTAATATGAATGCAAGAGATAGAACAGAATATACAATAAAATAAACTATTTTTCTAATAAGTGCTGTTTTATTTCCTTACAATTATGCCTCTATGTTCCGTGTGCAACAGCGTATAATGGGCGTGCTAGATGATTATTATTGTAATCACCCAAGCAGCACAAATAGCTGTATAGCCACCGGACAACAGAATTTTTGAAAACTCGAGGCTGTTAAGCTTTCTGTACAAGGGCTGTATATCCAGCTACACAGCTTCTATAATTCTAAATTAGGCCCCAAATTAACCAGCCTTGAGCATTGTAGTAGCTCGTTAAAAGCTATCCAGGAGCATTGTAAGAGCTGCACCTGGGCTATACAATAGCTTAGACAGCTGTCAATAGGCCACTATCCAGCACCTTTAATTCTCTTAGACAGCCAAAAGATGGTCTATGGCTTGATAACGGCGATTGTTAAATCTACAAAAAATAGCAACAAAAAACTTTTTGTGTAGTGCAAGTGTTACTTCTAACTATAATCTGTGGGTAAATATAATTAATTTCATGTGTTCTTTTTGGCGTAGTATCTGGTCGGTGCCTGTCAGTCATACCGAAGGTGATTGGGCTCGGGAAGTCGAGCGAGCCTGCGATCCAATACCAGAAATGGGGGCTATTACCATCTGCCCCCAAGATGTAGCTCGTGCAGTCCGTCCGTTGCCAAACTGGAAATCTCCAGGGCCGGACGGGCTGCACAACTTCTGGATTAAATGGTCCCAAAGGTCGCACGCTCGCTTGGCGGCTCAGTATCAGGTAGCTTTAGAGTCTGGTTCGCTACCCCAGTTTCTAACGACAGGAATACAGCGGCTCAGTTCGGCCGCCTACGCCATCAGAAAAGTAAGACAATACACTGACGTTGATACAGCTCGGTTAGTCTATTTTAGTTATTTTCATAGCGTTATGTCCTACGGCATTCTGCTGTGGGGTAAAGCGGCTGACATTCATAATATTTTTGTTCTTCAAAAACGAGCTATTCGTGCAATTTACCAACTAGGTGCTAGAGTTTCTCTGAGAGAATTTTTTAAAGATATTGGTATTCTCACGGTGGCATCACAATTCATCTTCGCTAACATCTTATATATTAGGCAAAATATACACTTATACACTAAAAACAGTGATACTCATAATATTAATACTAGAAATAAGGACAAACTACGTGCTCCCTTTCACCGGCTTCATAGGGTTCATAACTCATTTGCTGGGCTTGGTATAACCTTCTATAACAAGCTTCCTTCTTCTTTGCTAGATTTACATTTTAATGCGTTTAAAGCGAAAGTAAAATCAAATCTTTGTTCGAAGGCATACTATTCTATCAACGACTACTTAAACGATAAGAATTGTTGGTCGCTGTGATTAACTCAAGACAACGTTTATGTTCTTTCACCAGAATTAGCTTAACTACTGACAGGTCATATGAATTACTTCATATCATTGTTTATTTAACTTGACTGCATAAACCATTTATTTTTTTTATTTTTTATTAATTAAATTTTCATTTATCGTTGAATGATCGTTATATGCTATTTGTATAGAATCAAGTTCTTCCAACATAACAGACAGCTGTGCTGCTGGGGAGTTTGTTGCGCCACTTCTTCTTCCCAGCTAAAGCACTAGGAAGTGGTGAAGGGCGGGCTTTTTGGGGGGACTGTCTTATGTAATTTTGACGTTCAAAAAGTGCTGACTCTCAGCCTAGTTTAAATAAATGACTTTTGATTTTGATTTTGAATAACCCACCTGCTCCATAAATCAGGTAGTACCGCGGAACCCAAAAATTATAGGCCGATCACGTGTTTACCGACGGTCTATAAAGTTCTTACATCCATTTTGAGAGCTAAGATTTACAATCATATAGATGGTAACTTCATCATGTCTGTCTCTCAAAATGGATGTCGGAACGGGTCCCGCGGTACTAAGGAGCTACTCCTCATTGATATGGCCATTAGCCAACAGGTTCGTCGTTCCCGAAAGGATCTTTCAACATGTTGGATAGATTACAAGAAGGCCTATGACTCGGTGCCACATACATGGCTCATGAGGGTGCTGGAGTTGTATAAAGTAGATACAACTCTGCGCACCTTCCTGATGTCATGTATGAGGCAATGGAGGACGGTTCTTCAATATCCAGGATGTCGAAATATCCAGAGGAATAGCGAGCCGATAAGGATCGAGCGAGGCATATTTCAGGGCGACAGTTTGAGTCCGCTTTGGTTCTGCCTAGCCCTGAATCCTCTAAGCACACTGCTGGAGGATTCAGGTATAGGCTATCGGCTGAAGAGAGATGGTCAGGTTATATCTCACCTCCTTTACATGGATGACCTAAAACTCTTTGCCCCCAACAATTTGCAACTGATGGAGCTACTGAAAGTAACTGAAACCTTCAGTAGCGCCATCAGGATGGATTTTGGTGTGGACAAATGTGCGGTCATGCATGTAAAGCGAGGAGAGATTGTGGAATCCGCGGGAACCCAATTCTCGGATTCCATAAACCTTCGAGCCCTCTCTACAGCCGAAACCTACAAGTATTTGGATATGTCGGAAGCGTTGGGCATCAATGTTACTGACATGAAGCAATCGTTGAAGGAACGCTTCTTTGGCCGCCTGAAGAAAGTATTTAATAGTCTTTTATCAGGCGGGAACAAGGTGCGCGCCTTCAACGGATGGGTCATGCCGGTTTTGAGATATTCTTTCGGAATACTCAAATGGACTCAGACCGAACTCGACGCCCTGGATAGGAGGGTCCGTACGTTGCTGACTACATATCGAATGCATCACCCACGGTCATCGGTAATGAGACTGTATATCCCGCGAAAGTGTGGAGGTCGAGGTTTCTTAAACGCTAAGACTCTCCACAATCGCGAGATATGCAGTCTCAGGGAATATTTCCTGGGAGCCGTTGTGGGGATGCATCGAGATGTGGTCGTGGTTGACAAGGGCTTCACCCCGCTCTCCTTGGCTAAAGAGAACTGGCGCAAGCCTATAGTGCTTGACACTAAAGATCGCATGGAAGTATGGCAGAGTAAGGAGCTTCACGGACGCTATTTCCGGGCCCTACATGGACCCGATGTAGACCTTCTAGCGTTCGTAGCCTGGCTGCGTTTTGGTGACCTCTTTGGAGAAACCGAAGGTTTTGTCTGTGCAATTATGGACGAAGTTATGATGACGAACAACTACCGGAGATTTATTGTGAAAGACGGCACGGTTGACATCTGTCGGGTATGCCACCGTCCGGGTGAATCAATCAGACACATTATCTCCGGGTGTTCTCGTCTAGCTAACGAGGAGTACTTGCATAGACACAACCTTGTAGCCAGGATTATCCACCAGCAACTTGCTCTGAAATACAGCCTTGTGGAATCAGAAGTGCCGTACTACAGGTATGTGCCCGACCCAGTTCTCGAAAATGGACATGTCACACTGTACTGGGATCGATCCATCATCACTGACAGGACTATTGTGGCCAATAAGCCTGATATAGTGGTGGTGGATCGACTAGAGCGGCGTGCAATGATCGTTGATATAACGGTCCCGCATGACGAGAACCTCGTGAAAGCCGAGAAAGATAAACAAATCAAGTATCTTGACTTGGCTTGCGAGGTTGTCGACATGTGGGATGTGGACTCAGCGATCATTGTACCGATAGTCGTTACAGCCAATGGCTTGATCGCCAAGAGCCTCGACCAACACCTAAGGAGGCTCTCGTTGGGCAGCTGGGTCAAGGGCCTGATTCAGAAAGCGGTACTTCTTGACACGGCTCGCATTGTTATGAGGTTCCTCTCTCTGGGGCCCTGACCGCCGGTAGCTTGGACTCTGTTCCCGATACCGGTGGGCTACTATTTTTTATATTTGTAAATGTTTTTATATAAGTATTTTATATTCTAATATTTAAAAATGTAATTTATATGTATATTTAGTGAAATAAAGGATAATAATAATAATAACTTTATTTCAATAACAAATTCAGATTTTACATGTTTTATAATAAAAACAATTTAAATGAGCTTGGGTAGTAACACAATGCAATACAAATTGAAGAACTGAAATCTGTACACAATATGGAAAACCCTGCCTCTCAAACTAGGCAACCTGTATCTTGAGAGACAGTGATTCAGCTCAGAATGTGATGCTATAAGTATAAAAGTAGACTGTGTCGATCTACCTGAGAGATTAAAAGTAATAGTAATAAAGTTAATTTAAATAAGGACATGGTACGTATGGACACGTAACATAAGGAAATGGGAGTGTCACAAAGTTGCAAAAAAAAAAAAACGTCACCTGGACATTCTCTAGCGCGGTTAATTTTGTTTTATTTTCAAGGAAATTAGTCATGAATCACGGAAATAACATAATCTTGGCAGAAGTTATTTCAGTGATTCATGACTAATTTAAAAAAATAGAAAAAAAAACTGACGGACTTATGCCCGAGCATACATTAAAAAAAATATATATATAAACATGTCGAATTCATGACCTCCTTCTTTTTGAAGTCGGTTAAAAAAGCAGAGATGCCGCAAGGCCGAGCGCCTTCAGTAACGCCATGACGTCACAGTGGGCGGAACCGAAAACCTTTGTCTTGAGTGAATTGTCATCGCTCTACGGCTTGTTGTATTTTGACAGTTTTTAGTTTTTTAATTATTTTACTATTGAAGTGCGCTGTTTTTTTTGATGCAAAAACTGTTCAGGATAAAACTGAAACATATTGATGGCATAACATTTCACGTGTGATTTAAAGTGAAAATATTAATTTTAGGGATTTTCCTAAAATTAATATTTTCACTTTAAATCACATTTTCTCCTTTGATCGCCAGATTGTAGCCAGTGACATCTGTCGTCGAAGACATGCATTATAACCACTTCTCAGCTATTTTGTGTTTTTATCCTTAAAAATGCATGTTATGACCAATTTTCGAATCAAATAACTTGCATAGGTTTATTTTGGTCGCCTTAAGTTATTTAATAGATAAATTACATAGTTTGATACATGAAAAAAGTTGAATTAAAAAAAAAATTGCAAACCGTCAGATTAACGAAATTCCTCCACATAATTGCCAAGTTATGCCACCAGTGACCAGGGTATACATCTTATAAACTTTTTTTTTTAGCATCTAATCTTCACAATCCAATAGGTCCCCACGACGCTCGAGTAAATCCCTATTTAGCCTCTTGGCCTCTCCTATTATAAGCCTGATGAACCTGAGGCTGCCGAAGTGGTGACTACAATGGAATTCACAAGCTGGCGCCACTGACGTGCACCTGTCAAAATTTTCTGTCCTAAAGTGTCACGGATAATGAGCCTAGATTTACGTAACTTTTTTAGGGCAACAATCTAAAATGTCATATAAATGTTACATGAACTCGTATAGTGTCAGGACTAAGCAGTGCTACCAATCCCATCCTGTAGTTAGTGGTATAGTTCGTGGTAGTTCCAACTCTATACTGGGTGTATTTACAGATCGTGGGGAGTCCCCCATGCTGCGAAGATGGATGCGGCTTCATGTCGTAGTATAATTTGTTTTGTTTTTTGAATAAGTAAGTACTAACATTACTCTTAAGAATATTGTTACTAATAAGATTTATGGACCTGGTCTGAAATAAATGTTTATAATAATAGCCTACCCTGTTTTAACAGAACATTTACTGGTTTTTTTATACTTTAGGCGCCATCTGAAACATACCACCCAAAATACCTACTTGTTTATTATCTTTCGTGAAGGTGCAAAATGAATAAGGTTTACAGTTTAGCTATCTCAATAATATATTTTTAGTTTATTTCTCACACAGAGTAAAATACCCTATTCATTAAAAAAGCGTGGATGTTTTCTGAGGTATTTTTATAATCAATTATTATCAAGCACCCCATGCTTTTTTCAACTAAGTATTATTTATTTTCTATTTTTTAGTTCGGCTAAATATAAAAGCGTGATTTTTTAGTTTTCTATAAAAAAAAGCTGGCCCATGGCACTTTATGAAATTATTGAATTGTCATCGTTTTGAATTGGGTTAATAACATCATGTTCACAGATTCCGTTATATATATAGATACATACCAAGTTATTAAAGCGTGATAAAAAAACAGTTACTTGCATTCTTCTGTCGTACTTCGTTTTACTCCTAACTTTAAATAAAAAAATGAGCTTTCGCGGTTTTTCTTTATATCCTTTACTTCGCTAAGCCAGAACGCATCTTGCTCGAACGCACAGACTACAGCACAGAACACAAATATACTCGTAACCCCGAACGTATCTATACCAATTTATGAAATGTAATGTTGGTAGAGGTTAGTCATTTCCGTTGTATCCGTTGAAAACTTATTTGTATTAAATGTTTGGATTCGCGTAAATTATATCATATGGCTACATTTATGTGACCGTATTATTATTGAAATGTTTAAATTATTTTGTCAGAGAACATGTTTTACATATAACGACTTCGGTTCTAAAAAAAATTCTCAGTTGTTTAAAAAAGCAGCCAAAGCAGGTCGGACATAGCATTGGCAAATAGCAAGTAACTGTCAATTTATACGTGTGAGTTATTCAGTTGTATGTGTGCAAAAGAACACGCTTGTCGTGTTGCGGTACGTGTGCTTTCTACGAAATTGACTTTCATCGCCTCGTAAGTTTGTGAATTTCAATTATTATGGTGTATTTAGTGCTTAAATTACCGAACAAACTCGTGTACGTGCAAAAGTCTTATTGATCGAGCAGGAAATTACCCGACATCAACTAAGATCATTCGATTGGATCGTGTCGATGCGTCACCTTTGTGAGCCATTTTATTTAACTTCCACATTATGGTAGCTGTAGAATGAGATACATCTCGCACGTTCTATCGTGACCTCACGCGAGGTCAGGAGTAATGTCAAAATGCAAGCGGTAATCGGGTGACGAGGTAAAGTGCATTCTAACCTAGCCGCTAAGAATTGATATCGGTGGGCTGCGTTAGCGAGCCACGGTCGTCCGCGGGCCGCGGCCGAGCGCGTCCCCATATTACCTGCGTACGTGCCTGCTCCTCGTGGGTCCTCACATGCATATACCGTTAGCAGTACACAACGATAACTCCTGAACCAATCGAAGCGATGTCATCCCAAAAACCGTAATTGCAACACTTTGCATTATTAAAGTGAGCACACTTCTTTGTTACCTATCTTCATGACAATATTGTTTTTGTAGAAAATTGAGCAATACAGCTCATTCTTAGGTTGTACGGGTATTTAAAAAAAAAATACGGCTATAAAATTATCTTTAAAAAAACATATCGTTGTTATGTATGTATGATTCATTTCTTAAATTCATCATATTTATTATGATGCATACATTTGACCTTCAGTTTTAATTTTGTTTCAAGTGTATTGTATACCTACATGGAAATCGGCCATAAATTATCTTGACTAGGAATTTCTAACCCTGATATGAACAATTTTGGTTGATCACACAGAGATACTGGCTACATTAAAAAAAAAAATTAATGACCTGGGTCTGCCCAGGTACCGTAGGGCTAACATGGTCTGTAAGTCATGGCAGTGACTGAGCACCTATTGTATTATGATTGGCTGGATACATTTATGTTTTTCACTAACTGGGCACTAGATGTGGTGGTTTGGTATCTGTATTCTAGTTTGAACTACCAATATTGATAGCTGAGCAACTAGTCCAACACGAGTGTACTAGGGGTATGGGTATGCATGCGATAAATAATAAACAGTGTAAACACATGATTTAGTAGTACTGTAGTTTGAGTACTGATTGCTCATTATTTTATTTTACCTTCCAGCGTGTCTCTTTTGTGTCCTTTAACAGCAGGTGGTTGGAAGCAGCCATTACCCGGTTGAAATGTATGTAATAGGGCACTGTGGGTAAAAGAGTCGACTAAGCCTTATTATTATTTCTTAGAGGCAAATTAAGATCCACCACGTGATCTTCCCCACCCTTAATACTCCCAAAATGTTTTTTTGATCGCAGCATGAATACTTTCTACACTTAGAAGTAGTCACTTTTACACACACACTGGTTAACTTTTCTCTTAATTTTTTTTTATAAATGGCTGTCTCAACATTCAGCCATTTTACTTGGAGACTACTGGATGATAATTAGAAAGAAGTTTTATTCCGAGCACCACTAAACAATGTTGTATAGAAATTACGAAAACGATAGCTAAGGGGGTGACACTCCCCATACATGTACTGGAGCATGAAAAAATGTTTCATAGCGTAAAATTAAGCTCTAAAGGGGCCGCTCAAGGCAGCCGCGATATTATAATTTTCTTAAATTTTGTCGAAAACAACTGTTTCATGAAAATTAATGGAATTAAATGAACTTATAGGGTAGTATTGATGATTTTAATGATAATAATGATATCAAACCATATTTGTTGCGGGCGCGAATCATATTGTGTTCAACATAGAGCTTGACACTACAATAAACTAAACAAGTTAATTTTTAATCTTTCGAACCTTATTCCTAAGTTCTAATACAAAAACTGATTTTAAACGTGAGCCTAAAGTTCCCAACCTTATATCATGGCCTTAAAAACAGCTAAGTTAGCTAGCTAGACAGAGACGGTACTTGCGAGGGGTGACGTAACGCCTTGCGAGGGTTGCTATAACTCCACCATTATTCCAAACTAGGTACCACCGCATACAATGTCAGGTTTCGCGATACAGGATGTAGAATCTTCTTCTTGGTCGCGTACTTCATTACTGAAGGTCGTGTCCCTAAAAGGCCTTCGTGGCTTTATGTATTATGTTCTTCCACTTCGTTCAGTTCTCAACTTGTCTCATGGCGATCGTAACAGAGAATTTAGTGAGGGCGGTTACTTGGTCGGACCAGCGATTATGTGACTGGCCGCGAAGTCTTTTCCCGTCTACCTTGCCCATCGCCACCATCTTTTCAAGGTTATCTGTTTCCCGATGGGCAATGTGACCAAAGTAACCGAAAATCCTATGGTAACAGATCGTGGGTAGTCTATCTCATAAGCGTAGTGGTTCCAGGATAGATTTGTTCGTTCCATGGTACAATCAATCAACTCAGCCTATCGCAGTCCACGGTTGGACATAGGCCTCTCCCAGGCTGCGCCTCAACACTATCCTCCGCTTTCCGCATCCAGTCTGTCCCACCCACCTTTTGAAAGTCGTCGGCCCATCTAGCTGGGGGGCGTCGATACGCGGTCTCCACCCCCGGCACTCGTCTGCTCCACCGTCCATCGGTCCTCCGACAAACATGGCCAGCCCAGTGCCACTTCAGCTTGCTCACTCTACAAGCTATGTCGGTAACTCCGGTTCTTTTCAATTCCAAATTCATGCCAAGGCCAACCCGCCGAGAGGCTCCGTTTAGGCTGTGCAGCATCTGGTCTAACTGTTGCTGTGTCTCTGCCATTATGACGATATCATCGGCAAACCGAAGGTGTGAGATGTATTCGCCGTTAATTTTGCTACCCTGTCCAGTCCAGTCCAGTCCAACGTCTTAAAGATGTCCTCCAGCTCGTTGGTGAACAGTTTCGGGGATATAACATCCCCCTGTCGCACCCCTCTTAGCAGTTAGATGGGGCTTGTTTCCTTATTTTGGATCTGGACAGTCATCGTAGCAGCGTCATACAAACATCTCAACACCTCTATATAGCGCCAGTCAATTCGACATCGTTGCAGAGAGGCCAGAACTGCCCATATTTCGATGGAGTCGATGGCTTTCTCGTAGTCCACAAATGCCATACACAGCGATTGGTTGTACTCTTCAGTCTTCTGTACAATTCGTCTTCGGTCCATGGTACGCGGAGCAGCACTTTTCTCCAACACCACATCTCAAAAGCTTCTATTATTTCGACTCTGAGACGTAAAGGAATATCGGGAAAACCAGTGTCCGGACTAGTCTCGTCTTGGTGACATCGGAGACCTTTCCGTCCTGCTAAATATGTGCCAATTTACTGATCGCAGTTTTGGCCAATTGAATCCTTCTTCTGAAATCTCTTTCGCTTTTTCCTTAGTCAGTAAGTAGCGATTCGAGGTAAATAAACTCTCTGCGAATTCTCCTGTTCTGGAGACTTGACCGGTTCTGTCGAAGACCATGACTTTTGTCTTAGACTTCTTGATAGTGAGTCCAACCAGTCCACTCTCGTATTCTACTCTGCGAAACTGATCAGCTAGCTCTTTTTCAGAAGATGCAAAGACTGTATATAGTGTCGTTCGCATATAACAGGTTGCTGCTATTTATTCTCCCGACAGTGACGCCTCCCACCCAATTTTCTAAGGCTTTCCTCATATTGTATTCACCATCTATACTAATATTTTATAGCTGAAGAGTTTGTTTGCTTGAACGCGCTAATCTCAGGCAGTACTGGTTCGAGTCGGAATATTCTTTTAGTGTTGGTTAGCTAGATAGAAAATAATATTGTCTGAATATAAATGATTAATTAACATTTTTGTGTTCCGATTGTTAACTGTTAATCCTAATATCAGAGAAAATTTTGAAAACCATAGAATCATCATATCTTCGATTTCCTGATAGATTTGCATGTTTTTTTTTTAAGTTAATCGTACAGTTCTGAAGAATATTTTAAGATTAATATTAGGCGCTACTTACAAAAGATGTCCGAGGGAAAAAATAAAAGGAAACAATAATAAAATCGGGCATATTTGTTTTTATTTTATATAAAAATCATTTCTGTTTCGCCTATAATACCTTGTAAATACTGTCAATAAACTTCAAAAACAAATTTTCAAATATGTTTATCACATTGTTAATTTTAGAGTTTTTCTGAAAATCCAGAAAAAAATAATCAAAATTCTAATTCTGTTTTAAAGTATATTTAAGATCCGCGAGTTCTACTCTCGTATTCAAAACAGTGCATACTATCGATTAGAAGAATAAAAAAGCGATGTCCGATTTTTGAGGCATTTATCATACTGTGCGGACGCGCGCGATTACCAGCGACGTGCACGACGTTAGTTGATTTATAAGCGGATAAGTGTAGAAATACAGGGAAATTTTTATCCAGTGCGCAAATTGTAACCATGAATTCAGCATATCGTTCTAGACCCACCAGCGCAGAAATTTTTCGTCGGTTATACAAAAACAAATCAGCTGTTTCATAGAAAAGTGCAATACCTACGCGATCGAAATGTATGGAACAGCTGATTTTTTTTTTGTATAACCGACGAAAAATTTCTGCGCTGGGGGTTCTAGAATGATATGCTGAATTCATGTTTACAGTTTGTGCACTGGTTAAAAAATTGTCCTGTAGAACCTATGTGTGATTTAAAATCTTTACTGTCATTGCACACTTAAGACTCAGTTGCAGCACCCAAGGGGGGAATCCAAAGTTACAGCATGGCAAAGTACTTCCATAATATGTATTTTTACAATTTTGATGTGCTCTTATTTTCGACTCCTCCACTATTGGAGCAACTGATGCTTAGATCACGTATTCAATAGGGAAACTTCACAATTATTGATTGATTTTAGCCAGCATAAAATAACTTGTTTTAACTTACGCCACCGCCCATACCATCCCCACTTCGAACTTCCCTACTTAGTATTAGAAATGTGAAAGTAACTCTGTCTGTCTGTGACGCTTTGAAGCATAAACTGCTGAACCGATCGTCATGAAATTTGGCAGAGATATAGCCTGGGAAAATATGGAAAGTCATAGGCTACTTTTTTTAGGCGATAACCGACATACACGTAGGCGGGGGGGAGTTATTAAATGGCCGGAAAAAACCACAACCAATCAAATTACTTGACAAGACTTGGCAGCAGATTAAATTGTTTGCAAGCTTTATTTCAGAAACGAGATGAAGTCGTGGTCAAACAACTACAAAAAGAAACAAGTAAACGTAGTACATATTTTGATAAAAGCATTTGTTGCACCAATCAATAGAGTTCCAATGAGGCAAAATTATGTTATTGGGCAGACAGGAAGGTTTAGTAGGTCAGGTAGGCGGCACCGGGTCAGGCCAGGGCCTTCGCGTGGTAGTTTTTATGCTGCGCCGCGGTGCGCGGGCGCGGGGCCGCTACGCGAATCTGGGTCAATGGTAGCGGAGTGGCACACAGGCGCCGGGCGGTTACCACCGCTAGGGACGGCTCACGGCGCTCCATCGAGCCGCCGCGGCCGCCGATGCTAAACTGGGTCGCGCCTCCCGTCCGCTCCCCTCGCACCCTCTTCTACTCTATTGCGCTATCATACCTGCAGCTTTCTTGAGCTGACATACGAATCAAGTATTATCTGAGGTAGAATCGTAGCTGGACGAATTCGCGTTTTTGCGTTAATTGCACTTGTAATAAGCCGTGAACGGCTTTTGCCTTCTTCACGGCCCGCATTCCCCTTACATCGACCACGAGACAGCTCACATTGACGAGCTGCAGTTTGCAGCCCTATTGCGTCACACCTTTTCTTTCACAATTCTAAGGATGGGAAATTCGTAATCCATTGCTTCAATCTATGAAAAATCCGTAATGAATGCAACGTTAATTAGGCAATTAATGTTGTCAAATAGTAAAAATGAATGGCGTTGTAATTAGTGTTAGGCAGTTACCCATGTGAGCTATTGAAGTGCTGTTAAATAAAAGTGGAGACAAGACTTGTGCAGGTCACGCATACACACTTGTGTAAATGGATTTCATGCTGATAGTTCAACAACAATCATGGCAACAATTTTTTCTAACATATGAAGCAATGAATTAGCAATAACCTTCAGCATTGTTCAGATTGTGATTGTGATTGATAGTGTGGTACGCAATTAGGGTGCACTATGAATGATCTGTTAAAAAATATAAACATGTGAACACACTCGGACTGCTAGAAGCACATCCGTTCAAAAGCAATAATCTGGATACATTTTAACACTGCTGTTAGAATAGTTATTGTCATTTTATTTTTTAATAAAGTCAAATGTAAGGTATAAACTATGTGCCATATCAAACGATAGGTATTAAATTTTATTTATCTTTGTCGCAGAACTACTACCTAAAAATATATACAGCATAAGTTTGTATCCAGTGCGCAGACTGTAACCATGAATTCAGCATATCATTCTAGACCCCCAGCGCAGAAATTTTTCGTTCGTAATACAAAAAAAATCAGCTGTTCCATACATTTTGACCGATTTTGACTGATTTTTTTTTTGTAAAACCGACGCACAATTTCTGCGCTACCCCTAGCGCAGAAATTGCGAAATTCATGGTTACAGTTTGCGCACTGGATAATAACTTATCCTGTATGTATACAAGGTAACGTCTTCCTTAATTTGCGAGTGGCTCACGGCCAGCTGATTTTTGAGACATAAATTCGCTCGTTCGGGTTTTTACGTGGTCGCACAATTCAATTGAGTTCATTGTTGTAAAACACATTTTACACGTTACACATTCAATTAAATTTTTTCGTCGCACGAAAAAATACGTGATTGTCAATCCATTCGTGATTTTTTTCTGGTTTCCCTCACGTGCTTAAAGAACGACCCCAATGGTCAATATAACCCAAGTTTTTGTTTACCCTGAATCTCTTGAAATGAGTCGGAGGGACGGGTCACTCATTATGAAAAACAAAAACAACTCCGAAATCGCAAAAAAAAACATCTGTCCCATGCATTTTGTTGATTTATGTAAATAAATGTGTGTGAGCAGATTTTCTTTTGCTCGTTTTCAGGGTTGGACTAGCCTTATACAATTTCATGGTTGGTCTGTATGCCTAGCCTTATCTCATTTCAGGGTTGGTCTATCCGCCTAGCCTTATCTCATTTCAGGGTTGGTCATCTGCCTAGCCGTATCTCATTTCAGGGTTGGTCTGTCCGCCTAGCCTTATCTCATTTCAAGGTTGGTCATTGCCTAGCCTTATCTCATTTCAAGGTTGGTCATTGCCTAGCCTTATCTCATTTCAGGGTTGGTCATCTGCTTAGCCTTATTTCATTTCAGGGTTGGTCATCTGCCTACCTTTATCTCATTTCAGGGTTGGTCATCTGCCTACCTTATCTCATTTCAGGGTTGGTCTGTCCGCCTAGCCTTATCACATTTCAAGGTTGGTCATTGCCTAGCCTTATCTCATTTCAGGGTTGGTCATCTGCCTAGCCTTATCCCATTTTAGGGTTGGTCGGTATGCCTAGACTTATCTCATTTCAGGGTTGGTCTATAGAGGTATGAGGAACAGAGTATAAAGTTCACTCATATTCTATAGTAAAGAGAGGATCCTCCGACCAGACGTGTGTTGTGTCTGGTGGGCAACTGCCCAAATATTGATGTCGGGATCTTGTATATATGTAGATTGCGTAGTAAACTCTGCTTGCGTGATGTAGCTGCGGTGTGATGTCAAGTCTTGAGTAGTTCACATATGCCATTGTAGATGGCGCCACTTTACTTATTGTGTTTTCCACGTTTGTTGATTTGTAGTTTTCGTATTTGGGGCATTGTAGATGTCCGCCACAGGTCTGTGCCTAGCCTTATCTCATTTCAGGGTTGGTCTGTCTGCCTAGCCTTATCTCATTTCAGGGTTGGTCTGTCTGCCTAGCCTTATCTCATTTCAGGGTTGATCTGTCCGCCTAGTTTTATCTCATTTCAAGGTTGGTCATTGCGTAGCCTTATCTCATTTCAGGGTTGGTCTGTCTGCCTAGCCTTATCTCATTTCAAGGTTGGTCATTGCCTAGCCTTATCTCATTTCAAGGTTGGTCATTGCCTAGCCTTATCTCATTTCAAGGTTGGTCATTGCCTAGCCTTATCTCATTTCAGGGTTGGTCTGTCCGCCTAACCTTATCTCATTTCAAGGTTGGTCATCGCCTAGCCTTATGTCATTTCAGGGTTGGTTATCTGCCTAGTCTTATCTCATTTCAGGGTTGGTCATCTGCCTAGCCTTATCTCATTACAGGGTTGGTCTGTCCGCCTAGCCTTATCTCATTTCAAGGTTGGTCATTGCCTAGCCTTATCTCATTTCAAGGTTGGTCATTGCCTAATCTCATTTCAGGGTTGGTCATCTGCCTAGCCTTATCTCATTTCATGGTTGGTCTGTCCGCCTAGCCTTATCTCATTTCAAGGTTGGTCATTGCCTAGCCTTATCTCATTTCAAGGTTGGTTATCTGCCTAGACTTATCTCATTTCAAGGTTGGTCATCTGCCTAGCCTTATCCCATTTTTGGGTTGGTCTGTATGCCTAGCCTTATCTCATTTCAGGGTTGGTCTGTCCGCCTAGCCTTATCTCATTTCAAGGTTGGTCATTGCCTAGCCTTATCTCATTTCAGGGTTGGTTATCTGCCTAGACTTATCTCATTTCAGGGTTCGTCAGCTGCCTAGCCTTATCTCATTTCAGGGTTGGTCTGTCCGCCTAGCCTTATCTCATTTCAAGGTTGGTCATTGCCTAGCCTTATCTCATTTCAGGGTTGGTTATCTGCCTAGACTTATCTCATTTCAGGGTTCGTCATCTGCCTAGCCTTATCCCATTTTTGGGTTGGTCTGTCTGCCTAGCCTTATCTCATTTCAGGGTTGGTCTGTCTGCCTAGCCTTATCTCATTTCAGGGTTGGTCTGTCTGCCTAGCCTTATCTCATTTCAGGGTTGGTCTGTCCGCCTAGCCTTATCTCATTTTACGGTTGGTAGGTATACACTGACCGATGCGCTGACTTGCTAACAGCTAAATAGATGTTTTTGAAGAGCCATGTTCGGGCCGACCGGTATAAAAATGCAACAAATCCCCTTTAATTAGCCAATCAGCGCTCTAGTTTCCAATCGTCCTAAATAAACGAACTGGGTTTTTTGCAATGATCCTGGTAATGTGTTGCATGATTACGAAAATTTTACTTCTTGATGCAAAATATCTGGGTCTTTTGCAATCGCCATATGGAAGTCGTGGCAAAAAACTAAAATATGGATCTAAAGACACTGTCATCCGAAATTAAAGTTATTTTTCACTTTCTATAAATTTTTTGGAAGTCAGTTATTTTTTTGTATAAAAGTTTCTTAGGTTTATTTTTTTGCTATGGTTTATCTGCCCCACACCCATTCATGTCCACTATAACTTGCTATGTACAATGATCGGAAGTATTAGAACATCATCAAGCAAAGTTAATAACGAATTTTCGGAAAAATCCAACCTACCGGAAATATCGCGGAACACAAATACAAATAAAAATTGAGAACCTCCTCCTTATATATTATTATACATATATAGTATTATTATAATTAAATGTAATTGCATGAATATTAACCCAATGACTGTAATTGTGAATGTGCTTACTTTAATTAATATTTTTTTATTAACTGTAATTTATAATTTATTTTTAATGCAATGATTTTAATGTCATGTTTTAATGGACTTATAATGAATCCTTATGTATATTTCTATTTAATTTGTAGTGCTTAATATGGGAATAATTTCCTGAAATAAATGATTATTTAATGTAATTTTTTAATATTTTTAATATATCGACTTACGACGAAACTTAAATTTTACAGGAGGAAAATAATAATTGAATTAAAGAAAAAAAATAGCTTTCGTTTGATGTACCAATGACATCACAGTTGCGACTCGTTCAAAAGCTATTCAACAAAAACAGAAAAACATTTTTCTGTTTTTGTTGATTTTTTCTTTTCTTTAATTCAATTATTATTTTAACAAAACATTTTGTACGTGAAAAGCCTTGCAATTTAAGAAATATTACAAAAATAAATTGTTTAAGTAATATACACCTACGCCATTATTGCAGTAAATTGGTAAGCAATGTTGATACGTAACATTACAAAACGGACTTTTCCAGCGTAATTTTTGACCTTGAAGATGGTACGTAATTGGATTTATTGTGGTTATGTTAAATTGACTCAGTAACAGTATCGTTACAGAACATTGTTTTTGGGGGAAAATTCTGAAAAATATTTTTGTGTAACCATCTAGTGCTAATAACTGGATCCTTTAAGTTCCCATTACGGTCTGAGCTGACTCAAAATAATTCGACAACAATAACGTGCTAGCGTTTACCAAGAACTGCACGAAATTCATTCACACCAACAAGTCGGTTATAGCAACTTACCAAAATTAAATATGAAATACACTTTTGTATTGATACGTAAAGATACTTTTCTCGACTTAATTTCGTTTTTTTAATTTCCCTACAATAAAAGTGTTTTTCATGATATCTTTGTAAATATCACTACGAAAAATGTGAAATAAATTACTAAGATGTATCCCAACCCATAGGTTCCGAATTCGACATAACAATAAAAGTCCATAATAGCACATTACCGAGTCATTGCTTGGGGGCATCGATATAGAACACTGGTAATGTACTTGATCGTACCCGTGCAATACGCATGTGCAATGTTGTAATTGTAAATATGAAGTATAACGTATTTTGAGTATTTAAAGTCGCATACGTTAATTATTCGTTGGTTTAGATACCCATTAAAACACGAAAATATCTGGTCATCATGCTTTGACATAAACATGTATATCGGAAATTAGGTATTTGTATACCATACCATACATGGTTGATGTAGTCAAATTCGATATGTAGGTAGCTACAGACGTGGCGCAACGGTGCCTCGTGATTCTGCTAGACAGTTTCCATGTAGTTCTAATAGAAATTGTTCTATTAGAGTCGTGTCGCGCCCATCTGCGGGAGCCTTGACAGCCTTAAGGGCGACGAGGCGAACAGGGTTGTTAGAGGTAAAAGACGGAGTGCGGGGCTGCAGTGTAGGTCAATGACCTGGCCGGGACGCTCGGGCTCGGGCGCCGCCGCCGGTCCCGGCCGCTCTGGCACCTAGGGGATGCCCGCGCCTGTCGCGTCGCGCATGTCATGCATGCACTGTTCGTAATCACCCCCGAGGGTGCTTCATGTAATGTAGCTCCTATGCAGATAATACCTACTGGTGTAACGCTTTTTATTACAATTTCAATTGCCATTTGATTGATTCTGCGTTGCGAATGTACGAAATGTAGAGGTGAATAAACTTTAGAAGCCCACTAATGTACTACTTTTATGTCAATCGTAAAAAGTAGTGTTGATTTAAGATAAAAGTCGTTTTAAAATGTAGGTATATTTAAGAATTCTCTGTGCATTTAAGCTGGCATAAGTATTCGGGGTTACCCTGATTTTTGAGTATACAATAATATAAATATACGTGTTTAAAAAGACGAAAGCGCGGAGGCGCGTCTCGTCGGCCCGGTGTGCGACAGCTGGCGGCCGGCGCGACCTTGCAGCGGCAGCACCAAGGTTCCAGCGGGCGTTGACCTCGCGCCGCGACGCTATCGACCGCCATCGCCACGTCGTCGTCGCCCGAACCTCGACGTACGCCGCTCAATACATATCTCATAATTCCTCTGCTGACGCGGTTGGTTCTGTGAATTCATACGAAAAAGTTTGTTACCGAAAATGCGAGCTACGTGACCGGTCGGGCCGGTCGGTCAGGACACGGCTAGAGGTCCGCGAGGACGTGCAGCGGGGTGCGGGGGCGGCGCGGGGTCTACGGCCGGCGCGGGCGCGACGACCGCCGCCGCCGCTCCACCTGCCCAGCGGCAGCGCAGCGAGCTAAACAACCACGCAATCGCTCTCGTGTTTTTTAACCGACTTCAAAAAGAAAGAGGTTATCAATTCGACATGTTTATAATTTTTATGTATGTTCGGGCAACTTTTTTTGACCAAAAAAACGTATAAAATGGTTTGAATAGGAAAAAAAAAAAGTATTTGGAAAAAAAAACAAAAGTATTTTTCAAATTTCATGTTTTGATTGCCTTAAAAACGAATTTTTGTGTGCTTTTGCACATGCTAACAATTTTTTGCTATGTTTAAACATTCAAAGCTTGTTTGACAATCAAAATTTAAATGGAATTAAATAAAGGATTCGTCTATTTCTCTCTTCTCGCCACTTTAGATTAATTACTGAAAAAACTCTTTCAGTGAAAGCTGAAGTGGCGGGAATGGATAGTAAATCTACATCTACACTAATATTATAAAGAGGAAATATTTGTATTTTTGTATGTTACGAATAAACTTTAAAACTACTGGACCGATTTAAAAAATTCTTTCACCGTTAGAAAGCTACATTTTACCGAGTAACATAGGCTATATTTTATCCCCGGGATCGATAACTACGCGGGTGAAACCGCGGAGCGCTGCTAGTAAGAAATATTTTTACATTCTGCTGTTTCATAGAAAAGTGCAATACCTACGCGGTCCACATGTATGGAACAGCTGATTTTTTTTTTGTATTTGGAACAATTACCACCTACCTACCGTCGAAAAATTTCTGCGCTGGGTGTCTAGAATGATATGCTGAATTCATGGTTACAGTTTACGCACTGGATAAAACTTATCCTGTATACATTCCCATGGTAAATTTGCTCAGAAAATGTAAAAATACTGAAAATGTCCGATCCGATTTTTTTTTTAAACCATTGTGTACAATTTTGAGCTATTTATTAAAATTTCCACTTTAATTACTCGAAAAACGTAAGATTCCATGTTACATTGATAAACAATAAAATTGCAAATCGAAATATAGTACTATAATTAATAACCAAATAAGTTAATAAAGTTAATAATAATATTTAATAAGACATCTACAATATTTTGAGAACGTCGTTGAATCTTCTTTAAATTATAGGGGTAGATGCCTATTTATTGCTATTTTAAGATCACTTATATACCTGAGTGACCTACGGAAAATTTTAGCCCATCAAAAAGCCATCATTTTTTGCATTTTCTGAGAAAAATTACCAAAGTAATTTATATTTTTTTTACACCATCAGAAAGTAGAGATTTCAACGAACAAAAAGCCCACCGACTTTTTGAAAAAGCAGATATTTTGACGGGAGAATTTTAGATTGAAACATAGGGTGATTTTTCAATAATAAGGTGAAAAAATAAATATTAAAAATAAAAAAATTACAGTGTGTTTGGGACATAAAATTTTTCACAAAATCTCGTGAAAAAAATTTTTTCAGCCCACCGACTTTTAAAAAAAAGCAGATATTTTGTTCTTCTGCATTTGAGATCTACGTTTTGGAATGGGCAACTAAGTAGCTTCAACTTTCCAACTGATCGACTTTTTGACAGTTTAAAAGTGCCTGTAAATGGTTTAATTGAAATAAATGCTTCGAGTTTGAGTTTGAATTTTAGTTTAACTTGTATTAAATTGCTTTATTCTTTACGCACTTCACATTAATATGTTTTATTTAAACAAATTTTCATATAAAACAGAACTCTCGAGCAGTTTAATAAGTCGTTCTTAATTATTTGTCCAGCTTCATTACTATTTGAATTTGCTAATAAAGAGAATATACAAAATTTGTAAAAGAAAATATCGATATCATTCTATATTTCTAATCCCGTTTGTTCTATTCATGTGGCTATTTCATAACGTAACTAGTTACTTCTAAGAAGGAACACATACCCTACACATGACACAATTTACATACAAAAATCTGGAACATCAAATCGTTCTTAATTATATGACCGCAATTGTACATTTAGTTGCGTCACTAGCGTTGCGCCACGTCACTGGATGGTACGTAACCAATAACACGACAGGCAATTGCCTGCCATTTATTTTGCCAATATTGAGCGCCAGTAACGCTTAAAGGTACCTATACTCTAAGTCGCACCCTAAGCTCTCATAAAGTCGCCATCTTGGATTTTCACGTTGACCTCACCATCGGATTTAGCACCCTCGAAAGCCATTAAACCTCTACCCCTGTTCTCTGCCTCCTATTATCCCACTAATATTATAAATGTGAAAGTTTGTGAGTATGTATGGATGTTTGTTACTCTTTCACGCAAAAACGGCTGAACGGATTTAAATTAAATTTGGCACACAGGCAGTTTGTCACCTGGAATAACACATAGGATACTTTTTATCCCGGTAGTACGTTCCCGTGGGATAGTTTTCGAACCCCACGCGGTCGAAGCCGCTGACAAAAACTAGTATATTATATGATAATAATAAAAAGTCGCATGGAACTTTATGATTATATTATAACGCTTTTTCGTTATGTTACGATTTCAACAAGTTTAGTTCTACGGCAAGCTTCGTAAAAAGAACTTCGTTCCAAAACATAACCACTTAATAACACTAGTAAAATTTGTATTTAGCTTAACTCAATCGATGAAAGCCTGACTATGAGTACGTTCCGTGTGCAGGGCCCGTCGCGGAGGCGTAGCACAAGCGCACAGCGCTGCAGTGAGCGGTCAGCGCGGACACGTGACGCGCGGGAGCAGAGCGCGGCAGTGCGCGGGAGACAGCACCGGCGGCAAGACGGACAGCGCGCGGCAGCCGGGGCCCGCGCCGCGCGCCTCGGGGCGGACGCCCGTCCCCCCGCCGAGGCGCCGCTGGGTCCCGCCCTCCACCCTGCGACACCACGAGGTGCCCGACGGAGATGCCAAGCACGACATCATATTCCGAAAGGTGAGTGAGGCGCCGCCCGCAGCCCCGCCCGCGCTCCCGCCTCGCTCACCCACCGCCTTCTGTCCGCAGGTCCGAGGTATCCTTAACAAGCTCACGCCGGAGAAGTTCCAGAAACTGAGCGATGACCTGCTCGGTTTGGAGCTCGACTCCGACAAGGTGCTTAAGGGAGTGATCCTTCTCATTTTCGAGAAGGCGCTCGATGAGCCTAAATACTCATCGATGTATGCACAGCTGTGCAAGAGGTTGAGCGAGGAGGCGCCTAACTTCGAGCCTCCCGGTCAACCCTGCACATTCAAGCTGCTGCTCCTGAACAAATGCCGCACCGAGTTCGAGAACCGTGCACAGGTAGGTACCGCTTTCCTCTCACACTTGGCGCAAATGCACTCCGTAATATGGTTCGAATGCATTTTGATATACGGTTTATTCTCGCTAGGCGTTCGCCGCGTTCGAGGACAAGGCGTTGCTGCCTGAAGAGGAGGAAAAGAGACATCTTGCAAAATGCAAGATGCTCGGCAATATCAAGTTTATCGGAGAACTCGGCAAACTGGAGATCCTGGCCGAGTCCATCCTACACCGATGCATTCAGAATCTGCTGGCGCGGCGCGCGGCCGCCGAGCACCACGAGGACCTGGAGTGCCTGGCGCAGCTGGTGCGCACGTGCGGGCGCGTGTTGGACTCGGAGCGCGGCCGCGGCCTCATGGACCAGTACTTCGCGCGCATCGAGACGCTGTCGTCGTCGCGCGAGCTGGCGCCGCGCATCCGCTTCATGCTGCGCGACACGGTGGAGCTGCGGCGCGGCGGGTGGGTGCCGCGCGCCGCCGTCACGGCCGAGGGGCCCGTGCCCATGCACCAGCTGCGCCACGACGACGAGCACGTGCCGCGGCGCGACCGCGAGCGCGAGCGTGACCGCGACCGCGACCGCGACTCGCTGTTCCGCGGCGGGCTGCGCTCGCGGCCGCTGGACGACGTGCTGGCGGGCCTGAGCCTGCAGCCGGCCGCGGCGCTGGTGCCGCCGCCCGACAAGCTGTTCGGCAACGGCTTCGGCGCCTCGCGCGACGGCTTCCGCCAGCGCTCGGCGCCGGGCTACTACCCGCGCCAGGGCAACAACATGCACTACAATAAACACTCGCAGACCAACCAACAGGGCAACGGCTCCAAGGTAAGACAAAGTACCGGACTTGACAGAGTACAAATAAAACTAATCGTACACACATCAAAAGTTTGCGATCACTTTGAAAAACCGAAATCTTTTTTGTTACGGTAGATTATATTATGATTTCTTCTTCTTATTAGATTCTTTATTTAAAATTATAGATTTAGAATATAAAACAATAAAACAGTTCAAGGTTTTTGGCGGGATCGCGTTGGCACATGTCGCACGACTTTTTATTTTTATGAAATTTAGTGAAATAGCGAATTAAATTGTATAATTTTGGTAGTGAATTATGCAATTTAATTACGTGTGAGTGCACAAATGTAGTGAAGGTGAAAATAAGTGACTAACGTGGACTTTTCGTGTTCCCCCCAAAAACTCCTATTATGTTGTTGTAAAGTTACTACTGCTTTACAATAACTTTGACTTGACTGACTAAAGACGACTACGACTGTTTTGTAACTTCGTGCCCGATATCGGGCCATTTACTTGATCGAAAAGAAAAATTACTTGACACTGGCTAAATGCACAAACCGTGCGAAGCCAAAACCAAACAAAAAAAAAAAAAAAAAAACAGTTCAATTGTTTTCCATATAAAAGGCTTGCTTACGCTCATTCAGAAATCTGATTTAGTAAATTTTAACGGATTTAATAGTACATTATGTCATGCGACGTTTTCGAACATATTAGCGAGGAAATAAATAAAACTCGGACTTTCTTAGACGAATAAATCTTTAATCACTAGTTAAAGCAGTTACAAAATTTTTAACAATTTGTAATAGTACATTATGATATAAGTGCGGTAAGTTGAAAATACTAATTTTCAAAGCGCACATAATGTCATACGACGTTTTATAACATATTTGCGAGGAAATAAATAAAAGTCGGACTTTCTTAAACGAGTAAATCTTTAATCACTTGTTAAAGCAGTTAGAAAAATTTTAACAATTTGTAAAATTTATTATTACTTGTTCACAAATTAGCGATGCGCGCGCATCAGCGGCAAAGGCACAAAACAGCCAGTATAACTAATAAAGTAAATTAATATTTTTTTGTTTTTGTTACAGATGGTTGTAATTTATTGTCAAAGCTAATTAAATTAAAGAATTCAATGTTTATTTTTTTATATTTTATCTCTCAAAGTTAATTTTATTCATAAAATGTTGATCACTTTTCTGACATAAGAACTCTTTGCTAAGATTTAAAAAAGTACCGTTCGTTTTAGACGGAGCATCTTGATAAACCGTGCGTTTTACATTACAATAACGCACAAGTGCGTAATGACATACATTACGATATTGAAATTGGTGTAATAAGAGACCCTTTACGAGCAAATGTGTTATAAAATTGATTATTACGTTGCCAGTTCGCATTTTTAATGTTGTCTAGTTATTATTATTATCTCTCAAAGTTAATTTTATTCATAAAATGTTGACCACTTTTCCGACATAAATTTAAAAAAATACCGTTCGTTTTAGACGGAGCATCTTGATAAACCGTGCGTTTTACATTACAATAACGCACAAGTACGTAATGACATACATTACGATATTGAAATTGGTGAAATAAGAGACCCTTTACGAGCAAATGTGTTATAAAATACTTTTTCGCGGAAAGTTGTGTTTGAAAAAATGCCAAGAGGATTATCAGAAGTTTTACGAGCAAGAATAGTAACTTTGAGGGAAGAAGGATACACCACGAGAGAAATAGCACGCAGAGTTGCTATATCCCAATCCTGTGTCGTGACCACGTTGCAGAGTACCACGGGATGGAATGCAAAAGATACGGATGTCTTACATGTCAACGATAGTCTAGCTGTTCTCTCGAAATGGTTTGCGGCTAATAATGTTTTACTCAATGCGAATAAAACTAAATGTCTTAAGTTCTCATTACCAAATTTCCCTCAAGTAGGTCTAAATTTAAAACTTGATGGCAAGAAACTAGATGCTATTTCGGAAACTGTAGCAGCGCAGTAAGAAAAATAAGGCAGTTGGCTGATGTAGCCACAGCTAGGTTACTTGAGTAGGGTACTAGAGTATACTTTGCTTATTTTTGTCTTATGGCGTTCTGCTGTGGGGATCGGCAGCTGACGTAGGTACAGTTTTCATTCTACAAAAGAAAGCAATCCGCGCAATCTATAAAATGGGGCCTCGCGAGTCTCTTAGAAACAAATTCAACAAAATTGATATGCTGCCTTCTCTTTATATCCTAGAAAATATCTTGTATGTTCGCAAAAACTTAGGTCTTTAAAAAAAAAAGATGCGACTTCCATAATCTAAATACACGTAGTAAAGATGAAATTGTGATTCCAAAATTTAGATTAACTATAACTAGCAAGTCATTTCTAATAAACAGTATCCGCTTCCACAACAAGTTGCTAAAGTCGGTTACAGAACTTAGCGATGGAAAATTTAAAACTCACATTAAACGTGTCCTTATCAAAAAAGCATATTATAAGATAAAAGACTACGTTACAAGACGACAAGGAAATTTGGCATTAATTCCTTCTGCACATCACTGCACATGTGGCTTTCCTGGTACCTCATTAACAGCATAGTTATGCTGTTAATGAGTTATGTGAGTGTATTAACTGCTCCCAAATTACAATGTAAATTTTATTATTTTAATTTTACAATTTCTGACATATTCTCGTCATTATTTGACATTATAATCACTTCTAATAACGACTATTTATTAGTGATTCTCATGGAAATCATGTCACATGGTTTAAATAGGTTGATTTTACTTGTGTAGATTCTTTGCATATTGTGAATGAGAGAATGTTGTAGGCCTTACAGACGTCGTCTATAAATTTACAGATTTATAGACGATTTTCATTCCTCTAAGTACCTGGTACTTATTGACAGGCCTGCAC
Source organism: Polymixis lichenea (assembly GCA_949091785.1). Taxonomy (NCBI): domain Eukaryota; kingdom Metazoa; phylum Arthropoda; class Insecta; order Lepidoptera; family Noctuidae; genus Polymixis; species Polymixis lichenea. The sequence continues at coordinate 419,131 of OX420939.1, read as the reverse complement.
TGTCCTCCCATACCTATTATCACTGTAAGTTGAAAACATTGTAAAACCCAATTATTTTTAAAAGAGTAACCCTGGAGTTTCTTGCCGGCTCTTCTCTATAGGAAGCGACAAATTGGAACCGTGCACCTAGCTTCTGACGTTTCATAAGTGCTCTTGCAGGTTTATGTGAAATAAAATATTTTGATTTGATTTGATGTGTAATTTTGCTGACCGACCCCGCAGTGGTTGCCCAACTGTTTTGACTGCTGCCCTAAAGCGGTTTATTAGATTGCTGGCAGCTCGTGACCTAACAATCAACGCTACTAAAATAAAAGCAGAAGTTCGGGCCGCCTCTGGGCTTGAAGTTAGCACTCAGACCATTCGGAATTGGCTGCACCAGGCTGGATTACGAGCATGGAGGTTTTGGCGAGCTCCTCTGAATTCCCGGCAACGACAACGACGGAGATTGCAGTGGGCTAGGTATCGGTAAAAAGAAAAAGAAAACATTAGGCAAAACTGTCTCTTCGTTGACGAATCGCGAATCAGTACTCATCCAGATAACCGACGTGTCCGTGTCTGGAGAAGACTAGGAGCCCGTGAAACGCAAAGAACTGCCACTGGAACAGTTTAGCACGGCGGGGCGGGGCCGTATCGAGGCTTCATGACAGCAGACATGTATAGAGCAATTGCTATTGATGTAATTGTCAGACCATTCGGAGTAAAGCATGGGCACCAATTTGTACTGGTCGATGATAATGCGCCCGCCCATCGAGCTCAACGAGTCAATGCTGCTCTCCAAGAATACGACATCACAAGGTTAGACTGGCCTGCCGGCTTGCCTGACTTAAACCCAATAGAGCACGCCAGGGATGCTCTTAAACAAGCTGTTTGGAACCGTCAGCCACGTCCCCAAACAGGCCAGAGCTCAGGGAAGCCGCTATTCAAGAATGGGACAGGTTACCCCAAGAAATGCTGAATAACTTGATTCTCAGCATGCCCAGGAGGATCACTGCATGTGTTCGAGCCAGGGGAGGAGTTATATTATGTTGAATATAAACCATCTATTAATAAATTGTTGTTTAAGTTTGGTTAAACAATCGTTTTTTTTTTTCTATCAAATTTCTGTTACAGTTACATTATGATTAATTGCTCAATTAAAAAGAAAATAGTTTTAATTTTTTAATTTCAATTTTTTAATTTCTTGATAAGGTTCAATTTAAAAAAAATATATCAGCTTACGCTAGTGATCACAAACTTTTTTGATGTGTGTATGTCATTATTGTTCGTTCTTCATATATGGTTTTGCGGGACTATTATTGAATTATAATGATTTGTGTTAGGACGGGTCGTCGCGCTCGAATAAGGCGCGCGTGTCGCCGTACACGGCCGGCGCGCTGCAGGACGTGCAGATGCGGCCCGCGGCCAACTCGCTCATGTTCACCGCCAACAAGCTGTCCAAGCCCGCGCCGCAGCTGCCGCTGGCGCCCGTGCAGCAGAGTGAGTACCGCGCCCCGCCCGCGCCCCTGCCCCCGCCCGCCCGCGCTCACCGCCCTCTGTCTGCAGACGTGCTGCCCGCCTTCGCCGCGCCGCCGCTGCTGAAGGAGCCCGCCATCACCATCAAGCCCGCCGCCGACAAAAAGGACAAGCCGAAGAAGGACAAGGCGCCCAACAAGGAGGAGGCGTGCCGCCTGGCCGTGGAGGCGGCCGAGGCCGCGGCCGACGAGGACGGCGACGCCGAGCCCGGCCTGGCCGCGCTGCGCCGCCTGCGCGAGCTGGCGCCGCCCGACAAGGTGCTGCGGCGCTGCGTGGCCGCCGTGCTGGAGCACGCGCTGCACGGGCCGCGCGGCGACGCGGGCGCGCTGCGCGCCGCCGTGCGCGTGGTGCGCGCCATCAAGCGCGCGCCGGCCGGCGAGGCGCTGCGCGCGCTGCTGGCGGCGCACCCGCACGCGCGCCTGGCGCGCCTGCTGGCCGCGGCCGTGGAGCACAAGCTGCTGGCGCTGGGCGAGCTGGGCGCCTGGTGCGACGCGGCCGCGCTGCAGGCGCTGCTGCTGGACGTGCTGCAGGCGCTGGCCGAGGCGCTGGGCCTGGAGCGGCTGGCGGCGCTGTGCGACGAGGGCAAGCTCAACGTGTGCGCGCACGCGCTGCCGGGCGGCGCGGCGCCGGCGGCGGCGCTGGAGGCGCTGGAGGCGCGCGGGCTGGCCGCGCTGGTGCCGCAGCTGCGCGTGCAGGCGCAGCTGGCGCGCCAGCTGGCCGCCGAGCCGGCGCCGCACGCGCTCTACCGCTGGATCAAGGTCGTTCACTGTTCTGTCTCTACTGTCTTCTCTTACATGAAACGCATGCAGAATATAATCTGTAAAAATATCGTAAAATTAAATCTTTAAACCTAATTAGGTTCCTTCTAGATTCTTCTTCTTGTTTCTTCTCGATCTCTTAAATGGAAAGCCGAATCAAGAGTGTTTAGTAACTCTGTCCAAAGAGCTTCTGTTTAATAAATAAACACTAAACAGATTGTGTAGACGTAGCACGTCAGATTCATAGTCGAACACCCGTGCGATGACTAAACTATAAAATGGCTCTTCTTCATTTCATTCTTTCCACTTAATTTTTTTCTAGAGTATGCCAAGAATTCAATAAAACATGTCCTCTAAAAAAAAGTTACAATCACTACTAAACCAAAAGGGCCACTACTGGCATTAGAAAAAGCAGAGATTTCTTATAATAATTTGTATCACAAAAAATCATTGACTTCTGATCAGGCCCTTCATAATTATGTAAGAAACTATTCTAAGATATTCAAAAGAGTCTGCACTCAAGCTAAATCTTAATTAATAAGTAACAAAATTAATATTTCTAAAATAAAATAAAAGCTGTGTGGCAGGTAATTAACAAAGAAACTGAAATCACAAAACAGCTAGATCAGAATGAGTTAGCTCTGAAAAATTATAGTGAAACCATTTCAAAAAAGACTCTAGAAAATGTCTTTACCAACATTCCAGTAGAGGTTACGAAATCTCTCCCCTCAACATCTGTATTAGCTGAATGTCTTCTTAAAGAAAACTTCAGTAAGGACATTCCAAGTTTTGAATTCAAACCCATTTCTATTGCCACAATTAAAACAGCATTTAAAAGTCTTAACATAAAAAACACTGAAGACTTATGGGGGATTTCCGTTAAGGTTCTCGAAGATAACATTGACACAATTGCCCTTGTCCTAACAGGCATATTTAATCAATGTTTAGACAGCGGTATGTTTCCTGACTTAATGAAACATAGTCATTAGTACCAATTTTCAAATCGGGTAGTAAGAGTGATCCCTCTAATTATGGACCTATATCTGTGTTTCCAGTATTGAGCAAAATTTATGAAAAAATCATGCTAGACCAGATGTTGTCACATTTTAACTCAAATGGGATTTTACATAGTCGACAGTTTGGTTTCACGAAAGGTAGGTCGACGACTGACGCGGGAGTAAAAGTCATCAGTCACATTTTGGAATTCTGGGAGAATTCCCAGGATGCAATTGGCATTTTCTGTGACCTCTCAAAAGCGTTGACCACAATACACTCATCTGTAAATTACACCACTACGGAATTCGTGGATGAGCTGCTGATCTTGTACTTTCCTATTTATCAAACAGGCAGCAAAAAGTAAATGTTAACGGGGCGACGTCCTCTGGGTCTCTAGTTAAGATGGGCGTGCCTCAAGGTTCAATTCTTGGCCCTTTTTTATTTCTAGTTTATATTAATGGCCTTCCTTACCTCATGGCTAACTTCTCGGATATAATTTTATTCGCTGATAACACTTCTCTTATTTTTAGAATAGATAGAAAAGATACGGATCTCTTTTATGTCAACGATAGTCTAGCTGTTCTCTCGAAATGGTTTGCGGCTAATAATGTTTTACTCAATGCGAACAAAACTAAATGTCTTAAGTTCTTTCTCATTACCAAATGTACCTCAAGTAGGTCTAAATTTAACACTTGATGGCAAGAAACTAGATGCTATTTCGGAAACTTTATTTCTAGGAATTACTTGACATTCAAAATTGCAATGGGGTGTCCACATTAGAGCTGTTTCAAGTAGATTAAGCTCAGCTGCTTAGGCAGTAAGAAAAATAAGGCAGTTGACTGATGTAGACTAACCTAACTGTTAGATATACGTTGCTTATTTTCACAGTATTATGTCTTAAGGTGTTCTGTTGTGGGGATCGGCAGCTGACGTAGATTCAATTTTCATTTTACAAAAGAGGGCAATCCGCGCAATCTCGCTTTGCGAGTCTCTTAAGGCTTCTACGCACTATGCCGGTGGCATACTCAGTTTCTGCGGCAAGTGCCGGCGGCCTAATATCAACTGCAGCATAGGCCGCAATGCAAAAACCAGTCAGCTGTGCCGCCGGCATGTGTGTAGGAGCCATTAGAAACAAATTCAACGGAATTGATATACTAACTCTGCTTTCTCTTTATATCCTAGAAAATATCTTGTATGTTCGCAAAAACTAGTCTTTTCAAATAAAGATGCGATTTCCATTATCTAAATACACGTAGTAAAGATGAAATTGTGATTCCAAAATTTAGATTAACTAAAACTAGGAAGTGATTTTGTAATAAACAGTATCTGCTTCTATAACAAGTTGCCAAAGTCGGTTACTAAGAATGTCAGTCACAAGTCGTGACATTCTTTCGATTGAGTTTTCGTGCGCTCTGACCGGCTCTGGGCGCGTTGCAGGCCAACGTGGAGCCGGCGGTGCGGCAGAACGCGGCCTTCGTGTCCACGCTGGTGGCGCTGCTGGCCGAGCACGTGGCGCGCGCGGCCGGCGCGGGCGCGGCGCCCGACAAGGCGGCGCTGGAGCGCGAGAAGGCGCTGCTGGAGGCCTACGCGCCGCTGCTCACGGCGCTGCTGGAGGGCCAGCCCGGCCTGCAGCTGGCGGCCGTGTACGCCGTGCAGGTGCACGCGCACGCGCACCGCTACCCCAAAGGTGCGCGGCACTGCCTGCTCCGAGCTTCTACTACCTGTGCTTCCCTGAATTGCTAAGGGCGAATTTTATTCCACGGATAAAACAAATCTGACTTTGACAAAATCAACCCTAAGTAACCTAGTTCAAACCAGGCTTACATTATCCACTTTTAAAATAATTTTAGTATTCTGGTAATATTCATTTTAATTCAAGCCTGTATGCACAGAGTCTAAACTATAGGTCCTAAAAGAAAAGAAAAAACGCTATAAGGAACCCTAAGCTGAATTATAAAGACAATACAACGTCAAAATTAAGTGAAAACAGAGTAACCTCCATATTTCAATAATTTCTACTCATACGTTCTAAATAATGGTCCGACAAGGATGAATTGATACAAGCCAGATGACATTTACTTCCATGTAAGTTTGAACTAACGTGGTCAATAAGCGATTTAGAGTTACTTGTTTCTCGTGTGCAATAGTCATCCTCTATTTTTTCAGTATTTGGTAGCTTGAATCATTCAGTGTATCAATGTAGGTCGTAGTTTGACGTTCATTACGGAGCAACTCGCCGTTTATTTTCTAGTTGAGATGTGTAGGTCTTAAAAAGCTGTTTACGTTTGTATTTGGTTTGGGGGTCTGTAGATTAGGCCTGAGGCCAATATGTAGTGCATATTTAATTATGTGCAACCACACATATTCATTGTTTTCCTTACTTTTTATTTCGATAACATCATGTTTAATACTGTTATGAATATATATGGACACTCCGGGGACCCCGGCGGCCCTTTCTGTAGTTGTAGATATGTGTGTAGCCAGCGATTTGAAACTAGTTGGCCTCAGAGGCAGACTTAATCCAAGTTTCCGTTAGTAATATCAGTCCTATAGTCTGCCCAGTAAGCGTTTAATATACGTAACAATTGTTCCAGCTCTCCTAATTTGCCCAGGCTTCTTATGTTATATAAAGTAATTTTAAAGATGACTTACTGGTCCTTATAGGAGTTTAAGTTTTGATATGTTAGGTCACAATCCATTTAAAAATTTTCGATATTTAAGATGTCGGGGCTCATCCACTATGCTCAGGTTTTTTAATATATGTGTCTTCACTAGTAAGCGGGAGCGATATTGGTTGTAATGTTGGGGTTTTTATTTTAGTTGTTAAAGACGCAAACTTTCTTCAAGATTGCTTATTTTCTCTTGTCATGCATAATTTTGTGGTTTCACGTTATCTAGTTTCTTTTTTATGTTGTTTTGTTCCGATACTAAAGTGTCCGAGAGTTTTAACACTTTTAATTTCGTCTTTTATTTCAGTTACATGTTGAATTTGTGTGAAATTTTCATTTTGCGACTTGCTAAAATCTTGGAAAAAATATGTCTTATATCGTAGTCTTGATATCGTAGTCGCATTCTAAGTATGTACTTTATTTTCCTTTGCGCTATATTTTCTTCCAAGGTCCGTAAATCCGGTGTTGAACCACCTCTGCTGTCTCGTATAGTCATTTTCCTTATTATTCGTGCACGGTGACTTGCAATGGGCGAGTGAGTCCAAAAATCGCGGCGGTCTCTAACTCGCGGGTGTGACCGCCCAGTGCTAAGCTACCTCGGACCACTCTGTATTGAGAGGTAATAACCGGAGTACGCACGCACTCACAAACGAAAGCTTATTTTTGTTTTGATATAATTCATAATCGTATATAGATATTCAAATTGCCTATTAAAAAAAAAATCTTTACAGAGTCAGAAAAAACGTTTATTTCTTTAGTTGTTTACTTTTCGTTCTTTTTTTCATTGACCGTTCAAACATTTTTGAGTTAAGCAAGAAAAGGCTATATTCCGAAATAATGCGTTTCTTTCTTATTTTTTTACTAACGGACCAAACTCCTTTATTGTCACATGAAAAACAATAGGATTTTCTTTTTAAAAAATCTTTAATTTTAATGTCACATTTATTGTCTTTCAAATTGAGCTCATGGTTCTTTTCAGCGTTTGCTCTATTACTTGTAATTTAGAATAGAACTACCCATACTGGCTAGAAAAATAATGAGTGTATATGCGCTCGTCGTGCTCATGGATGTGAACACGTCGTGCGCATGGATGTGAACACGTCGTGCGCATGGATGTGAGCATGTCGTGCGCATGGATGTGAGCACGTCGTGCGCATGGATGTGAGCACGTCGTGCGCATGGATGTGAGCACGTCGTGCGCATGGATGTGAACACGTCGTGCGCATGGATGTGAGCACGTCGTGCGCATAGATGTGAGCACGCACTGTCGCCGCAGGCATGCTGCTGCGCTGGTTCATGTACCTGTACAACCTGGAGGTGTGCGAGGAGGACGCCTTCCTGCGCTGGCGCGAGGACGTCACCGACGCCTACCCCGGCAAGGGCGAGGCGCTGTTCCAGGTAACTACCACACGACTAATTAATGAAACTAAAATCTAGCCCAAAGATACTTTTCCACAAAACAATAAAAACTACTATGAACGAAAATTTAAATTTTGTGGGCTTCCGTATCGCTTTTGCCTGAAAGCGGAAGTTATATTTGCTTGATTATGATCCTACGAACTTATATTTGAGATGCAAATGGGAAAATTGTTAATTTCGCAGTGCCCTAGCGCATTGCTTTCTACAAGTATACAACACCAGTCTAATTACAACTTAGTATTGTAACTGAAATTAGACTTTTTTAAATAAATATACAGGGCGGAGTTTTGAGATTGGGCAGCAAGGGCAGGTACCTAACCGTTATAGCTACAGTAAATGTTCTTAATTTTATGAATAATTGCTAACTGCATTAAAAGATTTTAGCAGAATGGTAAATCTAGAAAGGCATCAATTCTGAAGTTTTATTTTACGATGCCAATCGATTTCTGGTTTTGTTTACAGTGAGTTTCTTATAAGAATTAAAATACTATGTTTTAGACCAATGCAGGCTTGAATACTAGAAAAGCCACAAAACTCAAAAAACTTTCCCCATATGTGGATAAAATAAAATAATTGACCACTTTGTACACTTCAAAGTCACAATCGATTACCCGCTGTGTATGCACATTACCTGCACATGCGATTTGTGGCTTTTGTAGTACTGTAACCTCAGTTGGTTCTGAAAGTCTTTTAATCCTTCTACTAAACTGCATCGATGGCACGTTAAAGTATAACGTGGGAATTTACGTTTTTCTTGCTGAATGTGCGACTTTTTCTTGCTGACTCTGCCAGTTTTAAAACATCTGTAAATGCAGATGTCCGTGAACGGGCGCCGTCGGTTGATACTGGTCATCTCCATACTTCCAGGGCTTATCAGAGTTTCTTGCCCGTTCTTCTCCATAGGATCTACGTTTTAGAATGGGCAACTAGCTTCAACTTTCCGACGTTAAATTGAAACAAATGCAGTTAGCATTTACTCTGGTAAGCTAAGGAGAGGCTATTAAGAACGTTTTCCTGTAGTTGCAACGGTTAAGGTACCTGCACTACACTTGCTGCCCCGTCTCAAAAATCCACTCTGTTTAATATGAGCAATGACAATTAGAAAAATCGAATCTTTTCGAAAATCCTAGGATTAATTCAAGCGACCAGATTATTGGAAACTAAGAAAGATTTTCGTACTCATACAAGCTACTGTCAGGAGAGGCCTGTGTTTCAGCAGTGGACTGCGACAGGCGAGTTGATTGAATATTTATAAAGAATTAAAAATTAATTAAAATTAAATTAATGGACATACCCTCAAATAATATATAGTGTATCGATTAGACAGAGACCTAAAGATAAAGTGACTCGGATGATAGTGGATAACAATTTAATCGCAATTCATATGGGCTCGCTGGCTAGTTCGTCAAACTGCCGGTATGAGCATGACGACGTTCGGTGATGCGATCGTTTGATGATTGAATCCAAGTCGAAACTTTAAACTCTTTTTGTAGTATTCCATAGATTATTCGTAACAAATTCAATGTTGTAGCAGTGTATAATTTTAAAACTTGAGGGGTTTGCATAGTGACGCTGTGTATACCATGGCATCACGCATGGCTTAGTTGACGATGCTTAGTTCATCTACTGTCCTAAGAACTATTAATGGACAACACTCTCGAATCATATAATACGTATGACTCTTTTTGTGAGGGTTTTCCCATTTTGCTGATAAAATAGTAAATACCCAATTAACTGAGACAAACTTGGATGCAGTGCCCGCCAGGCGTAGGGTTGCGCACAGTTCTACCTACGTCATCTTTTTGGTCGGGCGGCCCTGCTTAGTTGCCGAGTTCTAAACATGCACATTTCTTAAAAACTAGTGGTCGCCCACAGGTCTAAATTCGACCATAATTCATGAAAATTTTAAGTCTGAATTACATAAAATATAAGCTTTCTGCTCTCTTTCTCCATATGAACTTTAAAGAGCTCCTACACACTATGCCGGCGGCACAGCCGACGGGTTTTTGCCTTGTGAGTATGCTGCAGGTGTTATTAGGCCGCCGGCACTTGATGCAGAAACCGAGTATGCCGCCGGGCTAGTTGGCGCCATGCCCGCCATGCCCGCTAGTGTGTAGGAGCCTTAACTGTGCCAAATTAGATACTCCTCCGTCCGCGTAATTCTCGTATAAAGGGGTACGAAATTATGCTTCACGTGTTAATATACAGGCGGTATAATAAAGCGTACATCATTGGAAGCACAAAAATAATGCGGAACTTATTCCACACTTAATTAATAAAAAAATAATTTAGTTAGTTATTTATTACATCAAAAATATATTAAGTTGACTGTACATATCACATTTTGAAAACGAGCCCCAAGGTTGCCAGGCGACGTTCAAGTATCTAATTGCCTTTATTAAACTGATTTTATAAATACAGAATCAAGAACTAAACACAGACACACAGCTGTGCTGCTGGAGGGAGTTTGTTGAGCATTTTCTTCTTTCCAGCTAAAGCACTAGGAACTGGTGAAGAGTGAGCGTCTTCGGGGACTGTCTTATGTCATTTCGACGTTCCAAAAGTGCTGATTCTCAGCCTAATTTGAATAATTGATTTCTTTTTCTTTTAATATCCTTATTTATAGTTCGAATGATTATGAAAATATCAAAAAAATATCTTAGTTTCCAATGATCCGGTGCTTTGCAAAAGGAATTTCGCTAAGAATCGATGTTTTCCAATAATTCTGCGACACTCAGCGATAATGTAGCTTACTACCAGTGGAAGATTGTTTGTACCTAGATCTGCACCCTAATTATGTAACACACGATCAATCATGATCTGTTTAATTTTTTACAGTTCAACAATATTCATTGCGTTTTTTACGTTGCTGAGCAGACACATTTTTCGAACACATGAAGCAATGGATTAGCAACCTGTTGCAAAATGAATCAGGTTATGTTTGATCGTGCGTTACGCAATTAGGGTGCAATTCTTCTAAGGATTACCTCTTATAAAAAAGTTAACAATATTACCTCTTTATATATGAGGTCAGATTATAGTACTAAAATGGGTCCATAAAAGGGGTCGAGGAAAAAAAGTAAGGGCAGTTTTCCTGTGACCTGCCTCATTTCCACCGTGAAATGATGGTGTCCCAAAATGGAAAAAAGAAAGTTGAGATGTTCAGTTGTGCATGTTGAGTGACGCGTGTGCCCGCAGGTCAACACGTGGCTGACGTGGCTGCAGCAGCAGGAGTCGGAGGAGGACGAGGCGGACGACTAGCGCCGCCGCCGGCTCGTGGGCCGCACCGCTTTTATTTCGCGCTCATCTCATTATATAAATATAATTAAGCCAAATAGTTGAAATACCTACGTTTGTTACCCTTTAACGCTAGATGCGCCGCGCGCCACTGCCGTCGTCGGCGATTCCAGTGTTAAATAGGACAATTTTTAGGTTACTACGTAAACGAATATTAGTATCTCGAGATAATTTTTTGTAGGCCTTTTACTCGATTTTGATACTTTTTACAAATGTATACAATGTATAGTGTTCGTTTGGACGTATGATTGCACCCTGATCTGCCCTCTTCATTGCAGTGAGCGTGTTTTAGTTGAAATTGTAAAAAAATATATATATGAAAAACTTAAATCAATTTTTATTATTAATATCATGATCATTTATTTTCAATGCTAAATGGACTTAGTGATAACTGTAAGAATGCTTAAATTTCATTGTATTATCAAATTTTAGAATTTTGTAACTAGATAAATAAAAACAAAAAAAACTGCCCTATGGCATAAGAAATGTATGTTGAGTGAGTTGTAATAAAGTTGTGAACTGATGATGCAAATGCAGCATTAAATAAGTACCATTGGTCAATATGTATTCAGGATGAAAAATAAACTTCAGTGTAATTTATTACAAAAACAGTAGCGAGTTTTATTTTTGGAAAACGGAGATAAGTTCGCTCTTCTTCTTGTCGATGGTAGAGATAACAATAATTCTAAAAATGAACGCCCCTCCTTAAAACGAGATTATTTCAATTCGAGCTAAAAAAAAATTGTTTATTTTACACCCAATGAGAGTTTTTAGTGTTCAGTTCGAAAGTGACTTGATCGAAAGTGCTAATTCTGTCTTTAACACGGAATGTGTTCATTTTAATTAGGTACACAAGTAAAATTAAATACGAAATAACTTCGTTTATTATTATACATTTTTGACTTGAACATGGTATTGAATCATAGAGAGCGCTCTTGCTCTATGAGGTATATACTCATACCCATTATCAATGAGGTTTACATTTTCAGTCAGCTGTTCATTGCTTACAATATAAGTATCGTACACGGCTATGCACGAATTTCTTTACAAAACAAAATGTCTATGACGTCATGCTTAAAATGAAAAGAACAGCAGTAGTGTTAATATTAATTGATGTGGGAAATAATGTTTAAAATATATAGCAGTAAGGTTTATTAACCGACTTCAAAAAAAGGAGGTTCTCAATTCGACTGTATGTTTTTTTAAAGTTTGTTACCTCATAACTTTCGACTGGGTGAACCGATTTTGATGGTTCTTTTTTTATTTAAAAGCTCGTGCTTCCCGTGTGTCCCGTCCCCTTTAAATTTCATATAGATCTGATGATGCGTTTCGGAGATAGACAACGGAACTCTTCAAAAAATAACAGTAAATAAACCGCGATTGCTGCTATCGCATAAATATGCATTGTTTTGACCCCAAGGATGATGAAATCGGTTGTTTTTTTGGAAAAAGTTTTTTTTTTTTTCTATGTGTTCCATATTTTTGAACACTTGGAATGCTTGGACACCATTGGCGGGATGACTTTAACCATATTTATGGCGGTTTGACTGAACCGATCTATATGACATTTTAAACGTCTCGTCCTTTTGAGCGACCATATTGTTGACAAAAATAAGGAAACTTTGTTTGTACCGATATGCTTGACTTTTTGGTTGCGTCTATTTATTTGAATACCCTGAGTGTCACTAACTATTTTACGCTGACTGTACCTAGAATATAAATAAAAGAAAAATAGAACACAAATTAAAAAAGGCGCGAATACTGAAAATTGCTTTGCTTTGATAAACAACAAATTACTTAAGGCTAGGTTGTTCCGGCCTGCGGGCCTTTGAAACGCTACCTCCGCCTCCCCCAAATGCAGCGCGACCACGGAAGTGAAAAAACCAGTGGAAGTGCAATACAACAAAATTACTATAGGAACCGTTGTCGCCAAACTCACACAAATAAACCAATAATCTTATAATGCACTATAAACAATTCGTTTGATTTGACCATAGAATAAAAAAAACACGTAGAAGTCGCAAGTAGGCGGGGCCCGCGTACCCCGAGCTTTGCGGAGATTTGCATAGGTCTGCTTGCGCGCACACACCACGCACATCAGTCTTGTCTTGTTACAACCGCCACGCAGAAAAGAACTTGACAAAAAATACAGAGCTTGCGGACGGCGAGTAATGGGTAGTTCGCTGTCCGGTAAGGACCAAGCCCGGGTCGACGGCGCATTGTGTTCCACGCGCGCCTCAAAGAGATGTCAGCAGCAACAGATGGGGCCCGCAAGGGTCTTAATTGATTTTATTTCGATAAAAATTTGAAAAACAATATTTTATCAAATAAGACAAGTAAAAGTTGTCTTTATGGTATTTATTTTAAAGTCGACTTTCCTTTAAACTCAAACATATTGTTCGCGAAGATTTCAACTATGTACACGTCACAATCAGCTACTCAATTAGAGATTACCGTTATCGATATTTTTAACTTACAATGTTCTCTGGGTCCTATGATATATAGGGAAAAATTTGACCTTGCGTGCGGTTCGTTTCTGCAGTATTAGTAATCGAACACATTTCCATTAATTGGTCATACAAAGGTATGTGTGTAAGTGCTTTCTAATTCTACTTAAGTTTCGACCATGCGAAAAATAATTACAATTGAACATAGAACCTCCTTCTTTTTTAAGTATAAAGTGGCATATGTGTTAGGCTGACATCTAAGATCTATCTAATATACCAAATTTAATCAAAGTCCGTTACGGAGTTAGTCAAGTTAAACATAATACGAGTGTATCCGCAGGCGAAAGCGTAGGCTTCCAATGTCAGTCGGAAGTAGTGTACCCGTATTATCTAGTCGCATAGTATAATATCTATTGCATAAAATAAAAAGAAACACCACAGGATGTATCTTTCTATCAATAAAATAATTTTCAAAATCGGATTAGTGGTATAACATAACAATTCTTAATTATACTTTCTGTAGAATAAATATATATAAACACTTGATTTCAAACATAATAATATTTATCGACTAGCTGTTGACCATATTTTGTTTAAAAATAAAACGGAATGTCGATAAATAAGTCAACGACAGTGGTACATCTCTAGAGGAGTACGAATAGTAATGACCTCGTTACGCAAATATAAATCTTATCTGTAGGGAAATACAACTTTAAATTGAATGCGTTTATTATAGTGACATCTAGCGGCGAGTAGCGTAACTTGCTCATTAAACTATTCCGTGTGCGCTTTAAACGGAAAAAGTACTCTAATAAACAACTCTATGGTCATTTTTTTGTGGTTTATTATCAATTATGCGACGAATGACATATTTTCTACTTTCATTCAATATTAAACTACCAATCGGACCAAAGTTTTCTTAGTGTTACGCAATACAATTAACTTGTATTCGTGTGAGTTTGGGTACGCTGGTTCCGATACTAATGAAGCGTTATACGACTTCTACTGGTTTTGTTTTCTGTGATGCAAAGGGTGTCGCGTGCTAAAAAACGATTTTGAATCTTTCGCTGGAGCTTGCCACCGCTCTGCGAATTTCTGGTGGCGCTATTCCAGCTAGTGGATACAGCATTTGCACCATGTGCATCTGGATTGAGGGCCCGTTTTATTTTTCCTTGCGAAACGAAATAAGATTTATAGGGAAATTAGTAAAAAATTAAAGCACAGGGCCATACATTTCTTAAACGTGAAATAAAAATAACTTGGGCCCTCAATCCAGACGCGTGCATAAAGTGGCATAGTCTAAATCTCAGAAAGTACTAGGTATCTCTGGGTTAATCATTTTTATTAGAATTTAGTTAAGATTTTCTTAAATATTTTAAGAAATTGCCAAATCTGTAGAATAAGACATTACAGATTTATATCGGTATATATCTAGGGCCATCAATTCATTCACGTCTTTACTGAGGAATCTGCAAAACATGAATTTAGCTGAAGAAATACATACTTACATACGACTTTAGTATATTTTACTAAGATACCTTTGTGAATTAGTTAAAAAGAAATAATGACCCAAAAAATTATAGTGTTTTCGGTATACATGCCTACAAACAAAAGTGAAAACCTGCCATTGTTTTCAGAGTGTCGGTGAAATATGTGCAATAATTGGAAGTAATAATGTGGAATCTGTGTTTTTGCTGGGTGACTTCAACTCGCACCCGGCGGTTTATTTTCGAAAGAATTATTGGATTTCTGTGCGGAACAATCGTAGTCATGTGTAGATAAGGAGTTGTTGCCGAGTGACTCACGTACGTTCGTGTGCCAGGTGCGCGGTACACAGTCGTGTACCGTATCGTGCGTGTATGTGTCCGTCATATATGATACCTACTGGTCAGGTCAATATCCTTTAACAGTTCAATGTAATTTAATGTTATTTTGCCTAAACGTATTAATCTTCGTAAAGTTTGTAGTCAGGTAAAGTGGGAAGAAAGGGATCAAACTCAGATACAAAAATGTTTTGATTATTGTAATTCAAATCTTAGAGAGCTAGATTTTCTATCAGAGTTTGTTAATTGTGCAGATACATTATGTAATAATCATGGCCATAGGTTGTTATTGAACAAAATGTACCATGACATCGTTAGTATATTATCTAGGGGCGCGGAACTAAGTTATAGTGTCCCTAAACGGAAGTACAATACATATGTACCTGGCTGGAACAAATATGTGAGTAGTGCCCATAGGGAGGCTCGACTTGTTTCCAGACGTGGCTATTACCTACTGGGTAAACTTAAATCCGGACATATTTATGATGAAATGTGTAAGTATAGAAAATTATTGAAATCAAAATTAAAGTACTTAGGTACTGTCAAATCAATGAGGATCAGATCAGAATGCACATTATTGCAAAGATCATACTGATAAGAAATTCAATACATTTTGGAAGTCAACAAATAAATTACACCCAAGGTCGAGCCTTCCGGTGAGTGTGTAGGTGACGCTCATGACCCATGTGACATTGCTAGCCTCTTCCAACGCCATTTCAAGGTGGAGTCGCCGTTTGGGGCGGCGGCGCAGGTGCTTGGTGCTGAGTGTCAGCATGGAGACGTTAGTATTAGCTTTACAGCCGAGGATGTAGCTGTCATTATTAAGAAGATGGTAAGAGGTAAGTCTCGTCATGATGACCTTAGCATCGAGCACTTGAAGCACGCTGGTGTACATTACCAAGGGTCAGTACCCTCGGTAATGTACACCAGCGTGCTTCCAGTGCAATGCTGTTTAATCTGTGCATCAGCCATAATTACTTACCTGATGATCTCATGTACACGGTGGTAGTTCCGATCGGGTGATGTGTCGGATGTATCTAACTACAGGCCTATCTCGCTCGCTACTGTCATAGCCAAGGTGCTGGACAGACTGATAGACAGCTGGAGAAACACCTTCATATACATGATGCTCAGTTTGGCTTCACGCCTGGTTTGTCGACTGAGAGTGCTATCCTCTGTCTCAACCAGATTGTTCTGTACTACACGGGTAGAGAAATACTCCTGTGTACGCTTGTTACCTAGACCTCTCGAAAGCTTTCGACCTAGTAAATTATGACATGCTGTGGCACAAGCTGCACAGTGAGACACAGGTGCCGAGTGAGATAGTGTCGATATTTAGGTATTGGTACAGTAACCAGCGGAACAGTGTGAAATGGGAGGGAGTATATTCCGACGTGTACGGGTTGGATTGCGGTGTAGGGCAGGGGGTTTAACATCGCCCCGCTTGTTCAACCTGTACATGAACCGGCTAATCGGCGAGCTCAGCAGTGCTAATGTGGGTTGCTCAATAGGCGGAGTGCCTATTAATAACATCAGCTACGCGGATGACATGGTGCTGCTGAGCCCGTCGGTTGGGGGGTTGCGGAAACTTCTGCGCATTTGTGAGACATATGCTGGGGCTCATGGGCTCAAGTACAACCCTAAGAAGAGTGAGTACATGATTTTCAAAGCTGGTACCAAATGTTTCTCTTTTACACCTCCGATCATTCTTTGCGGTGCTAGTCTGAATAGGGTTTACCGTTTAATGTACTTGGGCCACTGGGTCACAGATAACTTGTCCGACAATGAGGACACCGAGCAGGAGCGTAGGGCGCTATTGGTTCGCTGTAACATGTTGGCACGTAGGTTTTCACGCTGTATTGAACAAGTTAAGGTAACCTTATTTAAAGCTTACTGTCAGTCTTTTTACACGTGCAGCCTATGGGCCAACTATGTGCAGCGAGCATACATGCGAGCGAGCACCTGAGCGTATACCCAAGTAGCATTGCAAGCTGTATACAAGCTGTATTTTAGGTCGTTTTTATACTAGAAGCTGTATGTTCAGACTATAAAAAGGCTGTATAAGCGCTTATACAGTCCTTTTAAGTAAAAAGCGGCACATTTTGTACAGCTTTTTGCGTTTGTAGAGCTGTATAAAAGCTGCAGAAGCAATAGAGGAGCTGTATAATAGCTGTATTAGAGCTGTTATTCGGTGTACAAAGAAACCATTACACTGCAGATATTATCTTATAAATAAAACGGGGCCTTCCGATGGGCGTCGACGGGGTGAGTGACCATAGAGACGTTGCCAATAACTTCAGAAAGCTTTTTTCTGTACAGTCGCCACTGGGTCTTTCGCTTGGGGTTTTCGGTGCTGAGATACCAAATAAGGCAAAGAGTGTCCGTTTCACTGCAAGCGAGGTGTCGAGAATGATTAAAGGTATGACTAAAGGCAAATCTCCTGGCCATGATAGTCTCAGCATTGAGCACCTGCAGCACGCGGGGCCTCATATATCTAGGCTACTGGCAATGTTCTATTCGCTGTGCGTGAGCCACTCTTACCTACCATCCGATTTAATGAGGACTGTGGTAGTGCCGGCAATAAAACCGGCGACCTTGCAGATAAAAGTAACTATCGGCCTATTTCACTAGCCACAATCGTGGCTAAAGTGTTTGACGGTCTGCTTAATACACAGTTAAATAAGTTCGTGGCGCTGCATGATAATCAGTTTGGATTTAGACCCCAACTGTTTACAGAGAGTGCGATACTGTGTCTTAAGCATACTGTCAGATACTACGTGGATCTTAAAACACCCGTGTATGCATGTTTCCTCGACCTGTCCAGGGTTTTCGGTATCTGGTCGCGTACGATGTTCTATAGAAAAAACTGGAGGACATTAATTTACCACATGAACTTGTAAGAATCTTTAAATATTGGTATACGCACCAGGTCAACAGTGTAAGATGAGCGGGGGCTATGTCAGAGCCATATAAGTTAGAGTGCGGCGTGAGGCAAGGCGGATTGACCTCCCCAACCCTTTTCAACCTTAATATGGACGCACTGATCGTTGCGCTCAGCAGTGCCCGTGTCGGCTGCCATGTTGATGATGTTTGCGTCAATAACCTTAGTTATGCTGACGACATGGTGCTGCTGAGCGCTTCGGTCTGTGGCTTGAGGAAGCTAATGCAAATCTGTGAGGAGTACGCTAGTGGCCACGGCCTTAAATATAATGTGACCAAAAGCCAGTGCATGGTCTTTGAGACGAGTAGTGCTAAATGACCGCAAAGTATACCACCAGTTTTTCTCAATGGTGTTCCCCTAGACTGGGTGAAACAATTTAAATACTTAGGGCATTTGCTCACGGCTGACCTCAGGGATTATGCTGACGTTGAACGGGAGCGGAGGGCCTTGTCAAAAAGAGCGAATATGTTGGCATGCAGGTTTGCACGTTCTTCTGATCAAGTAAGATAACACTTTTTAAAGCATACTGCACTTCTTTGTACACGTGTAGCCTGTGGGCTAACTATACACGGGTCAGTTACAGTGCCCTCCGCGTCCAGTACAACAACGCGTTCAGGGCGGTATTGGGGTTGTCCCGCTTTTGCAATGCCTCGGGCATGTTTGCGGAAGCGCGCATCGACTGTTTTCACACCACAATGCGCAAGCGGTGCGCGTCCTTGCTGCGCAGGGTGCGAGTCAGCTCCAATGCTGTCCTAGTGATGATTGCTGGACGATTGGACTGCCCTTATATTAGGAAGTGTTGCAGTAGACATATAGACAGGGCATGTTAACGAGCGACGTGATATGTGCTGTGTTTTATTAATTTATGTTATTATTTTTAATCAAAATTTGCTATAAACTTTTATTTTAATTTGTATTTTATATTTTTTTTTTTTTTTTTGTTTTGGTTTCGCACGGTTTGTGCATTTAGTAAGGTTAATTGCTGGTTATTATTAACGTTTTGCTTTTGGGTAAGGCTTAGGGGTAAGGGTAAGTACAACATAAGAATGTGATTTTTTTTTCTTTGGGAATAATAATTTTTAACACCTGGCAATCCTGCCATGACAAGAAGTCAGCTGTCGGAACGCAGTACGTAGCAAAGAGTATAATGGTACGTAGTAAAGGGAAAGGGATTTCTATTTTCTATGTAGTCTGTGGAACGCAGCAGCATTGTCAAAATTGAAAATTGAATACTATAACCTAAAAGCTAAATTATTTTAGACATCTTTGATCTTGATTATATTTCTACAATCATGTTCCGTCTACCTTATGGGGAAAGAGTTGACCCCATGGAAGAGAAGCGCCAGGCGCGTGAGAACACCATTAGCAGCGTGATTACCTTTGCTGTACTATGTGCTGCTATCAGAGTGGGTAAGTTAAAACGAAAACAATAATTACCTACAGTAATTGATCACTTTAGCTTAGTACGTATTTGTTCTCAAATAATCTAATCCTATTTGAATAGACAGTAGTATAGTGCTTAATGTAACTTTGGTACATTCTTAAAGGATACTCGCTCATATACCTATTATAATTATTTGAAATCTACGAATTGAATTCAAAACTGAGCAGCCTTCTAGAATTTAAGCCCTGATGCCCTTAAGCTAATAACAGTATTAACAGTAATATAAAAACCTGATGAATGTTTTAGTCAATTTAATTGAAACTTTACCTTCAGTTACATTCAGTTTTGATTTGGTGAAATCCATTAGACGCCAGGGCTCCTAACTGCAATGGTTATTCATTTTCATGGTTCTTATCAATAAAAGGTTGGTCTTGAACTAAAATAGTCGTGAGTGCATTTACTTGAAAATTATTTTGGTTATGTATGTGTACTTATGTTGAAATGTTTTTGTTTACAGCTCCCATCATTCTGGAACATAGCGGACTTCAGTGATAAGATCAACATAGTACCAGTTGCAACTAGGCAAAGATTATCAAATCATATTGGGTCATGTAGTCAGCAGTCAGCAACTCATGCTGCATGATCTATCAGGTCTATTAGAAAATAATTCATTCATTTAAATAAATCCTTATGTAATAAATTGTGTTTCTATAAAAATAATTATAAGCATTTGACGTATATTAATATTTATTTTAAAACTATTTACTGGTGATATCTTGTTGCTGTCGAATATGGTTGGTGGCGAATTGGCGTTGGCCTGACACCCAGGTTTGCTTTGGTTGGTGGCCAGACACACAGCCTTGGTTGGCTGCACCAAATACTTATGCAATTTGTTTTGCAATGCATGTATGGCAGATGTTTGCCACTCACTCTGGTGCCTGGTGGTGGAATTTTATCACATTACGATGGCTACACTTGCCCATAATATTATTGTATAGCCCTCATAAGGAGGTGAATCTAGTCAACATTTTTTCTATACGAACTTCGGGAGTGTTTTACTTCATTGTTCTACAATGTACATCAAAAATTTAAGATGTTTTGTCTCATTATTAAAAAAGCCATTAAAAAGTTACAAGCCAACAGAGATTCATTTTTCTTGCTAATTTAACCTAATTTTGGACATGTTTAAGTATAATAATAATAATAATAATAATCGCGCCATCAGGATGGAATTTGGAGTGGACAAATGTGCGGTCATGCATGTAAAGCGAGGGGAGATTGTGGAATCCGCGGGAACCCAACTCTCGGACTCCATAAACCTTCGAGCCCTCTCTGCAGCCGAAACCTATAAGTATTTGGGTATGTCGGAAGCGTTGGGCATCAATGTAACTGACATGAAGCAATCGTTGAAGGAGCGCTTCTTTGGCCGCCTGAAGAAAGTAGTTAATAGTCTTTTATCAGGCGGGAACAAGGTGCGCGCCTTCAATGGTTGGGTCATGCCGGTTTTGATGCACTCTTTCGGCATAATCAAATGGAGTCAGACCGAACTCGACGCCCTAGATAGGAGGGTCCGTACGCTGCTGACTGCATATCGAATGCATCACCCGCGGTCATCGGTAATGAGACTGTATATCCCGCGAAAGTGTGGAGGTCGAGGGTTCTTAAACGCTAAGACCCTCCACAATCGCGAGATATGCAGTCTCAGGGAATATTTCCTGGTAGCCGACGTGGGGATGCATCGAGATGCGGTCGTGGTGGACAAGGGCCTCACTCCACTCTCCTTGGCTAAAGAGAACTGGCGCAAGCCTGTAGTGCTTGACACTAAAGATCGCATGGAAGTATGGCAGAGTAAGGAGCTTCACGGACGCTTTTTCCGGGCCTTACATGGACCCGATGTAGACCTACTAGCGTCCGTAGCCTGGCTACGTTTCGGTGACCTCTTTGGAGAAACCGAAGGTTTTGTCTGTGCAATTATGGACGAAGTTATGATGACGAACAACTACCGGAGATTTATTGTGAAAGACGGCACGGTTGACATCTGTCGGGCATGCCACCGTCCGGGTGAATCAATCAGACATATTATCTCCGGGTGTTCTCGTCTAGCTAACGAGGAGTACTTGCATAGACACAACCTTGTAGCCAGGATTATCCACCAGCAACTTGCTCTGAAATACAGCCTTGTGGAATCAGAAGTGCCGTACTACAGGTATGTGCCCGACCCAGTTCTCGAAAATGGACATGTCACACTGTACTGGGATAGGTCCATCATCACTGACAGGACTATTGTTGCCAATAAGCCTGATATAGTAGGTGGTGGATCGACTAGAGCGGCGTGCAATGATCGTTGATATAACAGTCCCGCATGACGAGAACCTCGTGAAAGCCGAGAAAGATAAACAAATCAAGTATCTTGACTTGGCTCGCGAGGTTGTCGACATGTGGGATGTGGACTCAGCGATCATTGTACCGATAGTCGTTACAGCCAATGGCTTGATAGCCAAGAGCCTCGACCAACACCTAAGGAGGCTCTCGTTGGGCAGCTGGGTCAAGGGCCTGATTCAGAAAGCGGTACTTCTTGACACGGCTCGCATTGTTAGGAGGTTCCTCTCTCTGGAGCCCTGACCGCCGGTAGCTTGGACCCTGTTCCCGATACCGGTGGGATACTATTTTTTATATTTTTAAATGTTTTTATAAATTTTTGTACTAATATTTAAAAATGTAATTTATAAGTCTATTAAGTGAAATAAAGGAATAATAATAAAGCCTTTTATTCAGATTTAGCCTAATACAAAATAAATAGAAAATTAACCTAACATATGAATTTAGTTTACATCTAAGTTTATTCTTAGTTCTAAAACTTATTTACTTTTTGTAAATCTGTTTGCCAGTCGGCAAAGGCCTCCTCCAGCCTTTTCCATTCCAACCTCTCTTGGGCCACTCTGTTCCACATTACTCCAGCTAGTTTCCTAATGTCATCATCCCACCTTTTCTGGGGTCTACCTCTCTTCCTTTTACCTTCTCTGGGGTACCACCTTGTTATCAATTTACTCCACTTGTCATGTCCTCTTATCATGTGCCCCGCCCATCTCCATTTCAGTCTTTTGATTTTCACTGTTGCATCTATGGTTTTTGTTGTATTTCTGATGGTACGGTTTTTCAGTCTATCTGATTTTTTTACATTTAGCATGCTTCTTTCCATTGCGCATTGGCAGGTTGCGATTTTATTTGTCATTTCTTGGGTAAGGGCCCACGATTGGCATCCGTAAATTAGAACGGGTAGTATGCAGGTATTGAAAAGTTTGCTTTTTAGGTTTACATGAACTTTCTTATCTTTCATGACCTCTTTGAAACCCCAATATCTTTTCCAAGCGTTTATAATCCTTTTAATTTCTTTGCTCATTGGTTCTTTCTGAGCTATTAGTTGTCCCAGATAGATGTATTCGTCACTGTAGTTGATTTCGGTGGATCCTATTTTTATTGTGTTTTTGCTCCCATTTGTCATCGCTCTAGTTTTTTCCGGATTCAGTTTTAGACCTACTTTTTCGCTCTCTGTCGCAAGTTCGTTTATCATTGTACTTAGGTCATCCGAGTTCTTGGCGAATAGTACTATGTCGTCAGCGAATCTCAGATGTGTTAGCGATATACCATCCACTCTGAGTCCAAGATCTTCCCAGTTGAGGCCTCTAAAAATTGACTCCAGTACCGCAGAGAAGAGTTTTGGAGAAAGAGGGTCTCCCTGCCTAACGCCTTTCCCTACTCTGAATCTGACACCTTTTTTTTACAATTGAATCCTGGCTGAACTATTACTGTAGACATTTTTGATTAGTCGGATGTACTTGTGTTCAATTCCTTGATCTTTCAGTGCCTCCCATATATTCCCGTGTAGTATAGAATCGAAGGCTTTGCTGTAGTCGATAAATGCAATGTAGAATGTAAGCTGGTATTCGGTGAACTTCTCTATGACTTGACGCACTACATGTATATGGTCAATCACCGAATAGTCTTTACGAAATCCTGCTTGCTCGATGGGCTGATTGTCGTCCAGTGTCCTTTCTATTCGTTTTATAATTATCTTGGCAAAAATTTTGTATAAGTTGGACATAAGACTGATAGGGCGGTAGTTTCCAATTTCATGTTTGTCACCTTTCTTATATAACAAGATGATATTAGACTCTGTCCATTGTTGGGGAATAATTTCATTGTTTATTATGTCGTTAAACATAACCGTGAGAGCAGGTGTCAATACTTCCTTGCTTTGTCTTAGGATTTCGTTGGTTATGCCATCGGGTCCTGGTGCTTTATCTTCTTTTTGTGAGTCTATGGCTTTCCTGACTTCAGCGTGTAGAATAATAGAAACTTCAGATACTTCTTCCAACTCCGTTTCGTCTTGTTCCTTTTAGCGCTAGGTACTTGTTAAGTAAAACTCCAGAAGATTGTAAATTGTATGTATTGTCATGATAAATATGTACAGACTTAAAGCTAAAATTCTTAACTAAGTAGTGCGTGTTGCGCTTATTACTAAAATAAATTGGCCAATAGGAGATCAGTATGAATATTACAGTTTTGCTCCAATTAGTACTTAATCTATCCGCGTGGTGCGTGACGACGCAGTGTTCGCGCGAGGTGTGTCACACATATAAATATTCCGTGGCGCCACGCGATCCTCAACACTCTGCGCGCGACGCTCGCCCCGAACGGACGTGTGTGAAGTGCTCCTGCCTGCTGCGTGACTCACCTCTCGCCGCTCTCAAGACTCGCTGCGCCCCGCTGCGAACATTGTAGCCGCCCCGGCTACAGACGATTTAATTAATTGGTGAATTTATTTCACTGATTAATTCAGTCTAAACTGTCTTTTTCAAGACATAATATTTCTTTGTCGGATAAAGCTTCGTGTAGAATCACTTGGCCCTCTCCGGGTAAAATCCACTGTTTTTGTGGTCCTCGGTTGAAACCTCACGGTGTCAACGAATCCGAGGGGGTGTTGACCCGACTCACCCGCCGAACCCCTTCAGGGCTAGGCATCAATCGGACGGGTCCCAGACCACCGGCCTTGGGGGATCTCCTAGTCGGTACTGGTGACAGTTTTGCCTCCACAGCAACTCACCCAGTGTCTTTGGGGTGTCTCTACACCCCTCGCATTGGACGTCAGGGCCCTGTTGCACATTAAGATTGGCAACAGGTTTACAAGCTTAGGGCTCACCAATAGGTACACACCCCCCTGCCTACACCCGGCAGGGAGGGCCACACATCCCCGGGCTATCCTCCCGGGGAAGTAGCCGTTAGGATTTGTTAGGAGTTTTATAGGGACTTAGGCCACTCCCTATGAGTGAATATTAGGCCCCCCCACCATGGCCAGTAACATGGCACCCCCTCCGTCCAAGTCAGATTGGCTGACTGGACTACGGCATTATATTGCCACGGACCCTAGTTTCGCGCGGGAGCTCGGAATTGTCCTCCGCCCAATAGCGCACCTTATGTTCCCCGCGAACATCGCTAAGCCCATTCCCGAGACCATCACTTTCCCCGATGCTCCGGAATCCCCGGCATGCCCGCCCTCCCCGGCTTTTTCCGAAGAGCCTCCGGAAGAGATGGACGCTGAAGACGTCCCGTCAGATACGGACACCCTTACCGGTGATTCCGAACAAGTAGTAATTGAAGCTAACGCCCCGCCCGCTTCCGAATCTTCTCCCTCATCCACCGAGGAGGTATTTACCACCGTCGAGGGAAAAGGGAAGAAGAGGAAGAAGAAGTCTTGCGGTAACTCGCAAGCCGCGAAAATTCCTTTGACCGACGTCTCAGCGTCCCTCCTCGCGCGCCCCCCCACCCCGCCGCCGTCGACCTCCGCCGCGGCCCCCACTCCGATCGCGACCGCACCCACCGCCGCGCCCCGCACCGCTGCGGGGAAAAAGGTGCCCCCTCCGCCCCCGGTGTTCATTCAGGACAAGGGCAAATGGACCGACGTGTCCAAATGGTGTGCCGAGGCTCGCATAGCCTACACCAACGCTAGGACCACGACCCAGGGAATCAAGGTGACCGTCCCGACGTCCCGCGACTACAGGGACCTCACCAAGCTTCTCCGTTACAGAGGCGTATCGTTCCACACATACGCCCTGCCGGAAGACCGACAAACAAGAGTTGTCATAAAGAAGCTTCCTAAAGAAATAGAGACCGCGGACATCAAGGCCGACCTTGAGTACCAAGGCGTCCCCGTTCTAGAGGTGCACCGCATGCACCGAGCCCGTCACGGCATGCCATTCGATATGGTATTAGTCGTCTGCCCTCCCTCAGAGGGACATAATCCGATATTCCAAATAAAAACGGTATGCAACCTCTCGGGCATCAAAATAGAGAAACCGCGAAAAACAGGCATTATCGGTCAATGCCATCGCTGTCAATTATATGGCCACGCGCAGTCTCACTGCAACGCCAAACCTAGGTGCGTAAAGTGCCTAGGCGACCACGGCACAGCCGACTGTGCCCGTCCTAAGGACCGTGCCCTCTGCACGGAACCACCCAGTTGCGTCCTCTGCGGCGAGTCAGGCCATCCGGCCAACTATAGGGGGTGCTCGAAAGCACCCAAATCCTCATCTCCCAAGCTAGCGAAGCGTGCAGACGCCCGCCAGCAAAGGGAAGCCCCGACCGCGAGATTACCAGATCGCCTCAGCCCCCAGAGGCCGAGTCCCTGGAACTATCTGAACCATCAGCAGGCGTTCCCTGCGTTGGCTTCAGCTAGGCCCACGCTCGCTCCAATCCCACCGCTCGTAGACCCGCGTACCGGCGCCCCCGCGCTAACTACTCGGTTCCCCTACCCCCACGCGCCCGTCTCCATCGCGTCCGCCGTCGCCGCGCCCGCCGCCGCCGCACCCGCCGCCGTCGCACCCGCCGTCGTCGCGCCCGCCGCCGTCGCGCCCGCCGCCGCCGCCGCCGTACCACCCGCAGCGCGCTCCGCAGCGCGTCAAGCCGCCCGCCCACCAGTCGCAGTAAACCAGCACCCTGGTCCCGCGACCATGAACCCTATGGACGTGTTTAACACAATCAACAGCACGTTCCTAAAGTTCTTCTCCCCTCGTGCCCTCCGTATGGCACAGGAGCTCAATGCAGCCACTAGGGCTGGAGACTTTAATCAGGTTTACGCGATCTACAACGCGTACCCGGACATTACGCAGTCCGTGTTCGATTCCCAACCAAAACCCGGTACCCACTATGTCTAACAAAATAGTCGCGCGTATCAAACCCCGATCCCTAAAGCTAGGAACATTCAACGCAAACGGTATCCAATCCCAACGTGATGAGATCGCCCAATTCCTCCGCGACCATCAACTAGACGTACTCCTAGTACAAGAGTCATTCTTAAAACCCTACAACCGCGACCCGAAAATTGCAAACTACCGTGTAGTGCGCAACGACAGGTCGCGTTGTCACATGGGTGGAACACTCATTTACTATAAAAGGTCACTACACTGCATCCCTATGGATCCCCCCACCCTTACCCGATTAGAAGTTTCGGTCTGCCGACTAGGCCTGACGGGCCACCAACCTGTCACAATAGTCTCAGCCTATATCCCGCCCACTTCTCAAGCAGAAGATTTCCAACCAATCGCCGATGACCTCGCCGTGCTTTTAGAATTGAGTGACTCTGTTATCATAGCAGGCGATCTCAACGCTAAACATCCCGCATGGAATAGTAACACTTCATCGACTAGAGGAAGACGATTGTTCGACCTCTGTTCCTCACTAGTCTTTGACGTCGTCGCCCCGATGACTCCAACTCACTTTCCCCACAACGTAAATCGTAGGCCCGATGTACTCGACATTGCCATTCTGAAGCGAATCAACTTAAGGTTGGATTCCATAGAAGCAATAAACGAGCTCACCTCCGATCACCGTCCGGTAGTCATGCACCTGGCCCCTCGCACGGGTCTCCCAGGATCTGACCATCCCCCCCTCACCAAAGTGGTAACGGACTGGAGGCGAGTAGGCGATTCGCTGAAAACCAACACATCCCCCCACTTGAATGCCATCCCCGATCACTTTGACTCTATCGCCGACACAACGGCCGCGATCGACTCATTCACGGGTCACGTACAATCTGTCCTGAACGATTGTTCAAGGGAAATTCCTGAGGTGGAAGACCACCGATGGAAGTTGCCGGACGATGTACGCGAACTGCTAAATGAGAAGAACGCAGCTGTTCGTGCTTACAGTAACTTTCCCTGCGATGCGAACAAGGCTCACATGCGCTATTTACAGAGATCTGTAAAGACACGCATGCAGGAGCTGCGTGACGCTAACCGGGACAAGATGCTGAGCGAATTAGAGCCAACGCATCTAGCCTTCTGGCAACTTCAGAGGAATCTCAAATCCCGAGAAGTCGCCACCATGCCTCCCCTGACCCGGCCCGACGGCACAGTCGCGTTCGACGACATCGAAAAGGCCGAGTGCCTTGCCGAGAGCCTCGAAGCCCAATGCACGCCCAGTTCGCTACCAGTAGACCAGGCACACCTCGCTGAGGTGGACGCCGAAGTCGAACGTAGAGCCTCCCTCCCGCCCGTCGAGGACCCTGATGATCCATTACCTCTCGTCACCCCGGACGAAGTTCACGAGGTCATCAAAGGTCTGAAACCCCGAAAGGCCCCCGGTGCTGACGGAATCACCAATAGGGTGCTCCAGATGCTGCCCGCTCACCTGATCATGCTCTTGGCCACCATCTTCAATGGAGCCTTGAGCAATAACATCTTCCCGCAAGCATGGAAGGAAGCCACGGTCATCGGCATCCCAAAACTTGGCAAGCCCAAGACCGAGCCCACGAGCTACCGCCCCATCAGTTTACTGAATTCGCTCGGTAAAATCTACGAGAGACTTATTTATAAGCGACTCAGAAATTTTGCCGAGACGAAAGGCCTCATTCCCGACGAGCAGTTCGGTTTTAGAACCCAACACTCGTGCGTGCAACAGGTCCACCGCATCGTAGAAGACATAAGCGCTGGCTTCCAGCGCGGTACGATGACCGGTGCAGTATTCTTCGACATAGCGAAAGCCTTCGACAAAGTCTGGCACAACGGCTTATTATATAAGCTGTACAAACTCGGTGTGCCCGACCGTCTCGTGCTCATCCTACGAGACTTTTTGTCGAACCGCACCTTTCGGTATCGAATAGAGGGAGCGATTTCATCCCCTCACCCCATACGCGCCGGCGTCCCTCAGGGCGCCGTGCGGTCCCCTCTCATATTTACGCTATTCACTAGCGATATCCCCAAACGTAGACTGGCAAAGTTGGCGCTTTTCGCCGACGACACAGCCATTTACTACGCTGGGAAAAATCCCGACGCGATAGCCTCCAGGCTCCAAACCGCAGTCAACGTTCTTGGCGCGTGGTTTAGAAAGTGGAGGATCGAAGTCAATCCCGATAAAAGTCAAGCGGTTCTCTTCTCGAAACCGAGACACAAACCCGACCCCCCCCGGCCCATCTCCATGTTTGGCAAGCCTATCCCTTGGGAGAAGCAAGCCAAGTATCTAGGAGTGATTATGGATCAGCACATCACCTTCTCAGAGCACATCAAGAAGGCGCGCTCGCGCGCCGCCTTCGCACTGGGAAGGTTGCACTCTGTTCTTAATGCACGCAGCAAGTTGTCACTAAGGTGCAAGTTGCGAATATACACGGCGTGCATAAGGCCAATCATGACCTACGCTAGTGCAGTCTTTGCACATACAAAGCCCCGTTACATCCATAGGATGCAGACGCTTCAAAACCGTTTCCTTCGCCAAGCTACGGGCTCGCCATGGTACGTTAGGAACGAGATCCTCCATCTCGACCTCAAAGTCCCCACGATAGCTCAGTTCCTTAAACGCAATTCAAAGCGTTTCTTCGAATCCGCCGCGCAACACCGCAATCCTCTGATTGCAAAGGCCGCCAGTTATGTCCCCAGCAGAATCAGTCGTATTCGCCGGCCGCGACATGTCCTCTCCGACCCTGATGACCCCATCACTATTCTACAAGAAAGCAGTAGGGCCACCAGTACAGCTCGCAAACACAAACAACCGTCCTTCCGACCTCGCCGCCGAGGTCCTCGCGTCCCGCGAAGACCCCGAGTAAATGAAACCCCCCCCAACCGTCCCTTGCCCGCAGAAGTGCCAGCCCGCGCCGAAGCTGTGCAAGTAGAGTTAAAACCCCCATGATCTAATAATAAGAAAAATTATTTGATCCAGCCTGTCCCCACTTGCTGCCCTCCCGTAAAAGTGACTCCCTGAGCCGAGGCTCGTACCCCGCAGGGGGTGCCCTCAGTGCGCAGTTGCTGTAGGTTTAGTAATTAGTTTGTAAGCCCTGGCTGGAGGCTCTTAGCTTAAAAACTAAAAGTCACCGCAGGAAAGCCCGGTTAAGCAGTCACGGCCTCTCAAGGTCAACTGCGAGATGCCATACCCAAAAAAAAAAAAAAAAACGCGATCCTCAGTGGAACTTTCGCTGTGCCAACGTACGGATGTCTTGATGTTTACAGCGAGCAGCTACATCCTCATTAGTTTCATAGAGTTTCTTATAATAAGATGTAGCTGTATCTAATATGTCTGTCCTGCGGTTATTCCATTTTCCATCACCGCTTTTTACTTTTACGATCCAATCCATGGAATGCGTCAATTCCTTGTACGCTTTTTTGGCTCCACCCGTTTTGGCTATATACTTTTCTATAATTTCCATCCTGTTATGTTTTCTATCTTGTCGAATACTTTCTTTAATTTCTTTACTGATTTTTGCTAAAATTTTCCTTCTGTCTTTTGTACATCTTGCGCTGATTAAATGGTTTCTTTCTTCTAGTAGTTTTATAGTTTCCGTTGTTAGCCATTTCGTCGGTTCAATTTTGGTATTTGCTATGACTTGTGTAGCGGTTTTGATTGAATTCTCTATCCAGTTATATTTGTCTTGAGTTCCCAATTCCTTTGAATTGGTTTTGAAATCTGTGATTTTTACTCTCAGGGCGCCGGCTATTTGTTCTATTTTATGTCTTCCCATTTTTGCATTTCCGGGGTCTTGTCTTGGTCTGGGCTTTTTTGGTTGCTTTGCTTCCAGTTCCGCTCTGATTAACTTATGGTTGGTGCTAAAGTTTAGCTTATTGATGGTGGTAAAGTTAGTGAAGTAACTGTTTCGATTAGTCATTATGAAGTCAATTTGGTTTTTTGTCTTACCATCAGGCGAGATCCATGTCCACATGTTTTTTTTTGTTTTTCTTGTACATAGTATTTAGGATAGTTAAGTTGTTCTCTAGAGCAAAGTTCGTGATTTTTTCTCCATTTCTACTCCTGGTTTTGCTGTCGTATGTGAATGATCCTATTGTAGTTTCACCTGGGCGTCTTTCTCCAATTTGGCCATTGAAGTCTCCCATTACCACAAGATTCTTGTGTGTGTGCTCTTGGATCGCTTTGTTTAGATCAAGGTAAAAGTTATTTATTGTTTCTAAGTTCGATTGTTCGGTAGGTGAATATACTTGAACAATAGACCA
The DNA here is from genome assembly GCA_949091785.1 of Polymixis lichenea. NCBI lineage: Eukaryota > Metazoa > Arthropoda > Insecta > Lepidoptera > Noctuidae > Polymixis > Polymixis lichenea. The sequence goes on along the minus strand of OX420939.1, from coordinate 388,396 downwards.
AGGATCCATATATCCTGGTAGTTTCAAATTCATTATTGCGACGCGCTCTGAAATTCCTACGAATCCTTCCACATATTCCCCTATGTGTTTTTTTATGATGAATCCCACTCCATGATGGCCTGGTGTCTCTGGTAAAATAGGTAATCGGGATGAGAGGTAATGTTTTCACCCATTCTTCTTACTTCGCTCAAACCAATGATGTCCCATTTAATTCCTTTTAGCGAATAAACTAGTTCTGAGAAATTTTCTTCGTTTTTCAACGTAAGTACGTTGAGAGCTGCGATGTAAATTTTAGTATTTGCCTGTTTATGATTGTGGTATTTGTTGTCTTTTAATGTTGGAGGGTTGTGGTCTCTTTCCCACACATGTTTAAGTAATAAACGAAATGTAAAATCTCCAAAACCAAGTCGGTACCGACAAAGCTCAAATATCTAAAAGTTTAATAAACGTTATTGGTCATTGATTTAAGCAGTGGTTTTTTCATAAAACCCGATCTTCCGAAGGACTTTTCTTAATTTTTTACGTGTCTGTTTTACTATAAATTATCCTGCATCTCACTCAATAACGTTGTGCGTGTAGACTAGCGTCTAACTGCTCATCACTGATACTACCTCTGGCGGACACGATGCCTGGCGAGACAGCGTGCTTTTAGCCAGGCCCATCAGTGAGTTCGAGCCCGCGATTGGATTCCCCTTAAGTTGCACCAGTCTGGTTCTCAAGAATCAGTTTTAGTAACATTTTTAAAGTTGTGGGACCAGTGGATGGAGAAAAAAGTTAATTCAAAGAATCTATGTAATGTAAATAAAATAAGGACATTATATCAATCAAGATTTTTTTTCCGTTCGCAAAATACTCAAATTGACGTGGAGTTGCGAACACTAGCCCGTGTTACCTACTACCAGTTCAGATTTAAACTGTTAGTACATCTCACGCACCCAATAACAAACATAATTAACTGATCCAACATTCCAATATCCTTATAAATAAATAGTCCGCCATCGTCATTGGAATGGACGACTGTCCACACCACCACCAACAGCTTCCAACCTCCTTAGTCCAAACAATTAACTAACCTCTGATATTTAGGCTAAATATCTAGCTTGGTATTTTTTTTTTGTGTATCTGTTTGTGTACCTACTATTCTATACAAATGAATAAAATTGAAGTGTCTGTTTGTAATGTCTAAATAGCAGCTTTTTCATCATTAGCCTACAGCAATCCACTGCTTGACATAGGCCTCTCCAATTGCTCGTCATTTAGCTCGATTCTCGGCAGCTGTCGTCCAGTTGCTACCAGTCACCCTGCGAAGATCGTCGCTCCACCTAGCCTGAGGGCGTCCTACCTTACGTTCGCCGATTCGCGGTCTTCACTCCAGAACACGTCTACCCCAACGGTCATGGGTTCTACGGCTAATGTGGCCGGCCCATTGCCACTTCAGCTTGCTAATTCTGTGAGTTATGTCGACTTTTCAGAGATACTCCGAGCATAGCTCGTTCCATAGCTCGCTGAGCGATTTTGAATTAATGGACCAGCCGTACCGCGAGTGTCCACGTTTCGGCTCCGTAGGTCATGACAGGTAGGACACACTGGTTGAAGACTGTCTTGAGACTCTGCGGAATAAGCGACGAGAAGACTCTCTTTTTGTTCCCAAGGATGGAATTATTTTATTTGCTTATGAATGAGTGAACTTTATTGTATGTAGCTGATAATTTTCATTTTCTATCGATATAGTCAGAAGTCCGGAAACAATCCCTAACGCCATGGGACCACGGGTAATTCAAATTACCCATGGACCCCGGTAATGGGTCGACCCACCGGGACCACGGGCAACGAGTCGAATAGGCATGTAGTAACAAGCTGTACGACCTAGTTAATTATTCTGTACGCATTGGTCTCCGGATGAATTTGGACAAAACTCAGGTTATGTTATGACCTTCCCTTGATCAAGCAAGTGCTATTAAGTACCTTGGCGTCCTAATAGATAGCAGACCTAATTTTTCTCCCCTCATATATCTTGTTTCTTATAGGGTTCGGAATTATTTTTTTTTTAAATCTCAGACGCTTAGCTAGTCCTAAGGTACTAAACACTGTTTACTTCGCCTTATGCCAATCACTATTAGTATATTGTATAACTTCCTGGGGCGGTGCGTGTAAAACAATAATATTGAAACTTGAGCGCCCTCAGAGAGCGCTTCTTAAAGATAGTGCGTTCCTCCCATTCTTTCATCCCACTACCAACCTTTACAAAACCTGCGAAGTATTAACAGTAAGACAGCTTTTCATACTTCACACTGTCCTCAAAATGCATGGTTCACTGACGTATGACCCTGCAGCGTTTGAACAGAAACGTAGGAAACATACAGTCTGCGTAAATAAAGCTTGCCACACTCATATTGCACACAGATTTTTCAACTTCTTAGGTGGCCATTTGTACAACAAAATCAATCACACATTAAAAATATATCCTTTAACGAAACAACAATGTAAAATAGTGGTCACCAAATGGCTTCTAGGCCTTGATTATATCAATACGGAAAAAACACTGAACATTTTAAAATAGAATTAACATACCGAAACACACCTACAAGTTAGCCTTCACACTCACACCCATATCTACACTACATACACCACACACATTCCCACCCATTACCTACACTACACACCACACACATTCATACCCTACACCCACACTACACACACCTCTCGCATTCATTTGCATCACTCACCCGTCATGTTTTTAGACTTAAGTACGTATATCTCCTTTTATGGTCTAAGTCATTTAAAATTGAAATTTTCATGTATGTGGTTTATACGTTTTACACCTAATTCACCACGGAAGTGCACTGATTTCCAAGATACAGGTTCTTACCTAGTTTGGAACTCAAGTTCATATACTTAGTTTTAGCCGTCTACTCACCTACATTATTTGTTACCTACGTCATAGGAATATTATTGTATTGGGCTATATTTTTATTGAGTCCAAATAAACGGTATTATCATTATAACTAAGAAAGTGATATTGCCGCCGAACAACTTGTACTCTGACAGATTCCACCTGGCAGACTCTATCAGATCTGCGTTTTTGGGTTACGACAACAGGATCGAGTGGGAGGTCTGAGTGTGTACGCAACACTACAGCAAGAAGAAATGCGTGTCTGACTGTTGGTAACTCGCAAAGAACGTACCGTTCAGTAGTTGGAAGTCGAACAGGTTTGTGAGTCATGACTTTTAACACTGCCCTCTGTGCCCTTTCCAGACGGACCATTAAGGACTTCCCAGCCCCACCCCAAGCTGCAATACAATATGTTAGGATGGAATGTGCCAGAGCGAAGTATACTGTTCGTAGTGTGGCAAAATCAGCAGATGTTCGCAGGTTTTTAAAAACAAATATTAATTTTCTGACCCTGGAAACCAGAGCCTCAATTTGCTCCTTCCATGTCAGCGTACTATCTATTATATTATAACACCCAAGTATTTAATACTATGGGTGCGCGTAATCTGAGTACAACCGGTGCAATCAGTCGATATTAACCATTTATGCGCCGTCAGAGTAGGGAGAAGAAGGTTGAGAGGCTCTAATCGGAGCAAATGTAATGAAGTTGGTTTTTTCTACATTGAGGGTTAGCAGGTTTTTATTCAGCCATTTCATTGCAACAAGCAGAGCGGACTCTACTATTATTTTGAGTGTCTTCTTAATATTTTTTGCTATAGTTGCAGTTACTTCTAATACTGCATCTTGTGTGCTTCTACCTGATCGAAAGCCATATTGGTTTGCTGAAATTATATTTTGTTTATTATGGTAAATAAGTAGACGACTATTCATATTTTTTTCTAAAATTTTGGATAAAATTGTAAGAACAGATATAGGTCTGTAGTTATTGACACTGCCCCTGTCCCCACTCTTATAGATGGGATGTACAAGTACTCTTTTAAAGACAGCCGAGAATACTACTGATGTGAGAACAAGGTTAAATATGTGCGAAATAATAGGGATTAGGGTGTCGCGGGCAGCCCTGATCAAGGCAGCAACCCACGGCGCAATTGGCCCTGAGGCCGAGTATGATGCGTTCAATTTCTTCGCAATCTGTTGAGAGAATGGCCAAAGAGTTAGGACAGGCATTGTTGTCAGAGGAGTGTGTGCAGTGTGCATTAGTTATCTTTGATGCAAGGGTCTTTCCCACATTCGCAAAGAAGGAATTTACTTTATCCACTGAATCTGAAGGATCGGGAGTACTGGATAAAAGTTCAGTAGCAGGAGATTTGTTGTTTTGAAGATTAGATATTGATTTTTGATTAATAAGATTCCATGTAACCTTAGGATTCCTACGATGTCTCTCAAACTCAGTTCGTTCATATTCCCGTTTTTTTTTTTTTACGTAAATGATTGCAGAATTTTCTGTACCGCTTGCATGTCACTTGTAGTATACTATTATTAGGGACTCGTTTTGATTTAAGTCAAAGATTATCCCTGTTCCGTATGCACTTCAAAAGCCCCGGAGTAATCCAGGGTATTGTAATCCTTTTTTTCTTGGAATAGTGCGTGTAACAGAGTGGTTGTTGACCACTGTAGAAACAATATTGACAAATTCAGTAGCAGCCGTAGTTGCATCAACACAAGTCATCACTGAATAGTTTGCGCGAGAGACACTTCTAAAGTGGTAAAATGTGTCCCGCCCCTGTAACTTCTAAAATAAGAGAATGATAAAACTAAAAAAATATTTTTTATTATCATATTATGATGTTGACATCATATTATGATGTACATTACCATGTAAACTTCCACCGAAAATTGGTTTAAACCGCAATTTACCTTTCATTCAATCAACTCGAATATAAAAATTTAAAAAACCATTTAATTTCATAAACATAAACCTTATGCATAAACCGTGAACCATTATTTTCTAATAATGAATCTGTAATAGGTGCCTAAGTAAAATTATTAAAACATCGATCAAAGTTACAACGAACTACAAGAACTTTTAAATTATGTTACTTGCTGCTACGGAACCCTTCATGGGCGAGTCCGACTCGCACTTGGCCGCTTTTTTCTTCTTCGCACACTCTAAGACATGTGCACATATGACATACAGCGTAAACCATGAATGTAGCTACCTAGGTATATTCATGGTTTACGCTAATTTTGAGTGCTCTAATGTTCGTGTATGACGCGTCTATGTATAATACGTCATCAAAAATACATGACATGTCATTCTTCAAATTAAAGCGTCTACGTACTTACTTCGATATTACAAAACGGAAACACTGATAATAATAATAGTTCCTGCATTATTAAATTATTGCATCACACAAAACACACGCTTGTATGAGGGTCTGTAATCTCATACACGCTATTTTTAAGCGTGTTTTTTTACGCCGCTGATCCTGTCCAAAAAAACAGGGACCGAAAACCTTTATAAATTATGGTACAGGTATTGAAGAATTTCGGTTACCTCTACGACTTACGGTTACCGCTATCCGGGTAACCAAGAAAAATAAACATGTTACCTCTATTTAGGTTACCGTTTTAATACCGGTTACCGAAAAATGTCCTTGATCTTGTTGCATTAGAAAATACTACATTACCAGACGAATCGTCGTGCTGCTGTGTACGTTTATTCGGTTCGCCTTTTTGTAGAGTATTTGAGTTAAAGTAAAAAAAAGGAAATGAGCAATGGTAAGATAATATTACATTAATACATTGTAAAAAGGTAGAATGCCATTTGTGTATCTTTTCTCTCGCCATACTGCCATAGAAATCAACTCGGTAATATGGGTTTGCTTAATTTGCGAAGAATCGTACGCCCGTTTTTCTCATAGAGAGCACCACTGACTTGTAAACAAAGCGCATAAACATAAGCTTGCAATTTGTTTGAGCGTGCTAGCAGCGCGTAGATACCAGGCTTTTTTTTTTGGGTGGGACATCATCAAATAACCTCCCCCGCTCTGGGTGGAGCAGGAGGGCGTATCAGACTTTTACTGACTAAAACCCACCCGTGTTCCCTCAGTTGCTTGTGTGCCAGGGGCCCGCGGTATCTCTTTCGAACAACCCGCACCCCTGGCAGGCATCGGCCCTTCCGGGCCCCATCAGTTGGTGCTGACAACTCTTTGAGGCGCGCGTGGAACACAACGCGCCGTCGACCCGGGCTTAGTCCTTACCGGACAGCGAGCTACCCATTACTCGCCGTCCGCAAACCCGCGCCTACGGTGGCCGGGAATCAGCCTGGGATTCCCAACGTCCAGGGCGTCTCCTGCGACGACTAAGGCGGTGAGGACGCATGTACTGTCTCTCCCTCACGTGCGCCGCCTCCCTTTTCGCGAGCATTACTGCTTCGCAGAAGGTGGTGACGGCTACCCATGCACTCTCGCTCCGGACCATGGCCTGGACCATGGCTGGACGCGAGAGATCGCCGCCGCCGATCACCTGCACGAGGACACGGCGGTGCTTCGCCCAAGCCGGGCAGACCTCCACCGTATGCTACGCTGTGTCCTCAAGGGCGATCTTTGCAGTGGAAACACCCGGGCGTTTCCTAAGGCGCATAAGGCGACTTATGCGTAACAGGAACCTCCCGAAACAGCCATGTCCGGTGAGGACCTGTTTCAGGCGGAAGGCGAGGACGCCGTGCCGCCTGTCAAGCCACTCCTCAAAGAAGGGACTTACCGCCGCTATCGTGGCGTGCCCAGCACTGGGTTGCGACAATCACACTCTCCATGCTGCCATGAGATCCCGCCGGAGCTCTGTCCGCTGAGCGTAAAGCGCCTTCTGCGGAAACCAACCTGACTCTATGCCAAAGCCGGCCCCACCCGCACCAGCCGCCCGACGAGGCAGTCTGCAATTACTCTTTCAAAGAGCTTGCCCACCTCGTCGAGCAGCACGATGGGCCGGTATGCGGACGGAGAGTCCCCGGGGCGCCCCAGCTTCTTAATGAGGACCAGTTTCCCCGTCTTCCATTGAAGTGGGAACCGGCCCTCCTCCAAGCATGGGCCCTCTTAGTCGAGGCCCTAGAGCCTTCAATGCCAGGACCCAGGCTTTTCCAGGCAAGTCGTTGGGTCCTGGGGCGGTATTCTTGGCATTCAGCCTACGTACTGCCACTATCAACTCTACCTCGGTCACCTCTGGAGCATCGTCGTAGTCGGTGTGGTCCGCATCGGGCACCGCAGGAGGCAGAGCCATAGGCAGGAGAGCATGCTCCACTCGCAAAGGGAACAGAGCGCTCAACACGTCCTTCACGAGCTGGGGCTGGAGACTGCGTCAGCTGGGGAGCCCACGGGTGGATTTTGTTCCACACCGCTTTGTAGGGGCGTCCCCACGGGTCTCTGTTCAGAGTCTCCAGCGACTCCTCACGGGCCATTACCATGGCCCGCAGGATCTCCGATCGGAGGGCGGTCTTCGCCGCTCTGTACTCCTCGTACAGCTCCGCCTGAATGGCTTCCGTATCTGGAGGGCAGATACGGAGCCTGCGGTGTCTGGTGTACCGGTGCCGCGCAGCAAAGCACGACTCGCGCAGAGTTGTGGACTCCGGCGACATCAGTACACCTGGCGTGAAGCTCGTCTTGGCTGGACCCGGGGTATTGCCACGTCACATACCTCGGACATGGCCTCCCAGAACCACTCCGCCTTGTCGTTGATGTCAGCAGGCCTACCCGGTAGTGACCCCCAGGCCTGCAAGATCGAGGCTTCCAGGAGGAGCTCCCGGTCCAGCTGCAACAGCGCACACGCGGACCACACGGGGCCTGTTGGACCGGCGCGCTCGAGGTCTGGGCGGAGACATCAAACCGGATGTACCGGTGGTCGGAATACGTCTCCACCCCCTCCATTCGGGATGCAGCACAAAACGTCTCTGGTTGCTAGTTTGCTAGGTTAGTCTCAACTTTCCAGGTCGCCTGTGAACGGGCCCAGCTTGTTCCATGAACATTTCCACCACCCGGAACAACGCTATGCCTTTTAGATTCTCATAGCCCAGTAAATATTGTTGTCCTTGGTGATGTATGGTATGCCAAATATTTTTTCTTTACTTTATGAGTTTACGCCAGCGCGAAATTGAAACGTTGCAAAGACATGACGTTCTCTCAAATTACCCATTACAAAGACAGTTGTCCAAAAAGGCCAACTAAAAAGGTATTGGTCCACCTTAAATAAGTAGGTATAACCCAAGCAACAGTCAAACAACTAAAAGCAACACGTGAATGAAGCTCCAAGACGTCGGAAGTTTTATGTACATCAAGTACCTAGATGCAATTCTTCTTCTTCTTCGAATAATCATCATCAGCTCGAAAGCAAAAATTGCAAATAAAAAAATATGTCAGCCACAGTGATGGCGACATGAGCGATAAAGTGATAAAGACATAGGTGACACCTCATGGGACATTATTTGATGAGGAAAATCTTCAACCAGTTATCTTATTCTACTTAAGGTTCGATGATAAAATATAAATCCACTGAGGTACCTTTATAACTTTATTGGAACCTTCTGGATGCATTAAGGGAGGCACTCCGGTATCACCGGATGCCGACCGACCTCGGTCGTGTGGTCGAGGCTTATTTGACGGACAGGGCCGTCATCTACCCCGGTCACCTAGGAGAATGGAACCGGCGAGAGATGTCGTGCGGTGTCCCACAGAGATCGGTCCTGTGGCCGCATCTGTGGGACATCGGATACGACTGGGTGCTGCGCGCCGACCTCCCTAGCGGCGTCAGCGTAGTTTGCTACGCTGACGACACGCTGGTCCTGGCGCAAGGGAGGTCGTACCAGGCGGCGGCCGACTTAGGGACACACGGGGTTGCGACAATCGTAGATAGGATCCGGCAACTGGGACTCGAGGTGGCCTTGCACAAGTCCGAGGCCATGTGGTTTCACGGTCCTCGGAATGCGCCACTGACGGGTTCCCAGATAACGGTGGGAGGGGTTCACATTGGCGTCGAGTCGACGATGAAGTACCTAGGACTCGTCCTCGACAGCCGGTGGAACTTCGCGGAGCATTTCCGACGTTTGGCTCCCAGACTGGAGCGGGCCGGGGCTGCCTTGAAGCGGCTCCTGCCCAATCTAGGGGGGCCAAACGCCTTCTGCCGGAGGCTCTACGCGGGGGTCGTGCGGGCCATGGCCCTATACGGGGCGCCGGTGCGGGCGCCTACATTGAGGCGCCAACCAGCACGCCGGTTGAAGGCGGCCCATAGGGTCATGGCCATCCGGATGATCCGGGGATACCGCACGATCTCCGGTGAGGCGGCGGGTCTCCTTGCCGAATTACCGCCATGGGATCTGGAGGCAAACGTCCTCGCGCTCACTTGGGAGTGGCGCGAGGAGGCCAAACGCCGGGGCGTAACTCCGCTGCCGCAGGAAATCGCGGCACGGCGGACAGAGCTCCGGCAGGATCTCATGGCAACGTGGAAAGTGCGATTGTTGCAACCCAGTGCTGGGCACGCCGCGATTGCGGCGGTAAGCCCCCTCTTTGAGGAGTGGCTTGAGAGGCGGCATGGCGTCCTCACCTTCCGCCTGACACAGGTCCTCACCGGACATGGCTGTTTCGGGAGGTTCCTGTTTCGGATAGGGCGGGAGGAAACGCCCGGGTGTTTCCATTACGAAGATCGCCCAGAGGACACGGTGGAGCATACGGTGGAGGTCTGCCCAGCTTGGGCGGAGCAACGCCGTGTCCTCGTGGAGGTGATCGGCGGCGGCGATCTCTCGCGTCCGACCCTGGTCCAGGCCATGGTACGGAGCGAGAGGGCATGGCTGGCAGTCGCCTCCTTCAGCGAAGCAGTTATGCTCGCAAAGAGGGAGGCGGCGCACGTGAGGGAGATGCAGTACATGCGCCCTCACAGCCGTGGCCTTCGCAGGAGACGCCCTGGGCGTCGGGAATCCCAGGCTGATTCCCGGCCACCGTAGGCACGGGCTTGCGGACGGCGAGTAATGGGTAGCTCGCTGTCCGGTAAGGACCAAGCCCAGGTCGACGGCGCGTTGTGTTCCACGCGCGCCTCAAAGAGATGTCAGCAGCAACAGATGGGGCCCGCAAGGACCGATGCCTGCCGGGGGTGCGGGTTGTTCGAAAGAGATACCGCCGCCCCTGGCACACAGGCAACTGAGGGAACACGGGCTGAACGGCGCCGCCTGCGCGCGGTTTGTTTCGACTCTGGCGATCTGCGCCCTTTGAGTAATGCCGACGGTACGCGTAAGTTACAGGTAATTTTTATTTCGGTAACCGGTATTAATACTGGTTGTATAAAATTTAAGAATTTAAGTAACCTTTAAAAATACCGGTAAAGCAAATAAAGGTTGTAACCGAAAAAATACCGGTATTGCTCATACCGGTTTCGGTCCCTGCAAAAGAGTAACAAAATCATATCCACCCTACAGAATTTTCTCCTATAATAAATTGGAAAACAATTTTCTCTTAAAGTATGGAGTTAAGAAGAATGGACGATGTGATACATTTTAGTAAAAAAAGGTATTCTAATTTGCGTTAATCTGTGAGGTTGAGGATAGCCAATAGAGCCGAAAATATTGGGCTCTCAGTTCAAACGATTTAGTAAAATTCGACGTTCAATTACTTTTAACAAATAACTTTTAAATTAAATCAAATTAAATAAACGTTTATTTCAGGAAATTATTCCCACATTAAGTACTACAAATTACATTACACGTTAAAATCATTGCATTACAAATAAATAATAAATTAAAGTCAATAAAAAAAAAATGAAAGGTAATGAAAATATTAATAACACCAAAGAGTAGGCTCGCCAAGTGGAGTTTCCGTCTAGCTTTCATTTTTAAAATGTTGTGCTCATTTAAGAAAGGTGTAACATGTCCTATAAAGGGAACTTTAAAACAAAACCGTGCACAGGCGTTTTGAAGTCTTTGGATATTTTTTTCAGTTTTTGACAGCAGTCGTTGGCCATACACTGCGTCCGCATAATTTAACTTTGATAAAACCAAAGACTCCACCAGCAGGACTCGCAATTCTTCACTAAGATAGGGACGGGCTTTGTATAAAATCTTAAGTCTATAATAGCAATTACGAATAGACTCAGACACGTGTTTGTGAAAACGAAGTTCCGTGTCCATGATAAGACCTAGATTACGTGCTTCGTAGACCCGTTCAATAGGCTCCCCCATAACAGTGACACAGCCGGCACAGGGTTTAATTTTACCTAACTGGTTCTCGGTTCCAAAAAGCATATACTTGGTTTTTGTAGGATTCAACGCAAGCGTGTTGGCATTCGACCGTTGCACTATGTTTTCAAGATCGGTATTAAGATCATTTAATGCTTGTTTATAGTCTTCCGGCTTAAATGATATATAAACTTGTGAAACATCGGCATAAATGTGGTAATTGCATTTATTTATATGTTTTATGACATCGGCGCAATACAAAATAAACAATACTGGGCCAAGAATCGAGCCCTGTGGAACCCCCCTTCTTACTGAGCGCTGCCTAGAGACAACTGTTGAGCCGTCCGCCCGTCGTATTTCAACAAATTGCGGACGATCGCCAATATAGCTCACAAACCATTTTATGGTATCCACGTCGAATCCATAAAAAGCCATCTTGGATAAAAATAGAGGAACGTTAATACAGTCAAAAGCGCGTGAAAAATCAAGCAAGACCAAAAGAGTGCACAACCCATTATCTTGAGCTGACAAGATATTGTCTGTAACATCCAACAATGCCGTGGTTGTACTACGGCCCTTTCTAAACCCCGATTGAACATCTGGGAGGATGTTATTAGTCTCTAAAAAATCAACCAATTGCGCACAAACTACTTTCTCCAAAACTTTAGAGAGTACCGGCAGTATACTAATAGGTCTAAGATCCTTCATGTCCAATGCATTAAGAGTTTTCGGCAATGGGTGCACCTTGGCAATTTTCCATAACTCAGGGAAAGTTGAGGATGTAACCGATGTATTTGCTACAGCTGTCACGGCGTCCAAAGTTACAGGAAGTATCAGTAAAATCATATTTATGGTAAAGCCATCGCAACCTTCAGCGTTCGATTTAATAGTAGTCAGTATGTTCGCGATTTCCTTGCGTGTTGTAACTTGTAGGTCTTAAAGTAAACGTGGAACTATTATTTCGTGCGGATTCAAAATATGCAAGCAACGAATTACTAACCGTATCCTTACCTGGCACATTCAGAAAATGGTCACAAATTTTGTCAGGGTCGTTAAAGTGCAGAGGTAATTCTTTATGTTTAGATGGGAGCAAGATAGACTTTAAATTTTTCCAAAGCGCTCTGGGGTCATTTAATTGACTGTTGATTTTGTGTTTATAGTACCTACGCTGACTTTTCGTAAAATAGAGACCTAGAAACAAGTGCCTTCAATTCTTTGTAACATAACTTTTTAGAATCAGATTTATTGTTTTTTAAAAACACTGCATGTGCTTTATTCCTTAAATACATCATAAATTTAACATTGTCAGTAATCCAAGGATAACGAGGTTTGATACGCGAGACTATTTTGTCAGATTATGGTTTCGCCATTTTAGTTTGGTTATAGATCAGGGACTGCGTAATGTCCGGATATGCGTTGAAAATCGCAGAAACTTGGAGATAGTTTCCAGCCTTAATGGCCGCGTCAATCTCCTGTGCCATACGGAAGGCACGAAGGGTGAAGAACGTCAGGAACGTGCTATTGAGTGTGTTGTACACGTCCGCTGAGTTCATGGTCACGGGACCAGTTTTTTGGGGAGCTGCGGCTACGGAGCGCGCGGCTGAGTGCGCCGCGGGGTGTGCTGCGGTGGGCGCAACGGCGGCGGGTGCGACGGCGGTGGGCGCGGCGACGGCGGATGCGACGGGGACGGGCACCTCCGCGCCCGTCCCCGGACGACGGGACGAGGGGACGGGGTAGAGAGCCCAGGAGCGCCGGTACGCGAGTCCACGAGCGGAGGAACGGGAGCGGTGGGTCTACTTGAGCCCACTACAGGGAACGCCTGCTGGTGGTTCAGGTAGTTCCACGGACTCGACCTCTGAGGGCTGAGACGATCCGGGAGCTTCGCGGTCGGGGCTTCCCTTTGCTGACGGGCGTCTGCACGCTTCGCCAGCTTGGGAGAAGAGGACTTGGGTGCTTTCGAGCACCCTCTAGGCTTGGTGGCCGGTATCACCGCACAGGACGCAACAAGGGGGCTCCGTGCAGAGGGCACGGTCCTTTGGCCGGGCACAGTCGGCTGTGCCGTGGTCGCCTAGGCACTTGACGCACCTAGGTTTCGCATTGCAATGCGATTGCGTGTGGCCGTATAATTGACAACGGTGACATTGACCGATAATCCCCGACTTGCGGGGCTTTTCGATTTTTATACCCGACAGATGGCAGACCGTATTGATCTGAAAGATCGGGTTGTGTCCCTCTGAAGGAGGGCAGACTACTAATACTATAGCAAATCGTACTCCGCAACGGGCACGGTGCATGCGGTGCACCTCTAAGACGGGAACTTCCTGGGACTCAAGGTCGGCCTTGATGTCCTCAGTCGTGATTTCCATCGGGATACGTTTTACGACTACTCGTATCTGTCGGTCTTCCGGTAACGCGTAGGTGTGGAACGACACACCTCGGTACCGGAGCATTTTGGTGAGGTCCCGGTAGTCGCGCGACGTGGGGACGGACACCTTAATCCCTTGAAGGGTTGTTCGGGCGCTGGTGTAGGCAATGCGAGCCTCGGCACACCATTTGGACACATCAGTCCACTTCCCCTTGTCCTCAATGAACACAGGGGGTGGCGGGGGCAACTTTTTCCCCGCAGCGGTGCGGGGCTCGGCGGTGGGTGCGGATGCAGACGCGGACGCGGTCGGGGTGGGGGCGCGCGAGAGAAGGGATGGTGAGACGTCTGTGAGCGCAATTTTTGCGGCTTAAGTGTTTCCACACTTCTTCTTCTTCCTCTTCTTCCCCTTTCCTTCGACCGGAGTGAAACCACTCTCTTCGTTGGAAGAGGGAGAAGAGTTGGAAACGGTAGGTGGTAGGTAGGTGTCGGTATATGAGGGAATGTCCTCAGCGTCCATTTCCTCGCACGGCTCTTCCGAAAAGGCCGAGGAAGGCGGGCAAGCTGGGGAAGCTGGAGGGTCGGAGAATCGTGTCAAGATGGGTCTAAACGCGGGCGCGGTCGCGGTTGCGGTCGCGGGAGGGATCGCGGGTACTGTCGAAGGAGGGATCGCGGGAGTACTCGCGGTAACGGTCGCGGGAGGGATTGCGGAAACGGTCGCGGATGCGTCCGGGAGTGCAATAGCGGACGCGGGGGCATTGCAGAGCCTGCGAAGCTCATTAATGAACTCGGGTTCAGTGGCGAGAAGGTATCTCAGGTCAGCCAAAAAGGCTGACTTTGAGACTACCATAGTTAAAGTGGGGAACCTACTTTGCGCTCATAGGGGGCGGCCTAAGTCCCTACAACTCCTAACAAATCCTAACGTCTACTTCCCCGGGAGGTAAACCCGGGGATGTGTATCCCTCCCTGCCGGGTGTAGACAGGGAGGTGTGTACCTATTGGTGAGCCCTAAGCTTGTAAACCTGTTGCCAGTCTTATTGTGCAACATAGCCCTGTCAGTCTAGCGCGAGGGGTGTAAAGACACCCCAAAGACACTAGGTATGTTGCTGTGGAGGCAAAACTGTCACCAGTACTGACTAAGAGATCCCCCAAGGCCGGTGGTCTGGGACCCGTCCGATTGATGCCTAGCCCTGAAGGGGTTCGGCGGGTGAGTCGGGTCAACACCCCCTCGGATTCGTTGACAACGTGAGGTTTCAACCGAGGACCACGAAACTGTGGATTTTACCCGAAAAGGGCCAAGTGACTTTTCCGAAAAGGGAATAGGGATGTCTTGAAGTATTATGTAATTAATCGAATTTATTCACTAATTAATTAACGTAGCCGGGGCGGCTACCGATGAATCACTGCGGGGCGCAGCGAGTCTTGACTGGCGGCGGAAGGGTGAGTCACGCAGCAAGCAGGAGAGGTCTTCAACACGTCCGTTCGGGGCGAGCGTCGCGCGCTGAATGAGCAAGCTCGTCGTCGTCATGAAGATAGAAGAGGCTACGCGAGCTGCGCCGGGGGGAGAGCTGTAACAGACGCCGAGCCTTGTGTATGTGAAAGTGATTTAAATTGTTAAAAAACTATAGTCAAAGTGTTTTAGAATAAGTAAGAGACTTTATCGTTAGTGAATGTGTGTAAAATAATAGGATATAGCAGGAAAATACTGTAAATAATTAAATTTGTGAAAAGGTCCTCATTACGTTAAAGTTTCGACACACTTAAGCTACGTGCGCGAAAGGTGTAAAACGGTTCTCACTACGGTATTGTTTCGCCGTACAGCTATATATGTACTGGATTTTTGCTGCCCTGTGATTGGCTGGAGCACTTAGAGAAAATTGTATATAAGACGGGCCATTTTTTGGGTCGAGACAGTCAAACTCAAACTCAAATTTCAAATAAATGTCTTTATTCTTCGGTCTCCAGCTCCCGAAGAATAAAGAACAATAAGAAGAAAGAAGTTTTAATTCAACACCCCCAACATACAGTCCACTCAGGTTGGATTATATAGAACCGACACAAGAGGTCTCCTCAGACCATCGCCCAGTCGTCATGGAACTGGCTCCCCGCGTAGGTCTCACCGATCCTAACCAACCCCTCTCCCCAAAACGGTAACGGACTGGAGGAAAGTAAGCGAAGGCCTGAAATCCACTACATCCCCCATCCCCATCCACTTAGACCCCATCCCCGGTCAGTTCGACTCCATCGCCGACACCAAGGCCGCGATCGACTCATTCACTGAACACGTACAATCAGTCCCGAACAATTGTTCAAGGGAAGTCCCAGCGATGGATGATCATCGCTGGAAGTTGCCGGACGATGTGCGTGCCTACAGCATTTTTCCCTGCGACGGCGACGTAAACATGGCCCACATGCGCTACTTACAGCGTGCTATAAGGACACGTATTACGGAGCTCCATGCCGCCGGCAGGGATTGGGAGCCTATGGCGAAAGCCATTTTGGTTGACGACAAGGTTGCGATCATCAATGATGTTGTGGTCAACCTTTACGATATCCATGCTCCCGTCAAAAAAGTGAAGTTAAAACGTACACCTGCACCATGGGTGACAAGGGGTATACAGATGGCTATGCGACGTAGGGACCGTTCATTCCGTTAATTTAAACCTATATAAAACGTTGGTCAGGTCTCAGTTGGAGTACGCGGTTCCGGTGTGGAATCCCTTCTATGAAAAATATTCTAATATGATAGAAAAAGTACAACGCCATTTTTTTAAAGGCCATGCATTACCGTTGTTGCCGTACGTATGCATCTTATAGCAACTTACTAAATCAGTATAAACTTCAAAACCTTAAATATAGACGTATACTGTTTAATGGACATTTCTGTTTAATTTATGTAATCATTCCTATGATTGCATAGATATAAGCAATAGAATAAGCTATGTAGTACCCAGAACAACTATATGTCGAGGTGTGCGCGCGCGACCGCTATTTGCTGTAACCTCTTGTCGATCAAACCCCTACGGCGTCTTACCACGCAGTTCAATAAGATTTTCCGGGACATCGAGTTTTTTGCTGTTTCTGCTGGCAAATTTCGAAGTATTGCGCTTGAAATTATAGCAGAATTAGCTAAATAAAAATCCTAAATTCATCATTTCTATTATAATATGTTCTTTCTGTTTTTATTATTTTTACTTGTATTAGTTTCCGATTAGTTTTATTTTATATTTAATCATACTCTGTATTCAATATTATTTCATATCGCACACCGTTCGTGTTTGTTTAACTTTTTTTAATATGTGGAAAATGTTGTTGGTTTATACATTTGTACTCCCTTTTTAGTTTTAAGTTCTATACCTTAATACTGTAATGTGTAACCGTTTATTTTTCCAAATAAATTAAAACATTGGGTTTCAATGGCAGGACCTCTCTATATTTTTTTTATTTTTTTTATTGGCTTACTGTCGCTCATAAAAATTGTTACAATATTGAGGTGTGACACTGGATCCCGCACTAGGATACCCTGTGTCGCAGGATCCAGTCTCTTTCGACAGATTATATAAAATTATGAAAAAAAAGTAAACAAGAGCAACGGTTTAAATATTTCAAAAAATCTTCAAAACTGAGACTAGATAACTCACCAAAACTAATACTATACAGGTAATTCACGAAATCTGATAAGAGGTAACCAAAAGTATGTGTCCCTGGTCCAGGCCATGGTACGGAGCGAGAGTGCATGGCTAGCCGTCGCTTCCTTCAGCGAAGCAGTGATGCTCGCAAAGAGGGAGGCGGCGCACGAGAGGAGAGGCAGTACATGCGCCCTCACGACACGCCCTGAGCGTCGGGAATCCCAGGCTGATTTCCGGCCACCGTAAGCGCGGGCTTGCGGACGGTAAGTGATGGGTAGCTCGCTGTCCGGTAAGGACCAAGCCCGGGTCGACGGCGCGTTGAGTTCCACGCGCGCCTTAAAGAGATGTCAGCACCAACTTATGGGGCCTGGAAGGGCTAATCCCTGCCAGGGATGCGGGTTGTTCGAAAGAAGTACCGCGGCCCCTGGCACACAGGCAACTGATCCCACACGGGTGGATTTTAGCCAGTAAAAGTTTGACACGCACACCTTCTCCACTCAGAGCGGGTGAAGTTATTTGATGATATCCCACCCAAAAAGAAAATGTACGACAATGCGATGAGTGTTAGTGTGTATGTGGAGAGTGTGTGTGTGTGTGTGTGTGTGTGAGTGTGTGTGTGAGTGTGTGGATGAGATGTCTGTGTGAAGATGAAGATGAATTCTTTAACAGTTGAAAGATTGAAGGTTTACCGTTACAGTATGTTTACAAGATACAAGATACGAAAGCCGAAGGAAAGCCGTTATGTCCCGCGCGCCGATATCTGACAGCTGATATTTTTATGACCTTGCTCACAAAAAAAGGTCCACTTAAGTTTTTATTGCCTCTACCCACTAGTAAACTGTTTTGGGTTCTTGAATAAACAGACCATAAGATAAATTGTAAACCATACTCATATTACGAGATTTGTATTCATAAACAAATGTTGAAAACAGAGAAGTGGTTGAAAGTGTGTATGTTTCCGTGTTATGATGAGTAGTTACTATTTGATAGAATTACAATGTTCATTTGCACGAAATTTTGCTTGTTTCTTGAAACTTGAACAGACAAGTAATCTAACAGCAACGTTTTTTTTAAAGTTGAACCTAACATTTTCTTATTAATGAAACTTGTAAATCACAATTAACACTGGGAGCGAGGTCATTCACGTTGGCGATTCTGAAGCGTCACTTTCAACTTTTTTTAAATGTTTTCAGACAATACTTATGGTTTTGAATGATTTATTTGACGAGAATATCTATCTGACCATAGAGTTAAATTATCGCAGACGATGTATGACCTAATTCATATTATAAAATAAAGATACAAACAGCGTGAATCGGGGTGGAACGATATCGTTCCTCCTGGGCTTTTGGAGGCACTACTTGGTGGAACATTATCGATCCACCCGGACGATAGCGGCGCCCTAGCGGCCAATCCTGAATCTGTTTTTTGCACCCAAATTTCGTTAAGGAGTAGATGTCGAGCTTTTTGTTAACTTTGTCATGCAGGTATATATGGTCCAGTACATGAGAAAGCCTTATTGTCAAACATAAGCTTGCAGAAAATCTGTTCCATTTGAGTTTTCTACGTGAGCGCTGATCCGTCACAACTGTGGCCGCTGCAGTTTTATGGAATTTAAGTAGCACTGTTCAAATGTACAGTTGGCGCACCGTAAGCACTCTAGTTTCTCGACATAACATATCAGTGGGGTATCGGATTCAATTTTCTCATGGATTAGTCTATGAGGGACCTTAGGGGTGGTTCTTTGTTCACCTTCAGCAGGAATTACATAACTTTTACAAGAGAAACCCCAAGATTACTGTACAGTTATCAATCACAGACTGACATTGAGCCAGGTAAGCAATCTTTAGAGTTTATTTGTTAGCTACAGAACGAAGTCTTTTAAATATTTACAAAAACTTCCTTACGCACGAAGCATCAGATTGAATTTGCTTTGCCCGTGTCAAGTGTTTCGTCTATGCTACACCGAGATACTTGATACTCTCAACTTGTTGAAACACTGGGTAATGCAGCTATCCGCTAGACTATAATTGCATTAATGGGATTTGAGTATAAGTTGTTTAGGAGCAGTGTTTTTTTTTTGTTTACAGAGAAGTTTACCAACTTGGTTTTTTATTATTAAGAGTGAGCAGATTGTGTTACCTTTGTTATCCTTCCAAGAGTTGCCATGGAAAATTATACCTGTATCATCAGCGTAAGCAGTAAGGTTTGATAGGAACTGTAATATCCGCGCTCGATCTGAGTAAGCGAAGCGAGCATATTATCACGGCATTAAAGCTCGGCTTAAACCAGTCCTCGGTAAGATAGGTTAGGTTTGAAATTAAACTGTGAGAACTTCCTACGAGCCAAGCAAGTTGAGCGTGCTTACTCAATAAAAGAGCGAACGAAGCGAGCTCTCACACGACATAGCGAGTGAGAGTGGTAGCACACTTACTGACACGCTGATCAAGCATTTAATACTAGCGAGTGTACGGTTTTTTTTTTTTTTTTGGGTATGGCATCTCGCAGTTGACCTTGAGAGGCCGTGACTGCTTAACCGGGCTTTCCTGCGGTGACTTTTAGTTTTTAGGCTAAGAGCCTCCAGCCAGGGCTTACAAACTAATTATTAAAACCTACAGCAACTGCGCACTGAGGGCACCCCCTGCGGGGTACGAGCCTCGGCTCAGGGAGTCACTTTTAGGGAGGGCAGCAAGTGGGGACAGGCTGGATCAAACAATTTTCTTATTATTAAATCATGGGGATTTTAACTCTACTTGCACAGCTTCGGCGCGGGCTGGCACTTCTGCGGGCAAGGGACGGTTGGGGGGGAGTTCATTTACTCGGGGTCTTCGCGGGGCGCGAGGACCTCGGCGGCGAGGTCGGAAGGACGGTTGTTTATGTTTGCGAGCTGTACTGGTGGCCCTACTGCTTTCTTGAAGAATAGTGATGGGGTCATCAGGGTCGGAAAGAACATGTCTCGGCCGGCGGATTCTACTGATTCTACTGGGGACATAACTAGCGGCCTTCGCAATCAGAGGATTGCGGTGTTGCGCGGCGGATTCGAAGAAACGCTTTGAATTGCGTTTAAGGATCTGAGCTATTGTGGGGACTTTGAGGTCGAGATGGAGGATCTCGTTCCTAACGTACCATGGCGAGCCCGTAGCTTGGCGAAGGAAACGGTTTTGTAAAGTCTGCATCCTATGGATGTAATGGGGCTTTGTATGTGCAAAGACTGCACTAGCGTAGGTCATGATTGGCCTTATGCACGCCGTGTATATTCGCAACTTGCACCTTAGTGACAACTTGCTGCGTGCATTAAGAACAGAGTGCAACCTTCCCAGTGCGAAGGCGGCGCGTGAGCGCGCCTTCTTGATGTGCTCTGAGAAGGTGATGTGCTGATCCATAATCACTCCTAGATACTTGGCTTGCTTCTCCCAAGGGATAGGCTTGCCAAACATGGAGATGGGCCGGGGGGGGGTCGGGTTTGTGTCTCGGTTTCGAGAAGAGAACCGCTTGACTTTTATCGGGATTGACTTCGATCCTCCACTTTCTAAACCACGCGCCAAGAACGTTGACTGCGGTTTGGAGCCTGGAGGCTATCGCGTCGGGATTTTTCCCAGCGTAGTAAATGGCTGTGTCGTCAGCGAAAAGTGCCAACTTTGCCAGTCTACGTTTGGGGATATCGCTAGTGAATAGCGTAAATATGAGAGGGGACAGCACGGCGCCCTGAGGGACGCCGGCGCGTATGGGGTGGGGGGATGAAATCGCTCCCTCTATTCGATAACGAAAGGTGCGGTTCGACAAAAAGTCTCGTAGGATGAGCACGAGACGGTCAGGCACACCGAGTTTGTACAGCTTATATAATAAGCCGTTGTGCCAGACTTTGTCGAAGGCTTTCGCTATGTCGAAGAATACTGCACCGGTCAACGTACCGCGCTGGAAGCCAGCGCTTATGTCTTCTACGATGCGGTGGACCTGTTGCACGCACGAGTGTTGGGTTCTAAAACCGAACTGCTCGTCGGGAATGAGGCCTTTCGTCTCGGCAAAATTTCTGAGTCGCTTATAAATAAGTCTCTCGTAGATTTTTCCGAGCGAATTCAGTAAACTGATGGGGCGGTAGCTCGTGGGCTCGGTCTTGGGCTTGCCAAGTTTTGGGATGCCGATGACCGTGGCTTCCTTCCTGCCTGCGGGAAGATATTATTGCTCAAGGCTCCATTGAAGATGGTGGTCAAGAGCATGATCAGGTGAGCGGGCAGCATCTGGAGCACCCTATTGGTGATTCCGTCAGCGCCGGGGCCCTTGCGGGGTTTCAGACCTTTGATAATCTCGTGAACTTCGTCCGGGGTGACGAGAGGTAATGGATCATCAGGGTCCTCGACGGGCGGGAGGGAGGCTCTGCGTTCGACTTCGGCGTCCACCTCATCGAGGTGTGCCTGGTCTACTGGTAGCGAACTGGGCGTGCATTGGCCTTCGAGGCTCTCGGCAAGGCACTCGGCCTTTTCGATGTCGTCGAACGTGACTGTGCCGTCGGGCCGGGTCAGGGGAGGCATGGAGGCGACTTCTCGGGATTTGAGATTCCTCTGAAGTTGCCAGAAGGCTAGATGCGTTGGCTCTAACTCGCTCAGCATCTTGTCCCAGCTAGCGTCACGAAGCTCTTGCATGCGTGTCTTTACAGATTTCTGTAAATAGCGCATGTGAGCCTTGTTCGCATCGCAGGGAAAGTTACTGTAGGCACGAACAGCTGCGTTCTTCTCATTTAGCAGTTCGCGTACATCGTCCGGCAACTTCCATCGGTGGTCTTCCACCTCAGGAATTTCCCTTGAACAGTCGTTCAGGACAGATTGTACGTGACCCGTGAATGAGTCGATCGCGGCCGTTGTGTCTGCGATAGAGTCAAAGTGATCGGGGATGGCATTCAAGTCGGGGGATGTGTTGGTTTTCAGCGAATCGCCTACTCGCCTCCAGTCCGTTACCACTTTTGTGAGGGGGGGTTGGTCAGATCCTGGGAGACCCGTGCGAGGGGCCAGGTGCATGACAACCGGTCGGTGATCGGAGGAGAGCTCGTTTATTGCTTCTATGGAATCCAACCTTAAGTTGATTCTCTTCAGAATGGCAATGTCGAGTACATCGGGCCTGCGATTTACATGGTAGGGAAAGTGAGTTGGAGTCATCGGGGCGACGACGTCAAAGACTAATGAGGAACAGAGGTCGAACAATCGTCTTCCTCTAGTCGATGAAGTGGCACTATTCCATGCGGGATGTTTAGCATTGAGATCGCCTGCTATGATAACAGAGTTACTCAATTCTAACAGCACGGAGAGGTCATCGGCGATCGGTTGAAAGTCTTCTGATTGAGAAGTGGGCGGGATATAGGCTGAGACTATTGTGACGGGTTGGTGGCCCGACAGGCCTAGTCGGCAGACCGAAACTTCTAATCGGGCAAGGGGGGATCCATAGGGATGCAGTGTAGTGACTTTTTATAGTAAATGAGTGTTCCACCCATGTGGCAACGCGACCTGTCGTTGCGCACTAAACGATAGTTTGCAATTTTCGGGTCGCGATTGTAGGGTTTTAAGAATGACCCTTGTACTAGGAGTACGTCAAGTTGATGGTCGCGGAGGAATTGGGCGATCTCATCACGTTGGGATTGAATACCGTTTGCGTTGAATGTTCCTAGCTTTAGGGATCGGGGTTTGATACGCGCGACTATTTTGTTAGACATAGTGGGTACCGAATTTTGGTTGGGAGTCGAACACGGACTGCGTAATGTCCGGTTACGCGTTGTAGATCGCGTAAACCTGCTTGAAAACTCCAGTCCTAGTGGCTGCATTGAGCTCCTGTGCCATGCGGAGGGCACGAGGAGAGAAGAACTTTAGGAACGTGCTGTTGATTGTGTTGAACACGTCCATTGGGTTCATGGTCGCGGGACCACGGTGCTGGTTTATTGCGACTGGTGGGCGGGCGGCTTGGCGCGCTGCGGAGCGCGCTGCGGGTGGTACAGCGGCGGCGGCGGCGGCGGGCGCGACGACGGCGGGTGCGACGGCGGCGGGCGCGACGACGGCGGGTGCGACGGCGGCGGGTGCGACGGCGGCGGGCGTGGCGACGGCGGACGCGATGGAGACGGGCGCGTGGGGGTATGGAAACCGAGTAGTTAGCGCGGGGTCGCCGGTACGCGGATTCACGAGCGGTGGGATGGGAGCGAGGGTGGGCCTAGCTGAAGCCAACGCAGGGAACGCCTGCTGATGGTTCAGGTCGTTCCACGGACTCGGCCTTTGAGGGCTGAGACGATCCGGGAGTCTCGCGGTCGGGGCTTCCCTTTGCTGGCGGGCAGAGGCGGCCTTACCCATAGCGAGGCTCCGGGCGGCAGGTCTACGAGGCCCTTTGTCCTTCGTGAAAAGTATGTAATGTGAACCCACCCGTGTTCCCTCAGTTGCCTGTGTGCCAGGGGCCGCGGTATCTCTTTCGAACAACCCGCACCCCTGGCAGGCATCGACCCTTGCGGGCCCCATCTGTTGCTGCAGACATCTCTTTGAGGCGCGCGTGGAACACAACACGCCGTCGACCCGGGCTTGGTGATTACCGGACAGCGAGATACCCATTACTCGCCGTCCGCAAGCCCGCGCCTACGGTGGCCGGGAATCAGCTTGGGATTCCCGACGCCCAATGCGTCTCCTGCGAAGGCTACGGCCATGAGGGCGCATATACTGCCTTTTCCCTCACGTGCGCCGCGTCCCTCTTTGCGAGCATCACTACTTCGCTGAAGGAAGCGACTGCTGGCCATGCACTCTCGCTCCGTACCATGGCCTGGACCAGGGGGCCTACTCTCTAAGCACGAAATCCGTAATCTCGGTCGAAGTTACGGGCCTTTCCTACTCCGTATCAGTTCCGAACCTATGATTAGTTTAGGGCCCAAACTAAGAATTAATTACTACACGATTTAACAGTTGTCCCTACTCTCTATATGGTTGTACCCGTCTGAAAAAGTTAATTAATCAGCTGTAGGAGTCACTTCGAAGTTTCGTACTATTTTTGGACGGGCCCGTATTTTCGTTGACGGAGTTAGAGGGTAGCCCCCCAGGGCCAGACGCGAGAGATCGCCGCCGCCAATCGCCTCCATGAGGACACGGCGGTGCTCCGCCCAAGCCGGGCAGACCTCCACTGTATGGTCCACCGTATCCTCAGGGGGATCTTCGCAATGGAAACACCCGGGCGTTTCCTCCCGCCTCATCTGAAACAGGAAGCTCCCGAAACAGCCGTATCTGTTGAGGACCTGTGTCAGGCGGAAGGTGAGGACGCCATGCCGCCTGTCAAGCCAGTCCTCAAAGAGGGGACTTACCGCCGCAATCGTGGCGTGCCCAAAGATACATACTACAGTAACGATTTTGTAACTCATACCGCAAGCAAAATAATTCCAAGGTGACAAGAGTTGACGAACGAAATGAAACACGAGGATTCCCCGAGCGATAGAGGAGCAGAACATTATGTCCTGACTCTCGAGCCTACCCGAGTGCTATGCGATTAAAGAACCGATCTTCAAGTGTTTCGAGGCGCGATATTCAAGTACTAAGTACATAATGAATATTTCAATTATGTTTTGAATGAATGAATTAGTTAACTAACTTTATTTTAATTTACCGTTATGTTATAACCTTAATAAGTAATTAAGGACCAAAATCAAAAGTTTTATTTGAAAAAATAGTTATAAAAATCTATATGTAAAAAAAATAATTAAATGGGTAGTTGCGCGAGGCCACTGCAAGAGCGAGGCCCCGGGCGATTGCCCTGTTCGCCACCCCCTAAGGCCGCCGCTTCTGGCGGGCGTCTGCACGCTTCGCCAGCTTGGGAGATGAGGATTTGGGTGCTTTCGAGCAACCCCTATAGTTAGCTGGGTGACCTGATTCACCGCAGAGGACGCAGCTGGGTGGCTCCGTGCAGAGGGCACGGTCCTTAGGACGGGCACAGTCGGCTGTACCGTGGTCACCTAGGCACTTTACGCACCTAGGTTTGGCGATGCAGTGCGACGGCGCGTGCCCGTAAAGCTGGCACCGGTGGCATTGTCCGATAATGCCTGATTTTCGCGGTTTCTCGATTTTAATACCCGAGAGATTGCATACCGTTTTAATTTGAAAGATTGGGTTATGTCCCTCTGAGGGAGGACAGACGACTAATACCATGTCGAATGGCATACCGCGGCGGGCTCGGTGCATACGGTGCACCTCTAAGACTGGGACGCCTTGGAATTCAAGGTCGGCCTTTATGACGACGGTCTCGATTTCTTTGGGTAGCTTCTTTATGACTACTCTTATCTGTCGGTCTTTCGGCAGAGCGTATGTGTGAAACGACACACCTCTGTATCGGAGAAGCTTGGTGAGGTCCCTGTAGTCACGGGACGTCGGGACGGTCACCTTAATGCCTTGGGTCGTGGTTCTTGCATTGGTGTAGGCTATGCGAGCCTCGGCACACCATTTGGACACGTCGGTCCATTTGCCCTTGTCCTGAATGAACACCGGGGGCGGAGGGGGCACCTTTTTCCCCGCAGCGGTGCGGGGCTCGGCGGTGGGTGCGGACGCGATCGCGATCGGGGTGGGGGCCGCGGCGGAGGTCGACGGCGGCGGGGTGGGGGAGCGCGTAAGGAGGGACGCTGAGACGTCCGTAAGAGGGATTTTCGCGGCCTGCGAGTAACCGCAGGACTTCTTCTTCCTCTTCTTCCCTTTTCCCTCGACGGTGGTAAAAACCTCCTCAGTGGATGAGGGAGAAGATTCGGAAGCGGGCGGGGCTTGTACTATCTCCGGATCACCGGTAAGGGTGTCCGTGTCTGACGGGACGTCTTCAGCGTCCATCTCTTCCGGAGGCTCTTCGGAAAAAGCCGGGGAGGGCGGGCATGCCGGGGATTCCGGAGCATCGGTGAAAGTGATGGTCGCGGGAACGGGCTTGGGAATGTTCGCGGGGAACATAAGATGCGCTATTGGGCGGAGGACAATTCCGAGCTCTAGCGCGAAATTAGGATCCGTAGCTATGAAGTGTTTCAGTCCAGTCAGCCATTCTGACTTGGACGGGGGGGGTGCCATGTTACTGGCCATGGTGGGGGGCCTAATATTCACTCATAGGGAGTGGCCTAAGTCCCTACAAACTCCTAACAAAACCTAACGTCTACTTCCCCGGGAGGATAGCCCGGGGATGTGTGGCCCTCCCTGCCGGGTGTAGGCAGGGGCGTGTGTACCTATTGGTGAGCCCTAAGCTTGTAAACCTGTTGCCAATCTTAATGTGCAACAGGGCCCTGACGTCCAATGCGAGGGGTGTAGAGACACCCCAAAGACACTGGGTGAGTAGCTGGGGAGGCAAAACTGTCACCAGTACCGACTAGGAGATCCCCCAAGGCCGGTGGTCTGGGACCCGTCCGATTGATGCCTAGCCCTGAAGGGGTTCGGCGGGTGAGTCGGGTCAACACCCCCTCGGATTCGTTGGCACCGTGAGGTTTCCACCGAGGACCACAAAAACAGTGGATTTTACCCGGAGAGGGCCAAGTGAATTTAACACGAAGCTTTCTCCGTCAAAGAAATAATATGTCTTGAAAAAGACAGTTTTGACTGAATTAATCAGTGAAATAAATTCACCAACTAATTAAATCGTCAGTAGCCGGGGCGGCTACAATGTTCGCTGCGGGGCGCAGCGAGTCTTGATAGCGGCGAGAGGTGAGTCACGCAGCAGGCAGGAGAGGTCTTCAACACGTCCGTTCGGGGCGAGCGTCGCGCGCTGAGTGCATAGCGAGTGTACGGTTTTTTTTTTTTTTTTGGGTATGGCATCTCGCAGTTGACCTTGAGAGGCCGTGACTGCTTAACCGGGCTTTCCTGCGGTGACTTTTAGTTTTTAGGCTAAGAGCCTCCAGCCAGGGCTTACAAACTAATTATTAAAACCTACAGCAACTGCGCACTGAGGGCACCCCCTGCGGGGTACGAGCCTCGGCTCAGGGAGTCACTTTTAGGGAGGGCAGCAAGTGGGGACAGGCTGGATCAAACAATTTTCTTATTATTAAATCATGGGGATTTTAACTCTACTTGCACAGCTTCGGCGCGGGCTGGCACTTCTGCGGGCAAGGTACGGTTGGGGGGATTTCATTTACTCGGGGTCTTCGCGGGACGCGAGGACCTCGGCGGCGAGGTCGGAAGGACGGTTGTTTATGTTTGCGAGCTGTACTGGTGGCCCTACTGCTTTCTTGAAGAATAGTGATGGGGTCATCAGGGTCGGAAAGAACATGTCTCGGCCGGCGGATTCTACTGATTCTACTGGGGCGAGTGTACGGAGCCCATCCTCTATATATATAAGTGAGCCGAGTGCGATTAGGATTACACACGACAAGAGCGAGTGAAGCGAGGCCTTTCACAAATAAAACTTGAATGAAGTGAACTGTACAAGAATTGCTCGTTTAAAGGTATTAGATTATGAAATGATCATGAATGTTTTTAATGTTTTAATTCGTTATAAATATTACTAAAACAAAATAGAAAAATACTTTATATTAAAAAAAAAAAAAAAAAACGCACTACATAAAGCAAATTTGTGCACAAGATTCGATCCTCTAATCTTGTGCGCGGCAAGCGGTCTTGTAACCTCCGGTCTAATTAGACCTTGAACGACTGGTCGTAATTGTTAACCATATACACTAAAACAATACAGTAATTTTATTAGTAATTATCTGTAATAAAATGTTTTTGCAAAATACAAAAAGTTACTTGAGCCTAACACGGATTTAAACGCACATGTCTTTTGGAGGGGTAACCACAGAATGGAGCTGTGTATACCTTTGGTTGGATGAGTTTTGGGGGTTTTCATTATGTATATTAAAATATCATAAAAGGACACACGCCAGGATACAATAACTGCAAAGGGTCGCCGATATCGAAATCGATTAAGAAGAATATAATTGGTATATTAAAATAAGAAAAATTACGTATTTCAAAACTTGTGTGTGTTTTAAAATCGCCAGGGAGTCGCCGCGTGTGTAACTAGCATTAGAGCAAACCGAAGCAAACCAGTGTGTTGTGCGCGCACAGTGGCAGTAAGTCGTTGACCTTGACAATTGACAGCAAATAAAGTGTTGCTATAGCCAAAAGTGAAAACCAATGTTATTTCTTGTCTCTGTTTTTGTGTATATCATTTTACTGTGTTAAAAGTGTTTCTGTTTGTGCAATAAAAATACTCAATTGTCCATAAAAACAGTTAATGTTAACTTTGTTGTGTTAAACTACTTAGTGAATGTACATAAAGTGGCGAACAATATCTTCTAAAAATATATTTTTAGAGTTGCGCAACATGGCGTTTATGGCTCAGCTGCTTTGATCGTTTGTAGTGAAAATTTCCAATGATAGGGTTTTGCGACGACACGCTCTACTTAGCATCAGATTTTAACGCGTTCAAAGAGTACAGTTACTTGTAATTTGTCGGTTATCATCCGCAGTGTGATGAGACACCTAGTGTTAATGTGTGGCTAAGGCGCGGACTTATCAAGACAATTGCTATAAAGTGCTGTTATTTTTGGTTGAGAAGCAAGCCGGAGAGAATCCGTCAAGCTGGAGCGACTACCGGAGTACCTGCGCGACACCGTCGACTGGTTCATGGGGTGAGTGGCCTCTCGCCATTGTTCATACGAAACTTGTTGTTCACTGCACGCTTCTTTCACAAAGTCTTTCATTCGGCACCTCCTTCATGCCTTTAATAAGCCATTGCGAGCTACCAGTCACGTATTCACGAATATTGCCTACGTTTTCATTTAGACGGTAGGCTTTACGGACACAAAACCCTCCAGGTTTCCCGAATAGTTGGACATCCGCCGGACAGACCGATTTGTATTCTTATATATTTTCTTTGCCATCTATTTCTGATAAGACGAACAAAATATTTGATTTAACCAAATTAGGTACTAGGTACCTAAGTGGGCAGTAAACATAATCATCAACAATTAAATAAGTAATAGATTGGTATCTAGTTACGTACAGTATATACAGTTATGGTCATATAATTTAGACTGATTTGAAGTTCCAGATTTTTTATCTTAATCATGTCATGTGTAGTTATGTGTTCCTTTTTAGAAGTAACTAGTTATGTTACTTACTGATAATGTACAAAGAAGGGCAACCAAGATGGTTCGCACCATGTGTAATCTAGCTTACAAACAGCACCTCAAAGTCCTTGGCCTTATCACAGTGGAACAGTGTAGACAAAGGGCTCATTGAATATAAAATACTTTCAGAACACTATGAAGTGCCCAGCTTTCAAGTCCTTTACACTCTGAATGCCAACAAACATTAGCGTGGGCATTCTATAAGCTTTGGAAAAATTCATCTGAGCTAATAAAGCCTTTAAATTACAGTACTTCTTGTCTAACAGAGTTGTAACAGCATGGAATAGACTCCCAGAAAATGTTGTGATGGCTCCAACACTTAACTGCTTCAAGAATAGATTAGACAGTAATTAGCTATTAGCATGTCTAACCAAACTACTACTAAAAAATAGCCACATGAATAGAGCAAACAGGATTAGGAATATAGAATAAAATCCCTAACAATTTTTGAACATATTTTCTTTATTCTCTGTAGTAACAAATTCAAATAGTAATGAAGCTGGACTAATAATTAAGAATGATTTATGAATCTGCTTGAGAGTGGTTTTATATGAAAGTTAGATTAAATAAATCACATTAATGTGAAGTGCATAAAGAAAAAATCTATTTATTTAAGGCTAGGTTGTTCCGGCCTGTGGGCCTTTGAAACGCTACCTCCGCCTCCCCCAAATGCAGCGCGACGTATTTATTTACGATGAACTGTCAACCATTTAGCAGAAAATCCATGCCATAGTATAAAATAAATTTCGCTAAAACCAAACTAATGACTTTCCATCCCCATCAAAAAACACCCTTAAATATAGAATTTACTTTTAATAGCTTAGAAATAGAAACTGTTAAGGAATTTACCCTACTTGGACTAAATTTGGATACGCATATAAATTGGAAATCCCACATACAAAAACTTAGATCAAAGATTTCTAGTTTTTCATATGCTCTCCGTGAAATAAAAAAAACCACCAATCTTCAAACAGCGCTCACCACCTACTATGCGTATGCTTATGCATGGCTAAGCTACGGCGTTACCCTTTGGGGAAGTAGCACGGATGCACCAACATTATTTACCCTCCAAAAGAAATTAGTGAGAATCCTAGTAAACATCGATCAAACTGACAGCTGTAAACCTCAATTCCAAAATTATAATATTTTAACACTCCCCAGTATATATATATTAGAAACCTGCAAATTTGTTCGTAAGTATCAGGAATTTTATACAAAGCGTGAGGACATACAATCACGTTACACACTCCGACACAAATCGAGATTAAATATTCCACATTCTCGGCTAAAAATACATTCTACAAGCCCCTATGTAATGTCCATAAAAATCTATAACAAGATACCTGAAATAATAAAAAAAGAAGATAAAATAAATGTATTTATAAAAAAACTAAAGCAATTTTTAATAAAAAAATGCTATTATAGTATAAACGAATTTTTAAGCGATAAATTATAAACATAAAATTATATAATAACAGTATAAACTATAAAATAATTACAATTGAATTTTTATAAATGACATGCAACAATATAAAAAAAACTACATGTAAGTTACATTGCCCTCAATAGCATTTCGACAAATAACTTAAACTAACAATATAGTCATGGATAATACCTTAAAACTAAAAATAAAAACAATATAATAATAAAATTAGCTTTAGATTGATATAATTATTTAAAAATAATAGTTATAATGTATAATGTATAATTAGATCGATAAATTAGAATTAACAAAATAAAATAAAATAATAATAATTTAAATCATTTAACATGTAAATTCAAAATTAAGAGCTCATGATTTTCTCAGTAAAATTACGGTGCTTCTACAGCATATAGCTTGTAGGTATACAGAACCCCAAATTGTAGTATTATTGGATTTAGTTTAGATGTAAGTTTAGCTACTTATTTAAAGCTTCCTCTCTCCTACTATTTTTTGCTGTGCCCGACAGGGTCCATAATGATCACTATTTTTAATTTACCACCTAAGTACACATTGTGGAATGCAAATAAAATTTGAGTATTGAGTATTGAGTATTGAACATATTGCAGTTGATCAACGGAATTATTTTTGCTTATGTTCGATATTTTTTCCTTAGTTTTAGATACATTTTATGGTAGAACTAAAATCTATATATGTATACATCTATACATATAAATAAAATTGGAGTGTCTGTTTGTAATATTAAAATAACCGCTTTTTGCTACATGCATATAAATATACATACAATTTTTGTCTGTCTGTCTGTTCCCACTAATCTCTGAAATGGCTTGACCGTTTTTGACGGGACTTTCACTGGCAGGTAGCTGATGTAATAAGTAGTAACTTAGGTTACTTTTATTTTCGATTTTTTATTGCTTTTATTGATTCCATATCCTGTAATTTACCTATTGAGCGTTTTCAAATGATCCGATCCGATACCGACGCCAACCCGATACCGATAAGTTAGCAGCTATACACAAACCGATATAATTATTATCGGCCCGATGATATTGGTGAATATCGATGACCATCGCGGGTCACCAAACGACTACAATTCAGTAATTACCGACGTCTCGAAGTCGACAGCTCGAATAAGCGTGTTCAAGTGAAAGAATGGCTGGTTCTCTCACCCCGCACTGCGTCTTCGCTGGTAGAAATTGTCCGATATCGGTGTCAGACACTGTCTGCGACGATACAGTTGACAATAACAACTAATTATGTAAAAGCGTTTAGTAGGTACTAAACGTATGCGAAAATCTGACCGCCGATAATGTGGCGTTGTCAGAATCGGCTTATGTGCTGTGTTGTAATTTAATGTAATTGTTAATGTGATGTAATCAACTAATTTTATTAATGAAACAAAAGCAAAAATGTATTTTCAATCAAAACTAGATTTGTCTGAGGCTGGTAGTTCCAGAGATAGAGATTTCAAACATAAAACATAAAAAACCGGACAAGTGCGAGTCGGAATCGCCCACTGAGGGTTCCGTACAAATTTGTAGGTACCATATTGTAATGAAAAAGTTATGGGCAAATTTAGATTTTCGCGAAAACTTGTAAGTATCAAAATTTACTTCAATTTTCAACTTTTTACTTTTTTGGAATTTTTCCTTTATTTGTGCTGGAAGATCTTACTTTTTGCCAAATTTCGTGATTCTAGGTCATCGGGAACTACCATATAGGTTTTCGACCCAAAACCTATAGGGTACTGCCGGTTGACCTAGAATTGTGAATGTGTGAATTGGTTAAAAGCAAGGTCTTACAGCACAAGTAAAGGGAAAATTCCGAAAAATAAAAAAAAGTTGAATATTAAGGTAAATTTTGGTACTTACAAGTTTTCGCAAAAATCAAAATTTGCCCATATCTTTTTATCGTGTTGATTCAGGACTTTGATTTTTATACACCTAATAGGGACTATAGATTTCAGTATCTGGTATAAATTTCAACTTGCTAGAGCCACCCGTTCCTGAGAAAATCGGAGGTGACACACGGACAGACGGGAAGGGTTCCTCTTTCACCTTTTGAGGTACGGAACCCTAAAAACAAACTCTTCAGCTTTATTATTATTATGATTGCTACGGGTTCCGACCTAAGGACTAGCTGCTTCTCACACGGACAACTGTACGTCAATTGCTCCCGCGTCACCAATCCATCGCGAACTAAGTTGCGAGCAGAAGCTAGTTACAGATACACATGGATTTTTGGCAGTAAGGTGAAAATAAATAATTCAGAATGACACCATTGTAATAGGAACCCTTGTGCAATTCGTTCTATGAGAAAATAAATGTCTTTAAACCGAAATCATGCTTCCAGACCTTTCAACCAGCGGCTTACCAACACAAGTGTTAGTTGTCAGTGAATTTGAGAATTTGAATTTGAACTGAAGGAACACGGGTAGGTTTTAGACAGTAAAAGTCTGTCACGCTTTCCAGAGCGGGAGAAATCATTTGATGATTTCCCATCCAAAACAAAAAAAAAACCATTGTGCAATTTGTTCTTTGAGAAAATAAATATCTCTAAACCGAATTCATGCTTCTCAGACCCAGAGGTTAAGGCTAAGCGTTAGTAATCAGTAACTTTAAAAAATTGATTTAATAGACAAGCCGTGTGCCCGACGGTATTTTTCTGCGGCAAAAATGGTAGATTTCCATACAAATTTGCATCCACTATTTAACTTCTTTAGTGGCAGAATTTTCAAAGATCCTGAATTTCAGATTTGTATAAAGTAGAATCGGCTAAAAATCGTCGTACTGTTTCGCTTATACTGTAACCAAATTCTTTTGTTTTTGATGTTTGACACCGCTCATAAAGAACCGTAAATATTGTGAGCACATATAAAGAAACAATTGCCGTACTTTATTGTCTAGTGATGTACCTACTGCTCCAGCTAAAATTTATCGAATCTATTATTTTAAGACATCAAAATTAAATTTGTATTATTATATTTTTTATCCGTCCCCGGTCTTGTCGAATTACCGACCCATTGGACCATTTACCAAGACAAAAGTGGCATAGATCCAAGTATATGGCATAGATACGATAAGATACGTCTTTGACGAACTTGATTGGGAACATGAGCACCAAGTTATACTATTAGCGCATAACCACTGCCTTCACACGGCGCTATTTTTCAAGCACGTTATAATATTTTATCGTATAGTGACAGTGACTTTTGGTATTCAAAACTGAAAGTTGTTCACTCAGAGCCAATATGATAAAATCACCGATCCTAGAAAAAATCTTGTATTGTTACACACTGCGGACAAATTGTTTACCATGTGATATTAATGTAGGATGATAGTAGCGAAGACAGGTCGGTGGAGAGTAAATATCATAGTTGATAGGGATGAATCTGATTTTAAAAATCTTAGAAAAATGTTTTTTGTACAAACTTCTTCATAAACGACGATAAAACATTACATACGACTCTCATTTGACTATTGTTTTATCGATATTAATTTGTAATGTGTCAACACTATTTTAAGATGACAGTTAAACGTCATCATATTTACTAGAAATAATCACATTTTCGAAATTAATTTTATGAATTAAAACTATAATATAATTACAAGATATTTTTTGTGAGTTATCCCGATTTCATAATTTAATTTGTTATTATTTTATTCGATTTTTTTGTACAGGCGCAGGATGAGCGAGTTTTTGAAAATTTTGACACAGGTCCACCCTCTATGATGTCCCGCAGGACTCTGAGCGCGAGCCGATTTAGCCCGATTTACTGTTTTTGAGTTTGTTCAAAAAAAAATCTACTAAACTAAAAATTTCAACCTTTAATTTCCCTCCTAAATACGATTCTCTTATTGTACATGCAATTTCTACACAATTTTGTGCTGTTATTAGGAAATGAGATGGAAACTGGTTTCGAAATCGACCCTACTTCGGATTTTTTTTCATCGAGCAAATTGCAATTAATCGTGTTTTGAACCTTTAATTTTCCTCAAACAAGAATCTATCTACGACATATTTTTTTTCAGGGCCTAAATATACGAATTTGATAATTTAATCTTGATTCTGAAACAGGCAATTTCGGATAAACCCCCGTTTAATATATTTTAAACTAAAATTAATAGTTAGTAGCATGTCCACAGTCTTTTACTACTGCTTTACATCAGCGAGGCATTGATTCTATAAATTGTTGAAATTTTGCACTTAAATTGCAGCACTGTTGATTTGAAACCTTTTTCTTGACTTTGCATCCAAGATGCTCTATTGGGCTTAGGTCTGGGCTGTTAGCTGGCCAATCTAAGATAAACTGATTGCGATGTGAGAAATTCCTTAACGGTGTATGCAATATGCTTTGGAACATTGTCGTGCTGGAATGTCCAACTACCTAGAAGCATGTCTTCAGCATAAGGTAACATTGTTTCTTTCAGTATATTCTTGTATTGGAATTGATCCATGTTTCTTTCTATCAGCTTAACAGATCCAACAACATGTCCAGAAAAGCACCCTCAAATTTCCACATTACTCCACCGTGCTTTAATGTCTTTTTTGTGTACTTAGGGTCGAAAGCTTTATTCAGAGGTCATCATACATATTGTTTTCCATCAGAACATACCCTGTTTGTTTTTGTCTCATCAGAAAAAAGAACAGTTTTCCACTGACTAACCAGTTATCATGCGTGCAGAGATTGTTGAAGGGTTGATTTTACCAAAATATTCTTTTATCAGCTCATTGGACCCTTTAAAAGGATTTTGTTTTGCCAAACGAACGGTATTTCGATCATCCCGACTAGATGACTTTCTCTGTTTAGGTACACGCGGAACATTTGAAGTTTGATACTTGGCAAAATGCTTCACAGCATGGAAAAACCGGCCGGTTATCTTTTTATACGATCAAGTTTTGTTATTCCCTTGTAGATCTATCATTTTATTTTTATTTTTCCAACTTTTTTTTTTTTCATATGAAGCAATCACCTAAACTACTACTTCAAGTACTACGACTTTTACAGCACTATATAACGCCTAAATTATACGAATAGTGACCTACAACCACAGAGGAACAGTGTTCTCTATTTAAATTTGAAAAAAAGAAAACTATTCAATGTTCTTAATTATGTGACCAGCCAGTAAAGGGCCATTCAAGTATTACGTAAGCAGATGTTTTGCAATTATTAACCCCCCCTCCCCCATGTCAGCAAAAGGAAGCAAAGCTCTTACCCCCCCCCCCCACACCCATGGTCACGTAAACATGCATTTTTCAAAGTGTTCTGGTTTATTTATTGATACATGAGCAGCAGTTATACGTCTAGAAATAAGGAATAGGCTTGGAATAGACGACTTTAACCCAAATAATATTTATTTAAGCAAATTTTATTGAGATGGTATTCAGTTATTATAATCTTATATATTAACGAACAAAAAAAAAACTTAACGTACAGTCTGTCTATAAAGTCATGAATAAAAATGAGGGCGCTGCGGTCGTGCACTTAGCAACCCTGTATAGTGTGACTAAATTGATTTTGATACTAGCACCTTATTTTGTACCAGAAGCAAACCTGGTTTTAATTTATTAAAACCAGGTTTGCTTCTCAGGTCAGGTCTTCTTTTTAAACTGGATAGAAAAGGTAAAGGCGCAAAATCCGTAGATCTTATTAAAAAAATCTACAGAAACCATAGACAAAGATGCGAAGACTGTCCCACTGCTGGGCAAAGGACTCTTCTCATACACAGAAGGCACGAGCATTGATCACCACGCTTGCTCAAGACGGATTGGCGATTTCAGACTTATATTAATTATAAGTCCAGGTTTCCTCACGACGTTTTCCTTCCGACCTTCATTATTTTGCATAAACGATCAGATAGCACAAATCTTTGGTCTCTGTCGTTCAAATAAAATGAGTAAATAAAAGAAAAATGTTCATACATATTTTAACTTTTTTTATTAATGAAAAATATCCCTTAGCATAATAATTAATTACTTTCATCATCTGATTCCAAATATTCTACGTATAAAAAAGTATTTTCATTGTCAGCTGCGTCACTAACAACGTCTTCGCTGCTGCTATCTTCGCTTAGGCGAATGACCAACTCATCTATATCTTGATATAGGGTTCTTCCTCGTTCATAATATTCTTTTTCAATGTTTGCAACATGACGGCAACACTTTTTCCATTTTTCAGGTGTAATGCTGTTGAAGGCGTCTTCAGCTAGTTGCTTCACATCACTTGACCCAACATTGTGTTCTGCCACTTTCTGTTTTACTTAAGCCCAAATGAGCTCTATAGGGTTTAAATCACAGTGATACGGTGGAAGCCGTACCACTGTATGCCCATTTTCTCCCAAAAGTTCATCAATAGCATAGATGGGGTGGGGTTTGTTTTTTTTTACCAAATTGAGTAAGTTTGGCTTCCTAAGTGAAGGGTCAAAGTCAATACTGTTTTCCAAAAGCCAAAGTTTTTTTTCGTCCACGCGAGAGCTTGAGGTAGGCGCCTTATTTGTCACGACGGAGTGGTAGGGGGCGTTGTCCATAACAATGATCGATGGCTCATGCAGGTTGCGGGATGAGCTTCTCGGTGATCCACTTGGTAAAATTGTGGGCATTCATCTCGTTTCATGGTAGTCTTCGAGCTTGTTTTGTCCACTAAATATAAGTAGGCAGTTTGGCACAGACCCCTTTTCGCTTCCAGCGTGGACAATTATGAAACGCTTTCCTTTCGATATATTTTCCGTGACGCCTTCCACGTTTAAAGATTGCCAACATTTTCGAACCTGGTGAAAAAAATAGCACTAATTTATAAAGTAAAAAATATTCAATAAGTATAATTATTGATTACACAATAACAAAAAGTTTTACCTTATATGAAGAGTGAATGTAGGTCTCGTATAAATTAGATAAATTATATCTTTTTGCAATTCTTCTGGCAAATCTCTATTTTTTTTAAATTGCTAAGTACTCCTCTCGTTTTGCTGCTTTATGTGCTTGTTCGATTAGAGCATTTCTGTTATTTTGACACTTCTTGTAAGAAAACCCAATCGATTTCAAAATCTTACGCAGGACTTCTAGGCTACATTTAAAATCCAGATCTGTTTTGGCAACTACCTGAAGTTTCCTTAAGGTTGGTACCTCTTTCTTTACCGAGTAAAAGAATTGAATCTTTTGTCGTAGTGCACATAAATGTTGAAGTCATCCATTTCTTTCTTAGGACGGCCTGATCTGTATTTGCCAGGGGTTTCAAATTTGCCATCACTTTTGTAGCCTTCATCTACAATACGCCTCACTGTACTCTCAGATTTTCCTGAAAGAAAGATTAAAAAAATTAAAACAATATCTAACAGAAATAGATAGCACTATTTTTAATTTCAAATATGATATAACTAATTCATAATAAAAATCAGAGGTAAATTTGATCACCCAAAAGTATCAAAAGTTCTGGTCGCACTACAATATGGCCTACTTATATTTGCGATCTAACCTCTTAATGCGCAACGTAAACAATACTTATTTTCGTCTTAAAATCGTATATTTAGTAAATTTTTAAGGTGTGGTAGATAAAAACAAACAGCAACACGATTACATACCTGTCATAGCTGCTGTTCGAGCATAAATATCATCCAAATTTGATAAAATTTGTCCAGCTTGGTGTTCTAACAAACAGCGCTGATACACTTTAAAAATAAATTCCCGAGCTCCACTTCTATTTGTTTTCCTCATATTTAACACGTTTCTTTCAAGTTTTATCCACATAGAATTGAAAAGCAATAAAAAATGCAATAGTTAGCGAGTTACAAAACAAGTCGATGACAGCCGATGACATTCGATGTACTATGATTTAGTGTTGCCCTAGTTTTTAATAATGTTAGTTCCTCAAACATTATTTTCCTGACTTTACAGACAGACTGTAATTGAATGCACATTATGTTTTTATTTATATATTAAACTAGCTTTTGCCAGCGGCTTCGCCCGCGTTAACTAATTTACAGAAAACCTTAACAAATTATACATCTAAACCTTCTCCTCATGAATCACCTATTGGTGAAAACCGCATGAAAATCTGTTCAGTTGTTTTCGAGTTTATCGCGAACAGACAGACAGACGCGGAGGGTGACTTTGTTTTATAATATGTAGTGATAATAGATGTTGCACAATACAAATGAAACAAGTAATGACAAGGGTGTTAGTAAAAACTCCATAGCAACAGTACTTTTTCTAGTAAAGAGAATAAGCTCTGGAATGCATGCAAACTCCAACAATAAGGTCAGTAAAATAATAATAAATGTAGCATTACCATTATGAGGGAATGTGGGCGATCCTTCGGGTAACTTGGAAAGGTTAAAGATGGTATAAGTATTCAAGTTGACTGTAAATTTTACAGCAGCTCATAGCATAGTATATAAGTATTTTAGTGTTCCCACCGGGACTCAGAGCTCCTCACTGTAAAATCCCTCTTGCAGAGAGAGAAGGCCTGCGTGCCACAATCCACCACCCGCGCCATTTGCTGCGTATCACATGTTTTTGAATTTTAGTTTTAGAACACCCAGAATAGAATAGATATACATTTATTTCAATGGTTAATAAAAAAGGTTACATGTCATTTACAAAATCTGAATTTTACAAATGCGTACGGTATATTTTATTTGGCGCAGTTTGTCCGGGAGGGGATCTTTTGCATCCTATTGTGTAATTCTTATCACACATGGTTGAATTGTATAAAACAAGGTGTGAGAAGTTTTATAAGTAACATCAGGTCCTAGACCTGATGTTACTTATAAACTAGGAGTGACTCTGCTAGTCAAAGCCTATGCTGACAGGGACGGCCGTTCTTTTGTGGAACGGTTTGCCTCTCTCTGATTTGTCAATATATACTATGTTGCCTATTCTATTTGAGAAAAGGGACGGGTTGTTTTGTCCATATTTGGTGTAAGCAGGATCGAAATATTCTAAGCCGCTGAGCGTTAGGTGAAGTTAGTTTTTCAATCATAATATCGCGATGGAGGTCGTGTGCTCTGAGGTACCACGGGTCTTGTCCAAGCATTTCCCAGAGGGTTCTGGTTTCAGTGCGACGTGGGAAGTCACCTGCAGCTTTCAGTGCCATTCTGTATTGTCTTTCCAGCTTCGTCAGATTTCTTTTGCTGTATCTCGGTAGAAGTTGGATGACTCCATAATCGAGTACCGGTAAGAGGCATGTCTGTATGATGAGCAATTTCGTTTCAATGTTCACTTTGGATCGGTACCCTATGATGGAGTTTAGGGCGCCTTTTACTCGTTTTAGCTTTTATACTCTTTCTTTTATGTGTTTATTCATTGATAGTCTTTTGTCAAATACGACACCGAGGTATTTTACTTGGTTCTTATATTCAATCCGTCCATTGTTTAATTGTATGTAATTTCTGTATCCGCTGTTTGTTTCCTCGCCTAGATCTTTTGCGAGAAAACATGATACACTCTGTTTTATCCACTTTACATTGGAGGCCCCATCTTTTGTAGTAATCGATAACTTCCTCCGCAGCCCATTCTGCACGCGTTGTGGCTTTTCCGCTGCGTTGAGAATACATAGGTCATCTGCATATTGAGAGAGCATCTGACCAGCAATTCGAGGTTTTGGTATGTCGGCAACATAAACATTGAAAAGTACGGGTCCTAGAATCGATCCCTGTGGAACGCCGTGTGATACGTCTTTTTCTGTTCCTGCAGGCTTAACACGACGCTTTCTATTTCTACGAAGAATAGACAGTGCTTTTTCTATACAAAATCACATTTCGTTGCTCCGTTTTTGACATCGCACCGTAGATATCCTACTACAATCTGTAATTTTGTCTTTTGTTTCTAACGATCCTTGTCTAGGTCCTTTTATATGTAGACTATTTCAGAAGAATATTTCTTCCCAAACTGTCAAAATCACACTGACAACAAACTTTCTACTCGACGGCCACAAAGTATATACGATTATCTACAAAATCATGATTCGTTAAGAATGCATAACTGTGATAATTAATAAAAAAACATAGCTATCTTGTCCCATTGTACATCATTTAGTTAATAGTCATGTCTATTCTTCGGTCGACAAATCGGTGCTCGTGCTAAGCCTGCTGTTGTTGTTCTGAATCTGCCTTTGGTTGTTCTTTTGATGGGTAATTTTCTATTATCTTTATAATGTTATTACGTGCTCCTGCTTCATACATTTTCTGTATAAGACCTTTATGATTTACGGAGTCTAATGCCTTGGTGAGGTCACTTGATATCATGGCCATACCATGTCCTTTCTCCTGAGCGTCGCTGACGTATTTGCCAGTCCTCAATATTTGTGTTCCTGTGCCTCTTTGACGAACGAATCCGTGTTGGTGTTCGGGAATCAGTTCGTTGATTTCCGTGTTTATTCTCGAGAAAATAATGCGTTCAGCCCATTTGCCCATGATATTAACAAAGGCTTATTTTTGGGTTTGTATGATTTGAGTTGTGTGTAGTCTTTTCCTGGTTTATGCAAGAAAATGCAGGTACTTTCTTTCCATCTCTAAGGGAAGTATCCCGTGTTAATAATGTAATCCATAATTCGCTTGAATATGGCTATTACATTGTCGCCTCACAATTTTAGAACGTCCGTT
This sequence comes from Polymixis lichenea, assembly GCA_949091785.1. Lineage (NCBI taxonomy): Eukaryota > Metazoa > Arthropoda > Insecta > Lepidoptera > Noctuidae > Polymixis > Polymixis lichenea. The sequence continues at coordinate 347,164 of OX420939.1, read as the reverse complement.
CTTATTCCGTCAGTGCTTTTTGATTTTTGCATTTTCGAAGGGCGTCTTTTAACTTTGCGTGTGATGTCGCTTCTAATGGATGGAATGGTGTGTATTTTTCTGTATTTTCATCTTCATGAGCGATATCGAAGGTGTTAATGATTGCTGTGTTAACTAGACTATCGATCATTTCTAATTCTGTGTTGCAATTTTCTATACGGGGGAAGCCTTTGAGATGGTATTTTTATGGTCCTTTGCATCCCCCACATTTTTCTTCTGTTATGCTTGTTGAAACCTTTTTAGATGACAGAAATTCCCCTTGGAGGGGTCTGTTAGAATCTAAAACAACAAACACTCAACCAGCAATCAGTCCCCCCCCCAGTGGGTTCCCGCTTTGTCGTTGTGGGGGGGCTCAGTAGCCGTGGTCATCCTCACGGTGACGCGAATAGGAATCCCAAGGTGGGGCCGCTCGTCAGGGCTTTTGCCTCCAAGCCGACGACGTAGCGGCCAAAAAGTAGGTTGCGGTGAGGTGCATCGCAACTGAGGCGGGCCGCGATGTCGAATGGGAGGCATCGCGGCTGGGGGTTACAGGCTGCGGCGGAGAAGGAGTGCCGGTACTTCTGAGTAGCGCTCTTCCCTTCCGCGGCCTGGACAGGGCCGCCACCGTTTGGTGGCGGACGCAGTGGGGCCGCAGGGGAGGAGGAGTGTCGGTATAGCGTTGGCCGCTCTCCCTATCCCCTGCGGCCGAAAAGTGGTAGGCGGCGGGGCCACTGTGCTGACCCGTCGCAGAGGGACCAAGGGTGCCAGACACGGGGTCGTCTAGGACTCGTATGCTATTTGGTTCCTGGGGTGGTTGCGGCGTGCCATGTGTCCTGGTGCGCCAGTGATAGGGATTATTCCCTTCGGAGGAAGGTCCGGTGACGGACAGCCGCGGCGGCCTTTGTAACAAGATAGCTTTTATAAAATTCTCAAGTATACAGACGTTCCGTGTGGTGCCGGATGTAAAAGAATAGCACCATCCCATTTCTTTCCGTGGGTGTCGTAGAAGGCGACTAAGGGACTTACTAGAGAATGGGCAGCAGCGTTCTCTATGTATTTGACCACCATACTGCGATCGCCAACCCGCCTGCCAAGCGTGGCGATTATGGCAAATCCCCCCCTTTTGGTTGAGGCTTATGTCCAGCAGTGGCCGTCTTTCGGCTGATATGATATAATGATACACATAAATGGATACATATATTTATAAATCGTGTTTTGATAGCAATTGTAAATATTATTTCATTCATATTTTGAATGAATTTCATATTTTCTTGCTTATTTACTTTGTGTATATGTCGCAGCCATGTGGTTAAATTAGCCAGCTAATTGAATGTCTAGGCCTTTCATTAAACGCCAGCATTCAATTAAATAGCTGAAGGACAACTAGCCAAGTCATTGAGCGCAACGTTTAACCAGATGGCTGAATGTCGTGAAGTCATTTAGTTAAATTGGATATTGATGAATTTGTGATGTCTGGTCAGGGTGAATATGTACGACTACTGGTAATACCTACCACTAAGTACTTAACTAGAAATAAATAAATAAAATCACTTAAAATTGCAAACACGAACGAAATAGAACATATATGGTTAGCGCTATCAACGCCATATTTGTTTTGGTTACTAGTACTACTAGCGCCGCAGTGTCACGAATTTGAATTATGGGTAGACCATGACCTGCTTTAGGATATAGGATGCTTTTTATTCCGATATTCACACGGAATCGAGACTTATGCGGGTAAAGCCGCGAGGCGCATCTAGTAACAAATAAAGAACAACAACGTTTAACAACAATAATATTCAATCTACAAATTATAAAATACGTTCGTTAAAAAGCGTAAGTTTGGTAAAAAGCGCTGAAAGTCATACCTTTTTGCTTTCAGCCTCAATGGCGGATATGGCAGCTTGTTGAGCAGCTTGACCTCCCATACTTTCTTGTGCTTGCTTCTTCGCCTGTTCACTTCTATAAAAGAGCAATTTTTTGCGAGCCATTATGTCAGTGTCTAGTAAATAATCTCTGTACAAAATTTATACGTAATGTCTAATTTACAAATAATAAAAAAATGGCAAAATATTAACCACATTTCAAAGATTCCAAAATTGGATTTTAAACCAAACTGGAATTAAAGTCTATTCAAATCTGTCTTGCTAATTGATGATTGATTTTAATTCCACTTAAACAAATATCAACTTTTGAAAGTGTAAATTAAGTTGATTCTAGAATGACTTGACTTGATCTAATTAAAACCTTTCACACGTTAATTGTTCTAGACCGCAGACCTATGGCGTAATGCTATGGACGTTGCATAGTCCACAATATTACCATTGTAGCACCTACTTTAGCCGTTTAATAAATAATTATATTGACCGCTATTGTTTAAATAACTATAGTGAGTTTCCTGATATTAAAAAAGTAAAATAATACGGGTAGTACATCAAATCCTACTAATTAAAGACATATTTCAGTACTACGTACATTTAATAATTTTTTACAAATCATTTTAGGCCAAAATGCATTTAAAAAGTAAATAAATATATAATTTATAAAAATGACTTGCCCTACCTCATAGAGGATAATCATGTTATAATGTTGTTAGCAGATGACACATACACTTAAACGACAGCAGCTGGTTACTTACAATGTCAGTAGTATACTAGTTTAATTTTAAAAACCTACATGAAGTATGTTATTAAAATTCTAGAAAATTACGAAATGTATTAAGGCTCCCGCAGACAGTCAGACAGCATTCTGATAGTATAGTTTGCATAGAAATTGTTCAGTACAAGAGTAGAACAAGTGTAGTGTCTGCGAGGAGCCTAAACTTTACGATACCTTTTGTTAGACAAGTAGAAACAAGTGTCCTCATAAAGGGCAAAGAGTTGCAACGCGAAGATACCACATTGTTCTTAGGCATAACTTTATAAGCGAAGCTTCAATGGGTCCTCCATTTATTTTTTGTATGCACAGGAAATAATGATCTATTAAAAAAATACAGTGACGATATCCATAATATAAATACATACTAGGAATAGTGCCTCGGAAAGCCGTTGGTCCCGACTGTCATTTGTGGATCTTTGACAGTCGTTACCTGTCGCCAGAAGCCGGAAATTCTGACAACCAGTCTTACCAAGGGGTATCGTATTACCCAGTCACTGGGTTGTGGAGGTCAGATAGGCAGTCGCTCCATGTAAAATGCTGGTATTCAGCTGCATCCGGTTAGAGTGGAAGCCGAGCCCAACATAGCTGGGACAAGGCTCGGCAGGTGATGAAGTACTAGGAACAAACCCAGTTGTCCCTACAAACAGGCTCAAGACGATGTTGAGGCTCATTTAGATGCCAATGTATCATCATTCTCCTGCCCTTCTTCCAATGTACTTGTGGTCGGCGCAACATCTCTTGTTCTTCCACACTTCTCTATCAGTCGTCATCTCCGTAGTCACACCCTTTCTAACCATATACCTAATCATTCACACAGTCGATCCATTATTCGTCATCCGATTTCTTTGGTCTCCCCCTATTCTTATAGCCATCGACATTCATACTCAAAACTTTCCTCCCGACATTTTCCTCATTCCTCCGTATCACATGCCCATACCATGACAACCGATTTCCACACAGCCCTTGTTCTTTCCACACAACCCTTGTTCTTTCAGTTGCCTGTGTGCCAGGGGTCACGGTATCTCTTTCGAACAACCCGCACCTCTGGCAGGCATCGGCCCTTGCGGACCCCATCAGTTGATGCTGACAACTCTTTGAGGCGTGCGTTGAACACAACGCGCCGACGACCGGGGCTTGGTCCTTACCGGATAGCGAGCTACCCATTACTCGCCGTTCGCAAGCCTGCGCTTGCGGTGGCCGGAACTCAGCCTAGGATTCCCGACGCCCAGGGCGTCTTCTGCGGCGGCTAGGGCCGTGAGGGGGCACATATACTGCCTCTCCCTCACGTGCGCCGGCGCCGCGCCCTTAACTAGTTAAGATTCTTTGTATGATAACATAGTGAATGTGCGTTGTGTGGTATATTTTTTACCAATTTTACGTTACTCACCTATTATCAGGGCATTCTATGTTATGTTCAATCTTTTCTAATAAATACCACACTGAAGATTTATATAGCCTATTATAAAAAAAGTCAGTTTCGTCAAAAATGTCGAAGTGGTTTGGTCGTTTCCGATATTTTTTTTGTCTACGGCTGTTATTTACGTCGAATATACCTAGTAGAAACAGTTTCTAAATTTTCAACAAATTCAAATATATCACTACCCATGTTCGGTGCTTGAGAGATCATATACGTATGTGGTTTTTGGCCCACGTTTCGATCACATAAATTTAGGGGACCTTTTAACGTTTAACTGACCCCTTACTGTTAGTGAAACAGAAACCACCTTCTAACAGCCCCCTAACCATTCTTAGGGGATCTCCCATAAACTTAGGGGATGTCGGTGAAAACGGGCATTAATGTATTTCTATATTCTATTCTAAATTAGTTTGACAGTTCGAATGTATAAAATAAATAAATTGAAATAGTAATAAATATACAATCGTTAGGTAGGCTCATGCTCATGCAAACCTCTCCATGGGCTATCCTGAATAAAAGGATTAACGTGGTCTTATTTCTGAACAAGACAGTTATTCACAACTTTCGAACAGTCAAGTCATAACTGCTTATATAAGAGTATAACCATTAATTTCATTTCTTTTTTCATCCCATTACAATACGCTTTGGAATGGGCAATTAGCTTCATCTTTCTAACTCACCGACCTTGACAATTCAAAAGTGCCTGTAATTGGTTTATTTGAAATAAATGCTTTGAGTTTTTTTTTGAGTTTTGATTCGAGAAAAAAAAAAAAAATTGGCTGAATAATTACTGTAATTTCGGAAGTCGGTGGCATAACCAAAATATAAAACATAGACGCCTACTTCCGTAATTAAAATTATTTTTCATTTTTAGTTGCGGTAGTTACCTACCCCCAGGTACCGAATTACCGGTATTTTTTATATAACGTTACCAATTACCGTTCTGTTAACGATAAAAAAGTAACGTTAATAATATCGATACCCAGAGTTAGTTAACGTTATCTAATTACCAGTATTAGTATAGGTAAAAGTAACAATTCTTATACCGGTAATTTATACGTCTTATATCTTTCTAACTATGACGGTGGGGAGACTAGCATCTTTCGGTGTGTGCACGGAAACAATATTACATAAGTACAAGCCGAACGTGCGACTACCTTCGGCGTGTGTACAATATTGTTTCTGTGCTGCAGAAAATTATTATAAACAGGGTGGTAGGGACATCAACTCGAAAGCTGAAACCATGAATGACTACCTTCGGCGTGTATACAATATTGGTGCCGCAACTCTTGAACACCGAACTTGTGTTTAGTGTAGGCTATGAGAATCTTAAAGCTATTCTGCTAAAAAAAAACTCTAAATTTTAAAATAATTTTGACTCATCAAAAATCGTATTTTACGATAGCGACTCCACGTTGTATTTTTTTTTGCATCGCAACGTGATACTTGCTTGCCCTATCCCGTGCATTTTATAAAGTGCCGGAAGCGCGCAGGGGCGCCAGTCTCAGTGTGTTTTATGTGGAATTTTTCACATTTTGTATGGAAAAAAAAATACCTACATGTTGAGTTTTAGAGGTTTAAGAGTTTATTAAGGGGGGTCAAAATTTTCATTATTTTTGCGGCAGGACTCACCATTTTCAAGATATAGGTAAGCAAAATAAAAGAAAAAAAAAATATTTTACATCTGAAGTCGAGTTTTAATTAAGTTAATTTTAGTTCATGACAACTAATTTTTCACAACTTTTTAATAGCGATTAAAAATAGTCGGCTTTAGTTAGTAAATCAAAATTTTAGCTGAAAAACGTCTAATTTAGAATAGCAAAATTGCCATTTTCACTAAATTATTATCTCAGTGCCTTCGTTGTGCTGTCAAACTAAAATATAGTTAAGTTGTGTCACTTTAGTCTATTTCTGGAAACAATAACATTGACCTTCACAACACCTTTATATAGATATGAGAAAGGTTTTAATATTGTATCCAGAGATGTGTGGTCGATTGTACCTACATACAGTCATAAGACTAATAAAAAGGTAAGAATATAGTTATATTAATAGGGTTTAAGTTGAAAGGTTGACACTTATTTCGGCCCATAATAATATTTTTTACACAAACAACTAAAAGATTATGAAATGAAACACGCGCGAGCTTTTTTTTTTTTGGGAAGGGCATCTCGTAGTTGGCCTTGAGAGGCCGTAACTACTTAACCGGGCTTTCCTCTGGGGACTAATAGTTTTTACTAACACTTCAACCTATAGCGACTGCGCACTGAGGGCACCCCCTGCGGGGTACGAGCCTCGGCTCAGGGAGTCACTGTCAGGGAGGGCAGCAAGTGGGGACAGGCTGGATCAAATAATTTCTTTATTATTAGATCATGGGGATTTTAACTCTACTTGCTCAGCTTCGGCGCGGGCTGGCACTTCTGCGGGCAAGGGACGGTTGGGACACGCGCGAGCGTGAGTCTTATCGTATTCGTATCGTTCCGATCGTCGTAACATGCGTTGCCTACGGTAACCTTCCCTGACTACCCCATACAAATTCTGATAGCGTTAGCCTCTTTTTAACGTATATGTTCTACTTGCTATGTAAATAACAGTGCAGCAAGTAATAAAAATATAACCTCAATAAATCATCCACAAACTCGTTAACAGAATTAAAAAAAAATACTTACATCCCACTAGTGCACGTTAGGAATACAACAGCGTCTGATTCCCATGTACGATGTAATGGTGTGCAATCCTTAGGCAGAAAGACACTGCCTACCACTGTCACTATCACTGTGCCACGGTAACATTGAGCTCCGTAATATCTATAAATTAAAACAGTGAAACCACTTAGATCACTGGTCAACATTACTTTTTGCCGTTAATCCAATTGTACTTTTTCGGTATCTTTTATGTATAAAACTATAAATATTAACAGAAAAATAATTTAAAAAATCTACTACCTACATCGAAATATCTAAATATGTAAATATATGATATATTTGGCTTAATTTTGTGAGGCTATGTCGAAAAAGAGTATTGCAACTGATCTTACTTACAAAAACAGTATTGTTATAGTGGTAGTACACGATATATCCTTAAACCCGTATATTTTCAACTCGGTATTGTTCGCTCATTGATGTTTAATATTGCTTTAACACGTACTATTACGTAATATTGCTTCGACGACGTGCAGTTTCTAGTGTGTATTCCAAAGTGTTGTTGTTTAAATTGTGAAGTCTTTTTGTCAACTTGAATACGTTTCGGTTCTGAAGAAGTGTACTAAATACATAATATATAGTTTGCATTATGAATCGAAAGTGTTTGAATTCACTGAATCTCTTCTGTTTTGTTTGTGGGGAGTTTAAAATTCAAGTTCCAATCGATAACGGCCTATATATTATATATATAACATTTACAATTTGTATTTTGGTTTCAAGATTTCTGAGAGTATTAATCAACGTTATTTGAGAGGGTGTTTTAATGGTACCCACCGATCAATGCCTTTTTTCTTAGAAAGTGGGTGTTTAATTTTTTTTAAATGGACGAATTTAAAGTAATCTCATGGCAAGCAATGGAAAAATACAAGGTTCAAACCGCGGCAAAAAAAAAAAAATTGTTGACCAGTGAATTATTGGTAATAACAAAGTGTGTATTGTGTAATACCGGCAAAAGTGTTATCCAAGCCTAAAAACAATATCGTCGTCGTAGTTATATATATATATGTTATATATATATATAACTTCTGAAATGAAATAGAATCTGGACTCACAACAACAACTCAGTATCAAATAGTGTATTAATTATGTGTTTACTGTGTTAATTAATATTAACAGATTCAGATTCATTTATTTTGCAAAAACATGTGTAGATAATATACATGGTATGATGCTTATGGTGTTACGAGTGTTACAAGTACGAGGTGTTACAAGTTTTTTGGCTCAACATGGCTGGTGTACAAATTAGTGAGAAAGACAATAGGATATAAAAAATACAGAGAATAGTAATATAAATAAATCAACCGTTATCAATAACATTAAATAATAAATAAAAATAGGTCAATAGTCATGCGATTCAAAACAAATAGAATACCATTCAGTCAGTATCTTCAAAGCGATTTATCATTTAAAAATTCATTAACATTATAATAGGCTTTTCCTGTCAGTACTTTTACATGTGTAGATAATATACATGGTATGATGCTTATGGTGTTACGAGTGTTACAAGTACGAGGTGTTACAAGTTTTTTGGCTCAACATGGCTGGTGTACAAATTAGTGAGAAAGACAATAGGATATAAAAAATACAGAGAATAGTAATATAAATAAATCAACCGTTATCAATAACATTAAATAATAAATAAAAATAGGTCAATAGTCATGCGATTCAAAACAAATAGAATACCATTCAGTCAGTATCTTCAAAGCGATTTATCATTTAAAAATTCATTAACATTATAATAGGCTTTTCCTGTCAGTACTTTTTTCAGTGTTTTCTTAAACTGGTCTGTATTTAATTTTTGAACACAGTTAAGATTATTATTAATATTTCCTTTATTTCATTAAATAGACATATAAATTACATTTTTAAATATTAGTATAAAAATATAGAAACATTTAAAAATATAAAAAATAGTAGCCCACCGGTATCGGGAACAGGGTCCAAGCTACCGGCGGTCAGGGCTCCAGAGAGAGGAACCTCCTAACAATGCGAGCCGTGTCAAGAAGTACCGCTTTCTGAATCAGGCCCTTGACCCAGCTGCCCAACGAGAGCCTCCTTAGGTGTTGGTCGAGGCTCTTGGCTATCAAACCATTGGCTGTAACGACTATCGGTACAATGATCCCTGAGTCCACATCCCACATGTCGACAACCTCGCGAGCCAAGTCAAGATACTTGATTTGTTTATCTTTCTCGGCTTTCACGAGGTTCTCGTCATGCGGGACCGTTATATCAACGATCATTGTACGCCGCTCTAGTCGATCCACCACCACAATATCAGGCTTATTGGCCACAATAGTCCTGTCAGTGATGATGGATCGATCCCAGTACAGTGTGACATGTCCATTTTCGAGAACTGGGTCGGGCACATACCTGTAGTACGGCACTTCTGATTCCACAAGGCTGTATTTCAGAGCAAGTTGCTGGTGGATAATCCTGGCTACAAGGTTGTGTCTATGCAAGTACTCCTCGTTAGCTAGACGAGAACACCCGGAGATAATGTGTCTGATTGATTCACCCGGACGGTGGCATGCCCGACAGATGTCAACCGTGCCGTCTTTCACAATAAATCTCCGGTAGTTGTTCGTCATCATAACTTCGTCCATAATTGCACAGACAAAACCTTCGGTTTCTCCAAAGAGGTCACCGAAACGCAGCCAGGCTACGGACGCTAGAAGGTCTACATCGGGTCCATGTAGGGCCCGGAAATAGCGTCCGTGAAGCTCCTTACTCTGCCATACTTCCACGCGGTCTTTAGTGTCAAGCACTACAGGCTTGCGCCAGTTCTCTTTAGCCAAGGAGAGCGGGGTGAGGCCCTTGTCAACCACGACCACATCTCGATGCATCCTCACGTCGGCTCCCAGAAAATATTCCCTGAGACTGCATATCTCGCGATTGTGCAGGGTCTTAGCGTTTAAGAACCCTCGACCTCCACACTTTCGCGGGATATACAGTCTCATTACCGATGACCGTGGGTGATGCATTCGATATGCAGTCAGTAGCTTACGGACCCTCCTATCCAGGGCGTCGAGTTCGGTCTGAGTCCATTTGAGTATGCCGAAAGAGTACATCAAAACCGGCATGACCCAACCGTTGAAGGCGCGCACCTTGTTCCCGCCTGATAAAAGACTATTAAGTACTTTCTTCAGACGGCCAAAGAAGCGCTCCTTCAACGATTGCTTCATGTCAGTATCGTTGATGCCCAACGCTTCCGACATACCCAAATACTTATAGGTTTCGGCTGTGGAGAGGGCTCGAAGGTTTATGGAATCCGAGAGTTGGGTTCCCACGGATTCCGCAATCTCCCCTCGCTTTACATGCATGACCGCACATTTGTCCACACCAAATTCCATCCTGATGGCGCTACTGAAAGTTTCAGTTACTTTCAGTAACTCCATCAGTTGCGAATTGTTGGGGGCAAAGAGTTTTAGGTCATCCATGTAAAGGAGGTGAGAGATAACCTGACCACCTCTCCTCAGCCGATAGCCTATACCTGAATCCTCCAGCAGTGTGCTTAGAGGATTCAGGGCTAGGCAGAACCAAAGCGGACTCAAACTGTCGCCCTGAAATATGCCTCGCTCGATCCTTATCGGCTCGCTATTCCTTTGGATGTTTCGACATCCTGGATATCGAAGGACCGTACTCCATTGCCTCATACATGACATCAGGAAGGTGCGTAGAGTTGTATCTACTTTATACAACTCCAGCACCCTCATGAGCCATGTATGTGGCACCGAGTCATAGGCCTTCTTGTAATCTATCCAACATGTCGAAAGATCCTTTCGGGAACGACGAACCTGTTGGCTAATGGCCATATCAATGAGGAGTAGCTCCTTAGTACCACGGGACCCGTTCCGACATCCATTTTGAGAGACAGACATGATGGAGTTACTGTCTATATGATTGTAAATTTTAGCTCTCAAAATGGATGTAAGAACTTTATAGACCGTCGGTAAACACGTGATCGTATCTATAATTTTTGGGCTCCGCAGTACTACCTGATTTATGGAGCAGGTGGGTAACTCCTGTCGTTAGGAACTGGGGTAGCGAACCAGACTCTAAAGCAGTCTGGTACTGAGCTGCCTAGCGAGCGTGCGATCCAATGAATCATTTAATCCAGAAGTTGTGCAGCCCGTCCGGCCCCGGAGATTTCCAGTTCGGCAACGGACGGACTGCACGAGCTACATCTTGGGGGCAGATGGTAATAGCCCCCATTTCTGGTATTGGATCGCAGGCTCGCTCGACTTCCCGAGTCCAATCATCTTCGGTGTGACTGACAGGCACCGACCAGATACTACGCCAAAAAGAACACATGGCATCATCATCTGGTAGGCGCGTGCCAGCCACACCTTGGTCCGGTCGCTCCCAAGCCCTGTATACCCACCTTTCATCACTCTGGAAGGTGCGGTTCTGGATGTATCGATCCACTCGCCGCTTATACCTACGGATACGGTTTGCCCATGCATACACTTTCTGCTTCAGGAAGTCGATGCGCTCTGTGACACAGGACGTATAGTCTTGAGGACTGATATCAGTCCTCGAGAACGCTCGTCTCACAAAGCGCATCACTCTAGGGCGAGTATTGCCTTCCCTGAAGCAGATTAGTTTGCCGATGAGTGCTCTGGCCCCACCAATACGGCGTTCAATCCTGCACTGCCAAGCTGGTACGGCTGGTTTCGGTCTTGTAGCTCTTGAGTCATTAACGAATTTAACGAGAGCTACACGACACGCCGCTACAGCTCCGCAGTACAGAATCGAATGAGTATCGGTGAGGTCTTCGCAGTCATCAAAATAGTTTGACAACTGCGAATCCAGAGCCGCCACCAGCGCCCTATTTTTGTTATGCATGGGCAAACGAGGTAAGCGTGGCCTAAGTTCGGGCGACATGAACCGATATTCCCGAATCGCACCCTCCAAAGCACTCCTCAATTCCTCACTGCACTGGGTACTTACGTTTGTAGCCCTGTCAACATTCCCCTCGTCAGCTTGAGGCGTGTGACTTGTGGTTAGCCGTGGTGGTACCACAACTGTCTGCGACGGGGGGACGATGACATGGCTACTCTGCATTTCACTGCGCAAGCGATCAAGTACAGTGTCATCCAACATATGATTACGCTGGATGACCCGCACCTGATCCGATAGTCGTTGTGCTGAAACGTTGACAGCTGGTTCAAGCACCTGAAAAAGAGAGAGCATCCGAACACGGTACGCGGTCAGATTGTTTCCTCCTTCTGTAGCCCCATAGTATGAGCGCATGACGTTCTCATTAATGGATCTCGTCCATCTCATGCGCTGCACACTTCCGCCGGGAGCTGGGACCCTATCAGAGGCCGGTGGGCCTCGAGATCCTAAACCATCCGGCGGCCGGCGTCCTCCCCGTCGACGAGCAGGTGGTGGCGTCGTGGGCGGGGAGAAATACTCGTCGCTCGAGCTCGACGCAACTACCGCGGCCGGTGTCGTCACAGCGCCCGCAGTGGGGCTGGGTACCGGCGGCGGCGAGGCGGAGCTGAGCGAGGAGTCCGGAGGTGGTGGGCGTGCTCGACGTGTCGCTGATCTTGTCAACTCTATCTTCGTTTCATAATTTCCTTTTCTTTCAGTATTATATTTGAGTGTTTCGTAATTTTCTTAGTGTTTTATCGGAGGTGACATCTGTCATGTCACCTCCGATTCGGCAGTTTTAGAATATAGTTTCTTACATGTTAGAATAGTTTGGTTTATTGTTAAAAAAAATTGATGGATTACTGGTTTCTTCTTCGGTTTATTAAAACAAGAACTTTAAAAATTGGTCAAAATTATAAATATCGATGGAAATAGAAAATTTGAGAAACAAGACGTTTTGTTGACACGGTGTTGCCAGTATATTAATATTATTATTATAAATTATTGGCGCTCTGCATACAACGCTTTTATACATTAGCGCTGTCTTAGCTGGCTTAACACGAATTTTACTATTATCCCGGTGATTACGTATTACAATGTCCGATATTCGAGGAAAAAAATGTGGGTTATTTTTGACAAATAGGGCTCACCGAGCATTAAAAATCCAGTGCGCGAAAAAAAATTCAGCCGAGGGTTGACAATCAAACTGAGTGCAAAATCCATTACCTACGCGAAAAACATCCCGCCGCGATTTTATTACGTCTGTGTGAACGTGGACTTATGTTTATTATTTTTCTTTGTAACTGTTTTCAACATAGTTATGTGGCACTACTTGTCATGCTATCGAGGCCGCTGAACAACATGTAAGTCCAAGATGGCGAATGCGTTTCTTTTAAATTTTCCATAATTTCCGTCGTTTCCAGGGTTTTTCGGGTCGCTAAAGCCGATGGTGGGGTCAAATTGAAAATCCAAGATGGCGGCTGCGAAAATTTTAGAATTTTCTATCATGGGTGTCGTCTTCAGGGTATTTCGGGTTGCTAAAGCCGATGGTGGGGTCAAAATGAAAATGGAAGATGGAGGCCGATACATTTTTTTAATTTTCCATCATGGTTGTCGTTTTCAGGGTTTTTGAGGTTGCTAAAGCCGATGGAGGGATATATATTGTGATATTTGTTCCGGAATTTTGAAATTAGCACGAATTTGTGTTTAAGGTGAAAAACGTATTAATAATATCAATCTACGCTACCAGTGTTAGCTAATGGTGAAAGAAATCAGTATTTTATTTTATACAAAAATACCTTGGAATTACACCGTATTTTCACCCTTACTGTTGAATTAAAAATGACGATTGACAGTATGCGACAAAACTTAGACAGGGCCTTTTGTTTCTTTATCTCATGTTCATCTATGTTCACAACGCATTGACCGCACCCAACGATCAATCAGAAGCAAGTATCCTGTATGACTCATTGGGTGTGTGTTAGTAGAACAATGCGCGCGCGCTGTGTTCCAGGTATCTCACTCGCTTACCTCGGTTCGTAGAGTGCGCTTCTAATTTGTGAAATTCCTGTGTTGTGTAAATAATAATCTCACCCTGGCTTGTTTACTGATTTCTGGTACCTTCTTAAAACGACGAATTTTGCTTGTATCTACGGACATCGATTTGTTTTTAAATTGTATCTCTACTTCAAGTTATTTCGCTTCTGGTAAGCTTTAATAATTTTCTTATGTAAGTATGTTTTAGGCCTTTTTTTAAAGGATAATGTTAACATTTTTAGTCTCATATCCGATTGATAATCTTCCTATTCACGCGATAAATCATAATTTGTTTTTAATACATATTGTAGCTAATTGTAATATGTAAAAGTTGATTTACTAGACGTTTATGTATCGTTCTCTCGGAACCCGGGTTATGCATACGCATAATTGTTCTTCTAAATAAAATTATAAGTTGAAAACTGTTCAGGTTAGTTAAGTGCTAGTTTCAACAAATATCACTTTAGCAACATTTTAATTGTTTTAGGAGAATCTGTCACTCAAACATGGCTGGCGCAAACGTCAAGGCTGAAACAGTACAAAAGTGGATAATCGGTCATCCCGAGCTAATTTACGATCACGCTAGCCGATCTCTATCTTGCTCGAAGTGTGAGAGCCACTTGAAAATTATAAATAAAGGCAATATCACAAGACACATCGAAGGCGCAGTACATCAAGGAAAATATAAGCGTCCGAATGAGGAGTTTTACTTCGACCATATTAAGTTCCTGATCCTGTGCAACATTCCCTGGATGCAAATGAAAAACTCAAGGAGGTTTTTCAAAAATATATGTGCAGTACTTGTTATTGTGTTTCTAGTGATAGAAAAGTGCCCGATGGATCACAGTTACGTAAAGTTTATTTAGATAAGTTTTATAAGAACAAAATTAATACTATTTATGAAAATAATAAAAATGAGAAACTATGGATATCGTTGGATGAGACCACAGATTTTTTAGGTAGATATATAGTCCATTTCTTAATAAAGCCACTGCATCCTAATAATAATTCAAGCCGGCCTTATTTGATTGCTTGTAAAATGTTAACGGTAGTAAATGGTCAAACAATCGCGCAATTTGTATTGCAATGTCTAGAAAATTTATTATGTCTTATAATTATGTCTTATTGCTCTGCACTGACAGTGTAGCGTACATGCTGTCTGCAGGGCGATATTTAAAAGTATATTTACCTGAAATGAAACATGTAACATGTTTGGCGCATGCTCTTCATCGTATATCAGAGAAGATAAGATCAGAATATAACGATGTCGATATTTTAGTAGCAAATGTTAAAAAAATATTTCTAAAAGCCCCGAACAGAGTAAAGAGTTTAAAAGAAAAAATATCCTGACCTACCACTGCCTCCGCAACCAGTAATTACCAAGATGGGGTACTTGGTTGGAAGCAGCATTTTACTACGCTCAACACTTCGAAAAAATAAAAGATGTTCTAAACAACTTCAACAGTACTGGTTCAATAGCCATTCGCAATGCAAAGCATATTTTAGAAAAACCAAATTTACAGGAAGATTTAAAATATATCGAAGAAAATTACCGTATTATTCAAGTAGTTCTAAAAGAGTTACAAAATCAAAAATTATCCATAGTTGATTCACTTTTAATGTTTGACCAAGTGAGAGCTACCATTAACGAGTGCAACAGTGACAATATTAAAAATAAATTAGAATATGTTATGGAACGAAATCCGGATTTAGACACAATTAGAGAATACAGCGAAAGTATTGAAAAAAATGTAGCAAATAATCTGATAACTTATTTTAAATTTGCTCCATTGACGTCTACAGTAGACATGCGCAAAACAGTGCGTTATAAAGTGATGTATTATGACATTACTTTTCGTGCCGAGTAATGTCACATTACACCATGACTTCAAACATGACGCGTAATGACGCATCACGCGCGATGGCTATTGTAATGAAATGCTCGCGCGTTTCGTATTGTACCGAGGAATGTTGCATTACACCATGACTCCAAACATGACGCGAAATGACGCATCACGCGCGATGGCTATTGTAATGAAATGCTCGCGCGTTTCGTATCGTACCGAGGAATGTTGCATTACACCATGACTCCAAACATGACGCGAAATGACGCATCACGCGCGATGGCTATTGTAATGAAATGCTCGCGCTGTAGAAGATATACATAATTATTTAAATCAAAAGGACATTCCAGTAATAAACATGGATTGCAATATTGATTATTGACCATGACTGTGAATTTTGGCGTATTTAAAAATCGATTTTATGTACTTACTTACAATGATTGTTTCGTGATGATTCTCAAGTTCATTCGCAATTATTCTTTTCGTCGCCTTAATAACACAAGATATTTTCACACTTACGTAATAATAATCTATTTATTTACAGTTTTAAGTTATTTCTTTAAATATCACTCAATACCTCATTAATTAATAATGATAACACAATCGTAAACACAACACTCAGTTTTATATTTGTTTTATGTTACTGTTTTATTTTGTATCGTATGGCGCGCGCGGCAAAATGTAATGTCATAAGGTCATAGGATTACGGAGTCATGATATTATAAAAAATAACAAATATAATTATGATATAAATAAACATCGCGGCACAGGCAGTCTGCGTTGTCAGTAAAACGTAAACCTTATTTCTTGAATGATACGGTTCTAAATAATAGTTCACTTATTTCGTTGCCAGCCGATCGGCGCGCGGCGCATGCTCCTTCTCACTTGCACACTAGTACAGCGAAAATAACTAATAAAATAATAACGGCACGGTTGGCGCAGCGGTTAAGCGATTGTCTGCTGCGCTGCGTGTCGCGGGTTCGATTCCCGCACGGAACAAATATTGGTATGACCTACAAGTAGTTGTTCCGGGTCTGGCTGTTTGTGTATGTGAGTTTTAAATGTTTGTGAACGCACCCACAATACAGGAGAAATTCCTAGTGTGGGGCAACGTTATAAAAAATAAAAATAAAAAATACCGAGATATTACGATGTTTCTTACGAACGCCGAACAGCGCGTCACAGCCCGCGCGTCATGTTTGAGAGTCATGTGTCATGCTTAATTTGGTCGAGTCATGTGTAATGCTACAGTACGCGGTCGGGTTATATGACGCGTAATGCATCACTCGCATTACTTACACAAGTCTAGTCTACAGATGTTGAACGATAATTTTCCACATATAGTATCTGTTTATTACTGATACTATAATTACACTTCTTTTTCTTTCATCCACATCATCATTGTTTTATTATCCTTTTACGACTTTCTTACATTATTATATTTTTCTCTTTGTTTTCTGTGCTAACACTCTGCGAATCGGTCTTAAACGATTCGTCTATATAGAATTACTTGATTTTACATTAGAATTTCTATATTTTTACATAATAATATTCTTGTGTTGACATTTAAGTCAAACACGTCAAACTGATGTCTACTTATTCTTTTAATTGTCTATGCAGTCTATTCAAGGAAGGTTGCATTAAGTAAAAATAATTTTATATCGTTTTGGATAGCCTAAATTTGGTTTTTCTATGGAACTACGTTGTCAACTAATTAACAAAATTCTAAATTATAATTTGTAAGATTCATAAACGCACTCTCGGTTTATATGAAGGAGGTTTTATACATCTTGGCCGACTAGACTGGCAGATGAGAATAGATATGGCTGAAAAAGAGAAAAAAGGGGGAGGAATTCAGAATGTCAGCCAAAAAACGGTTTGGTATTTTGGAAATGACAATGAAATAAAGCAATAAAATGGAGTTACACATCTGCACTTAAATGCCCATTGTCCGTCTATGCCCAAAAATGAAATAGTCGTAAGAAAAGTGTTTGATTTTCAAGCACAACAATATTAGAAAATGGACCACCCTAGCTACTGGCAAAGAACTCCGAAGACTTTCCATAGACATGACGATAGCCATGAAAGATTACGGGGTGAAGATGAAGGCCGCGTTTATACTGCTGGCTCGTGCGCGGTATTTCGTCCCGGGCATGAATGGAACAGTTACTGAAACTATTCCTAAGCAAGCTTGTGTGACTGCTACTACAACTCCAAGAAGTGTTTCAGGAGTGCAAGCCAAAGATATGAACTTAGTTCTTTTCAAAAAAGATGCGACTTCCATAATCGAAATACACGTAGTAAAGATGAAATTGTGATTCCAAAATTTCGATTAACTAAAACTAGCAAGTCATTTTTAATAAACTGTATCTACTTCTATAACAAGTTACCAAAGTTGGTTACAGAACTTAGCGATGGAAAGTTTAAAACTCACATCAAACGTGTCCTTATCAAAACAGCATATTATAAGATAAAAGGCTACGTTAAAGACAAGGAAATTTGGCATTAATTCCTTCTGCACATCACTGCACATGTGGCTTCCCTCGTACCACATATACAGCATACCTATGTGAGAGTCTATTAACTGCCCCCAAATTACAATGTTAATTTTATTCAAGATTCAATTTACAGATTTATAGACGATTTTCTATTCTTCATGTACATTTCTCTAAGTACCTGGTACTTATTGACAGGACTGCACTGTCCTCCCATACCTATTAACACTGTAATTTGAAAACATTGTAAAAGCCAATTATTTTTAAAAGAGTAACCGTGGAGCTTCTTACCGGCTCTTCTCTATAGGAAGCGACAAATTGGAACCGTGCACCTAGCTTCTCACGTTTCATAAGTGCCCTTGCAGGTTTATGTGAACTAAAATATTTTATTTTGATTGAAAATGAAAATCCAAGATGGCGGCCGATTTATTTGTTTAATTTTCCATAATGGTTGTCGTTTTCAGGGTTTTTCGGTTTGCTAAAGGCGATGGTGGGGTCAAAATGAAAATCCAAGATGACGGGCAAGACAATTTCCGAATTTTTATTTATTTATTTAATTCTTTAAGCACAAACATGTACAGAGTTGGACTTAATGCCATAGGCATTTTCGAAAATTTTCAATATTTCCGACATGGGTGTCGTTTTCAGGGTTGTTTGGGTTGCTAAACCCGATTTTCATTTTGACCCCACCATTGGCTTTAGCCACCCGACAAACCCGGAAAACGACACCCATGTTGGAAAATTTGAAAATTTTCGCAGCCGTCATCTTAGATTTTCATTTCGGCTTCACCAACGTCCTTAGCGACCCCAAAAACCCTGAAAACGACACCCATGATGGAAAATTCTAAAGTTTTCTTGGCCGCCATCTTGGATTTTCATTTTGATCCCACCATCGGTTTTAGCAACCCCAGAAACCCTGAAAAAGACACTCATGATGGAAAATTCGAAAATTATCGCAGCCGCATCTTGAACTTACATTTTGATCAGCGGCCTCGAAGACCATGACAGGTAACACATAACTATATCGTAAACAGTTAGAAAAAAAAATAAGGCCACGTTCACACGGACGTAATAATATCGCGGCGGGATTTTTTGCGCGCTGGATTTTCAACTCTCGGTAGTGAGCCGAAGGCTGAGAATCCAACATAGTGCAACTCAGTGCGTTGAAAATCTAACAGTGTGTTTTACTGTTAGATTTTCATCTCTCGGTACGTACCGTAGTCGGTACATACTTTTGTATGTAGGTATATAAAAAAGAAAATAAATAAAAAAAATGCAATTAAAAAACTACGACGATCACCCTAATTGGTTTATTACTTCCAGTCTGTATGTAAATTGAACATAACTGGCGAATTGTGGGTGTACTAATAAATCACTGCCCAACCCATCTGAAAGAATACAGGCGTAATGTTATGAAGAAATTTCATTTTTGCAACTTATTCTATCCGTAATCTTAAAAAAATACTTACTAGAATAGTAAAACAAAATACACTTTTACTAATCGTAATCAGTTCAAGTTGATCTACTGTATTGCTCTATTCGGTGACATAGTTAATACTGCTGCCGGCCGCCAGCCATGCCTGGCGCGCGCATTGTAACTAGTTACGTCTCGCAACTCGTTTCGGGGGCTGGGGTAAGCGTTAAATGCCTACCGCGCTCGGCTCACCTCGCCTTACCATCATAAACGACTCAAACGATCGAAAGTGAAAATAACAACAAAGTTAAAAAAAATCAAAAATTACATCCACCCGTAATAAAGAATAACGATCTCTTGAAGGAAGAATACTTATCCTGATTCAGGTGCAACGTGTCTCGAGTTCGAATCCCGCAAACAGTGATCACTTTTTGTGTTTTCATATTAATAGTACACTATTGATGAATACAAAAATGTGAACACAACTTAAATTTATAACAGATAATAAACTCATCATTAAATAATTTGAATCTGTAATACAGATTCTGTATCATGAACTTTCTGGAGAACATCACATTTCGTGTTCAAGGCACTCGTACTCGTTCAATGTCTGACTCACAATGTAATATCAGTCAAATTGAAAGCGAAACACTGGATGACACCACTACCGGTATCCCCGAGAGGTGAAATGACGACACATTCAACCACTAATTAATATCTAAACTAAAGGAACAAGTTGAGAAACGAACTCTTCTATTAAGTAGTGCAGAAGAAGAAATTGAGTTACTTACATGTAAAAATAGTAACCTTAAACAGTCAAACCAGGAGTGGGAAAAGAAAAATGAACTTTACGAAAAACACACCAACACTCCCACTCCCACTGGTTATCACCAGACAAAAATCTTCTACTTCAAATAAAAGGGAACCATTACTTAGCAAAAACACTCAAACGGAGCAAGTAAATACGTCAGACAAAAGGAAATATAGTAAGGGCACTCAAACAATTACAATGGATACTAACGGTTATCTATGGAAGAATCAGCGGTATCACCAGCAATCCTTCATACAAAAAGCCATAATGAAGACCCGGTGAAAAAAGTTAGTAAAATATGTGTTAAAATCGTAAATCATTTGTAACGATAGGAGAGTGTATGTGTGTCTAATATAGAAATTACTTATTATAAGAAGGTCGTAAGTTAAACCGAAGTGTCAATCTATGTGCTTTTTGAGATTGCTACTCCACTTATGACCGCACTCCTTATGCCACCGTACACCTTATGATACTGTAACTGTATCCTTAAAAAGAAAGGTTAAAGAGCTACAAATTCTCCATAAATGGAGTATTCGCTATTGATCTGACGATGTATAATACGATAATTGTTTGTGTGTATAGAGTACCAAAGTCCAATAACTTACCTGTATTTTTTGAGCAATTAGAGAAAGTGTTATTTTGTACCACCTGTAGCAAAAATTTTAAATAAATGTTGTAATTGCAGGTGACTATAATATTAACTGTCTTAAGCGTAATAATACTTTTATAGATCTAGAATTTTTAATCTTAAGTTATAACTTAAAGCTAGAAATAAATCAGCCATCTCGACCCGTGAGAGGCACTTTTGCACATAAAGTGAAATGCAAATCTGATGTGATTGACTTTGGCCTGTCAGACCACACAGCGTGTAGCGGACGGATTAATGCGACCAGCACCCGCACTCGCCCTGGGACGTCTCCCACTATTTTTGACGCGTGATCCCTACTTACTGAACCTAGTGGTTCCGCTGGCGACACACGTCACCACGCACCCCTGAATGCGTTGAGTAGGTACCTACTGCTACCCAAAAGGACCGCGGGGCAACGGAGACTTCTTCAGAGGCAGGAATAAAACACTTCTCAAATAGTTCTTCTAGTCTTGTCTGCAGATTTCGGCTTGTATTTTCTTCTTTGTTGTTGCCTCTTCGGTGGCTGAGCTGCGACTGACTAGTGCCGGTTTTTTTTTTTTTTGGAAGTGACATCTCGTAGTTGACCTTGAGAGGCCGTAACTACTCAACCGAGCTTTCCTGTGGATACTTTTAGTTTTTACACTAAGAGCCTCCAGCCAGGGCTTACAAAACTAACACTTAAACCTATAGCGACTGCGCACTGAGGGTACCCCCTGCGGGGTACGAGCCTCGGCTCAGGGAGTCACTGTTGGGGGGGCAGCAAGTGGGGACAGGCTGAATCAAACAATTTCTTTATAGATCATGGGGATTTTAACTCTACTTGCTCAGCTTCGGCGCGGGCTGGCACATCTGCGGGCAAGGGACGGTTGGGGGGGATTTCGTTTACTCGGGGTCTTCGCGGGGTGCGAGGACGGGCGAGCGTGGGGTGCTTTTTGAGGTATTTTTATAATCAATTAATATCAAGCACCCCACGCTTTTTAATAGAATTAAATTATTTTCTACTTTTTAGTTTGGTTTTTAAAGCGTGTTTTTTAGTTTTTTTAAACTATTATTTATTTTCTATTTTTTAGTTTTGCTAACTACAAAAGCGTGATTTTTCTATTTATTTTTTTAATTATTGAATTGCCATAGGTCCTCGATAAGTCTACAAAGTTTAAATGAAATCTGACCGTTCAAAGTGGGTCAAAATAGCGTCCAAAGGAGTCGGTTACATACAAACATACAAACAAATAAACAAACAAACATACAAGTGAAGCTAATATAAAGCGTGTAAAAAGATTAGAAACGGACATAGAGCTTCTCAGAAAAGACAAATAGATTAACACAATATAAAAACTGTAACATCTAGAAAACTTGAAAAAAAAAAGTCAAACTTAAAGTTGAATCCAAATTTAAAAGACCAAACAACACAGCTCACATGAAATTTTTTATATTAATTTTCATTTATTGCATTCCGTATTGTATTAAAGATGTTACAAAGGGTAAGCTAGGTACAGAAATATGGACCCTGTAAGGGCACAGCGAAACGATAAAATTAAGATTACCTACTTATAATAAAATTAAACTACATAAATTGAAGTAGTTAAATAAAAATAAATAATCTAGGTATTTAAATTAACGTATAAACAATAAAAGAACAAATAGCAAACTTTTACTTTAAGACTTAAGTGTAGGTATTGCTATTTTGTTTGCTA
The DNA here is from genome assembly GCA_949091785.1 of Polymixis lichenea. Lineage (NCBI taxonomy): Eukaryota > Metazoa > Arthropoda > Insecta > Lepidoptera > Noctuidae > Polymixis > Polymixis lichenea. The sequence goes on along the minus strand of OX420939.1, from coordinate 324,571 downwards.
CCACACTGCCAACATTTGAACACTCCATTCTACAATGTGAACTTAGTGGTAGGTTTTACCTACAGAGACATGGTCAATAAGGACCCTATCGGGCACAGCAATGTTAACTAGGTTATCAGTTTGTATATTAAATTATATAAAATTAATTAAATGCTATAAATGTAATTTAAAGAAATAATAATAATAATTACAAATTAATAAAGTACCTACTAAATAAAAATATTAGGAACATATTATTTAAAATTTATCATTTATATATTCATTGATATTATAATAGCATTTACATACAAGAAATTGTTTCAATTTAGTTACAAATGAATTAATATCTATTTAGTTTTTAATGATTTCTGGTAATTTATTAAATACTTTTATTGACATCACTAGGGTACTTGTTGAGTGCATGTTATAAGAGAACTGAAGATCCCCTAGACACATTAAAACAAAACTTTTAGTTAAGAGCCATAGACTAGCATGATACAAAAAAGCTAAGGAAAGAAAGGATAACAATAGATTGTTTAGAACAAGTGAGGAAATTTTTTATAGGAAGCTTAAAGCAATCCTAAACCCGCCATCTGAAGAGGCCCTAAAATAATTCTGGCAAGGGATTTGGTCAGACAGCGCTGAACATACTAAGAAGCTAAATGGATACAAGAAGAAGTAGTTAGATCAAAAACAATAGAAGAAATGCCGTTTGAGGATATAGATCCTCTTGAAATAAATACAAATATAAATAAAACTCACAACTGAAAACTAGCAGGAATAGATGGCTAACATAATTTTTGGATAAAAAGATTACACTGACTACATACAATCTGAACAAATTAATTATATTTAAAAGGGAACCAAAATATCCCAGAATTTCTGACTAAAGTAATCACATACACGATCCCAAAATCGAGTAGAACCCGGGACCCGTCACAGTATAGACCAATTACTTGCCTCCCAACTATGTACAAAATAATCATATTATGTGTTACTAACAAAATGATTAAACACATCGAACAGAACAAAAGAACAGAAAGGCTGCAGACGAGGACATTATGGGTTGCAAGGAACAATTAATTATTGACTCCACTCTTTTAAAACACGTTCAGGAAGCAAGATAAAACTTATGCATTTGGTAGGATTTTTTTAAAAGAAATTGACGTAACAAACCTGACTTGTCTGGGAGTAACAAATTTCGGGGACACTAATTGTTTTCAAGTTTAAAATAGATAAGAGGAATTAAAGCTTTATTATTTATTTTAAATATAATTAATATAAGTTTATTTTTTGAGAAAACAACAAAACATGTCCAGGTGTTCCAGAAAACATGGTTAAAATTGAACTTGAAAGATTTAATTTATACTGGGGAGAAGTCAAAATGAAGGGTACCCCCCTTCATTTTAGCTTCTCCTCAGTATAAATGAAAACTTCTTCATTAAAATAATTTACAAATATTTAATTGGAATTTAGTGAAAAACGTAGTAAAAAAGTGAATTTTTCAAATAAGAGGCTATTTTAACCTAAATAAGTAGAGAGATTCCTACGAAAAAAAAACTTGAAGGACATGCCAAAATGAGAGTTGTACTGAATTTTTGAATCTCCTCAAATACCAAAAATGATAGAAAATATGTAATTAAAGATCCCATAGTAAAAAGCGATTTATGCAGAACGTGCCACAGTAACCATACAACACATCACAGGAGCTTGTAGCACACTCACCCAAAATGATTACACACATGGACACAATCAACTAGTTAATATTATACACCAAAAACTCGCAACAAAACACTATCTCATGAAAAATCCATACACACCGTACTACAAATATTCACCTAGGGCTGTCTTAGAAAACCAATCTTACAAATTGTATTATGGCCGTACCATAATTTTATTGCAGATCATACAATATAACAACAGGTGCGATATAACACTTGTTGATAAAGAAAACAAACATATACATAATAGAAATAGCAGTCCCAAACACCAATAATATGCAGGAAATTATTACCGAAAAAATCAGGAAATATACAGAACTACAAGACGAAATTAACAGAGTTTGGAAAATGAACAGAGTAACCATAGTCCCAATAGTGGTATCAACGACAGGTATCATCCCGAAACAACTATTTATCAGTTTAAATATAATTAATCTTTCCAAATATACCTATCTTACACTGCAGAAAGCAGCTATATTAAACACATGTCGCATAGTTCGGAAATTTCTACAATTAGATATAGAGAGCATAATTTCAATACAGTACAAATCACCTAATATATTCAAATTTAAAATCTCACCTTGGTTTACACCCGTGAGATTTAAAAAAAAGGTACCAGGCTCTTAGAACCTGAGAAACTAAATTTTTAAATCAAAATAAAAATAATTACAAAACTACCAGAATATTATCTGTAGCTGTGTTAGTAATGTAATATACAATAACAACACACTTTCCATATCTGTATCACTTACCCAATGTTGTAAATACCTGTCGTGAGAGCAACGAATTAAATTATCAAAAATTCCAAATCCCTACAGTGCAGCTCGACTATAACGAAACTAAGATGTGCGTGTGTCGGTAATGAGATCGTCGCGAGCGTCAGTCGAGGGGACGAATTACGCAGATACATCGATTCAACAGGAGATTTATCGGTTGTGCTTCCATTTGGTAGCCATTACTAGAATTTTTAAATGTATCTTCTGATCGAATATAAACCAGACTTCTGAACTGTAAATTACAGAAGGTAAATAAAATCATTTTATTTCGGACAACTAAAATCCATAAATTGTTAGTAATAGATTTGCTTAAAACATTATTGTTAGTACCTAACTTAATCTAAAGACAATTGATGAGACCACCCAAAAACTAAAACATACCGACAAATGGTCACTAGGGTATACGTCTTCTCAAAAACTGCCTTATTAATATAGCGGAAGACTTGTCTGCCACCACAGCCTTCAGGATGCTATTGTGACTGCCTCTTATTCTGCTCAGAAGTGATATCGTTTTTTCTTGCGGATTATGGCATGTTATGGTTTACCGCAAACATTTCTAAGGCACTACAAAAACGAGGCAGCCGCAACAGCATTCTAAAAACATTGTTGTATTGGACGGGTAGAACGATCTTTTCTAGTAGTTGACCCAAAAATTGCCGGTGTAAAAACTCAGACAATAAGCTTTAAAAAGCGTTATCTTTACTTGGTTAGTACACCAAGCAATCCTTCGTGCCAACATACTCGTATTACCCCCTGACTGCCAGAGCCCTACGCTCGCTCTCGATGTCCCCATGGTCACAGAGGTAGTCAGTAAGAAAATGCCCAAGATATTTAAACTTACAAAATGCATGTTCGAAGGATATTTCGTTACAAGAAGCGTCAGCGTCAAGGAGCATGTTTACAGTTAGCAGTGCATTGTGCAGTGTAAACATGAGTTGTTTGGAGTCTCGTTTCGGCGAGGTGTGTCGGGTGTGCGGCAGTGCGGCGGTGTCCCCGCGCTCACAGGTGCGCTGATAAGGCGTGATGTCACCGCGCGGCGCCGGCGCGTCCTCTCGCAGCCGCCTTCAGTCGGTCGCGGTGCGCAAACGTGAGCGCCGTTTTTTTTTTCGCTACACTCTCTTGTATCGCGGCCCCGCTACGCGGATAGTGTCGTCCTCCGCGGTCGTAGTGCCAGTGACGGTGTCAGTGGGTCGAGTGCAGTGCGAGGTGGGGTGCATGGTGGTGGACGCGTGGGTGCGCAGGATGAGCTCTGCCGGTGGCGGCGGCGGCTGCGAGGAGAGCGGCGGGCGGTCGGGCGCGCGCTGGCCGGTGGGCATCCTGCGGCGCAGCGGCGCACGCGCGGCTCGGCGCGTGCTGCACGTCAAGTACCGCAGCGTGCCGCCGTCGCCCGCGCCTAGCCCGGCGCCGACGGTGCTGCCGCTCGACATCGACGACACAGTTTCGTGCTTCTGCAGGTGTGTCCCCGTCTTTTGGCCTATGAGGTATAAAACAAAAGTGTGCTTTGCACTAAAATACCACTTATTTGAACAAAGCAATAAACGAAACTCGATCTGTCTTTGAATGTTAGTAATGAATGCAACTTTGCGAGCAAGTACTTAGTGCAAGCATTATGTAGTTCTGCTATAAACAAGGCCATCTAGCTTGATTTTCAGAAATGGATGGATGCGTAGTGGCGACTGGGCGCCATATTTGTTTCTTATGTAAGCGATTAATGTACAAATGACTAACTATACCGGTTTGTGGCGTTTGTTGTTTCCGCGTGGTGACGTAGCGGTAGTGATTACATCGGCCTACTTACGGCGCGGCGCAGCGGCAGCGGCATCGCGGCCCAGAGGCGCGCTTATCGCGTGTTATCAGTATCACTCACTACACCTGCGTGACGTCACACGCCACTTATTACAATGCTAATAACATTCAGTAAAGCTGCATTGTCTACATCTTTATGAGTTTCCATTTTTTCCGCTACTGGAACGCCACAATCAATGTAAGAGTGCAGCATAATCTTTTCCTCTTGGACCGCAGCCATCTGTGAACGGACCTGTGCCATAAAGACGACGGTCGCTCCTTGCGCCACCCGGTCTAGTAATAGTAACGCGTAAAACATCCCTAGGTTATCAAACTGCCGAACTCTAGTATGACAATCAGACCAAAAGCACCCGAGGCACAAACTGGTCTCGATCTGTACCTATCGAATCAGTCAGTAGAGGCAACTCTGCTCACACTACAACTGTACGCCGCCTGTGACACAACAATTGTTATGGAGCCAGCACTGCTCACGTCGTCAACAGTTGTTGTAGGTGGAACTCTAGTCTAGTGATAGCAGACTAGTAGTATCATGCGCACGAGTAAAGATTGTGAAGCAGTGCGCACTGATTGCCACCACTTGACTCCGCCGCGCCGCTAATTGTGCCACTTGCGCGCCGACACAACACACACTTGTCACTTTATCAAAACAACGCAACTCGTATACCATTCAATAGTTCACAACATAAACGTCGTAAAGAACACGTTTTTTTTTTATTTATTTTTTATTACTGAATGGGCCTGCTCTTAACCTCCATCACGCCTGATGACGGATAGAGCGTGTTCAGAAATTACTGTTCACTCTTATTTTGAAGGTTTTGCTCTGCGTTCCACCGAGTCAAGAGCAGCAAGCTGGTATTTTGCTGATCTATCCCATAAGTGGCTGCAATACTCCATACAAGAACGGACTTGAGCTTTATACAGGTTCAAAAGCGGTCCGGCTATAGTTCTGTTGATGGCCGAACTGCTTATTTTCTTCTTCCGCAGCTAATTCCGTAAATCTGTTAAGTCATGACGGCTTTCATAACTTTCTTTAAAGAACTTAGAAGCGATAGTTTATGTTGCAGTTCAATGGCTGTATCGGTCCCGGGATATTTCCCAAACATTGGAGAGCCACTAAAAAGATACCCTTCCAGGACGCCGAAGTTAGCCACTCTTTATCTCTGCCTCATTCCCTCGCGACTTCCACCGTCCAGTGTGTGGCTGTAGCATCACTAATGTCAGCCTGTTCACAGGTTGAATACAAGTTTTAGGGCCAAATACGGAATGTTAAAACTTTTAATTTTAACAGTCCATGTACGTAAGTAGAAGTAGCGGAAAACTTGTAACTTTTTCCGCAGTCGGGTTTTTATATTGCGTTTTTCCCGCATTCTTGGGTGGGATGTTAATACCTCTACCTACCTACTAGTTTTTCCAAACGATTACTGTGTAATCTTCGGTTTTCCGTCTACGTCGTTAAAGGTATTGGGAAGGGCACACGTCATAATGATTAGGTCGGCTTCGTGAATGCGGCACCCAACAAACTTGATACCAATAAAATAAAATACGCAAATACCAGTAACACGTGTGTGAGTGAGCGATAGCGCTCAGTACAAATTACAGAGGCCTTAGTGTGAGTTTCATTTTACCATCTCGATCAAACGCATCGAGCGAGTTTGGTGCTCCGATTGGCCCTGAATTGGTGACGGACCAATCGGAGCGCTGAACGCGCTCGAAGCGTTCGATCGAGATGGTTAAATAAAACTCACACTAGGGCCACTGAATACTTCCTTTTTTAACCGACTTCCAAAAGGAGAAGGTTCTCAATTCGTCGGAACCTTTTTTTTTTTTAATAGTATATATATACCGTATGATTTTTTTTACCGTCTGGAAAAAAATAGGGCATAATAGGTGAACGGAGTAGAAGCCTATGGCATAGAAATTTCACTTCTTTTTTTTTTAAATCCTAACATGAAATGAACCTATCAATAAATACTATTACTTATTTGTAGTAAACTTTTCATACTAAAATTTAAAAAATAATAAAAATAGAAAAGAGTAAAAATATCGGCAAATAATATCAAAACCCAACTTATAGGCACCCTACTCTACGCGCAGAAATTATCAATGAATTCGTAGCGACATTCAATCCTTTGATTGAAGCCGGCCGGGGATAGGTAACTACTATCGCAAAATATCTTTCCTTAGGCGTACCGCTCACGTGTCACCGCATGCGCATCCCCTCCCGCCCGCGCGCCCTTCAAACCGAGTACCGCGTCTCGTGCTCTCTCTCTAGTCACCTGCGATTAGCCATAGCGTGACGTCGATCGCTGTTTTTTTACTTTTGAACCGTGTGTGCTTCGACCGGCCAGTGATTGTTTTCATAATGACGTACGCATACTCCAACTCCACCCGCAGGCGAACATTCTATGGAGCGACGAGTCCATATTTACCCGCACTGGTATCTACAACGTACCTACACAACGAGCAATGGTGGAGTTTCAAAACTCACTTAAAATAAACGAACACGCTCATCAAGTTCTATTCAGTGTCAATGTTTGGGCCGGGATAATACACGTTGGCATAATGGGTCCAGTTTGTATCGAAGGTCGATTGACAAGGATAATGTATCGTGAAATTATACAGTCCGTTATCGACACAATGTTGGAAGACGTTCCTCTGGACTATCTGCCGGACATGTACTTTCAGCACGACGGGTGTCCAGCTCACTACGAGCGGTCTGTGCTCGCGTATTTAGATAGTGAATTCCGTGATAAGTGGATAGGTCCCGGTGGACCTGTGAACTGGCCGGCGAGATCACCAGACCTAACGCCATTAGACTTTTATTTGTGGGTTGAACTAAAACGCTTAGTGTACACCGAAGAAGCTCGTAGTGTAAATGAGTTAAAACAGCGAATAATAGACGTTTTTAATATTCTGAAAAGTGACAGAGACACGCTTAGGAGTCTAACAACCAATTTGCAAAAACGTGGGAGTTTGTGTTTAGAAAGAAACGGTGGACATTTAGAACAAATATTGCAATATCGTTGAAAAGGTACTTTTTCTTGTAAATAATAACTCATTTTCTGTAATTTTGAAAAAATTAATCAGTATTATTATTTGTAAATAAGTTGATTACGATCTTTAAATACGCCTAGTAAGTTATAGTATCCGATTTGGATTAAACAACCTTGTTGGAATCCTTTTTTATTACACATCACGTTAAAACCTTCGAAATACATATGAATGTGAGTGATTGTTATAAGTATTTAACATCAGCGGTTTGTTTACATTTCTATCAAAGCTTTACCGATCTTACGAGACGTAATTTATTTGGTTTACGGTTTCAAGACACGCGTCACTCAGTGTATCAAATTATAAGCCTACTACAACTACATACAGCACGGTGACGTATGTAGGTACACGCGCAAATGTGTGCGTGAGTGTGTAGGGATCAGGCGGTATCGTCCTGTGCGCAGGAGAGCGAAGTTAATGCTAGCGTCTCGCTCACACTTCCATCATGCTTCATTCATGTGCAATCGCAGCTGACGCCGTTTACTATTACCTATTTTGGATAATATTAGTTTTACGCGAGTGCCGTAGGATGTATTCTTTTTCATGTATTTTAAGGATATTCGGAACTTTTATTAAATAAATGGTACCAGGTTAATATTAGGGTATATGAGTTCTATTCTACTTACACAAAACGTCATATTGTTGTCCAGACGCTAAAAAATGTCAGCCGGTATATGTATGTTCCCCGATTACTCGAAGATGGCTGGACCGATTTGGATAATTTTTTTTTGTTTGAAAGGGTATACTTCCCAGGTGGTCCCATGATCATCAAGTCAGGATCTGATGATGGGATCCTGGAGAAATAGAGAGAACTCTACAAATTTTATAGGCACACTTGAAGCAATTTGTGTAGTTTTTGGAAGAGTACTTTCTCAGAGTGGTTCCATTTCAATTTGGTGATCTGATGAAGAACTTCGGAGATAGGCAACGGAACTCTTCAATAAATGATAGCAAATGGACAGGGATTGCTGAAATCTCATGTCTGTCAATTGTTTACACCAGTTAATAACATAACATCACGCCGGTACGCTGTGAAGGGGTAAGCACATGTGAACCACTAAAAAGTGAAAAATAAAAAACTTTTTTCAAAAAAATAAACAACCGACTTCCAAAAAAACACTAAAAAGTGAAAAATAACTTTAATTTCGGAAGGCGGTGACAAAAAATTTAAATACATATCCAAAGTCACCGACTTCCGAAATTAAAGTTATTTTTCACTTTTTAGTGTTTTTTTTGGAAGTCGGTTGTTTATTTTTTTGAAAAAAGTTTTTTTATTACAAAAGCGATTCCTGGCTCACAAAGAAGCTATAAAAACTAATGACGCTGCATTGTGGGAAATCCAAAACATGAGTTTGACGATTCTTTTGACCACTTTCCTCTACTTACTAAGTTACTACCCATAGTTTCGAATTGAGCCTTGATGTGCCATCGCAAAAGTGTATGTTGTTGAAACCTCATAATTCGGCTGCGTTTCCTTCAGAGACGTGCGGGGGACGCTAAGCTGTGAAGCTAAACTAAACTTATGTGTCTATTTGCACCAGAGCTAAGTTGTATAGCGGAGCGGGTGTGCTTTGAAGATTCGCTTTCCGCGTATGTAAAAACCTTAGTCAAGCTTTAGCCATTGCGTCGTTGCGCACCGTGTGGCATGTCACTGTGATTTGTATGTAGGACTAGCTGTGCCCGCGACTTCGTCCGCGCGGAATAGTAATGACCTATTGAAAAAAAATAGACAGGAATACGAGAAAGAGGAGATTAGAAGTGCGAAGCACAATAGCAAAAAGCTTTGGAAGGTCATCAGAAAAATTACCGACACATTTAAACCTAAGTCATACGCCCAGGAACTCATACAAGTTGAAAACCCCCAAAAGTCAGTCAATGAGGTAAACTACTTCTTTTCCAATATAGATAAATCCCTTGCGGAGAAAATACTAAATCATCACTTACCTACTACCCCTGCTAGTTTTTCAGTCCCTCATCCACACTCAATGGCTTTTCTCCCCACAGATGAAAAGGAGATAGATTCCCTCATTTGTCACCTCAAAAACACCTGCTCTGAAAGTGTTGACCCACTTACCCAGCTATTTAATCTAGCACTTTACACCGGCACATTTCCGTTGCCTTTAAAAAAATCACTTGTACATCCTATCCACAAGGCAGGGGACAGAGGCTGTATCAACAACTACCGACCGATCTCCATTCTACCTACTATTTCCAAACTATTAGAACGCCTCATGAACGGCAGACTTACCGGCTACCTTGAACGCAATAACCTTATTCCACAGGGTCAATTTGGTTTCAGGGCTGGAAAATCTTGTGCCGACGCCGTTCATGAACTGACAGATCATCTTGTCAACGGTCTTGATAGTAAAAAAAAGGCACTTGTCATATTCCTGGACCTGGCTAAAGCATTTGACACAGTCTCTATACCCAACCTACTGAACAAGCTGGAAATGATGGGAGTCAGGGGACTACCATTAAAACTCTTCCATGACTACTTGTCTGATCGGTTCCAGAGGGTTAAAATAGGAAACTATGTTAGCAATGATCTACCTGTTACTTTTGGTGTGCCCCAGGGGAGTGTGATTGGGCCCACCCTCTTCCTTGCCTACATAAATGATCTCTGTAGCCTACAACTACCCCATGGTAAAATCATATCTTTTGCCGATGACACGGCACTACTATTCACAGCGGACTCATGGGCTGATGTCTACCATTATGCACAAAAAGGTTTTGATACGGTCCTGGCTTGGCTAAATAATAATGTTCTCACCCTTAACGTTGATAAAACCAAGTATTTAGCTTTCTCCCTCACTAACAGACGCAATGAAGTACTATCCCATTTCCACATTAAAGCGCACTCTTGCGTTGACACACATTCTGACACATGCTCCTGTACCGTTCTTCAAAAGACTACCTCGATTAAGTACCTTGGAATTATTAATAACAATTTAACCTTCCAACCACATATAGACAGCCTCACGTCGAGAATTCGTAAATTAATCTTTCTTTTTAAAAGGACAATTAAATGTGTCCAATTGATGTTACATCTCAATGAGATCAATAATTGTAAATTTATTTTCTGTGCATTGCCTTATTCACATTACTTGTCTGATGAGCAAAATAGGCACATTTATAATTTAAATATGTTCATTTTTAATAGGACAAGTCGTCACAGTGACGCCATTTTATTTTTTGATTGTAATCAATTTATTTCTGATTACAAACTGACAAATTATACAATATATTTGCCACCTAGTTGTAGGAGACAAATTGCTAATCTCTTAGCATACAATTTACACCATGACACTGGTACCTGTAGTTTACCATCGCTTACTATTAGTAGTGCTACTAACACTACTTTTGATAAGCCTAGTAGTTTAAACAATTAGGTGCGACAACAGATAAACCGCATATTATGTTGAATGTTGTTCATCAAAATATGCAGGGTCTATCCGGCAAAGAGCTAGAGTTAAGCTTATTTATGGAGAACCATGATGTTCAGGTGTTATGTTTAACTGAACACTGGTTGAAAGAACATGAAGTAGTGTTTATTAATGATGATAATTTTACCGTATAAAGTGCATTTGTAAGAAAAACTGCTATTCGCGGTGGTTCTTTAGTCCTTGTTTCAAACAAGTTGAAATGTAAACAACGTTTAGATTTAGTTAACTTTTCTATTGAACGTACTATTGAGTTGTCTTGTGTTAAACTCGAGCGATACGTTATTATTTGCATTTATCGACCACCCTCTGGGGATTTCATTCGTTTCGAATCGGGAATGGAGGAGGTACTCAATAAGTTAAAATCAAGTAATAAAAGTATAATTTTATGTGGAGATTTTAATATAAATATTTTAGATGTTACTCCATTAAGTATTAGACTTCTTAATCTGTTTAGATCTTTTAATTTAACTAACTTGTTTTTAGAACCTACTAGGATCACGGCTTCTACGTCGACTTGTCTTGATAATATATTTAGTGATTGTGATGCCAAAAATAAATCAGTACTAACTGACTTGACGTCTGACCATGGTGGATTATTGGCTAGCTTTCCTTTTCCATTACATAAAAAACCACATAAAGTAGAATGCAGGCCTTATACTGCTAGTCGTTGCAACAAATTTAAAAATAACGTAGCATATAGAATTACACCATCTATAGCAGAACACGAGAATCCTAATAAAATCTTTGGATCACTTTTTGATGTTGTGCAAAAAGAATACCAATTTACTTTCAAGACCAAAACCATTAACATTAATGGCACCTCCGTTGGCTTCAACCAATGGGCCACTCCAGGTATTTATAAAAGTAGAGCGAGACTGTACGAGTTACATGGTTTGAAAAAGTACAGGTTTGATAGTCCTTTTCTAGAGTATGTCCGAAATTATTCCAAATTATTTAAAAAAAATCTGTGTTTTGGCTAAATCAAAATTTTTAAGCGATACAATAAAAAAATCCAATAATAAAGTAAAAACTACTTGGAAAATTATTAATAATGAAACGGGTAAGTCGATTAAACAAGAAAAACAACTAGAGATAATGGTCAACAACAAATTAGTTACTGAAGCAGCTGACATAGCTGAGGCATTTAATGAGTTTTTTGCCAACATACCTTTAACTACGACTCGCAACTTAAATTCATCCCCGTCTAAAGCGGAAAACCTTCTGCATAGTAGTGTGCCCAAATGTAGTCGCTTATTTAGTTTCGAACATGTAACGCCTCGTGATGTAGTTAGTATTTTTAACACACTTAAGTCTAAAAACACTGGTGATTACTGGGGCATCTCTATTAAACTTTTAAGTAATATAATCGACATCGTAGCCCCCTATCTAGCTATTACTTTTAATAAATGTGTTGACTTAGGAACTTTTCCCGACCTCATGAAGAGTAGTAAAGTCATACCATTATTTAAATCAGGTAATAAAAATAACGTTGGGAATTTTAGGCCCATTTCTATCTTACCGACATTTAGTAAAATATTTGAAAAGCTAATACTCAAGCAGTTGCTAAGACATTTTAATTTAAATTGCCTCCTTCATGATGAACAATATGGCTTTACAAAAGGTCGTTCAACTACAGACGCGGGCGTTGCTCTGCTGAAACACATATTTAACGCATGGGAGAATTCACAAAATGCTATTAGAGTTTTCTGTGATCTTTCCAAAGCATTTGATTGCGTGCACCATGACACGCTATTGCGTAAACTACGTCATTACGGTGTTCAAAATGAAGCTCTCAACGTAATAAATTCTTATTTAAATAGTAGGCACCAATGTGTAGATATTAATGGTGTGAAATCTTCCGGGCTACCAGTTCAGTTAGGTGTACCTCAAGGCTCAATACTGGGTCCATTCTTATTCTTAGTGTACATTAATGATTTACCATTCTATTTAAAGAGTATCTGTGACGTTGTACTGTTTGCTGATGATACCTCTCTTATCTTTAAAGTAGACAGGAATAGACAAGATTTTGACGACGTAAACAGTGCACTCTCAAGGGTTACGCATTGGTTTACCACGAATAATCTAGTTCTCAATGCCAAGAAAACTAAATGTATAAAATTCGCTTTACCGAATGTAAGAAATCTGGGACCCAACATCGTCTTAGATAATGAGGTGCTTGCAACTGTAGAATCGGCCGTTTTTCTTGGCATAACAGTAGATGCCAAACTACAGTGGGGATCACATATATCAAGCCTAGCGGGAAGGCTCAGTTCGGCCGCCTACGCCGTCAGAAAAGTAAGACAATTCACTGACGTTGATACAGCTCGGTTAGTCTATTTTAGTTATTTTCATAGCGTTATGTCCTACGGCATTTTGCTGTGGGGTAAAGCCGCTGACATTCAAAATTCTTCAAAAACGAGCTGTTTGTGCAATTTACCAACTAGGTGCTAGAGTTTCTCTGAGAGATTTTTTTAAAGATATTGGTATTCTCACGGTGGCATCGCAATTCATCTTCGCTAACATCTTATATATAAGGCAAAATATACACTTATACACTAAAAACAGTGATATTCATAATATTAATACTAGAAATAAGGACAAACTACGTGCTCCCTTTCACCGGCTTCATAAAGTTCATAACTCATTTGCTGGACTTGGTATAACCTTTTATAACAAGCTTCCCTCTTATTTGCTAGATTTACATTTTAATGCGCTTAAAGCGAAAGTAAAATCAAATCTTTGTTCGAAGGCATACTATTCTATCTACGACTCCTTAAACGATAAGAAATGTTGGTCGCTGTGATTAACTCAAGACAACGTTTGTGTTCTTTCACCAGAATTGGCTTAACTACTGACAGGTCATATGAATTACTTCGTATCATTGTTTATTTAACTTGACTGCATAAACCCTTTTTTTATTTTTACCAATTAAATTTTCATTTATTGTTGAATGTTAATTATATGCTATTATTGTATAGAATCAAGTTCTTCTAACATAACAGACAGCTGTACTGCTGGGGAGTTTGTTGCGCCACTTCTTCTTCCCAGCTAAAGCACTAGGAAGTGGTGAAGGGCGAGCGTTTTGGGAGACTGTCTTATGTAATTTTGACGTTCAGAAAGTGCTGACTCTCAGCCTAGTTTGAATAAATGACTTTTGATTTTGATTTTTTGATTTTTTAAAAACCTATGTCACGTAGCTGACGCGGAGGTTATTAGGTGGGTGTATTATGCAATGTGTCAGTCTCTTCTGACATACTGCATAACATCATGGGGTGGTGCTCCAAAATCTATCATTTTAAAATTGGAAAGAGCCCATCGGGTGGTAATAAAGGTGGCCTGTTTTCTCCCATATCTGTTTCCTACCGTAGATCTTTACAAACAATTCGAAGTGTTAACAGTAAGACAACTCTTTGTTTTATACACCGTTCTCAAGAAACATTCCTCCTTGACATTTGACCCCCTCTCTATATCAGGAAAACGCAGAAATTACTCCGTATGTAGTACTACTAAAGGTCTAAGAACGTTTTTCTCTCAACGATTCTATACCTTCTTAGGTTCCCACTTATAATAAAATAAATCGTATTACAAAAATCTATCATCTTACAACAAAGGCTTGTAAAAGTGCTCTAGTTGAATGGCTCCATAATCTAGATTATAATGCAACTGAGGAGTTACTAAGTCATCCAAAATAGTCCGTCGCGCTAGTTTCCGAACGCATTCATATCACCCTTTTTTTCCACTTACTAATCTTTTTGTTTTATTGTTTTTAATCTGTGAGTTCATTTTTATCACTGTTGTTTTTATTGTTTTTTTTTTTAATTTCTATTTTTTAACTGATGTTTATATTATGCCCTATTCCTTCACAGTTAATAAATAGCTAATAATATTTATATACCGTGTGGTGGGACCCTGGTGATCTGCTATACAGGTATTCCTAGTGCAGACACCAGTCTCTCACAAGCTAGTGTCACTTAGTTTTTAAGCTTTTATACCCTTGTTTGTGAAGAGAAAATAAATTATTTGAATTTGAATTGTTCAAAAAAATACTAATCCGCGCGGTTATCTATACATATAGATAAATAAAATTGGAGTGCCTGTTTGTAATATTAAAATAACCGCTTTTTACTAAATGCATAATATGGATGTATACACGGGTTCATATACCAAAATAACATAAAGAATCTAATCGAAAAATAGAGGTCACAGTCCAGACATAATCTGGGTCAGATCATGTGAAGACCATGTGGATCGGTGTCTGGAATGGTCTTTTGAGGAAATAACCACACAGATTGAGTGGACCTGTCCATTCAATGCACGCATTTATCAGTAATCATGCAGCTCAACTCAGAACTTGAGGAGCTCAACGATTTGACAAACAATACCAAATACAGGACATTTGGATAGACCGCATAAAGTACTCAAACTGCCAGATTAATATTAAAACTAACTGAGAAAGAGATGAAACACAAAACAAAAAACAAAAAATATATGACCCAACATAGTCCTCACATTCACAATAATTAAAACAATAGTGATAATATACTTCTCAAAGTAAATATTCATGTCAAAGTGTATATAATAATTATCAAATGTAAATGTGAAATGAATGATGAATGAATGTGAATGTGTGTGTGTGTGAATGTGTATGTGTGTGTATGTGTGTGTGTGTGTGTGTGTGTGTGTGTGCGTGTGTGTGTGTGTGTGTGTGTGTGTGTGTATGTGTATGTGTTATGTTATGTGTGTATGTGTGTTATGTAATGTAGTGTAATGTGTGTGTGTGTATGTGTATTTGCGTGTGTATGTGTATGTGTATGTGTATTGTATGTAATGTGTGTGTGTATGTATGTGTGTAGAGTATAAGTTTGCAAAAACAAAAAAAACACATTTACTATGCAAAAAATGGAGCAGGTCAATCCCAAGCTTTTTTGCCCTTAATATTATTTTTAACGGTATAAAAGGCTTTCAGGCACAACTTACGTTTAATGAATGATTTAAATTCATTGGCACTTAGATCTTGAACATGGCTTGGAAGTTTATTATAAAATCGTATACATTGACATCTGAATAACCCACCTATTTTATTGAGCCTTGTTGATGGTACAACAAATTTGTGCTTGTTCCTCATTAACCAGCTGCCGACGTTTAAGTTTAAACAAAAGAGAAGTGTCATCCGCGAACAACAGTATATCATATTATCTTTTCTGAGGTAAGGCAAGTCATTAATATAAATAAGAAACAAGAAAGGACCAAGAATTGAGCCCTGTGGGACTCCCATTGATACTATTGATCCGGGAGATCTTTTCCTATTTATATCAACACACTGAATCCTATTACACAAGTATGCAATAAGAAGATCCAGAGGAGTGTTCCGGATCCCGTAATGGCGGAGTTTCCTGATTAAAGTTTCATGAAGCACGCAATCGAACGCTTTAAATAAGTCTCAAAAAATCCCCAAGGTATCGTATTTATTTTCCCATGCATTGTAAATATGCCCTAAAAGTTTAACACCAGCATCGGTAGTTGATCGACCCCTTATAAGACCGAACTGTTTACTATGTAATAAATTATGTTTATTAAAAAATCTTTGCAATTGGTCTAAAATTTTCCTTAAGCAGAGACTCGGCAACACAAGATGATGAGTTTAGAAATTTTGTAGTTGAAACGGGAATATCTGTAAAGAAATTTTCAAAAGCCGCGGCGACTTGCGAGTCTGATGTTATTATGTTGTCATTGATAGACAGGCTGTAGTCAGTATTTCGCTTACTAGACCTTCCCGTTTCACTATTAATAATATTCCAAGTCGTTTTAGTTACATTACTATTGTTTTTAATCTTTGAACTCAAATAACGCGACTTGGCCATCCAACAAACTTTTTTAGAATAATTTCTAACATATCAATGAAATTCAGTAGTGTTTACATAAGACCTTTCATTGTATAGCTCATAAAGTCGTGTTCTACTTTTATGAATACCAATGGTAGCCCAATCACTGAAAGAGACGTTACTATTAATCGAAATAGTCTTGGGAATAAAAGTGGAATTAAATTGTTTACAATATATCTTAAAAAAACTCATCATATAGATGATTAGGATCAGCATTTGTACCGTGAGAAATGGAGGCTTAGTGAATTGAGAGCACATACCTATATTACATTGCTGATTACTCCAATCTACTGACTAGACGGCTGACTTTCTAGAATGGGTCCCGATTGCTACAATTTATCTGCTTATAAGCATCGCCTTAGCAACTGGCGATTCTTAAGTTAAGTGCAATCGGGTACAACGACTTTCTTGTTTTAGAGCTTTTCCATGAATACTCAGAAAAGCAGTCGGGTTTTTTAGTTTTATAAATTACAGTTTTTTATTTGGCATTCCCGCACCAGCGCAGCAAAGTGCGCCACAGGAAGAGTTTATTTTTGCGATTGTGGCTTTCCTAGTACACACGGCTACACATCAAGCTATACATTTCCAGTATAAGTTGATCTCGCATTGTATAGGATTTCCGTACAGTGAAAGATCAGCGTAAACTGGAAATTTATAGCTTGATGTGTAGCCGCACGGCTACACATCAAGCTATAAATTACCTACCTATACACTGCCTACTCTAACCTCTGTTGGTCCAGAAGATTTTTAATCCTAATACGAAGCAGCATAGATTGGCATCATAAAAATAAAACGTGAGAATAGAGGTTTTTCTTGCTGACTGCAACATTTTTCCAAAATCTGTGCAGTCAGCAATTTCTAAAAAAAGTTGGGGTCATTCACCTGATAACGTTTTCCTATAGCTACCGTGAAATACTCCAACTTTGCTACCAGGGAAATCTTTGCCCAAAACAAAGTTTCTAAGGAAATTTACTAATTTCACAAAAAATACCAAACTTACGACAACACTAATAATATTGTTAGAAAATTAAATATACGTGTGGCAAACACAGAATGGCACGTCCGCTCCTTACTTCACTCAGTTACCTGTCGACACTTGTCGAAGACGAAGTGTATTTTTTGCGGGCCAATTACTGTAAAGATAAGGTAAGATTGCCCATTCATTTTAATAAGAAAATATTTATGATTTAGAATAAATTTCTCAGGCTATGGGTAGTATTACCAAAAACCTTTTAATGATTTGTATGGCTTTCAAACAAGGGTTATAATTCCGCTTAAAATCATGGTGGGTAATGTTGGCTAAAAGTCCAGATAACTTTGACCGCCTTGAAAATTGTTTGTATAATCAAGAAAGCGATGACAAATGTTAAATTTTAGTAAACCAATGCATGCATTTGATCTTAGTATTGCCACAGATAAAAAATGCGTCCCGGGTTGCATACAAAAATCTTGAAATATCTGGTTTTGTTTGATAAATGTGGGCAATGTTGGCGTGTTTCACCGGTACACTTGCAAACTATAGTCTCGTCTCTAAAATCGTTCCTGTTTTGTTCTGTTATATGAGGGGAGGTTAAAACGTTCACGGAATGAAAAGGAAGGGAGGTGAAATTAAACATGAAATTATTTTTCCTTTTCAATACATTCTTTGTTAACCCTAATACACTTAACCTTTCAAAAAATTATTTTGTCGGCATCGGTAAATTTCTTTCCACGAAGCTCTTTTTTCGAGGTATTCCACTTAGGGCATAGATTTGAACGGCACCTGAGCACTTCCACTAACGGCACTGAAACAAAATTTCGTAACGTGTCGTTCAGTGAAACAGTTTAATTCATATTGATTTCAGTGTCCGAACGGCATCTGTATACAGCTTGTATTGATGGGACATATGTATTCTTTGTTCAGGACATTACCAACATATCGAAACGGCAAGTGCGTGTTGAACCACTCACAGTCAATGGCTGCGTTGTCATGAGCGCGGTTAAATGTTTTCGTATGCATTCGTTTACCGTTGAATTTAAATCACATAAATGACGCCTGTGTAAATCACGAAGACAACAGTCGAAATGGCGCTGATAGCTCGTTCCCAGAACTATTTAATTATACAGGCGTGAGCTGTTTTATTTCATTAATGTGAAAATTACTCGTTGTTGTTTTTCTAAATACTCCGAAATTGGGGTCCATCATTTTCCTAAATACCGTAAAATTTGTAGACTGTGGCTTAAAATCAGTTGTATTTTTATTTTATCATGACTTTGAAGTTACGTCGGAAACGTTGTGAAGTGATTGATAAGAGAAATAAGTATTAAGTATATTAAATATTAAAGGATTTAATTTCAGACATTTTCCATGTCAAATACATAATTGATTTAAAGTTACCGAAAATAACGAAGTAGTAAAATAAAACCTAACAAATGTACACGAAATTTTCAATGCACAAAATGACATATTTATTGCAGGCCGTACAGATTAGCATTAACCGACCTTCTCCATTATTGGAATATTTGAAAAGCAACCTCTGTAGAAAAAACTATTTTTAATAACATTCAAATATGTCACGCCGTGAGCACACCTACGCCGAAAAAAGGGTTTTTACTTCGAAGGTGCGTTTAATCAATTGACTGGCGCTACATCGTATTATTTAGTTGTTTGCATGATGCTGCCACGATGAATGTCCAGATCCAGGACAAGAAAACCAGCCCCATTCAACTGTTAAGAGGGGTGAAATGGGACTGTGATACCGAAACTGTTCACCGACGTGTTGTAGGACGTGTTTAAGACGCTGGACTGGACGGCACAGGGTATCAACGTGAATGGCGAGTACATCTTTCTGCATTCGCGTCATAATTGCAGAAACACTGAAATAGATAGACCAGATGGTGCCCAGCCTAAATGGAGCCTAAAGACGGGTTGGCCTTGTAATGAATTTGAACAAGACGACAGTCTTGTACAAATTAACACGTCTTGCCGAGACCAATCTACGCCAAATTAGAAGTTGTGAAGGAATATGTCTGCCTAGGTAAGCTCATCGGGCTCACAACTTTAAGAAAGAGGGTTCCAGTTCGGTTGGGCAGCGTTTGGATATCTTCGTCAAGTCTCCGCGTGACCTATCCCGCAATGTTTAATGACTAAGGTCTTCAACCAGTCTGTCCGTGCCCGTATGCCGAAACGTGGACACAGACAGTTTGACTGGTCTTCAAATTTAAGATCGCTCAGCGCGTTATAGAGCGGCCTATGCTCGGAGTTTCTTTGAAGGATAACATAAGAAATGAAAATAACCGAAGTTAAGACAGCTTAAGTGCCAGTGGCCAGGGCACATTGCTCGTTGAACAGATGGCCGATAGGGCCGAAAGGTTCTGGAGTTGCGACCGCGTACCGGAAGACGAAGAGTTGGAAGCCCTCCCACAAGGTAGACCAATGACCTAGTGAAGGTCGCAGGAATCGGTTGGATGAGGGAAGCTCAGAGCCGGTCGAAGTGGCGGAGCTTGGGGGAGGCTTAAAAAGTAAACGTCTTTCGGCTGAAACGAAGATGATGATGAAGCTTTCCCATAAAACTGTTTTTACCACTCTCTGGTAATCTATTGGATTACGTATACTTTAGAATAAGTAAGAATAGTGCTTATTTGCATTGAAGATTTTGTGGAGTTTAGTTTTATTTTTACACTTCTTATTAGCTTCACCTGTATGTTTGTTTGTAACCGACTCCTTAGGACTTGTTTTGGCCTGCTTCAAGCGGTCAGATTTAATTTACACTTTGTAGCCTTATCGAGTACCGATGACAATTCAATAAATAAATAAAAAACAAAAAAACATCTGATTTTTTTTGTAGAACCGACGAAAAATTTCTATGCTAGCGGGTCTAGAATGATATGCTGAATTCATGGTTACAGTTTGCGCACTGGTAAAAAAAAATATCCTGAACCTCTACGTGAGCCTTCCAGTTTAAATTTCGATCTATGGTTAATCCTAAAAAGTTAGTGTCATTTACTGAGTCAATTACATTATTATTATATTTAATTTTTTAAATTCGAAATTTAACTGTCATGGCTAAAATGCATTATTACTGTTTTGTTTAAGTAGATTTTGAGTGTATTATTTTCTAACCATAGAACCGTTTTGTTTAATGTATTATCCAGGACCTCATGCTTTACCACCTTTCTATGAAAATCCAAGATGGCAGTGGCGAAAATTTCCGTAAGTGAAAAATATTTCCAAAAATCAAAATCTTTTAAAAGTAGGAAAGAGCCAAAAAATACCGTTTTTTGTTGGGAAATCATCAAATAACTTCTCCCGCTCTGGTGGAGCAGGAGGGCGTGTCAGACTTTTACTGACTAAAACCCACCCGACCCGTGTTCCCTCAGTTGCCCGTGTGCCAGAGGCCACGGTATCTCTTTCGAACAACCCGCACCCCTGGCAGACATCGGCCCTTGCGGATCCCGCCAGTTGTTGCTGACATCTCTGACGGCGCGCGTGGAACACAACGCGCCGTCGAACCGGGCATTTTTTTGTTTAACGTGGAGAAACGCCTACTGCGCTACCACGGGGAGATAGCGAAGTTATGTGGGACTGTAACTCATTAAAACTCCACGGTGTCCTCCAGTGCCGATTGAGGCGGGAACACGGAAACGCGGATGTCATCCGCGAACCCGCCGCGGCTGTCCGTCACCGGACCCTCCTCGGAGGGGAAGAACCCCTATCACCGGCGCACCAGGACAAATGGCACGCCGTGACCACCCCAGGAACCAAATAGCATAAGAGCCCCAGACGACCCCGTGTCTGGCACCCTTGGTCCCCCTGCGACGGGTCAGCACAGTTGCCCCGCCGCCTACCACTTTTCGGCCGCTGGGGATAAGGAGAGCAGCCAACGCTATACCTCGACACTCCTCCTCCCCTGCGGCCCCACCGCGTCCGCTATCAAACGGTGGCGTCCCCATCCAGGCCACGGAAGGGAAGAGCGCTACTCAGAAGTACCGTCACTCCTCCTCCGCCGCAGCTCGTCAGGGCTTTTGCCTCCAAGCCGACGACGTAGCGGCTGAGGGTTCAGCCGCGATGCCTCCCATTCGATTGCGGCCCGCCTCAGTTGCGATGGACCTCACCGCAACCTACTTTTTGGCTGCTACGTCGTCGGCTTGGGGGCAAAAGCCCTGACGAGCGGCCCCACCTTGGGGTTCCTCTTCGCTTCACTGTGGGAGGGTGACCACGCAAGCAATAGGCTTTAGATCTGACCTTTTTACGGTAAAAAAACGAAAGCCATAAGATATTTGAAAATTAATATATCAAACTATTAATAATTATTATATTTTATTTTACAATGAAAAATATCTTAAATTGACCTTAAAATTAAATGTAAGTTATCTAAATTGTATTTTATGAATAAACAATCATAAGGCAAAGAGAACTACTTATGTTATCGATCGCAGAAAACCGTCTAATCCGTAAAAAAAATACAATATACCTACTTAAGAAAATAAGAAAGTATTTTAAAACGTAAAATCTCATCAAATTATTTATTTAAGTCATCAAATGAACTTTAATTCATTATTGATCTTAAATAAAAATATTCGTCTGAAATCACCAATTTCCGTCTTGAGCAAGCGTGATAATTACCACTCGTGTCTACACTGTATGAGAAGAGGCCTTTGTCTTGCAGCAGGACAGTGAAAAGTTGGTAATATTATATTGGTTTGTAATTTTTCTATAGTAGGCTATTATGGCGCCTTTGAGAGTATGTACGGTTCTTCAAAATGCTACGGAGCACGAAAAAGAAACCACCAGCCATTTTAATCTGTTTATGAAACTAAATCATGTTTTCGCAAGTGTGCTGAAAAACGTCATTTGATACGCGTGGGCATTGGCATTTCATTGCACACGGATCAAAATGAACTATCTGCTCACGGTCGGCCCTTTTACGTTATCCACCATGAACTTGCTTATCGTGAGGAAAAAAATATAGCTAACTAAAAGGATTTAAAAATTAAATTCAAGTGCATTATTCTATTGCAATTCCGTACTACGCTAGACCAGCAAAAAGGCAGGTGAAAGTGTAACCACCGCACTATGGAAAAAAAATATGGGTCGTTTGCTGATTAAAAATCGATATGTTCTTTACTTTTCCAGATAATGGGTTGAAATTTTGCAGTAACATAGTAAATACTGTAAATATTTAATTAATTAAACATTCAATTAGCACTAGGGTTTGCTCGCGGTTTTATTTGGCACGCTCTGCAGCCTGAACGGCTCGATGGATTTTAGCTTGAGAGGTGTCGTTAGATTGGTATTTACTGTGAGAGTGACACTGGCTATATAAAAAAAATAAAAAAGTGGCGGATTTTTAGCGCCAAATTCAAATGTTTGGCACGCTCTGCTACCTGAACGGCTCGATGGATTTTAGTTTGCGAGGTGTCGTTAGATTCGTAATTACTATGAAAGTGATATCGTAATAAAAAAATCGGTTATTTAAAAAACTAAAAAAACCCCGGCTGCTTTTCTGAGTATTCATGGAAAAGCCCTAAAACAAGAAAGTCGTTGTACCCGATTGCACTTAACTTAAGAATCGCCAGTTGCTAAGGCGATGCTTATAAGCAGATAAATTGTAGCAATCGGGACCCATTCTAGAAATGGAGGCTTAGTGAATTGAGAGCACATACCTATATTACATTGCAGATTACTCCAATCTACTGACTAGATGGCTGACTTTGTTCCGTAGTTGTAATGCAATTTTCTCATTGTTATGTGTATTGAATGGATAAAAACGAATTGCATATAATAGTACAACTCCTGAAGAAAAAAATGAGAACCAAAGACGTATACAATTTGCAACATTTAATAAAGTGTGTATGATCAGCACTTCTTGTGCTACGATAATCCATCCATGACGGTGGACGTCGTCGCCTGTCGTGCGGTTGGTTGGTAGATAAATTTTTTGACATATCGTTTTATTAGGTACAACATATCTAGATTTCCGAGGTGGACAGAGGCTAATAAAACCATGTAATAGGGGGCGAGTCATTTCCATTAATTTAACATAAATCCAGACACTGACCTACTAATTCTGTAAATCCATTATAATAACCCAAATAAATAACCCTTTACCCGAGCTCGAGATACAATCTACAAGGACACCACTCTCAGCAGCCTCGCTTGCGCCCACTCCACAACTAGAGAGTTAATTAAACAAACAACAAGATGCTAAAATGACATATTTCTGTTGCAGGTGAGTCGCATGCTCGCTCGCTCACCACTGTACGTAAGTGCCACACGATGTAGCTACTGCCGACACCGATACCCTGTCCCTCACCCATGCTGCATGCTCTTTGTACTTACTTAGGTACTTGCCATCAAAAACGTATCGTTCTTCTTACCGCCTGCATTTAATCATTGACTTATCGTTTTACCAGTACAGATAAAAAATATGGTTTAAACAGTCAAATAAAATAAGCAATGATATGAAGTAACTCATATGACCTGTCAGTAGTTAAGCTAATTCTGGTGAAAGAACATGAAGACGACACATACGTTGTCTTGAGTTAATCACAGCGACCAACTGTGAATAACTATTTACCACAGAAAAAAGAACCCAATAGAAGTCGTATAACGCTTCATTACTATCGGAACCAG
Source organism: Polymixis lichenea (assembly GCA_949091785.1). NCBI lineage: Eukaryota > Metazoa > Arthropoda > Insecta > Lepidoptera > Noctuidae > Polymixis > Polymixis lichenea. Next base: position 300,298 of record OX420939.1, on the reverse strand, counting down.
CGTACCCAAACTCACACGAATACAAGTTAATTGTATTTCGTAACACTGAGAAAACTTTGGTCTGATTGGTAGTTTAATATTGAATGAAAGTAGAAAATATGTCATTCGTCGCATAATCACTACATAGTATAAAACAAAGTCGCTTTCTCTGTCCCTATATCCCTATGTATGCTTAAATCTTTAAAACTACACAACGGATTTTGATGCGGACGTGTGCCAATTTTTCGAACCCGCCACCCCCCGCTATGTTCTGTTGCGCAAAAAATAGCTTGTAAATAATAATACGTGTGTGTAATAAACTAAATATAGGTATATTTTTGTATACACCGTGAACTTTAAAGGGTTGTTTTCCAGCGGCAGAACAACTTGCCATAAGGAGTACTTTCGAAGCATAGAGTAAAAGTTAAAAAAAAATACAAGTTTTTTGTTTTAAAATCATTAAAAAAATATTCATCAACTCGGTAAAACACTACTCAATAGTAACACTAGAGGTAACTTGTGGGTACTACTCCAATCGCACGCACCTCCGACAAAGGGAACAGCGATGCGTAAATGTTCAAAGCAAAATAATCTCTCGCACGTGGTGATTTTTCACAATGGTTAATCTGCCTTTTTTTTGTTTATAAAACGATTGTATTACCAAGGCAAAACCATTTCCCTGCGGGAAAACAACCATTAAAATTTCACGGTGTATATTCTTATTTACAAGCTATATTTCGTAGGAAATTAAAAGTAGTTAATATTTTGTCAAACAAAATGGGAAACTACAGAAAATAAAAACTTTCGATCCAGCACTGGCTCTTCGAAGGCTAGTAAACAAAAAAGAAGAAGGATGGTTTGACAATATTATTATTTATCTACATTTATTATATTTTACGGGTTATAGATTACTATATTTATTTATGATAGATTACTATTTGCGGTTTGCAAATCTCTGTACCTACGCGTAATAGATTTGCAAACCGCAAATAGGTGTGTAGAAGAATTGAAATTGGAACTCTAAATCGGTGTAAATAAAGACGCCACGCTCGCAAAAGTTAAAATGGTTTATTTTTTTTGGCGTAATAGCGATTTACCAACCGCATCAAGTGCGCAAAACAGTTGAATTTGAAACCTACGTCATAGAACATAAAGGCACCACGCGCGCAAATATAATGGTTTATTTACTGTTTTCAAATATCAAAGAGAGTTCAACCCGCTGCATTGGGCTATATGTGATAGATAACCCCACCATCGGTGGGTGAAAAGGAAACCCATGATGGAAAATTTTGTTGGCCGCCATCTTCGATTTTCATTTTTACCCCACCATCGTCTTAAGCGACCCCAAAAACCTTGAAAACGACACCCATGATGACAAATTCGAAAATTTTCGCATTCGCCATCTTCGATTTTTATTGTGACCCCAACATCGGCTTTAGCGACCAGAAAAACTCTGAAAACGACACTCATGATAAAGAAATTTAAAATTTTCGCAGCCGCCATCTTGGATTTTCATTTTGACCCCTTCATCGGCTTTAGCGACCCGAAAAACCCTGAAAACGACACGCATGATGGAAAAATCTAAAATTTTCTTGGCCGACATGTTGAATTTTCATTTTGACCCCACTATCGGCTTTAACAACCCCAAAAACCCTGAAAAAGACTCCCATGATGGACAATTCGAAAATTTTCGCAGCCGCCATCTTGCACTCAAATTTTGATCAGCGGCCTCGAAAACCATGACACATAACTATAATATGTTGAAAACAGTTAGAAAGAAAACAGAAAATATAAGTCCACGTTCACACGGACGTAATAAAATCGCAGCGGGATGTTTTTCGTGTAGGTACTGGATTTTGCAAACTGTTGGATTCGCAGCCCTTGGTTAAATAACGAGAGTTGGAAATCCAGTGCGCGATAAAAAAAATGCGACTATGTGAATGTTGACTTATTCTATGGAAACTCCGTATTACGCTGGGCCAACAAAAGGTCATAGTGTCATCACATACATTGCCTAAGTACCCAGGGTATAAATCAACTTTGTTTTTTTGTTGTGTCGCAATATAACCACTTATTAAAAATTACCCGGCTCAATGCAGCGGGTTGAACTACCTCTTTGATATTTGAAAACAGTAAATAAAAACCATTATAAAATTTGCGCGAGTGGTGGCTTTATGCTCTATGATATAGGTTTCAAATTCAACCGTCTGCGCACTTGATGCGGTTGATAAATCTATTCCGCGAGAAAAATAAACCATTCTAGCTTTTGCGCACGTGGCGTCTTTATTTACACGGGCATAGGGTTCCAGTTCAATTGTTCTACACGCCTATTTGCGGTTTGCAAATCTATTACCCGTAGGTACATAGATTTGTATGCCGCAAATAGTAATCTACATTTTCAACTCTCGGTATTGAGCCAAGGGTTGAGAATCCAACACAGTGCATCTCAGCGCGTTGAAAATCGAACAGTGTGTTTTACTGTTCGATTTTCATCTCTCGGCGCTAAGTAGTAGGCATAGTTTTGTATGCATGAGATATTAACAAATAGTCTGCACATAGTTTTGTATGACGTAAATAAGAAAATAAATAAATTTAAAAAGGCGCAATATAAGCTACGACGATTACCCTAATTGGACTATTTACTTCCAGTCTCAATGTAACTGGAACATAACTGGCGAATTATGAGTGTACTATTACACCACTGCCCAACCCCCTGAAATATTACAGGCGTAATGTTATGAAGAAATCTCATTTCCGCAACGTTTTCTATCTATAATTAAAAAAAAAATACTAGAGCAATAAAACAAAATAAACTGGTACTAATCGTAATCAGTTCAAGTTGATCTACAGTATTGCTCTATTCATTGACGCAAGTTTATACTGCTGCCAGCCGCCAGCTGCGCATGGCGCGCGCGTCGCCCGCGCATCGTAACTAGTTCCGTCTCACGACTCCGGGGGCTGAGGCACAAAATACAGAGATTACAGACACAAAATACAGAGAGTACAGAAGTCAATCTACATACAAAGCGCGCTCGAGCAACGCACACATAGACACCACTCACGGACACGATATCTCGGACAGGTTGGGAACAGTGCAAGCGCGCGTGCCATCCCCTGAGACACGCGTCTGTGAAGTGCCAAATGGATAAACAAAAAAAAGTTATTATAACTGTTCAGTGAACAGTTGTTTAAATTCAACATTAAACTGTGAATTGTCGTTTTTAAGCTACCAGTTGTTTCAGAGAGGTATTTGCTTGTGTTTCGATGGTTTGTTTTAACGTAACACAGAATAGTTAGTTGTAGGTAAGCACACATGACTTTGTGGCCTTTTAATATTTTTACAATTTATCTACGATCTATCTATGACATATATCGTTTTAAGGGCCTAAGTACACTATTTGATCATTTAATCTTGATTCTCAAACAGGCAATTTCGGATAACCCCCGTTAACTGGCCGCAAGACGCAGCGGCCGTACCACGAGACTCATCCGCATAGATAAAGTATCGTTATGTCAATTTTAAATAGCTGGTCCAGTCACTTAGCGACACATTTAGGCAGTGGTTCAGGAGCAGTGTATTTACTGCAAAAATAAAACAGTCCCTGTGATGTTTGAAAACAAAAATATCGTAGTAAAAGGCAAGATATATTTTACCTCTTGTTTTTCGTGATTTTAAAGACAAACATAGTAAAATACTTGTAATTACATATGGCAAGTGATCCCATGATTTATAAAGCTTCTGTTTTGGCTTCGGTTTTCACAAAAAACTACTGAACAACGCGGTATTCTTACAATGTATCACGATCACGGTCGAAAACACACTAGTTCACGGAGACGGCCATTTGCCTGTGACATGAACAGTTCGAGCATGTTGCGCGCACACAGACACGCCCCCTTGCCACTTCTCCTTTTTTATATTTCTATGATTATGAGTCTAGCGTTGCAAAACTTCGGAATAATTCGCAATAATTCGGAGCCATAGCGCTTGATGGCGCGCTTCTCCCAGTCTGCTCCGACTTTCAGTATCTCGGTTCACTCGTGCAAAGCGATGGCGAAGTAGATCGGACGGTAAAGCACAGAATTAACACTGGATGGATGAAATGGCGGCAGGTTACGGGAACAATCTGCGACTCCCACATTCCCCTTAAACTTAAAGGGAAGATATATAAAACCATGGTAAGACCTGCCGTCTTGTATGGATCCGAATGTTGGGCCACAAAAGGGATGAATGAAAAGCAATTGCATGTAGCCGAGATGAGAATGTTAAGAGGGATGTGTGGTGTTACACGGAGGGATAGAATAAGAAATGAGTACATAAGAGGAAGCCTGAAAGTAGCACCGATAACTGAAAAGTTGTGTGGAAATCGTTTATCATGGTATGGGCATGTGCTAAGGAGGAATGAGAAAAACGTCGTGAAGAAAGTTTTGAGTATGAATGTCGATGGCTATAAGAGTAGGGGAAGACCAAAGAAGCGATGGATGGACTGTGTGAATGATGATATGGTTAGAAAGGGTGTGACTACGGAGATGACGACTAATAGAGAAGTGTGGAAGGAAAAGATATGTTGCGCCGACCCCAAATAAATTGGGATAAGGGCAGGAGAATGATGAATTCGGAAACATTCCAAAGTATATTTCGATTGGAAGGCAACCGCAGCAAGAATGCAGAGTAAAATAAATATTGTAAGGATGAAGTAGGTATCCTACATTTTATTACGAAATAAGAATTAAATGATTCCCAGTAATTACGAATATATTTATGCGTAGGTAGCTTGAGGAGACTCCCCATATATCTTTATTTACACCGTGACACTGGTACCTGTAGTGTACTATCGAATACTGTTAGTAGTGATACTAACACCACTTTTGACACACCTAGTAGTTTAAACAATTAGGTGCGACAACGGGTACGCCGCATATGTTGAATGTTGTACATCAAAATATGCAGGGTCTGTCCGGCAAAGAGCTAGAGTTAAGTTTATTTATCGAAAACCACGATGTTCAGGTACAGGGTGTCTCACGGCAGAGTTAGGATCTTAAATTTGAATATTTAAAAAACCGTTGCAAGTAAGCGCGGGGGGAGGAGCGCAGTAGCTTCATCATTCGTGCGGATTTGTTAGTCACGATGTCGCCGTGGTCGGGTGAGCACCGCGCGTTCGCTATCGAAGCGTTTTTGAAAAGTGGAGAATCGTACGTTACGGCTCGGAGACAGTTTTGTTCTCACTACGATATCAGACGTTTACGCGATGGACCAAGCGAAAATTTGATTCGTAAATGGGTTATCAAGTTTCGAGCTACCGGTTCCGCTATAAATCAACCACGTCCGGGCCCAAGTAGAACTTCAAGGACGGAAGAAATAATAAACGAAGTGGCAGCTAGCGTTCGTCGCAATCCACGCTTGTCAATACGCAAAAGAGCGGCGGCATTAAACGTCACCAAATCAACCGTAGAGCGGGTTTTAAAACGTGATTTGAAATTCCATCCCTATAAAATACAGATAGTGCAGGAAATAAATGAAAATGATTACAATTTACGTAAAACTTTTTGCCAGACAATCATTGAGAGATTTCGCACTTTGAATACTGTGATTTGGAGTGATGAAGCACATTTCCATTTAAATGGATACGTAAACAAACAGAATTGTCGCTTCTGGTCAGTTGTCAATCCCAGACAAAAACATCAAAGACCGCTGCATAGCCCAAAAGTGACAGTGTGGTGTGCTCTTTCGGTCAATGGAATAATCGGGCCGTACTTTTTTGAAAATGCGACAGGTGCTACGATTACTGTTTCTGGTGAGGTGTATCGGCAAATGATATCCAGTTATTTTATGCCCCAACTTCAAGAGCATCCAGCCTACAGCTCAAGAACCTGGTTTCAGCAGGATGGAGCCACTTGCCATACTGCAAGAGCCACTATGGACCAACTTCGTGAATTGTTTCCTCAAAAATTGATATCCCGCTTTGGTGATATCGGGTGGCCTCTGCGATCACCAGATTTGACCCCCATGGACTTTTTCCTATGGGGGTACCTTAAGAGCAAAGTTTATGTCAGTACTCTGAGGAATATCGCTGAGCTAAAACAAAATATCCAACAAGAAATACGCGACATTGAGCCGGCTATGCTTAGGCGCGTTATGCAAAATGCGATGAATCGATTCCGTGAGTGCGTGCTACGGAATGGAAGACATTTAGAAGACGTAATTTTTAAAAAGTAAAATCCGCAATATTGATCTTTCATTTGCAATAAAAAAGTTTTCACAAAAATATGCAAATTGATTTTTATTTCATTTCAAAGTCCTAACTCTGCCGTGAGACACCCTGTATTATGTTTGACCGAACACTGGTTGAAGGAGCATGAAATAGTGTGTTTCAACGATGATTTTTTTACCGTGCAAAGTGCATTTGTGAGGAAAAGTGCTATTCGCGGTGGATCTTTAGTTTTTGTTTCCAATAAGTTGAAATGTAAACAACGTTTAGATCTAGTTAATCTTTCCATCGAGCGCACTATTGAGTTGTCTTGTGTTGAACTCGAGCGTTACGTGATAATTTGCGTTTATCGCCCCCCCTCTGGGGATTTTATTCGTTTCGAATCGGTAATGGAGGATTCACTCAATAAATTAAAATCAAGTAATAAATGTATAATTGTATGTGGAGATTTTAATGTTAATATTTTAGATGTTACTCCAATAAGTATTAGACTTCTCAATCTGTTTAGATCCTTTAATTTAAAAAACTTGTTTTTTGAACCTACTAGGATCACGGCATCTTCGTCGACTTGTCTTGATAATATATTTAGTGATTATGATGCCAAAAATAAATTAGTGTTAAGTGACTTAACGTCAGACCACTGCGGATTATTAGCTAGCTTCCCTTTGCCCTTACATAAAAAGCCGCATAAAATGGAATGCAGGCCTTATACAGCTAGTCGTTGCAACAAATTTAAAAATAATATAGCTCGTATAGTTACACCATCTATAATAGAACATGAAAATCCTAATGAAATCTATGGAGACCTTTTTGATGTAGTGCATAAAGAATTCCAGTCTACTTTCAAGACCAAAACCATTGACATTAATGGCACCTCCGTTGGCTTCAACCAATGGGCCAGTCCAGGTATTTATAAAAGTAGAGCGAGACTATACGAGTTAAATGGTTTGAAAAAATACAGGTTTGATAGTCCTTTTCTAGAGTATGTCAGAAATTATTCAAAATTATTTAAAAAGATCTGTGCTTTTGCTAAATCTAAATTTTTAAGCGATACTATTAAAAAGTCTAATAATAAAGTAAAAACCACGTGGAAAATTATTAACAGTGAAACGGGTAAATCGGTTAAACAGGATAAACAATTAGAGATTGTGGTTAACAACAAATTAGTTGATAAAGCTGCTGACGTAGCTGAGGCATTTAATGAGGTTTTTGCTAATATACCTATTACTACGACTCGCTCCTTAAATTCGTCCCCGTCTAAAGCTGAAAATCTTTTTCACAGTAGTGTGCCTAAATGTAGTCGCTTATTTAGTTTCGAACATGTAACGCCTGTGGATGTAGTTAACATATTTAACACACTTAAGTCTAAACACACTGGAGATTACTGGGGCCATATCCATTAAGCTTTTAAGTAATATAATCGACATCGTAGCCCCCTATTTAGCTGTTACTTTTAATAAATGTGTTGATTTAGGATCTTTTCCTGACCTCATGAAGAGTAGTAAAGTCATACCATTATTTAAATCAGGTAACAAAAATAACGTTGGTACTTTCAGGCCTATTTCTATCTTACCTGCATTTAGTAAAATATTTGAAAAGTTAATACTCAAGCAGTTGCTAAGACATTTTAATTTAAATAGCCTCCTTCATGATGATCAATATGGCTTTACAAAAGGTCGTTCGACTACAGATGCGGGTGTTGCTCTGCTGAAACACATTTTTAACGCGTGGGAAAACTCGCAAAATGCTGTTGGAGTTTTCTGTGATCTCTCCAAAGCCTTTGATTGCGTGCACCATGACACGCTATTGCGTAAACTACGTCATTACGGTGTTCAAAAGGAAGCTCTCAATGTAATAAGTTCTTATTTGCAAAATAGGCACCAATGTGTAGATGTTAATGGTGTGAAATCTTCCGGGCTACCAGTTCAGTTAGGTGTACCTCAAGGCTCAATACTAGGACCATTCTTATTCTTAGTGTATATTAATGACTTACCATACTATTTAAAGAGTATCTGTGACGTTGTGCTGTTTGCTGATGATACCTCTCTTATCTTTAAAGTAGACAGGAACAGACAAGATTTTGACGACGTAAACAGTGCACTTTCAATGGTTACGGATTGGTTTACCACAAATAACCTAGTTCTCAATGCCAAGAAAACGAAATGTATCAAGTTCGCCTTACCGAATGTTAAGAATCTAGGACCTAACATCGTCTTAGAAAATGAGGTGCTTGAAACTGTAGACTCGGTAGTTTTTCTGGGCTTAACAGTAGATGCCAAACTTCAGTGGGTATTACATATATCAAGCCTAGCGGGAACGCTCAGTTCGGCTGCCTACGCCGTCAGAAAAGTAAGACAATACACTGACGTTGATACAGCTCGGTTAGTTTATTTTAGTTATTTTCATAGTGTTATGTCCTACGGCATTCTGCTGTGGGGCAAAGCAGCTGACATTCAAAATATTTTTGTTCTTCAAAAACGAGCTGTTCGAGCCATTTACCAACTAGGTGCTAGAGTTTCTCTGAGAGATTTTTTAAAGGATATTGGGATTCTCACGGTCGCATCGCAATTCATCTTGGCCAACATCTTATATATCAGGCAAAATATACACTTGTATACTAAAAACAGTGATATTCAAAATATTAATACTAGAAATAAGGACAAACTACGTGTTCCCTTTCACCGGCTTCATAAGGTTCATAACTCTTTTGTTGGTCTTGGTATAACTTTTTATAACAAGCTCCCCTCTTCTTTGCTAGATTTGAATTTTAATGCGTTTAAAGTTAAAGTTAAATCCACCCTCTGTTCAAAGGCTTACTATTCTGTCAACGACTACTTAAACGATAATAATTGTTGGTCGCTGTGATTAACTCAAGACAATGTTCGTGTTCTTTCACCAGTATTAGCTTGACTACTGACAGGTTATATAATTATATTAGTTCATGTGTTGGTTTATTTTATTTGCCTGTACTATGTTTTCAATGTTTTGTTGGTATATAAGCCTGTGCTAGCTGAGATATGGCAAATTTAATGTTTTTGTGTTTCGTAATGTTAATTACCCACTATTGTATAGGATCAAGTTCTTCTAACTTAACAGACAGCTGTGCTGCTGGGGAGTTTGTTGCGCCACTTCTTCTTCCCAGCTAAAGCACTAGGAAGTGGTGAAGGGCGGGCGTTTTGGGGGGACTGTCTTATGTAATTTTGACGTTCAAAAAGCGCTGACTCTCAGCCTAGTTGAAAATGACTTTTTGATTTTGATTTTGATCAGATATTGTGGCGTGCCAATGCAATGAACAACTTTGTGAACCGCCGAGCACCGCGGCCGTTCATTCATAAAATCAACGAAGTATTTTTCGATGCCTACGTACCTACTATGCGGGAATATTTCCCTTTAAGTAGTTATCTACTTGTGAATACTTATTATTTTTGTATGGTTTAATTTCGAATGGGCCCGATTTCGGGCTGATGTTATGTATGTGTTATGTACAAGTTTAGTTAACTTCGTAAAAGTGTTTTTGCTTTACGATGTACGCAACTAATGTATTTTTTAAATAAATAAGTAGGTAGGGTTACTTGCGTAATTTATTACGACGATTTTAGCAAAAAGTTTATTTCCTTTATAGAATAGGCAGTATTCAACTAGAACAAACAATTAGAACCAATTGAAATAATATAATAGTTACCGTTTTACTATGTACCTCTAGACATAATAATATCTAATATAAACTCTTCTTAGTACCTACCAACGTATTTGTCTTTATATGTACATATTATTCTCGCAAAATAACATTTGTACAACGAAACCGCATACAAAAACTTATTACGTAAGTACATATCTAAGTAGATGCAAGAAACATTCGGAAGTTTACTAATCGTATTTTACTCTTAAATAATGAATGAACGCGTCAGAACATAAAAACAAGAAATATGTCAATCGTCGCATAATTGAAAATAAACCACAGTGGAATGACTATAGAGTTGTTTATTGTGTACTCTTTTTACGTATTTATTACTTTTTCCGTTTAAAACGCACACGGAATAGTTTAATGAGCAAGTTACGCTAGATGTCACTATAATCAATTCATTCAATTCAAAGCTGTATTTCGTTACGGTTAAGATTTATGTTTGCGTAACGAGGTCATTACTATTTCTCCTCCTATAGGGATGTACCACTATCGTTTACTTATTTATCGACATTCCGTTCTATTTTGAAGCAAAATACAGCAACAGCTAGTCAATAAATATTACTATGTTTGAAATCAAGTGTTTATATAAATATATTCTAATACATACTTACGGTTTATAGAAAGTATAATTAAGAATTGTTATGTTAAACTAATGATCCGATTTTGAAAACTATTCTATTCATAAAAGGATACAGTTGTGGAGTTTCTTTCTGTCTTATGCGATAGATATTAAACTACGGGATTAATTACTACGGGTAAACTAAAACCGCACACAGGGTTAATTTTTTCCCGATATAGCATAGAACAAAGAGAACATTGTAAGTTTACAAATATCGATAACTCATTATCGATAACGGTAATCTCTAATTGAGTAGCTGACTGTAACATGTGCATTTTTGGAATCTTCGAGAACAATATGTTTGAGTTTAAAAGAAAGGACTTTAAAATGAGTCGGATAAAGTCAACTTTTACTTCTAGCGGTCAATAGTCGAACTCTAGCTATATTTTCCTTGTAATAATAATTATTCTCGGGGAATATTACCGAATTTTACTCAAACATCCCGAATGATTCGCGAATATTACGACGGGAATAATTCGGAATATTTCCCTCCAGCAACTCTAGTTACGACACCATAGCGCGATCCTTTTCCGCCTTCAAAAAATGTTCAAACGAGCGGTCGTTAGAGATGGTCAAAAGCGTGATTTTCCAGTCACTGTGATTGTCGTTCCAGTTACAAAAAAATCACAGTGAAATATCACTGTGACTTTGTCACATGTGTGATTTTACTAAAATCACTCACGTGTAACCGCTACTGTTGTTGCAGAATATAGATTCGATAGCTGATCCCAAACAACCTTCACAGTTTTTACAGGCTTAGGACTGTCACCCAAGGATTGTGTGGCATGTTTCGGTTTATTTAATCAATATTTTTTTTTTAAATTATAAGAGGTATTTCATTATAAGTTAGAGTAACAACTAAAATTTCCTTAAAATTACAGTAAAAAAAAGTTTACGTAACATTATACAAAAGAAATGTTTCGTTTGCGTAATAATATCAGCATATCGACAAAAAACTTATTAATTACTCGTATAATTTAACTTGGCTATTTTCAAATGAACAAATTGTTTAAACGCCTTTTATAACTGACAGTAAATAGGTCTATAAACCTAGCTATGCCGAAGCCATGCGTGTGTGAAAGCAACAGAAACAAGGAATCAATCGCTGTCGCTGTCGCAGTCAAAGAGCGCATTCGCATCCCGCTCTTTCTCGGCAAATTTCGTTTCGCGTCGTGAGTCGTGACTACTATTCGTGTTGTGACTTTTGTTAAATGAGTGAACGGGGTGACTATAGTGACAAAGAGCTGAGTGATTATTTCCACTCATACAGACCTATGTGACAGACCTAAGTGATTTTGTCACGATATTGTTTCATGACAAGTCGCAGTGATCATTTGAGAAGAGAGATAGCAACGTTTTTTTGGTCGTGACGTGATTTTTGTCTCACCTCTAGCGGTCGTGCGTTAAAATTAATTCACTTCGAAGTGATTGTTCACGCAGTACGGACGCACGATGTGTTCCGTAAAGGTATTAGCGGTCGCCGTTTGTGACCTAGCGGGCTAGTTGCGTAATACATTATCAGTAGGACTGGCTTCCATTTTGACGGTTCAACAACACAACCAGGCAAGCAGGTTCATTCCTTGCGTTATTTACGTTCGTTGAGCAGACACATTTTTCGAACATATTACGTATGAAGCAGTGGATAAATAAAGTCCTTCAAAATTATTCAGATTGTGATTAATAGTGTGTTATGCAATTAGGATGCAGAATTTAGTATGTCGTATTTAATTCAAAGTAATTTAAACATTCAACGCTCAATACCGACCGTTGAAAAAAACCCCTTGCGAATAGATGTACCGCTCTCTATTTTGTTCCATTCCAAGCGCAGCACGCGATTTTATCTCGTGCGATCGTGGGGTTAGAAAGTGGGAAGCCATGTAATTGGAATAATGCACATTTCTATAATATTTCAATAATTGCATAGTGTACCTTTTCCGGAATTATCGAGTGTTTATGGGCACTTCTACATATTACAAAAAAAAACTATATCAGATAGCTAATTATATGAATGAATTTTGCTCTATAATTTGTATGTTAAGTATAATGTCACGTCAATCAGTCAAGTACATGAGTAAGTGAAAGATTTTTTAATGTTGTTATTCATCTTTCAAGTAAGTAATAGAACTATCAACTGTTTGATGTGCTACCAAGTGAAAAATCAAGAATGACCACTCAATTAGATATAATTGAGAAAATACATTTTAATGATGAATACTAGGAAATATTCTAAACCGTAAATTTTGGATCTGTAGAATCAATTTCCCTCCGGGGCCCGCTTCAACTCTCCACCGTGCGTAGGTCCCCTTAACGAAACGCAGTCACCCCACCACAGACCTTGACCAAGTGACCCGGGCATCCCTGACGCAAACAGAGAAGGCGTACAAGCGTACCCGAGAGGCGACATCACCCTCTTCTGTGCTCTTACTGCCTCAAATAGATGTTTCTACGATGATTACAAAATGAAAAACGAGAGGAGATCATGGATTAGTTTCTTCGATCAACAATAGCAACTAGATACCGTGTCACGTACAAAATCAAAGCTAAATGCTGTCCTTGTGAATATATACCTATACAGCTACATTTGTTTACTAACGTTCGGAGTGAAATGTTTTAAAACAGTTTTAAGTTTAACCTAATTATAACCATGGACCCTAGCAATAAAGTCACAAATGTTCGAAATATTATCTGATACTTACGATCATTCGTCACAAAAAACGAGCAAAGCTCCAGAAATGAAAAGAGTAAGAGAAAAGTAAAGAGTAAGTTAAACAACATTTAGTGTGAAATCAACCTTAAGCGGTAACAAATAAAGTACTGTTCCCCGTTATATTGCCTTGCGAGCTAAATCGTATTGTTTCGTTTCTTTTTGCATCTTCGAATTTTACTGCAGGAGGTATGGAGTTGCGTTAAACTCTAAAATGATGTATAATACGATAGGAACGATACTTTTTATGTTTTGGGCATCTATGTTTGTTAGTATACATTACTTATTATTTTACTAACGAACCGTTTTTGTGTATAAGTAGTAATATGTTTATTTACTTTATCAGTGTTTTTATGTGTCTTACACAAAAATGTAAGTAGGTACGCTTGTTGTTTTCAAATGTATCCGGGGTGGCCAAGGTGTCTATTGCTGGATGTTACAAATAAAAATATCATTTAATTCCACATCTTTATAATCATCTTTACAAACTTCATAATACAAGTGCACCACTTCTTTCTCTGGCGACAATCGAGATCGCTTCTGCACGCGTAAACGGATTGCTTGGGAAGCTAAAATAAAAAAGGGAAGCTAAGTATCTAATGAGAGTCCAACAAACAGACACAAAAATAGCATAAACCAATTTTAACCAACAAATTTTGAACTTTTGGTAACAAATTATTACAACACAAATCTACTCCATGCATCTACTGTTCTGTTAAACAAAAGTTTGTGCGTGTGTTGGCGAGCCTTTGGCCAAGGCTCGCCAACACACGCGCAAACATTTGTAGCGGTGGTTTAAAATCGGTAATTTGTTCAAAAGTTTTATGTTTTTTGTTAGGTTAAAGCTTAAAATATAATTTATTCTTCAAGTACTTACCGAAAGTAAGACACTCCGGCCGTTAAATTTGTTTTTCGGGCATTATTTTTGCAACTTTTGAAAACACACTGCGGCATTGTGAGACGCGTTTACATTGGCTGTGTTTCAAGCGAACTAAACAAATTAAGAGCTCACTTTTCAAGTGCGCTGTTATTTACCGAGACGTATTTTTCCGATCCGATATCTAGTTGCTATTGTTGATCGAAGATTAGTTTGGTTTTTTGTCATCGTAAACTTACTGGGGTTTATTTACTTATATGTTATTTTATTTTGACTAGGCTTCACGGAGTGTAGTAGTGTCTGTGGCGGAGGTCATAATTATAAATAGAACGTATTTATGTAATGATGTATAGAGCTGTTATTTCATTCGACAGAACTAAAAGATTTTGGTTAGTTGTTACTCGCGAAATGGCTACAATTGTATAGTTGTCTATGTGAAAAATACTCAACGCTTTAAGCTAAACCTGCTACATTGAGTTTTTGCCCTTATGATTTATTCGCTGCGAGTGATTCATAATTCAAAATCTGTGATATCTTCTAAGATATTCATTTTGCTGATATATCGTAATAGGCAGTTCAGATCTTCATTAAATGCACAGCGTACCTTACGTTAAATATAGTGGATAAGGATTAATACAATATCAACCTTGTTTCCCGAAGGGTTGGAAGGAATACGTACACTAACTTTAATACATACAGGATACATTTTGATCGCGTAGGTATTGCACTTTTCTATGAAACAGCAGATTTTTTTTTTGTATAACCGACGAAAAATTTCTGCACTGGGGGGTCTAGATTGATATGCTGAATTCATGGTTACAGTTTCCGCACTGGTTAAAAAAATATCCTGTATAATATAAAACGTGTCAACTGCTTAATATACGTAGGTAACTCTGGAATTGTCGATTCAATCGACAAATCTTCGTGCGAGTCGCAGGTAGGTATAAAATACAATATTATTTAAAAGTAACGATTCGCCCGAGTTAATTCGTGCGAGTCGACTAATAAGAATGCAACTGTGCCTATAGTGAAAAGAAAGCCGTCTAGAAAAATACAATTCTGCATAAATTCTGCATAGATGTTTATTTTGTTCTCCTCGCACATAAGTAGGTCACAGTTCTCTAATGTTATGCTTAATACCTGTTGACATTGAAACTCAACCGGTTTGGCGAATAGTTAGCAGTTTATTTCTAAATAGCCGGTCTGTTCAATCTTTTTGTTAAGATGTCAGTAGGTAGCTATACCAGGTGTATTTCATTTCGCGAACTTTAATAGTATATATATATAACCAGATGATCGAACGAGGTAAGGCCGGAAATCCAAATTCGCTGATTACAACACACGTCCGGATCGGTCATCAGACTCTGGAGCCAGTCCACCCTGTGTGCTCCAATACGACCAGGGACCGAATTACTGCTATTTTTATATAACATTACCAATTACCATTCTATTAATTCAGGAACTGCATACCGATATAATTTTGCTATCGGTATCAAAGTATTGATATATAGGTATACTGATATTTGGGTATCTCTTTATCGATATTGATACCGATATTTCTATTCAGTATACTTATATCTATACTTTAATGTGCATTTATCAGTATTGATACCGATACTAAAATATCGATATATTACCAATAAGTACCTTTATCCGTGGCCGCGTCATCTTTGCGATTTACGCTATCCGCCCCCCGTCCCGTCTAGTAATGGTCGTGATGATGTCTATGTGAATTTTGGTTTCCAGCCAGTGATTGGTGTATCAAAATGGCTGGTTTGTATTTTTTTCCTTTAAAGTTCTTTTTTTTTTTCGTTTGTTTCTAGCTAGACCGATGTCTAAAGTCTAATCTGAGAATGTTAAAAGTAGGTAGGTATCTATTTGACTTATTTCGATTGAAATAAATCTGTATTTCAATCGAAATAAGACAAATAGATATACGTACGACATGTATGTACCATAAACGTATAGACAAATAGAGACATCGTGTACTATGTTTTATATCTACAAAACATAGTACACGATGGTTAAAAAGGTACGTAAACTATTTCATGTAAGTAGGTAAGTTATAATTTAATGTAAAGTATGTGTTATTCACCCTTCCCCTCGATCCCGTAAACTCCTTCACATCATTGAATACGTTAGTCTCGAGATACTTTCATTGCAACCTACCCATTTTAATGTCTCAGGTGATGACACTTGGCTTGATTTAATCGTAACATCCGCACCTCCCTTGTTTCCTCTCATGGCCAGTGTCCCGCTCCTGGATTTTCCAATCATGATTTCATTTTCATCTCGTATGTCCTAAAACCGCCTAAACCTGTCCCTTAATGTGAATCTAGTCCACATTTTTCCCATACAAACTTCGGGAGTTTATTACTCCACTGTTCGACAATGTACATCAAAAATTAAACATGGTATGGTTTTGTCTCATTATTAATATTCTCTGTACGGAAACAGAATACTTAAATAAAACGCCATTAAAAAGTTAGGAGCCAACAAAGATCCGTTTTTCTTGCTAATTTAACCTAACTTTTGGCGTGTTTAAGTAATAAAAGAAGTGTAACATTTGAAAAATCAAGTCGGTACCGACAAAGCACAAATATCGAAAAGTACAATAAACTTTATTGGTCATTGATTTATGCAGTGGTTTTTCTATAAAACCCGATCTTCCGAAGGTCTGTTCTTAATTTTTACGCGCCTCTAGTACTATAAATGATCCTGCATCTCACTCAACAATGTTGTGCGTGTAGACTAGCGTCTAACTGCTCATCGCTGATACTACCTCTGTCGGACACGATGCCTGGTGAGACAGCGTGCTTTTTAGCCTGGCCTATCATGGAGTTCGAGCCCGCGACTAGGTTCCCCTTAAGTTCTTCACATGCGGCGTTTGGCGCACATGGACGTTGAGAAGCTGCGTCAAGATGCGTCAGACCACAATTGGGAACTCCTGGCAGCAGCGACAGATGTAGACGAAAAACTGCGCATTTTCGAACGGTTGGTCCTTGCTCTCTACGACAGTCACGCTCCTGTTAAAAAGGTTAAACTTCGGCGTCCTTCTGCTCCTTGGATGACGACAGAAGTTGGGATGGCAATGAGGCGCAGGGATCGGGCTTTTCGTAAATTTAAAAAGGATCGCAGTGAAGAAAATCGCAAGTTGAAGAAGATATTTTACATCTGAAGTCGAGGTGTTGGTGTTAATTTTAGTTCATGACAACTAATTTTATTCCACAACTTTTTAATCGCGATTAAAAAGAGCAAGATTTAGTTAAGTCAATCAATATTTTAGCTGAAAAACGTCTAATTCAGAATAGCAAAATTGCCATTTTCACTAAATTAATTTCTCAGTGCTATCGTTGTGCTGTCAAACTAAAAAAATATAGTTAAGCTGTGCCACTTTAGTCTATTTCTGGAAATAATAACATTGACCTTCACAGCGCCTTTATGAGGCACGTAAGATATGAGAAAGGTTTAAATATTGTATCCAGAGATGTGTGGTCAACTGTACCTACATACAGACAAGACTAATTAAAAAGTAACAATATAGTTATAATAATACTCGTCCTTAATAAGTGGCGTCAGGTCAGACTATACTGGTCAGCTTGTATCGTTTGACTTAGATAAAAAGTTACACCTAGATAAAACCATTGAATTGAGACTTCTGACTAAAAATAAATTGGAAACGTTTAAAAATAATGTTCTTAGCAATCTCTCAACAGCAAGTGTTGATACACAAGACCCCAATATAAATTATGGCACAGTTTTTTCTACAATATGCCAAGAATTCAATAAAGCATGTCTTGTAAAAAAAAGTTACAATCACTCCTAAACCAAAATTTAGCGAATGGGCCACAGCTGGCATTAGAAAAAGCAGAGATATCTTATATTATTTGTACCACGAAAAATCATTGGCTTCTGATCAGGCCCTTCATAATTATGTAAGAAACTATTCTAAGATATTCAAAAGAGTCTGCGCTCAAGCTAAATCTTAATTAATAAGTAATAAAATTAATATTTCTAAAAATAAAATAAAAGCTGTGGCGGCCTGTGTGGCAGGTAACAAAGAAACTGGAATTACACAACAGCGAGATCAGAATGAGTTAGCTTTAAAAATTGATAATGAAACTATTTCAAATAAGTTAAAAGTCGCTGAGAATCTAGAAAATTTCTGTACCAACATCCCAGTAGAGGTTAGAAATCTCTCCCCTCATCATCTATATTAGCTGAATCTCTTCTTAAAGAAAACTTCAGTAAGGACATTCCAAATTTTGAATTCAAACCCATTTCTATTGCCACAAATAAAACAGCATTTAAAAGTCTTAATATAAAAAAAAACACTGAAGACTTATGGGGGATTTCCGTTAAGGTTCTTGAAGATAACATTGACACAATTGCCCTTGTCCTAACAGGCATATTTAATCAATGTTTAGACAGCGGTACGTTTCCTGACTTAATGAAACATAGTAAAGTAGTACCAATTTTCAAATCGTGTAGTAAGAGTGATCCCTCTAATTATAGACCTATATCTGTGCTTCCAGCATTGAGCAAAATTTATGAAAAAATCATGCTAGACCAGATGTTGTCACATTTTAACGCAAATGGGATTTTACATAGTCGACAGTTTGTTTTCACGAAAGGTAGGTCGGCGACTGACGCGGGAGTAAAACTTATCAGTCATAGCTTATCAGTCACATTTTGGAATCCTGGGAGAAGTCCCAGGATGCAACTGGCATTTTCTGTGACCTCTCAAAAGCGTTTGACTGCTTTGACCACAATGCACTCATCTGTAAATTACACCACTACGGAATTCGTGGACGAGCTGCTGATCTTGTACTTTCTTATTTATCAAACAGGCAGCAAAAAGTAAATGTTAACGGGGGAACGTCTTCGGGGTCTCTAGTTAAGATGGGCGTGCCTCAAGGTTCAATTCTTGGCCCTTTTTATTTCTAGTTTATATAAATGACCTTCCCTTTACCTGATGGCTAGTAGATGGTGTAGTACTCACATTTACAAAATTTAAACAAAATACTTCTAAATTTAGCTTATTATAAGCTCTAAGCTCATTATGAGCTTAGCTTATTATGAGCTCTGTCTCGTTTCTAAATTTGGCTTATTAGTTTTGTTTATTTTCTAAACTATAGTTTTGTATAATTATACAAAACTATAGTTTGCAATCTATTTGAGATATTAATAAAATTTGATTTCCTAAAAGAAAGAAAAAACATTTAATATATATTGAAGTATATAGTAACTAACAGTCTGATATATATAACTATACTACGAGATAGAAAAATTAATATGACGTATTGAATAAAGTGACGCTAGATACGATATAAAATTAAAACTAAAATAAACAACATTTATCTGTAATCAACTAATCAGCTGCCCACCATTAGTCATACTTATTTGAATTTAATAGTAATAATGTAAGTTTAATTTCTTAATGTTAAATAATTTTATTAATTGTAGGTATTTAGTTCTACTGAATAATCTGTTCAAATTCAATACTGAATATTATTCCAATTTAATTTAGCTTAATTAGACTTAGGTACGATATTTGTATTCTATTCTATTTTTATAATTTTCATACTTACCTTCATATTATTTTGTTCAATATTCAGTTTTTTACCATACGTGTGAATTTTGTATTAAATTTTTTATGGTTGTATTGTGTTAGTGCAATGTGACCAACCTATTACTTTAATTTTATTTTTATAATTTAATCTCACTTCTATTATTTTAATAATTCCAAAATGTAATCCAATCGTTTATAACGTTCTTTGTTATTCGTAGCCTTTTAATAAGAATGTTGTGCAAGTGATGTATTTACACAGTACTGAAGATTTGTCATCACCTAATGTTACTATCTTTGTAAATATGTCGTTGGTGTGCCTTGCATAATAGATAAATAAATAAATATATTTCACAGTGTGCATCGTCTTCCTTTTTCTCTGAGGAAGAGGCAGACCAAAGAAAAGATGGATGAATTGTATGAGGAATCATATGAAGGAAATAAGAGTGGATGATAGAGTATCGGCTGACGGAGAAAAATTGAAGAAAAACATGTGTTGCACCCAGTGGCGTGCAGTCCATAAAGACAGAAAGACACTGCCTACCCTACCTAAATCAGATAAATATGTAAAACTAATATTATTTTATCAATAAACAAAAAAATCTTTATTCATAAATCAGCGCCACCTATCGAGGGTCGGTCGTATCTTTAGTATTATCGATACAATATACCTTTCGTACAATTTGACGCAACTTCTCATTGCGATGCACTAGCGCCGCTTAGTGCCTCGGGAGAGACACGAACTATTCGTGTCTGAATGTTTGTATGTGTGCTCTCGTGGTCATGCAGATTTATTCAGTTTGCGTTCCTTTACATACATGGCACACAATGTAACAAATAACGCACACAACCGTACACGGTAGTCACTGGCTTTTTACGATTTTTAACGAGTCGAATTACAAAACTTACCGAAGTTTTCCGAATAAAGTTGGTTCTGCGACTATTTTAAAAAGTAGCATTGTTTCATTGAATTGTGACTACATAAACAACTATAATTTCTTTGTCGTATTATTTTCATATGCCGAGTAATTCCGACGCCATTGTTTGTTTTGATTTAATGTTGTGGTTGTGAGCTATGACGGCATGTGATTCACTGTGAAAGTTGTTCAGGTGGTATGTGTAAAGTGAAAAGAAAAATTATGCATTTTCAAAACTATCTTGCGGTGAAAAAACAACAAGTATATTGAAAAGTAATTGTACACCGGATTTGCAATTAATAGGTATAAACTATAGGTAAAATCAATCGTAAATTCAATACAAAACAAAACAATATGATTCATTTAATTCCCTCACAGGTTGCATGCTGTGTACAGGTACAGCAATCGGTTGTTGCTTTTTTTGTCTTTTTTAAAAATTTTACCTACCCTCTCTAAAAACTCTGTGCACGCCACTGGTTGCACCGACTAAGTTATATGGGCTAAAGCAGGAAAAAGATGATGGTGAGATGGCACAGTACTCTCCTGGCTTAGCTCAGACTGGCGAAGTGTACACCCGTAGTGGATATGCCACACTGGGACCCGCCAGGAAAGGTGATGGTTGGCAGATGGGGATTCACCAGGATGGTAGTGATATAATAAATACTCTTTATTATATACACCATAAAAAAAATGTAATTGTTTGTTGGTGAAGGTGTCGACTGTCGATCAGGCCACCACTGCCGGTAGAATAATAGTCATCAGTGCCTGTGATAGACGACCCGTGGCTAGAGTGGCACACCGCGCCCTCCACGCGGCCCCTCCATGGCTGGTAAACAACACAGAACAGAACGGTGTTTATCAAGCAGCAAGCTACTACAATAGCAACCAGACGCGTCTCGCGAAACTCATCCATTGTCGGCTGTGGCGTGTACTTACGCACCTGAACTGAATCCCATTCATGTACCATTTCCTGTTTTACCTGCCATAAGTCTCGGAAATACGATTTACCTTCATGTTTGTAATAATCAGGCAGGTAGCACGCTCGATGCAAATGTATGAACAGCGTTGGGCGTGATGAATAATTATTTTAATACCCGTTTTAGTTTTATCTAAGAAAATAAACTAGCATGCTTGCAGATACATACCGCCCCTCGAAAACGGAAGGATTTGTCTGAACAAATCCTTCCGTTTTCGAGGGGCTGGACTGTACATAATTAGACATTCTCGAACGAATACGAAACTGCAGTTAAGCAAGCGGTATGGTTCGGCTTGCGTCATCTTTTCAGATTAGATCTGAGTACTTGGAGCAGCACGCTTTGACGATACATCGTCAAGGTGACTGTAGTTAGCCAGTAGTCGCTGGATGGCTCACGTATCCGGTTAATTGCTACTTCATTAGCGTAATTATTATGCGGTCTTCAAGTGTATAATTTGTTTAGTTGCTGTTGCTTGTTAGCATCACCCGTTAGCGTCACGAAGTCAATTAGGACCCCTAACCGGCCGATAGCCACGTATTTTGTCAGTGAAAAGACCTCTTTTTTTCGCTAATTTCCGAACCTCATACTGCCTTGGAGTGATTTTTAAGGCCCGTCTACGAAACGACTCGGTTTCTTAGTGCTTGACTCGCTATGAATAGTATGAATGTATAGCGTCGAAGCCCGCCTCACCAATATCTTCCAGGACCTGTTTCTTTCTGACACTGGCAGGAGCGGCCTCTTAAATATTAGAATCGTTAAACCAAGATAAGTACAGATCACAATTACATATGGGGACAAAATCAAAATCTCAAAAACGCAATCATGTTTCTTCCACTTCCGTAACAGACAGACGGGTCGTAAAGTGAACATTTCATGGCTCATGCTCATGGGGGTACTAATTACTCAGTGTTCACACGATATACCTCTCTGTTCTCTAACCCGTTCTGACATTTCCGATTGAGACTTCTAACCATGTCAGAGTGTCACGTTTTCTGTGCGACACGTGTCGCATATTTAATCATTTTAGTAACCTCCATTCCTGTCATTGTCAGCCTTTATTCTTTAATTTTCTGTTATTTTTCTTTTTAGAGCATTTTTGTATTTCTGATTGTATTTCTGGACATAACTCTTTTATAAACTTGATTTTATAATTTGTATGCATTTTAACTAACGTAATATTATACGTCCTGTTAATTGCTCTGCTAGTACTGTGCACTTCTGTGAGTGACTAATTCACGGCATTTAGGTTAGGTACAGTTTTACGATCATGTGTGGGGTAGGTACCACAGCAAAATAGAATCGAAGTAAACGCAAGAAAAAAAAACCGTAAAAACGAAAATATAAAACCAAAGACACCGACTTCCGAAATAAAAAATATTTTTCACTTTGTAGTGCTGTTTTTGAAAGACGGTTGCTTTTTTTTAAATTAACTTTTAATGATACTTTTAATCAGGCCATGTCTTGCACCTTTGATGCCTTTGTTTAAATTAAACTGATTCCGCAATCAACGTGGCCACCTACTGGGCTCAGACAGTATAAAATACAAGTAGTTAAATCAAATTACCGACGACGCGAAAATAAGATTAAAAACAAATTGTATCGAATACGTTTAGTACGTGCTAGGAGTGCACTTTCTGAAGAACGTCAGCAATAAGGCCAGTGTTCATCGTATGTCGGTCCTGTAAATGTACCTTTGGGCAAACGCCTTCTCAATAATTTACCATCCTCAATCACTTAAAAGTGCTCCTTCCTAAAATTGGAATGTTTTGTTAGTGATACTGTATCAGGACACTGGAGAGGATGCTTGGAGTTTCCCTGCGTGATCGAATCAGGAATGAAGAGATCCGTAGGAGAACCAAGGTCGGAACCGGCATAACCGAAGAATTGCAGTGGACAGGACACATTGCTAGCAGAACAGAGGACCGATGAGGCCGAAATTCTGGAGTGGCGACCGCGTACCGGAAGACGTTGAGTTGGAAGACCTGCCACAAGGTGGACCGATTACCTTGTGAAGGCCGCAAGAATCCGCTAGATGCGGGAAGCATACAGCCGGTCGAAGTGGCTTTGAAGCTTTGGGGAGGCCTGAGGATGATAACTTTACTTCAAACTTTCTAAATCCAAAATTGTATTTGTTCCAAATAAAGTTTTATTTTATTAAGAGCACATTCTGCCAAAATTTCATTTAAATCAAAGATTTACGAGTACATTCTCCGGATTTGCGCGTTTTTCTTGGCGAATGCACGTCCGCATAGATATTTAAAGATGCTATTTTTGCAGTCGCAGGTTTATTTCAGTATTTCTACCAAGTAACGATAGCGTTGTGAGTCGATCGACCAGATGGCTGAAGCGCTAGTGTTATGTAATCGTGCACTATTTAATTATTTTTTATTCGAACTTTGTGATCGTTTTGAAAACGAGCGCACAAGCCGCCAGCCCGCGCCAGGGCGCAGTGCGCACGTTGCGCAGTCCTGTCAATGAATGGTGTTTGTTTGTTGTTGCAGGTGAGTGCAGCCCCGCGGGCGCCACGTGCATGTCTCTATCATGCTGGACTGCCTCTGGTAAGTCCTATGCTGTCCGCCTGCTCTCCTACTTTACACGAACTCATTTATTGCGTACCTCCCGCGTTTAGGTATATCGCCTCACCATTTACTACGTAATTAGAAAAATTTACATTGCGAAAATTCTAGGATTTTTGCAAAAGACCGGATAATAATCCGGTCAATTGTGGTTTTTATTTTTAAGCAAGATGTTCTTAATTTCGCATAATACGAGCTGATTGCACCTGTTATTTTACACTCGCACTATCGTTCCGAAAAGCTATGAAAAACGAGGTTATATATATATTTAGGCAGTTCTAACCGAAAATATCTCATAACTAAAGAACTGTTGAGATAAAGGGGTGGAGCTAAGATAACGCGCGAAGTTAAAATTTCACATAAAAAAATGCAATAATTATAAAACCAACAACTATGCGCAGCACAGTTGGCTTCGGTGGGTGACTTGGGTATGATATACACCGAGAAAGTCTAGAGATGCACAATATGCATGAATGCTGTCGCGCGGTGCATGCAGTCCGCCTCCACAACCAGCGCGGGGCGCTGTGTCACGGACATGTATGTGATGTCACTTGCGGCGTTGCCAGCCGCGGGAGTGTGGCGCGCCCTTGACATTTGTGCTTCTGCACCGCCGTCCTCCCCGCGCCCTGCCGCGCCGCCTCACGCCACCTCACGCCACCTCACGCCACCCCACGCTACTCCACGCAGACACCATTTCTGAAACATAGCTTGTAAACTAATTTTGCAAAACGCATTTCACCACAACAACGGTCCACCTGCGAATGTACCACCGAGATTGTATCGTGAAGCAAAGTGCGGACGCATTCTGGAAGTGCTGTAGCGCCTGAGCTCAGCAATCACTGGACCGATGTTTTAAGTGAACCGAAATGAGTACCTACATCAGAAAAAGTCACATGTAACTTAACGTATGTTGAAATAATGTTTATACACACATCAAAAAACTCTAAGCAACATGTATGGTTTCGAACTTTTGAACGATTTTTACTATTGTAATATATTTATATATCTTTTATAAAATAACTAAGTATATTTTAAAGCATTTGTGACTAAAGCAACAAAATCCTTCATTCAATTGTTCATTTAATCACAATAATTAACAATATGCGTACCGCATATTGCGTACCGTATAGGTATATATGCGTATCATTGGCCATTTTGTAATCTCTTACATCATTTTTAAGTCGCACACGCACATTTTGTCTATGGATGACGCTTCGAAATGTTGCCACTACATAAAGAGTAAAATGTTTATTGAGGATGATATTCTCGTAGCACTTTTGTCTATTTCCTTTTTATATTTTTTTTTCTTTATATTCTTGTATAATTTCTATCACATTCACATTAGTTATATTAATTTTCTATAAGTCCGATGTTAATTGTTTGATGCACCGGGCGACGTCATTACGTCAAAGCCGGTTGTCGCTGAAAACCAGCGCTGGGGCTCTGTCTTGCATAGAGTTGCAGCAAAATGCTGAGCGATAGCCGTTTTGTGTGGATGTGACGCATGTTTCCCTCAACCTTTTTTTTTTATTATTTTTTGTGTGTTCCTGGTTTTTGCGTCATGTTTACCGCAAATTAACGTTTTTTTTTTTTTTACCGCAACATACGTAGTATAAAATAAAACAACCGACTTCATTCGTGTCGACGGGCGCCATTCCCATGGCGTATAGGTAGGTGGGCACACAATGTGCGTCGTGCTCGGAGGCCGTATTTATTCATGCAGCCTATTTCTCACGGTTTGGTGGCTAACAACAATACCGCTTGAAAATTGTAGCTTTAAACCTATCTCCCGGACGGTTAAAACACTTGAAACCAGGAAAAAATTATTACTTCTATTTTAAAATCAACCAGTATATGTTTCCGAGGACAAAAAGATTGTTTACCAATGTACTTTGTCAAGAAAAAAAATAAAGTATCAGTATCAAATAATAAAACATGCAGTTTCCGTAAATGATGCGTGTTGCTTACACTTTTTTGATGTGTGTATTTTGTCCGCAATGCCAGTGACTAGCGCAACCGTTTCATCGCTATGACGCAAATGTCCTCTGTCGGTTTGTGTACATTACACAATGGTCATTGATGTAGCAAGACGACCTTGGCCATCACTAAGTAAACTAACTGCCTGTCGGTGCACAACTAGATACGAAAGTAGCAATAGCAGAGTGACTCCTCACCTGCCGAGCCTTGTCCCAGCTATGTTGGC
Organism: Polymixis lichenea; assembly: GCA_949091785.1. Classification (NCBI taxonomy): domain Eukaryota; kingdom Metazoa; phylum Arthropoda; class Insecta; order Lepidoptera; family Noctuidae; genus Polymixis; species Polymixis lichenea. Next base: position 273,986 of record OX420939.1, on the reverse strand, counting down.
TCGGCTTCCACTCTAACCGGATGCAGCTGAATACCAGCATTTTACATGGAGCGACTGCCTATCTGACCTCCACAACCCATTGACTGGGTAATACGATACCCCTTGGTAAGACTGGTCGTCAGACTTTCGGGCTTCTGACGACCTGTAACGACTGTCAAAGATCCACAAATGACAGCCGGGACCAACGGCTTAACGTGCTGTCCTAGGCACGGAGGGGTCTTGGTAGGTAAAGATGGTCACCCATCTACGGACCAACCGCGGCAAGCGTAACTTACCCTGATCGATCGACCCGTGCAACTATTGTTACTTAGCCACAAGCCCCTCCCAATAGCAGAGTGACTCCTCATCTAAAACATGCGAGTAGAACTCGTGCTATTGTTTCATTATTGCCAATCGCAGGCGACCCGGGCGCTTCCAACTCATCACTCGCCCGACCGGCACACACTTCAACTTAAGGCGCTCTGAGCCGAGCGCAGTAGGCATTTAACGCTTACCTCAGAACCCGAAACGAGTAGCGAGACGTAAGAAGTTACGATGCGCGGGCGATGCGCGCGCTAAGCGCAGCTGGCAGCTGGCAGTAGTATAAAACTTGCGTCAACGAATGGAGCAGTACAGTAGATCAACTTGAACTGATTAGATTACGATTAGTCAGTTTATTTTATTATTCTAGTATTTTTGCGGAAATGACATTTCTTCACAACATTACGCCTGTATTCTTTCAGGGGTGAGCAGTGGTGTAGTAGTACACCCATAATTCACCAGTTATGTTCAAGTTACAATCAGATTGGAAGTAAATTGTCCAATTAACCCTAATTCATCATCGTAGCTTTTAAATTGCGCCTTTTAAAATTTATTTAATATCTCATCCATACAAAACTATGCCTACTACTTAGCGCCGAGAGATGAAAATCGAACAGTAAAACACACTGTTCGATTTTCAACGCGCTGAGAGATGCGCTGTGTTGGTTTCTCAACCCTTGGCTCAATACCGAGAGTTGAAAATGTAGATTACTATTTGCGGCTTACAAGTCTATCTACCTGTACCTACTCGTAATAGATTTGCAAACCGCAAATAGGTGTGTAGAACAATTGAACAGTGCAAATAAAGACGCCACTAAGCCACCCCGCGCGCTATAAAATGGTTTATTTACTGTTTTCAAATATCAAAAAGCAACCCGCTGCATTGAGCCGGGTAATTTTTATAAAGTTGATTTATTGCGAAGCCAAAACAAAAAAAATATTTATAGCCTGGGTAGGCACTGTATGTGAAAAGTGATAACACTATGATTTTGAGCTGGCCCAGCGTAATACGGAGTTTCCATAGAATAACTCGACATGCACACGGTCGCAAAATTTCTTTCGTTTTTTCTTTCTTTTCGCGCACTAGATTTTGAACTCTCGGTATTTAGCCGAGGGTTGAGAATCCAACACAGTGCAAAATCCAGTACCTACGCGAAAAACATCCCGCCGCAATTTTATTACGTCCGTGTGAACGTAGACTTATATTTACTGTTTTCCTTCTAACTGTTTTCAACATAGTTGTGTGTCACTACTTGTCATGGTTTTCAAGGCCGCTGATCAACGCTTTCAGTTTTCAAGGCCGCTGATCAACGCTTTCAGTTTTCAAAGCCGCTGATCAACGCTTTCAGTTTTCAAGGCCGCTGATCAACGCTTTCAGTTTTCAAGGCCGCTGATCAACGCTTTCAGTTTTCAAGGCCGGTGATCAACGCTTTCAGTTTTCAAAGCCGCTGATCAACGCTTTCAGTTTTCAAGGCCGCTGATCAACGCTTTCAGTTTTCAAGGCCGCTGATCAACGCTTTCAGTTTTCAAGGCCGCTGATCAACGCTTTCAGTTTTCAAGGCCGTTGATCAACGCTTTCAGTTTTTACGCAGTGGCGTAGCTAGCTGTTATGGGGCCCCATATAAAAATATCTTGGCGGGGTCTTTTGCAAAAAGGACGGTGACGTTTTTTTAAGTAAATGAACATACGGGCGGGGTCCCGTATAATAGATACGGTGGTGGCTAGAGCTACCCCCTTCTTCTGGCGCCTTAACTACACCACCCATCATCATTGAATGTTTGCAGCTGAATACCAGTATTTTACATAGAGCGACTGCCTATCTGTCCTCCACAACCCAGTTACTGGTAAATACAATACCCCTTTGTGAGACTGGTTGTCAGACTTTCGGGCTTCTGACGATCCTTAAGGACTGTCAAAGATGCACAAATGACAGCCGGGACCAACGGCTTAACGTGCTTTCCGAGGCGTGGAAGGGTGTTATGTAAAGATGGTCATCCATCCACGGACCAACCGTGTCAAGCGTAGCTTATCCCGATCGATCGACCCGTGTGGCTGTTATTATTTAGCCACAAGCCCCTACAATAATAGCTAACTTATAATTATTACATTATTTATTTACACACACGCGGTTCGGTTACACTCAATCCAATTTCGTCGTAACTAGATTGTAACTAAACTTGGAGCCGCGTGTTCTTCCACGAGAACACGCTTGACCCAGCAATGTTTCTTGAGAAAAAAAAAAAGTGCGTGATTGCGTAGGTAAATATTTACTTTAAAATCCAATCACTACCTACTGGATTAACTTTTGTTTAGAATAGTTAATGACTTAATGGAATCCGAATCAATAGTTCATCGTTTACTTAAGTATAACTCTCTAACGCTTTCACGGTTACCCTACTTGGAACAGCGCTCACCAACAATATCAGACACTCATTATGAAAGAACACAAAGACGATACCTACCTACTTAACGCTTCTGTTAACTTATTTCGAATATTCTATAGAAAAACACCATTGACATATTTGTTTATTTTAACTAAAAAATATTAGTATAAAAAAATATTACTCACCGTTATGCCCGGCGGCGTCTGCCGACAAATCTCTGTCACTCAGCGTCCACTCAATCGAAGCGTTATGATCCACTCTCTTTCAACTTGCGTCAACTGAGGCGCTAATCGCCATAATAATATAATAGAGTTACTAATAACACGACACAGCACGACTCCACGAATTTTTAATGACTGACGACCTGACGTATAGGATAAATGAACGATGTGATGAGTGAAACTAGGGAGCGGTGACGTATGCGCAGGGGCGTGGCTTATTCCTAGTATAAAAACTTTTTCATTTCAAACCAATTTTCAAACATTTCAAAACAATTTCGGAAGGCGGTGACAAAAAAATTAAATACATATCCAAAGTCATCGCCTTCCAAATGTAAAGTTATTTTTCACTTTGTAGTGCTTTTTCGGAAGTCGGTTGTTTTTTTTTGGAAAAAGTTGTTATTTTTCACTTTTTAGTTATAGTACCTACCCCACTAATTCGAAATTTCATCATCCTTGGGGTCAAAACAATGCATATTTATGCAATAGCAGCAATCGGGGTTCATTTACTGTTATTTTTTGAAGAGTTCCGTTGTCTGTCTCCGAAACGCATAATCAGATCTCTATGAAATTGAAATTGGGACCACACGGGAAATAAAAAAAGAATCATCAAAATCGGTTCACCCAGTCGAAAGTTATGAGGTAACAAACATTAAAAAAAAACATACAGACGAATTGAGAACCTCCTCCTTTTTTTGAGGTCGGTTAAAAACATGATAATTCGCTGCCAATATTGGTATGTGCAGCAATTGGGCAATTTTAGAAACGTTGAAAACTCCACCAATCATGCCAAGGATACTTTCTTCAACTCTGTTTCTGAGTTTTGTGCATTAGAATAGAATAGAATAGAATTTATTTGCGCACATTATTTTACGTTTTATTTAATCAGTAAGTATTTCTTTATAAGTCATTGTTTTATACCTACATATTAATTAAAAATAACATAATAATTAAATAAATTTATCATGCAGTATGTAATTGAGTTCGCACGACTGAAACGGATGTTTTGACATTTGACAGTTCTGCGATTGGCATCGACGCAATCCTCTGTTGTTGCGTTTGCGTCTGGTTGTGTACCTACTAGGGCTTGCAAATATTCGGAAATTTTCGTATTCGAATATTCGACGTTTTTCGGGTAATATTCGAATTATTCGAATGTTATTCAAATACTTAAAAAATAATGTTTTTATTTGCCTATGTCTTAGGTACAGTAGGAGTCTGAGTAATATCAAGGAATAAATCAAAATTTTACTACTTTATAAAAGTACTACACGAACTTAATGGCCTTTAGTTGCAAAAGCGATCGACACACTGACAACCAACCACAATACAAGTCTTATTAATCGAGATCTGAGATCTCGATTAATAAGACTTGTACACCATAGAGAAAGGATTTGGGCCAGGCTTTTGCTCAGCAGTGGGACAGTGTAGGCTCAAAAAAAAAAACGATATGAAATCTTTAATCTAACAGCACCATTCTTACTTATTCTAATGTGATTTTTGGTCACAGCACCGAATTACAAAAGTTAAGGGATATATTATACCTTATCAAACAGATTACCAGATAGTGGTCAAATAAGTATAATGGGAAAGAGTTGTTGCTGGACATAGGCCTCCCCCAAGCTCCGCCACTTCGACAGGTTCTGTGCTTCCCGCATCCAGCGGATTCCTGCAGCCTGCACAAGGTCATCGGTCTACCGTGTGGGAGGTCTTCCAATTCTGCGCCTTTCCTAAACTTTAAAATTGTATTTTGTGCACAAAAGGGATCGCAGTCTGGTGTTATGGAATTTGGTCGAATATTCGAATACTTATCGCAATTTGTGCATTCGAATATTCGAAAAAAATATATATTCGAATGCAAGCCTTAGTACCTACTGTTCGATTTTGTGTGTGTTGCTGCTTTTAAAAACCCTATTTACCGCCCCTGGCCCTTGAGACTAAACTCGAAACTCGAGAAACTTCGAGCGTTAATAATGTGCTAGAACTACTAGCACATTTCTTTCTTTGTATTTTGTTACGACAAATCCTAACCTAAAATTTAACATTAATGTGTTTTAGACTTCGTAGCGTTTAAATCGTAAAAATTACTATGTATATGACATTATTTTCTAAACTTACAGATAGTCTTTCTACTATACCTCATAACTATACATAAACTTTAATTATCAGGTTTTTTAATGTATGGGAATTGGGCATTGTTCTTTATGGGTGCTTTAAGAAAACGCTAACATGTTTTAGGTGTCTTAACTAAAATTTTGATTAAAATGAATGAATACTTCGTTTTTTATTAAATTATGAGACAATACGAGTACGTTTCCCTCTTCTTGTCACTTCAGTTTGTTACCGAAAAAACTCAGTAAAAGCTAAAGAGACCGGAAGAGAAAATATTTTTTTTTAAATTTGTTATGCTAGGTATTACATATTGCCATTTATAAACAGTATTTTTCTCTGAAAATTCTTTATCGATATTAATAGATAATTTTTTTAACTCATCAATCACGTATTGACAAATACATAGTTCGGTAATTATGTTTCGATTGTGCATTACATACAATACAGCTTAAAAATAAAGTATTTACGCATAACTCATTGTTGTGTAAAAGTATAAAGTATATTTATCGAAAATAAAGTAGGATACGTTATTATAAAGTATGGTTGGCAACTCTACTTACAGGGTCGACAACCCTTGTTCATTGCACGCTCCAAAAATCACTATAAAATTCGGTCTGCTAGTTATGAAACACATTCATTTAAAAATTGCAATTGATTTAATCCATTACTACATTTGTAAAAAATCATCTGGTGGATATTTAAATTAGCGCAATGTAAACACGGCTACATATCAAGCTATATATTTCCACTTTAAGCTGAATTCGCTTTGTATAGGCTTTTCGTACAGTGAGAAGTCAGCTTATACTGGAAATTATAGCTTGCTTTGTCGCCGTGTGGACATATGAATAATAATATAAATGAAAGGTAATGTAGTTTTTCTACCACTGGAGCAGAAATAGTAACACATTTCCTTCCATAATTTAGCTACGAGTAGGTATATCCTCGAGGATAATAGTAGCACACACATTATTTGCTACTATAGCAGCGCAAATGATAATAATAACAAACACATATTATTTGCTACTACTATAGCACCGCAAATGATAACAATAACAAACACATATTATTTGCTACTATAGCAGAGCAAATGATAATAATAACAAACACATATTAATTTGCTACTACTATAGCAGCGCAAATGATAACAATAACAAACACATATTATTTGCTACTATAGCAGCGCAAATGATAATAATAACAAACACATATTATTTGATACTACTATAGGAGCGCAAATGATAATAATAACAAACACATATTATTTGCTACTATAGCAGCGCAAATGATAATAATAACAAACACATTATTTTCTACTATAGCAGCGCAAATGATAATAATAACAAACACATATTATTTGCTACTATAGCAGCGCAAATGATAATAATAACAAACACATATTATTTGCTACCATAGCAGCGCAAATGATAATAATAACAAACACATATTATTTGCTACTATAGCAGCGCAAATGATAATAATAACAAACACATATTATTTGCTACCATAGCAGCGCAAATGATAATAATAACAAACACATATTATTTGCTACTATAGCAGCGCAAATGCTACTAAATTCCGAAATAATATACAATAGTCGGCTCCAAGAGTTAAAAGGATAATAATATATTATTATGTAAGTACATGGATGCCAATTTGTTTGTAGTGCCACTTACAAATAGAGTTCTTTGATTTGATTATTTGAATAATATAACCCGAAATTTTAATTTTAAATTACCTTAAAGATGTTTTTCATTTGACAATGAGGAACATTTTATTACTAACTTTTGTACATGACTACAGTGACAATTTAATTTTAAATATACAAATGAATGTAACAAACAAACTAATCCTGTTGTTTTTGGTCACTTAGGCGTCATCCGGAATCGTGCTCGGAAGACTGGCAGCATTGCCTCGTCGAATGGCAAAGCTAACGTCGACCAGTCTGCGAGAAATTTCCTTAAAAAGGAGACGCACACTCACATTTAATATTGTCTTTCATGTCTACGCTCCGTCCAGCACCGATCCAAGTCTAAAACCCCGAAAGCTTTCAGCTCGAACTTCAGAATCGTTTCGAGTGCCTAGGGTGCTCCGTGTACGATTCTAACGTTAGGTTCGTGGAAACTGTCCATACGGTCGAGTCTAAGGTATTCAAGAGTAAGAGTAAGAAGTACTAATGGCAAAAATAAACTCTCTGATCCTACTGTGCAGTTAATGGAGGAGAGGCGTGAAATGATCCTGCAGTCTTCAGACGACGCGCTAAAGTACCGAGAGCTCCATATACGGATCTCTTAAGTCCTTGGAAAGTGACTTTCGCCGTTTTAATACGGAACGCATCAAGGACGCGATAGAGCGGAACAAGGGCTCCAAGGTCTTTACAAGAGATCTGTATATTGGGCAGAGTCAACTTGCGAAACTGAAAACCGCTGATGGCAGGATCGTATCCGCCAAGCCTGAGCTGTTGAGAGAGATCGAGAGGTTCTATGGACAGTTATACACGTCAACGAGCAAACCCGTTACGAATCTGGCAAACGATCCAAGAGCCAGATTGCCTCGACACTACACCGAAGACATCCCGGATGTTAGCTTATACGAGATTAGGATGGCTCTGAAACTGCTTAAAAACAACAAGGCGCCGGGTGATGACGGAATTACGGCCGAACTCCTGAGGGCCGGCGGAAAACCCGTACTTAAGGCCGTCCAGAAGCTGTTTGATTCCGTCATACTCGAGGGCGAAACGCCACAGGCATGGAACATAGGTGTGGTGGTACTTTTCTTTAAGAAGGTTTACAATACCCTTCTGAAGAAGTATAAGCCCATCTAACTTCTGAGCCATGGCTCAGACATGTCTTGTAGACATGTCTACAAGCTGTTTTCGAGAGTCATCACGAACCTTCTCGCGCGCAGGTTTGACAACTTCCAGCCTCCCGAACAAGCCGGATTCCGTAAAGGCTTTAGCACCGTAGACCACATACATACGCAGCGGCAGGTTATACAGAAAACCGAAGAGTATAACCTGCCCCTCTGCTTAGCGTTTGTGGACTACGAAAAAGCCTTCGATTCGATCGAGACATGGGCTGTACTGCAGTCCCTTCAACGGTGCCAGATATCGGTACATCGAGGTGCTGAAGTGTCTGTATGAAAACGCCACTACGTCAGTCCGATTCCAGGACCAGACTTCGAAACCTATCCTTCTGCAGCGAGGTGTGAGACAGGGAGACGTTATCTCTCCGAAACTGTTCACCGCTGCATTGGAGGATGTCTTCAAGGTTCTGGACTGGAAGTGGGCTGGCATAACATCAATGGCGAGTACATCACTCACCTTCGATTTGCCGATGATATAGTGGTCATGGCTGAGACCATGGAGGCCCTTAGTGCAATGCTCGACGACATCGGTAGAGCTTCCGAAAGAGTGGGTTTAAAAATGAACATGGACAAGACAAAGGTCATGTCAAATGCCCATGTAACACCCACTCTCATGACGATCGGAGGCGCTACGCTCGAAGTTGTGGACGAGTACGGTTACCTGGGACAAACTGTCCAGTTAGGTAGGTCCAACTTCGAAAAAGAGGTCAATCGTCAAATCCGACTCGGCTGGGCAGCGTTCGGGAGGCTTCGCAATATCTTCTCGTCCCAAATACCGTAGTGTCTCAAAACGAAAGTCTTTGACCACTGTGTGTGTTGCCAGTGATGACCTATGGTACAGAAACGTGGTCGCTCACAATGGGTCTCATAAGAAGGCTTAAAGTCACTCAAAGAGCGATGGAGAGGGCTATGCTCGGAGTTTCCCTACGCGATCGAATCAGGAATGAAGAGATCCGCAGGAGAACCAAGGTAACCGACATAGCCGAATTGCCAAACTTAAGTAGCAGTGGGCAGGGCACATTGCTCGCAGAACAGATGGCCGGTGGGCCCGAAAGGTTCTGGTGTGGCGACCGCCTACCGGAAGACTTAGAGTGGGAAGGCTTCCCATAAGGTGGACTGATGACCTTGTGAAGGCCGCGGGAATCCGCTGGATGTGGGAAGCACAAGACCGGTTGAAGTGGAGGAGCATGGGGGAGGCCTATGTCCAGCAGTGGACGTCTTTCGGCTGAAATGATGATGATGAGTGTACACTTATTGTATTTTTTCATTGCCCGCTTGTTATTTTAAATCTTTGAGAATACAAAATCACTAACATAAATAATCAGACGGAAAGTTAAAATGAACGTATTGCTAATCGCACGCGCATGCGCGGCACTGATATTAAGTCAAGGAGACACGTCATTCTATTGAATGTCAAACTTTGTTTAAATAAGTAATTTTATATTTTTATTTCTAAAATAATTGCTTTATGGATGAAATTACTGTAACAATTTATTGCATGATCACAGGAAGAAAGAGATTTTCTCAAACATGGTGCTTACTACCTGTGTAGTTATTAATGCGAGGGGATATCATAGTATTTCGGAACAGAACCCGAGCACAGGATCCAAAAGATGAATTCGTGTGATGAACGTTGAGTGAAGAGTTGCAGGGAAAATCATCCAGATAGTACAGATACCAACCTACATTATTAGTGCCGCTATGATGTATCTATAAATTCCGTACCGCACCTAGACCTTGGTTGTTGTTAGCATCAGACATATTCTTCGATACCTGAAGGTAGATATTTCTATGAAATTTATTGGTAGGTAACAGGAAAATTATTGGTAGGTAACAGAATCTGTTCTACCGGAATCGCGTCGCACCGTCGCGTCGCGCCTGTCTGAATATGCCTTTATAATTTTTATCAAGTTAACCATACTACATTCAATACACATTAGACTTTTTTGTTTAGCAAATGAATGCTTAACATCAAGATAGCCACCCTCGTACCGCCGCGCCCGTCCCCGTGACAATAGGGTATTTTCCAACTTATTAAAAACTATTCTAATTTGAAGATTGGGACGAAATATGGAACAGAAAAATAAAAGTAAATTGATTTATACCCATTTTCTCAATTAAAACGCCAAATTTATATTTCGTTGTTTTGAATTTACCGCCAAAACGCTCCTTACGATGACTTTTTATCACAACGTATCACAACAAAATTTTATCACAGACGTGACGTCAATTTTTATGTTACACTACAGTAGGTATTAAGTAAAAAAGTGAATGTCGAGTTTATAATTAACAAGATTTTTAATGGATAGAAAGTGATATTACTGGTGTGCGGTTCCCTCCAGTGGCGGATTTACACATTTGCCGCCAGTAGGCTATTCAATTTTTGCCGCCACTACTATCTATCCTCTGCAATTCAATAATACTAGTTTACAATCATATTTATTACATTAACTTCTCCGTCAATAAAATTGCAATTTTATGATTTGTGCTCGCTCTGTCGTCATCATTATTTCAGATTTTTCTCGTTATTAGTATGATTGTGAACTGAGGCAATGTTGTATTAGTTCCTAGATTAATCTTAAAACTTACGATTTAGTGAAATTTACTCAAGAAATAGTCTTTGGGTATATTTCTGAACTAAGAAAAGCTCAATGATGTACTACTTACCTATAAGCTGGGGTAAGGTAAGCCCTAAAACCACTTACACAATATGAACACAGCTTACACAAAATAATGTAGAGTCGATAAACGTTGTTAAAAAAAATTATTGCACTTTTTCTTTTTTTTTTGGATGGGAAATCATCAATCGGAGCGTGAGGGCGTGTCAGACTTTTACTGACTAAAACCACCCGTGTTCCTTCTGTTGCCTGTGCCAGGGCCAAAGTAACTCTTTCGAACAAATCCGCGACCCTGACAGGCATCGGCCCTAGCGGACCTATCAATCAATTGTTATTGACATCTCTTTGAGGTGCGCGTGGAACACAAAGCGCCGTCGACTCGGGTTACCGGACGGCGAGCTACCCATTGCTCAAAATCCGCAAGCCCGCGCTTACGGTGGCCAGGAGTCCGCTGTGGACTTCCGCCGCCCAGGGCGTCTCCTCCGGCGGCTAGAGGCCCGAGGGCGCAATCCTTACCTCCTTCGCGCCACCCTCACGCTCTCCGCCTCCTCCTTCGCGAGCATTACTGCTTCGCAGAAGGAGGTGACGGCTTCCCACGCTCCCTCGGTCCGTACGATAGGACCGCATTTGTGGATATCGGGTACGACTGGATGCTGCGCGCTGACCTTCCTAGCGGCGCCAGCGTGGTTTGCTACGCTGACGACACGCTGGTCCTGGCACAAGAGAGATCGCACCAGGTGGCGGCCGAACTAGCGACACGCGGGGTTGCGACAATCATCGAAAGGTTCCAGCAATTGGGACTCGAAGTGGCCCTGCACAAGTCTGAGGCCATGTGTTTTCATGGGTCTCGGAACGCGCCGCAGTCGGATTCCCAAATAACGGTAGGAGGGGTTCACATCGGCGTCGAGTCAACAATGAAGTACCTGTGACTTGTCCTCAACAGTCGGTGGAACTTCGTGGAGCATTTCCGACGTTTGGCTCCCAGACTGGAGTGAGCCAGGGCTGCCTTAAAAACCTGCCTGTGGTTAAGAACAAGACCGGAGATGTTGCCGATGTAAATAACTACAGGCCTATTTCACTTGCAACAATTGTAGCAAAAGTGTTTGACGGCTTGCTTAATACTCAGCTAGATAAATATCTGTCACTGCATGACAATCAGTTTGGGTTTCGGCCCAACCTGTCCACTGAAGCTGCGATTCTGAGTCTTAAGCATGTCGTCAGATATTATACGGATCGCAAAACTCCTGTGTACGCGTGTTTCCTGGATCTTTCCAAGGCCTTCGATCTGGTGTCTTATAAAATCCTGTGGGAGAAACTTGACAGTATCGGTTTACCACCAGAACTCTCGAACATATTCAAATATTGGTACGGACACCAGATCAATAGCGTCAGATGGGCGGGTGTAATGTCGGAACCCTATAGGTTGGAGTGCGGGGTGAGACAGGGGGGGTTGACCTCTCCCGCGCTCTTCAACCTCTATGTGAACGCCCTGATCGTTGGGCTCAGCAGCCAGCATGTTGGTTGCCATGTGGATGAAGTATGCGTCAATAATTTGAGCTACGCTGATGCCATGGTTCTGCTGAGCGCATCGGTCTGCGGTCTTAGGACTTTGATGAGGACCTGTGAAGAGTATCCCTCGAGCCATGGGTTGAAATATAATGCAGGGAAGAGTAAATTCATGGTGTTTAGTTATAATCTTAGAAGTGTGAATAGTGTACCGCCTGTGTGTATAAATAATGCACCGCTTGAGAAAGTGGAACAGTTTAAGTACTTGGGTCACATTGTTACAGCGGACCTAAATGACGATGCTGACATTGAGCAGGAGCGGAGGGCGTTGTCAGTCAGAGGTAATATGATAACGCGTAGGTTTGTGCGTTGTTCGAGGGAGGTAAAAATAACGCTCTTTAGAGCTTATTGCACATCCCTCTACACGTGCAGCCTATGGGCAAAGTATACTCGTGCGGCATACAGCGCCCTCCGCGTCCAGTTCAATAATGCGTTCAGGGCGGTGTTGAGGCTGCCCCGCCACTGCAGCGCCTCGGGCATGTTCGCGGAGGCACGCACCGACTGCTTTCACGCAACATTGCGCAAGCGGTGTGCGTCTCTGGTGCGCAAAGTGCGGGGCAGCGCCAACACCGTTCTGGCGATGATCGCCGATAGAGTGGATTGTCCTTATGTCCGGCAATGCTGCAGTAGACATATTGTTATCTTGTGAGTGTTCATTTTTGTCTGTGCTTGTTATCCTGTCTATATCCTTTATTGTCTGTATATGAGTCTTGTTACTTGAATTAAAAACATTTTATTTTATTTTTTTATTTAAAGCGGCTCCTACCCAATCTAGGGTGCCCAAAAGCCTCCTCCCGGAGGCTCTGCGCGGGGGTCGTGCGGTCCATGGCCCTTTACGGGGCACCGGTGTGGGCGCACTCCTTGGGGCGGTGACCAGCCAGCCGATTGAGCGCGTCCCAGAGGGTTATGGCCATCCGGCTAGTCTGGGGATACCGCGCAGTCTCCGATGAGACGGCGAGCCTCCTTGCCGGATTGCCGCCATGGAATCTGGAGGCAAAAGTCCTCGCGCATATGTGGGAGTGGCGCGAGAAGGCAAAACGTCCGCTGTGATCTCCTGTGGGATCTCATGGCGTCATGGATTTCGATTGTCGGAACCCAGTGCTGGGTACGCCACAATTGCGGTGGTAAGTCCCATCTTTGAAGAGTGGCTAGAGAGTCGCCACGGCGTCCTCACCTTCCGCCCTACGCAGGTTCACACTGGACACGGCTGTTTCCGGAGATTCTTATTCTGGATAAGGCTGGAGGAAAAGCCCAGGTGTCATCATTGTGTAGATTACCTGGAGGACACGGTGAAACATACGGCGGAGGTCTGCCCTGCCTTGGCGGAGCACCGCCGCAGTTCTTACTCTATGCATAAAAGAGCTAAAGCGATTAACTTTTCTTGACTTAAAAGTCGATCGTAGATAGTTCTTCACCCGCTTTAAGCAAGAAAAGCTTCTCCCACAATTTATTGCTGGTGTACATAGACCCATGCGAATTGCTATATCGAAGTTTAGATAAATGTTCTCCAAATTCTATATTCGCAGGAGCAATGATCCAGAATCTGGTTTTATTGATGACAATGAAAGTGTACACATTACTGAACTAAGTTACTTTCTAAATCATTACGATAAACTTTTTCCGAGAAGTTGACTTTTTCCAAGAAAATGCCCTTTTTCGTTTAAATCCGTTGAAATATTGAAATGCTATTGGACTTTAAAAAAAAATCATATTCACAATTAAGTATACTTTACACAGAGTTTAGTAATATTTCATATGATATACAGACGTTTGAGTAATCGGTATATTGAATACAGTAATATAGTACCTACTAAAATATTGCAATTTTGTTAAATTTTCGAGACTTCTATTCTCCGTTTAAATAATTGTCTTTTTTATTTCTGTAAAGCAAAAAATGATTTAAAATTTGCTGCCCTAGGCTCCAGCCTACTCAACCTTCTAGTAAATCCGCCTTAGGGTGCCTCTGTGTACAAATACTTCTAAAACTGCGCCAAACTAAGTATTTGTACCGGTGCTGTTTACAAAAAGCTGACGCCACGATGTCACGTGATAAAAAAGTAGTAAGGAGCGTTTTGGCGGTAAATTCAAAACAACTAAAAATAAAATTGATTTTAATCGTTTTTAATTGAGAAAAATAAAATAAAATTTATTTATATCCAATAAATAAAATTTATTTTATTTTTCTGTTTAATGTATTGTCCCAATCTTCAAATTAAAATAGTTTTTATTAAATTGGAAAATATCCTATTGAGGTCACTTGTTAACATTGTTTGCAAAACTACGTTTTGCCGCGTAGATACAAGTGCGTCGACGTCAATGATTTGGGCCCCCTCCACCTCTCGCTGCTCCACGTCCCTTCACAGCTGCCTCACTGCCTCACACCACGCCACTCTCCGCATCGTCAGCTGGTCGCGACCCACTGCCCAAACACTTCCTTACTGCTTTGTTGTTTGTTTCGAAAGGTTGTTCTGTGGACCATTCAAAGTTGAATGTTTAAGGCGCGGTAAGAAGCAAAATTTTTAGGTATTTGCATTTGATGATAGCTGAATCTAATTACTACCAAAATAAAAATGATTTTTCAGTTTTATTTAAATAAAAATTTACATACGGCACGCCTCAGTGGAATAATATTGTTAGGTACTTTTTATTATACTATTTCTTTAGTTGATTGATTGCCCTTTATTATCAATAGAAAAAATGTGCCTGATTGTTTTATGATGATACGATTGTATTTTGATTCTAATTAATTATAATATTTTCATTCAACAATAAGTCTTTTCTCTGAAGGTTTGCCAATACATTGTTTTTAACCGACTTCGAAAAAAGGAGGAGGTTCTCAATTCGAGTGTTTTTTTTTGTGTTTGTTACCTCATAACTTTCGACTGGGTGAACCGATTTTGATGACTCTTTTTTTATTTGAAAGCTGGTGATTCCCCTGTGGCCCCATTTAAATTTCATATAGATCTGATGATGCATTTCGGAGACAGACAACGGAACTCTTAAAAAATGACAGTAAATAAACCGCGATTGTTGCTATCGCATAAATATGCATTGTTTTGACAGTCAGGATGATGAAATTTCAAATTAGTGTGGTACTACGAGGTGCATTCAATAAGTACCTAGCCTCATCGCCAGAGGGCGCTGTAGTTTCAAAAGAGTTTTACCACAGTGTAGCACATTCTTTTTTCAAATTTTCATTCCAATCCCTTCATTTGTCTTAATTTGACAACTTATGGAAGCGAACGTGTCGATCGGTTTTACAAAAATGGAAAAAGAGCAATATCGTTCGGTGATTCGATTCCTATTTTTGGAAGGGAAAACGCGCATCGAAATCAAAGAGCGCTTGGATGCTGTGTACGGTGACTCTTCTCCATCGATGGCCACCGTCAAGAATTGGTTCAACGAGTTTGCACGTGGTCGTACGTCGGTTTTTGATGAACCACGTCCAGGTGCACCGAAAACAGCTGCTACGGAGGAAAACATTAAAAAAATCCATGATCTCGTATTGGCAGATCGCCGATTGAAGGTTCGGGAGCTAGCTGAGACTGTAGGCATTTCAGAAGGAACAGTGCATCATATTCTTCACGAGGAACTCGGCATGAGAAAGCTGTCGGCGCGATGGGTGCCGCGTTTACTCACACCAGAAAACAAGCGCAACCGTGAGACCACATCGGAGACGTGTTTGGCGCTGTTTAAGCGGAATCCAGCGGAGTTTTTGCGTCGTTTTGTGACCGTCGATGAAACTTGGATCCACTGGTACACACCAGAGACCAAGGAGCAATCAAAACAATGGATCCAGACCGGGGAACGTGCTCCAAAGAAGGCGAAAACTGTAAAATCGGCCGGAAAAGTTATGGCCACCGTTTTCTGGGATTCACAAGGTGTGATCTACATCGATTACCTCGAGAAGGGTAAAACAATTACAGGGCTTTACTATGCCGATTTATTGGGCCGATTCGACGCCGAATTAAAGAAAAAACGACCCCATCTGGCGAAGAAAAAAGTGCTGTTTCACCTCGACAACGCACCGGTTCACACGTCTGCCGTTGCCATGGCCAAATTGGTCGAATTACACTACGAATTGCTGCCCCATCCACCGTATTCTCCAGATTTGGCCCCTTGCGACTTCTTTCTGTTTCCTAATCTGAAAAAATCACTCGCGGGGAATAGATATGGATCGAATGAGGAGCTCAACGCCGCCACGGAGGCCTATTTTGCAGAGTTTGACAAAAACTATTTTTCGGACGGATTAAAAAAGTTGGAGCATCGCTGGGCTAAGTGTATCGAACTAAAAGGAGACTATGTTGAAAAATAAATTCCCACTTTTCCAAAATTTTCGTTTACTTTTTGTAGGCTAAGTATTTATTGAATGACCCTCGTACTTATAACTAAACAGTAAAAAATAAAAACTTTTCAAAAAAAAAAAAAAACAACAGACTTTCGAAAAAACTACAAAGTGAAAAATAACTGTAATGTTAAAATAACTTGAAGGCGGTGACAAAAAATTAAAAAAATAAAGTTATTTTTCACTTTGTAATGTTTTTTCGGAAGTTGGTTGTCTTTTTTTTTTGGAAATACAAAGTGAAAAATAACTTTAATTTCGGAAGGCGGTGACCAAAAATTAAAATACGTATTCAAAGTCACCGCCTTTCGAAATTAAACTAATTTTTCACTTTGTAATGTTTTTTCGGAAGTTGGTTGTTTTTTTTTTTTAATAGTTTTTTCTCGCATAATTCGGCGACAAAAACTGAGGGTTTTACGGTGTCATACGTTTGGTCAGCGCCTCAACAAATATTATTTTATTACCTACTCACAATTTTAAAAGTATATTAATGCGTCATAAGCTCTCAATACGGGTTTACCTTAAAAAGCCAGAAAAACAAGAATCAATAGAACACAAGTGTTTCAAAGTCACGTCAAACAGACAGATTAGGAGTGGGGTCGGTTGGCCAGAGGGGTATGGCAGCGCGGTGGAGAGACGCGCGGGCGGCGGCACTGAGCCACTGACGGAGACGGCACAGTCTGGCGCAGGCCGCCTCCCCATCCATATGTGTTGCGATGCTCGGCGGAGCGGACGCGCTCTCAGCTGTTGTAGGTCGCGCACTCGCGCCCGGCTAGTGCTGTGTTCAGGGCCCCGCACCCGCTGCGAGTGCCCATGTGCTTGTGATTGATGCTGCGCTCCGCGACCACGGGCGGCATGGTGGGCCTGCCGCCGCCGCCTCACGCAAGGCTCTCGCTGTTCGACTCCTGCCACCGTAAGATCAGGCTCATCGGCGGCGGACCCGTCGCCTTCCTAGGAGGACTTGTCGCGTGAGTCACTACTATTTCGTTCAAACTTCTTAAACGGGAGCTAGGTATATTCCTCCGGGAAGAAACGAAAGTAAATCGAAAGAGATGGTTTAAATTTTACTTCGAAAATATCATTAAGATTTGAATAATATACATTCTTATTTATTTATAAGGGTTCAACAAAAGCTTCTGTTGTTTATCTACATATATCTAAGTACTTACTTACTAGTAACTTACACATTCGCTAATTACAGGCTAACCAGCTTTCTCAGAAATAGGTGATATAATCTATAAAAATAAATTCACCGTGTGTTTGTCACGCAAAAACTCCTAAATGGCATGACCGATTGTGATTAACTTTCGTACGTTGTTGGGTGCACGCTGGAAAAGGTACATAAAAAAAGAAAAAGGCATTGCAACGCATCGCCAAGCATTAGCTAGTGCTTAATAATAATAAAACTAGAGGTTCTAGAATTTGGTTGTGGCAAAATACTTTTTAAACTTAAGATGAGTACCGAGAGTAATCGAGAGATATTTTTTAAAGTTCTCATTGGTAAAGTTGCTCATGGAAAGTAAAGATGCCACAGTTAACGGTATTACCGTAGTGCCAATTTGAATTCTCGAATTTGATTAATTTATAAGAAGTCAATAGTTATTTCGTTATTTGTTTTGTTTTGCATAAATAGAGCATCAAAATTATTTATCCTTATTTTTTAATCCATTCTGACGTTCAAATGAAGGATATTGCACCTGCAGGCTTAGCACGACGCTTTCTATTTCTACTCTACTGTAGAATAGAAATCGCTTGTCTACATTTCTCGGTGAAAAACTGTCAACTGTTTATACGGAAACGTCACTTTTGTCTACTCTTCCGACGACAAAACGCTTGTCTACGGTTCTTGTGCTAAGCCAGCAGAAGTAGCCGCGCATGCTGTGGAACTTCTTCAGTCTGGGCTTAGTCAACGAAACGTATGTGCACAACTCCATGTAAGCCGTTCTGCCGTCCAAACATTTACCACCCACCACCACCCAGGAAGACCACGAAACCGGGGCACTGCAGCCCGACTAAATCCGTTTATCCTACGACCAGCCTGCGTGATCGCAACCTGACCTCAGTACAGGTCCATAAACAGCTTCCAGACTTTGATCGACTGACTATTTGCGCTCTAACTGTTACAAAGAGGCTCGAGGAACGAGGCCTGAAACCTCATAAGCCAGCCAATGGCGCGCCTACAGTTTGCACGCGAACAGTTGCATTGGACTTAACGTCAATGGAGCCAGGTTCTTTTTACGGATTACAGTAATGACAGGAAGAACGTTTTCGGTTAAACCTAACTTAACCTTCTTTTCAATGCAAGTTATGGCAATGGGTCAAGGACAGTCTGAGGTGGAATTTCCACCGAGGGCAAAACTGGCCTTGAGGGTGTGACGGGACCATGGTTGCCATTACTAAATAGCGACCGAAATGTATGTATATATTTAATGTTGATGTGAATATGTTTTTAAATGTGTGTGTATGGAATTATGGATTTTTAATCTGAACTAAATGGTTATTATTATTATTATTATATAAATGCTCAGATGATATGCTGAGTTGTAGGCCAGGATTTAATTTATTCTATGATATTACACACTGCCAGAATTGTTCGAGAATACCTGAATGACCTTAGATCATAGTAATGGAATGGCATGCAAGAATCCCCGATTGAATCCAATACAGCACTTATGGGATGAGCTGAAGAGCCATGTTCGAGCTAACCAACCAGCTCCAGAAACTTTACAGGAGCTCAAAACGACTAGGTATCTTGAAAGCTTTGCAGAACATTCCACAGCACGTCACAGCATGATCAGCCTATAATGTTAATTAATTTCATGGTGAACCACCTGACGGCCGTCGTAAATGCTCTTGGAGGTAACACAAGTTACTAAATAAACGTTTTCTGTGTGTAAATCATTCTTTCCTCAAAAATTCCACGCTAATTACACCACTGAATAGGATGGAGGGAGGGCATTGGAATTCGACGCTTGGTGCAGGATATCATTAGGGACTACCTGAGGAATCGCACTCAAGTGGTTAGAATCGGGCTTAATGTGAATGAAAAGCTTCCTATTGCATACGGTGTACCTGAAGGTAGCTGGGTGGTACTGGGTCCCACTCCATTCCTGAGCTATATAAATGAACTCTGTATACTTCCCATTCAAAACTGTAGAGTCAGTACATACGCCGCTGGCACTTCCCTGCTTACAGACATAGTAGACTGGGCCCAGTGCTAGCGGCGTGCCGAAAAGGCGCTTACATTTGGAATAGTTGAGTAACAACCTACTCACTCTAAACGTAAAACTGTTTATATACCATTTCCTGTCAGGTCAAATTTATGCCATCACCTTCCCTTACTCTTAAAAGCCATACATGTTCGCCTTCCACCATTTGTGACTGCCTTGCAATCTCTAAGTCCACTAGTGCCTAGGCGTTCATATCGACCAACATCTCAATTGGCATTAACACCTTGGCACACTTTCTGGTAGAACTCACAAGCTCATTTGCGTATAAAAAAACATACGCAAGTGTGCAGATAGGGATACATTGATGGTCCCCCGTCGAGATAATGCTTTGAAATATTACGTACAACTTAAAGGCCAATATTATTATTTATTTTACTTTTTAGAGGTTTTTGTTTGGGTCGGGGGTTTTTAATTTTTTTATTTAACTTTTATTTCCTGCTTTTTAGGGTTCCGTACCCAAAGGGTAAAACGGGACCCTATTACTAAGACTCCGCTGTCCGTTGAGACCTTTTCAATGAGCCCAAACACGATACTTCTGCTGTATGTTGGTGAGTAACTTAGGTATCCTGGAAATTCCAGGTGATGTTCCAGCATCAGTTCAAGGTTACTTTGTTTGTCTAATATCATTGAAGTACTAGAATATCAAATTTCGACTCGATCAGACCTGTGGAAGATGCTCAAATCCCTTCATCAACCAGAAGAGTTCATGTCTAAAAACCACCGCTAGGAAACCTACGTTTAAAAAAAAATCCGCACCCAAATTGGTTCACCCGTTTAAAAGCTACGGTGCCACAGACAGACAGACACATATAGCGGTCAAACTTATAACACCCTTCTTTTTGCGTCGGGTGTTAAAAATTAGTGATTGTCTTCGAAAGGACATTGTTTTCTTCTTTGTAGTACCTTTTTTTTAAAGATGGTGACGTTTAATCAATTTAGATGATTTAGGCTTGATTTAGGTGTCCGGGAGTCTATAATGTGTATAAACATATTGTATATATATTTAGCGCGTCGCTGTCCCTGCCACTCTGTAAATTGTTACAAAAATTAGATCGAAATGAGAAGCAGGTGTATTCTGTCAACCACTTAAAAATTATGTATGGAAATTGGGGAAAAATAATAATTAGTGGGCAATGTAAATGTAATAAAACCAATTCTATACGCTTATTTTGCTATTCATACCAACTACGAAACCCTACACTATGCGTGGCACAACGTGCACTTGGCCGGTTTTTGTTAAAACTATTTTCAGTGTAACCTCCTCCTTTTTAGAAGTCGGTTAAAAATAAATACATAGCAAGAGTTAATGTATGCACTACAACAAAAAAAAATTAGTTAAAAAACTCAGTACCGAGTGTATTTATTAAAGTCGCTTTTCGTATCTGCCTGTGTTTTTGGTTTTCACCAGCATTAAGAGAATTCATTCCGAAGGTTTGTCTATAGGTACGTATCATTGATTTTAAACTACTACGTACCTAATAAAGAAAACTCGATCTTTTATAAAGGCGTAAAAACCATGCGAAGAAGGGCCGGGTCGCTGCTTTAGCATAAAAACTTGTTTTTATTTTAGACAACAGCTCAAATAACTTGGAAGTCGACCCAAAAAAAAATTACATCCAGCGCCACAGACTTCTCAGCATTTTGTAGTGTTTTTGGGCGTTTTTTGAACGTTTTCTTTTAAATCTTTCACCGTATGATTGTGAACACCGTTAGTTTATATGCTATCTCGTGAGATTATAAATTGTCGATAAATTCTCCACGTTTTTGACTGAGAACAACTTGGATTTTTAGGTTTAAATCCATCAGACATCGTCTTCAGATACGCTATTAATTTCGAATATGTATCTAGTTTTACGTCGTTATTAGAACTGACTCAGTTCTGATCACTGCGAATACTTTTAGGAGTTAATTCTATACTTTCACTGTCACTTGAAGAATTCATTTTTCAAAACAAAACCATGAATTTCTAACAATCCGTGAAAATTGACGAAGACGCTGGCTGTAGTTCGCGCGTTTTTAATTTGATTTCTTCTTTTTATTCAGCTGGCGGCGCGACTATGGGCCGTCATACCAGCCAGTCTTTATTCAAACCATATTTGCGTTCGATTTCTTTGGCGCTGAACACTAAGATGTTCCAAATTCAAAAAGTGCGCGGCAAAGATAATTGTGGCGCACTTTTAAAAACTCATTACTGCCCGCTAAAGGTTTCTTAAAGAAAACACCACCTTTGGGTGCACTTAAAGGCAAAGCAAGTTGTCCTTTTCGAATAGATGGAATGATAAACGATTTTTCAAGCCCTTTTTAGTAGTTACAATTACAAGCTACCATAGATAGGTACCAAGATAACATACATTTTCCGTCGCACGTTGCCGGAACTTTAACTTCAAGCATATTTTTAACCGACTTCAAAAACGAGGAGATTATCAATTCGACATGTTTATAATTTTTTTACGAGTATGTATGTTTTTTTTATCGAAAGGGGTTTATTCCGAAATGGTCCCATTTAAATTTCATATTAGATCTGATGAGTTGCGGAGACGACAACGGAACTCTTCAAAAAATGACAGCAAATTAACCGCGATTGCTGCTATCGCATTTAAATATGCATTGTTTTGACCTCAAGGATGATGAAACTTTGAATTGGTGTGGGGTACAAAGTGTAACATAACTTTAATTTCGGAAGTAGTGTTTTTCCGGAACGACTTCCGGAAAAACACTGTATTTTTTCTTTTAGTTTTTAGTTTCACAAAGAAGCGTCGCCGCTTCACTCTGTTGAGACGAGAGGATGCTGGGCTGAGATATCATTTTTTTGCGTAAATAATATTTTCGTAATCTATCACATTGTAGGAATCAAACTGTGCGATAGAAAACCACTCAAACCACTTCCGAAACGATTATTAAAAACGTTAAAACTAATTAAATACCGATAAACATAAGATGACATACATTTTATTTGACAGATGGTTGACTGGTATAGTACCACTAGCGCCATTGCTCTGCATTTCGGTCAATAATCACGCGGAGAAAATTTACAACATAGCGGACTAGCCAATTCCACGTTAATTTGAAAGTATGTGCTGGAGATTTTAGATCTTATTGCGATTTACTCAGGATCCAACTTTGCTTTCCCACTTGACAAATTCCGTGTAAGGTAGCCTTACACGAACCATTTCGAGCGATACTGATTTTCTCTTCGCTCTGCTTAAAATTAATTATTGTCGAATTTCGACCACCGAGCGACCATTAGTTTGTTAAGTACTAATCCATCATTTACATTCGGTACACATTAATCATACATTTTACTTCATATTATCGGCATTTTTAGACCGAATTGAAGGAATCTATTTTATTTGGAAAAGCATACTTGTCTTTTAGCTTGGTCTCTTATTTATTTAGTGAGGATATAAGGAAGAACTGAGGATACAAGAATTTCTTAATAATACACAGTTTCATCCCCTATTTAACCTCCTTAGGGGTGGAATTTACAAAATCGGAAGAACACTTGATGTTTACTTTTGAACAGAAAGGCATGGGCCAGCGCAGACCGTCGTCGGAGTGGCGCCAAAGCGAATAATGCAACACCTAAAAGTAGTTTTTATTTACTTAGCATGCTAGAAATTTGTTTTACGTAAAGGCTCGTGCAGACTAGCGCGACGCGACGGTCGCGTCGCGACACTCGTAGTACAATTTCTATGAAAACTGAATGGAAATTGTTCTACAAGTGTCGCGTCGCGCTGTCGCGTCGCGGCTGTTTGAAGAAGCCTTAATACAAACCGTTTAAAAACACAAAGTGGCACGAAGCAGCGACGAGAAACGCGCGGAACTGCTCTCCTGCCGCCGCGGCGGCGCCGCTGCCGTCTGCGGTTTGCCGTCGTGTCGCCATCGGAGGTAAACACGAATGCACCTCGGTGTGTACGTGGACTCATTAAGAAAAGAAACAAACAATTCTACTCGTATCGGTATGTAGTGCAATATTACACACAACACAACACGATAAACTTGGTGACGATCATTGATAACGATATGGCAGGGCTAATTGTAAATCGCTGTTATTGATTTACGTTCAATACTTAACCGTTTCAGAAAAGTGCCTATTGAATTACAATAAAAACAAGATTTATTTTGGCGCCCGGTACACAACAAGTACTGAAAAGAAGTACATACATATATATCTGACACGTATGAAGTAATGTTGGCACAAGTAGGGCACGTTTGTATCGCTAGCGGAGCTGAGGCGAGCCGGTCGTTATGCGGCAATACCGCGGCCGCTATCGATCACCGGCCGCCACTCGCGACCTGCACCAGCCACTGTCCCACTACCACAGCAGGTACCACGCTACCACGTCACCGCTAACAGTTCGCACCATGTACCTACTACTCTACTTCTTTATACAAGATCATGGATAAGATTACTGATGGCTATGATATGTAAAGGACTAGTTTTCTATTCTAAAACTTAAGGGCAGTCTCTTAAGAACGTTTTCCTGTACAGTGCTACAGGTTAAGGTTACCCTTACTGTCCAGTCTCATAAATCAACCCTATATGCTAAGCTAAAACTTCTGTACGTACGATAAGACAAGGTTTTACGAGGTTGCGTCATTTATGAAGTTTGTAGAGTTTTCTCTGAAAATGGAAAGTCGCTCTTCTGAGCACCAAAAATATGACTCGGAATCTCAAGAGATCTTACCGCCATCAACGAGCAAATTAATTATTGTATACAGCAATGGACTGCTCCTTGTTGGCAAGTAAAACCTGTCTTTTCCTCGACTGATTGTTATTTTGTAAAACATTACAAAGTGAAAAATAACTTTAATTTCGGAAGGCGGTGACTTTGGATATGTATTTGAATTTTTTGCTAGCGGTTACCGTTACCAATAAAATACCGGTAAAACTACCAAAACCTGTCGCTCCTTTCCGTTAAATGTTTATCGTTAAAATTACCGTTATATCATAGGATTTACCGGTATTTAAATACACACTCTACCGCTCCGCCCAGAGCGGGAGAAGTCATTTGATAATTTCCCAAAAAAAAAAGACCACGTGCAATAAAAATATTTAACAACGTTCATCGAATTTACATCATTTTGTGTAACCTGTGTTCATATTGTGTAAGTAGTTTTAAGGCTTACCTCACCCAGCTTATAAGTAGGTAGTGCATGATTGAGCTTTTCTTAGCTCAGAAATATACGGCTGTTCACCGTAAGGTACGTAATACCTTACAATTTCATTCGACTGCACGACCGCAACGACATGATTAGGTTTTTCACGAATGTTTATATGTGTGGGATTCTTTATTTAAACCCTGGGAGTATCCTAACTGCTGGATATAAATTATTGAATACACGAAGTGTCATTCGACTCGTTTCGGTCGCGCTATTGTCTAAGCTAGGTTTTGCTTTTTAACCTACTTCAAAAAGGAGGAGGTTCTCAATCCGTCGTTGTTTTTTTCTTTTTTTATGTATGTTCCCCGATTACTCGAAGATGGCTGGACCGATTTGGATTATTATTTTTTTTTGTTTGAAAGGGATATTATACTTCCCAGGTGGTCCCATGATTAACAAGTCGGGATCTGATGATGGGATCTTGGAGAAATAGAGAGATAGCTTCAAATTTTATAGGTACACTTGAAGCAATTTGGATAGTTTTTGGACGAGTACTTTCTCGGAGTGGTCCCATTTCAATTTGGTGAAGATCTTCGGAGATAGGCAACGGAACTCCTCAATAAATGATAGCAAATGGACTGGAATTGCTGAAATCTCATGTCTGTCTATTGCTTACACCAGTTCATAACATAACATCACGCCGATACGCTGTGGGTATGTGGGTGGGTATGGTGGTAAGCACATGTGGACCACTAAAAAGTGAAAAATAGAAACTTTAAAAAAAAACAACCGACTTCCAAAAAAAAAAAAACACTAAAAAGTGAAAAATTACTTTAATTTCGGAAGGCGGTGACAAAAAAATTAAATACAAATCCGAAGTCACCGCCTTCCTAAAGTAATTTTTCACTTTTTAGTGTTTTTTTTTTTTTTTAAGTCGGTTGTTTTTTTTTTTTTTGAAAAAAGTTTTTACATCAAGTTGAAATGTCGAATTTTAGACGGCAAAATTACTGTCTTGAAAAAAAAAGACAGTGGCACTCCGGGAGTACCGACGTTAGTGAAAACTTGAACAATTACGTGTGTATTTATTGAATCGTCATGAAATATTTTTTGAATATTGTGCGTATCTGATCAAGCTCAACTAAAACTAACTTATATACCGACAGCTAACGGTGTCGCGAGTTCAGTTGATTTGTCCCATCTCAAAAAATGCCCAACGCGCCTGAAGAAGTTTTCACTTCAAAAAATATTCCCTAATGAAACACTTTTCAAGTTTTCAACCAGTTTGGTGCAGTTGGTGGCTGTGGTTGAACTGAAATAACTATTATTTATGAATTAATTAATAACCAACTTATCCACACTTATAACTGCCACCAGATTTTGTTTTGAACTTTTTGGTAGCAGTCGAAAATATAGCAATCAAATAGTCTTGTATTCATTACAAAATTATGCCAATTCATTATTTAGTAGGTACGGGCTTGCCACTTCACATCCGAAATATCAATCTTTGTCGGTTTTTTGTGCATTGTTTCACTAGTTTTGTAGCAAAGTTCGTTGCTCGACGTGCAGCGGCGCGGGCGCAAAGAGGGGCACAGACAGCGGCGTTACAGTTGTAACGGGACAGCACCGGCCCCGATACGCGTCACACGCCACCACAACGATGCTCACTAACAATACAACACAATACGACCATTATTCCATGCTAAATCCAAATCCGTAATTTGTTTATTAACTGAGTCGGGTGCAGGCGGTGCAGCTGCTCTCTCACTCCGTAGTCAAGCTCTGCTGTGGCCTTAGTCTGTGTTCTGTGATTCAGCTAACATAGTTTGCAAGTACTGCCGACGCAATGCGGCGGCGCGGCGCCTTCACTGCACATCAGTGTGAGATCGATCTATTCTACTTCAGATACTAATGTTCGTGTTGTTCGGGTCCTCTGGCTGTCCGTTGTACCGTGACTACGAGGACACAGACAGACAGGTCCTCTGGCGGTCCGTTGTACCGTGACTACGAGGACACAGTTACAAGGGTCCTCTGGCTGTCCGTTGTATCGTGATTATCAGGACACAGTCACATGGGTCCTCTGGCTGTCCGTTGTACCGTGATTACCAGAACACAGTTACAAGGGTCCTCTGGCTGTCCGTTGTACCGTGATTACCAGGACACAGTCACGTGGGTCCTCTGGTTGTCCGTTGTACCGTGATTACCAGGACACAGTCACAAAGGTCCGTTGTACCGTGATTGCCAGGACATAGTCACAAGGGTCCTCTGGCTATCCGTTGTACCGTGATTACCAGGACGTAGTCACAAGGGTCCTCTGGCTGTCCGTTGTACCGTGATTACCAGGACATAGTCACAAGGGTCCTCTGGCTGTCCGTTGTACCGTGATTACCAGGACACAGTCACATGGGTCCTTTGGCTGTCCGTTGTACCGTGATTACGTGATTGCTTACTACTGTTAGAGCGTATTGTTTGGTTAGGGTAGGCGCCACCTATGACCATAGACCGAAGAGGTTATTTATTCATCCCTCTAAACAAAGGGAGTGCTGTCAACACAAGGTGAGTCCGCACATAAGGTCCCACTGGTGTATCTATGTTTGCGATCAAAAAGGATCGGCGGATCCGAGATTGTCTTCATGTCCCGCTTCCAAATGAGAGAAGCGGATAGAGCATTGGGTACACACACTGCCTGACCACATCCGCCCAAAGCCATAGACGTGACCTGCGGTAACGCTCAAGAGGAAAGCGAGCGTATTTTCCACTGCGGACAAAACCGTGGAAGCGAAGAACCAGTATGCCAAATGTAGCAAAGATCATTTGCTGACTGCGAGGCCCGAATACAAGGCGCTATCGGTGGAACAGAAAGGGCATTTCTTGCGCGATAAAAGGATTTGTTTCAAATGCGACCAGAGATAGCAATGGCGCTTTTTATTCATGGCGAAACTGTGCACGAGCATTAAGAACCACTGCCGGACCGAAAGCATTGCTACTAAAGGTGTGCCATCAAAGTGAAGTGATTTAAGGGAGAAGATAGATAACGGGGTCAGAGCAAAGACCATGAAGGACCTACAACTTCATCAGCTGGCTATCCCTGACACTTGGATGGAGTACGAGCAAATCTTTATTTCCAATAAATTATCCTATCGGTTATGTATTGGAAATAAATATTTCAATTTTAAACTGGACACTGAAGCTTAGGTGAAGGTCTTGCCAAACAAATAAATATAAAACTAAAATAAATTATCGAAAGGTGGATTAGAAGGTTCACCCTTGTTTGATAGAACAACGTTTGATATAATATTACTAAATCGAATTTTAGTTGCAATAAAGTCATTTCGAAGAATTATTCATTTGACCGAATAATTCACTGGTAAATTTTTATTTAGCGTAATTATTTATTTGAACTAATTTTATTTCGCCGAATTTTCAAATGCACTAATTTTATTTAAACTAATGTTTCACTACACTAATAATGATTTAGTCGAAAGATCGTATCTTCGTTTCTGTCACGGCTCCGGCGCTGCGGGGCTACGGCGGTCCCTCGCGAGCTTATCGTCGCAGATGGTTTAACACTCACCACCGCGGCTTCGGCTTGCTGGCCGGCTTCGCCGGCCAGCCTTAGCCGCCGCGGCGAATGTAACAACCACCCGCTCCTCAGCTCGCGGGCCGCCTCGCCCCTCCGCGCCTACGCGATTCTAAATTACACTCTAGGGGTAGGGCAGACAAGACTGCGTGGAGTCGGATTTATAGCGATTCGTTTCTGTCGACCTGAAGAATGAACATTATAGATACCTTTTGATCATTAGCGCAAATGTTGTTATAGCAAATAAATATTCGATGAACTGAAAATTCTGTCAAACGATATTATACAAAGTGATGATTTTCTTAAACGTTGTTCGATTTAGTAATATTATATCAAACGTTGTTCTATCAAACAAGGGTGAACCGGATTAGAAGACCATTCAACAATGAAGTCACAGGGTTATTCAGGTAGTCAGATTGAAGTCATTGGTAAATGTTATCTCAAAGTACAATTTATAAACAAAACATTTTACAAATTAAAGTTGACACTAATTCGCTTCCCATTTTGGGTTGGAGTCAATGTGAGGAATTAAAATTATTGAAAAGAGTTATGAGTCTAAATCATAAAAGAAGATTTAAAAAAAACATATTAAACAGACATAAAAGATGTGCAAATAATATGTTGGATGAGTTTCCGGTCGTTTTTACAGGAATGGGTTCTTTACATATGAAATACAATTAAAAGATGGGTACAAAACTGCAAACCTAGTGTAGTTCTTGCTCAACGAAGGTTACTTAACGCTTTCAAAGAACAAGCAAAGGAAAAATGAATGGAAATGAAAAATCAGGGTATTATTGCAAAAGTTGAGGGATCCACCGATTGGGTAAATAGTATGACGGTTGTAAAAACACCTAACCTAAAAGAGTGATGGGTTTAAAGAACTTTATTCTCATAAGAACTTAAAAATATAACAGTTCGCTTATAATGAGATACTTAAATTAGTTTTAACTAGTACTATAAATATAAGTTACCTCTAGGGTGTTGGAAACATTGTATTATCATTATGGTATTTCAAATGTTGTAATGTATTGTCTTAATCTACGTTTGAATGATCAATGACATTAGATGCTAAATAGGGATTTTGGCATGTAAATTTACACCCGGGCTGGGTGTAAATTTACATGCCAAAATCCTCAGTACAGACCTCTACATTTTCTTTTTTCAGGTTAATATTATTATTATTTTTTTTTTTTGGTTTTGGCAAATGCTAAACGGTACTTATATCATCGGCGTCAGAAATTTAGCAGAAATGTTTATTTGAACAATTACATAAAATATAACTTAACAAATACATTACACTTTTAGACTTGTTTACCTCGATTAAATGATTATTTATTGATAACTGTATACATTTATGTATCTGTATGATTTATGTAAATTATTTTGTTAAGGTCATAAGGCTGAATAGATGTTTTGAGACAAAACTTTTGCTTGGTTTTGGTAAAATCGGTGGAAACAATATTAGGAACAACAGTTGTAGACAAAAAATGGTTCCTTGTCCGTGTTCTTATACATCTGTTTGGGGCTGACTGTACCTACAACAATTTCTGATGAAAATAGTTTATTGTTTCAAACATTTCAGAGCGTGATTTTCAGTATAGTTTTTATCTACATACATTTTTCGAGATTTTTGGAATGTGCTTAACTAAAACTTTTCATTTGATGTTACATGTTTTTTGAGTCATGATCATGACTTTATGTCCTCCAGAGGACGCTAATTCAATGTAATGTGACGTCACATAGCCTATTATCATAATTATAATAAGTACACTAGCTTTTGCCAGCAGCTTCGCCCGTGTGGAGGTCCGAAATTATCCCGCGGGAACGTAGTACCGGGATAAAAAGTATCCTGTGTCTTATTCCAGGTTACAGACTACCTGTGTGCCAAATTTCATTCAAATCTGTTCAGCCGTTTTTGCGTGAAAGATTAACAAACATCCATCCATCCATCCATCCATACTTACATACTTTCGCGTTTATAATATTAGTAGGATATATGACCCTGGATTTTTATATATTAAGATAGTGGATTAGCACCACTCAGCTCAACCATTTTGAAGGGAACTCAATGATCCAACACACACGCCACCACCAGCGAGACATTTGAGTGAGTATGACATACTCTCAGCTGCCAGGGCACATTCAAGTCAATGAAAGACGTACCCTGCAAATGTTAGCTTTATAGTCGAAACATAGTGCTCACACATATGCTATGCAATTATACAATACTAGAAGTTTGAATTTATACAATGCAAAGATATCTAGTCTTTTACAGTCTTCAGCAGCTCCAACAACGTTTTCAAATGCTATTCAATTTAGTTTAAGGTACCTTGTGGAGCTGGACAAGCAGCGTTTAGCCAAGCAATATTGTCAGCGATGTAATCTCCCAACTTATAATGAGCATGGCTGCATAGTGTGCGTTTTAACCAAGACTAGCTTTTGCCAGCGGCTTCGCCCGCGTGGAGGTCGGCGATTATACATATAAACCTTCCTCTTGAATCACTCTATCTATTAAAAAACCCGCATCAAAATCCGTTGCGTAGTTTTAAAGATTTAAGCATACATAGGGATATAGGGACAGAGAAAGCGACTCCGTTTTATACTAGTAGTGATTTAAATTTCATTTCATTCAGTTGGAGTATGTGGGAAGGTATTTTATTGTAACATTTTAAACAGTACCCCATGAAGGGTAAGTCTACTTTAGCCAGTCTGAAGCCTAGCCAAGCTAGCCTAGCCCAGCTAGCCAAGCTCAGCTGAAGAATTTTAATCATTACAATCAGCAGTATAACTCCTTAAGTTACAATTGCTCTCATATAATTATTATGTCATGCATGATTGCATGAAATAGACATTCAATACGGTAATATGAAGTTAGAGAGATGCATTCATGATTTTTATGGTGATAATTCTATAAATAAATATTTGTTACGTTCGTAAATCATATTGAAATCGACATACCGTACCTCGGAAAGGAAAAATCGAAACTCTGACCACTTTGTTGTTCACCTCTGACTTTTTTTCTTAGAAATGCGTTTTTTTTTGTTGAGGGCGGGAAATCATCAAATAACTTCTGCCGCTCTAGGTGGAGCAGAAGGGCGTGTCAGACTTTTATTGACTAAAACCCACCCGTGTCCCCTCAGTTGCCTGTGTGCCAGGGGCCACGGTATCTCTTTCACACAACCCGCACCCCTGGCAGGCATTGGCCCTTGCGGGCCCCACCAGTTGGTGCGGACATCTCTTTGAGGCGCGAGTGGAACTAAACGCGCCGTCGACCCGGGCTTGGTTCTTACCGGACAGCGAGCTACCCATTACTTGCCGCCCGCAAGCCCGTGCCTACGGTGGCTGGGAATCAGCCTGGGATTCCCGACGCCCAGGGCGTCTCCTGCGGAAGGTAGGGCCGTGAGGGTACATACTGCCTCTCCCTCACGTGCGCCGCCTCCCTCTTCGCGAGCATTACTGCTTCGCAGAAGGAGGTGACGGCTACCCATGCGCTCTCGGGCCAGAGCCGGGAGAGATCTGCTGCGAGAGATCGCATCCACGAAGACACGGCGGTGCTCCGCCCAAGCCGGGCAGACCTCCACCGTATGCTCCACCGTGTCCTCAGGGCGATCTACGCAGTGGAAACACCTGGGCGTTTCCTTCCGCCATATACGAAACAGGAACCTCCCGAAACAGTCGTGTCCGGTGAGGACCTGCGTTAGGCGGAAGGTGAGAACGCCGTGGCGCTTCACAATCCACTCCTCAAAGAGGGGACTTGCCGCCGAAATCGTGGCGTGCCCAGCACTGGGTCGCTACAATCGCACTCTCCATGTCGCCGTGAGAACCCGCCGGAGCTCTGTCCGCTGTGGGAGGATATGAAGTTGAACTTGATAACCTGACACTGACCTGAAAAATGTGAAAAAAAAAAGTCAGGTTTTTTTATTTCAGAGAAACCTCATTCAGTAAGATTTGAAAACTGCCACAATTGCATAAATTGCCGTGTTATTGACTATCAAATCCTATACCAAAACCATGGTCTATTCGGACACGGCAGTGCTGGCACCGCTCCAGCGGGTGGAACGACCGCGCACGCGCCTCGCAGTGAGAGCGCATAACTCTTGCGCAGCGGTGCTCACCCGCGTCGCGTTGCAGCGACAAACAGCAGGCTCACTGTGACTGACACCCGCTGTGTAAGACATTTCTGACAGGTAGGGTTGCCAGCCATACTGTTAAAAATAGTACTATGTACTGTTTTTTATTCTAAAATACTGTTTACTGTTAAAAGAAAATATGTGAATAAACTGTTTTCACTGATATCCAGAGCTATACCTAAATAAAAAAATTCATCTACTAGGTATGGTGTCTGTAAAACAAGAACATCATGCATGCACCGGGGCATGGCCGCGGTGGTTTCAGCTACACTTCACTTCAAAATAAAACTTTTATTGACGTGTCGAAGTGTTTGTACAAACCTACATACAGAAATAAAATCATTTATCATTTAATGCCTACGAAGTCTTCAAAATTGGTGCTAAATTGATGAGTAGCGCAAGTAGCACTAATTAAATAAATTATGTATGTATGCATGCATGCATGCGTGCATGTCTGTTTGTAGGTATGTATGTAAGAAGAAGAGGAAGCAGAAGTATTAGACGATTATGAATCTGACGAATAAAATCTCAAACTGTTAATGTGTATAGGTATATATAGCAAAAAATTGGTGTGAATGTTCGGAACGCCATTACACCATAAATTAACGCTGAAAGTCCCCATCGATCCCGTACCTGGAAAATTTATTATTCAAGGTCAAAGGTCTCTAAAATGGGTTTTTCGCGTTTTTTCAGCTAAACGGTAAGTTTTATCATAAAATTGGGTCATGCAAAAATTGTAGATCGTTTAATGTATATGTATGTGTGTATCGCCGAAATGTATGTACGCGCATAACTTCCGAACGACTGCACCGAATTGGATGATTCTTTTTTTTATGTGTTCCTTATTGTCAGGACAAGGTTGAATAATATATAAGAAAGATTTGATCAGGATTCATTTTTACAATGTAATACAAAAAGTAACTGACGGTATGTGACAGAAGACTTTGCCCGATCTTTGACGAAACAATCGACCAACTGATTTGATTTTACCAGTCGCGACTGGAGAAATAAAATATGGCGGTACGATGTTCGCTGGGTCAGCTACCAATACCAATACTACTATTTTTATTGTTCAATAGTTTTAAATTAAACAAGACAACACGTTAAAAAAATACGATAAGTACACTACCACACAGGTGGCGTGGAAACGTATGCATATTATGAAGATCACAACTTTTTCAACTTTTAGAATCCTTATATCTCAGAAACAGTGGCTCTTAGGAAGAAAAGTATTGAGACATTTTTTATAGATAGTTAAATGATCTACAAATTTTTTTTCTGATCTAATTTTATGATAAAACTTACCGTTTTACTGAAAAACGCGAAAAAACCATTTTTGGTACCTTTGGCCTTGAATAATACGTTTTCCAGGTACGGGATCGTTGGGAACTGCAGCATTCTTTTATAATGGTGTTCCGAACATTCACACCAATTTTTAGCTCTATGCGAATTATTGTAGCTTCACTACAATTTTTAGGGCTAATTTGAGCGGACTAAACATGCATCGGGCAACTTGCAGGGCGGAAACTGAAAATATGATGAACTAGCTTTTGGCCACGGTTTCGCTCGCGTGGAGTTTGGAAATTATCTCCCGGGAATGTGCTACCGGGATAAAAGTATCGCAGGGATCCGGCCGTTAGGCCAAAATGATTTTGACAAAAATTCATTATCCAAACAAATTTTAGCAACCTTTTTTATACCAATGCAATATTTGGAATGATTTTAGTATGCACATTGTCATTTGGTCAAATTTTTACTAGGCAGAATATTACCAAGCATAATGTCATAGGTATTTGGT
This sequence comes from Polymixis lichenea, assembly GCA_949091785.1. NCBI lineage: Eukaryota > Metazoa > Arthropoda > Insecta > Lepidoptera > Noctuidae > Polymixis > Polymixis lichenea. Next base: position 239,746 of record OX420939.1, on the reverse strand, counting down.
CTTTAATAAAATGATTTATGACAGCAAACAATCTTTAGACAATTAAACATTTAGTGAAATGATTTTTATGAAAAAAATACAAGTTTTTTTGGGAATTATATAATTTAAAATGCACTCTTATATAACAATACTAGCTGTGCCCGCGACTTCGTTGCCGAAATTGTCAACACTTTATTATTGTGATTTCTATTGTTTCTACGTATCCTTTGTTGGAGATACCAAACAGATAAATAAATATATTTTTAAACTTATAAGAAAATGCTTCTCCGTAAGCGATGTTGCTCGAAAGAGCACCGACATACCTACAGGTGCCCGTGTGAAAACCAACCTATTTACTCAGATTCACTAGTAGTTATGGTCGCAATTTTGGAATTTTATGTCCTGATTTTCGCCACCAGACCTCCCTCGAAACTAAAATCACGAAAATTTGTACATTATTTACAACTCTTTTTACTCCCAAAACTCCCAATAAATTATACCCTACTTTAGGATGAATACTACTTTTAAGTAGGTATGTGTCCTTAATAGGGTATTACACCAATTATTGAAAAGTGTCTTAATTAGATTCTAAATTGCTAATAAACCACTAAAAAACAACATTTTGATTGAATCGATTAGTGCCATAAAAATTCATTTAAATTTTACATTTTCATTCATTTCGCGCGTAATTTGACGAAAATGCTGGACGCAGTGGACGCCATTATATTGCTCTGTGGGTATGACGTCGATTTTCTGTGTAAACAAATGCATTGATATTTTATTTGATAACTGTTTATAATGTCAAAATTGAGTTATTATTCTACTTATCGTTGGTTTGCTGTTCCTGAATGTAAGATATTATTTCAATAAAAATTACTTTGGTTACGAAAATAATAGAGTACAAAGTTATTCATTTTATTAGTTAAAACAGCGGTATGAAGTTATAATATGGCAGCTACTATTTCATGGTGTTCAAAAACAGATTTTAAAAACTGAAATCTTTGTATTGAATTTTAAAATTTATTTTGTTATTTTATGAACTAAAACCAAAATATTCCGACTGGTTTTTGCCTAAGCTAATTCAATAATATAATTTTTAGATTTTTTCTCTTATATAGTAAAATAGGTACGGTATTGGCTTCCGTCTGCTTCTTCAAAATTATGTTCCCCCGTTCCCCGTTCGAAGCAGACATCTACTTCGGAAACAATGGTCGAACAATTAAAAAAAAACAGATGGCGTAAAAAGTGAACAATATTATCGATAGGTACCTAATATCCAAATGGTAACATCCCTACCACAGGATTCTAGTTTCTACCTAGCGTCACCCCGCATTGCCAGACCTACGGATTTACGGGTTTATCCATAGATCTACGGATTTTGGACCTCGCCTCTCGGCTACCTATAATATAAGTACCCGAGAGGCGAGATCCAGAATACATAATATGTATTTTCGATAGAAAATCCAGGTTGTTGTCTTCGTATGTTTGCTATTCAATCCTAGATGGCGTTAATGACGCTGGAGCGCACGCACGTGAGGGAGATGCAGTACATGCGCCCTCACAGCCGTGGCCTTCGCAGGAGACGCCCTGGGCGTCGGGAATCCCAGGCTGATTCCCGGCCACCGTAGGCACGGGCTTGCTGACGGCAAGTCGCTCGCTGTCCGGTAAGGACCAAGTCCGGGTCGCGGCGCGTTGTGTTCCACGCGCGCCTCAAAGAGATGTCAGCAGCAACAGATGGGGCCGATGCCTGCTAGGGGTGCGGGTTGTTCGAAAGAGATACCGCGGCCCCTGGTACACAGGCAACTGAGGGAACACGGGTGGGTTTTATTCAGTAAAAGTCTGACACGCCCTCCCGCTCCGCCCAGAGCGGGAGAAGTTATTTGATGATTTCCCACCCAAAAATAAAAATAAAAATAAAATAAAATAAATACTTATCTACCATTGCATTAGTTATGACTCAAAACACCACATCAATTGTTATTATCACCACTTTTTACGTGAAATTCTTTTAGCTTTTTTGATTCGTGGGAATCAACCACCAACGGAAAGCGATTTTAATAATCAGTATCATTGCTTTTTGAAATAATAGAGACACAGTAACCTTTATGAGAATGACGTGTTAATATTACTTAACATAATTTTTAGGGTTAATAAATTGTATTCGTTAGTACCGTTTCCCGCCAATAGACGTCGTTATGTGTTTCAACATTACGTAATTCAATTTTTCTTGAACACTTTAAATTGATCATATCTTTTGATTGAGCGAAGCGATTGTGATGAAACAAAGACTAAAATATACTCCGAGTTATAAACAATATTTGAGTATGAAAGTTAACCATATTAGTTTCGTTCTTTTGACGTAATACTTGATCTATTCACGCATCTAAACAGATAATCAGAAAACCGATATACCGACATACAGACAAAAATTTCGAAAAAGATTAAAATGGCATCTGTTGATTATCCCTTACCTCCCAACAATTTTTTTTTTTTCGAAATAGTTTGAATGCACAGAAACAGTTCGTCTACAGATTTATATAGATATAGAAATAGATAGAAGAAGAAGATATAGATACAGATAGAAGAAGAAGAAGATATAGATATAGATAGAAGAAGAAGAAGATATAGATATAGATAGAAGAAGAAGATATAGATATAGATAGAAGAAGAAGAAGATATAGATATAGATGTATAATAATATATTTATACATAATCATTTATTAAATACAAAATATTTGTAACTTACAATTTATTTTTTTCCAATGGACGTTAACAATCTTATTTCAGATTATTCAGACTTGTGTTGCTGAATTCGATTAATTCTGTCGTCTTTATCCATTTATTTTTCTTTTTTTGTGACGTTTCACCCAATAGTATGTAAAATCTCAATGTCAGCAAAATTTGATGAAACTTCATTTATTAATTCTTTAACTAAGCGATATACTCCAGGGTGGTGTTTATCAATGAGAATGTTTATTCTACGATGCCAGGCCTCAGCAGAGTTTGAAGTTCTAGGTATTTGCTTTTCGTTTACGACATGGTAACTCCAAAAACTTGGTGGATACTTCGGTTGCGTGTTCCATGATCCGCTAATATAATTTTCTTCAAACCAATTCGCGATTTGCTTCCTATCAGAATTGTCTATACCTTCTATTAGCTTGTTAAAATATAGAATGATTTCATCTCCTGACAAATAACTTAAAAGCCAATTAACATTTCACTTGTTGGTTAAATTTGATGTTATTTGCGTACTTCTTTGTAAATTGATGTGCTTGAATTTGTCTGAAACAAGTCATTTTTAGTTCCGTGTGGTGCCAGACGTAAAAGAATAGCACCATCCCATTTCTTCCCATGGGTGTCGTAGAATGCGACTAAGGGACTTACTAGAGAATGGGCAGCAGCGTTCTCAATGCATTTGACCACCATACTGCGATCGCCAACCCGCCTGCCAAGCTTGGCAATTATGGCAAATCCCCCCTTTTGGGAGAGGCTTATTTATGTCCAGCTGTGGACTTCTTTCGGCTGATATGATGATGATGAAGTCAAATTTATGGTTACGAACGACGAACGAAAAACGAACTGCTGCCAGAACTGTAGGTTAGGTTAGAACTATGACCACACAACGCCAGAAACATATTTTTGAATGTTAAACCAGAAACTCCTACGAGAATCTTAATATTAATATTCCTTTATTTCATTGAAGACATATAAATTATATTTAAAAAATTAGAATATAAAATCATAAAACATTAAAAAATATAAAAAATAGTATCCCACTGGTATCGGGAACAGGGTTCAAGCTACCGACGGTCAGGGCTCCAGAGAAAGGAACCTCCTAACAATACGAGCCGTGTCAAGAAGTACCGCTTTCTGAATCAGGCCCCTGACCTAGCTGCCCAATGAGAGCCTCCCCAGGTGTTAGTTGAGGCTCTTGGCTATCAAGCCATCGGCTGTAACGACTATCGGTGCAATGATCGCTGAGTCCACATCCCACATGTCGACAACCTCGCGAGCCAAGTCAAGATACTTGATTTGTTTATCTTTCTCGGCTTTCACGAGGTTCCCGTCATGGGAGACAGTTTTGTCAACGATCATTGCACGCTGGTCCAGTCTATTCACCACCACCATATCTGGCTTATTAGCAACAATAGTCCTGTCAGTGATGATAGATCGATCCCAGACGTATCACACATATGTCCTTTTTCGACAACTGGGTCGGGCACATACCTGTAGTACGGCACTTCTGATTCCACAAGGTTGTATTTTAGAGCAAGTTGCTGGTGGATAATTCTGGCTACACGGTTGTGTGTATGCAAGTACTCCTCGTTAGCTAGACGAAGACACCCGGAGATTGTGTCTGATTGATTCACCTGGACGGTGGCATGCCTGACAGATGTCAACCGTGCCGTCTTTCACAATAAATCTAAGGTAATTGTTCGTCATCATAACTTCGTCCATAATTGCACAAACAAAACCTTCGGTTTCCCCAAAGAGGTTCACCGAAGCGCAGCCAGGCTACGGACGCTAGTAGGTCTTCATCGGGTCCATGTAGGGCCTGGAAAAAGCATCCCTGAAGCTTACTCTGCCATACCTCCATGCGATCATTAGTGTCAAGCATTACAGACTTGCGCCAGTTCTCTTTAGCCAAGGAGAGCGGGGTGAGGTCGTTGTCCACCTCAACCACACCTCGATGCATCCCCACGTTGGCTTGTAGGAAATGTTCCCTGAGACTGCATATCTCGCGATTGTGGAGGGTCTTAGCGTTTAAGAAACCTCGACCCCCACACTTTCGCGGGATATACAGTCTCATTACCGATGACCGTGGGTGATGCATTCGATATGCAGTCAGCAGCATACGGACCCCCTATCCAGGGCGTCAAGTTCGATTTGAGTCCATTTGAGTATGCCGAAACATCAAAACCGGCATGACCCAACCGTTGAAGGCGCGCACCTTGTTCCCGCCTGATAAAAGACTATTAAGTACTTTCTTCAGGCGGCCAAAGAAGCGCTGCCGCAAGGATTGCTTCTTGCGCTATGCGCGTGATGTGCTTTCGACATACCCAAATACTTATAGGTTTCGGCTGCAGAGAGGGCTCGAAGGTTTATGGAATCCGAGAGTTGGGTTCCCACGGATTCCACAATCCCCCCTCGCTTTACATGCAATACCGCACATTTGTCCACACCAAATTCCATCCAGATGGCGCTACTGAAGGTTTCAGTAAGTTTCAGTAGCTCCATCAGTTGCAAATTGTTGGGGGCAAAGAGTTTTAGGTCATCCATGAAGAGGAGGTGAGATATAACCTGAACACATCTCCTCAGCCGATAGCCTATACCTGAATCCGCCAGCAGTGTGCTTAGAGGATTCAGAACTAGGCAGAATCAAAGCGGACTCCAAACTATCGCCCTGAAATATGCCTCGCTCGATCCTTATCGGCTCGCTATTGCTTTGGATATTTCTACATCCTGGATATCGCAGAACCGTCCTGCATTGCCCCATACATGAAGGAACGTGAAGGAACATCAGGAAGGTGCGCAGAGTTGTATCTACTTTATACAACTCCAGCACCCTCTTGAGCCATGTATGTGGCACCAAGTCATAGGTCTTCTTGTAGTCTATCCAGCATGTCGAAAGATCCTTTCAGGAACGACGAACCTGTTGGCTAGTGGCCATATCAATGAGGAGCAGTTTCTTAGTACCGCGAGACCCGTTCCGACATCCATTTTGAGAGACACACATGATGGAGTTAGTTTCTATATGATTGTAAGTCTTAGCTCTCAAAATGGATTTAAGAACCTTCGGTAAACACGTGATCGACCTATAATTTTTAGGTTCCGCGGTACTACCTAATTTATTGAGCAGGTGGGTAACTCCTGTTGTTAGGAACTGGGGTAGCGAACCAGATTCCAAAGCTACTTGGTACTGAGCCGCCTATGCTAGCGTGCGACCTTTGGAACTATTTAATCCAGAAGTTGTGCAGCCCGTCCGGTCCTGGAGACTTCCAGTTGCCAACGGACGGACTGCATGAGCTACATTTGGGGGCTTATGGTAATAGCCCCCATTCGTGAGATTGGATCGCAAGCTCGCTTGACTTCCCTAGCCCAATCAATCACCTTCGGTGTGACTGACAGGCACCAGCCAGATACGACGCCAAAAAGAACACATGGCATTATCATCCGTTAGGCGCGTGTCAGCCACACCTTGATCCGGTCGCTCCCAAGCTCTGTAAACCCACCTTTCAGCACTCTGGAAGTTCTGAGTGGATCGGTCCACTTGCCGCTTATACCTACGAATACGGTTTACCCATGCAAACAGTTTCTGCTTTAGGAAGTCGATGCGCTCTGTGACTGATGACTGTCTTGAGGATTGATATCACTCCCCGAGAACGCCCGCCTCACAAAGCGCATCACTTAAGCAAGTAAAACCTATAGGTAGGTACTTCCGGTTTACCTAGAATTGTCAATTTTGGTTAAAAGCAAGGTCTTATAGCACAAGTAAAGGGAAAATTCCGAAAAATAACAAAAAGTGAAAATTAAGGTAAATTTTGGTAGAAGACTTACAAGTTGTCGCGAAAATCTAAATTTGCCCATATCTTTTTATCGTGTTGATTCAGGACCTTTATACACCTAATAGGAGCTATAGACCTCAGTATCTGGTATAAATGTCTACTTGCTAGGTCCACCCGTTCCTGAGAAAATCGGTGGTGACACACGGACAGACAGACAGACAGACGGACAAGAGAGTGATCTTATAAGGGTTACTTTTTTACCTTTTAAGGTAGCGAACCCTAAAAATGAAGGGGGGTCCGACCTTTTAACCCAAATGTTCGGCTAAACTGGTTGCTCTATCCGGCTTTTCGGTTTTAAGACTTCAACTGCATCTTCATCAACCCTAGGCCCGCGCGAGTCCTAATCAGTTTGGCCAAGGTGCCCTAGTTTAGTTACTAAGACTATCTCGGCTCGCGCGTGTTTGGTCACAGTTCTAACCCATTTGATTGGGGTGCCCTAGCTTAGCTACTAAGACTATCTTGGCTGGCTCGTGGCTCGTGGTTGGTGGTTGGTCACAGTTCTAACCTAATCCGTTTAGTCGGCGTGCCTTAGCTTAGTTACTGAGACTATTCCGGCTGGCTCGTGGTTGGTGGTTGGTCACAGTTCTAACCTAACCCGTTTGGTTGGGGTGCGCTAGCTGAGTTATTAAGACTATCTCGGCTCGTGCGTGGTTGGTCACAGATCATACTGAGACTATCTTAGTCATAATTTGTTGGTTACAAAATATTATTTGGTTTATCTGCTAATAATAAAAGCGATAGCGAACCGCTTAGAATGGCACTAAAACGTTTTATTATTTTTAAACAACTTCAAAAATGGACGAGGTTATAATTAATATTATGCTTTAAGAGAGGCTTACGAGGCATTCGATGATTTTTTAAATGTAATTGAACACCGATTTTTCGGAGCGATTTCTGGGCCGATTTACATGATTATTTATGTGATATTTGGTGGAAGACGCCGTGAACCCATATCAGTTTTATTAATTAACTTTGCTCGAGTAGCTTTTGGGTTGGCTCTCATAATAATATGTTTTAAATCTAGTTTGTCCATGCTGATGATGCTGTTATCTTCGTATAGTAAGTAGTGGAACACGAACTTGTGCACCTAATCATGGTATCAAAATGAGAATGTGGCCAATGTGTAACGAGTGGAGCGAGGACTTGACTATGACTATATGTTTTTTTTTTTACATTCAGTTTGTTTAAACTATATTTTTTCCTTTGTTCGCTTTTGGACAGATTCGCTTTACGGCAGATTCACTTTACGACAGAAATTGTACAGTCGTGTTGAAATGATCTACGATTGATTTGTTGCTGATTTTTTAGGCGGTAAAATAAGTATTATATTAATTATTTAAAAAGGAGGGTAGAAATAACAATAGCACACCTTGAGCGAATACCAAATTGTAAAACTACAAATGCCATTACGGTGACGGCACCTTCAAAGTTGTTCCCAGGATCTTCTATCAAATTATACAAGTTACATCGTAAATTTTGTACCCTTAGTTATTATAGGTACTCTTACCTAATAAAACACAAGCTACTTACGCAAGACTATTTACTATATTGCGGGATCGATTCATACAATTACTAAAAAAGGAAGCCAAATATCAAGATAAAAATGTAAAAAGGGTAAGAATAAGAAACCTATTGTAAAGGAAAACGGCGTGGTTTAAAGTTAAATGAGAACGATATAAAAAATGGTGTTTGTATCGTAAGATAAATATTAGCATTTTTGTTACTTGCTTAATGTTTCATCGGGTTCACTGTATTTCTGCCGTAAAGCGAATCTGTCTTAAAGCGAATCTGTCGTAAAGCGAATCTGTCTTAAAGCGAATCTGTCTTAAAGCGATTCTGTCCTAAAGCGAACAAAGGTATTTTTTCTTAAAATATAATGAATGAATGAATGTGGCACAGTGAGACTTTTTACTGTACTCGTACATATTCAAATTAATCTAAGTACATAATGATTTGATTTGATTTGAAAAATAGGTAGGTACGCGACTTTCAGCTTTGCAACCTTTGTAATGAGCGTGTGGGTGTGTGTGTGTGTGTGTAGTGTGTCATTTTGCCACAGCTGGCATGTAGTCGTTTAGGTGCAAGCGCTAGGCAGCCGCCAGTCGTCCGGCCCGGTGATAGTCTGCTGCGACTGCAAGTGTGCGCGCTCTACATACGCTACATACGGCACTTGATCTCGTAACTTTTGTTATGGTGTAACAGTGTTTCGTCATCTCTTGTACAACGCTATTAATTTGAAAAAGTAAGATTAAGGTTATTTTATGGTGTCCGCTTTGTACAAGAGCTTTGCGGTTATTTTCCCTGGCGTCGCGAATTGGCGTCTGTCGCCACACCTTGATCGAGCGTTAATTGGCGTGACAAATATCTCGTTACTAGTGTTTCTACGTAGCATAATAGTCTATTTGAAGTAAAATTGACTTATGTTATAAAAAAAAATATATTGAAGTTGGAAGGACGGCTATCATTATAATTATCATCATTTTAGGTCTGTAAATAAAAGTAAATTAGAAAAACATTGAACATTGAGCGGCCTTATCATATTCTGCGATGACTTCCAGCTTCCAGGGCCCTAATTCACCATGACCATTTATCGATTCCTTACTTCGAAACTACGTCTATTCCTTAGATCACACACGACATCCGCTAATAACGTATTAATAATAACGAAAAGGTGTGTCTTGGGAGATACAGAATATGACATTTCGATTCCTTACCGGTATGTTAGTTTAAACAAGACACGATATTGACGTAGTTTGAACGTAGTAAACGTAGTAAGTTTCCGTGGGGAATCGTTATAACCGTACAGAATTGGGGCCCAGCTTGGGAGAACACCGAGTTCCTGGTTTTAAAATACCTTAATGGAGTTTCTTGCACGTTTTTGTCCATAGGAAGATAGGGACCTACGCTTTGAAACCGGCAATGTGAACTCTAGAACTAGTTAGTGTACCTATATTAAACCGACGGAAAAGGAAACTGCACAGTGAGAAATACTTTACTTATTTTTTTTTCCAAAGTCCAACCGACGAAAAAACAGTTTCGTGGTGTAAACCACTTTATTAAAATGACTGAAGGTTCGAAATAGCCGTGGCACGCGGCATATATACTATTGTGATAAGCGTGTTTGTGTGCGCATGTGACGTGTGCGCTGATGATAAGTAGCGTGACCTTCGCGATCGATCGTGCGACGCGCCGCCCGCCGGCTACATCGGGTGATCGGGTCACGTGAGTGCTAAGTGCCGACACTGCCAACACTAGCGCGACACGATGTGGACGACAACTACTTACAAAACCTTCTATAAATGTTAGAATTTGCCTTGAGAAGGTACCTACATATAGGTACGAATTTTGAAGACACGAACTCATTACTGCGTAAAAACGTGCTTTAAAATATAGGCAATATGTATTATATCATAATAACGGCTTCCTGTAATGCAAACAGAACAGCCCATTATTTGATTAAGTCCCTTACTCAATGTTTTTGTTTTCTTATCTTTGCAGGTAAGTTGCTGATCCAATCCTGCGAGTTGCAACGCACATTTCTCAAGAGCGGTTGTCGTATGCAACGGTTTTGTAAGTCACGACCTAACTATCAACTGTTTTACGTTAAAACAAAGCCAGTTCTAACGAATGTGCAAGGCTTGGTTAGTAAAGCACGCCACCGACGAGCGACGCCACGTACACCACGTACATCTCGGACCAGGTGACGCATCACACGTCCTCGGGTATCTTTCAGAAAAGCCTTATCTGCAATGCGTGCACTTTCGAGAATGAGGGGTGCCGCCGGGCCACGGTTTTGAGCACACGCGACGACAGCCGAAAGGATCCGATCGGATACGACGACGATAGGCAAACGAAACCAATCGCGCGTCGCAGCATGCTTTCGGCACATGAGTAACTAAACGGAACAGAGGCAAAGCTTCTTAAGAACGTGCAAAATTGTTACCTATTTTGGTAGGGTTGTCACAATAGGTGGAGACAAATTAAACAAAACATTTGTCAAATAGTTTTATGGTTCAGTATGATAGAATACTTTAAAAATTTCTTACTCCAATATATATATATTTTTTTTTAATAATTTATTGTTTCTTTTAATGATGTGTTAAATTCTGAAACTAACATAAAGTTTTTGTCCCCGGTCCCGGTTGTCATTCGTAGATCTTTGATAGTCGTTACAGGACGCCAGAAAGTCTGACCATCAGTCTATCCAAGAGTATCGTGTTGCCCAATAACTGGGTTGTAGAGGTCTGAAAGGCAGTCGCTCCATGTAAAACACGGGTATACAGTCGCATCCGGTTAGACTGGAAGCCGACCCCAAGCTAGTTGGGAAAAGGCAGGCAGATGATGATACCTATTTTTAATATTTATTTAATTCAAAGACAGACCGACTAGTAGCGAGAAATAAGAACGATGTAGGTATTAATGATTTTTTTAAAATTAAAAATGCTTTTTAAACGCGTATTCAAACTTTCATGATAATGCTACAATAGCTGTTGAGCAGTTCCCTCGTGAGGAGACTATCCTGTGTGCAGCAGCACTTTATGGTGAAGATCATGTTTAGCAAACAAAATTAAATTTAAATACAAAGTTTCGAGTCCGTGCAACCGTTAAAGAGTTCCCTCGTAAGAAAGCAATGCTGGCTGCAGCAGCAGTTCATGATAAAAATCGTGTTAAACTATAAAAATTAAACTAACATACTAAATGTCGTGACCGTGCTACTACCCGTTGAAGAGTTGCCTAGTGAGGAGACAATCCTGACTGCAGCATCAGGTTATATCTATCATATTATTGCATTGTCACTGAAGTTACGGTATACAAAATTTCAGCTCAATCAGACATCGGGAAGTGGTTCAAATCATACTTGCAATATTTGAACTCAACACACATACCTATTACATACCAACCCACCCACATACCTACAAATGGTTAGTAAAAGCTTGTAATAACAATAACAGGTAAAAGCACACCGTGTAATAAGTACCCTCTTCATATTAAAAAAAAGGCGAGCCGTGTGGTGGGGATTGACGTTGACAGATTGACGTCGCGGCGCGGCACGGCGTGCTTCGGCAGCTCGAAGGACGCTTTGGTATGACGCGGCACGTCGCGGCATGCCGCGTCATGTCGTGGCGTCCCGCAGCAACAGTCCCACAGCCACTCACTATTCAACTAGTTTTTCTCTGCGCGGATCCGAAGTTGGTTGTTGTTTTTTTTTTGGGTGGGAAATCATCAAATAACTTCTCCCGCTCTGGGTGGAGCAGGAGGGCGTGTCAGACTTTTACTGACTAAAACCCACCCGTGTTCCCTCAGTTGCCTGTGTGCCAGGGGCCGCGGTATCTCTTTCGAACAACCCGCACCCCTGGCAGGCATCGGCCCTTGTAGGCCCCATCAGTTGCTGCTGACATCTCTTTGAGGCGCGCGTGGAACACAACGCGCCGTCGACCTGGGCTTGGTCCTTACCGGACAGCGAGCTACCCATTACTTGCCGTCAGCAAGCTCGTGCCTACGGTGGCCGGGAATCAGCCTGGGATTCCCGACGCCCAGGGCGTCTCCTGCGAAGGCCACGGCTGTGAGGGCGCATGTACTGCATCTGCCTCACGTGCGCCGCCTCCCTCTTTGCGAGCATAACTGCTTCGCAGAAGGAGGCGACTGCTAGCCATGCACTCTGGCTCCGTACCATGGCCTGGACCAGCGCCGAACGCGAGAGATCGCCGCCGCCGATCGCCTCCATGAGGACACGGCGGTGCTCCGCCCAAGCCGGGCAGACCTCCACCGTATGCTCCACCGTGTCCTCAGGGCGATCTTCGCAATGGCAACACCCGGGCGTTTCCTCCCGCCTTATGCGAAACAGGAACCTCCCGAAACAGCCGTGTCCGGTGAGGACCTGTGTCAGGCGGAAGGTGAGGACGCCATGCCGCCTCTCAAGCCACTCCTCAAAGAGGGGACTTACCGCCGCAATCGTGGCGTGCTCAGCACTGGGTTGCGACAATCGTACTTTCCACGTCGCCGTGAGATCCTGCCGGAGCTCTGTCCGCCGTGCCGCGATTTCCCGCGGCAGCGGAGTTACTCCCCGGTGTTTGGCCTCCTCGCACCACTCCCAAGTGTGCGCGAGGACCTTTGCCTCCAGATCCCATGGCGGCAATCCGGCAAGGAGGCCCGCCGCCTCACCGGAGATCGTGCGGTATCCCCGGATCATCCGGATGGCCATGACCCTATGGGCCGCCTTCGACCGACGTGCTGGTTGTCGCCTCAATGTAGGCGCCCACACCGGTGCCCCGCATAGGACCATGGCCCGCACGAACCCGCGTAGAGCCTCCGGCAGGAGGCGTTTGGCCCCCCTAGATTGGGCAGGTGCCGCTTCAAGGCAGCCCCGGCCCGCTCCAGTCTGGGAGCCAAACGTCGGTAATGCTCCACGAAGTTCCACCGGCTGTCGAGCAGTGGCGTGCCTAGGGGTCAAAATCAAGGCAAGCCGACAGATTTTTTACTAACTAACAGGCATATTTAATCAATGTTTAGACAGCGGTACGTTTCCTGACTTAATGAAACATAGTAAAGTAGTACCAGTTTTTAAATCGGGTAGTAAGAGTGATCCCTCTAATTATAGACCTATATCTGTGCTTCCAGCAATGAGCAAAATTTATGAAAAAGTCATGCTAGACCAGATGTTGTCACATTTTAACTCAAATGGGATTTTACATAGTCGACAGTTTGGTTTCACGAAAGGTAGGTCGACGACTGACGCGGGAGTAAAACTCGTCAGTCACATTTTGGAATCCTGGGAGAAGTCCCAGGATGCAATTGGCATTTTCTGTGACCTCTCAAAAGCGTTTGACTGCGTTGACCACAACACACTCATCTGTAAACTACACCACTACGGAATTCGTGGACGAGCTGCTGATCTTGTACTTTCCTATTTATCAAACAGGCAGCAAAAAGTAAATGTTAACGGGGCAACGTCCTCGGGGTCTCTAGTTAAGATGGGCGTGCCTCAAGGTTCAATTCTTGGCCCTTTTTTATTTCTAGTTTATATTAATGACCTTCCTTACCTAATGGCAAACTTCTCGGATATAATTTTATTCGCTGATGACACCTCTCTTATTTTTAGAATAGATAGAAAAGATACGGATGTCTTACATGTCAACCATAGTCTAGCTGTTCTCTCGAAATGGTTTGCGGCTAATAATCTTTTACTCAATGCGAACAAAACTAAATGTCTTAAGTTCTCATTACCAAATGTACCCCAAGTAGGGCTAAATTTAAAACTTGATGGCAAGAAACTAGATGCTATTTCGGAAACTGTATTTCTAGGAATTACTTTAGATTCAAAATTGCAATGGGGTGCCCACATTAGAGCTCTTTCAAGTAGATTAAGCTCAGCTGCTTACGCAGTAAGAAAAATAAGGCAGTTGACTGATGTAGCCACAGCTAGGTTAGTATACTTTGCTTATTTTCACAGTATTATGTCTTATGGCGTTCTGCTGTGGGGATCGGCAGCTGACGTAGATTCAGTTTTTATTTTACAAAAGAGGGCAATCCGCGCAATCTATAAAATGGGGCCTCGCGAGTCTCTTAGAAACAAATTCAATGAAATTGATATACTAACTCTGCCTTCTCTTTATATCCTAGAAAATATCTTGTATGTTCGCAAAAACTTAGGTCTTTTCAAAAAAAGATGCGACTTCCATAATCTAAATACACGTAGTAAAGATGAAATTGTGATTCCAAAATTTAGATTAACTAAAACTAGCAAGTCATTTCTAATAAACAGTATCCGCTTCTATAACAAGTTGCCAAAGTCGGTTACAGAACTTAGCGATGGAAAGTTTAAAACTCACATCAAACGTGTCCTTATCAAAAAAGCATATTATAAGATAAAAGACTACGTTGAAGACAGGGAAGTTTGGCATTAATTCCTTCTGCACATGTGGCTTCCCTGGTACCTCATTAACAGCATAACTTTGTGAGAGTCTATTAACTGCTTCCAAATTAGAATGTTAATTTTTATTTTTTACACTTTCTGACATATTCTCGTCATTTTTGACATTATACATCGCTTCAAATATCAACTATTTATTAGTGATTCTCATGAAAATCATGTCACTTTGTTTAAATAGGTTGATCTTACTAATGTAGATTCTTTTACATATTGTGAATGGGAGAACATTGCAGGCCTTACAGACTAGATTTATAGACGATTTTCTATTCTTTATTTTCATTCCTCTAAGTACTTGGTACTTATTGACAGGCCTGCACTGTCCTCCCATACCTATTATCACTGTAATTTGAAAACATTGTAAAACCCAGTTATTTTTAAAAGAGTAACCGTGGAGTTTCTTGCCGGCTCTTCTCCATAGGAAGCGACAAATTGGAACCGTGCACCTAGCTTCTGACGTTTCATAAGTGCCCTTGCAGGTTTATGTGAAATAAAATATTTTGATTTTGATTTTGATTTTGACTCGACGCCGATGTGAACCCCTCATCCGAAGTTGGTTGGGTCGTTATTTGGTTACTGACGCACCCGTTTCATAATCCTGTGACCTATGTGACTTGCGGGACGCTACGGACCGCCGCGGTGTGACGCGGTGGCACCGCGGCGCACAGTGGAATGAAACGGCATCGTGGCGCGCCACGTCGCACGGTGGGCTGAAAATCGGCTTTCATAGACTTAGGGATTTCAATGCGCAAGTGCCGGATTTTTTGCCGGATATCGCTTCTATTAGTTATTACTTATACAAAAATGTCACCCGAGTCAATTCTGCATAAAAATGAAGGAATTATATGTTTTATACGAAAAATTTGTATGAAACTTGTATGAAAAATCTAATGATCTCTTAAACGGAAAGGAAAACCCTAATATCTTTATAGGCGGTTATAGTACTAATTATTTATGATATTTTGTCATTTTTACATATGAAACGGTTCCTTTTAGTGTCTTAGTTGAGTAACACAGACTTTTAATGAACACGTAACATAAAATAGCATCACCCGTATATCGCCGAAGGAATAGGCAGAGGTTTATAGTACACCCACACATAGGCAACTATGTTTGTGCTAGATATTTATCAACAGAAAATGATTTTTAAAACTTCGTATACAACCAAAATAGGTACCAAATAACAAATTGTTTAGGTTTCTAATGAATCTGAAAGCAAGTGATACAAGAAAAAAAATGTATTCAAATAAATTCAAAGATGAGCTCAATCTATTGATTGATATAGTGAAACGAGGCTCGGAAACTACCAATGACGGGAATACCACAAGAAAGTTTTTCGAGTTTCCCAATAAAACTGCAGCTATTACCGGGTTGGATTAACAGCTAATTGAAATTTGCTGTGATTTTGCAAGCAATAACATCTGGCAAAAAGATCGACGTAATCAAATTTAAAGATTTTGATCGCAAAACAGTAGAAAAATACGTGGAATTACTTATACGACCGATAATTTCCAGTTAAGCTGATCTCGCACTGTACGGAAATCCTATACAACGCGAGATCAGCTCATACTGGAAATGTATAGCTTGATGTGTAGCCGTATGTACTACATGTCGTCAACCGTTCATAAATTATTAAGACACGGGGCTGACATAATCGAGAAAAATGATATTGTGCCGATTGGGACTCTCTCGGAAGAAGCCTCAAGAGTCTCGATACAAAGATTTTAGGCTGTTCCGGGAACATCATTCGCGGAAAAGAAGCAAGATTCTAATCAAGATATAGTTAATATGCTTGTTGTTTCTTCGGATCCTTTTCTAAGTGCACAAAGGCCTAAGTTAGATGCCAAGAGAAAGCAGAGCTTTTTTGCTAAAACTCTTGACTTAATTCAGTTTCAGGAAATTGAGTTCGAGTTTTCAGATATATCCAATCTGGATTCTGACTTAGAATTAGAGTCCGACAACGAGAGTAGTGTAGCAGTGGTCCGAGTGGTGCCGGACGTAAAAATAGCATCATCCCATT
Organism: Polymixis lichenea; assembly: GCA_949091785.1. Classification (NCBI taxonomy): domain Eukaryota; kingdom Metazoa; phylum Arthropoda; class Insecta; order Lepidoptera; family Noctuidae; genus Polymixis; species Polymixis lichenea. The sequence continues at coordinate 223,254 of OX420939.1, read as the reverse complement.
TTTTCCCGTGGGTGTCGTAAAAGGCGATTAAGGAACTTACTAGAGAATGGGTAGCAGCGTTCTCTATGTATTTTACCAATGGAATGTTTCCGAATTATTGCGAATTATTCCGAAGTTTTGCAAAGCTAATCACGACCAACGTAGGGATACGACGATACGATGATTGTTTATTATCATCACAATCCGCCTATAATGTCCCCACTGCTGGGACACAGGCCTCCTCTCTGTGAGTGGTAGTGGGCCGTAATCCACCACGCGGGCCCAGTGCCGGTTGATCTATGTCACATCTCTTCGATTTTTTTCTTCGAGGACTTCTAGGACATGACGGTTTCCTCACGATGTTTTCCTTCACGGTCAGTCAGTGAAAGTACATAACACTTTGAAAAAATCACATTACTGTTTGTTGGGTGCGGATCACTGCGAACACGCACCTTGAGGCATAAAATGCGGATCAGATAAGAAACGGACCACCACGACTTTTATTTACTACACTGAGGAGCATGTACTTGACTTCGGAGAACAAACTTCAACGGGCGGGTTGCGACAAGTTATAAGAGCGGCGCAGTCCTTGCCAGCTGGTGATTCGACTGTTGTAAGACCTGTGTGGTGGTGGCGGCGGGTGGCGGCTTACAGTACACACGTGTGTACCAACTCGTTTGTGCAAGTACGACTGTGCTCTGCAACAAAAAACATCTCACAAACAGATTTTAGCGTAAAGTATTCCTAATAGATTTCGTCAATGTCATTAAGGACCATACTCACCGCGAGCATTCGCTTCGCGAATTTGTTTGCACAAATTCGTCTCGCGAGCTTTTGTAACGCAGTGAACATTCATTCGCGATACGAACATTCATTCACGAGCTATTAAAAATGGTTTTTCGTATATTGATTCACGTAGGTATTCACCGAACTCCAATACCACCTGCTTAACAATTGGTTTTACAACAATTTGACTAACTGATCTGTTCGGTGAGGTGAAGACAAGACAGGATACACATTAAGGCTAAACTGGTAAATAACCCGCAAACTCTTCATCAGTACGTCCCGCAGAGCTCTGGCGTCGCACCGTGCCTCTGCCTGGGTCACTGACTGGGCTCGTGGCTTGCCGCCGTACCTGCTTTAACTGCGTCTTGTTCTTTTTCCTCATATTGTTTTAAAACCAATTTTCTTATCAGTGACGATCAGTTCAAAATCGTTCATTCACAGAACAATGGGCACCAATTACTTACAGCGGACAAAGATGAATCATATGAAAGTCAAAGATGAGTAGACGCTGTGGTAATGTGTCGTGACTAGCACATACACAGTACTCCTCAGCGCCACGCACCAAACTCGACTAGCAGTAGCGGCTACTTGCCTACTTGGCGCTGCTGTGTAGAGCGCAGGTGTGTGGGAAGTGGGTCACCGACCACCGTTGTGCAAGCGCTCGCCGCTGCCGCGCGTGGCCCGCTCGTGTGCTTTGTTGCTTATTACAGGAGGAGGTTCTATGCCAATGCTGGCAAGTGTGTGTTAAGCTGTTTGTAATAAAATGTAATAAGTAATCGACATTGCTCACTTACAGCTTCATGAACACAAAGTCAACAGGAAACATCCCTAAACAAGTTTTGACATTTATTGTGTTGCCGTCCACAAGAGAGAAATGAAACTATTATAGTGAAGTGATAACTAGTGTAATTCATTCATTCATGACTGAAGTACAACAAACTGGTTGGCACTTTTGATTTCGTTTGATCGCCTTTTGCCCCGTCGATCTACATCCATCCACGAGTTCTGCTGTTTACGACATAAAGGTCGGGGTTCGCGAACATTAATCAGCACATTACTTATTATGAAAACACTTGTTATCCTAAAGGGGCTCAGCAATATATTTACATTCGACAACGGTCTTTAGTGTTTGCATCATCACAGGCTACAATGGCGTCAATGTCTGACGAAATAGTCGGTGCTTCAGTGGCGCGGCTTTTATGCTTTGTGATTATTAGCGTGATCTGACTCACTGTTTCAACTAATTCTCTTTATGTTGCACTTCTCATCGCCAATTTAAATATCATTTAATTAAAAACACTGATTTAATGCTACAAGATATTTTTTGTCAGCAATAAAAACATATTAGTACAACATTCAGGAACAATATTTTTTTTTGAAGTAGATAAGAAAATATAAAGAAATAAGTAAATGAAAGTAAAATTCAAACTAAAATTGGATTTTTGCTCTCTTTGCTTTTTATTCAGCTATTCGTTTTGCTTATTCGATAGCCTGACGTGAGAATAGCAAGGACACTTAATCGTTAACAAAATCGAACATATTTATATGGATCTATCTTTTGCCAGCGGTTTCACCCGCGTGGAGGTCAAGAATTATCCCACGGGAACAAAGAGAATTAAACCACATATAGTCATTGCACGGGAACGTCCTACCTGGATATAAAGTATCCTATGGGTTAATCCAGGTTATCATCTATTTGTGTACCAAATTTCATCCAAATCCGCTCAGCCAGTTTTTTCATGATTGAGTAACAAACATCTAAACATGAAAACTTTCACATTTATAGTATTAGCAATTATTAGAGATGGGTCGACTATGACTTTGGCCGACTAGCCGACTAGTCGGCTGTAAAATGGCCGACTAATCGGCCAAGCTGATCATTGCTTTCGGTTGAGTTCGGGTGGTATCGGTAATGTTCGTGACTACGCGGAATCTACCAGGCGGAATTGTCAGGACATGTTTTTATTTGCTTTGCATTTATTCTATCACTAGCTTTTGTTAGCGGCTCCTCCCGAGTGGAGTCATAAATTATCCCACGGGAACGTACTACTGGGATAAAAAGTATCCTATATGTTAATCCAGGTTATAAACTATCTGTGTGCCAAATTTCATCCAAATCCGTTTAGCCGTTTTTGCGTGAAAGAGTAACAATCCATCCATCCATTCATCCATCCATCCATACTTACAAACTTTCGCGTTTATAATATTAGTAGGATTGTTTAAGTGCGAATCGGCGTTTCTTCCTATCCTATTCTAGATTACACTGAAAGTAAACTGTAAAAATGATTCTATAACAAAAATAATAAAAGTAAAGATCTCAGTTTCATTACAATCACCGTCTTTAAAAATTTTAAGCATATTGATACGGGTAAAAAATGGGCCGACTAGTCGGTGGTTGTAGCCGACTAATCGCCGACCACAAATATGGCCGACTAATCCGCGACTAGTCGGTACGTCACTAATTATTATAGTAGGGTACCATATTTCAGCTGATTAATAATATAAGGTGGCTGCCATACAGTAATGCCTTAAAGTAATGGTAACCGTTCATCGAGCACACTGGATAGATACTTACTTACCTACAATTCTAACTTACACTCCATATTAGTGGTAGAAATGGCTGTCATGTCATTCGGTTGAAATAGGGTTTTATATTTTATTTATTTATTTTTATTTTGTAAATGTGAGATAAGAACGCTGTAGGCTTTGTAGACAGTAGATTTGTAGACCATTTTCTATTTTATTAAGTACCTGGTGGTTTCTTGTTGACAGGACTGCACTGTCCTATGCCCCATATAAGTTTATGTAAAATAAAATATTTTGATTTTGATCATTGATGATGATGAGTCACGAACAGTTCCAATGTTCCATCGCCGCCATTATCTTGGTCCGATTGCGGAGGTACCTACTTGCGGGCGCAGGAGGTGTCGGCGCTCTCCTGCCCTCACATCCCGCGACCCCACGCTGACGGCATTGGAACAACAGGTGTCCACCCTCTCCACTCCCGGCGTCACCCCGCACCTACGCAATGACGTCATCCGCTATACTTCGCACTGTTACTACGACCTCTTTACTCCACATTGCCACATAGGCACTTCGATCCACTAACACATTACTGTTTTTCCATCCATTATGTTGCAAAACTTTAGAGTAAGTTTACTACTTATAATAAATACTAAACAAAGTAAACAATATTAAATAAAGTAAACACAGGGTCATTCCACGAGATCCAGTTTCAACGCCTTCTGTGATAAACGGACAAACAGACAGACGCAGCCTGCCTTGCAGTGAACAAATAGACGCAGCGTGCCTTGCAGTGAACAGACAGACAGACGCAGCGTGCCTTGCAGTGAACAGACAGACAGACGCAGCGTGCCTTGCAGTGAACAGACAGACAGACGCAGCGTACTTTGCAGTGAACTGACAGACGCAGCGTGCCTTGCAGTGAACTAACAGACAGACGCAGCGTGCCTTGCAGTGAACAGACAGACAGACGCAGCGTGCCTTGCAGTGAACAGACAGACAGACGCAGCGTACTTTGCAGTGAACTGACAGACGCAGCGTGCCTTGCAGTGAACAAACAGACAGACGCAGCGTGCCTTGCAGTGAATAGACAGACAGACGCAGCGTGCTTTGCAGTGAACAGACAGACAGACGCAGCGTGCTTTGCAGTGAACAGACAGACAGACGCAGCGTGCCTTGCAGTCAACAGACAGACAGACGCAGCGTGCTTTGCAGTGAACAAACAGACAGACGCAGCGTGCTTTGCAGTGAACAAACAGACAGACGCAGCGTACTTTGCAGTGAACAGACAGACGCAGCGTGCCTTGCAGTGAACGAACAGACAGACGCAGCGTACTTTGCAGTGAACAGACAGACGCAGCGTGCCTTGCAGTGAACAAACAGACAGACGCAGCGTGCCTTGCAGTGAACAGACAGACAGACGCAGCGTGCCTTGCAGTGAACAGACAGACAGACGCAGCGTACTTTGCAGTGAACTGACAGACGCAGCGTGCCTTGCAGTGAACAAACAGACAGACGCAGCGTGCCTTGCAGTGAATAGACAGACAGACGCAGCGTGCTTTGCAGTGAACAGACAGACAGACGCAGCGTGCTTTGCAGTGAACAGACAGACAGACGCAGCGTGCCTTGCAGTCAACAGACAGACAGACGCAGCGTGCTTTGCAGTGAACAAACAGACAGACGCAGCGTGCTTTGCAGTGAACAAACAGACAGACGCAGCGTACTTTGCAGTGAACAGACAGACGCAGCGTGCCTTGCAGTGAACGAACAGACAGACGCAGCGTACTTTGCAGTGAACAGACAGACGCAGCGTGCCTTGCAGTGAACAAACAGACAGACGCAGCGTGCCTTGCAGTGAACAGACAGACAGACGCAGCGCGCCTTGCAGTTAACAAACAGACAGACGTAGCGTGCCTTGCAGTGAACAAACAGAGAGACATCGTGCCTTGCAGTGAAAAACCAGACAAACGCAGCGTGCCTTGAAGTTAACAAACAGACAGACGCAGCGTGCCTTGCAGTGAACGTTGTATTATATCAATAACTAGCTTCTGCCCGCAACTTCGTCCGCGTCAAAGTTCTTGCTCCCCGACCCACCCCGTCGCATCGAATCGCTTGCCCTTGCGAGTACTTCGTATTCATGACTTTTTTCTTTTGCTCAGCTCTTAAGCGTCGTAGCGTATTTTTATAATTGCCTATAGCCTCCTCGATAAATTGGCTATCCAAAATTAAAATATTTTTTCAAATCGAACCAGTAGTTCCTGAGATTAGCGCATTCAACCAAACAAACTCTTCAGCTTTGTAATATTAATACAGTTGGTGGCGTCAAATCTGAGAAGATTTTACGCCACCAACTGCTGTTTCAAAAATGATCTTGTTTTAAACTTTTAAGTTGCAGTCGGGTTTAAAATAAAATACCTATGTCGCGCAGCCGAGTAATACAATCCAAGAAAACTCTATGGCAGTTCAAGATCAAAATCCCTATCTCGCCTTGGGGGCCTTACGGATTCCGAATCTCGGTCATGTCCGTTGTACATATCTAAGTACTGCCCAGGGCGCTAGAGAAAGGCTCCAATGTATTCCCTAATTAGTAATTGGTTTATTTTTTGCCAAATACCGCCTACCTGGACAACCATTACTACCTTGAAAAGCCGATATCTTGTCTAGTTGTGTGAATGTGGAAGTGGAATCGACACTCAGATCTACATACAAGTGACTGGACATCCAGCCAAAGATTGACGGTGGGCATTGTCTGCGTTCGAGGCTGAAATTACAAAACAAATACGATCTTATTATTTAAACTGCGGTTCCAAGCGATAGCCAGCTATTCCTTCAGTTAATTTAGGAAAGAATGTGCTTTGTTTACTACAAAGCAAGTTTTTCAATGTCTCATGAATGGTGAGTACAGACTTACTAAGTGACCTCGAGGCGCGACGTGCGCTAGAAGGTGTATAAACAGACGCAGACCTTGACGCACGCAGGCGTCACGCTGCAGATATTATTAGTAGCGTTCGCCGCTCGCACCCAGATCGATACCAACACGGAACACCCATGTTACCACCACTTGGGTTAGCTTACAAGCCGGCCTAGTTTGGCAAACGCTTTGTTTTTTGTTTGTGACTCTATTTAATTTTCACATTCAAGTGTGACAGCGGCGGTGCCGGCGGCGTGTGACCTCAAGGCGAGTGTGAGTTCCGTGTGGAAAGCGTGCTGTGTGTTCAGATGCGAACGTGGTCTGGTTGCGGGCTGGCGCTGTTGGCGCAGCATAGTATTTTTTTGCAGTTGTATTGTTTACTGCAATTACCTCTCTTCATTTAAGGGGCCTTGTACGACATTTTGCCGATTTACTTACTGTTTACTTGGTTTTACAAACGTACTTTTGCAATTAAAATACTGTATTTCCATAAGTTTGAACGTACAACATGAAAGATCGTTTCAATTATTATCTAATGATTGAGCTACTTTTACTTTTGTCGAGTATTAAGTATAATGCGATATTCAAGTTGTTTATCTGGGGGCACGGGAGTGCGCCCGCCAAGTCGAGCAAAAAGGCGGCACGGCCGTACCATCCTTTTCTCGAAGCAATTCAGGCCATTTTCGACCCCGGGGACCAGGTAATTTATTTTTCAATACCTTGTCGACGTCAAAACTATTTGTAAATGTGTGATAATCTAAATCTACAGCAAAATTTACAAAACGCCGGTTGAGGTCGAATAATGAAAATTAAATACTAAAAATTAGCTCATCCATTAGGTCATAATTGTGTTAAGAATTTATGTTAATTACTATTTTCAAAATATTTATGCTCATATTGTGTTCATTCATATCGAGTTGATTATATCGATTACTACATGAATAATACATTTTTTATAAGATGGCAATAATTCGTTTTTGACAGGGAAGAAAGATTGTCGATGGCGATAGCGGGGGTTTTTCTTGTAAGATAATTATTGGGAAATATAAAATAATAGTTTTGCGGGAACAAAGCTCAAAACAACATTCTAGTGAGTTTTATTTAAAAGTTCAGAAGCCAGGATTAATTGAGAACCCATTGGCATTATCGGCCGTAAGGTAAAAACAAAAAAAAAAGAGCATTGAAGAGAATTGGTAAGTGCATAACTTTTGGCTGTATTAGTGTTTTACGTGTTGCGAAGGCTTTACCTAAGCTTATTACGGTAACGATAACTTGTTTATTGATATTAGACCATAAAAGAAAAGATCGTACGTTTACGTGAATTGTTTCGTAAACACTGGTTCTTTAAAAAAAAAGGTTTGTAATACGATTAACGAAAGTTTAACAATGTGAATAATCTATACTTCTGTTCCATGAAACATGTTGCTGACAATACCTAATTCGTTTTAATTCAAGTATAGGTAACTATTGTGCGGCTGCAACAATGAGTGTAATTTTACGCCTAAGTCGACGCTATGGTTGTCGTTTTTTAAACTCAGACCATAGTCATTATTTTCAGACAACGTTGGGCGTCTTTCGGTTTATTTGGCTAAAATGTGCGTTGATGTGTGTGAATGGTTAGATCAGATCGATTTATAAAAATAAAAAGAAAATAAAAATGGCGGCAATGGGGAGACGCAAAAAAAAAAAGTTTGCGTAAAATGTCACGGGGTGGCGCTAGTGGTACTAGATGATCTTTGAAGCAGAAGCTATAGTGTGCCCAGTATATTTTGACAGGTGGTGAATTAAGGAACAATGATTGAATTCTATTGTTGGTTTGCCAGTTATTTAAACGCTGCACGGTTTACGTGTTCTCATAAATTATTGTCGTTATTTGTACATTTAAAAGTAACATGTCAGTTATTATTTAGTGGTTATACATTTTTCAGGAATCAGTTCTTTCCTTAACTATTTCACACTATTACCTGTACAAAAAAAAAAAATATGAATTCGGATGCACCAGAACTTACGAAAGAGTGTAGGACACCCGAAGGCACTCCTCCGTATCGAGAATCACGTGGACGTAAACGTCAACTGTCCAAATCGCCAAGGCAACGGTATCGCGAGAAAAAGAGTAGGGTACGGCGTCAGTTGCGATCAAGCAGTTCATCATCAAATTCAAAGTCGCGTGTCAGGTATTATTCACGACGACGTAACCGGGGCACTAGTCGCAGTGCCTCGGGTATTAGAATTTCACCGCAACGAGATATATCCAAATGGGACAGGATACATAAGCAGGTTTCACGTAACCGGCATTTTTCCGATTCCGACTCTTCTGTGTCTTCTGTGTTGGAAAATAACTATTGTCGTGCGAAGACGCGACGTGGTCTAGGCGCTACTACAAATACGGAATCGGCACAAATTGTTGAGTCAAGACTGCTAGAAAAATTAGTTGACGTTCTAAAAGATCGTAATTCGGGTTCTGCAGGGCCAGTGATGCATGGTGCCCAGATAATTGACTTACCTTCTGGAGGAGGCCGATGCACCTAGTGTGTGCAAGCGGTGCCCAGATAATTTACTTACCTTCTGGAGGAGACCGATGTACCTAGTGTGTGCAAGCGGTGCCCAGATAATTTACTTACCTTCTGGAGGAGGCCGATGCACCTAGTGTGTGCAAGCGGTGCCCAGATAATTTACTTACCTTCTGGAGGAGACCGATGTACCTAGTGTGTGCAAGCGGTGCCCAGATAATTGACTTACCTTCTGGAGGAGGCCGATGCACCTAGTGTGTGCAAGCGGTGCCCAGATAATTTACTTACCTTCTGGAGGAGACCGATGTACCTAGTGTGTACAAGAGGTGCCCAGATAATTGACTTACCTTCTGGAGGAGACCGATGTACCTAGTGTGCGCAAGCGGTGCCCAGATAATTTACTTACCTTCTGGAGGAGACCGATGTACCTAGTGTGTGCAAGAGGTGCCCAGATAATTGACTTACCTTCTGGAGGAGACCGATGTACCTAGTGTGCGCAAGCGGTGCCCAGATAATTTACTTACCTTCTGGAGGAGACCGATTTACCTAGTGTGTGCAAGCGGTGCCCAGATAATTTACTTACCTTCTGGAGGAAGCCGATGTACCTAGTGTGTACCCAAATAATCTTCCTACCTGTTGGAAAGGCCGATGCATCTTGTGTGTGGAAGCGGTACCCGGATAGTCTACTTACGCTGCTGGACGAGGCGATTCACCTGGTGTTGAAGCGAAACCAAGATTTTTTATTTTTATTTTAAACTGTTTAAAGAATGAGGACATTCTTAGTACAGGATGGCCGGAGTGTTAAGAAATTGTTAATTCTACTTCCATTCATAGTTATACTTAGTTATATGTGAGAATTAAATATAAATGTATTGTCAGGACTGTCCGCCTCCATCCAGTGTCTTGAAGTTTGAAGTATGTTGAATAAATTAATTAGTGTTAATTTTAGATACTCTTTAATAAGAGCAATTTATTTAAACTACTTAGTTAATTACAGGCAAAATACTGTTTGCCTCTATTAGTAATATGTTATTGACGTTAAAAAAATACTCCTGTATACGACATTTTGAATATTATTATTTTTTGGATTTGTTTTGTTTTGCGTTGTTTGTATACCTACTTAATTATTTTGTTAAATTAAGATAAGTCAGCCTAGTAATTACCTATTATTAGCTTTAGTTTCAATAATTTTAGTGTTGTATTTTAACTTGCACTTAGGTTCATACTAAATGTTGTTATGTTATTTGTACTAAGAGGACAGTAACATTTAGCAATACTGAATCAGTCAACAAGACGGGTGTTAAACAGTTTTCCCATTTAATGCTGTGTCTGGGACAGACACTGATTCAGGATGGCCGACTGTTAAGAATTTATGTTAATTACTATTTTCAAAATATTTATGCTCATATTGTGTTCATTCATATCGAGTTGATTATATCGATTACTACATGAATAATACATTTTTTATAAGATGGCAATAATTCGTTTTTGACAGGGAAGAAAGATTGTCGATGGCGATAGCGGGGGTTTTTCTTGTAAGATAATTATTGGGAAATATAAAATAATAGTTTTGCGGGAACAAAGCTCAAAACAACATTCTAGTGAGTTTTATTTAAAAATTGAAATGATCTTTCATGTTGTGCATTCAAACGTATAGAAATGCAGTATTTTTCCTGTAAAATCACGTAAATCAGCGAAATCGGAAAAAAATCGTATACGGCCTCTCTTAAGTAGCGACACCTAGGTAATGTATATTTTTACATCTTCGTGACCTAAGATTAGAGCGATACGAAAATATGCATTAATATGTCGATAGCAAAAGCATATTGCTATCGCGATACACAATACAAACATTTCCGTATAACGTTATAAATTCTTTTGGAACATGATGTTCTGTAACAGACAGCACACACCAGTGTTTCCACTTTTAGGGATTTCTAGCTTTTTTAGGGTAAAATTGAAAATATTAAGAATGGCTTAGTTAGGGCTATTTTATTTTGACAGAGACAGAAGGAATTTTGGGTTCAAATTTTACTTGACTTGATGTAGTGTATTAGTTTATTCTATGGCCACCAATTTATTAACGGGAATTCCCTCAAACTCGTAAATCAAGCCTTTTGTTACCAGGTCCATCTTCAAATACTGAGGTAGAAAGGTTGTTCAGTGTTCTCAAAAATGTAAAAATAGGCAAAAGAAATAGACTTAAGTAGGATGCGCTAAGATATTTTCTAATGGGAAGGAGAGTAGTATGGCTGTATGTATGGTCATGCAATATAATAATGAAAATTATCATTAAGTATTACAAAAATTAGGCATCGAGGCACATCATATGAAGCTGCACCGAGTGGTTCTAGGTGACATCGCATGTAAGCATGCAACATTGTTGGTACCGAGACCGGCGCGGGCCGCGCGTGTGCCGGTTAACGCTCCCGCCGCGACACTTTTACTCTTCCCTGTGCATCTGTGCCAATTCTCTATGTCCACATCGTATAGGTCGCTCGTCCTCAATTCTTGCAATTATTTGTTATTTTAATAATTGCCAGTAATTCTATTGTCTTCCTTTAGTTATGATTGCATTGATCATTTTAACATCATTGCATTCGTTTCGTGGTGGGAAAATATAACACACTATAACAACGTCACTAATGACAAACTACTGAGAAGTCTGCCACGCTCCCTCTAGCTTCTACTCGCGACTTCGTCCGCGTGCTATTTCTTGTATAACATAAAATATAGCATGTAGCATCTCATCGCCCGCCCCGCGTTATAACTTCGTTGTTGCTTGGTGTTTCACCTACCTGAAGAATTGGGCTATCAAATGCAAAAATCTTTTTTCAAATTCGACTGGTAGGTACCTAGTTCCAGTGAGCGCGTTCAAACAAGCAAAACTCTTAAGTTTTATTACGTAAGTAAGCACTCATACATATGTATATATTTTTTATAATTTTAAAATCTGAAACGAATTTATGCGAATAAAACGTTGCCTCAAATAGAATCTCCGGCATTTGTACGCCCTATTGGATGATTTTATTTATTTGTGTACGTTGCGGCACTTGCGGCTCGAATTTGTATCGATGAAAGCTTCAGTTTTTCGGTCACCTGAATCCATGGCCCAACACAATGCGAATTTATATGTATGTATGTACGTACGTCGCACGATTATCTTATTGTTTATGCGTGACAGAGATATTATCAATGTCATTTTGTCTCGTTCTGGCGGGGAGCGGGGGACATGCGTAAGCGCAGCGCACTCATAGCGAATAGCGTCGGTATCGGGTGGTGTGTGCGAGCGAGCACAGGCAACGATCAGTGAGGGCCGTGATGTGCCACGCAGTAGTGCTCGGTGTGTTGTTTTCGCTACCGTCCTACCTGTACTCGGCCGTGCCGTTCAGGTGAGCTTCTCACTTGCCGGATAGCCAGCGCCGGAATGTGGACGTCCCGCGTCCCACTGTGCTCTCGCAACCGTCTTGTGATAGCTACATATGTTTCGAGTGATCTTGGAAATTTTTAACGATTAAATTACGTTTACAAATTCTTGAAATGTTTTTCGTGAATCGTAGGTGATTGACATCCCTCAATCGCTACTTTTTAACAAACGTGCATTAAGTCGCAAAATAATTTTTTACCTGGACCTTACGGATTACTCATTGTGATATACCACTTTCGCGTCATGTTAGTAATTTTATAGTGAATCTGCACGGAACGCATACAAATTGACGCACTAAGTATTGCGGTCACGAGCGATGGCCCCGGCTGCGGTCTCCGACATTGAACCGTGCCTGCCGCTCTGCCCGCCGGGTGCGCGTTACGTAACTGCCGCTCCGAACCATGGACTCCTGCCTGCTCCTGATGCTCTGGCTATCCATGTTTGCCGACACTGTACCTACTCAGGAAGTCAGTGTCGTGGTGATTCTGCCCCTCCCCTAACATCGTCGTTAGCACTCGGCTTCTGTACTAGTCCTAACTACACAGTCGAGCTCCCATTTCCGTATGTCATCATGAAAATCAAATTGCTGTATGCGGGATTATTTTTACCCGACTACGGCGAAGCAAAAAGTATGGTTATATTATTAAGGATCATTATTTATGCTCAAACCAGTGAATCGCACGCAGCAACGTTCACTAGCAGCTCAGCTACCAGCCTTTTATATTTGCTGGTTGTAGTATGATCAAGTACTTACTGATACAGTTATCAGCGGGTGGTTCGCACTGCGACTCAACTGATTACCCAAGTGAACACATGCTGATAACAGAATGTCACAAACTGTTTAAATGTGTAACCGTTGTGCTTGTTAAGCATGTTTTATTTCCGATTTCGCTGATTGACGTGATTTACAGTTAAATCCTGTATTTCTATAAGTTTTAATGCACGAACATCATTACAATTATAATTTAATCAATGAGCTACTTTTTAATTTTTATTATTTAACTAGCTTTTGCCAGCGGCTTCACGTCTGCATGGAGGGCGGCAATTATACTTCGGGAATGTATTACCGGGATGAAAAGTATCCTATACCTATGTTAATCCAGGTAACAAACTATCTGTGTGAAATTTCATCCAAATCCGTTTAGCCATTTTTGCGCGATTGAGTAACAAACACCTAACATACAAACTTTCTCATATAAAATATTAAGTAGGATAGTAGGATATACAAATGACTAGCTTTTTCCTGCGGCTTCGCTCGCGTTAATTTAGAATTTGACAATCAATTCGGGTTGTACTCTGCTTGTAATAATGTAACTCGATCATGATTCGAAGTGTCGTACCTACTTAATAACAATTGACCTCACTGAAGACTATATTTTGAAAAAGAATAATAGTAGTTATAAAGTAACTCAACATAAAACTAAGTAAATTAAATCACTATCCTACTATAAAACAAACACCCCGCCGCGTCTGTCTGTTCGCGAAGAACTGAAAACGTAGGTACTGAACGGATTTTCGTGCGATTTTCACCAATAGGCAGGTCGTGCACGGATAAAAAATTAAACATAACACGGAAATAAATAGAATATATTATATATAGGAAACAACAAAAACACATTTTTCCAATAAGATTGAAGTAAGGAAAGAACGTAGTTATGTTATATACCTACATCTGTAGATATATATTAAATAAACTAGCAAATGAAATTAGGAGACACTAAGAACATTTTATGAGATTGACACTCAACTCGGCGCCATCGATTACCATAAAAACGTTATTGTTATTTTTCTTGGAAACACCTAAACGCCTAAACCACTGAACCGATTTCAGTGGTTTAGGCGTGCAAAGGTAACAAACAAACTTACTTTCGCATTTATAATATTAGTTAGGATCATTAGTGAGTGGATATACATATGCAGTGAGTTTTTTTTTTTGGGTGGGAAATCATCAAATAACTTCTCCCGCTCTGGGTGGAACAGGAGGGCGTGTCAGACTTTTACTGACTAAAACCCACCCGTGTTCCCTCAGTTGCCTGTGTGACAGGGGCCGCGGTATCTCTTTCGAAAAACACGCACCCCTGGCAGGCTTGGCCCCTTCAGTTGGTGCTGACATCTCTTTGAGGCGCGCGTGGAACACAACGTGCCGTCGACCCGGGCTTGGTCCTTACCGGACAGCGAGCTGCCCATTACTCGCCGTCCGCAAGCCTGGGATTCCAGACGCCCAGGTCGTCTCCTGCGGAGGCTAGGGCCGTGAGGGCGCATATACTGCCTCTCCCTCACGTGCGCCGCTTCCCTCTTCGCGAGCATTACTGCTTCGCAGAAGGAGGTGACAGCTACCCATGCACTTTCGCTTCGTACCATGGCCTGGACCAGGACTGGACGCGAGAGATCGCCGCCTCCGATCGCCTCCACAAGGACACGGTGGTGCTGCGCCCATGCCAGGCAGACCACCGTAGGCTCCACCGTGTCCTCAGGGCGATCTTCGCAGTGGAAACACCCGCGCGTTTCCTCCCGCCTTATGCGAAACAGAAACCTCTCGAAACAGCCGTGTCCGGTGAGGACCTGCGTCAAGCGGAGGGTGAGGACGCCGTGGCGCCTCTCGAGCCACTCCTCAAAGAGGGGACTTATCGCCGCAAAGTGAGTTGTCGTTGTAGGACGATTAAAAGGCCACCACGGTGTATATGTTAATAATTATAGTTTCTTATCAATATTTTATTGGTGAGAGGCTTCTGTAAAATCGTTTTGGACCACTGCAAACGAGCCACCCTGTTAATCTAACTATCAATGACGATTTCTGTACATGTATAGAAAAGTTAGTAGAGATATATCCACATGCACATGGCAACGTGACCGTGTCGTGCCTCACTGCCGCGGTGTCCACGGTGCAGCCGTGGTCGCGGACTGGGCCGCTCGTGCTGCTGTCGCTTTGAACACAATGGTTCACGCGCGCGGAACACTTTGCTGACCTCTTGCACCAACACGCGACCTCAACTGTTCCTACTGCCATAACCCAGTTATACAGTACAGTACCTACTATAATATGCTACCTCAAGGCTCGGTTCCCATGACAACGTAAACTGACGCGAACTTCTAAAGCGCGCGCCAACTAGGAGCCGTACTGCGGTACACACGGCTACACATCAAGCTCTCTACATTTCCAGTATAAGTTGATCTCGCATTGTAAAGAATTTCCGTACAGTGCGAGATCAGCGTAAACTGGAAATGTACAGCTTGATGTGTAGCCGTGTGTACTACCTCACAGTCACTACTACATATTACAATCCATAGAACCGTTACAATACGAGTCAATTTTTGAATCTTGTTGAATCCGTTAACGAGTGTTTTTTTGTAAACAAAGTCTAAGTATAAATAATCAAGGCGTGCAGGCACGCTACACGTTCGGTAAAAAAAACTACTGCGCCATACATTTGTGTTCATAAAACGCGACAAAATATGGGGAACAGCTGGTTTTTATTTTTGTGGTTTCAGGTTTGGTCCCAAAGTAAAAGTTGAGTACAGTACTAATTCGTATCTTTACGTTGACGTCGTGGCATGGCTTCGCTCGTACCGTAGGTCTGTTCTGGTAGACTTTACTTTGCTGGATCAGACCTACAGGCAGTAGGAGTACTCCCGTGAGATAAGGTCCGTCGGCCGGGAGTAGCCTTGTTCCTCACCTCTGGCTTTATTGGCCGACTGGAGTGAACACTGACGAGGAACAGAGCTCCTGCCTCTTTCTTTTGACTGGCTTGAGCGGAGATTCGCCGAGAGCAAACGTGCTCGAAGGGCCACCAACCCGCGGTTGTCCTTGGGTGAACTTGCAGATTTCCACCTGTGCCAGTCTTCAGAATTCTTTAGGTCTGTTAGGTCAACATCAAGAGAGGATTGGCAAAACGACTTGTCGCTGTTTTTGTCCAGAAGTCCCAAAATGTCTTCAGCAATGGGATTATTTCACTACCTACAAAATGGCAACATGGTGTGGAACAAAATGGCACAAACATATTATAATCTAATGTAAATCAAACAATGGACAAAAAAAATTGAAACTTTCACGGCCTAATATTTCCAAAAAATGTGACGCCAAAAGAGAAAAAAAAAAGTCTGACTTCAAGTGAGAATTTCCCAAAAATCATTAAAACCCGTCCAGTTCCTAAACTATAAACAACTGCTGAACATACACGGGGGTGTTAGGGAAGCCTTCTCAAATTTATCTTTGGACCTAGTTTCATGGACCACCCTGAATGTCACCTAGGCCACGGTTTAGCGTTACTTCTTACGAACTAATCTTTGATGAAAAGCTATAGCTCGAGAGTGGAAATCTCCTGTAAGAGTGATAACATGTGTGCTGGGTAGTGGGTAACAGTAACAGGTGTTTGCAAGTGTCGTGTGTTCACATTGTGCTTGTTGTGTTCCAGGAAGGCGCGGCGCAAGGAGCGCGAGGGCGAGCCGGCTGGCGACCCCAAGCTGTACTTGCAGGAGGCGCTGCTGGAGCGCAAGCTGCCCGAGCTCGACATGCGCCAGCTCGTTGACCTGCCGCTCGGCCTCGACTACAACGAGTGGCTAGCCTCGCACAGTCAGTATCATTCCCGTCCCGAGTCCCGACAATCATGCGCAGCACCGAAAGTTAAGCGTGCTCCCTGAGACACGTAGATGTAGCACCACCAACTTGCTTACTCCTAGGCCCTGGCTGTTACTGAGAACAGAATTTCTTAGAATAGAATAGAATAGTACCCTCATGATTCGCAACCGTAAAACTAGGCCCTAGACCACACAGTAATTTAGTATACCTAGTACACCGATCACTACCCAACACATGAGGGATCTGATCAGACCCCTGGCTATTAGTGTGATCTGCTGTGTAGTTGCGGACATATATTTGCCTTCAACTGTTAATCATCCTCAACTGCCCAGCCTTTTCCCAACTATGTTGTAGTCGGTTTAGAGTGTAACGGCATCCGGAGCTGCCGTGTTTTACAAGGAGCGCATGCCTACCTGACCACAGCCCAGTTACTAGAATAAAATGAAATTAATTGTCTGTTCTTAGTGTACACATAAATAAAACTTGCCGCACCCACGGCTCCGCTTGCGGAAAACCTAGCCAGAGAACATAACAACGAATAATTAATACAAAACACTACCTACTTGCAAAATAATTTCAGTTGCGGAATTTGGTGGCAAGAAATAAAACAAAGCCTGACACCGACTTTCAAACAAAATAGTGATTTTCTTGTAAAAATGTAAGTTAGATTTTTAGTAGACTAGACACCCCACACAAATTCGTCTACCACTACATGCTCAGCAACTTTATTTGATTTTCCGTACGATTACCTGTACGCTGTACAGCACAAGATTTGTGCTCGACGCTGTAAAGCACAGGCTTTGTGCACGACGCTGTACAGCACAGGGTTTGTGCACGACGCTTTACAGCACAGGATTTGTGCACGACGCTGTAAAGCATAGGATTTGTGCACGACGGTGTAAAGCATAGGATTTGTGCACGACGGTGTAAAGCATAGGATTTGTGCACGACGGTGTAAACGTACGTTGTTAGAGTAATTTCTTTATCCAATTTTTACTTACTTATTCTAGAACCTTTGTGAGAGCTGGAGTCTGAACTAGGTTCGGTAGCCTGACACCGACTTTCAAAACAAAATAGTGATTTTCTTGTAAAAATGTAAGTTAGATTTTTAGTAGACTAGACACCCCACACAAATTCGTCTACCACTACATGCTCAGCAACTTTATTTGATTTTCCGTACGATTACCTGTACGCTGTACAGCACAAGATTTGTGCTCGACGCTGTAAAGCACAGGATTTGTGCACGACGCTGTACAGCACAGGATTTGTGCACGACGCTGTAAAGCACAGGGTTTGTGGACGACGCTGTACAGCACAGGATGTGTGCACGACGCTGTAAAGCACAGGGTTTGTGCACGACGCTTTACAGCACAGGATTTGTGCACGACGCTGTAAAGCATAGGATTTGTGCACGACGGTGTAAAGCATAGGATTTGTGCACGACGCACAGTGGAACGAATGTATGGGAGCGGTTGGACGTAGACATGTCCGAAAAATAAGAGTAAAATTATGACAAACTAATGATGCCATCTTATTCGATTACTTAATGCCTTCATAAATTGTGGTGATGAATTTCTTCATAACTCCCATATTTCGGGAGTAATTTGAGAAAATGTGAAATTTTACTATGAAAATGAGTGTATCGAGCTCTCTCCCTCCTGATTCCGGGCTTGTTTCAAGTAGCGGTCTCTAATATCGTAATGCTATTACTAAGAGCTATATTTAATACTAAGACACATAGTGCGCCAAATGTGCACTTTCTGGGATAAAAGGAAATGAAAATTTAAAAAAAAAAACGTTTTTTCCCCATTTGTATTTACTTTAAACCGCAGACAGACTTATTAAGAGGTCTATAAATATATTATATATATATACAGAAATATATATTAACAAAAATATTCACAAGAACTGATGAGAGTATGACTTTTAAGTAAGTTGATAATAAATTACCTAGTTTCATTAAAAGTACAATAAATAATTAAGATGTAAGCTCTAATTTACTAAGTTACACATTTTAAAACAATAACATCATTTAATTATCTTCGTCATCATCATCATCATCAATTAATTCAAATTCAGAATCGATGTCCGCTAAATCATTTATGTTAACAAATTCGATATCACTTTTCTCAGAATCCGTAAGCTCATAAAATTCCTTAAAAGAAGATTTTTTTACAAACTTATTTCCTTTTGGACGGATACTTGTAACAAGTGGATCAGAAGACAGTAAAAGATTGTGCATAATATCTTCATTGCATGAGATACTGCTATGCTTTCGAGAATGCCCCTCTCTATATTTTCTAAAATCTTTATTTCTAGCCTCAGATGCCTCTTCGGATAGAAAACCAATGGGCACAATTGACATGTTCTGAACTATGTCTGGCCCATGCATTAAAATTTTATGAAGTGAAGAAGGCATATAATACCATGGGTATAACTCCACGTAAAGCTTAGCAGTATCAAAGCAGAACTCTCGGAATTTAGTTACGTTGATCTTCTCTCCTGATGAAATACACTGCAAGATCACACAGATTTTTCTTAAAAGCATAGCATCTATTCCGGTCAGTTCAGCAGATTTAGTGTAGTTTTCAAAAAATCTCCTTGCCGAGTTGCCATTGTTGGTGGATCCACTGCCTTGTTTCACAACATCGAGAAGTAAGCCCGTTTCTCTTCTTACAGCCTCTTGAACTCTTTTCTTCCTGTCATCAACTTGCCTTTTTGCTATATCACCCCTTACTTGCCATGATTTTATGTCTAATTTGTAGGAAATGTGTAATAAGCATTCCATTGAGCGAATCCAAGCGTGAAGGGTGCTTAAGCTATATTTATACATGTCCTCGTTTGCGTGTTTATCTTTGATTAACTCTAAATTATTCATTTCTTTAGGACAAGCCTTGCATATGTCACACACTGAAGCTGCTGTATTGGATATAATGGAATGAATTTTACCATCAATCATTGTCAACAGCAGTTGGTGTTTGACACTAATTCCATCAGTGATGGTGGATGGAGTTAAGGCTTCAATCTCTGCTTCGATTTCAGCCATCTCTCTCTGCACATTTTCTTTGGTTTCCTTTATAAACTTAAACAATATTGGCCGGCAAAATGAAGTGGAAGATGGTCGCTCGTTTTCCCAAATTGTTACACCTTTTGAGACGAGCCGCAGTGGTACAAGACTAATCATAAAATTACTAGCAAGATCGATTTGCTCATCTTCACTCGTCCTTTGATGATAAATGCTTTGGCTAGATGATCCGTCAAAACCCCATTTGCTGGTCAATACGAGCTGTTGATTGGGATCAACAGGGGTTTCTAACGACCTAATAAGTCTTCTTGAGGTTAAATCCATCAAGGCTTGTAATTTGATTTTTGCAGAGCTCTCTGTAACTGTGAGATCTTCTTTGGCCGGATAGCACTTAATTTTTTCTTTAACCAACATGTAGTAACTCGGGTATTGAAGAGCTCCTTCTTGAGTGTTGAAATCCCGAAGAGTGTTATAGCGCCATTTCGATAAGTTCATCGATACATAAAGAGCCAATGCCTTCAAAGGGGATATTTCCCGTACCTGAATTGATTTACCTTCAATGAAGGCTTTGATTTTTGAGGCCTCTTCTGGATTCTCCGTCAAGTATTTCATAACATAAGCTGTATCGCTTTGTCCTGCCTTTTGAAGCGCCCTTTCGGCCGAAAACATAATTTCAGCGCTGCTACTGCTGCATGAAAGACTATCTTCAGTGCGTCTTCTTTTTTGCCGGTTACTAAGGTCCTCAAAAGATTTACGAGGACTAGGATGTGTACAAGTTGAAGCATCAGATTTAGCAGGAGAAATTATGGGCTCGATGACGTCACTTATATTTTCTGTAGAAGGTTCCATATTTTCATTCTGTAATTCCGGCCATTGAATTGCAGCCTGTAGCCAAATCTCATGTTTCTTCCGAAACTTATCTGTGCTTCTTCCAGACTGTGTCCATTTTGCATAAATGCGGTAGCAAAATCGACGACACCAGTCTTTTAAACTTGTTTCAGCACTTTCACATAACTGAACACAACTGTTATCTTTTAAAACACTGAACAAATAGTTAAAGTCGCGTAAATCTTTATGTGCGCGTGCGCATAAAGCAACGTGAATATCAAGATTTGTATTAAAATTTGGAAAATACATTGCGAGATTAGCTTGGATACAACGAGGTGTAAATCAACACTGATTTTAAAGTTACTAATAGTGACCTATTTATATAAAATCCAGGTATCCCAGGTATCCTTTGTTAAATATTGCAAGGTAATTAGTTATTGTGATAATTAGTAAATGATGCATGCTAAATTAGTGTATTAAGAGCCATTTAGTAATTAAATAATAGCAATGTTCTTATCAGTAATCATTAGTGCATCAGTTTTATATGTAAACCTTAAGTCCCTAATTATATATCCTAATTAGCTTATATCTTCTCTAATTGGCTGCTCAGAAATGTTATTGTAATAAGGTAAACCTTTAGAAAAACGGTTTTAATCAACAAAATAAACAAAAAATAAAAAAATTGTGTTATAAAATAAACATCACTCTTTATCCCAGAAAGTGCACATTTGGCGCACTATGTGTCTTAGTATTAAATATAGCTCTTAGTATTAGCATTATGATATTAGAGACCGCTACTTGAAACAAGCCCGGAATCAGGAGGGAGAGAGCTCGATACACTCATTTTCATAGTAAAATTTCACATTTTCTCAAATTACTCCCGAAATATGGGAGTTATGAAGAAATTCATCACCACAAGTTATGAAGGCATTAAGTAATCGAATAAGATGGCATCATTAGTTTGGCATAATTTTACTCTTTTTTTTCGGACATGTCTACGTCCAACCGCTCCCATACATTCGTTCCACTGTGCGACGGTGTAAAGCATAGGATTTGTGCACGACGGTGTAAACGTACGTTGTTAGAGTAATTTCTTTATCCAATTTTTACTTACTTATTCTAGAACCTTTGTGAGAGCTGGAGTCTGAACTAGGTTCGGGACCTGTAAGACAGATCTCCAGGCTCACACCTCTTTAAACATGGTCATGTTTTACGGCATTTTAATTCAGACTATAAACAATGCTATTAGCAAACAATTTTGAAAGAGAGGTAAGACTATAATCAAGTTATGGTTATATTTGTGAAGTGTAACATAAGGGGATATTATTGTAGGACTGTGTGTGTAGTGTGTGAATGTGTGAGGGTTTATTGTGTGTGCGAGTGTAAGTCCGGTGCAAGTGTTGCAAATGCATGCATAGTATCAATTTCGAAGTTATGTACGAACATACAATCATAAAGTAAATGCACACAGATGAATGGAGAACTTTTTCGAGAGTATGTATGTATGTATAATTGTTTGGCACGCTCTGCAGCCTGAACGGCTCGATGAATTTTAGCTTGAGAGGTGTCGTTAGATTCGTATTTACTGTGAGAGTGACACTGGGTACCTATATCAAAATAAAAATAAAACAAAATGGCGGATTTTTGGCGCCAAATTCAAATGTTTGGCACTCTCTGCGGCCTGAACGGTTCGATGGATTTTAGTTTGCGAGGTGTCGTTAGATTCTTAATTACTGTGAAAGTGATATCGTAATAAAAAAAAATAAAAAAAAAAAAACGGTAATTTAAAAAGCTAAAAAACCCGACTGCTTTTCTGAATATTCATGGAAAAGCCCTAAAACAAGAAAGTCGTTGTACCCGATTGCACTTAACTTAAGAATCGCCAGTTGCTAAGGCGATGCTTATAAGCAGATAAATTGTAGCAGTCGGGACCCATTTCGAACAAAAAAAAAAAAAAATCCGTCTATAAAAGCAGCGTGTATAATTATGACGGAGTTATGCCCGAACATACATAAAGACGAATATAACGGCACCTTTCAAGCTGAAATCGATCAAGCCGTTTAGGCTACAGAGCGTGCCAAAGAAATATACATACATACACTCGGAAAACATAACCCTCTTTCTGGCGCAGTCAGGTAAAGATGTAGATGAAGTGAACTTGAAGTTAGTTATCATTCCAACTGATGTTAGGGATTGACACTAATTACAATACAACCCGCTCCATGCTCACTTTACCTAAGATTTCACGGTGAGATTTTTAAAGAATAGCTCTGCTGAGTTACAGGGCGAATCACTCCCCGGATCGTCCGACCGTCTCGGATTGCCCTATGCACCATAGTACCTCCATGAAAACTCACTCACTCATTGAAAACTATCAACGCTGCTAAATGATTGTTGAAAATACTTAGCAGAGATTAAGTGCGCCGTTGCAGAAAGAGTAGTAGATTTGAAATGTGTTTGTAAATTTTTGCAGCGCTGGCGCTGTTCGACCACGTGAACCTGCTGTACGGTACGGTGTCGGAGTTCTGCTCGGCCGCCAGCTGCCCCGATATGACTGGCCCCGGCGGGCGCACCTACGCGTGGTACGACGAGCGCGGCAAGAAGTCGCGCGTCGCGGCGCCGCAGTATGTCGACTACGTCATGACCTTCACGCAGAAGACCGTCAATGACGAGACTGTCTTTCCTACTAAATATGGTGAGTGCCAAATCCTGCAAAATCTAAATAGTTGTGATCTCGTGATGGGCCGACTCGACTATGGGATTCGCCAATCACCCGATAAGCTGTAACGAGTAATTGGATGATAGATGATTTATTTTTTGTCAACTAGAAACGTCATTAACTCATTACTCATCTATATAGATGAGTAATGAGTTCGTTCCGTTTGACGTGTATATACAACGTGTAACGGAAAGGGTATATAAGTACATACCAAGGGCACAGCTTCTTTGGATGATATCAAACGATATTGTAAGGGCTTTTTAATCCTATCTCTACAAGTTGGGAAGTTGTAAGAATTTTTAATACATTGATACCAGAACAAACTGAAACAAACTCATCACTCAAAAGAGATTTATCGTGATATTGGCAAGTAACGTGGAAAGTTATTGACCTACGTAGTGCGGTGACACGTTTCTTATGTCTTGAATTCAAGAAACATACGAAACCGAAAATTTGGAATCAATTCTTAGAGTATTTTATTTTGAGCTGAAACTATGTATATTCTATACCAGCTGTTATCTTTAGTGCTTAAGGATAGCAATAGGGTTTCTGTTACACCTGTATATAAAAATGAATCGCCGAAATGTATGTGCGCGCATAACTTCCGAACGACTGCACCAAATTGGATCTTTTTTATATGTTCCTTATTGTCAGGTCAAGGTTTGTATATAAGAAAATTTTAAAAAAGTATATAGATTTGATCAGAATTATTTTTTACAATCTAATACAAAAAGTAATTGACGGTATGTGACAGAAGACTTTGACAGATCTTTGACGAAACAATCGACCAACTGATTTGATTTTACCAGTCGCGACTGGAGAAATAAAATATCGCGGTACGTAGTTCGCTGGGTCAGCTAGTTGCAGTGGCGTGCAGTCCATAAAGACAGAAATACACTGCCTACCCTACCTAAATTAGATAAATATATAAAACTAATATTATTTTATCAATAAACAAAAAATCTTTATTCATAAATCAGCGCCACCTGTCGCGCGTCGGTCGTATCATTAGTATTAGCGATACAATATCCCGTTCGTTCATACAATTTGCAACTTCGCAATGGCGATGAACTAGCGCCGCTTAGTGCCTCGGGAGAGACACGAACTATTTGTGTCTCAATGTTTGTATGTGTGCTCTCGTGGTCATGTAGATTTATTCAGTGTGCGTTCCTATACATACGTGGCACACAATGTAACAAACAACGCACACAACCGTACAGGGTATGGGCACGCCACGATTGCGGCGGTAAGTCCCCTCTTTGAGGACTGGCTTGAGAGGCGGCATGGCGTCCTCACCTTCCGCCTGACACAAGTCCTCACCGTACATGGCTGTTTCGGGAGGTTCCTGTTTCGGATAGGGCGGGAGGAAACGCCCGGGTGTTTCCATTGCGAAGATCGCTCAGAGGACACGGTGGAGCATACGGTGGAGGTCTGCCCGGCTTGGGCGGAGCACCGCCGTGTCCTCGTGGAGGTGATCGGCGGCAGCGATCTCTCGCGTCCGACCCTGGTCCAGGCCATGGTACGGAGCGAGAGGGCATGGCTGGCAGTCGCCTCCTTCAGCGAAGCAGTTATGCTCGCAAAGAGGGAGGCGGCGCACTTGAGGGAGATGCAGTACATGCGCCCTCGCAGCCGTGGCCTTCGCAGGAGACGCCCTGGGCGTCGGGAATCCCAGGCTGATTCCCGGCCACCGTAGGCACGGGCTTGCGGACGGCGAGTAATGGGTAGCTCGCTGTCCGGTAAGGACCAAGCCCGGGTCGACGGCGCGTTGTGTTCCACGCGCGCCTCAAAGAGATGTCAGCAGTAACAGATGGGGCCCGCAAGGGCCGATGCCTGCCAGGGGTGCGGGTTGTTCGAAAGATATACCGCGGCCCCTGGCACACAGGCAACTGAGGGAACACGGGTGGGTTTTAGTCAGCAAAAGTCTGACACGCCCTCCCGCTCCACCCAGAGCGGGAGAAGTTATTTGATGATTACCCATCCAAAAAAAAAAAAAAAAACCGTACAGGGTAGTCACTGGCTTTTTACGATTTTTAAGAACGAGACGAATTACGAAACTTACCGAAGTTTTCCGAACAAAGTTGGTCTGGTGCGACTATTTTAAAAAGTAGCATTGTTTCATTGGTACAAACTATAAGTAAAGTCAATCGTAAATTCAATACAAAACAAAACAATATGATTATTTTATTTGCCTCACACATTGCATGCTGTGTAGGTAGGTACAGCAATCGGTTGGTCTGTTTTTTTTTTGCCTTTTTTAAATTTCTGCCTACCCTGTCTAAAAACTCTGTGCACGCCACTGGCTAGTTGTACATAATTATGATATTAAATTTGACTGGAAACGTCATTAACTCATTACTCATTGTACATAATTATGATGTTAAATTTTCTTGGCATATTAACGACCCAGGTTGGGTCGTCAAAATGCCAAGAAAATTTATTGGATTAATTACTACGGGTAAACTAAAACCGCACACAGGGTTAAATTTTTCCCGATATAGCATAGAACAAAGAGAACATTGTAAGTTTAAAAATATCGATAACTCATTATCGATAACGGTAATCTCTAATTGAGTAGCTGAGTGTAACATATTGTGCATTGTTGGAATCTTCGAGAACAATAATATATGTTTGAGTTTAAAAGAAAGTAGGACTTTAAAATGAGTAGGATAAAGTCAACTTTTACTTGTCTTGTTTAATAACGCGTTGTTGCGTCGCCAAATAGCGGTCAATAGTCTAACTCTAGCTATATTTTCCTTGTAATAATAATTATTCTCGGGGAATATTACGGAATTTTACTGAAACATCCCGAATGATTCGCGAATATTACGACGGGAATAATACGGAATATTTCCCTCCAGCAACTCTAGTCAGGGCTTCTCCTTCAACACCGCAAGCGCAGAACAACGCACGAAAAAAGAAAACGCAAGCCATATCACAATTTGTAACTATCTGTTACGAAATAGTATGGTTATGAAATTTTAGTTGTATTATTCACGCGAAAAATATAAAAAAGATTTTTGAGACGTGGGAGGAGCATTTGTTATTTGTATTAAAATATACTGTTAATTTCAGAAGTCAGTAGCCAAAAAATATTAAGACCGAAGTTGAGATAGAACCGTGTTGTGCGATGTTGCAGCGAACGAGTTCCCGGCGCAGTTCGAGGGCGTGGTGCGGCGCGTGCTGCGCCTGCTGTTCCACGTGGTGGCGCACATGTACGCGGCGCACTTCCGCCAGCTGGCGCTGCTGCGCCTGCACGCCCATCTGCACCTCACCTTCGCGCATCTGACCGCGCTCGACCGGCGGTTCGCGCTGCTCGACCACAAAGAGACAGAGGTGCCTACCCACACAACACTCACCCACCGTTGTCTATTTGACGACGCTTGCCGTTGATCCGAGAAGTGATCACAAGTTTCTGCACTGATGCAGAAACTTGTTTAGGGTCAGTAGGTGGTATTTATGTCAGTTGTTTGAAACTACACTCTGTACCTCCCAATTTTCTAGGCCGAATGCAAGAGCGTACTGTTGCATTTTCTTACTAAGGGCACAATGGCCGCTTAAACTCCCGAGTCAGGGTGCTATTTCATTTATTTTGTCAAAAAAACAATACATTTGAACCTCGCCGCAGTCATGTAAAAAGGGGAAATACGGCTGTAAAAAGCTAAGAGTTGATGTAACAGTGCGCGATGAATTTTTCTCCGGCAGTCTATTGCCGAGATCTCATTGGTTAAAATTAGATATCATTTTGCACGACAAATAGGAAACAAATTTTCCTGTTTGTCTTCCTTGAAAATCGTTGCCTGAGCAGTATTTTCGATCCCCTGAGTGTGTTTCCCCATTTTTTCTCAGGGGTAGTCAGCTAGCAAATGTCAACTCCATTTAGCTTCATATTTTCTTTTTTATGTGTCGCGTATAGACCATTCCGATATCCTATTAAAGAATAAACCATTTCATTAGTGAATAATACCAATTATCAATGAAAAGTAACAAATTGCATATTTGTGAACACTGATGGTTTTTTTTTCTTTTTTGGGTGGGAAATCATCAAATAACTTCTACCGCTCTGGGTGGAGCGGGAGGGCGTGTCAGACTTTTACTGACTAAAACCCACCCGTGTTCCCTCATTTGCCTGTGTGCCAGGGGCCGCGGCATCTCTTTCGAACAACCCGCACCCCTGGCAGGCATCGGCCCTTGTAGGCCCCACCAGTTGGTGCTGACATTTCTTTGAGGCGCGCGTGGAACACAACGCGCCGTCAGCCCGGGCTTGATCCTTACCGGACAGCAAGCTACCCATTACTCGCCGTCCGCAAGCTCGCGCCTACGGTGGCCGGGAATCAGCCTGGGATACCCGACGCCCAGGGCGTCTCCTGCGAAGGCTACGGCCGTGAGGGCGCATGTACTGCCTCTCCCTCACGTGCGCCGCCTCCCTCTTTGCGAGCATCACTGCTTCGCTGAAGGAGGTGACGGCTAACCATGCGCTCTCGCTCCGTACCATGGCCTGGACCAGGGCCGGGCGCGAGTGATCGCCACCGCCGATCGCCTCCACGAGGACACGGCGTTGCTCCGCCCAAGCCGGGCAGACCTCCACCGTATGCTCCACCGTGTCCTCTGGGCGATCTTCGCAATGGAAACACCCGGGCGTTTCCTCCCGCCCTATCCGAAACAGGAACCTCCCGAAACAACCGTGTCCGGTGAGGACCTGTGTCAGGCGGAAGATGAGGACGCCATGCCGCCTCTCAAGCCACTCCTCAAAGAGGGGACTTACCGCCGCAATCGTGGCGTGCCCAATGGCACTGTAGCGCTTATACGGGTGAATTGATTTGGGTGCGATTTTTATAAATTTAAAAGTATATTTTCTAGCGGTTCTTAGACATGTTTCACCAAAATCGGTTCAGCCGTTTGAAGATTATCAGCTCTTTTCTGATTGATGAAGGGATTTCAGCATCTTCCACGAGTCTGATTGAGTCGAAATTTGGTATTCTGTTACTTCAATGTTATTAGAAGAGCAAAGCAACCTAGAACTAATGCTGGAGCATCACCTGGAGTTTCCAGTATACCCAACTTCGTCACCAACAAACAGCAGAAGTATCGAGTTTGGGCTGATTAAAAAGGACTCAATGAATAAGTTGTAGATAAATCGTGATCAAGGTCTGATGATGGAGTAGTAACGAGGAATGAGGATAAATTTCACTGTAGGAAACACACATAGACATCGTAGCGTGTTTACTATTACTAAATTAAGTTTAAAAATCAGGAAACAACAGTTAAATTTAAAATTTAGAAAACCCCCGACCCAATCAAAAACCTCTAAAACTAGAGAAATAAAACGTATTTGCCTTTTAAGTTTAATAAGAACTTGTAGGTAGTATTGTGATCAAAGCATTGTCACTTCGGGGGACGGCTAATGTACCTAAATGTTATCGGTCTGTTTGGCGTTTTCATTGAACCGACATGACAATGCTTTGATCAAAATACTATCTACGACTTCTTAAGGTACATTTTATATGATTCGTTTTTAGAGGTTTTTGATTGGGTTGGGGTTTTCTCTAGAGCGAAGAGCTCTAGCAACAGAGAGTTGTTTAGTGACGAATTCCGGTTCGGTACATGCATGTCCTTGTTTGCAAGCGTAAATATTCATCCCAACTATGGGACCCTTCACTGTGTGTGGTCTGACACGGATTTGGCCGGTTTTTGTAGTTGTCTGGCACAAACCAGACTTCTATGTGAAACCAAAAGCAATTTACGGGAGTAAATACTGAAAAAAGGAACGCCGTGCGGCGGCGGCGGTTTCACTACTACACGCACAGTTATGTGTGCGTGACCTGTCACCATAGAATAGATAAAAGAGGTTAGAAGGGCCTTGTGGGCGGGGCAGGCGCGCCGCACTTATGAGCAAACGCTCATAAGTCAACCGAAATTTGGTTCACCGGCCAACAGTCGCGCTCATATTGTGACAACGTGCGAAGCTCCGCGAAAAAAAATTAATTATGCCGTCTTGCGCTATTATAACGTGTCGGAAAAGAAGGCCAGGTGTTTGGTGTAGCCCGGGAAGGGATTTGTTTTTCACCGGTACATCCAAAACCTTAAAATACAAGTGATATTTGTAATTATTACAAACTCAAACTCAAACTCAAAGCATTTATTTCAATTAAACCATTTACAGGCACTTTTGAATTGTCAAAAAGTCGATCAGTTGGAAAATTGAAGCTAGTTGCCCATTCCAAAACGTAGATCTCTATGGAGAAGAACGGGCAAGAAACTCCACGGACACTCTTTTAAAATCAAGTTGAAATATTACAAAATCTTGGGAACATTATTCTTGTTGCTTCTGTATGTGAGAACAATGTAAAAAAAGTAATTATAAACAATTCTAAATACAAGATAAAAATAAGCCATGGAAGTTAGGAGATGACCAGTCTCCTCAACCGACAGCGCCCGTTCACGAACTTGACGCGTGGATCAGCACCATCCAGCTCAACCATTTTGTAGGGAACCGAATGATCCAACACACGCGCCACCATCAGTGAGACATTTAAGTGAGCATGACATACTCTCAACTGCCATGCTTTTTCAAGTCAACGTACATCATAACAACACAATATGCATGATACTCACATTTTTACAAAATTTAAACAAAATGCTTCTAAATTATACAAAACTATAGTTTGCAATCTATTTGAAATATTAATAAAATTTGATTTCCTAAAAGAAAGAAAAAACATTTAATATATATTGACGTATATAGTAACTAACACTTAGTTCAGTAAAAATAAAACATTCGTAATGTCACAAACATTATAATATTATAAACAAAAATGTTCGTAATGTCAGAAAAAATAAAAAAGGGAAGCTTCTCTTTCAAATATTAAAATTTTAACTAGTATGCCCAGGTGGCTGTGGAGCAGGACCACCATTAAGCCAAGCATTTTTATCGACGCTATAATCATCTAACTTATAATATGCTTGTCTACATAGTGTGCGTTTAATGCATAATTTGAATTTATTTTCATTTAGTTCAAGAATATCGACTGGTATTTTATTATAACATTTTACGCAGTACCCCATAAAAGAAGTGTGTACTTTAGACAATCTGAAACGTGGTTGATCTAATTTGCGCCTATTTCTAGTGTTAAAATCGTGCCTATCACTTATCTGACTAAAAAGATGTAGATTTTTCCGAACATACATAATGTTTTCATAGATATATTGACAAGGTACCGTCATGATGTTAATTGTTTTGAACAGTTCCCTTAGAGATTCGCGTCTGCGGAAGTTATAGATGGCTCTGACGGCCCTCTTTTGCAGAATAAAGATCGACTAAATATCCGCAGCCCGTCCCCCATAGCAAGATACCGTAAGACATGATGCTATGAAAGTAACTAAAATAGACCAGTCTCGCGGTATCCACGTCTGTTAATTGGCGGATCTTCCAAACAGCGTAAGCGGCAGAACTTAGCCGCCCTGCAAGTGATGTTAAATGAGGACCCCACTGTAGCTTTGAGTCAAGCGTGATCCCCAGGAAAACCGTCTGTTCGACGAATTCTAGTATCTCCTTATTCAATACAACATGACATTCACTACTTCTAACATTCGGTAACGCAAATCTTATGCATTTCGTTTTCTTTCCATTTAATACCAAATTATTTACAGTAAACCAATTATGGACCTTAACTATAGCATTATTTACGTCGTCAAGCTCCTGTGCACGTCTCTTAACTTTAAAAATCAGTGATGTATCATCATCAAATAACACCATTTGAGGTCGGTGTTTTAGTAAAAAAGGTAAATCATTTATATATACTAAAAAGAGGAACGGTCCCAATATTGAGCCCTGCGGTACACCCATTTTGACTTTTAAGCCCAAGGAATTCACACCGTTTATTTGAACTTGCTGCAGTCTATCATTCAAGTACGATTTTACTAAGTTAAGCGCAAGTTCACCCAGTCCGTAATGCCCCACAAATCTTCGGTAATTTTGATCTTAATTTGCTTAAATGCCTTTACAACGACCACAGGGCTTATATGATTAAATTTGAATTCCACGGGACAGGCTGAGACATTCGCTCTTAATAAATCAATAACAAATGCGGGCGAAGAATTTAAAGTTTACAATTTTATTTTGTAGTTTTTAGACAAAAACGATACAATCGCAAACAGATGTAAAATTATACATTTTTTGTAATGCATGGGTACCATCTTATACTAGATGAGTGATCGCGAAATGTATTGTTTTCACTGCGAACGTCGCGTGCGCCGAGCCAAATCTGAAATTCTGCGAAATCCATGCGCATCGATAGTGTTGTACGTGTGTGAGTGTACGTCAAGCGCAGAGTTTGCGTTAGTGTGACAACCAATAGCAAACTCGCGATCTAAGTTCTTGTGGTTTATTTGTGTGCATTATGCGCGTACGTATTGGTCTCTTGCTTGTAGTGGAGTTAAAGAGTGGGAAATAAGCGGCTACACTCGTTCTAAGACAAATCAAGAACTATTTCCTTAACCTCTTTTATCTATTATATGCCTGTCACCATCAACGCGCGCGGGGCGAGCACCGGTGCCTGCTCGGGTACAGATCGGTTTGTACCAGCTCAGTAAGCGGACAAAGTTAAGGGGTGCCAGCGGTAGCAATACGACGTGAACGTTTAAATATTGTTTTTAAAGATGCCTAACGGTTGATCCCCTGTTTTCCAATAGATTGTTTAAAATAATAAATTTAATTGTTTTAGAATTTATCATACTATAAAACGATCTAATAGACCAAACAAAAATACTGAGAGTTTTATATGGAGACTGGCCTCGTCCCGGTTCGCCATTTTGATTATTTTTCAAAATGGCGTCGCACGATACAGGGTAAATTAACCAGTGCGCAAACTGTAACCATGAATTCAGCATATGATTCTAGACCACTTAGCGCAGACATTTTTAGTCGGTTATACAAAAAAAATCAGCTGTTTCATAGAAAAGTGCAATACCTACGCGATCAAAATGTATGGAGCAGCAGATTTTTACTTTTATTACCGGCTATATAGTTCTAGGTTGTAATAGACAAACAAAAAATGTATTTTTATTGTGATTTCAGCGTTTTTGATCATTCCACCCCCGAAGGGCTGAAGTTGTTTATGGAGAGTCCTTCATTTTCAAAGTAAAAATCAGTCAATTTAACCTTAACGGCTGAACGGATTGGGATGAAAAGCCCCTTAAGCAAATTTCAGCAATCCACGCGGGTGAAGCCGCAGGCAAAACCTAGTATGTTATATATGAAAGGAATGCTGCTTTTGAGCCTGTATAAGCTCAAGTGCGTTCGTGTATGGAGTAGTGCAGCTACTTATGGGATCTAGACTATTGGCGCAGCAAAATACCAGCTTGCTGCCCTTGACTCGGTGGAGCGCAGAGCAAAAAGGCTCATAGGCGACGAAAGGTTGGTGGCTAAGCTTCACAGCTTGGCTCATCGGCGTAATGTTGCTTGCCTTTTACAGACTGTACTTCGGAGAGTGTGCGCAGGAGCTCCACGATCTGATCCCACTATCGCCCTTTTACTACCGGACTACCAGACCCACTGCAGGGTACCATCCGCACTTCGTTGATATCCCGACCAGTCGTAGGCAGCGCTACTCCTCCACATTTATTATGCGCACAGTCAAAGTGTGGAACTCTCTGCCTGCGTCTGTGTTCCTTTCCACGTTTAACCCGTCTACCTTCAAAACAAGAGTGAACAGGCATTTTCTGGACACGCTCGATCCATCATAGACCTCATCAATCGCTTTCCGTCAGGCGTGATCGAGGTCAAGAGCAGGCCCATTTAGTAAAAAAAAAAGTGTACCAGCAATGTACTTGAATGTACGTTTATTGAATTCAATGTACCTCCATGAAACAAGAATAATTATTATAATAATAAAGTAAGCCGCAGTTCTGACAGTCAGAATGGCGGGTGTATGCTGATAACGATTGTTATAGATATCTTATGGTAACCTTATATTTACCAGAGGAATGTACCTTCAAAGTACCTCAAAAAATATTATCTGAACATACAAC
Source organism: Polymixis lichenea (assembly GCA_949091785.1). Classification (NCBI taxonomy): domain Eukaryota; kingdom Metazoa; phylum Arthropoda; class Insecta; order Lepidoptera; family Noctuidae; genus Polymixis; species Polymixis lichenea. The sequence continues at coordinate 189,944 of OX420939.1, read as the reverse complement.
GGGACGAGTAATTAACGAGAAAATCAAGAAAACTAATTTTGACGACTACCATTTTTTCATAGCAATATGAGTAGGGGTGAGGGTTTTTTCTTTAAAGAATATGTCACCCCGATTATTGAATACAAAAAGTATAAAAAACTAGCCTACCCGCAACCTTATACCCATAATAATAATATGGTAAAGTGTTCTGGCCTCATCTGACAATGGTGAGGCCAGAACGCTGTAAAAAAAACCTACACTAAAATTATTGTGAAACGCTTGACGTCTTTGGACTCCAATACGACCACACTCAGACAAGATGTGTTGCACATGTTCTATGACTTCACAGACAGAACAATTGGGTGACTCAACTTTACGCATCATAAATCCAAAACTATTGAGAGGAACGTGTCCGGATCGGAGTCTCAATGCCATCACAACTTCTTGTCTATTCATCCTGCCCTCGCTGAACCAAAGCATACGTGGGAGAGATGGTTGAATCGTCCTGTACCAAATGCCCTTCGTTAAGGATCTTTTATCAAAATATTCTGACCAAGATTGAATACATCTGTCTCTTACTAGGGGTAAAACCTCAGTATGCCATGGAGGACAAATATAACATTCTCCATCAGATGCAGCTTCATTAGCCAAACGGTCAACCATCTCATTACCATCCAGTCCAACGTGAAAAGGAATCCATTGCAATACAACTATTTTATGTTTGGCAACAAGTTCAGTGATGGTTCTTAAGATACTATACGCCAGTGGAAGTCCTCTGAACGGTGAAGTGCTCGTACATCTCATCAGATGAAGGAGGGCGAGTTTCGAGTCAGTGAAAATGACCAAAGATTTAATGTAGGCCAAAGCTTCATCGATAGCGATTAACTCCAAGTGCATTATTGAAACCTTTGATAAAATACGGAATTTAAAAAAGGTACCAACTTGCGAGTCAAAAAAGGCTGCGCCACAATTGTTCTCAAGTCTAGAACCGTCCGTATACACTAAGAGATTTACAACATATTGATCTTAAATTACGTACAGAATAACAATGCTTAGGTTTATCAACCGAATCTACACTAGGTTTTATAATACGTGATAAGTCCATATTGTTGACCCAAGTATCCATGGAGAACATGCCAATTTTACTAGATACTGCAGTACATTTGTTCTTGCTTTAAAACGTCGTGAGACGTAACTAACAGCGGTTTTTTCTTATTTCACCAATAAGGATTATTACTGCAAAGACCATGAAGATTGTTCAATAATCCGACTAAAGGAAAATCGTAACACTTAGATTTTAGGTAACATTTACCAGCTAAATATCGGCTGCGAATAAAAAGAGAAGGCAATATCAATTCGGATTCCATGACGTGAATCGGAGTGCTTTTGATAAAGCCCCCTATTAGCCGCAGGCAAATGTTTTGTAATCTATCCAGTTTGGTTAAATGGGTGTCGGCGCTATTGTCCAGTAAAAAGCTACCAAAGTCGATGCGACTACGAATAAGAGAAATATATAACCGTCTTAAGTGGTTAGGATGAACACCCCATCCGGGTCCCACTAAAACCTTAAAAATATTGATCAGTTTAAGTACTCGCTCACGAACCTCATTTATATGTTTCTTCCATCGGAGTCCCCTATCCAGCCATAATCCTAAATATTTCACATGGTCTACTACGTCCAACAAAGTACCGCTTAAACGAACATCTATAACTGATCTACGAAAATCTCTATTAAACAGGCAAATTTTACTTTTAGCGGGAGAAATTTCTAAACCTACGTGCGTTAACATGCTGTTGATTAGATCAAGAGCAGACCGGATCTTGTATTCGCCCTCACTAACAGAAGAACACTGCGTATATATAGCGAAATCATCCGCATACTGGGATATGCAAATATTGTTCTACAAACGTTTACAAATATCCGACGTTATTACATTAAATAAAAGCGGCGATAACGGATTACCCTGGGCTAAACCATTACCCGAATATGTGCTAATAAAGTCATTACCAGCTCGTAGTTTGAGCACTCTTCTATGAAGAAAATTCCATAAATATCGACAGATGCGTGACCCCACTTGAAAGCTATCCAAAACATTTATCAAACCCGTATTATTAACATTATTATACGCACTATTTATATCCAAGAAACAACCCATAGTAGAACAACCCTCGGAAAAACCAGTTTGAATTGTGGAAAATAAACAACTTAGGCCATCTAAACACGACCTACCTCTTCGGAAGCCTACTGTGTTCGCAGAAAATGTGTTACTTTTTTCAAGAAACCATTCCAATCTTCGAAATAAAACGTAATGGAATAGGTACGATAAAAATGTCGCGCCACTGAGAGGGAACAAAACTAAGGTCGAAAAACTTATTATATAACCTTAGTAATACCGATTTTCCCACATCAGGCAAATTTTTAATCATAGAATAAGATGGTTCACCCTTGTTTGATAGAACAACGTTTGATATAATATTACTAAATCGAATTTTAGTTGCAATAAAGTCATTTCGAAGAATTATTCATTTGACCGAATAATTCATTGGTAAATTTTTATTTAGCGTAATTATTTATTTGAACTAATTTCATTTGAAAATTCGTTTCTGTCACGGCTCCGGCGCTGCGGGGCTACGGCGGTCCCTCGCGAGCTTATCGTCGCAGATGGTTTAACACTCACCACCGCGGCTTCGGCTTGCTGGCCGGCTTCGCCGGCCAGCCTCAGCCGCCGCGGCGAGTGTAACAACCACCCGCTCCTCAGCTCGCGGGCCGCCTCGCCCCTCCGCGCCTACGCGATTCTAAATTACACTCTAGGGGTAGGGCAGACAAGACTGCGTGGAGTCGGATTTATAGCGATTCGTTTCTGTCAACCTGAAGAATCTAGTTTTTTTTTTTCACAGTAATTATACAAATTTGGGGTTGCGAAAGGATTCAGGGTTGCGTTGCGTTGCGTTGTATCGTGTTGCGTCGTGTTGCGTCGCGTCAACCGGTGCGAGTACGAGGGACGGTTCGCGTACTAAATGTGTCTGTCTAACTAATTATTACGTACGCCTACATACACAACAAGCCATGGGCAAGAGGAGAGGATTTCCTTTATTCGATAGTATAAATTTCGGGAACAGCGATATTAAAATAATGCTTCTTCGGTAATATTGTCTGAACATTATACCTTTTGATCATTAGCGCAAATGTTGTTATAGCAAATAAATATTCGATGAACTGAAAATTCTGTCAAACATTATACAAAGTGATGATTTTCTTAAACGTTGTTCGATTTAGTAATATTATATCAAACGTTGTTCTATCAAACAAGGGTGAACCGAATAAGATATGTCATCGCATCCAGGAGATGTAGGTGATGTCCTTAGGTTTGATACATTTATCTAGCTCCTGAATAGAGATCTCACATTCTAATATCGGGTTACTATGGTGAACCGTAGGGGTAGATGGAGAAACATAGTCTGGTGTTAAAGAATATAAAAGATTTGTGGCTTTTTGGGCGTCCACATAATGTCTAGGCGAATGATAACCTTTCAGCCATCTCATTTTGCGCCACATTTCACTAGACGACGTAGTGTGATCAACGTCAGAACAAATCTTTTGCCAGTTTACTCCCTTAGCCTGCCGGATTAACTTCTGCGATATACTTATCCTATTGTTGAGATTATCGAGATTTTGGGGATTAGGATTACGCCTAAATTTGGATAGTAAAATCTGAAGAAGGGTTTTGGCTAAACTTAAACATCGGTATGAATTTGTTAGCAGCGTCATTCAAAATATCTACAAATAAATCATACGCTTTTTGAAGGTCATTTGGCAAACATAAATGGCAAAATATTTGTTCAAGATATGTTTTATATGAGCTCCAGTCTGCTTTGCCAAAATTCCTTTTAATAACTGCAGGGAGGTGTGACGTACATAACGTTGAGATTTTAATCATTAAATGGTCACTGCCAATATTTTCATTTAAAACGGTCCAACCAATGTTAAGCGCAATGTCTGTAGAAACCAGTGAAACATCTGGGGAAGTCAGTTGCAACTTGTTTTCTACTAAACGTACTCGCGTATGTGTCCCATCGTTCAAAGAAAAAAAAAAATACTGTCCATAAGCGAGTCGTGAATAAGATTGCCTCTGTGGTCAGTTTTATAAGACCAACTGACGTGATGTGCGTTAAAATCTCCTAGAATTAAAGTTTTGAATGGCCATAATGATAACAGATTGTCCCAATCCTGTTGAGTGGTTACGATTCTAGTAGGACAATAGACAGCAACAATATTTTCGAACGGATCACAGTTAAATAATTGTACGCATACTACCTCGATACCTTTATTATTCACGTGAACGCGCCTCTGCTGCGCTTTAACTGATTTGTGTATTATGATAACTACACCGCCGTATAAGTCATCCCGGTCCGCGCGATAAACATCATATCCATTAACTTTAAAATTACTATCTGGCTTGTGCCTCGTCTCACTAAGGGCAGCAATATGTACTTTATCCTGGCATAATATTTCATGAAACGGTACCAACTTAGGTCTAATACTTTGGGCATTCTACTGTAAGACGTTTAATTTAATTGATCTGTTAGCCATCACAATGAATAAAAAAATTAAATAATGCTTTTATCCACGGCCACTCTGAAACAATACTCACTGACACTAAAGTTAACCATTCTAGGCACAATTGGTACACACACCTTATCTTAAAAATTAAACTAGTCTTTTTGAGGTAAATAACTTCCTTTATTCTGGACCACAACTCATAGAACGATGGACATTCATCGTTACCCTCTCCATTATCAGGTGATTGATGAAAGTCTTTACCGTCTGCGTCTAAATTCCAAAACATCCCGTCTTCTTTTGGTGTCTTGTTTTTTTTTTCGGCGACTGTACTTTGGGTTTTGGAGGTTATGTTTAACCGAAGTAGGAGTCTGCTCTTTGTGTACATTGGCCTTAGTGTGGATAGTTTCGGCAAAAGTCTGATGAAAGGAAGCTCCCAAATTCATTTTCCTAACTTGTGACGGATCGTCTGCAACAGGTGTAAATGAGACGAGATTTTTCGGGACTAGCGGAGCTTGAGGGAGTAAGACAATTTCGAGAGAACTGGAATTTTCGGGAAGGACATAACACTCCAGGGCTTTCCTGTATGTGCAACCAAACTCAGCCATAATCTCCCGTAGTCTTCTCTCCTTCTTGTACACTGGGCAAGTCCTACTGAGTGATATGTGGTTTCCATTGCAGTTGACACAGGTAAACAACCCCTCCGCCCTCCCCGGGGTGGAGGACATCCATGAGGATTTCCCCCCGTAATAAAAAAAAAAAAAAGGTAAACAACAAAGTGTCGCAATTTTCATGGTTACCACTACACTTCGGGCAAACCACGGTTTTCATGGGGCACATTTTCCGCATGTGGCCTATCCTCCAACATTGGGAACATTGGGATACCTGGTGTATGTATGGAAAAACTTTTATATTAATATCACATACACGAACTGATGAAGGTAGATGATCACCATCAAAACACAGTCGAAGGGTCTCGCTAGGGCACCAACCACCTTCATCCCTGTTGCGACGGTCTAGCCTCTTGAATGATAAGATCTTGGCGGGGGCCGGACATGAAATATTTTCTAGAATCTCCTCATCCGTAAATTCTAGATCTACATCCTTGATAAGACCATAGCAAACAGACAGCTGCATGGCGTTCTGGAACCTCCATCCTTTCTCTAAAAGTTTCTCGCACATTAATAGATTTTGCGCTGCCGCTTCACATTCAAATTGAACCCGTATTTTAAAAGGACTTAAGTATTTGACTTGGCTAATTTTTGTAATGTTATTATCTTTTAAAATACGTGCCATTGCAAACTGTTTCGGAAGACGTTCCTTGGAAGATACATAGACTTCATACTTTTCTTCTTTTATTGAGTTTTTGCTACCGTGACATATCTTTTTTTTTTACTACCCTTAACCTCTGTCCAACCCTCTTCGTCTTCAGTACTGTCCTCTCTTTCTCGCTTTTCCGCTCTTAAATGTTCCGCTTTATTTTTGCATCATCATCATCATCAACAGCATCCATGTCTGACGAATCGTTCAGCAAACTCTGTATATCATTTTTAAATATGGGCGTAACACAGCGCGGTGAAGCGCTTACGTTATCAGCCATAGCATCACTACGTAAGGCACACGGTACCACCGAGCAGCCAGTAGGTCCGGCGCACACCTACAGCGCGTGATAGTGCGTAAACAACAATTCGCGCAGTGGGGATAGCAATCCGATACGCGACAAAAACACCACCAGACCGCACGAGTGCCGGCACGGTTATCATGAGTATAGTTCTATTTGCTCGTATTGAGACAGTAATCATCATCATCTTCATAATCACCACCATCACCATCATCATCATCACCATCATCATCATCATACTCATAAGCATCATCATCATCATCATCATCATCATCATCATCATCATTATCATCATTATCATCATTATCATCATTATCATCATTATTTCAGCCGAAATCTGTCGAAAGACGTCCACTGCTGAACATAGGCCTCCCCAAAAGGGGGGTTCTGCCATAATCGCCACGCTTGGCAGGCGGGTTGACGATCGCAGTGTGGTGGTAAAATTAATAAAGAACGCTGCTGCCCATTCTCTAGTAAGTCCCTTAGTGGCCTTCTACGACACCCACGGAAAGAAATGGGATAGTGCTATTCTTTTACGTCCGGCACCACACGGAATCCCCGCTGGTTCCTCTATATGTTTTCTATCTATACACATCCCCACTGCATGCTCATCATCCTGCAACGCCATTTTGAAAAAAAAAAAAACAAAATGACGGACCAATGCGAGGTTGAAAGCCCTTTGTAGAAAGATGCATGCTATAAAATGATTTTAATATTTCTTATTTAATTACCAACCATGAGAAGTATCTGCTTAGCTTACTTTGGTTTTGTGTACACCTACTTAATTTGAAACAAACTGTTAAAATAATAAACCATTTCGTCTCAAAGCTACACTATTTTTAATTTTTGGTATTCAAAGTCCACACCCTAAAGCATCGCACACATATCAGCTCGGCATGGGATTCGCATCACCTTGCCTCGTTAAGTAAACGTTACATCAGCCGAGGCTCGCCGCCGCGGTGTCGCCGAGCTTACGTCGGGAACTAGCTGCGGTTCACATGGCGACACGTGGCATGCGTGCGGGCGACGAACTTACGTGGAGCGTCGCCCGATGTACGTTGGGTGACTGGCTTGTCCCGAATTCCTGAAGCCAGTATGAAGTTTCATAGAAAGAGTCGAGGCGATGCCAATCCGGTGCCACGGTGTCGATATGTGTGCAGACAGCAGCAAAATAGTCAAGTACGTTCTTCGCTGTCACGTTTCGATTGATGAACGAACCGAACGAAACGTAGGTACAGCATGTGCACCCCTGTAACGCCGTGTGCCCGCAGGTGCTGCGCGACCTGGAGGTGGCGCTGCGGCTGACGGAGGCACCGGGCGCGGGCGGCGAGGCGCGCGAGGAGTCGCCGCGCCGCTCGCCCGTGGTGACGCAGCCGCTGGCCACGGCGTGAGCGCGCGGCGCCGCCGCCCTGTGTCCGCCCGCGCCCCCGCGCCCCGCGCCGCGCGCCCCGACGCGACCGTTACGCGAGTTGAAGAATTGTTAATTCTATTGTAAATATTTCGATCTGTTAAGTAGTTTTAGGTGATTACGATTAGTTTTTACTTATAATTTGTGATCGCTTTGGTTGTAAATAAAAGTGATATTTGTTTAACTAATAAATTGAAAGCTTTATGAGAATGTTTCGTTTCATTTTGACTTATATCAGAAGATGGATGAATCAGGCATCGAATGTGACGGGTGGTTTGTTTATGAAGACATAAGTATTCCGAGGACGAAAGGGAAGAAACGAAGAAGTACAACAGGAAGTTCTCTGATAACTTCAGGGCCAATGTAAATTTGTTCTGGAAGATGGTACGATTAGCTCGCGGAGTGAAATGAAATAAAATGAAATGCTTATTTATGTAAGTGACGTGACAGGAACATCGAGTATGAACATACAAGAGCAGAAGATGTATGTTTACTAAGCGAAGAATGTAAGGTCTGCTGGTCAGCTGGAAGGATATTTTGAAAGTTGTCAGATAGTGTGCAAGGAGGTGTGCGTGTCGATGGCGCGACCATGGCGATAATAAAAAAAAAACTGCCTACATTTTGTAAAATTTGATTCCCAAAACCATTTATTTATTTATTTTATTAGATTTAAACGGCTTCACAAACCATTTACTAAAATCATAGTAGGTATATATAATACGTACAAACAACAACTAAACTAATAACAACAATTAAATACTATTGTTTTCACAAAAAAATAGGCTCATAACCATTAAAAAGGCGAATTTATTAGTGATCTGCACCCAAATTGCGTAACACATTATTAATCAGAATCTGAATCATTTTGAAGCCTATTGTTAATCCATTGCTTCATATGTTTGTATAATTCGTCTGCTCAAATACGTAAACCACGCAATGAATGTCGTGGAACTGTCAAAATGAAAGCGATTCCTACTGTTAGTGTATTACGCAATTACCCCTCAGATCGCAGTCCGGGTTGACTTCCACGAGTTTGTTTAGTGCAGTTAACGTGTGCGCTACCCTGGCAAAATGTTGTGCTCAAGAGAGTTGACACTATTATAAATAATTAGTGTATCGTGAGGAGCAATTTGTCAAAATTTGTTTTAATTGTAGTTTTAAAGTTATTTGAGAAAAAGAGATTTTGGTGGAGTAACGGTTTCAAACGTTACCCTGGCAATATCATTTTCAAAAATTTGTTTCAGCCCGGAACCAAATACACGAATAGATAGCTTTTGTTGCGGTAGTAAATGTTTGTAAATAGCAAAATTTGTGTGTTATGTTTTTCCAGTTATTTAAGATTTTGCTGCGGTAAATACCCTTATGAGGCCTTAATTTGTTTCAACATTAGCTTTTGATTTGGTTGACGTAAACCAATGTAATTAAATGGTTTCACAAATTAGAAAAAACACATTTGCAAGTAAACCAATACACTTATAACCAAATAAACACAACCAATAAAACTGTAAAAAATACCTGTGGTAGACGCTTAAGTAGGTACTTATAAAGTTTTAGATTTTGTAACTTTAGACGATATGAGCATAAAACAAATATGGCTAACTTTACACTGGTCGTCAATGATATTACTTATAATAAACAGTACGTTATACACTCACAAAACAACCGAAAAAAGTGTTCCGCGCAGCAGCGGCAGCACACATATCCATATTTCATTCATTTTACATTTCACTACAAGTCAAAACGATAGAAAAGAGATGGCTTGATAAAACAAACAAGAAAAAAAGACACAGCTAGTGTTATCAATTGCGCGTGAATGTAAACAAACATTATTCTGGCCACCAATCACCGCATGTTGGCATCATAGACTAACAAATTTAACGAGACAGAAGGTACAAACCGCGTGTACTTTTGTACACGCGGTTTGTACCTATAACAACTAATAAACAGTATTAAAGGTAGGTAGGTAAGAAATAAAACACGATGTAAAAGGAAAAAATATTTATTTTGTAATAAAAACAATCGTACACCTTCGAAAAGATTCATGTTATTGATTAAATAATACAAGATTAGAAAAAAGGAAAACAGAACTGTGGGGTAACGATAACTTTACTGCCTACGATATTCGCATCTGTACTTTTATTCTATGTCCGGAGTGAATGCGTCTGAAGCGTCTGTCGTGAGGACGACATCTTTGTCGTCCTCACGACAGAAAATGTATTTCCATTTCTTTCTTTTTTGAATTTCATGAATTGTAACGGTATTTTTAGATATGTTTTTACTATGACAACTCGGGGAATTTAATGTGTAATTCACAGAGCTACCTAATTGCGTAATACATTATTGGCAAACGATTCAGATTAATTTGCTTCGTTTCTAATAGCAGTTTGCTTAATTTTACAAATTTCGAATTGCGAAACTCCAATAACTGTGAAACCAATTACTAATCTATTGCGAACACGGTACGCGGTCAGATTATTTCCTGTTTCTGTAGCCCCATAGTATGAGCGCATTGGAGCGCATGACGTTTTCGTTGATGGATCGTGTCCATCTCAGGATTCTCAGGCGCCGCACACTTGCGCCGGGTTCTGGGACCCTATCAGAGGTCAGTGGGCTTCGCGGTCCTAAACCGTCCGGCGGCCGGCGTCCTCCCCTATGACGAGCAGGTAGTAGCGTCGTAGGCGGGGGGGGAGAAATACTTTATAATAATAAGTTCCCTCAACCTGCCATCTAACACCTACCATTTGCTGCAGAAGGCAGTGATTCTTAATACTTGCAGGCTAGTTAGAAAATTTCTTCAGTGTGAGTCGGACACCTTGCACCAAAACCCGCACGCAAATATAATTTTGTCTTCTTCTAATATTACTCCCACACTTAACCCCACTGCTGGACACTTGGCTTAGGCCCGTGCCATCAGTCCTAACCGGCTAGGCCGAGAAAAGCAGATAGTAAACAAAAATAATAATAATAATAACTTTTGGTTAAAATGGCTAAGTAGTTCGCACATTCGCCTGGCATCTCAATTCCAATCATCCTTAGAGTCTGGGTCGCTACCGCAGTTTCTAACAACAAGCGTTACCCACCTGCTCCATAAGTCAGGTAGTCCCGCGGAACCCAAGAATTATAGACCAATAACATGTCTGTCGACGGTTTATAAACTTCTTACATCCATTTTGAGAGCGAAAATTAACACACACATTGAGAATAACTCGATTATGTCTCCCTCTCAAAACGGATGTAAGAACGGGTCCCGCGGTACTAAGGAGCTACTCCTCATCGACATGGCCATAAGCCAACAGGTTCGTCGATCCCGCAAGGATCTGTCAACATGCTGGATAGATTATAAGAAGGCCTACGACTCGGTGCCACATGCATGGCTCATGAGAGTGCTGGAGTTGTACAAGATTGATGCAACTCTACGCACCTTCCTTGAGTCGTGCATGGGGCAATGGAGGACAGTCCTTCACTATCCAGGATGTCCACAGATCCAGGCGAATGATGAGCCTGTATGGATCAAACGGGGAATATTTCAGGGCGACAGCTTGAGTCCCCTTTGGTTTTGCTTAGCCCTGAATCCTCTAAGCACACTGCTGGAGAATTCAGGTCTAGGCTATCGGCTGAGGAGAGACGGTGGGGTTATATCTCACCTCCTATACATGGATGACCTTAAGCTCTTTGCCCCCAACAAATTGCAACTGATGGAGCTACTGAAGGTAACTGAAACTTTTAGTAGCGCCATCAGAATGGAATTTGGTGTGGACAAATGTGCAGTCATGCATGTAAAGCGAGGTGAGATTATGGAATCCGAGGGAATTCAACTTTCGGATTCCATTAACCTCAAATCCCTCTCCTCATCCGACAGCTATAAGTATTTGGGTATGTCGGAAGCGTTAGGCATCAACGCTGCTGACATGAAGCAATCGTTGAGGGAGCGCTTCTTTGGTCGCCTGAAGAAGGTATTAATTAGTCTTCTTACATACAGGCGGAAACAAGGTGCGCGCCTTCAACGGTTGGGTCATGCCAGTTTTGATGTACTCTTTCGGCATACTCAAATGGACTCAAACTGAACTCGACGCCATGGATCGACGGGTCCGTACACTGCTGACTGCATACCGGATGCATCACCCACGATCATCGGTGATGAGACTGTACATCCCGCGGAAGTGCGGGGGTCGAGGCTTTTTAAATGCGAAGACCCTCCACAACCGCGAGGTGTGCAGTCTCAGGGAATATTTTTTAAAAGCCGAAGTGGGTATGCACCGTGATGTGGTCGCGGTGGACAAGGGTCTCACCCCGTTGTCCATGGCTAAAGAGAACTGGCGCAAACCCGTAATACTCACTATAGATGACCGCAAGGAAGTATGGCGAAACAAGGAGCTTCACGGGCGCTTCTATAGGGCTCTTCATGAGCCGGTGTAGATTTCCTAGCGTCCGTATCCTGGCTACGTTTCGGTGACCTTTTTGGGGAAACTGAAGGTTTCATCTGTGCAATTATGGACGAAGTTATCTTGACGAATAACTACCGGAGACATATTATGAAGGACGGGACGGTTGACGATTAATATTATTATACTCTTTGGGTTGACGTGTGTCGGGCATGTCATCGTCCGGGTGAGTCCATCAGACAATAATCATGTACTCTGTGATCAGACATATTATCTCTGGTTGTTCTCGTCTAGCTAACGGCGAGTACTTGCACAGGCATAATCAAGTAGCCAGGATTATTCACCAGCAACTTGCTTTGCAATATAAACTTGTGGATTCTGGGGTACCGTATTACAAGTATGTGCCCGACCCAGTTCTCGAAAATGACCATGTCACGTTGTACTGGGATCGGTCTATCATCACTGACAGGACTATTGTACCCAATAAGCCAGATATAGTGGTGATAGACCGGTTAGCGCGCCGCACAATGATAATCGATGTTACCATTCCACATGACGAGAACCTCGTGAAAGCTGAGAAAGAGAAACAGATTAAGTATCTCGACTTAGCACACGAAGTTGTTGCCATGTGGAATGTGAACTCGGCTGTAATTGTGCCGATTGTCGTATCGGCCAATGGGCTGATGGCCGAAAGCCTCGACCAACATCTATCGAGGCTCTCGTTAGGCGGTTGGATCAAAGGCCTAATTCAGAAGGCAGTACTCCTCGATACGGCACGTATCGTGAGGAGGTTCCTGTCTCTGGAGCCCTAACCACCGGTAGCTTGGACCCTGCTCCCGATATCGGCGGACAACTATTTTTTTATATTTTTAAATGTTTTTTGTAAGGTTATTTTATAAAAATGTATTAGAATAAGGAGTTAATGAATATATGAAAATAATAATAATAAATAATCTGTGGCCCGACTGTCAAGATGACGGTTTAAAAATTGTTTTTCTCCGTGTATTTTTTCTAGTATTTTTATTGTAAATGATGCAACAATGTTTTGATAAGCTTCTACAACACCACTGAAGAGCCTAAAAATCAACCATCATATTCATACCCAAAACATTACAACAAAATGCAACAAGGAAAAAAATATTGGACGCGGAGAATAATACGATGCTGACGCGAAGTCGGGCACGATTACTACGAGACACACACCTAACACCTTCGGGTTCGTCGCTCAGCTCCGCCTCGCAGTTGCCGGAACCTGCTCTAGACGTGAGTTCAGTGATACCGGCCGCTGCAGTTGCGTCGAGCTCGAGCGACGAATATTTCTCGCCGCCGACGACACCATCACTAGTACGTCGGCGCGGAAGAGGCCGACCACCGGCCAGCTTAGGACTCCGAGGCCCACCGGCCTCTGATAGGGTCCCCGCTCCCTGTGGGAGTGTGCAGCGCATGAAGTGGACTCAAACTGTCAACGAAAATGTCATGCGCGCATACTATGGGGCTACAGAGGGAGGAAGTAACTTGACTGCGTACCGTGGTCGGATTTATTATTTATTTTTTATTTATTTATTAAAATCTCCCTTACAACTATCATTACAGGTGTATACCTAATGCGATAGCGCGGTCTTAAAGTTAACTTACAATTAAAAACTATGAAAACGTAACAATCACAATATTAAAATATAAGAAATAAGCAAAAACAACAACATAAAGACTAATCTACATTATAACATAAAATAAACAACAGTATTTTTGCGAATTCACTCAAATGGCATGTGAATACATCGACCTTCAAATGTAGTTCGTTAATAACTCGAATTGCGCGGGTGAGTGGTGTTTTGGCGAGAAGGTTGGTCCTGGCAACCGGTACGGCCAAAAGCGGCGGGCGGCGCCGCCTCCACACGTAGCGGTATGGTACACATAAATTCAGGTGCTGCAGTACTCCTGGGTTATGCTCAATGCCACGAAGTAACCTCACCAGATACGAGACAAGCGTGAATTCCCGTCTTACCCTCAGTTGGTTGTACCCGACCATACCGAGCACAAACAGAGTGGGGTACATCAACGGGTAAAACGGATATACCCCATATAGTTTCCTATACAAGTGGCGCGTGAACTTGTTCTGTACGCGTTCCAGCATTACCGAATACTTGGCTTCATGCGGAGCCCATATGACAGCACTATGTTCCAGGTGACTTCTGACAAGTGCGTCATACAGGACCCTAACGGTTGCGATGTTAGTGAAGTGCCTTGTCTGTCTCAGAACGAATCCTAAATTTCTAAACGCCCTTTTACAGATCCCCGTAATATGATTGCGAAACGACAGATCAGGAGTGACAGCAACCCCCAAATCCCGCACCTCAGAGACTCGTAGCATAGGCGCGGCACCCACCACGTACTCGTGCAGTAGTGGAGCACGCGCGCGCGTAAAATGTGCGATGCTCTCTCTGTTTCAGGTGCTTGAACCAGCAGTCAACGTGTCGGCGCAACGACTGTCGGATCAGGTGCGGGTCATCCAGCGTAACCATATGCTGGATGCCGCCGTACTTGATCGACTTCGCCTCGAATCACGGAATAGCCATGTTACACCTGCTTCGCCACGGGTAGCGATGCAACTGCAAAATATATCCAGTGTTTCACCGCGACCCAACCGCGTTGGTGAAGAGGATGATGACGAGGCTATATCCGTGAGTTGCAATGCAAGATTGAGGAGCGCTTTGGAGGATGCTTTCCGGGAGTATCGTTCCACTCCCCCTGAACTTAGACCACATTTACCTCGTTTGCCCATGCATAAGAAAAACAAGGCGCTGGTGTGTCCTCTGGACTCACAGCTATCAACATATTTTGACGGTAACAAAGATCTTGCCGATACCCACTCGATCTTGTACTGTGCAGCTGTAGCGGCATGTCGTGTAGCTCATGTTCAATTTCCCAATAGCGACAGAGCTCCACGACCAAAACCAGCCGTGCCAGCTTGGCAGTGCAGGATTGAGCGTCGTATCGGTGAGGCTAGAGCACTCATCGGTAAGCTAATCTGCTTCAGGGAGGGCAATACTCGCCCTAGAGTGATGCGCTTTGTGATGCGGGCGTTCGCCGGGACTGATATTAGTTCTCGAAATTATATGACCCGCGTCACAGAGCGTATCGACTTCCTGAAGCAGAAGATCTGTGCATGGGCAAACCGTATTCGCCGGTACAGGCGGAGAGTGGAGCGGTACTCTCAGAATCGCACATTTCGAAGCGATGAAAGGTGGGTTTACAGAGCTTGGGAGCGACCGGACCAAGGTGTGGCTGACACGCGCCTACCGGATGATAACGCCATGTGTTCTTTCTGGCGAAACATCTGGTCCGTGCCTGTCAGTCACACCGAAGGTATTTGGACTAGGGAGATCGAGCGAGCGTGCGGTCAAATACCGGAAATGGGGGCACTTACCATCAGCCCCCAAGATGTAGCTCGTGCAGTCCGTCCGTTGCCTAACTGGAAATCTCCAGGGCCGGACGGACTGCACAACTTTTGGATCAAATGGCTCCAAAGGTCACACGCTCGCTTGGCATCCCAGTTTCAGTCAGCCTTAGAGTCAGGGTCGCTACCGCTGTTCTTAACAACAGGGATAACCCACCTGCTCCATAAATCAGGTAGTACCGCGGAACCCAAAAATTATAGACCGATCACTTGTCTACCGACGGTCTATAAAGTTCTGACATCCATTTTGAGAGCAAAAATTTACAACCATGTAGACACCAACTCTATCATGTCTGCCTCTCAAAATGGATGTCGGAACGGGTCCCGCGGTACTAAGGAGCTGCTCCTCATTGATATGGCCATTAGCCAACAGGTTCGTCGTTCCCGAAAGGATCTTTTGACATGTTGGATAGACTATAAGAAGGCTTATGACTGGGTGCCACATACATGGCTCAGGAGGGTGCTGGAATTAAAGTAGATGCAACTCTGCGCACCTTCCTGATGTCATGTATGGGGCAATGGAGGACGGTCCTTCGCCATCCAGGATGTCGAAATATCCAGAGGAATAGCGAACCGATAAGGATCGAGCGAGGCATATTTCAGGGCGATAGTTTGAGTCCGCTTTGATTCTGCTTAGCCCTGAATCCTCTTAACACTTTGCTGGAGGATTGAGGTATAGGCTATCGATTGAGAAGAGGTGGTCAGGTCATATCTCACCTCCTATACATGGATGACCAAAAACTCTTTGCCCCCAACAATTTGCAACTGATGGAGCTACTGAAAGTAACTGAAACTTTCAGTAACGCCATCAGAATGGAATTTGGTGTGGATAAATGTGCGGTCATGCATGTAAAGCGAGGGGAGATTGTGGAATCCGTGGGAACCCAGCTCTCGGATTCCATACACCTAAGATCCCTCTCCTCAAACGAAACATACAAGTATTTGGGTATGTCGGAAGCGTTAGGCATCAACACTGTTGACATGAAACAATCGTTGAGGGAGCGTTTCTTTTGCCGCCTGAATAAAGTTTTAAATAGTCTTTTATCGGGCGGAAACAAAGTGCGCGCCTTCAACGGTTGGGTCATGCCGGTTTTGATGTACTCTTTCGGCATACTCAAATGGACTCAGACGGAACTTGACGCCCTGGATAGGAGGGTCCGGACACTGCTCACCGCAAATCGGATGCATCATTCGCGGTCATCGGTGATGAGACTGTATATCCCGCGAAAGTGTGGAGGCCGAGGTTTCTTAAACGTTAAGAGCCTCCGCAATCGCGAGATATGCAGTCTCAGGGAATATTTTCTAGAAGCCGACGTGGGGATGCACCGAGATGTGGTCTCAGTGGACAAGGGCCTCACCCCGCTCTCCTTGGGTAACGAGAACTGGCGCAAACCTAAAGTATTAGATACTAATGACCGCAGGGAGGTATGGCAGAGCAAAGAGCTTCACGGGCGCTTTTACCGGGTCCTACATGGACCTGATGTAGACCTCTTAGCGTCCGTATCCTGGTTACGATTCGGTGATCTCTTTGGAGAAACCGAAGGTTTTGTCTTTGCAATTATGGACGAAGTTATGCTGACGAACAACTACCGGAAATATATTGTGAAGGATGGAACGGTTGACATCTGTCGGGCATGCCACCGTCCGGGGGAATCAATCCGACACATTATTTCTGGCTGTTCTAGTCTGGCTAACGGAGACTACTTGCATAGGCACAACCTTGTAGCCAGGATTATCGACCAGAAACTTACTCTGAAATACAGTCTTGTGGACTCGGAAGTACCGTACTATAGGTATGTGCCCGACCCAGTTCTTGAAAATGGCACTATCACATTGTATTGGGATCGATCAATCATCACTGACCGGACTATTGTTGCCAATAAGCCGGACATCGTGGTGATAGATCGATTAGAGCGTCGCACAATGATTATTGATATAGTAGTCCCACATGACGAGAACGTCGTGAAAGCTGAAAAAGATAAGCAGATCAAGTATCTTGATCTGTCACGCGAGGTTGTTGACATGTGGGATGTAGAATTGTTGATACAGCAGTTATTGTGCCGATAGTCGTGACAGCCAATGGCATTATAGCCAAGAGTCTCGACCAACACCTCAAGAGGCTCTCGTTAGGCAGCTGGATCAAGGGTTTGATCCAGAAAGCAGTATTACTGGACACGGCGCGTATAGTAAGGAGGTTCCTCTCTCAGCAGCCCTGACCACCGGTAGCTTGGACCCTGTTCCCGATACCGGTGGGCTACTATTTTTTATATTTTTAAATGTTTTTATATATATTTTTTATATTCGAATATTTAAAAATATAATTTGTATGTACTAATTAACGAAATAAAGGAGATAATAATAATCATTTTAATATCAGGCAACTAAGGCCCATACATAAAATATACAAAATAATCTTAAACAATAATGACATACTAATACATATTAAAGACCAGCTTAAAACTATCACTAAACACGTAAGTTGACGGCGGCGGCGGCGGCGTCGTGTTTATGCTTGAGCTCGACGCACCTACCGCGGCCAGTTTCGTCACAGCGCCCGCAGTGGGGCTGGGTACCAGCGGCGGCGACACGGAGCTGAGCGACGAGTCCGGAGTGCCGCTGATCTTGTCAACATATCTTTATTTTCATAACTTCCACATTTTTATTTTCTTGGTGTCACCTCGGTTCGGTAATTTTAAATTATTATGTCTCACAAATTTTGATTTTTCTGGTCTCTATTAGATTATGTCTTAGAAATGTTAGAATTAAAAAAAATAAGACTTCTTGACACTATGTTGCCAGCGTTATATGTTATTATTATCACTATAAGGTTAGGTATTTATTAATTTGTTGCCACTGTATCTCTTATAGCATTTAACCTCTGTATCTAAGTACTACTTTTAAGTAATACTTAAATATTTCAAATGCACTTACCTTCATTCATGTTCAAAACAGAACTAGATTCACGAGACAACAAAATTAATGCACCATACTGTCAAGCCTAGTGATCGAAACCAATAACACGATTCTAGATGTTTCCTAGATAAATACCTAATCGCCTCACCCCAAGGTCTTAAATGATTACCTTACGGTTACCATATAAAAACTAATTAAGAGGATAACAACTTCTTAAGGATATCTCAATCGAAGGGATAACCCCTTTCATTAATTAATTTATCGAAAGGATTACTCTTTTACGGGTGTTAGGAAAGGTGTTACACGATCAAGAGGTAACAGCATCCATACATAAACCGAACAAACGGGTTACACTTCCGAAAGAATTAACTCATAAAGGGGGTTGTACGGTCCCTGCATTTCTAAGGTAGCAATATCTTTTTTATCAGCCTATAAATATTTACCTATATATAATGTGCAGCCGTAGAGTCTTATTCTGTATTCAGTCGTCAAGACCGAGCCCGGGGTAGGTCATAGGCTATCTTAGGCCATAATACAGTGTATAATTTGCAGTCATTAAACAGTAATCTTGCGTTAACTTCACACCCTCAAAAACAATCCTAGATAAATTTAACAGTAGTATTTACATAAACAACGTTAATATGCAGTCGATGCAGAGGACACATTTGTGATGTGAGAGTTAACAAAATTAAAAAATATCTTGATGTTTTATTTGTAAAGTAAGAAAAAAGTGAGGAAATTAATTTAATGGTGAATCTGGGGTAAAATGCGCCTAAGCCTGGGGTAAAGTGAAAACTAGGCCTGGCAACACTGTTGGGGTTACCTTTGAAAGTTTTCTTTTCTAAGTATTTTATAGCTATTTCGACCAAATTTTTTAAATCATTTTAAAATAAAGAACTGACACTGTACACATACTCACAGAATACATTGATTTGTACATAGTGTTTTATCTATGACATTGATTAAATATTATTGAAATGGCAACTCTACCTACCATCATCATAATCAGAAATTCAGAAATCAGAAATGTCAATAAGTGTGTGTGTTTGGTTTGGTTGTAAGTTGTAATATTTCCCATTCATAACGAGTCATTGGAATAGTATTAAATTGTGCGTATATTGTTGTACCAAGTGCAGAAAAGTTCACCGAAGACCGAACCAGTGTATTCTCGCCCAGTCGTACCTATAATGGCCATATTTCCTGGCCCGTGTTAGGATCATGTACGACAGTACATGCGGCGCCGCAGCCAGCGGGCAATGCGGCAAATCGCAGCCCGACGGCGACGGGCCGCCGCCGCGCGAGCCCCCGCCTGCGCCCCTAGAGAGGGATTACAGCGGCTTCGACATAGTCAAAGCGACACAGTACGGGGCCTTCGCTCGCGTCAAGGAGCTGGTGGAGGCGGGGTGGGACGTGAACCAGCCGGACCACGAGACCGTTACGCTGCTGCACTGGGCAGCCATCAACAACCGGCGCGAGATCATTCAGTACCTGCTGTCGAAGGGCGCGGCGGTGGACGCGGTGGGCGGCGAGCTGCAGTCCACGCCACTGCACTGGGCCACGCGCCAGGGCCACCTGGAGGCCACGGTGCTGCTAGTGCGCGCGGGCGCTGACGCGGCCCTGCGCGACGCGGAGGGCTGCGCCTGCCTGCATCTGGCGGCGCAATTCGGCCACACGGCCGTGGTGGCGTACCTAGTGGCGCGCGGCGTGGCGCCGGACGCAGCCGACGCGGCCGGCATGACGCCGCTCATGTGGGCGTGCTGGAAGGTGTCGGCTGTGGACCCGGCGCGCCTTCTTCTGACGCTGGGCGCGTCGCCGCGGCCCGCCGACCGCTCGCACGGCAACACAGCGCTGCACTGGGCTATCCTCGCCCGCAACACCACTGCCATATCCACCCTCATACTATATGTGAGTCTCATCTATGTTTAAGCAAGGGTTTGCATATTATTTATGCTCTTAAATTCATCATTCATTAGCCCCTTTGCAAATAAGTCAGACTGGTACTCTTAATAAAGGGGTGACTACAGTGTACCAATACGGATTGTGACAGAGGTCTAGTATTGAATGATTCAATTATACCATATTTGTCAAGAGCTTCTAAACAGAACCTGGAATAATCCTGTTACTTGAGACATGGAAAGGTGAAGGTGAAGCTCCATTGCTATCATAGTAGTGTATAGTTTGAACCATCCATGAAATAAATGCTTTGACTTTGACTTTGACATCAATACCATTAAATTTTAAAAATATTTTTGTACTTAATATTATAATAAATCATCAGGGTGACGCTAGCTTAGATGTGCCCAACTTGCGAGGAGTGACTCCGCTAGCCATGCTACAGGCCAATGCTGACTCACTGTGGGTGGGCTCCAAAGTAGCAGATAAAATAAAAGAACACTCAATAGCTGCAAATAAAAGGAACATATTTAGGAGATTAACATATGATAAGGTAAGATATTGTATCTATTTTAAACTAATATCATGTAGGTATTATTTTATGGAATGGAATGCTATGAATTATGTATGTTGTTATCAATTGATGACTAGCATGTTGAGCTTACATAATTTGCATCTCAAGACTTAATAGAACATTGAACAAATATATCTTTTGTTATCAGACCATCAAAACAAATCTGTACATTGAAAAAAAAAATATATATATAAAGGCGTATGTGCTAGAGGGTAGTCTGCATAACCTCGGGGCAAAGTAGTGCTTCCGCCAAGACAAGCTAAAAACAAAAAGCACAACCTACCTTTCAATGAAGTGTTTCTTTATATTTTCAAACCCTACTAGCTTTGGCATGGATAATACTACAGAGCTCAAATTGTCAGGAAAATATGATTTATAAAATACACGTAGGGCGAACTACACCAATGAAACAGAATGCTATTAGTACATTTAATGAAATATTTATGTATCGAAGTAGATCTAATTAGACACTTTCACACGTCAATATTTGAAAATTAGACGGAGCCCTCATTTCCTAGCTGACCCTGGCTGGCTTTCCCTGAGAAGAAATGCTACAAATCGGAGGTCATGGTCTCTTTTAAAGTTCACATTTTAATTGAATTTTATATGAGTCTAACAATGCAGGGCCATCTCTGGAAGGGTCTTTTGAAGAAAGAGCCATTGCAGCTTTGAGCTGACCTGTCCCAAAAGATGGCATGCATCAGTCATCATGTAGCTCAACCCTATTTTAGGGAGCCCAATGACCAATCAGAAGATGCTACCAGATCTGCAGGACACTTACGTAGGCCATTTACAAAATACTCAAAACTGCCAGGCAGTTATAAAGTCATGTATTAAATCTAGCCTGTATAGTACTCACATTCACAGTCAGTCTTCTCTTTAAATGTCATCAAAACTATCTTAATAATATTTTTCATATGTCATGTAAATCAATCAATATAAAAATGAGAATATTATTCTAATACTCTTAGCGTAGGTATATGTTACTGTCCAAACCCGATTTCAGGGCAAACTAGTTTGTCCTAGGCCAAACTGGTTTATTAAGCCAGGGCACCCCGATTAAATGGGTTAGGTTAGGTTAGAACTGTGACCAAAAGCGCGCAAGCTGAGCGAACGCTACTTCCAAAGGCTATTAACGAAAAGGCTAATTAAGCTAGTTGGCTGCGACATATCACGCGTAAGATAAGTCTGTTTGGCCTAGGACACACTAGTTTGGCCTGAAATTGGGTTTGGCCGGTAACATATATAAGTATTAGTTTGTTGATTGGGTACATTGGAGTAACATAAGAAGAAGAAATATAAGAATCCCAAGCCTTTTTGTCATCCAAGTAATCTTTAACTTTATAGAAACCTTTTTGACAGAGTTTCTGTTTAATAAATGATTTTTATTGAAGATCTTTAACATGGCTTGGGAGTTTGTTGTAAAAACGTTTACTTTAAAACGAAATTTAAAATTTCATAGATATTAATTGTTTTTCTTTCTTTTTGGAAATCAAATTTCATTAATGTCTCAAATACATTGCAAACTATAGTTTTGTATAATTTAAAAGCATGTTGTTTAAAATCTTATAAATGTGAGTACCATGTAATTGTAAATGTGAGTACCATCCGTTTATTATGTTGTTTTGTTGTACAGTAAGGAGTCATAAATGCTGTAGCATACGAAGGAATATATTGCTATACACGCGCGGTCCAGGCCGTACCTACATCTGTGTGTATAAGTGATATATTAACATATAACGCACACCTCAGAACTAGAGTTGCTGGAGGGAAATATTCCGAATTATACCCGTCGTAATATTCGCGAATCATTCGGGATGTTTGAGTAAATTCGGTAATATTCCCCGAGAATAATTATTATTACAAGGAAAATATAGCTAGAGTTCGACTATTGACCGCTAGTTGGCGATGCAACAAGGCGCTATTACACAAGACAAGTAAAGTTGACTTTATTCTACTCATTTTAAAGTCTACTTTCTTTTAAAACTCCGACCTCTAACTACGTTGTTGAAGTTTCAGCCGATATACGTAAAGCTCTAATCTCTCAATCAAGAGTTTTTATAAATTGGATGTCCTGTCCTGTCAGGGACTTTACATTGGTAACAAGGTGTTATAAATGCCAACAATATGGCCACGCAGCTAAAACTTGCCGAGATATTGTCATTACGTGTGGTCACTGTGGTGACGCTGGCCATCCAATGTCCGAATGCGCGAAAAAAGCCGACATTCCAAAATGCGCAACTTGTTCACGCTTTAAAAAGCCAAGTGATCACGAAACGGGAGACGCTGAGTGCCCTGCTAGGAAAATAGCAGAATATAGAAATATTAACTCCATCGATTATGAGGGCACTTAGTGCGTCATACTCATGGCCGGACTTCCGATTCGCTTGTTGCTGACTTAAAAATATACCTGACCACTGCGCTGTCCTACTTACGACCGATTTGCCGCTGTCTAAGCACTAACAGTCGATCGCTTCAAAAACCAATGTTGCCTAGAAGGTGATTCATGCAAAATTTGTTTTCAACCTAGTTAAAAAAATACTGTTAACTCGAACATTTTCTTGTAACTAAGCGCTATAAACTATTTTCTGTACTTAAATATTATAGAAATTATCTACATGTTTAAGACCTTAATTATTAGTGATTAAGTAAGTTCTAACATAATAAATTAACTAACTATGTCACTATTCATAAAACTTCAGTTAAATATTGTTAAGAAATCAGTTGTCCTAATATAAATAGTAAGAACTCATGCCGCCTGTGATACAGGTTTATCCTAGTACAGGCATCATACTTTGTACTACCTATATTATTTCTAAGATTTGTACTATATTTTACCAATTTTATTTTTTGAATAAAATTTATTTATTATTATTATTATTAAACATATTGATCTCGAAGTTTCCAACAATGCACATGTTACAGTCAGCTACTCAATTAGAGATTACCGTTATCGATATTGAGTTATCGATATTTTTAAACTAACAATGTGCTCTTTGTTCTATGCTATATCGGGAAAAATTTAACCCTGTGTGCGGTTTTAGTTTACCCGTAGTAATTAGTCCCGTAGTTTAATATCTATCGCATAAGATAGAAAGAAACTCCACGACTGTAT
The DNA here is from genome assembly GCA_949091785.1 of Polymixis lichenea. Taxonomy (NCBI): domain Eukaryota; kingdom Metazoa; phylum Arthropoda; class Insecta; order Lepidoptera; family Noctuidae; genus Polymixis; species Polymixis lichenea. Next base: position 166,044 of record OX420939.1, on the reverse strand, counting down.
CTTTTTATGAATAGAATAGTTTTCAAAATCGGATCATTAGTTTAACATAACAAATCTTAATTATACTTTCTATAAATCGTAAGTATGTATTAGAATATATTTATATAAACACTTGATTTCAAACATAGTAATATTTATTGACTCTATCTAGCTGTTGCTGTATTTTGCTTCAAAATAAAACGGAACGTCGATAAATAAGTAAACGATAGTGGTACATCCCTATAGGAGGAAAAATAGTAACGAAATACAGCTTTGAATTGAATCCGTTTATTATAGTGACATCTAGTGGCGGGTAGCGTTACTTGCTCATTAAACTATTCCGTGTGCGCTTTAAACGGAAAAAGTAATAAATACGTAAAAAGAGTACACAATAAACAACTCTATAGTCATTCCACTGTGGTTTATTTTCAATTATGCGACGATTGCCATATTTCTTGTTTTTATGTTCTGACGCGTTCATTCAATATTTAAGAGTAAAATACGATTAGTAAACTTCCGAATGTTTCTTGCATCTACTTATATTATGTACTTACGTAATACGTTTTTATATGCGGTTTAGTTGCATGTTATTTTGCGAGAATAATATATACATATAGAGATAAATACGTTGGTAGGTACTAAGATGAGTTTATATTAGATATTATTATGTCTCGAGGTACATAGTAAAACGGTAACTATTACATTATTTCAATTGGTTCTAATTGTTTGTTCTAGTTGAATACTGCCTATTCTATAAAGGAAATAAACTTTTTGCTAAAAAATCGTCGTTCACAAAGTTGTTCATTGCCTGCTAGATGGCGTTAATTCAAAAACGGCACGCCACAATATCTGATATATAGGGAGTCTCCTCAAGCTACCTACGCATAAATATATTCGTAATTACTGGGAATTATTTAATTCTTATTTCGTAATTAAATGTAGGTTACCTACTTCATCCTTACAATATTTATTTTACTCTGCATTCTTGCTGCGGTAGTATTCCTTCCAATCGAAATATACTTTGGAATGTTTCCGAATTATTGCGAATTATTCCGAAGTTTTGCAACGCTACTCAGAACTCACACACTGGCGTCGAATGAAACTAAACATGCCGTCGCACAGAGTGCGTAATAAGTGTAATAACGCATGACCTTGGTCGGTTCATAGCATTGCTAAAATTCACGTTCTCATATCAAATTCCGACAGCTCGTATCGTATCTTCTTGGATTGAGAGACTCGTAGGTTTGGGTTCAAATCTCGCGATGAGACTTATATTTTTCTTTTCAATTGAAATCTTCACCTGTTCTTTTATTATTCGATAAATTAAACGAGAGTAATAATGTAAAAATATTTTTTATTACTTATATTGTTATTTAAATAAAGGATTAAGAAGGGATAAAAATGTTCAATAAGTGATTACAAAATGTTTATTCGTTATCATTCTATGAAGTATAAAAATAACGAATAATAACTTCTTCTTAAAACTGTTTATTTTCTCATAAAGAACAATATAATGAAGTAAAGTTGCTAATTGGTGAACTGTGATAATGAGGCTTAAAATATTGTATCATAATAATATAATAATATTGTGCTGTAATTACTACTGTGTGTGGGTACTCCAAAGAAACCACAATGATCTACGCAAACTTACCCACGTAAATATAACGTACGCACGTAAATGACTCAGTAATACTCCTTTTTTCTACTGCGAGTGAGTTCGTTCTATCTCAAACCTGAAAGATAACAAATCGTATTTAATAGGACTTATTGAGGTTTTAGCTTAACTATTAATTTTCATTACGAAAAGAAGATTGAAACTATACCTCAAAATAATCCGTATTACGGATATGACACAATATTATTTGAATATTACTAAAATCAATAAATATTTGTAATTTATAACTGTAATGTTTTTCCGTTAAAAATGGTTTTCGATGATGAAAACCTTCTGCGTGCACGGCGCACGGTTCGTAAAGACGTTTCGAATAATTTGGCAAAAAGTCTTGTCGTTATGAAACCATTTGTTTCATATTTGCTGAACATGTGCTGTCTCTGCGCCGCTTTTATGAGCTGGGTCTTCCACTTTGCTTTCGACGGGCAAGGCTAACCTCTTACTCATAACATTTTCACCCACCGACTCACAGTATTTCACTAAAACAAAAAAGGGGTACTGTTAGGCTACTAAGCAAAATACATACTAATATGTGATACTATTTAGAAACAAAATTATTGAAAATATAAATTTTACATAAATATTAAGTTTTCACGATGTCCCGTAACTTTAGATTTTTTTTTATTCACGCCATTACGATACACTAATATTTTTTAACGCCAATTGATTGAGCATATGTTTGATAGCAGTTCTGTATTTTTTTTTCATTGTGTTTTGATTTATTCATCGTTTTTCAGTGCAATAAAATTACCAATAAGCAGGTTTTTGCCGTGTCTCATCGTCACGTAGTAACTTAAAAAAAAAAAACTAAAAGAACACGCTTTAAAAACCAAACTAAAAAGTAGAAAATAATTTAATTCTATTAAAAAGCGTGGGGTGCTTGATATTAATTGATTGTAAAAATACCTCAAAAAGCACCCCACGCTTTTTAATAGAATTAAATTATTTTCTACTTTTTAGTTTGGTTTTTAAAGCGTGTTTTTTTAGTTTTTTTTAACTATTATTTACTTTCTATTTTTTAGTTTTGCTAACTACAAAAGCGTGACTTTTTTTATTTATTGAATTGTCATAGGTCCTCGATAAGTCTACAAAGTTTAAATGAAATCTGACCGTTTAAAGTGGGTCAAAATAGCGTCCAAAGGAGTCGGTTACATACAAACATACAAACAAACATACAAGTGAAGCTAATACACTTGAGAGCAATAAAATCGCACACCCCTTGTAATTTGGTTTATTACTGATTGTTTTCTAAAATCGAAAGATATTGAGTAAAAATCATTAGACAAAATTAAAGCATACAAGCTTAGCTTTACAAAAACATAAAATTAAAATCATTGACCTTCACGTAACTTACAAAAACCGACCGTACACCGAATTCCCCAAATTCACGCGTTTGCGTTGTCACTACTTGCACCCTTAGCCGCAGGTATAAAAAGGTCAGTTTATTGGAATTTTTATTCAGTTGCATACCGAAGGTCAACGTGATAACATCTCTACTGGAAGCATACGGATTTACTGGAAAAATATGGATACCACGCCCGCAGAAGCCGCTCAAGTTATTGCCTTGCTCGAAGCAGGCCATAACCAAAGTGAAGTTGCTCGACGGCTAAATTTGAGCCGCTACTCTGTTCGTCGTGTATACCAGAGGTTCCAAGAGACCGGTGGCTACATTCGGCGACCAGGATCTGGCCGGCGACGCACAACATCAGAGCGTGATGACCGCTTTCTTGTGACAAGGTCTTTGAGAAATCGGCAACTGAACGCGGTTCAACTGGGACAACAGCTTCGAGAAGTTCGCAATGTCAGTATAAGTCGGTGGACAGTTCGAAGAAGACTAGGTGAAGCAGGAATGACTTCACATCGCCCAGCAAATGGTCCCAAATTGACCACAGCTCACCGACAAGCCCGGCTACAATTTGCTAGGGAACATTTAAATTGGACGTATGACCAATGGCGGGCTGTTATGTTCTCTGATGAGTGCAGAATGACTTTACATGGTCATGATGGACGCTCTAGGGTCTACAGAAGGTCATCAGAGCGATTTTCACAATGCTGCATAAGCGAACGTGTGGCTTTTGGAGGTGGATCGTGTATGTTTTGGGGTGGCATAATGTTGGACACTAAAACTGACATTGTATTCATCACTACGGCGAATACCGGCCCGAGATCGAGAAGTTTGACGGCTGCACGATACGTCGAAGAAGTGCTCGAAGAACATGTGAGGCCGCTTGCGTGGCTTATGGGAGAAGATTTTCTCTTAATGCACGACAACGCCAGACCGCATGTCGCTAGAACAGTTTGCGACTACATGGAAGATGTTGGAATCACCGCGATGGAGTGGCCAGCTCGTAGTCCTGATCTCAATCCGATTGAGCATGTCTGGGATGAGCTAAAAAGAAGAGTTCGAGCAAGAAGCCCTGCTCCTACGCGCCTCCAAGAGCTTCAACTTGCCATTGAAGAGGAGTGGAACGCCATACCACAAGATTTCATGGTGAAATTAATACGGTCCATGAAAAACCGATTAAGAGCTGTAATCAAGGCTAGGGGAGGGAATACACCTTATTAAAAAACAATTTGATCAAGCATTTTGAGTTTTATTTTTATTCTTTGTTAAGCTAAATTGGGTAATTTTATCCGTATGTTGGGTTTTGTGCCCTAAAACTCCCTATGGGTACTTTTTTTACACTGTATTTGATATCATTAGAAAGGTACTGAAGTAAACATTCAAATAGTGTAAGTTTTATTTTAATATGTATTCACATTTATGAAAAAAACTGCTTTAACAACAAAAAGTCAACGTGTGCGATTTTATTGCTCTCAAGTGTATAAAGCGTGTAAAAAGAAGAATAACAGTTTAGTTATCAGTATGTAGATTGATGTAATAACAGTTTTAGACGGCTTTAATAACGTATTTCTGAAAAACCTATACAACAATGCATTAAAATAACAATTTCATTTTAAATTATTTTTAAAATCAAAGTCTGAGAATTTGACCGGGTGGAATTTTCCCCTGACTTACGTGAGTTTTAGTGGCGTTAAGAAAATATTACTAAATAAAAAATATTTTCTTTCGTTAGTACCATTACAAAGCCGCCTGATTCGCTACCGCCATATTGACGGCACGGTTGGCGCAGTGGTTAAGCAATTGACTGCTGCGCTGCGTGTCACGGGTTCGATTCCCGTACGGAACAAATATTTGTATGACCTACACGTAGTTGTTCCGAGTCTGGGTGTTTGTGTATGTGAGCTTAAATGTTTGTAATCGCACCCGCAATACAGGAGAAATTCCTAGTGCGGGGCAACGTTTAAAAAAAAAAAGAAAGACGTATGTCCAATATAATGTACGTACAATTGACAGCAAATTTACCAGTATCGTGCACAATCGTTACAGTGAAGACGCTTACAGTTTAAGCACAACTATATCCAGTGACTAGCAGCACTTTTTAAGATAATTGAACAATCTTTTACATGTTTCATACTTAATTTACGAACAGTCAGTTATTAGTTTCATAAATTGTTGCATTATTGGATATAAATGCAAATCATGGAAATAATAATGCTAACATATTTTTTTTCGGACTTTCGTTACATTCCACTGACTAATTCTGTCAAAAAATTACTCAGTGGAGAAAATTGTTACACAATGGAACGCTAAAGCTGCATTCACAACGAACAGCGTTCCATCAATCACTTTATTTTATTGCGTGATTAAAATAGGCACAAATCATTTTAAAACTACCAACTGAACTGAACGTGGATATTTATTTGTTTTTGTTGTGCTTGATGTAATTGTTTTTTTTTTTTGCCTTTAAATATTGTCAAACAGTGACTATAGTAAGATTTTTTTAAAGATTCTGAATAACAAGGATTTTCAACTCAAAAAAGTTTAGTTGGTGCAATTGAGGCTAGGTATAATAATAATATCATTTTCCTAAACATTTTAGAACCAAATATGGGTTCACGTGCGTTTCTTCATTCAACTTAAACTTAACAACTGAACCGGTTTAAATGTGTCGTATGGTATCGCTAGAATCCTTCCCAGCTTTATTGTTTTAAAGAGTAGGTATTAGATACAAAGTATTTAAATTCTAATTTGATTATTAGGTGATAATAATGCCTCTCACATCAGATAATAGAGTTAATGAGAGCAAGACCCAGTAAAATTTGAAGAGCACAATTATATTTTTCCAGTTTTTTAAAATTTTAAATATTGTAATGAAGACAACATAATATTTTACTTTATAATTATGTTACAAAACAGAAATCAATTACAATTTGAATAGTTATAAAGAAGAACGCGCAACTAACTGATCAACAAGTTAGTCAGAGGATATAAACATACATTTCTTTTTTTTTCAATTCCTTTGTCCCAACTAAATGTTTATTATTTTCATTTATAAACCTACCTGGTATTAGTAAAAAGTATGATTTTCATCATACCCGTTTCAATTAACTCACTGAGTAAGTTAATAAATAGTTAATCAGTGAAACTCAAAATCCCGTAACTGAATTTCAATAACATATTATGATTAATCTGTAACAGCTATTAAAATATTCTATACATTTTCTTAAAGTTCAATTAATAGACAATAAGAATTCAAATACAAATACTAAAAAAAATACATAAAATATGAGGTCATTTAAAAATATGTACACTTTTAAAAAAATCCGACCATCAACGGGGTATGCGGTAAAATAGGTACTTGGGTGAGAGTACCTATTTTACCGCACGTTCCGTTGTATGGTGTGTAATTTTTAACTTTCGACTTTTCGAGCAATGTATACAGGCTTCGTATATGCATTGTTTGAGCATATGTGTTGAAAATCTTTTATTACATGTAATGTATACTGATCAAGCTTAACTAAAACTAACTTATAAAACTAACTTAAATACAAAGGTGTCGGTGTCGCGAGTTCAATTTTTTTTCCCCATCTCAAAAATGCCCATCGCGCCTAAGGAACACAACGTACAAGTACATAATGTTTTCACTGTTGAAAGGTATCAAATTAACGGTACGGTAGAGCTAAGCCCCTAACTCTAGAAACCTCACATCTTGCCCAAAATGTATGGCTTGGATGACATTGAACTATGGCATGGCACAACACTATAGATCAGTGACTTAATTTCTTACCTTAAACACGATGAATTGCTCGTTTATAGCTATTAGATTAGAATTAGATAATCTTGACTAATTTGAACTAGTTGTATTGATGATTGTAATGGTTAAAATATCTTTGATACTATATGTATTTATCCTCAGAACTTTATACCAATTTTTCTTACCATAGTGTCAGTTCAAAGGTTTGACACATTACTCTTAAAAGTTGGTTTTCGATTACAGAAATTCAGATGGTGGTGTGTGGTGGTGATGCCGTTCGTGGCGTTCTACCTGACGGGGCTAGTTTTAGAGATGGACGCGCTGTACCTGGTCAAGGCCTTCCTGCTGGTGTGCTTCTACGGCGCGCTGCACTTCCTCAGCAACCTCCTGTTTGACGACGACCTCAAGAACATCTTCCCGCTCAGTGTGTACCTCGCCACCAAGGTATGCTTTCCATCATATTGCTATCTGCTGTCCAGGGTTTCATACTTATGGTAATGGTACCTAATAAGATGGTATTTAACCTAACCCAAGGTTATTTCAAGTATTAAATATGATGAAGCAAGTCCATCTGGTAAGGCGTGTATGCTGTAATGAGGTTGTAAGGTTACTACGTCTACACTGCTAGATCAACATGAATGAGCACTCAATAGAGCTGGAATGTTTAAAGTAGTTCAAAACATTACGGTATATACAGGATACATTTTTTACCAGTGCGCAATCTAACCATGAATTCAGCATATCATTCTAGACTAGTTCATATTATCTAGTTTTATAGAAAAGTGCAATACCTACGCGGTCAAAATGTAAGAAACAGCTGATTTTTTTTTGTAAAACCGATGAAAAATATCTACGCTGGGGGTTCTAGAATGAATGCTGAATACATGGTTATTGTTGGCGCTCTGGTTAAAAATGTATCCTGCATCAAATTCAGATGCAACCAATGTTAGATTATAAAATTAAAATCAAAAGTCATTTATTCAAATTAGGCTGAGAATCAGCACTTTTCGAATGTTAAAATACATAAGACAATCCCCCAAAACGCCCACCCTTCACCACTTCCTACTGCTTTAGCTGGGAAGAAGAAGTGGCGCAGCTTTAAATGCATTAAAAGGCAAATCTAGCAAAGAAGAGGGAAGCTTGTTATAAAAAGTTATACCAAGCCCAACAAATGAGTTATGAACCTTATGAAGCCAGTGAAAGGGAGCACGTAGTTTGTCCTTATGTCTTGTGTTAACGGTATGAATATCACTGTTTTTAGAGTACAAGTGTATATTTTGTCTAATATATAAGATGTTAGCGAATATGAATTGTGATGCCACCGTGAGAGTACCAACATCTTTAAAAACTCCCTCAAGGAAACTATGACACCTAGCTGGTAAATTGGTAAATTATAATTATAAGTACGATGCCGCGACGTGTGCGCCTGAGTGAGCTTGCTGTGTGTGTGCAGGTCTGGTTCTACATCACGTGGGCCGTGTTCGTGGCGGGCGTCGTGGGCGTGGGCGCGTCGTTGCTGTTCGTGCTGTGCTCGGGCGCGCTGTGGTTCACGTTCCTGCGCTCCTGGCGCTCCGACCCCGGCGTCATCTCCGCGTCGCGCCAGGACAAGCTGCGCGTGAGTACTGCGCCGTGCGGCCCTGCCCGCCGGCCCTGACCCGCCGGCCCTGACCCGCCAGCCCTGACCCGCCCGTGTTGCAGACCATCATCGAGCTGTCGGAGACTTCGCGCGGTGGCTTCGAGCCTGCGCGCTTCTGCTCGGCGTGCCTGGTGCGGCGCCCGCTGCGCTCCAAGCACTGCTCCGTGTGCAACCGCTGCGTCGCCAAGTTCGATCACCACTGTCCCTGGGTGGGCAACTGCATCGGTGAGTGTGGCGCGGCCGGCGCCGGCGCGTGCGCGTCGCGTGCTGAGCGTGAGTGTCGCGTGCTGAACCTGCTCCTTCTGTCCAGGCGCCAAGAACCACCGCTACTTCGTGGGGTTCCTGGCAAGCTTACTGGTGATGTGCGCGTGGATGCTGTGGGGCGGCCTGCAGTACTTCGCGGTGGTGTGCCCGATGCCGGACGACACGGCGCCGGGCGTGCTGTGGTACTGGTGTCGGTGCAATCCCTGGGTGGCCTGGGTCATGCTCAACGCCGTCTTCCACCTGTTCTGGGTGACCGTGCTCACGGGCTGCCAGCTGTACCTGGTGGTGTGCCTGGGCATGACCACCAACGAGCAACTCAACCGCAGCCGCTACCGGCACTTCGTGGCGCGCAACGGGCGCTCGCCCTTCACGCGCGGCCCGCTGCATAACTGCGCCGACTTTTTCGGCTGCCGCGCCTGCGGCCTGCTGGCGCCGCGCGCGCGCGACTGGGCCGCGGCCGGCCTGGACGACGAGGCCGACGAGCCCATGCTGCCGCGCGAGCCGCAGCACTACGTGTGAGTGCGGGCCCGCGCTAGTGACGAGGACTTCGTGTAGCGGCCCGGCTGTCCAGTGGCACTCGGCCGGCGAGTGAGCCGGCCCAGTGCGAGCCGAGGCGCCGCGCGGTCACTAGCGCTCGCCGCAGCGGCCTGCGGGCCCACACGCGCGGTCACCGCGCCGGGCCTGTGGTCGCACTCGCCGCACCGGCCACGCCGCACGGCATCATTCGCTCACTTCATCTGAGCACATTATCCTTGTTATGTAGTTCACATTATTCATAGATAGAGTTAATATTTAATTTATACATATAGACACGCTGCAAGAATTTGATTCTTGTATTTCATTTTATGTTTTTATCGTTTGTATTAATTATTATTTATACATATTTTGAAATATTTTGGAATTAGTGCTTGTGGCTCGTCACGAAGTAATAATGGTCGGTAATCAATCCGTTGCTCAATGAAGTAATGGTACGGATCATAAACGAAACTTAGGTAAATATTATAATGTATGTGCAGTACTCGTGTGAAGGACACGTGCGTCTCATTACAAACCTTTGAGCCAGATTTTGTATTTCGAACCTTATTCAGATCGTGTAAACTTCTTAATACACAATTTACAAATTAGGCTTGGTTGGGAAACAAATTATACGTTTATCAATCAACGTTACGCAGTAAATTAGCCATTAGTGGTGCAAGCGGGCCGTAGATTCGGGATTAAAATCATTTTTGTAATTAGAACTTTCATTTTATCGGAATAAATTTCGAAATTCAAAATTAGTTCGATGGTTTAAATTTGGAGCTAAAGATAAAACTTGTTATGTAATAAGGTTGGTGGAGAATAAATAAAAATTGTGTCGCGTCGTGCCAGTCGCGCGCACACGTCGGGGCTACTGCGCCTGCGTCACGCGAGTACTGCACGAGTAGGGAAGCGGTGTGTGCTGCGACGTCATGCGCGTGTTGGGACTGTGGCGTCACGTGCGTGGCGTGACATCACGCAGGCTGAGGTATGTGGCTTACTATTGTATATTGATTAATTTATAAATTGACGAACAAATACCTACCTGACTATAAGTGTATATTCATTTAGTACAATGTATCGTGTTGAGTTTGATACTGACACGGACCGTAAATTTAAGGTTACATATAATATAAATTATAAGAAACGAAAGCTTCCTTCTACTAAGATCGTCCAGTTTTAAACTTTTATGTCGATACTACAGGGCCAAAATAAATCAGCGAAACAAAAAAAAAAAAAAATGTTTCAAGAACTAATTTCAGCCAATTGTACTAATACCAGCCAATTATTGTACTAATACCAGCCAGTTATTGTACTAATACCAGCCAATTATTGTACTATACCAGCCAGTTATTGTACTAATACCAGCCAGTTATTGCACCACTGACGGGCAAAGGCTTTTCTCATACAGAGATGCCACATGCATTGATCACCACGCTTGTCCAAGCCTCGTTGGCGATTTCTGTCCAGCTTTTCCTTCCCTGATGTCAGTAATGTCCAAGATTTACTCAGAAAGTACTTATTAATAGAAAAGGACATATTATAATTTACCCGGATTTAAACCCACCATTTCGTGTAATAGAGGCGAAGCCCTAACCAAGTCATCACTACATCAGCTAATTAATGGATAAACAGCTGCGGAGAGCCTAGTAACTACATAAAAGAAACGTGTGTAAAACAAACTAGCTTAGAAATATATTTTTAGATATCGATATCTCCCGTCTTGAAGATTTAGTTTCGTCAGCTAATTTAATTTGACCCTGGAGAACTTATTTCTGTGTCATTGATGAACGAACATTTTGCACCTGTCGATTATAATGTTTTAATTGAATGTCAATTTGTCTGAAATGATAATTTATTTGTATACAGTTGTGCTGGTGTAGCCGCTCGTACACGTCCGGTGTTGCTACGTGGTGCACAGGTTACCATGGAAGCCTACCTATACAGGCGCACGCCGGGCCGGTGTCCAACCCGTACGACTGTGAAATATGGTCCGTTGTCGGGTGGACAAAACGTACGAGCGGCTGAAGTCTCGGTAGCTCCACATTCGTCCGGTTTCAGTAGTTCATGTGGCGAGTAGCAACGCGCACCCTAACACTGGCCCCAGATGTGTTTCTATTTTGGAAAATGTGATGGACTTATTATTGAACACAATTACAGCACACTGAAGTGATGAATGCCACACTTTAATTGCTAACTGTCTATCAGTACAGTATTGAGCTTGGTTATATTTGTCGCGCACGATACGGTAAGGCGCGTCCTAGCTCGTGGCCCGAAGGCGCCGTGCGCTCGCGCGACCTGCCGAAGCGAACGTTGTGGCTTGTATCTGCTCGGCACACCTGGTGCGCCATCCTTCGGTCACAGTGCAGACTGTTAGGACTGTCGTGTGTTACTCCATAGAACTCAATGTGTTTTATTAAAAAAATAAAATCCTGATGACTTTAATCTGAGGAATAAATAATTTGGTTATTTTACTTACTCGCTGTTTCGCGCGACTTTTTCTGCATGTCTTATAACTAACTAGCTTTTGCCTGCGGCTTCGCCCGCGTGGAGGTCGGTGTATTATACATATAAACCTGCCTCTTGAATCACTCTTATCTATTAAAAAAACCCGCATCAACCCGCAAGCATACATAGGGATATAGGGACAGAGAAAGTGACTTTGTTTTATACTATGTAGTGATGCCATTCTATACAAAATGTTAAGCCGTCATATTAATTCCTCAGATGAAAAATATCTGACGATTGAAAAATCGCCCCTAAAAAGAGCGCGCGGCAGATTGTCTCGTCTTGGCGTCCCTCATTTGAAACGTAAGCTACTTGAATGGGCGAACGGTGGTACGGCAACTAGTTTTGATCGCTTGACGCATACGGTAAACTGATGCGTCAGAGAAAGACTCAAGAAGTAACAAATAATTGGCCAAGTGTTAGTCGGAATCGTGCATTACGGGTTCCGTACCGCAAAATCTGTATAAATGATAGATGTTTTTTTTAAATGTAGGTAGGTTTGTACAATCACTTTTACACGTCAAATCATTAGTTATGTAACATTTTATTATTTGCCATGACAGAGGTCATACAATAGGGGCGTATTCTGTGAACATTTCAAGCATGCGGGTGTGGAGCAACCGTGGATGACCTTACCGCGTCATGTTACTCACGAGCAATAAGGCGACGCTACGCATAACACAAATGCTCAAGTACCGGTGCCACAAATAGTTTTTCGTTTTCTTTGGCAACTGAACGTGTTGTGAGTCATGAGTGGCGTAACGTGGTTAACTGCTTATTAGGTACTATTTATTTATAACGAGCTACCCAGATGCCTTTACATTATTGATGCAGTATTATGCTAGTAGAAATCGTTCCGGTTTAGGGAATTAATATTGTTAATTAAAGCATGTATAGTGAATTAATGAATAATGACTAATGAGAGCGATCCGTAGATCGGCCTTTAACATTTAACTCTTTTCTAAATGTGCGCTTTGTTGAATTTTACTGTATAAAGTCAGTTGTAAATTATTTTGAATTAATCTAAAATAAAAATATTGTTAACTATAGTATTAAAATATCAAATTTAAGAGCTTACAATAATATCATTGTTTGTGTAAGACGCTTAGATAGTACTGCTAGTAACGTGGAACGATGATGGCATTTGATACGACGCTCCACTGCGCAGAGGCGCGAGCGCGCGACTGCTCGCTCGTGCGGTGCCGAGCTAGCACAAGCAGCACTGGCGGTGTGCAGCCTTGTGTACGTCTGCGGGACATTTAACCATGGGAAGGGATTTTCTTCACTCTTCTATTTAGATGTTAACATGTATAGGATAATACTATTGTATTATATTAAAAAAAAAACGAAACCAAAATGCATTTAATGTCAATAAATTTAACTAAATAAATAAAGTTACAAGTCTTTTTTTTTTTTTTTCATATTGACAAGCACATGTGCACCTATAGAGTTTCAAGCGGCAGCCACATGAGTAACCAAACGGAACAGAGGCAAAGCTTCTAAGAACGTGCAAAATTGGTACTTATTTTGGTAGGGTTGTCACAATAGGTGAAGACAAATTAAACAAAACAGTTTTATTGTTCAGTATGATAGAATGCTTTACAAATTACTTACGCTAATATTTATATTTAAATAATTTATTATTTCTTTTAATGATGTGGTAAATTCTGAATCTAACTTATTCACCTCAATTTTACAAGTGACATTTTAATATGACGTTTCATTCACAAACTTCAACAGGTTCTTTATGTTTTGTGTTAGCAAGATTTGCGAGAAAATTACGAAAAGCTTACCTTTAAAACTGCACGTTAACCTTTTTATAATTTATTATTATAAACTTCGTTTCATTTACAATAATATGTCCTAACAGAATAATGTTGTACCGTTGCCTAGCAACGGCAGTCATTTTATGTCTTATTATGTGTTGTAGGTATGCACCTATTTGGAACGAAGTTCCTTATTTTTTGTAGGTATTTCCAGTCCATTTTTTTATAATATAAAAATATGGACTGGAAATACTGGAAAGTCATCGTCCGGCATATTAGTACATAGACATATTATGTCTATGTGTAGGCCGGACGATGACTTTTGACGTTAAGTAGCCGGTCGAGTTTTTGGCGGGATCGCGTTGGAACATGTCGCACGAATTTTCATTTTCATGGAATTTAGTGAAATAGCGAATTAAATTGTATAATTTTGGTAGTAAATTATTCAATTTAGTTACGTGTGAGTGCACAAGTGTAGTGAAGGTGAAAATAAGTGACTAACGTGGACTTTTCGTGTTCCCCCCAAAAACTCCTATTAGGTTGTTGTAAAGTTACTACCGCTTTACAATAACTTTGATTTGACTTGACTGACTAAAGACGACTATGACTGTTTTATAACTTCGTGCCCGATATCGGGCCATTTACTTGATCTCAATAAAAATTACTTGACACTGGCTAAATGCACAAACCGTGTGAAGCCAAAATCAATAAAAAAAAAAAAAAAAAGTAGCCGGTCAAGTCCCGCGCCGATATCTGACAGCTGAGCTTGCTCACAAAAAAAAGTCCACTCAAGTTTTTATAATATTCAAACTTGCAATTAATAAAACAACCAACGTGCGTCGCACTAACCCTGAGATTGTCAACTGGTTGAGCCAGCGTAAACCGGTTTTTTCCAGTCTCGCCGAGTATGCGACAAGCGGCCAGTGGTCACGCAAACACGCCCCGCGTGCTTGTAGTAGTGTGATTCGCGCGTTTGTATGAAGCTTTGTCTCTGTTCCGTTTGGTTACTCATGTGTAACCTGACCATTTATTTTTAGTCCTAAAACGGGACGCCATATAGCAGGTTAAGAATTAACATTAACACATTTTGTTTCATCAGTACTATTGTCATAGGCGGGTACAGGGGAGCGGAAATGGGGAAGAAGCAAATGGGTAAATAAATTCAATAATATTTATGGAAATAACAACTGTCTGTGGCGGGGATGTGCCTCTTGATTAGTGTCATTATCTTTTAGTTTCACAATTAAACTCCAAGCAGTAAATGGTAGACATTAATTGAGCTGTTTCTGAGTTGAACTGTCTTTTCGTTCCCCATCTAAATCGGATTACTAGCTTTCTAGAAAATCGCGAACATCATACATACATACATACATATACGGGTCAAACAGTAAACCACCTATTTCGAAGGCGTCACGCCACCTGATTTTACTATAACCGATTATACCATATTTAAATACGGAATTTGGTAGATCTGTAATATTAATTTTTCGGGCTGTTTCAGAAAACGGTACTATTTTGTATCCCGGAACTTTGTATGGAGACAACGGGACTGTTGACTGAGAAAAGGGACTGTTGACTGAGAAAAGGGACAGTCCCTTTCAAAACGGGACGTATGGTCACTTTACTCATGTGTCGCAGCAGAGGGGGGGGGGTCTACAACATGTCCCGGAATTGACAAACACCACTAAACACCCTGATTAGAATGTAATATTAAAATAAATACACTGTTTTTTTATTGTCTATGGTCTATATTGTGTACCATACCAAAAATAAATTGTGGCGTAGCCACAATACATTATTATAATAACATTACATAAATTAAATAAATCATACATACTTACTTATATATATTTACATCTACTGTTCTTTTCATACTAAATACACAAAATACAAACACAAACATTAAACATGCACAATAACACATAGCTTAACGGGGGGTTATCCGAAATTTCTTGTTTCAGAATCAAGATTAAATTATCAAATTCGTATATTTAGGCCCTGAAAAACGTTATCCGTATGTTTGAAATCTCTATCTCTGGAACTACCAGCCTCAGGCAAAGCTATTTTTGATTGAAAATACATTTTTGCTTTTGTTTCATTAATAAAATTAGTTGATTACATCACATTAACAATTACATTAAATTACAACACAGCACATAAGCCGATTCCGACAACGCCACAATATCGGCCGTCAGATTTTCGCATACGTTTAGTACCTACTAAACGCTTTTACATAATTAGTTGTTATTGTCAACTGTATCGTCGCAGACAGTGTCTGACACCGATATCGGACAATTTCGACCAGCGAAGACGCAGTGCGGGGTGAGAGAACCAGCCATTCTTTCACTTGAACACGCTTATTCGCGCTGCCGACTTTGAGACGTCCGTAACTACTGTATTGTAGTCGTTTGGTGACTCGCGATGGTCATCGATATTCACAAATATCAGACCGATAATAATTATATCGGTTTGTGTATAGCTGCTAACTTATCGTATCGGGTTGGCGTCGGTATCTGATCATTGGAAAACGCTCAATAGGTAACTTACAGGATATGGAATCAATAAAAACAAATAAAAAGTCGAAAATAAAAGTAGCCTAAGTTACTCCTTATTACATCGGCTACCTGCCAGTGAAAGTCCCGTCAAGAACGGTCAAGCCATTTCAGAGATTAGTGGGAACAAACAGACAGACAGACAGACAGACAAAAATTGTAAAAAAAAAATATTTTGGTATGTGTACCGTATATATATTCATATCATGTAGCAAAAAGCGGTTATTTTAATATTACAAACAGCCACTCCAATTTTATTTATACGTATAGATGTATAGATGTATAGATTTTAGTTCTACCATAAAATGCATCTACTAAGGAAAAAATATCGAACATAAGCAAAAATAATTCCGTTGATCAACTGCAATATGTTATACTATGGCATGGATTTTCTGCTAAATGGTTGACAGTTCATCGTAAATAAATACGTCGCGCTGCATTTGGGGGAGGCGGAGGTAGCGTTTCAAAGGCCCACAGGCCGGAACAACCTAGCCTTAATAATATATCTACATACTTACCAGTGCTGCATAGACGCGTCGTTGGGTCACCGAGCCTCACCGCGTCGTCGTCGTGTCGTATCGAGGAAGCGTGCCCCAAGTCCCGCTACTCACCGAAACAAAGGAAGCCTAGAAGTTAGAACCATCGCCGGCGCAGTGACCCCGTGACACGTGCGCTCCGCAGTACGTCTCGCACCCTCACGGCAGGCGCGGTCCGAGGGAGCAGGTTCTAGGGGTCATGACCCCCCAAAGCCGTAAACGTAAAGCTTAAAATAGTAATTTTTCGAAAACATTATACATTTTCTTATTAACATGTAGGTAGTCTGTCTGTGACGCCCCCGAAGTCTTTGGCTGCAACCGCGCCTGCCTCACGGCAGACGCACGCTCGCTTACTGCGCGAATCTAACCCTTCCGCGTAAGCTATAAACGCTTGCCTATTCGCTATACCTATCTGTTTGTACTTGTTGTTTGTTAATATTAGTGGTGAGAATAAAGTGTTTGGTCAAAGTGTCTGGATCATTTGATTGAGTCCCCTGAAGATAACCTCACGTCACGAAGACACGCGCACACAACACATATAGGTATTCTCCTACAAAATAAAACTGAAGTGTGTCTGTAATGTCAAAATAACAGCCTTTTAACACTTTCACCGCCAAGTACATAGAATACATAAAAATTAGCATGCCAATTATTGTGTATTGCAAATATATAACAACCCGTCAGTCGAGTCCATCGGCGCGATGGTTACGTAACGGGATTCCTATGCCCCAGCACACAGTGGAACGAATGTATGGGAGCGGTTGGACGTAGACATGTCCGAAAAAAAAGAGTAAAATTATGCCAAACTAATGATGCCATCTTATTCGATTACTTAATGCCTTCATAACTTGTGGTGATGAATTTCTTCATAACTCCCATATTTCGGGAGTAATTTGAGAAAATGTGAAATTTTACTATGAAAATGAGTGTATCGAGCTCTCTCCCTCCTGATTCCGGGCTTGTTTCAAGTAGCGGTCCCTAATATCATAATGCTAATACTAAGAGCTATATTTAATACTAAGACACATAGTGCGCCAAATGTGCACTTTCTGGGATAAAGAGTGATGTTTATTTTATAACACAATTTTTTTATTTTTTGTTTATTTTGTTGATTAAAACCGTTTTTCTAAAGGTTTACCTTATTACAATAACATTTCTGAGCAGCCAATTAGAGAAGATATAAGCTAATTAGGATATATAATTAGGGACTTAAGGTTTACATATAAAACTGATGCACTAATGATTACTGATAAGAACATTGCTATTATTTAATTACTAAATGGCTCTTAATACACTAATTTAGCATGCATCATTTACTAATTATCACAATAACTAATTACCTTGCAATATTTAACAAAGGATACCTGGGATACCTGGATTTTATATAAATAGGTCACTATTAGTAACTTTAAAATCAGTGTTGATTTACACCTCGTTGTATCCAAGCTAATCTCGCAATGTATTTTCCAAATTTTAATACAAATCTTGATATTCACGTTGCTTTATGCGCACGCGCACATAAAGATTTACGCGACTTTAACTATTTGTTCAGTGTTTTAAAAGATAACAGTTGCGTTCAGTTATGTGAAAGTGCTGAAACAAGTTTAAAAGACTGGTGTCGTCGATTTTGCTACCGCATTTATGCAAAATGGACACAGTCTGGAAGAAGCACAGATAAGTTTCGGAAGAAACATGAGATTTGGCTACAGGCTGCAATTCAATGGCCGGAATTACAGAATGAAAATATGGAACCTTCTACAGAAAATATAAGTGACGTCATCGAGCCCATAATTTCTCCTGCTAAATCTGATGCTTCAACTTGTACACATCCTAGTCCTCGTAAATCTTTTGAGGACCTTAGTAACCGGCAAAAAAGAAGACGCACTGAAGATAGTCTTTCATGCAGCAGTAGCAGCGCTGAAATTATGTTTTCGGCCGAAAGGGCGCTTCAAAAGGCAGGACAAAGCGATACAGCTTATGTTATGAAATACTTGACGGAGAATCCAGAAGAGGCCTCAAAAATCAAAGCCTTCATTGAAGGTAAATCAATTCAGGTACGGGAAATATCCCCTTTGAAGGCATTGGCTCTTTATGTATCGATGAACTTATCGAAATGGCGCTATAACACTCTTCGGGATTTCAACACTCAAGAAGGAGCTCTTCAATACCCGAGTTACTACATGTTGGTTAAAGAAAAAATTAAGTGCTATCCGGCCAAAGAAGATCTCACAGTTACAGAGAGCTCTGCAAAAATCAAATTACAAGCCTTGATGGATTTAACCTCAAGAAGACTTATTAGGTCGTTAGAAACCCCTGTTGATCCCAATCAACAGCTCGTATTGACCAGCAAATGGGGTTTTGACGGATCATCTAGCCAAAGCATTTATCATCAAAGGACGAGTGAAGATGAGCAAATCGATCTTGCTAGTAATTTTATGATTAGTCTTGTACCACTGCGGCTCGTCTCAAAAGGTGTAACAATTTGGGAAAACGAGCGACCATCTTCCACTTCATTTTGCCGGCCAATATTGTTTAAGTTTATAAAGGAAACCAAAGAAAATGTGCAGAGAGAGATGGCTGAAATCGAAGCAGAGATTGAAGCCTTAACTCCATCCACCATCACTGATGGAATTAGTGTCAAACACCAACTGCTGTTGACAATGATTGATGGTAAAATTCATTCCATTATATCCAATACAGCAGCTTCAGTGTGTGACATATGCAAGGCTTGTCCTAAAGAAATGAATAATTTAGAGTTAATCAAAGATAAACACGCAAACGAGGACATGTATAAATATAGCTTAAGCACCCTTCACGCTTGGATTCGCTCAATGGAATGCTTATTACACATTTCCTACAAATTAGACATAAAATCATGGCAAGTAAGGGGTGATATAGCAAAAAGGCAAGTTGATGACAGGAAGAAAAGAGTTCAAGAGGCTGTAAGAAGAGAAACGGGCTTACTTCTCGATGTTGTGAAACAAGGCAGTGGATCCACCAACAATGGCAACTCGGCAAGGAGATTTTTTGAAAACTACACTAAATCTGCTGAACTGACCGGAATAGATGCTATGCTTTTAAGAAAAATCTGTGTGATCTTGCAGTGTATTTCATCAGGAGAGAAGATCAACGTAACTAAATTCCGAGAGTTCTGCTTTGATACTGCTAAGCTTTACGTGGAGTTATACCCATGGTATTATATGCCTTCTTCACTTCATAAAATTTTAATGCATGGGCCAGACATAGTTCAGAACATGTCAATTGTGCCCATTGGTTTTCTATCCGAAGAGGCATCTGAGGCTAGAAATAAAGATTTTAGAAAATATAGAGAGGGGCATTCTCGAAAGCATAGCAGTATCTCATGCAATGAAGATATTATGCACAATCTTTTACTGTCTTCTGATCCACTTGTTACAAGTATCCGTCCAAAAGGAAATAAGTTTGTAAAAAAATCTTCTTTTAAGGAATTTTATGAGCTTACGGATTCTGAGAAAAGTGATATCGAATTTGTTAACATAAATGATTTAGCGGACATCGATTCTGAATTTGAATTAATTGATGATGATGATGATGACGAAGATAATTAAATGATGTTATTGTTTTAAAATGTGTAACTTAGTAAATTAGAGCTTACATCTTAATTATTTATTGTACTTTTAATGAAACTAGGTAATTTATTATCAACTTACTTAAAAGTCATACTCTCATCAGTTCTTGTGAATATTTTTGTTAATATATATTTCTGTATATATATATAATATATTTATAGACCTCTTAATAAGTCTGTCTGCGGTTTAAAGTAAATACAAATGGGGAAAAAACGTTTTTTTTTTTAAATTTTCATTTCCTTTTATCCCAGAAAGTGCACATTTGGCGCACTATGTGTCTTAGTATTAAATATAGCTCTTAGTAATAGCATTACGATATTAGAGACCGCTACTTGAAACAAGCCCGGAATCAGGAGGGAGAGAGCTCGATACACTCATTTTCATAGTAAAATTTCACATTTTCTCAAATTACTCCCGAAATATGGGAGTTATGAAGAAATTCATCACCACAATTTATGAAGGCATTAAGTAATCGAATAAGATGGCATCATTAGTTTGTCATAATTTTACTCTTATTTTTCGGACATGTCTACGTCCAACCGCTCCCATACATTCGTTCCACTGTGCAGCACCCGAAACCGAGTTCACTAAACCACGCCCACTGACCAGCGCCGGGTAGTAGGGTTGTCGAGCGTCCCATTTTTTACTGAATGAAATTAACTATACTGTTTTTTCTTTATATATTTTCATTTGTTTTCCTAGGTCTTTAAAACTAATAACACTTACGCCAAGAGAACCTTAAATGATGTCTACATATTTTTAACAAATGACTAAGTACCTAATTTATTTATGTAGATTCCTAAACTAACCCTGAACTAAATAAAGCAATATACGGGAGACTAGGCAGTAAGGTCCGATGAATTAGCCTGCCCATAGAGGGTAAATTAATAAATTTATTTAAAAAAAAAACAAGTACCTACTCTGTGAAATTTTGCGTAAGCGCCAGACTGAAGTCTGTCTAAAATTTTACTCTTCTTTTTACATAGGAAAAATTGAGTTGACTTCCACAAAAGCCACTAAACAACTAGAGTTGAAAGTTGAAAAAGTATACCAATCTACTTACAGGAAAGCATTGTTAATTAAAATCATCAGCAAGGGATTAGAAACCCATAAGCTCATTAAAAACGAACCGATGCCTTTGTTTTCAAATCTTAGGCTCAATAAAAACGAACCGATGCCTTTGTTTTCAAATCTTAGGCTCAATAAAAACGAACCGATGCCTTTGTTTTAAAACTTTAAACCTTCAGCGAGGGATAAACCTCAATAAAACACATCTGCACGTGTTTTATTGGGGTTTCGTTTTCAAACATGGGAAACATTTAAACATGATTGCCTTCTTTTGTTTTTAAATACATTGTTTAGTTGAGTAAATATGGATTAGGATTTTGGGTTAGTTGTTTTTCCAAAATAACTTGAAGCTCATTCGGTATTTATCTTATTACGAATCCCGATACCGATAACTTAATATTTTTTGTGAACTCATATATTACGATAAGTGTGTGTGACAAAATGAATAAAAAAGACATCAAAACCAGCCAAATTGACTCGCGTTTTGGAGTAACTGTAAACATTGAAAAGTTGCATTACTTTATACCTGTAGAAATTGAATGAGTGATCTTTACGAATTATATTGACACGAAACAATAATATTTTAATAAGATTATAATAAATATTTAATCATCACCTTACATCTTCACAAAATGAGTAGTATTTGCACGATACATTTTAGTTCGGTTATGTCTCAATAGATCAAATCAAATCAAATCAAATCAAATCATTTATTTCTTTGCAAACATGGGTATAGTACATAGATGTTTTTAATAAAGTTCTCCATATTTTACCGTCAGGGCATGCAAAGGTGGTTGACATTACTTAATTAAAATTCAAAAATAAACATTGGAATTACAAATTATAAAAGAAAAAAAGAAACGTGCAAATCAAAAATGTCAGCGTGGTCACAGCAATAAAAAAATACGACTTTATAATAGAATGTCAAACAGAAAATAAAAACCAGGATCAAAATAATAATGTCAGTCAGAGTAACCGTATGTCAGTCAGTTAGTGAATCATCATTCAGAAAATCGTTAATCGCGTAATAGGTTTTCTTAATTAAAATTTCTTTTAGCGTCCTTTTAAATTTTCCTGTAGTCATATTTTTTATAATATTAGGTACTTTATTATATATAAGTGGGGCAATACCAAAAAAACTTTTTTGCATTAGTGCGGTTTTACATTTTACTTGACATAACTGATTAATGTATTGATCCCTTATTGGATTTTTCCTGATCTCTGATAATTGTTTAAATAGATGTGGGTTGGACTTCACAAACAAAGCAGTTTCCATTATATATAAACACGGCAAAGTTAGAATTTTTTACGATTTAAAATAGGGAACACAGCTATCAGTTGACCTAAGGCCGCACATTGACCTGATGCATCGCCTCTGCAGTCTAAATACCAGCTCCCTATCAGTCGACTGCCCCCAGAAAATGATGCCATACCGCAAAACAGAGGCAACCAGTCCGTGGTACGCCGTCGAAAGAGCCTGACTGTTAACTTTCTTTGAGAGTTGAAAAAGAGCATATGCAGATTTGCTGAGTTTCTTACATAACTCTTCAACATGAGGTTTCCATGTAAGTTGGCTATCAATAATAATGCCTAAGAACTTAGCCTGATTAGCTTCTTCAATATCACAACCCTTGTAGGAAATGCTAATGTTAGGGTTTTCACGACGTTGATAAAAATGCATGACTTTTGTTTTGCTCAAGTTTATAACCAAATTATTATTTTTTAACCAATCTATAATGTCACCTAAGCAAGTATTAATGTCATTCTCATAATTATTTGCATTAGTACATTTTATTACAGCGGTACTGTCATCCGCAAAAAGAACCATTTTGTTGGTTGTTGCTTTCGGGAGATCATTTATATATATCAAAAAAAGTGGCGGACCCAATACACTACCTTGTGGGACGCCATATTTTACATGTCTTGGTTTTGACACATATAAGGTTTCCAATTTAGTTTTAGAACATATCCTAGATATTTCCGTGCATTGAAGCCTATCACTCAGATATGATTTTATTAGCTTTAGGATGTTCCCTCTTATACCATAACTATTTAATTTCTGCAACAGAATCTTATGGTCAACATAGTCAAAAGCTTTGGTCATGTCAGTGTAAATTGCACAGACTGGATTTCTTTTATCGACAGACGACAATATGTTAGCTAGCAAGTCAAACAGAGCCATATTAATCGTAGTGTTTTTACGGAATCCCTTTTGTTCTGTGCAAAATAATGTATACTTTTAGAAATAGGCATATAAAGAGTTATAGATCACTTTCTCGAAAATTTTGGAAATAATTGGTATTTTTGCAATAGGTCTATAATTCTTTAAATTTGTTTTATCATCTTTTTTATACAGGGGTTTTATTATTACTTTTTTAAGTTTGTTCGGGAAAGTGCCATCAACTATGCACAAATTAATTATATGAACTAATGGAGGTGCAACTAGTTCTTTGATAAACTTCAGTACTTTTGTGGAAACTCCATCGTATCCAACAGTATTTGTGTTTTTAAGGCTGCAAATTATTTGTATTATATCGTCATTTGTTACAGGTTGCATGAATAATGAATTTAAAGTTTGATTGTTTATATTTGTATTATTTAATGTGATGTCAGCTTTAATATTATTGTCAATTGTGTCAATAAAGTAATCGTTAAATTCGTTTGCAATGTCCACGGGGTCTGTAAATGTCAAATTATCTCTTTTCACGCATGTAACAGGCTCCAATGGCAGACAAAATTTGGATTTATTTATAATTTGCCAGGTAGCTTTTGATTTGTTTTGAGCTGTATTTATTAAGTGATTATTTTGTGCTTTTTGTGTTAAGTTAATAATTTTCCTATAAAGTTTGGTGTAGTTTTTAAGGACTAATTTATTTTTTGAATCTGAATTTAATCGATATGCCCAAAGTAACTGCCTTTGCTTGTTACTACATGTTTTTATTCCGCGTGATATCCATTTCGTTTTCTTGCTAGTTTTAATGGTTATAATTTTCTCCGGAAAACATAATCTATACAGAAGTATGAATTCTTCCATAAAATTGTCAAAAGCTTCATTCGCATCCTTAGCTTCATGAACCCGCACAAAAGATAGAGAGCTGAGATGTGTTTTAAAAGTTATTAAATTATCCATACATGTGTCCTGCTTTTTTGTTCTCCAATATTTTAAGTTGCAAGTTTTATTTATTGGTACTTTGAGTATTTGAGATGTATGATCCGAAAGAATAAGATCTACAACTTCAGCTTTACATTCTTTCCGACAGTTATGAGCAAAATTGTCAAAACAGGTTTGACTTTTTAACCTAGTGGGAGTACAAAGTGCTAGTTTTAAATTGTACTTCATAAGAAAGTATTCAAGTTCTAGTGTAGTTTTATTTCTTTTCAACACATCAATAATAAAATCTCCACACAAGACGATTTTCTTATTTGAAGATAGACAGATTTTATTTAAAATATAATCCAATTTATTGTAAAATATTTCGTAGTTATGTTTTGGGATTCTATAAATACAAATAACTATGATTTTATAAGCTATTATTTCTACAGCACAGCATTCAAAGATGCCTGAAACTGATTGTTTTGCTACTGTTTGGGGTTCGGTCGGGATGGCTCGTAATTCAAAGAAACTGCGTTGGACTATATTATTTAATTTATTTTATAAGACTTCCAGACTACATGACACAGGTTGACAAGGGAGAGACCGGATACCCTCGTCCCATAGATAATTAATATATTTTATTTAATCATAGACTACAACATGCCCCTTTTTAAAAGAAGGCTGTCAGACTGACATTGACATAGACATTGACAACTATTTGACAAGTGACATAATATAAACATAACCCTACTTTGCTAAACAAAGTTACGTTACACAAACAATAACAATTTACATTGAAAAATTATAGTCAATCGTATTAAAATCATTATAAATATAGTTATACAATAATATCTTATTATGAATTAGTGAGTGCATGTCAACATTACAATAAAAGTTACAATTTACAATTGAATTACAGTATGTCAATATTCTTGTGAAATTATCTTATGTTCTAAACATTAAACATTACAAATTAAGTCTTTGTGTTTTCTTTAACAATCTTCCCCTAGAACTATATTGTCTTTCAGCATTTACAGTTTCATCATTACATGGTAAAGGGGACTGTTCTCCACTACTTGGTATACTTAATTCACTTGGACTTTGAAGTAAGTTCTCACAGTTTCTATATTGAGAAGACATTGGACTTTTGATATCAAATTCGTTATAATCATGTAGACTTTCAGGTGAAACTATTGTTTCATCGACATTAACAAATATAGGTGACTTTATTATGTTTTCTGACTGACTAGGTGACTTTATTATGTTATCTGACTGAATTTCAGACTGAGAATAATCATCTACATTTATAGGTTTAAGTGACTTTGATTTTATTATATTTTGAGATTGTTTTTCAGACTGACCAGAGTGATTTGACTCTATTGATAAAAATGAATCTGAATCATAGCTCAGTTCATGACTTTGACTTGACTCTGGACTTGGTTCATGATAAGTGGAGATGAATATATAACTATCATCCTCCTCTTCTAAAACTTTTGACTTATTTAGTTTATTAATTAGTTGACTAGTCTTAGGACTGACCTTAAAATTGACTTTTTTGTTATTATTTTGAGAAATATTTTTCTGACTTGACATTTGACTTTTTGACTTGTAATTAAAACGAATATGTTGGCTATTCCTACGGTAAGTAGTATTATTACAATCTTTGACAATAAATGATCTTGGATATTTGGTTTTTGACACAATAGTACCTTCTGTCCATATAATATCTTTAGGATTTTTCTTAAAGTATATTTGGTCATTTATGTGAAATTCTGGATATTTTTTACTGTTTTTATCATAATAAGACTTAGTTTTTTGAATTTTTTCTTGTTTCTTTTTGTTATGTTCTGTATGCTTTACAATCTTGGGTCGTAAGTGACTAATTTTGTTAGGTAGTTGAGATCTTAATGTTCTAGACATTAAAAGCTGTGCTGGAGAGCTAAAATTTCCTCTTGGTGTATTTCTATATTGCAAAAGACCTAAATAAGGATCTGATCTGGACTCATCACTTTTCCTTAGTATATTTTTTATTATTTTTACTGAGACTTCTGCTAAGCCATTGCATCTTGGTAAGTATGGACTTGAGACAATGTGTTCAATGTCCCATTCTTGTAAAAATTTCCTAAACTCACTGGAGTTGTATGGCGGGCCTCCGTCTGAAACTAGTTGCATTGGAATGCCATGACGTGCAAATATAGATTTTAGGTGTGCAACGACATTAGATGTTCGACTGTCTTTATTTAAATTTGCAATTTCAATATAATTAGAATAGTAATCTACTACCAATAAATATTTTTTATCTTTATACTCAAATAAGTCTGTAGCTAATTTCTGCCAAGGAAACAAAGGTTGTTCGTGTGTTAACATTGGTTGTTTTGATTTATTTGCAGAATAAATTGAACATGTTTCGCACTGTCTAACTTTATTTTCAATATCCTGTTTAATATTTGGCCAATAGACTACGCCTCCTGCTAAGTTTTTCGTTTTTTCAATTCCTTGGTGACCTTCATGTAATATGTTTAATATTTCTGTACGCATTGACTTAGGTATGATAACAGAATTGTTTTTGAAAATTATATCATTAATTACATGAATTTCCTCTTTTATGTTCCAGTAAGGTAATGTTAAATTATGACAATGTTCTTTACATTTAGGCCATCCATTTTTATAATATTCTATTAATTTTTGAGAAACTAAATCTTGTTTAGTTTGATTTGTAATTTTTTCAAGTTTTTCTGGAGAAATGGCTAAATTAGAGGTTAACAAGTTTATGTGAATATTAATATTTGCGTCTAAGTCTTCTAAACTGACTAATTCTTGGTTAATATTATCATCTTTGACTGGAGCACGAGATAATGTATCAGAAACATACATCTCTGAACCTTTTGTATAATACACACTAAGATCATAAGCTTGTAATGTGATCATCATACGTTGTAATCTTGTTGGTACTTCTGACAAAGGTTTTTTGAATAATGTGACTAGAGGTTGGTGATCTGTTTCAACTTGAATAGGTTTTCATATAAATATTGGTGGAATTTTTTACAGCCAAATACTATTGCATAAAGTTCTTTTTCAATCTGTGCATAATTAATTTGACTTTTGTTTAATGACTTCGAAGCATAAGCTATCGGATTTTTGTCGTGTAGAATGACTGCACCTACAGCGTGTTGTGATGCATCGACTGACAATCTAATCGGTTTTTTCATGTCGTAATGGACTAAGACTGGAGATTGACATAACATTGACTTTAATTTTTTAAATTGTGTTTCATGTTGCTCTAACCATTGCCACTGATTATGTTTTTTGAGCAATTCTCTTAGCAAAGAAGTTTTTTCTGCAAGATTTGGTATATATGAACCTAAATAATTGACCATTCCTAAAAATCTTTGAAGTTCTTTGACATTATTTGGACTTGGCATTTTTAAAATTGCTTTTACCTTTGACTGATCAGGTGATACACCTTCATTGTTGAAAATATGACCTACATAGCGAATTTCAGACATACCAAATTGACATTTGGATTTATTGAACTTCAAATTGACTTCAGACGCTCGCCTGAATAACGATTCTAGTCTTTCATTATGCTCTTCAATAGTAGAACCATAAACAAGTATATCATCTACAAATATAATTATACCTGGTAAATCTCCAAATAATTGTTGCATAGTCCTATGGAAAATTTCACCACTAGAGTTAATTCCATATGGCAGTCTTAGAAATTTGTATCGACCGTATGGACTGTTGAATGTACAGAGGTCACTACTTTCCTCGTCCAAACATATAGTCCAATAACCTGAGCTTGCATCCAATTTTGAAAAAATTGATGCACCTGCAACTTTAGACCTAAGATCATCGAATGTTGGGTACGGGTAATGAGGACGTTTTATAGCTGCGTTTAAGTTTCTAGGATCAAGACATATTCTCAATTTACCATTAGGTTTTTCAACTAAGACAATCGAGTTTACCCATTTAGTTGGCTTATCAACTTTTTCTATGACCTGTTATTTTTCCATATATTCTAATTCCTCTTTAAGACGTTTTTCTAATGAATAAGGTATTCTCCTGACTGGACAGACTTTAGGTGTAACACTACTATCAATATCTAGATGAGCTTTGTATGGTAGACAACCTAGACCCTCAAATGTTTTAGCATATTTAGAAACAATTTCTTGTACTGACCTTTGTTGAATTCCATATATTCTTTTCACAATACCCAATTTTTCACATGAATTCCATCCTAATATTGTTTTACATTCACACTCAACAACAACAAAATAAAGTTTTGCGGTTATTTCATTTTCAAATTTACAGTTAAGAATACATGTACCTAAATTTGGCACTAATTGTCCTGAAAAAGAAAAGATTTTATCATTTGTTCTTGAAATATTGATTTTTGAGTGGGAACTGGTCATAATTTTATCTAAAATTTTCTTACTAATGACATTTGTATCTGCACCTGTATCAATTTGACATGTAAGTTTGTAATCATTACAATAAACATTTATTTGCCAATTTTTTGTGGATTCAGAATTTTGAATTGAATTAATAACAAAATTATTAGAAAAATCTTTTGACATTGACTGTTCATAAGAAATATTACCAACCTTATGGTCTGATTTCCTGAAAAAGCAAAATTTGGCAAAGTGACCTTGTTTTTTACAATTATTGCAAATTATGTCCTGTGCTGGGCATTTATATTTGTGAATTTGTCCACATCTAGTACAGTTCCTGTCTGATGATTTATTTCTGTTGATTGATTGATTTCTTCTCTGACTATTGTTTCTTCCATGACTATTTTTTCTTCCATGACTATTGTTTCTATGTACCATATTACTTTGATGGGTTGATCGACTTCTATTTTTATAGTTTTGTTTTTGCTCTTTGATCCCTTGAACAACTTCCTTTTTAATTTCTTGGTTGTTTAATTTGTTTGATCTCTCTTGAGACAATTCTAAACTTTTTGCTATTTTCATCACCTTTACAACTGTAAGATTTTCTTCCTGTAAGAGTCTTTCTTTTATGTGTGTGCTAATCATGCCTATTACGAGCATATCCTTGATCAATTCTTCTTTTAGATTACCAAATTCACATGTGGTAGCTAGGTTATTCAATGTGGTCAAGTATTCATCCAACGATTCATCAGTTTTTTGGTTTCTTGTGAAAAAATTATACCGTTCTACCGTTACATTTATGTGAGGACTGAATTTCTCGTCAAATTTCTTTAGGATGTCGTCTAACTTTGTTGTATTTCTATCTATATTAAAACTATTAAAAATTTCTATTCCGTCATCACCAATTGCATTTAGGAAAATTGCTGTCTTTTTCGAATCCGTTACTTTAATTAAATCATTCGCTTCACTGAAAATTTCAAATCTAAGTCTCCATTTTTTCCATTTTTCTGCCGCATTGTCGCCATTTTGTATGAGAAGCGGTTTCAATTGTACAAGGAACGCTTTGTCCGCCATGTTGATGACTTGGGTGACTTGTAGTAAAAATTTTTACTTACGATTTGCTTGACTTTTACCTTTTCCTTTTAATTTTCTTTAGACACAACTTCTGACACCATGTTTGGGGTTCGGTCGGGATGGCTCGTAATTCAAAGAAACTGCGTTGGACTATATTATTTAATTTATTTTATAAGACTTCCAGATTACATGACAGGTTGACAAGGGAGAGACCGGATGCCCTCGTCCCATAGATAATTAATATATTTTATTTAATCATAGACTACAACAGCTACGTCCGATAATTCTGTAAACTGCAATCCTACTTTTATGAAAATACCTGTTCCTCCTCTTTTTGAATTTCTAGAAAAGAAAGCAGCTGGGCAAAAATTTGGAATGTGCAATAAATTCTCATAACCTGTTTGTATGAAATGTTCTGTTACACAAAGCACATCTATAATAGTTCCTTTGTTACCTAATTCTACTAATTTTACAGTCAGTGCATCAGATTTATTAATCAGACCAGCTATGTTTTGGTGTAAGATATTAAGGTAGTTAACGAAAAAACTGAGAACTTGACTGTTGTGAGTTATTAGAGAAATCGTGTTGACTATTATTAATTTGAGGGTGGCAGTTCACTTCTGAGTGCATAGCATTCAGGTTGAATAGAATCAGGTCTTGTAAATCTGATATAACTATATTTAAACCACTGTTATTTAAGGTTCCATAGCGTTTGCTGTAAGTATCATAGTCATAAGATAGATTCAGATTTGAGTCAAGTAAATATGCATAGTTAGATGTGTTTATATCCAAATAAATTAGGTTATTGAATGTTTCTACGCGGCTGTTATACATTATGTTAGCACCTATCATATATTTAAACGTTGTGTTAGCGATCCTCACATTTTA
Source organism: Polymixis lichenea (assembly GCA_949091785.1). Taxonomy (NCBI): domain Eukaryota; kingdom Metazoa; phylum Arthropoda; class Insecta; order Lepidoptera; family Noctuidae; genus Polymixis; species Polymixis lichenea. Next base: position 135,390 of record OX420939.1, on the reverse strand, counting down.
ATAAATTAGTAATTGAAGGTAGAATGATGTTGTTGATTTTGACAGATAGTCGGAGCTGAGCAGCCCCGGCGGCCGTTTGATCAATTGTAACGTTAGGCCTAACGCTTGTAACATTCATTTGCAAGAAACATTTGTAGTCTATTGATTAAAGCATTTCAGGAATTGGAAGATTGTGTATAATTTGACCTGACTCTGCTAACAGTCAGAAGTGGTAAGAACTAAGAGTGTTGGAGAAAGTTTTCAGGTACGTTGCTTGATTTATTCGTTCAAAACTACTTACCGCAGTTGACGCCTACTAAATTTTATAGTTGAAAATTGATATTTGCCATGCTAATGCATATTCAAATAGATAATTTTATGCATCTTGTGATTTGTTTACTTGTTTAAAAAGATGTGTTATGCAATAAGTTTTTCTAACACCGACGCCGTATAAAGTGCGTGGCGTGGGTACCTCAGTTTATGGGCAGAATTAAAAGTAGGTCACGACTGTGTTCGCCCGGTCTGTTTATGTCTGAGAATAATTGAGAAATTGTTAACTCCTGTTAAAATATTATACCTAGGTCAATGTTACCATGAAAATGGTAATTGATGTTTTCTTTGTTTATGAGCGTATGACATATAACTGTACCTACGTATGTACTTACATATATTAGCATACAGAATAACAATCACCCGTCAATGATGTGTTAATGTTATCATTAAGGAGCAGGTACTTATAGCTAATTAAATCTGATCATGAAGATCGTAAATATTTTAAAATAAGGTGGACATTTAATAACTATTTGATATTCCTTGGTTTTTTTTAATGAGTACCTGTTATGAGAGATAACATGAATTACTCAGGACATTTCATGTTTTGATTTATTCATGTGTCACATACACAAGTACTTAGGGGCAATACAGCGGATTAACCGCTTACAGGTAGTTAATTAAACTACGCACAGAAGCTACGAATTTTGACTACATTATTAAATTAATTTGAGGTACCTACTGAGGCACCTGGGTGCTGAGATAGTAATTTATGTTTATGCGTCTTATGGAGGATTTTACACCTAATCATGGAACTATTGCTGCTACCTGGGCGTGTACTTTAATATTATTTGATTTGATTGTTTATAACTATTCGTTCGTTCGACGATACTGTTACATAGCTAATACGGGTCGACATGGTTTATTTTCTATGTTCATTACTCTAAGTACGGTAGCGAAACAGCTGCCATCAGCTGTGCTAAGTGTGGACAAGGTGCAAAATGACTAATAATTGTGTTACGTTTCTCTTTTCCTTACTAATTCCCACCATACGATACTAACTTAAACCACATCGCCACTCCACTATGGGCTAAATACAAATGAAAATAAATAAAACCCTGTTATTTGTTTAAAATATTTATTAATTGCTAATCACACATAGTCTCCGCCTTTAAATATAGTTCTGCCCAATGGCTTCCAGTGGTAGGTCTAATTATACTCCACCTCTGGAACCGAATAAGCGAAGTAGACCATCACGGAATCCTGAACGTATCCAGGAACCTCGAAGGATTAAACGTTCCACAGCAAGGCCGAATCAAAGACAACGGAAACGTGATACTTACCGCAACAGATCTCGTCGTAGAACGGCATCTGTTTCCTCGTCATCGTTATCATATCGGCGTCATAGGAGTAGTAGTACAAATTCAGAAAGTAGCCAGTCAGATTGTCTTACACAAAATAGACGCAGGTCTCGTTCTGCCCGACGCAACAAGCGTCGTAGTCGTAAATCCCCCTCATCGCGTGATGACAGTGATGATACTAGGGCTACCGGTTCTGAACGCAAAAACCGATATAAGCGAAAACGGGATTCATCCGATCTCTCTGATAATTCGTCGTTCGTAAAACGAAAACGATCTCGTTCGAGAATGCGTTCTCACTGGAAACAAAGACGATCCACTACTCATAAGGAGGACCACTTTCTTAAAAGATTTTCAAAAATAATTAAAGACAATCGTTTTGAAGGATCGCAAAATGTAATCTCAGAATACGATCCTGACGCACATTCACAATCGGCAGAAGACTGGATTCGTAAGGTGAACGAAACAGCAAGAATTTATGGGTGGACGGAGAGACAAATTATCTATTATGCTATACCGAAACTTTCTGGCCATGCTAAGAAATGGTACCAAGGTAGGAGTACCATTGATTTGACCTGGAAACAGTGGCAAAGAAAGATTATAAAAACTTTCCCAGACGATCGCAACTACGCCGACCGTCTGACAGAAATGCTTAGCAGAAGAAGTCGGAGAGAGGAATCGCTGGAGGAATATTTTCATGAGAAGGCCAGGCTGGTGAAAATGTGCGACATTAAAGGAAGAAACGCCGTTGATTGCATAATAAGTGGAATCTTTGATAATGGCGTAAGACTTAACGCACAAGGAGCTAGTTTTAAGAGGACATCAGACTTGCTAAAATATTTACGCCGAATATCAAGACGAAATCTCATCTTAAAAAGAGAACCCTTATTGCTTAAACAAGAACCGCAACATTTAAAGAACTCGGACACTAATCGCACCAACATGTCAAATAAATCCTTTACCACGACTACCCGGACGAGGTCTAGATCTTTTCAATGTTATAATTGTGGTGATAATGGGCATACGGCTCGTAACTGCAATAAACCATTAAAAAGATGTGATAAGTGTTCACGGCTAGGACATATGACTCAAAATTGTGAGCTGATAGGTTCTCGACCAAAAACTGATCAAACACAAGAAAATACGAACCATAATCCTACACAAAACGTTCTACAAATAACAACAAACGGAGAATCAAATAGTAAGTATTTTAAAACCATTTCTGTTAATGGTATTTCGGCCTCAGCGTATGTGGACTTTGGAAGTCAATGTAGTTTAGTTCGAGAATCAGTTGTTAAAGATCTAAATGTAGTTACAAATAAAATCGCACTTCCTATTATAAGGGGATTCTGCTTTGGAAGTGTCGTACCAATTGCTAGGATATTTATTACTGTTGTCGTAGATGCGGTCCAAGCCGATATAGAAGCATTTATTGTAGCGGATCATTTACTTAATACAGATGTTCTTATAGGGCAGTCTTTAACAGAGCTGCCCACTGTTACCGTTCATAAGACTAGCACTAATCTAGTCCTGTATTGTGACGATTCGGATATAGAGAGAATGGATGTTTATAATACTAATGACATCACAATGAGAGGGTTACAGGATATAGATGTAAATACACAGGATAAGTTTTCAGGAACATTATTTGTCCCAGGCAGTGCATGCATGAAACCTGGTAATGAATACATTCTATTACAAGGTGTTTACCAATTTCATAATGGGAGAAGTCGATGTATAGTCATCAATTTATCAGGAAATCCAATCAGTCTCACCAATTCCAAATTATTATCACGAGCAATAAAATTAAATAATGTAGAACCATTTACATCAAAACATGAACCATTGGATGTGAACTCTATTCATCTTAATACCCGATTATCAGATACATGGCATAAATCCGACACCGCAAAAGAACAGATTACTTTAGATATGATAAATATTGGTCCCAAAGTAACTGAGACTGAAAAAAAAACAGTTATTAGACCTCCTGAATAGGTTTAGGGAATGTTTTTCATTTAATATGCAGGAGCTTGGACTGACTCATATAACCAAAATGACATTACGTCTCAACGACGATACGCCTGTGATGTATAGACCGTATAGACTCCCTTTTAGTGAACGTGCTAAGGTACGGGAAATGATAGGTGACATGTTGGCTAACAATATTATAAGAGAATCGCAGTCGGCTTATGCCAGCCCAATAGTATTGGTTCGAAAAAAGAACAATGAATACAGGCTTTGCGTAGATTATCGGGCACTGAATAAAAAGACGGTAAAAGACAGCTATCCCATGCCGGTCATTGACGACCAGCTCGACCGACTTAGCGGCAAATCATATTTCACAAGCTTAGATTTAGCATCCGGTTATCACCAGATCCCTGTAGCAGAGGAGTCGCGTCACGCAACAGCTTTCGTGACTCCTGATGGCCACTACGAGTATATGAGGATGCCATTTGGTCTTGTCAATGCCCCTGCAGTATTCCAAAGTATGATCAACAAAGCCCTGGGAGCCCAACGATTCGAGCTGGCTATTCCTCCCTTCGCCTCGCCTATCCCTTTTCGTCCAGATTCGCATCGAGAACAGACGTGTCGCTCGTTACTCCGTATTAAAAGTTACTTACTTCAACCGATAATAGTGCATAAATATTACTCTCTAATTGCCAACCTCGCGTACACTGACCATCCACACAGCGGAGGTGCGCCCGCGCACCCGCGACCCGCGAGGGACAAGGAACCACCTCATAATTGCTGTCCTGCTCTTGCGCTGCCGCTGCTACCTGACGCACGCTAGACCGTGTGACGTCGCCAGCCACACTCGCCGCACACCAACGACGCATTTTACAAACTACCTCGGAAGGAACAAACGGTCGGTGAGTGCTTCCGCTTCTGCTTATTCGCTTGCCTATATATTCGTTCAGTCGGCTTGACAAGTTCGTCCTCTGTAATTTTCTAAAATTATCATCGTTTATTGTTAAAATGGATAAATCACTCTCGGAATCGAATTTAGCTGAAACGAGCTCGGACGTAACTCTCGTTACGCCACCAAATTATGTCTCTCAGCGAGGCAAAAGGAGGAGAGAGGATGAGCTTGAGGAACTTAAAGAGGACATGATCAATATGATTAAATCGATGTTATTAGTACAAGAAAATGAGCTCAAAAAAATTACCCCAACGCTTATGGAAATAAAGCAGACGAACTCCAATATAGAAAGCTCTGTGGCTTACCTTACGGCGCAGAACGAAGAGTTTAAAAAGAAAATAGAGCAAATGGAGATACAGGCTAGAAGAGACAAAGAGTACATCACCATCCTTGAGGATAAAGTGGAAGACCTGCAACGGGGTTCTCGTAAGTCTAACATAGAAATAAAAAATGTTCCTAAGCAACAGAAAGAGACTAAAGAAGACCTAATTGACATGGTGCTTTCCTTAACTAAAAATATAAACTGTGAAATCTCGAAACCGGACATTAGAGATATATACAGAGTAAAGGGAAAGAAACAAGGAACGACGAACACACCTATTATAGTGGAAATCTCGTCCACTCTTTTAAAGACTGATATTATAAAGATGTGTAAAGCCTATAACACCAAATATAAAGGTAAGCTCTGCGCTAAACATCTTGGCCTTAAAAGTAATGAAGACACCCCCATTTTCATCTCGGAACAACTCACCGCTAAAGGTGCACGACTACACTTCCTAGCACGAGATCTTGTTAAGTCTAAAGGATACAAATATTGCTGGACCGCCTACGGTAAAGTTTATGTTAAAAAACAGGAAGAATCGCCGACTCACATAATTAAAACTGAATCCCAAATACAAGCTTTAATGCTAGAGATATGACTCGAAGCAGGATTTCTATATTATACGTCACAGTCCTTACCTATGCAATTATGTTCGGTAAAAGATAATATTGTAATAGTTTTAAGCATTTTGTTTACTCCACTGAAACCAATTTGTTTGTTAAATAATATAATTAATGTAATAGTTTTAACTTATTTACACACTCCATACACATTCAATATACATACACACCATGTTCTTCACAACGTTCGCAAGCAAACATCCACTCTTACATACACATACATCCAACGCATAAATATTCCGAATAAAATAGAAATAAATAATAGACAAATAATATATCATAATAATAAAACAAATCACATAATATCAAGTCGTTGTATTATGACCATGTACTACTACTAATTACGATTTATTATTCAAACAAAACAACCATACTTGTATCACCTTTTTGTTAATGAACTACAGTCCGATAAACGATTTTCATAATGAGTAGTACGCACAAAATTATGCAAGAAATAGACGACTTAGCTATGGCGCAATCTACTCAACTGCAAATCGAGGATTTTTCCGAAAAGATCAATGTACAAAACACAGATTTCACAATTGTTTCACAAAATATTCGAAGTGTATACAGTAATCTAAATGATTTACAAGTTACTTTAAACCACTTTAAGTTTGACGTCGATCTAATAATTTTAAGTGAATGCAGACTGGACGCGAACAAATCCATCCCCGATATTAAAAATTATCTGTCCTTCTCTACTACTAATCACATAAACCGCTGCGACGGCATAGTAGCATTTGTTAAAAAAACGCGCAAAGTTAATGTCAAAGAAGTTATATTGGCTCACGCGTCATGCTTACAAATAAGCCTGCCCAACCTTACTATCCTAGGTATCTATCGCTCACCATCAAACAACAATGCTGAAAACTTTATAACTTCTCTTAATGAGCACCTGAACTCCCTAAAATCATGCAAAAATATTGTTTTAACTGGCGATATAAATATAAATCTTATTCATAAGACTAATGAACAAACTAATGAGCGTATAAATCGACTAAGCTACCTAAACATGCTGGCAATGCATGGCTTATTACCTGGACACTCACTGCCAACTAGAGGTGAAAACTGTTTAGACCATTTCATCTTGAAAATGGACCAAAACAAAAAAGCTGCCTCTATTGTTGTTTTGGATACTACGATAACGGATCACTTCATGATATTTTTAAAGCTATCAAGTATTGCAACGGCCCATAATTGCTCTAAAACAAAAACAGTTGTTGATTTTGGGAAAGCGATGGTTGCCGTTAAGGAAAGTACCATGTTCGAACTGAATTTAATTGATGATCCTGTTGCACTTACTGAACTTTTGATTGATAAACTCCGATATTGCCTTCTACAAAATACCATAACAACCTTAATCCCGAGAAATAACCGCATAATTAAACCATGGATTAGTATAGGAGTGTTGCGTTGTATCCAGAACAGGAATAATATGCAGAGAAAACTACGCTTAGACCCGAATAACGATATCTTAAAAATAACATACAGAAGGTATCGTAATCACTGCAACAACATTATTAAAAAACTTAAAAGAAAATACGATAGGGAGCAAATAGATAAGGCAAATAAAGACTCTAAAAAAATGTGGAAAGCAATTAATAATATCACACATCGCAAACAAACCAAAACGCATAATTTAAACTTGTTAGAGATAAAGGATACCTCTCACGAGTCAGTGAATCACGTTAATGAATACTTCTCTAACATTGGTAAAACTTTGGCTGAGGAAATCATCTCTACCAGTCTATCGCAAGATCGTGAGGCTAATAACTCAACGGACACACGAACACAAGCCTCATCTTTTGTGCTTTTAGAAACTGATCCTGATGAAGTCTATGGCGTACTGATGAGTCTTAAAACAGAGAGTGCACCTGGGTGGGACAATATACCTACCATTTTTCTTAAGTCTGTCCATGACGTGGTGGTACCAATTATTACACATCTAGCGAACCTGTGCTTCACACAAGGTATTTTTCCACCCCTTCTGAAACAAGCTATTATTACACCTGTGCACAAGGGTGGCGACAAGGACGAAGTGAGCAATTACAGACCCATCTCGGTCTTATCTACAATCTCAAAAATAATAGAAAAACTAATTAACACTAGACTAATAAATTACATGAATAAATATAACATAATATCTGGCTCTCAATACGGATTTAGGCAAGGATTATCGACAGAAGATGCAGTTTCAGGATTAACCTCACATATAGTTAAAAATGTGGATGCAGGAAAAAGGTGTCTCACTATTTTTCTGGATCTAAAGAAAGCCTTCGACACAGTTTCTGTTCCCGTCCTTGTGCGCAGTCTGGAAAACATAGGCATAAGAGGAGTCCCTCTGTCTCTGCTATCAGATTATCTCCAGGGTAGAAAACAACGTGTAAAAATAGGAAACTACGTTAGCGATGAGTTAAAGGTGTGCTTCGGTGTCCCACAAGGCAGTGTTCTGGGTCCAACGCTTTTTTTAATATATATAAATAGCCTCTGCGAAATGAATCTTGACAATGGACGTGTTTTTTCCTATGCAGATGACACAGCTATTGTTTTCACTGGAGATACCTGGGAATCTGCATATGAATATGCCGAAAAGGGTCTCATTAAGGTTGCTAAATGGTTAAATTCTTTCTTACTGACACTAAACACCTCTAAAACTAAATATATTACATTCACAAACTACAATAATAGTCAACCTGGGCCTAATCATAGCCTTAGAATACATAGCTGTGATAATCTTATTAGCACAAAGTGTTCTTGCAATCAAATATCAAAAGTGACTAATATAAAATATTTAGGTATTATGGTAGACCAACGTTTATCTTGGCATCTGCACACTGATATGATCATGTCTCGAACCAGAAAACTTATTTGGATTTTCAAGACTTTAAGACATGTTATGTCCAAGACTCTATTAAACCAAATATACTTATCACTGGCCCAGTCGGTTCTAGTGTATTGTATACCTGTATGGGGCGGGGCCACTAAAATCAAATTCCTAGAACTGGAAAGAGTGCAAAGGTCTCTCTTGAAAGTCATGTATTTTAAACCGTATAGATTCTCTACTGAAATCCTATACTCACTAAGTGGCCTTCTCTCAGTCAGGAAATTATACGTACTACATGCTGCTTTAAAATTACATAAAACCCTTTGCTATGATTCTAGCCTTAATGGAAAAAGAAGAAAATATCTTGTTGCACCAGAAATCTCGGTTAAAACCTCATATGCGGAAAGACAGTTCACCAGACAATCCGCTTCCATCTACAACAAATTAAACAAACTTGTAAATATCTACCCAATGACATATCGCGAATGTAAAAAATCATTAACAGACTGGCTAAAATGCAAGAGCTACGATGACATTGAAACACTTTTATTGAACACCATGCGATAATTTGACATAAAGCGACACTCACTCACTCACTCACTCACTCACTCACTCTCACACACACACACACACACACACACACACACACACACACACACACACCCTCACACACATACACCCACCCTCACACGCACACACTCACGCCTTCTTAGATATAAGTTGATTTCAATGTATGTACACTCCTACATTATTGTTTCTAGTTTTAGAAGAGCGGGGTCTCCTAGCACAGGTATTTGTATACTTAAAAGGAGACCTCTATGTAAGATTAAATACTGTAGAAGTTTGTAAAGTTATTTCTAATAAATTTTTTTTTTGTATTTTGTATTCCTTATTTAGATGATTTACTATCAACAGGTAGTTCTTTTGACGAAGCATTCGGTAAGCTAGAAGCTATTTTGCAACTTTTACGTAATGCCAATCTGACCCTTAATCTGAAAAAGTGTTTCTTTTTCCAATCGGAAATAGACTATCTGGGGTATGAGATTTCCGAAGCTGGTCTTAAACCTGGCAGTAGGAAAATACGGGCGGTTTCTGAGTTTCCAAAACCAACAAACGTACATCAAGTCCGTCAATTTATTGGCTTGGCCAGTTACTTTCGGCGGTTTGTATTTAATTTTGCTTCTATTGCAAGACCACTGACACAACTGACCAAAACCGATGTTTCCTGGCATTGGGGCCACGAACAAGATAGTGCATTTAAAGAATTACAATCTAAATTGATAGTTAGACCTGTACTAGCCTTGTATAACCCAGATCATACCACAGAAGTCCATTGTGATGCCAGTAAATTAGGAATTGGGGGTATCTTACTTCAGAGACCTAACGAAGAATACCCTTTTAAGCCAGTTGCTTATTTCAGTCGCCAGACAACGCGCGAGGAAGCATTTTGGCACTCCTATGAACTGGAAACAATGGCAGTGGTATACACCTTAAAAAAATTTAGAGTTTATTTGATTGGTCTAGAATTTAAAGTTATAACAGACTGTAACGCATTACGCACAACCTTGGTAAAGCGAGATTTAATACCTAAAATTGCAAGGTGGTGGCTAATGCTACAGGAATACAACTTTACCATCGAGTATCGGCCAGGTCATAATATGCAGCATGTTGATGCTCTGAGCCGGAACCCCATCTCGCAAGAGAATATCGCAGATGAAATTGAAGTCTTCAATATCACAACTGAAGACTGGCTTCACACAGTACAGATGACGGATCCTCGAATAAAACATATAAAAACTATTTTAGAAACTAGCGAGGAGGATATAAAAGATGTATCTAATAATTACGTATTGCGAAATGGTAAAATATATAGGCGTGTAGGATCAAAATTGAAATGGGTGGTACCTAATTCGGCACGATGGAAAATTTGTCAGCTTAATCATGACGAAGCGGGTCATTTCTCAACTGATAAAACGATTGAGAAGATAGGAGCCGATTATTGGTTCCCAAAAATGAACCGTTTCATAAAGAAGTACGTTAATGCTTGCATTAACTGTGCTTATAATAAAGAAATGTCAGGAAAAAAGTCGGGGTACTTAAACCCTATTCCCAAGGTAAACGCAATATTTCATACAATACACATGGATCATTTGGGCCCATTTATAAAAAGTAAAAGAGGAAATGCATACATTCTCGGAGTCATTGACGGGTTCAGCAAATTCATATTTGTCAGACCTATAAAGAACACTAGGTCTAAGACTACAATTAAAACACTCGAAGATATTTTTGCAACATTTGGTTGCCCAAAAGTTATTATATCAGGCCAAGGCACAAGTTTTACGTCTGGTGAATTTAAAAGTTTTGTCATATCGATTGGAGCCAAACATGTTCTAAATGCGGTAGCAACGCCTCGAGCAAATGGACAAATTGAACGCTACAATCGAACAATTCTAAATTCACTATCCGCCATGAATCATGGTTTGGACGAGAGAGACTGGGACACCAATGTTGCAAAATTACAATGGAGTCTTAATAATACAATAAATAAAAGTACCGGAAAATCGCCAGCTGAAGTGGTATTTGGGCAAAGAACCATATGTCAGGCGGAAGGAATTCTTAAAGGCGCTCTAGAGACAGACGAACAGATTTCAAATGCCGATAGAGATGAATTGAGGAAATCGGTAGAAGAAAAAATTATAGAAGGACAGAAAAAGATGAAGGAACATTTTGATAAAACGAGGACCCCAACTAAGGCGTTTCAAGAAGGTGATCTCGTCATGATTCCAAATAATAATCCAGACCGGGGCAAGAGCAAAAAGTTAGCTGCAAAGTTCAAAGGTCCATTTAAAGTAACAGCAGTGCTAGAGAAAGACCGGTACGAAGTATCTAGCATTAAGGGACTTCCTCACAGACAGTACAAGAATATTTTCCCGGCTGATCAGTTAAAACCCTGGATCAATTTAAGTTCATCACCGATAGTTAGCGATAAAAGCGACAATAGCGATTCGGATTCGCAAGACGAATAGTAAATAAATCCGAGATGTATTTATGTTGTGTGTATGTGTGTGTATGTAATTGTATATATTCGACGATACTGTAGTAGATTTATAGTGGTAGTGGCCGGTAGCCCTTCACCAAATTTCCACGTCATTTACAGCTTAGATCAGTGCCGCCAACGGAGAGACGGCAATACCCGGTTATTATATGACTGAGCGTCGGATAAGAGAACGCTGGTGAGGACATCTGACCCGGACCGTGGCTCTCGGGTGGCTAAACGGCAGATCAGTGATTAATGTTTGTCAAAATTGCAAGTTAATGGCTCTCGGGTGGCCTGATAAATGCAATTGAGGACCTAAGAAGATGAGCAGACCGTGGCTTTCGGATGGCTAAACGGGAGCTTCCTGCAAATTTTGAAAGTTTACGAATGTGTTGTTACGTGACTACGTGCCTTCGGATGGCCTGACTTTAGAAGATAACAAGTTATTGTTAGAAAATTACCTGTCCTCATATTATTGTGTGCATCACATTTTATTATTCCTTTTCATGTTTTGCTCTGTTTATATAACGTCCTTAATTGATTTAATACTTAAAACTATGTTAAAATTTATATTATTTGTAGCTAAAGAAAACTATAATTAACTAAATGTAATTATGATCAATGTAAAGAATTATAGGCTTACTTGATTCATTAACTGTAAATCGACGTATTTTTATTAAATATAGTAAAGTATATTTGTTTTGGTATGAGGCCATACCCTGTACGATAGAATGGCCGAGTTGAATTTAGGAATGTGGACATTCCTATTGCAGAATGGCCGTCTGTTAGCGATCCTCACATTTTAATAAATTAGTAATTGAAGGTAGAATGATGTTGTTGATTTTGACAGATAGTCGGAGCTGAGCAGCCCCGGCGGCCGTTTGATCAATTGTAACGTTAGGCCTAACGCTTGTAACATTCATTTGCAAGAAACATTTGTAGTCTATTGATTAAAGCATTTCAGGAATTGGAAGATTGTGTATAATTTGACCTGACTCTGCTAACAGTTGGTAAACAAATTATAAAATTAGTATGACTGAATTCTATTAGCTTTTCTCTAACAAACATGACTAATTCCAAATAGTTGTGTGTTTTTCGAAAGTCTTCCTCTCCAATGTAAATTACACAATAGTCTGAGTGCGTAAAGTTTTGAACTTTACCTTCAATTTTTTGTAGAATTTGCCGCAATCCGCACGTTGGTTTTCTATAATGACAGATTCCATAGTTACGTAAGCTAGTTCTTTCGGCAATTGTATATAACCTGTTGGACGTTTCACTGCTTATCAGGCATATTTTGTGTTTTAAGGAAGGTTGTCCTACAGTTTTTGCGGCTCGTACGGTTTGAGTTGAATTAGATGAGCTTACGTTGCTGCTGATGCTTTTAGTTATATTTGTCTTCGTAGGTGACGAGTGGTCTTTGTTTATTAAGGTCTGAATAGTCTGTGTTTGTGTCGTCTTCGTATTTTTTTTAGGCGTCATTTCTTTTGTCTTAGCTTTATTTTTTTCGGGATTGCTAATAACTTTTTCATACATGTTGTTTCTTTTATTATATTCTTCATTTAATTTCTTTAAATTACTGTTCTCCAGTGATAACGACTCAATTTCTTTATGCGCACTAGTTAGCTGAGATGTTAGTCTGGAGATCTCATCCTTTAATATTTTTAATTGTGGAACGTCTTCGTCTTCAGATATGTCAGGTAAACTACTCGTCGTACAGTTTAATGTTTGAGATAAAATTTCGCTTTCATCATCATTAGACTCCGAACGTGTGCGGGTCCGCGGGAACGTAATATTTTCCAAGAAATTCATTTTTAATTGCAATTACGAACTCTAAATCCAAATCAAAAATAGTTTGTTAATACCGGGATTCCAACTTGCGTCTTGGTGATTCGACGAGTGGGCAGTTGTGCCTCCAGGCCAAACGGAACTTGATTTTACGATTGAAATTGATGATCGTATTGTGACCGAGGTACGTAGTAATTGTTTCATGTGAGTATTTTACTTTATGGTCAATAGATGTCTCTAAACACAATTTTAATTGAGTAATTGGTATAAGTTTACTCTGACAACATTGTTTAGAATTTTAGATGTTGGTAACAATTGACTTGGTGCTTGAATGTCACATAAGATGGCGTTGTAGTCGTGCAGTTTCAAATAAAAAACGATTTCTTTTTCTTCAAATTTAGGAAACTATTTATATCCGAGTATTTGCAAAATGTTTTTTTTGGTCTCTGTCTGAACTGGTCTGAACTATTGAGTCTAAATGTTACAATCGGTCAAAGTTAGTACGTAAACAAACTTATGAACGTCCAGTTTCGTAAACATGAAACTCACTGGGGTAAATTCACTATTATATTAGTTCGTAGCACACTTTAACCATGGATAACACTGCCACGGTTAGTTTTTATGTCCAGTTTCACTCTGATGTGCGTTACACAGTCCGTACTTGAATTTAACTATTTCTTTAAATGATAATAACAGGAGCACAAATCAATGTTCTGTTTACTTGACAGCGCGCTGTCAACGTTTTTGGATAGATGGCGTGTGTAACAACGAATATTTTACAAGTAACTTTGCACAGCATCTGTAAACTTGCCATTTTTGTAATAATACTTACTGGAATGTTCCCAAGACACGCTCAATTACCCTATTTTAAACGGAAGAGGTGTTTCTAATGACAATTTATAAAAGAAATACCATTCACATACTTTATTTTCGACAACCCTTATCATACTTAGATTTTCGGTCTCGCTAGTCGGGTCGTGGGCATGAACAGAAGTCATAAATAGCTACTTATAGCGACGACTCGGATTCGGGTTGTGGGCACACGAACGAATTATTTTTCGACCCATATGCTGGGTGCTTGGCATCGAAAGTGTATGCCTGAGGCTGCGCCCGGGTGGATATCGGATATTATCCCACGCGAACGTGCTACCGGGACAAAAAGCCTGTTGTAGGGAATTCACATTGAAACACCTTAGTAATTACACTATCGTTCATTGAGCTGTGCACTTTTTTTTTTTGGAAATGACATTTCGCAGTTGACCTTGAGAGGCCGTAACTGCTCAACCGGGCTTTCCTGTGGGGGCTTTTAGCTTTTTACGAGTCTCCAGCCAGGGCTTACAAAACCACAGGTACAGGCCTCGGCTCAGGGAGTCACTGTCCAGTGGGGACAGGCTGGATCAAACAATTTACTTATTATTATATCATAGGGATTTTAACTCTACTTGCTCAGCTTCGGCGGGGGCTGGCACTTCTGCGGGCACTGTTGAATACTAACTTTATGTAGTTTCTTACTAGGGTACAAGTAGCGTGTTGGTTTCAATGGCGCGGCCACGGCGATATTTTAAAAAAAAATCTAGCGAGATTTTGTAAAAATTTGTAAAAATTGATTCCCAAAACCATAGATTTGTCAAAGTTATAATAATAATAATAATAATAAGTTTTTATTTATGCTTCAGTTTACAAAACAGGGTTTCGTGTTTGAAGCCTCCTTTTAAGCAAACAATGCCTGTGTTAGGAGACTCCGCTCTTCCATAGTACAGCATAATATTTACAAGAAATCCGTAGGTATTTAATGAAATAAAAAAAAATATATGAAATAAAAACAAGTACAAACAAGTATGTTAGTGAGAGTGTGATTAGAGTGTGAATACCTGTGCATAGTCTGTCTGTATAAGAGAGTGTATGTTAAAGTGTAAGTGAGAGTGTATGTGTTTGTGTATGGGTGTGTGTATGTGTGTGTGTATCTGCTACTTTATGTGCTCCAAAAGTGCCTCTGTTTCATCATATGTAAGTGTCTTTATCCAACTAGTTATTATTTTCTTACATTCATAACTTTTTTTTGTGTATATGTAAATATGTTTGTTTATTTTATTGTATAGTTGAGCAGACCGTTTATTAAATTGCCTACAAGCAAACATAGTTTTAGTTTTTGGAATTCGTGCAACAATGTCTGTCCTCCTTTTCCGTAATAAGTTTGGATCATATGGCAAGGTTTTATGTTTTTTTAAGACTATTTGGACAATGTACAGTTTTCTTACGGAAAGTAGATCACTAATTTTATATAAGATATCAGTAGGATGTCTTTTATTTTTAAAATACATTATCTTTATCAGAGCTCGTTGGGATCGCTCCACGGCTATAAAATTAGTTTTCGCTGCACCTCCCCATATAGGGATGCAATATAACAAGACAGGCTGCGCTAGTGCCATGTAGATCTCATTTAGAACATTTCTTGGGGGGTCTCGTTTACTGGTGATTTTTGTTGGAACAATATATCGAAGTGTTTTAAAGATCCAGCTTAATCTCCTAACCCTATTTGAGATCAGTTCAAGATGTGGATACCAGGATAATCGCTGATCGACTATCACGCCTAGATATTTAGTCTGAGTAACTGGTTTGATACATGAACAGTTACAGTATCTGTTATTGGTATCTCTACAGGTGTGTATTCTTAGCTTGAGATCCCCACTTGGTTGACTACTTTTGTTAATGCTGAAGCAAATGTAATTGGTCTTTGATGTATTTAAAGTGAGCAGGTTATTGTTTAGCCAATTAGCTACTTGTGCCATACCCATCTCAGCTTTGAGTTTCACATCTTCCCAGGAGTTCCCAGAGAAAACGATAGCGGTATCATCGGCGTATGAAAAAACTTTTGCATTGTTGATTTGCAAGTTGCAAAGATCGTTTAAATATACCAGGAAGAGTGTAGGGCCCAGTACGCTGCCCTGGGGAACGCCATATGTGACCTCAACGTTACTACTGGTCAGTTCACCCACCCTAACTCTTTGCTTCCTAGACGAGAGATAGTCTTTGAGCAATTTCAGAGGGGTTTCTCTTATTCCAAGCTTTTCAAGTTTGCTCACAAGGAGAGGGACAGAGACGGTGTCAAAATATTTTTTAAGGTCTAGAAAAACAGTCAAGCATTTATTGCCCTTGTCAAGGTGTTCAGTTACTAGAGAACTCAATGCTGTAACTGCATCCTCAGTGGATAAGCCTTGTCTAAAGCCAAATTGAGAGAGGGATAGTAAATTAAATTTAGAAAAATACGTTGTTAGTCTATTATTAATTAATTTTTCCAGTATTTTAGAAATGGATGGTAAAACAGATATTGGCCTGTAGTTGTTGACATCATCTCTGTCCCCCCCCCTTATGAACGGGAGTAATAATGGAGTGTTTCAGTAGGTCAGGGAAGGTGCCGCTTTGGAAGCAGAGGTTAGCAAGGTGAGTTATTACTGGAACAACTTCTTTTCGTATGTGTTTCAGAAATTTAGACGAGACATTATCCCAACCGGGGGCACTATCAGACTTAAGGTCCATTAAGATTCGATCAACTTCATTGGAGTCAGTATCCAAAAGGACAAAAGAATTACACTGTGCAAATTGTTTGGTATGATGCTTTATAGGGTAATTAGTTATGGATAAGAAGTTATAAGGGTTTGAACGTGGCTGCGCCATTGAAACTCGGAGAACCGTGCGGCCACGGAGATCTTTAAAACCAAGCGTTGCAGAGACCTGAAATTTAGGTAGGTAAATGATAGATTGAAATTGTATTTTTTTTTTAAATTACATATTTAAATATTAGTGTAAAAATATAAAAACATTAAAAAATATAAAAAATAGTAGCCCACCGGTATCGGGAACAGGGTCCAAGCTACCCGGCCGGCGGTCAGGGCTCCAGAGAGAGGAACCTCCTAACAATGCGAGCCGTGTCAAGAAGTACCGCTTTCTGAATCAGGCCCTTAACCCAGCTGCCCAACGAGAGCCTTCTTAGGTGTTGGTCGAGGCTCTTGGCTATCAATCCATTGGCTGTAACGACTATCGGTACAATGATCGCTGAGTCCACATCCCACATGTCGACAACCTCGCGAGCCAAGTCAAGATACTTGATTTATTTATCTTTCTCGTCTTTCACGAGGTTCTCGTCATGCGGGACCGTTATATCAACGATCATTGCACGCCGCTCTAGTCGATCCACCACCACTATATCAGGCTTATTGGCAACAATAGTCCTGTCAGTGATGATGGATCGATCCCAGTACAGTGTGACATGTCCATTTTCGAGAACTGGGTCGGGCACATACCTGTATTATGGCACTTTTGATTCCACAAGGCTGTATTTCAGAGCAAGTTGTTGGTGGATAATCCTGGCTACAAGGTTGTTATTATTATTATTAATTTTAAAAGGTCCGCTGTTTGAATTTCAATTTAGAAACAGAATATATGTCATGTTTAGCTTTACAAAACTAATGAGTAAGATATTATGGTCCATCTAAGGCTAATAAAAGAAATGTTAGTAAATCATAAAAAAAAATAAAAAAAATAATGTAGATGTTGATTTCGAGAGAAAATCAGTGTGCGTTAGAGTTTTCTTGGTTTTATCCAGATAAATCAAAAGGACGCTGGAAGTTTACTTGACGTTATACATACAGCTGGGAAAAGACGTTAAGGATCTACAGAATTGTCGTTCACAATGCTATGATAACGCTGCTGTGATGGCTGGGCACCGGACTGGAGTTCACTAAAGAATAAGTGAAAAGCATAATCTAGCAATATTTGTAAATTGCGACAGTCATTCACTCAATTTGGTTGATGTACCATGCAGCCAAGCAGGACAATATAATGGTCACGTTTTTCGGAACGATTGAAGCTCTTTACGTGTTCTTTGCCCATTCTACTCTACGCTGGAAAAACTCAAACAATGCTTGACTGTGGTTGTGAAATCAGAGGCCAAAACAAGATGGAGTGCAAGGGCTGAAGCAGTAAAGCCAATTCACAAATACCTTGAAGATATGCTGAACCTTCTCCAAAATATGACAGAGGATAGCAATCAAACCGCTGAAACAAGAAGTGAGGCCAGACTTCTTCATAATCGCATGTTCAACGATTTTCTGACGTTGTTAGGGTTTTGAAACGATGTAAGTACTCGTTTCGATTGACCGTGTCCAAAAGCGACTCCAGGACCCAAGTATGAATTTCCATAATGCTGCCTTGGACATAAAAGCCCTTCGAGACTATTTTTTAAATGAAAGAAAGGGTTTAGTTACTGAGGCTTTAAAAAGAGGATTGAATCTTTGCCAGGAATGGGATGTAGCCGCGGGAAGGCGTCGAAGGCGGAAAAAATGTATGGCTGGAGAGAGTGCGTCGGACGCTGGGTTGACCGCTAAATAAGAAATGGAACGCTTAATGAAGGGATCGCTGGATTGAATTGAGTGTAAAATGGGTCAAAGGTTTACTCGTTTGCATGAAACTGACGCCAGATTTGGATTTCTTTTAGATGTAAGAACACTATGTCACGATACTGATGACTGCGACGATTTAAAAAATAAATGTTTAAAGTTTGGAGATTTTTATAGTTGCGATGTTAACGGAGAACAGTTATATTAGAAATACTGGATGTTCGAATGATAATTTCTACAAGAAAAAACATCGACCTAAAAAATCTGAAGAGCTACTTGAATTTATTGTGCAGTACGGGGATGAAAGCGTACTCCCAAATTTGCGCATTGCTATTCAAACTCTTCTTACAATTGCAGTATCCATTGCAAGTTGTGAGCGATCTTTTAGTAAACTGAAATGAATACTTTCGTATTTGAGGGGGCTACAATGGGTCAAGAAAGGTTATGTGACATAGCTTTGCTCAGCGTAGAGCGAGAAGAGACTGATAAAACTGATTTCGAAAACATCATCGAAATGTCTGCGTCGCAGAAGGCCAGGAAGGTGCAATTGTAAATATAAATATATAACAGATTTACTTCCGTTATAAAGAGAAAAAATATTTTATGTTTTATAGATTACATTTTTGACTGTTTTATTCATTGTATCGGCTTTTATAAATTAAGAAGGGGCGCAAATATGATACGTGTCCTAGGCGCCATTTTCTATTGGTACGCCCCTGCCTCTACATGAACTTAAACTATGGATGAATTCCTCAAGTAATTAAATTATGTACCTATCCTTCACTGCCTCTGTGGTGGAGTTTGGATGTTTGAAATCCTCAATTTGTATGTTTTTTAGGCTCGATCACCCACCACTGCCATCAAAATGGCGATTTTCGCATTTACAGACTTGGATTTTATAAAGGTAAATTAATAAACTTGCGCGCTAAATGTGGAAGATTATGACTTTGTATCAAACTCTCTTTTAACGCTCACTCATAAGATTTGATGGGTAACATTATTATGTACATGATGTGATGAGTTTCGGTAGCCAGTGGCGATGTTGCCCGTGGCAAATGGGAAGAAAGAAACAAAAGAAAATATACCTACTGAAAGTAGATAATTTGAGTCACAACATAAGATAACAGATTCGTGACTAGAGAGTTCCGTTGCGCCTGATTCAGCTGGCCGCAGTTGTCAATCATGGCAATATAATTACATGAAGATAGGCCTCACCAAGCTGCGGCCTGGTCGACCGAAGGATGACTGCGATGATTGACTGATCAATAACATCTGATGTAACTGATCGACTTTTTGACAATTTAAAGTGCCTGTAAATGGTTTAATTGAAATAAATGCTTTGAGTTTGAGTTTGAGTTTAATGTAATACAACCGCAAATTAGTATAAATTAAATACGTCAATTAGCAGGTGTTGGATTGTTGACTTGTTCTCATTAGCTACGCGAGCGGGCCTAGCGAGACAGCTGTGGCGCTGCGGCCCGCGGTGCGTCGACACGGTTTGTACTCATCGCTGTCTCAGCTACCGTAAATAATTGAATTAGCACCTGAGAAAATATATCATGTTTGATGTGGCATGAAATGAATTAACAAATTACTGAAAATCAAACTCAAAATATATTCAATGATTTAGTGTGACAGTAATCATGCGGACGTTTAAGTATAACGGCTTGCTCATGAAGAAGTTTATAGCTGCAGTTTTGTTGGTTTTGGTCAGTACCTATTAGCCGCCTTACCCGGCTCTCTTTCGTGCTGTAGAGGTCCTGATTCTCTGCTAGCCAACTGGAGCCTTGCTTAACTTATGTTCAACAACTTAGTCGTCCTTAGTGGTTGCATTCAATCAATAAACGTTTCGCAAAGTTTAATTTGGATTTAGATGTGAAAGAAGTACCTATACTTACGTTC
Organism: Polymixis lichenea; assembly: GCA_949091785.1. Classification (NCBI taxonomy): domain Eukaryota; kingdom Metazoa; phylum Arthropoda; class Insecta; order Lepidoptera; family Noctuidae; genus Polymixis; species Polymixis lichenea. The sequence goes on along the minus strand of OX420939.1, from coordinate 114,974 downwards.
TGAGTGCCGGCCTACACGTTGCTTGTGTTGCAGGTCGAGGCGAGCCTCGCGGACGGCGACACCGTCGGTAAGTGCTATCATACAAACATAATGTTCCCACTGCTGGGACACGGGCCTTCTACTTGCTGAGATTGAGTGGGCCGTAATCCACCACGCGAGCCCAGTGCGGGTTGGTAGATGTCATGTGTCGACTTACTTAGATTCGAACATAGGTTCGAACCCAGGCAGGCGTTTTACTTTGTGTCATTTATTTCGTTACAACTACTCTCAAAACGGTGAAGTACGATTGTATTAGATTTACTTAGTTGTCGTTCAGGCTGTTTAGAACCAGCTAGTTTTCAGCCAGTTCCTGTTTAGTGTGATCCGAACAGGCTGATAGCACACGTTAACGCGTATAGGTATTACCAGTGACGATGCACTTCAACGGCACTTGGGACTTTATCAAAATCAATCAAAGTCATTTATTCAAATTAGGCTAATAATCAGCACTTTTTGAACGTCAAAATACATAAGACAGTAAGTACCCCAAAATGCCCACCCTTCACCACTTTCTAGTGCTTTAGCTGGGAAGAAGAAGTGGCGCAAGAAACTCCCCAGCAGCACAGCTGTCTGTTTAGTCGAATAGGCTTGTTTCTATACATACATAGGCAAAGTAATACACATTACGAGACACATAACATTAATTAAATAATTTGTCATATGTCAGCTAGCCATGCCAATACACCAACAAGTAAAATGAAAACTTAACTCAAGCACAAATAATAAAAATTAAAAATGTGAATAAAGCGTAATACCTGATAATTATATACTGGCCACCTAGAAGGCCCTCCTGTCAGGTTGACGACGTGTGACATTGATCACTCATTTTCTAGCTTATAACATTTAATATTTCTACTTATTGGAAATGTGTATTTAATAAATTGGCGACGAGGATGTCGACTAACGATATAAAAAAATGAAGAGAACCCGCGCGTCATTGCGAGGTTTAATCACAAAGCTTGAAAACTACGTAAAACCCCAAGAAACGCTACCATACGAAGAAACAGAGTCAAGACTGCAATCGCTTCGAGAAACGTCACAGAAATCACTAAAAATACAACATGAAATAGAATTAGGAACACCAGACGAACAACTACACCAAGAGATAGAAACCAGGTACGATTTTGAAGACAAATGTGTCATCTTATAGACGAAAATTCTCATATTACAAAACAGAGAAAGTCGACGAATCACACCGCCGCAAACATCGGCATCACACATGAGCACGAATACACAACAAGAACGAGGGCCAAAAATAAATGTCCAGCCTTTCCAAGAAACAGAGACCTTCGAAAATTTTACTAAACGACTAACCGTTTTTTCTTGCTCAATAGAATCGAAGATCCTAAAATAAAAGTGTACACCTTTTTTGCTGCATTAGCACCCGAATAACATGAGAAGTTACATGATATATGCCGGAGGATCCGATTAATAAGAACTTTATAGAACTCACACGGATTCTAGACGACTACATAGACCCTAAGCCTAGTATATGGGCTTTACAACACAGATTTATTACGCACACACAACGTGAAGATGAAACAGTAGCAACACACGCTTCAGAATTAAAAAAATAATCCTTGAACTCCGAATTCAACTGTCATAACTGTCAAAAGTCTACCTCAGAACTTTCTGACTTTCTTTCCTAGCCCTGCAATTTATTCGTGGATTAAAAGACAGTGAAATACGAACGCAACTTCTTCGAGAAAGAGATACACTACCTTTTACAAAACTGGTTCACATTGGTACATTCAAGGAAAAGGGAAAAACAGAAAACATTAAAATATCCGCAGACACAACCACACACACACAGAAACATTTGGACACAGTAAACAAGATTACATAATCGACAAGTAGAGATAACGAATCACGACTATCATCCACACGACAGAATATAAAGTTAACTTCTTCATCATCATCTCCGTTAACTATAAGAAATTTAAACGGAAAATGCTTCCGATGCGGTAAAGATGACCATCTAATGATTGCGGTGCCATCAAGTCTACCTGCCTGAAATGCAAGAAAATTGGACATCTGGCACGAGAACTTAAAAACCTACTCAACTAGATGACACTGTAAGTAACACGAGTTGCGACAGTGTTGGAGATATCAATTTAATCAAAAGTGAAATAACGGACAAATATATGATCACAGTAAAAATCGAGAACAAACAAGTACGCATGGAATTTGACACAGGAGCGACCTTGTCAACAATGTCACGCAAACAATACAAAGCCTACAAATACCAAATACAATCTTCAAAACTGATACGAAATTGAGAACCTACACTGGTGAAATTATCAACGACGACGACGTATAAAGAACAGACTTTCAACGGGAAGCTTTACATATTCAATCAAAACGTTGACCCAATTTTTGATAGAATATAGATAGGATTAAAGAAATTAATATGAAAATTGCAGATTTAAGAGTTGTACGAACTTCAGAACAATCCAACAAAATTGATAAATTATTAGAAGAATTTTCATCAACTGTTTTTAGATCAGACTTAGGAAAAATACCCAACTACAAAGCTCAAATAAATCTCAAAGAAAATATACGACCAATATTTATAAAACCACGATGTATACCGTACGCTTTAAAGGAAAAAGTCGATAAAGAAATTGAACGACTGTGTGCAGAAGGGGTGATTACCAAAGTAGACCACTCAGACTGGGGCGCACCAATAGTACCGATTGTGAAACCAAACGGGAGCATTCGACTATGTGCAGACTACAAAGTCACCCATAACAAAGTCATCAGAGATGAACAATACCCAATTCCTATAATTGAGGATATACCGTATGATTTTTTTTACCGTCTGGAAAAAAATAGGGCATAATAGGTGAACGGAGTAGAAGCCTATGGCATAGAAATTTCACTTCTTTTTTTTTTAAATCCTAACATGAAATGAACCTATCAATAAATACTATTACTTATTTGTAGTAAACTTTTCATACTAAAATTTAAAAAATAATAAAAATAGAAAAGAGTAAAAATGTCGGCAAATAATATCAAAACCCAACTTATAGGCACCCTACTCTACGCGCAGAAATTATCAATGAATTCGTAGCGACATTCAATCCTTTGATTGAAGCCGGCCGGGGATAGGTAACTACTATCGCAAAATATCTTTCCTTAGGCGTACCGCTCACGTGTCACCGCATGCGCATCCCCTCCCGCCCGCGCGCCCTTCAAACCGAGTACCGCGTCTCGTGCTCTCTCTCTCTAGTCACCTGCGATTAGCCATAGCGTGACGTCGATCGCTGTTTTTTTACGTTTGAACCGTGTGTGCTTCGACCGGCCAGTGATTGTTTTCATAATGACATACGCATACTCCAACTCCACCCGCAGGTGAACATTCTATGGAGCGACGAGTCCATATTTACCCGCACTGGTATCTACAACGTACCTACACAACGAGCAATGGTGGAGTTTCAAAACTCACTTAAAATAAACAAACACGCTCATCAAGTTCTATTCAGTGTCAATGTTTGGGCCGGGATAATACACGTTGGCATAATGGGTCCAGTTTGTATCGAAGGTCGATTGACAAGGATAATGTATCGTGAAATTATACAGTCCGTTATCGACACAATGTTGGAAGACGTTCCTCTGGACTATCTGCCGGACATGTACTTTCAGCACGACGGGTGTCCAGCTCACTACGAGCGATCTGTGCTCGCGTATTTAGATAGTGAATTCCGTGATAAGTGGATAGGTCCCGGTGGACCTGTGAACTGGCCGGCGAGATCACCAGACCTAACGCCATTAGACTTTTATTTGTGGGTTGAACTAAAACGCTTAGTGTACACCGAAGAAGCTCGTAGTGTAAATGAGTTAAAACAGCGAATAATAGACGTTTTTAATATTCTGAAAAGTGACAGAGACACGCTTAGGAGTCTAACAACCAATTTGCAAAAACATGGGAGTTTGTGTTTAGAAAGAAACGGTGGACATTTAGAACAAATATTGCAATATCGTTGAAAAGGTACTTTTTCTTGTAAATAATAACTCATTTTCTGTAATTTTGTAAAAATTAATCAGTATTATTATTTGTAAATAAGTTGATTACGATCTTTAAATACGCCTAGTAAGTTGTAGTATCCGATTTGGATTAAACAACCTTGTTGGAATCCTTTTTTATTACACATCACGTTAAAACCTTCGAAATACATATGAATGTGAGTGATTGTTATAAGTATTTAACATCAGCGGTTTGTTTACATTTCTATCAAAGCTTTACCGATCTTACGAGACGTAATTTATTTGGTTTACGGTTTCAAGACACGCGTCACTCAGTGTATCAAATTATAAGCCTACTACAACTACATACAGCACGGTGACGTATGTAGGTACACGCGCAAATGTGTGCGTGAGTGTGTAGGGATCAGGCGGTATCGTCCTGTGCGCAGGAGAGCGAAGTTAATGCTAGCGTCTCGCTCACACTTCCATCATGCTTCATTCATGTGCAATCGCAGCTGACGCCGTTTACTATTACCTATTTTGGATAATATTAGTTTTACGCGAGTGCCGTAGGATGTATTCTTTTTCATGTATTTTAAGGATATTCGGAACTTTTATTAAATAAATGGTACCAGGTAAATATTAGGGTATATGAGTTCTATTCTACTTACACAAAACGTCATATTGTTGTCCAGACGCTAAAAAATGTCAGCCGGTATTTGTGGAAATGAACCGAAGCAAATACTTCCTTACTTTAGACACTACCCAAGCCTATCTTAATATGGTCATGGATGAAGAAAGCGCCCTTTTACAAACGTTAAGTACACACAAAGGTATTTACAAAGTCAATCGTTTGATGTTTGGAGTCAAAGTAGCACCAAGCCTTTGGCAGAAATTTATGGATCAGTTACTTCAAGGACTAGACGGAATTAAATGCTTTTTTAATGACATTATAATTCAAGGAGCATCAGAAGCCCAACTTTTAACACGTCTAAGACAAGTCCTGCAAAAACTTAAAGATAGTAACCTCCACGTGAACAGAGAAAAATGATTTTTTTTAAACGTAATGTTAACTACCTAGGACACACAATAGATAAAGAAGGTTTACATAAGAACAAAGACAAAGTCAAGGCCATCACGAATACAGTAAGACCAAGAAACAAACGAACTACGAACCTTCCTTGGTATGGCCAACTAAAATAAGTTTATACTGAACCTGGCCTCTTTAACGAGCTCTTTAAATGAATTACTAACTTCTTTTGAGTTTATTCAGTTCTGGGGTTAAGTTTTTATTTTTAGTTTTTCTAGTATATTCGTATGCGACATTTTTCTTTGTAGGCGCTATTTTTAATTATAAATGGTGCGCTTTCGTCGAAACGAAACATTACTGAGTTTTCTTTTGCTATTTTTAATTTTTACTGGATAAATGTGACCTACAGATTTGGGAGTTTTATGAATCATTATATCTTTGGACTTTTCAGCCACAACTTTTCTATAATTTCGTTTGCCTCTTTCTATATATGACACTGGAATGACCTCAACTTCATTTAAAGATACAGATGACTGCTCAGGTGGATCCATGTTGACCTTAACTACCTCCTGATCATCTTCACTTTCCCTTGACCCTAAAGCAATCTTAAAATCATCGTCCTTTGGAGTCACAGATAACTGCTCGTCCTCATTCCTTTCGGTAGACAATGAGAGCTGATCAGTTTCTTCCAACATGGACATTTGGTCATTCCCAATATTATGATCGACAATGATGTTGTTTTTAAATGATTCGTCATTGTGATCGTCGTTTTCCATCAACAAGGATTCATTCTGAGGCTCAGAAACATAGCTACTGTCGTTAATAAATGGATTGATCTGACCCGATTCGTCCAACTCTTCCTCGTGTTCGATCTCGTCCAACACTTCCCTGGATTCTGCACCCGCCGGTCTGCTTTCCTGGCAGCTGCGCTCGTCTTCATCAATGTCATCATGGCTGTCATCATGACTATCGTCATGGCTGTCATAATGGCTGCTTTGCTCATTATTTTGTTTTTCGCTATAACATAAGTTAGTATTATTATTTACATCAACGACGCTCTCCACTTTCCTCGGACGTTGCTTGTGCAATTACTTCCTCATGCACTATATTTTATACTTATGCCACGGATGGCAGCTGCACTCGAACTCTTCTCTCAATTTGTTGTAAATTGATTCGAAGGTCCTTCATGGTATGTATACCTATGGTAAATTCGGGCGACGCCATCCATATATGCGCTTATTATGAGCGCCCAATCGCTTTTACGCCATCCATAATGGTTGGCTTCTTCAATGAATTCACTAATGAATTCTTCGACACAATAGTGTCGGTCCGTGCCCGTAAAGAATTTGTCGATCACAGGCCAAAAATATTCATAGGCCATTTTCCTTGTTTTCTTTATGACCAAAATAATAAAAACCACTTAGCTTTATTTGTCCTCTTCTTCGTGGGATAGTTCTCGCCTTATCATATATTTCCTGAGCGCCCTAGCTCAATTTTTAAACTTGTGCACTATTCCGGGCTCTGCACGCGCCGCCTTCTTCCTTGATATGCGTTTTATGTACGCAGCGTTTTCTTATGAAAACGTTTTAAGGGGGTTTAAGCGGCGGCGCCTCCACCAATTGTGGAGGCTCGGACGAGCCTCCAGGTACCGGGTGTGTAGAGGATATAAATTAAGACATTAAGGGGCGCTTAAAAAGTCGGACTCCAAGTTTATTTCAAAAGTTTGGAGGATAATCAGATACAAATCGTGTTCCGTCACCGTACAAAACTAAACGTAATTTATTCTAATTCTACAAATTCTAGTAACCGATGTTCAACTTTCCATCAGTTTGCGATAACAAAACGCAGACCTACTATAATCTGTGGTGCATACCGTGACTCGTTAAGAATTGGAGCGAACACTCTCGAAGAAACGCCGTGTGTGTGAGAACCTCTTTTTTCGCGCTCAATGTTCTCTTGGCCCAACACTGGGCAAACCATCGTTTTCTCTCTTCTACGCGCGTGAATCTCAGACTCGCATCCCGGAACTCCTGTATTCCTGCCCTTGGAACCATCGGAGGTGGAAGGCTCAGCGTGTGTCGTAGCAGTCCAAGGTACGTGTATGCACTGTATTTGCTATTGACATTCTGTGGAGTTTTTGAACATCGTGCTTTAACCGTCATCGTTGTGTTCCCTAGTAGCAAAAAGCTACCCCTGCTATTTCGGCTTTGGTGCGCATGCTACATTTATTGGTGCCGAAACCAGGGACCTTCCATCTAATCTTGTTACGTTTATGGTATTTTCTGGTTAGAAACGTCATATAACTTGGTATACAGAACAAATCTATTACAACAAAACGTTTACTGGCTGCATTCCGAGCTATAATTTTAACATTTCTTATCAAAATAACCGTTTATACCTACGTAAAATCACAATCGTTCCAAGAGGTACCCCCAACGAACAGGAGTTATCTATCTTCACACACTTTCATCGTAATTATTGTAGGATCTAATTAGGCAATCACTTTTCTATCGGTGCTTAATTCCATCGGCTTACGATAATTACATACCAACCGTATCAAATTTACCTATCCGTATCCATTTCCATTCCATTCTATACTATTTCATTTACAAAATTCTTATAAAGTTCGTTTTTCACTTTTCATATTGTGGGTATCTTTATATTATACGCAACGGTCGAGCGTTGATTCGTAGTCGGCGTCGATTTCGACCGTGTACACCGCTCCACATAAGTTTCGGATCGTATATGTATGGTGCGTCATAGCACGTTCAAACAAAACTTCAAAACTTGTGCGGTTAGCTGTACCTATTCATTCCAGTGAGTCTTTATCTTTGTTGTTTACGTGTTAACGCATTTTTTATTTTTCACGTTTCACATAATGTCGCTGTTTAGCAAACATTCTACTAGGAAGTTAAAGAAATCTAAATCGAAGTCTATCGATATTAAGGAATATACCGCACAGGATTTGCCATCATTACGTCGAAAGCGTACTATGTCTTACAACCGGCTAGCTAAAGCCTTAGAGATTGGCACGTTAGCTTTGAGTGACTCATCTAAGCACAACTTGTTTTTATCGTATTATCGAGACATAAAGGATATTGCACACAATTTCGAACAATTTTATTTTTATTTATTTTATTTTATTTGGGAAAAAAAACGATATTATATTACATATAACACTTATCGGTACGGTATATAAAACAAAATCAATGTAATAACCACAACATTTTCCACATATTAACAAATAGGTATCCTGTGATGAGGGCTCGTCGGTAAGCTAGTAATCATGTCATTTAAGGAAATATCTTATAAATATCGTTACAAACTAACTAACTAGTCAGTTACCGCAAGATATATCCGAGTTGTTCAGTACATCAATTACTTTATTTCGAAAAACATTTCTATTTAGCATAAATATATCAATGTCTAAGAAATGTTCATTGTACATTCGCATGAGACGCTGAAGGGGTGCACGTTTACCTGCGTTTGTCCTACATGGTGCCTGATCAAACAATCGGTAATCGCGCACTCCCCGACGATGAATTGATCTAGGAACTACAAGTTTAATATCATTATTAAGGTCTATACAATTTAGCTTATTATGACAAAGGTCGTGCAGTGTCATTACTTGCAGAAGCATTCGTCTCTTCTCGAGAGAGAGTAAATTATACATTGCTAAAAGGTCTTTGTAAGTTAAGCGTGGAAGTTGGCATCTGAATTGCATAGTTGGTAAGAATTTTCGTTGTACTTTTTCAATGGCTATTTTATACTTATTATATAACGGATCCCATATTAGACAGGCATATTCAAGCTGAGAACGAATAAGTGAACGATACAGATGTAAAAATGTGCAAGGGCGCCTAAAGTCGGTAGCTGCTCTGAAAACAAAGCCGTACATTCTAAATGCTCGGGTTATTATGTTTTCTATATGTAGGTCCAAATGTAATTTACAATCGAATAGTATTCCCAGGTCTCTAAGGTTCGTCATTCTGTTTAGTATAGTACCGCATATAGTATAGTCATATTTTATTGTAGTTTTTTTTTTTAGTAAAGCTGATGATATGGCATTTAGGTATACTTAAATTTAACTTATTAATTGAACAGTATTCAGAGAGTCGGTTAAGATCGCTCTGAAGTTCTGAGCATTCATTAATATTTTTTATGGTTTTATGTAATTTCAAATCATATAAAAGAAAATTTGTGTATTTAAAGCATGTATTTTTTTATTTTTTTTATTTTTTTTTAGGTTATCTTCAGCTTTTATTTAAGTTTTTAAGACATGAAAGCTCTTGCCTCGAGGGAAATACAACATTTAATACTGATTTTTCAATAGTTAGATAACTTTTATCTGAGGAATAAATATGTCGGTTTAACAGCTTTTGTATAGTAAATACGCCAAACTGTCCCATTTATTCTTCAGATAAAAGTTATCTGACCATAAGTTATTTTCCAATTTAAGAAAAATTTAAGGTTGGGATGATATATTTGACAGAAAAATAAAAATATTCTCAATTCTCAATTCTCAATTCTTTATTGCGTACCATAATGTATAAAGTTGGTAGGGAATTATATTAATCACAATTATGGACCCTGTCGGGCACAGCATAGATCAAGTAGGAGAGAGGAGGAAGAACACTGCGTGTTTAATTTGATAAATATTACAAGTTAAGTTGTTAGTAAGCTGTTGTTGTTAGTAAGGTGTTGTTAGTAAGTTGTTTTATTATCACAGAATTAAATTTATGAATCATTTTTATTATTTTATAAATTATACACATTTATTTGTTATTTTATTTACTTATTATTTTTATTTATTACGTATTTAATATTTATTATCTCTAATGTAATTTGTTTATTGGATGTTTCATATTTATTTAAAAGGTATTCCTCGTATTATGAGTAAGTAGGGTATTTTATAGGTAGTATTTGTAGATACAAATAGATAAGAACTTACTTATAATTTATCATTTAGGTATTCGCTTATACTATAGTAGCATTTGCTTACAAGGAACAGCTTCAATTTATTGATAAAGATGTTATATTGATTTAAATTCTTTATTATTTCGGGTAAAAAAAAAATCCATTCATATCTATTTCTCAATAAAAAACCAATCAAAATCAAATTTATTCTTCGTTGTTTTGAACTTACCGCCAAAAAGCTCAATACGATGATTTATGTCGTTTATGAATATAACAAAAAGTAGAGGTCCCAATATAGAGCCCTGAGGAATACCGGAGGACATTCCAGCACTTCCCGACTTGTACCCATTAATCACGACCATCAGGCTGCGGTTAGTAATATATGAGCAAAACCACCGCAAAAGATTGCCCCTAATTCCATTGAACGCTATTTTATTCAGAAGCATTTCATGGTCCACTCTATCAAATGCTTTCTGAAAATCCGTATATACAGTGTCTACCTGAACTCCCTTGTCAATACTATGGAAGAGGAAGTTAGAGTAAATTGCTAAGTTCGTCATGGTCGACTTTTGTTTTACAAAACCGTGTTGTTCAGGTATGATATAGTCATGGATGAAGGGGTAGATGGCATTATGAACAAGCTTCTCGAAGAGTTTTGATGTTGCGCTGATAATTTAATCATTTTAGAACAAGCACATTTAATCATTTTAGATATTTTAGACGACCCGGAAGATGATGATAACGAGATGCAAGAACGTTTTGATGATGTGTACTATCAAGTAGGATAAATTTATCACAGTTTAAGAAAATTACTTCCATCATCATTTCAATCCCAAAATGTAAACTCGTCTTCTAATATTCGATTACCAAAAATAGTACTTCCTAGTTTCTCAGGTAACACCAAACAATGGCCCGAGTACTATGACACATTTAACGCTTTAGTACATAATTCTCCTACCCTTACGGACACTGAAAAGTTTCATTACTTGGTTTCTTCCCTTAGTGGTGAAGCATTAACTGTAGTGAAAACGTTCCCTAAGACCCAAGACCATTATCACGATGCATATCAAACATTAGTTAACCGCTACAAGTCTAAACGCAACCTATCTTTTACTTGTTGGCGTGAGGTTTTAAACACAGACTTTAAACATAATGATGCGAATAAATTCCAAACTTCACTAGATCTTTTAGAAGAGAATGTATGTATTTTAAAGACACTCGATTTCCCGGTCCAACATTGGGACTTTGTTTTGGTTTACCATCTGTTATCTAAACTAGACCCAGATGTACGCCAAGGTCTTGAAGAGAAATATTCCCATGTAGAAATACCTTCGTTTGATCAAGTGAAATCATTTTTGCGTGCCAAGTCAGAAGCTCTTATACGTGGTACACATTTTACCGCTACTTCTAAACTTAAATCAAACCAGACAACGCCCGCGGTTGTGTCGTCTCAATCTCGACGTCCCCCCGTTTCTACACCACTTGTTGCTTCTGGTGATGCTAAACAAATTACACAACCGAGTAAATATGCTTATTGTGAAGAATCACATTCAACAATGTCTTGTCCCACGTTTCACCGCGAGAAACCTCAGCCGCAGGAACCGAGTCCAACAGTCTCATCTTTGGTCTCAAGGTCTCAGTCAAATACTACTGTGTTGCTGGCTACTGCTATCGTTCAGGTTAGGGACGCCTCGGGCAATATACAATCTTTTCGTGCATTGTTCGACACCGGGAGTCAGAGTAATTTTATCACCGAATCTGCTGTTAAGCGCTTGGGGCTCACTCCAGCTAAGGCTGATACCAAGGTCAGTGGACTCGGGGAAGCTGTGGCACCTATTTCTGGTAATGTCACTTGTTCAGTAGGCACGAGTACGCGTATTCATTACAAATTAAACATGCACGTGATCAAGAAAATATGGGGCGACCAACCTATCGCTCAGTTAAACACATCGGGGTGGTCACATATGAAATCATTGCCGCTGGCCGATCCAGGATTCGACATTCCTAGACCCATCGACCTACTATTAGCTGCAGATGTCTTCGTTGATTCTGTTCTTAACCAACGCATTAAAGGAGGTTACAACCAACCTACCGCATTTAATTCAATTTATGGGTGTCTTCTTTTAGGTAAAACGTCTTTGTCATCCACTTCTTTACTTCAACTATCTGCTATACCTAGTAGCGATAACGATCTAAATTCAATAGTTCAACGTTTTTCGGAGATTGATTCGTTACCGAATTCGTCCTCATTAAGTCCAGATGAGTCGCTCTGTGAACAAATCTTTATTCTCACTCACTCACGTGATCAAACAGGGCGTTATATTGTTAGAATTCCTTTCAAAAACGATACGGAACCTACTTTTGAAGGCTCTCGTGAAGTAGCTTTGCGCCGATTTTACGCTATCGAGCGTAGATTATCTCACGATCCTGATTTACGTAGTCAGTATTCTGAATTCATGTCAGATTACCTCGAATCCGGTCATATGTCACTTGTGCCGTCCCAGGACGTAGGTCAGGGAAAAGACTATATTCCCCATCATTGCGTCTTACGTCCTCATTCCGTTAGCACACGTCTACGCGTCGTATTTGATGCCTCAGCTAAAGATCTCCATTCGCGTTCCTTGAATGATACTCAACTTATCGGTCCAAAATTACAACCAAATATTTTGGAACTACTTTTACGATTCAGGGAACCTAACATCGTTTTTATGGCAGATGCCCGTCAAACGTATCGCCAAATTGTTTTGTCTTCAGACCAACGCGACTATCAACGCATTTTCTGGCGGACCTCGCTTAGCGAGCCCCTAAAAGAATACCGCTTAAATACGGTCACGTATGGTTTAGCGTCATCTCCATATCTCGCGTGTCGAACTGTGAGACAGCTCGCAGAAGACGAAGGAGACTCTTATCCCCTGGCAAAACAAGTTATTCTAACTCAAGTATATATTGATGACGTGGCTACTGGATTTTCAACATTAGAAACTGCTCAGGAGGCCAAATCGCAAATTATCGCTTTATTCAAACGTGGTCAATTTCATTTACGAAAGTGGGTTAGTAATCATCCTCTACTTCTATCAGATCTTCCTAGTGAAGACTGCTTGGCTGGTGCAGTGTCATTCGACACCACGGAAACGTCAACCCTGAAAGTGTTAGGTCTTCAGTGGGACTCATCTTCAGATACGTTTAATTTCGCAATAGAATCTTCTGACAGGCCTTGTACGAAACGCTCGATTTTAAGCGAAACAGCTCGGATTTTCGATCCATTGGGTTTTCTTTCACCGATCACCATCCAGGCGAAATGTCTGATACAAAAACTATGGGTTCTCGGCATAGGCTGGGATCAAACTCCACCTGATGACGTCATTCGAAAGTGGAACACTTACCGTGATCAACTACCGGAGCTAGCAAGATTCAGGATTCCTCGTAGGTTGACTTGCACAGATGCTAAGTCATACGAAATCCACGGCTTCTGTGACAGTTCTGAGCTCGCATACGGAGCAGCAGTGTATCTGCGAGTAGTCCAGGCTGATCAAGTAAATGTTTCCCTCGTATGCTCTAAAGCTCGCGTGGTTCTGTTAAAACGCATATCACTGCCACGACTCGAATTGTGCGCTGCAGTTCTCCTTTCCGACTTATATAAATTCGTACGTGACATCTATCTTTCTCAAATTAAAATCGATAACGTTTTTCTCTGGTCAGACTCAACCATCGTTCTATCATGGTTACGTTCGCCCTCCTCGCGCTGGGTTACGTTTGTTGCTAATCGCGTCAGTCATATCCAGGATAGAACACCCATATGGATTGCTGGCATCATGTGTCCTCCGGCGATAATCCCGCAGATATCTGCTCGGTCGGTCAATTTCCGAGTGAAATTCTGGTTAACTCGTTATGGTGGGCGGGGCCCTGGTGGCTATCGGATGATAAAACTAAGTGGCCGATCAATTCCACTAGTAGTCTAGCACAGCTGACTAGCGATGATGAGTCATTCGTGCAAGTTGAGGCTCAGAAAATGGTGACCTTAACTATGTGCGCAAATAATGAGTCTCAGACCAAATCAATTATAGAAGGAATCTTTAATAAACCGGTTTTCATCTTTACAAAAGATAGTAAACATACTTACGTTTGTTTATCGCTTCATTGCAAATTGCCGTTATCCGGCTTCAGCAAATCGTCGCGAATTCTTAAATAACGTTGAGCGACATAATTCGTTAATGCATTTAGTCAAACACGTACAACAGACAACATTATCTGAAATCATTTTAAACTTTAACGCTAAGAAACCTATACCTAAACCTTTTCGTAAACTAAACCCGTTTATCGATAGTCGAGGAATACTCAGGGTGGGCGGTAGAATATCACGAGCAGGCTTAGAATACTAACAAAAGCATCCAGCCTTTTTACCGTCGGACCATCCATTATCGTTTTTAATTATAGATTTTATACATCGTAACTATCTACATCCAGGTATAAATACGACACATTTTATACATCGTAATTATCTACATCCAGGTATAAATACGACACATTTTATACATCGTAATTATCTACATCCAGGTATAAATACGACACATTTTATACATCGTAATTATCTACATCCAGGTATAAATACGACACATTTTATACATCGTAATTATCTACATCCAGGTATAAATACGACACATTTTCTACTTTTACAACAATTTTGGATTCTCTCTGCTAAGCGTGTTGTACGTCAACGCTTATCTAAATACATTCAATGCTACCGTACTAATCCGCAACCGCTTCAACCATTCATGAGCGATCTGCCCGCGTATCGCGTGAATGAAGTCAAACTGTTCTCCATCGTAGGCGTCGATTTCGGTGGCCCGTTTCGTATAAAGCTAGGTCCACACCGTGGCGCCAAGATAGACAAGGCATACCTATGCTTGTTTGTCTGTCTCGCTACCAAAGCAGTGCACCTAGAAGTGGTTTCCACTTTAAGTTCAGACGGTTTTATCGCAGCATTACGACGTTTCGTGGCGCGACGTGGTCGCTGTAATGAAATACACGCGGGACTAATTTTGTAGGTGCTAGCAATCAATTAGCACCTCTAATGCAACATGCATCTACTGCAGAAAAAATAACTTTCAAATTCAATCCTCCTTCGTCTCCACACTTCGGCGGAGTGTGGGAAATTCAAATTAAGGCAGCTAAATCTCATCTGTTTCGTATCGTTGGTGATCAAGTCCTTACTTTTGAAGAACTCACAACTATATTCACTCAAATCGAAGCCGTTATGAATTCTCGACCGTTGTACCCTATTAGCTCAGATCCTAACGATCTAACAGCTCTGATCCCAGGTCATTTCCTCACATTAGAACCTTTAACCGCCGTCCCCGACGAAGATCTGTCACAAGTCAATACTAATCGGCTTCACCGGTGGCAGCTGTTACAATCGTTTCATCAGAACTTTTGGTCCAGATGGAAAACTGAATATCTGAACTCTTTAACGCAACGTGCCAAATGGACCAAAGACTCAAAACCATTACAAGTAGGTTCGATGGTGATAATCAAGGACGACAATCGTGCGCCATTACATTGGCCCCTTGCTCGTGTGGTAGATCTTCTACCTGGACCTGATGGGGTAGTTCGGATCGCAGTCGTTAAAACCGCAACTAATCATATAATACAACGACCGTTGGTTAAGCTATGTCCATTGCCCATAGCTTAAATCGTTTAACTCAATTTTCCACGTAATTTTAACTTATCATTCAGTTTTAGTTTAAGTTAGTTTATCGTTCTCATTAGTTTATGTTGTCATTTTATCGCTCTTTAACCAGAAAATGCCATAGCCATTTTGGTGGGCGGGATGTTCCGTCACCGTACAAAACTAAACGTAATTTATTCTAATTCTACAAATTCTAGTAACCGATGTTCAACTTTCCATCAGTTTGCGATAGCAAAACGCAGACCTACTATAATCTGTGGTGCATACCGTGACTAGTTAAGAATTGGAGCGAACACTCTCGAAGAAACGCCGTGTGTGTGAGAACATCTTTTTTCGCGCTCAATGTTCTCTTGGCCCAACACTGGGCAAACCATCGTTTTCTCTCTTCTACGCGCGTGAATCTCAGACTCGCATCCCGGAACTCCTGTATTCCTGCCCTTGGAACCATCGGAGGTGGAAGGCTCAGCGTGTGTCGTAGCAGTCCAAGGTACGTGTATGCATTGTATTTGCTATTGACATTCTGTGGAGTTTTTGAACATCGTGCTTTAACCGTCATCGTTGTGTTCCCTAGTAGCAAAAGGCCACCCCTGCTATTTCGGCTTTGGTGCGCATGCTACAAATCGCTTACAAAAACGTGCCTGTCAATAGAATGAAAGCTCACGGAACACCACCTATCTAAAATTATTTGACGTTCTAATTTTAGAATATCCTAAATGGCCGAACATAGACACAGCCTAATCATCGGCTGCCAGTATGTGCGTGAGGTTTTACAGTAAGTAAATATCCTCTACAGTAAACAGCTGATTCTAATTTTCCTATCACATTTGTCAGACTTTGAACTGGCAATTTATCGAACTTCCCTAAAATGAACATCGCTCAAATTTTATTTTTTGCAATATGTTAGTTTTTTGATACCGAGCAAGTACACGAAATTCGAAACATTAATTTTTTAACACCTTATAGAGTTACATAACACCCATTGCCAAACATAAATTAATATAAATTTTGGGAATACCCCAAGGATGATGAAATTTCGAATTGGTGTGGGGTAGGTACTTAAATAAAAATGAAAAATAAAAACTGAAAAAAAAAATACAACCGACTTCCGAAAAAACACTACAAAGCGAAAAATAAATTTGATTTTTGGCGGTTACAAAAAATTCTAATACATATCCAAAGACACCGACTTCCGAAACTTTTTCCTCCTACAATTTCCAGCTCGTTGCTTCAGCGGTATCCCTAAGTGACAATAACTGCCACCAGTTGGTAGCAGTAGTAAAATAGTAGTGGTAGTAAAATAAGAAGTTCGGTTTTCAAGCAGACTAAGGTAGTTGCATTAGTCAGCTTGAAAACTGAACCTCTTATTTTGAACTTCAAAACCGACTTCCAAAAAAGGGCGACATTCTAAATTTGACGGAATTTTATCTTTTTTGTTTTCATTTGAATTTATATTTTTACAAAACAATTTACTTTACAGAATTCAAGCTTGGTGGATATAAGATACAAGTACCTCTTAATCGTCCTATACACGTGACCCGTGTAAAGGGCGCAGACTTGGCTGACTTACACGTGCCTGTCTCTCGACTGGCCGAGTTGCTGACGTCAGCGGCTCGTGCAGCAGCAGCCGCGGCCCCACCTTCTGTTCCTGCCGAGGGCTGGCCCCCGCGGCTGCCACCGACCAACCAATACCCAAGTGTATTGCAGCTAACAAATTACACTGAACCCGATTTTCCAAATAGTTTATTTCCGAGTCCAAACCCGAGCAAATATACTTTTCAAAAACAGCAATCACTCAGTTATGATCCTGAGCAACATTCTGTTAGTTATTACGAAACACAGCATCATGGGTCACGAACCCCGAAGAATAGGTTCCAACCACCGCGACCGGAACAATCTTATCATAATTTCGCACCGCAATCTTTGAGCATAAATGACTCAACTTTGCCAAACGTCGAATATCTTGACCATCTGTTACTAAATAATCAATATCCAGCGACAGAACTTTTAGAAAACAATAAATATCCAATACTGCACTGCACAGTCCGCAATTACCCAGAGGCTTTTCTTCAGTTACCAGCAGACCCTGGGCTCGTTGAACACGTCACAGCAACTACTGAAAAAGTGACAACAGTGACAGTGACATCGTCTGAAGAATTAAATTCAACTACTCAGCCACTGATAACAACGGCAGTGTCTTATGTAACGATGACTTCCCCTGACCACGTCACACCAACTAATGGACAAGTAAGAACAGCGGCAGTGACATCGTCTGAAGAATTCAATTTAACTACTGAGCCATGGATAACAACGGCAGTGTTTGATGTAATGATGACTGCCGCTGACTACGTCAGATCAACTAGTGAACCAGCGACAATAGCGGAAGTGACATCGTCTGAAGAATTCAATTCAGCTACTGAGCTAATGATAACAACGGCAGTGTCTGATGTAACGATGACTTCCGCTGACCGCGTCACATCAACTAATGAACAAGGGATGCCATTGGTAGTGCCATCAACTGAAGAATTAAAATCATTTACTGAGCCAGCAATAACAACGGTAGTTTCTGAAGTAATGATGACTACCGCTAAGCACGTCACATCGTCATTTAAAGAATTCATTCCAGTCCATAACTCAGTGTTAAGTCTTAGTGTAGTAACAAATGCCAGCAACCAAGTGGCATCGCCATTTAAAGATTTCACACCAGAGACCAAGCCAGTTACGAAAGGTTTTACATTAACATTACAAATTACATTGCCACCCCCAAGTATGGTAACATCTGCACAAACACCTGCCACACCAAAGCAAACTTCGATTTCGAGTGAGCCAGCCCTATTGCTGACGATACCAGTTCAACATATCACAACAACTTCAGCTACAATAACAACTTTGTCAACACCTCCATCCGTAACGAACTCAACCGAAAAATTCACAAAGCTGAGCACAGCCGCTGCATTAATGTCTGGAATTGTTCTGAAAAACACTTTAAAAGGTTATTAACCGACTTCCAAAAGGAGGAGGTTCTCAATTCGTCGGAACCTTTTTTTTTTAAATATTTTTTCTATTTTTTCCATATTATTTAACTGCGCCTGCGATTTTGCGTGGATTATGGACCTGTAAAAAGTTTAAGGTAGTTTTATAAAATGAATGTTTACGATATCTATCATTTATTTGGATAAATAAGTATTCGGGCCAATTTAAAGTTTAAATTCAGATCAATCAGCAAAAACTGAACGTTCGTTTTTGTATAGGATTTCTGTATGAAATTATTTCAAGACTATTCGAAGAACGAAAGACGAGTCAAAGACAAGGCAACGACTGTTGGGACAGCTAGCAAGTCCATCATCATCTGCGTAGCCTTTTCCTAACTAAGTTGGCGTCGGCTTCCAGTCTAACCGGATGAAGCTGAATACCAGCATTTTACATGAAGCCAGTGGCGTGCCTAGGGGTCAAACATAGGGCAAGCCGACATACTTATACCAAAAAAAACACTACCTATCTACCGTATCGCAGTACATAACAAGATTCGTATTTCATAATAGTAAGTAATATTACTATTGCCTGTAAAAATGTTTTTTTGATAGCACCATTTTTTTTTATGTATAAATCAATATTTCAATATGTAATATCAACAACAATAAACAAAACTGTAAAAATGTTGGTGTACTGTTACCTAGGCTAAATAGGAATGCCTCTGCCTAACCCTGCGGTGAATACAGGCGCGTGGCGTGATGTTACCCTTAAAGATAAATTAAGTACCAAGAGTACCGGTAATCCTCAACAAATTCGCGGCTCTTTCATTTTCAATTTAACAGTTTCGTGTAAAATATGATACGACGTATCAGAGCCATCTATGTATCATTATCATGATTGGCACAACAGAGCTATTCGAGTTATGTCATATTTCACTCGCTCGCAAGTCGCTAAAGGCAAAATAGTACAATCTGGCCACTAGATGGCGGACAAATAAATTGATTAATTTCTAACTACGCATTGTTTACGATGATGATAATATTTATATCTACACTCACAATGTGAACAGGCATAATTATAACTCTTCATTCTTCGCTTCTTTACCACAAACAGATGACAAACATCAAAGCAAGGTTTTACTAGTTAGATCTACAGAAACATACATCCAGGCGGTAAAGCAAAAGTAATTTGTGGAATTGATAGCAGCCTACAATCCTCATGTCAAATCCCAAAATCATGTATGCTGGTCAACTAAAATGCCTAATATGCGATTTATAATATTTCTGAGAAATACCCAAATCCTCCTGATTTAGGTTTGGAAGAAGTAACGAGACCATATTTGTCTGTAAAACTCACAAGAAGCAATTGCATGCGTTTCCGTATTCATTTGGATGATAAGAAAACTTTAATCACTTCAACTGAAAGGTAATCACAGAAAAAACTAATCACAACAGTTAACTCCACAGAAAATAAAAATAAACGAATTACAAAACAAAATAAATAATAGTTTAAACTAAAAACTAGCTAACTAAAACTAGTAAAAACTAAAAATAAATAATAGTTTAAACTATTATTTATTTACAATTTTTTAGTTCTGCTTGCTTGAAAAGCGTGATTTTTTTGTTTTTTTTTTTAATTTTTGAATTGTCATTGGTCCTCGATAAGTCTACAAAGTTTCAATGAAATGTTTCAAATACAAGAAATCCAGAAGCCAGATTGCAAGCCCTAAGGTGCGAGCGAGACCGATATATTTTTGTCACTTGTTTTCATACACCCATACGATCTCGTATCCTGTTTTAAGTTACTGCATTAGAGCGAGATCGCAACTGCGGCCTGGTGGTCTGGCAGCGTTGTGTAATGATGAGAACAGCGCAAAATCAATATATTATTCTATGAGTATCTCGCGTAAAGGTAAATCTCGCAACGTCGCATCGTACCTACGTTTAGCGCGCGGCCGGCTATACGCGGTGCGACGCGCGGAGTTTGAATGTTATTATTCTTATCAATTCTTGTAACATGATTGATAAATGATAAAAGACAATGAGCAGAAGTGGTCCAAATTTCCACCACTATTGAGGGCTATGTAAGCTTAAAGTCGACTAAATACCATACAATTTTGATTACTAGGTGAAAAAAATATAGGTATTCACTCAGAAAAAAGTTATGACTGTTTTAAAAATACGTATTTTTAATTATTTAACCGTTAATTTTTTTCGCACATAGCCACATTTCAAGCAGTAAAAACATGGTAGCAATGATGACGCATTCCCCCTGTTCTGTAATGCGCTCAAATCGTCTGCAAAGTATACAATGATAACCTTAGCGCACCTACCCATTTAAAAATGTAATCGGAACGGTTCGCAATCGTGCTAAAAGTATTTTTTAATATTTTTTCATTTCGGAACCCGGGGATTGGTAGCGTCGACTCGTAGATGGAGATAGCATTAGTTTTGTCCCTTTCGCACTTAGGAAGCAATACGGTATACGCTGCGCCAACGACGTTGAAAGAAAACTGGTTTTTACCTAACTACCTGACCCAATCAACACATGTGTCCCACGCAGTCGTTCGTTTGCTTGCTTTCGGTGCGTACTGTGCATTTTCTGGTTATATTTTCCCTGCGACTTTTGTGTACTTGATTTCTTCTGATTCTCTACTTTCGACCACGGCTATATCTCATCGGACTTTTTGTTATTGCTTTGTGTATCTGTGACAATGGAAGCGGAAAGAAGAAACTGCATATGTTGCAATTATTCATTGTTTCAAAGAAGAAACTATCAGTTGCTTCAACCGTTTCTGGATAATCACCCAGGAACTGCAGAGCATATTCAAGGACTTTTAGCACTTCGACAGGTTAGTACATGCATAATGTGTATTTTATTTCAAATGCCGTGCCCCGACTCCATTTGAGATTGTCGGAAGGCGTGAACAATAAGATTACTTGTAACGAAAGATCCCTAGAAAAACCTTTTTGAAGCGAAATATTCTGGACGTTTTCAGTCTTGATCCATTTTTGTTACTATTGTTTGTCAATTAATCAATATTTTAGTATCGGTAGTAACGTCATGTTTTAATCATCATTACCGTTTTTTGTTTTGAATACATAAGTACATAACATAGATAATATATCCAGACGTGGGATGGCGTGAACAAAAAGATTACTTGTAACACTTTTGTTAAGTTAGTTAATCAATATTTTACTATAGGTAGTAACGTCATGTTTTAATCATTCTTACCGTTTCTTGTTTTGTTTTGAATATATACTTATATAGATAATATACCCAGACGCACAGAATCAACACTAGCTTATTGCCGGAGAGCCTGTATGCGGAAGGAATCGAACCTAGGACCTCTCTTAGCGAGTAGACATGTTAGCTAACACACGCAGTTAGACTGAACGTCATGAATAAAGGTGTTGTATTTGTTGCAGTTAATACTGGATGGCGAGCAATATATCTGCCGCAATTGTTGGTTGCGGGTAAGGTATGCAGTTGACCGCAGTCAAAACCAAGCTGACCAGCCGCCTCCTCGTGTCGGAAGACCATCTGGAGGAATCTTCGAAACCAATGAATTCAAAAGAGCACCAAATACATCTAACACATTCATTTATCATGAATGTGGCAATGCAAGTAGATGCCGTATTCTGGCGTCTATCAAACTAGAACTGTTGGTACACTCGAATTTATACATACCTCCAAACGCAAGAGTATGTCAACAACATTTGGATGAAAATCAATGGGGTCACTTAATTGATGCTCCAAACTTATCCCACGATTTTACCGGAGAAATGTTCGTAGACATTACGAAAATCTTACAAACAGCCGTTCTTAATAGTTCCAACACAATGGACTTTGAAAATATACAAACTATGGATCCAAAAATATCGCATCATCGTGTGGGCATCACTCATAACGCATTTGAGCAAGTGATACGAGAAACCCCTTCATTGCAGCAAGAAGTAACCGACCCCAATACTGCAATTGCGATTTTTTTGATGAAGCTTCGGACGGGTGAGTCGAACGAAAGACTCAGCGTACTTTTCAGAATGAGTCGCCGTACGCTCGAAAGGAAAATGAATACTGTGCGCAAATGTTTGGTACAAGATTTCGTACCAAGGCACCTGGGCCTGGATCATATTTCAAGAAATGAAGTAGTTGCGAAAAATCTGACTGTGCCAAATGGTCTTTTTGGAAACCCAGATGCACCCTTACAAGAAAGGAAAGCTATTCTGGTGATAGATGGAACCTACGTCTATACTCAGAAGTCTTCCAACTTCCTTTTCCAGCGGAAAACACACAGTTTGCACAAATACACGAACCTGTTAAAACCATTTCTCATTGTATGTTGTGATGGCTACATATTAGATGTTACTGGGCCTCACGCAGCAACAACATCGGATGCCGTTATAATGAAAGGTCTTATTAACGAAAGAGAAGACAATCCATTCCATTACTTTTTTGAAGCAAACGATGTTTTTATCTGCGACCGCGGCTTTAGAGACGTTATTGGTGACATGGAATCGTGTGGTTATGTGGCACGTATGCCAATTAGCAAACGGCGTGGCGAAGACCAGTTAACCACGTTAGAAGCCAATAAAAATAGGGAAGTGACGATATGCCGCTGGGTCGTCGAGGTCGTAAACGGACGTTTTAAGCGCGATTTTCGCCTATTCAGGCAAGAATTTTTTAATCGTGCTATGAGCCACATGATGGATGATTTCCGGGTGGCTGCTGCGCTTATTAACGCTTTTCATCTTTTAATCGAAGATAACGCGCATGCGGAAGAATATTTAAGAATCATTAGAGAGAGATTGCATGTACCAAATCAATTGGGAGCATATATTACAAATAGAAATATAAATAGAAGGCGGGCAAGTTTTCGAAATATTGAAGCCGACGCCATAGGAGCAGATGAATTTCCTGTTCTGACTCAAGAAGACTTGACATTGTTTGCACTTGGTTCATATCACATAAAACTTGCGCGTAGCTACTATAGCGAACACGTACGCAATGGCGTGTATCAGATTGAAGTAGCAAGAGATGGAGCATTTAGTGAAATAGTTGATTTTGGCATTGAACCTGAAAACGCTATGTTGCTACGCGCAAGAATACAATCCCGACACGCACGTGCAAGACAATACTACACGTATGTAATGATCCATAATCGAGAAACCATTTCGAACTACTACTGTTCTTGTCTTTCTGGAATGCGAACTGTGGGTTGCTGTGCCCACGTCATGGTAATTATTTGGTATTTTGGATGGGCGAGACACCAACCCACAATTCTACTTCCAACTGCGAATCTGGACAATGTTATTGTGGATGAAGACATATGAGATGTATTCTTTTAAGGACAGACTCCACACTGTGAGACAGGAATAAACAAAACTTGTGTGAAATATTTTTGTGTTTACATTCTTCCCAGTATTACAAATATTTTAAAATAAATATAAGCATTGTAAAGATAGCTATAAGTCCTTTCATTTGATTTGATACCCCACATGATAGGGTTTGATTTTTTTGACGTAGCGAGGTACCTACCGCGACCGCCATATTGTTTATATTTTGGCTCATATAGCTTATATCAACCAGAATAACGTATGAATTACAACGAAATGTCATACACCTAAATCAATCGAGTAGTTTAAAAGATATAGTGAAATAATGAAGCGTAAAAAGGTTTTTAAATTGCAAGTTTTCATGGGGTCATAACTTTTTACTGAGTAAATATTTTTGGTTGCGGTCTTCTTATAATGATTCAGAACGCAGTGTTCCATCATATGTCATAGTTTTTATTGATGGTGGAAATTTGGACCAAGCTCCATATATTTTTGCCCATTCACTTTTACTTTTAATTTTGAATTGAAAGCCAGGCTTTTCGGCTTTAGTAAAAGGAATGCCCCTGCATGGAGCGACTGCCTATCTAACCTCCACAACCCAGGTCCTGGGTAATACGATACCCCTCGTTACGACTGGTTGTCAGACTTTCGGGCTTCTGACGACCCGTAACGACTGTCAAAAATCCACGACTGACAGCCGGGACCATCGCGTTAGCATAGCATTAGCGTGCTTTTCGAGGCCCCTCCGTGCCTCTTGGTACGGATCATCTTTACAGATGGTCCGTCCATGCCCAAACCCATCCACGGACCAATCGCGGCAAGCGTAGCTTACTATCGACTCGTGTGGCTGTTATTACTTAACCACAATCCCCTCTCTAGTTAGAGACAGCTAACTAGTTCTTAACTAAATAAGGAGTTTTTTTTGAGGGTTGGAAATCATCAAATAACTTCTCCCGCTCTGGGTGGAGCAGGAGGGCTTTTCAGACTTTTACTGACTAAAACCCACCCGTGTTCCCTCAGTTGCCTGTGTGCCTGGGGCCACGGTGTCTCTTTCGAACAACCCACACCCCTGGCAGGCATCGATCCTTGCGGACCCCACCAGTTGGTGCTGACATCTCTTTGGGGCGCACGTGGAACACAACGCACCGTCGACCCGGGCTTGGTCCTTACCGGACAGCGAGCTACCGGAGACATATTATGAAGGGCGGGACGGTTGACGTGTGTCGGGCATGTCACCGCCCAGGTGAGTCCAGCAGATATATTATCTCAGGTTGTTCTCGTCTGGCTAACGGCGAGTACTTCAGGCATAACCAAGTAGCCAGGATTATTCACCAGCAACTTGCTTTGCAATATAAACTAGTGGATTCTGAGGTACCGTATTACAAGTATTTGCCCGACCCAGTTCTCGGAAATGACCATGTCACGTTATACTGGGATCGGTCTATCATCACTGACAGGGCTATTGTAGCAAATAAGCCTGATACAGTGGTGATAGATCGGTTACCGAGCCGCACAATGATAGTCGATGTTACCATTCCGCATGACGGGGACCTCGTGAAAGCTGAGAAAGAGAAGCAAATTAAATACCTCGACTTAGCACACGAGGTTGTTGACATGTGGAATGTGAACTCGGCGGTCATTGTGCCGATTGTCGTTTGGCCGAATAACATCTCTCGAGGCTCTCGTTAGGCGGTTGGGTCAAAGGCCTGATTCAGAAGGCAGTACTCCTCTATACGGCTCGCATCGTGAGGAGGTTTCCTGTCTCTGAAGCCCTAACCACCGGTAGCTTGGACCCTGCTACCGATACCGGCGGACGATTATTTTTTATATGTGTTTTGTAAGGTTATTTTATAAAAAATATTTAAAATGTATTATAATACGTAGTTACAAGAATAAACATAATTATGAAACTCATAATTATACCGAATTATAACCTTTATTTGACAATTATTTAAAGTTTTTATACACTCCCTTCACTTAACGAACAATAAAATGTAAAAACAACTTTAAGTAGTATTATGCCATGTCTTATTAGGTAATAACAAGTCGCGCATGATTTATTATAAATTAATAATTCGGTGAAATGAAAACAAATTTATTACCTATATAAAATTAAGCAGACAATTCAGAAGGGGATCCATTCTCACTTCTTCACTCATTAACAACAACAAAAAAGAAATCAAAACAGTAACAATCTTTACAGAACAACTTTTATTATTAATAACAAATATATGCATGATAACTTTCCGAGTAATGGTTACGCTTAAATGAATGACGAGCGACACGAAGGACACAATACATAATTACAAAATGGCGGACAAATAATGCGCCTCTGACTCGCTCTGACGTCAAACTCACACGTCAATGACTTTATTTTTTTAAATATCTGGCGCCGAGTATAGTAAGTTCAATATTTCTGACCGACAAAAACATGTAAGATTTCAACCGCTAATAACTACAAGAAATTTAGTGTTAGAGTTATGGTTGGTCATTCAAAAGATAGATCATATTTACAACATTTTTTTAAGTCCGGCATTATTTGTCTATAATGTCACTCTGCGTGTGCATGCGCAGGCGCGCGCCCCTCTATTTTTTACTAAGAGTCGAAACACAATTCGTATAGCGCAAAAACGTGTTTAGTTAGAACACTAATTCTGGATTCGTTGTCAAGAGTTGACAAAGCACTACTAGGACATAGAGAGAAACAATAAAAAGATTGGCCAAAATAACTTTTTATCCCGGTACTTTGTTCCCGTGGGATAGTATCCAACCTCCACGCGGGCGAAGCCGCTGGCAAAAGCTAGTAACTCCCTAAATCGTGTCATATCGGCCGTAAATATGCTATGAAATGAAAAAAGTCCCAATCTAAGAAAGCTTGTTGCAAAAGCAATGCAATGAGCCCAAAAAAATAGTACCTAGTAGCAATTAGTAGTAGTATGGCATGGCCCTGTAGCCATAATGGCAGTGTCGTATTTTATAGCTCTGGTACATCATACGTGTACAACAGATAGAGCACTGGACCCAGCACACTACCTTGAGGCACGCCAGCTTTAATAACTTGTGTAAACCTAAATTTCTTGGCCCAGTAGGCTGGGCGTTCATGTCAGTCCGTCAGTCAATCAGTCAGGCCGTATGACACTGTCATATTATTCGGAGAATGATTTGATGACTATACGATTGGTACAAGTATCTAGATAAAATTATATGCGCAACAAATAATACGACCGATGACGGCCCATCCTCCTCCCATCATCCTTGGGACTTTAGTTTTTACTTACCCAATGGACTGGGGTTTAGTTAAAAAGGGAATTTGCACCAGTCGAATACCGTTTGTCAAAATTCGTTTTAAAAAGGTTAATTTTTATTTTTTTATTTGATACTTATCTATCTTATGGTGTGTTTCAGGCTCCGCAGTAACACATGGTGTGATCGCACCGCCCTTGCAAGTTGCGCGAACCACTCGAGCCATGCGAGCCACACGAGCCACGCCCGGCGCCGCTACACACGTCCCTTGTTAGTATTCACTTAGTCAACACCAAAATTACATTTCAACCATTTTTTTTATATTATGACACGGCCATGTCCTAATCACGACTACCATGACCGTGGCCCCGTGGAGACTTCAGACTCCACTTTACGTGGGTGTTAAAGCGTTTAAATATTTTATTTCACATAAACCTGTAAGGGCACTTATGAAACGTCAGAAGCTAGGTGCACGGTTCCAATTTGTCGCTTCCTATGGAGAAGAGCCGGCAAGAAACTCCATAGTTACTCTTTTAAAAATAATTGGGTTTTACAATGTTTTCAAATTACAGTGATAATAGATATGGGAGGACAGTGTAGGCCTGTCAATAAGTACCAGGTACTTACAGGAATGAAAATAAAGAATAGAAAATCGTCTATAAATCTACTCTGTAAGGCCGACAAGGTTTTTCCATTCACAATACGTAAAAGAATTTACAAAGTGACATGATTTTCATGAGAATCACTAATAAATAGTTGATATTTGAAGCGATGTATAATGTCAAAAATGACGAGAATATATCAGAAAGTGTAAAAAATAAAAATAATAAAAATTGACATTGTAATTTGGAAGCAGTTAATAGACTCTCACAAAGTTATGCTGTTAATGAGGTACCAGGGAAGCCACCTGTACAGAAGGAATTAATGCCAAACTTCCTGTCTTCCACGTAGTCTTTTATCTTTTAATATGCTTTTTTGATAAGGACACGTTTGATGTGAGTTTTAAACTTTCCATCGCTAAGTAATAATAATAGAGGTGTTAAAGAATAGGTAACCAACAAATGCCATTTCTACCATTTTTTTAAATTTTGTCTGTTTGTCTACGCGTTGGATGTGAAAGATTAGTTGTTCATGTATCACGTAAACACCGTTTACTTAGACAACGAGTAACGGAATTAACGCAATGTCTCTTACACCCTAATTAGAACATTAAATTACCTATAGGACTAACAATATCTGTAATTTAATTTAGTTAATCCACACCTAGTAATTTTTTATCCAAATAGTTGTAAGTACTAAAACGTTTGAGCACACTACTGGATGTCCCAATTTTTTTTTCTTTCTTACGCACATTATTAGCGCAACCGTGCGCCTGCCAGCTAGTTAGGTTAGGTAGGCACTGCGAGCACAGAATATATACCCGAGCAGAATGAAAGCTTCCTAACAGAGCTCTAAATTCTTACCTACTTTTATATGGCTGTCACTCGGTTAGGGCAAATAAAAAACCCGACAAGTACGAGTCGAGATTCAACAATGAGAACGGACAGACGGACAGACGGACAGACGGACGGACGGACAGACACTGTGAATGAGGTGATCCCATAAGTATTGGGTTTTTCAGTTTTGTCGTAAATGAACGACAAACATTAAAAACAGTGTAGCTTTGAAAGACGAAATGGTTTAATAATGGTCAGTTTGTACAAAGTATCTAATACAAAAAAGGTCAAATGGAATCTTGCTAAGACGGTCTACACTAGGATTGTCAAGTTTTTCTAGGAGAAGTAGAGTATTTCTGATTTTAGAGAGAGTTAATAAGGCGGGGTGATCCGGAAAATCGTCGTTTTGTATTGTGTTTTATAAGTAGATAAACCGGATTTAAAAAGTAAAAAAAAATGTGTTACATAGTTCACACCTTGATCTAGATATTCCGGCCGTGCGATACACGATTACTTGCACTTTATTGCATCCAATTAAATCGCAAAAACAAGTCTAAATGATGATCGGATTCTTATTTCATTTGAGTTATCTAAGGCTTAGAACAATAAAACGTATACCATAAAAAAGGTCATAAAAAATATGATGAAATCCGGCCGTCATAATATGGACTATGAAAATACATTTACAACATCCAGTGTTTTTATCTTTACATGCGCGCGCCCCGTGTCGTTTAGTCCCGAGCGAAACGTGTTGTAGGTCGGACGTGTGAAAATTTTTCGAAACCGAAAAAATTGTTTGTAAATAATAATACGTGTATATAATAAACGAAATACAGGTATATTTATGTTATTTACAAGCTTTATTTCGTAGGAAATTAAAGTAGTTAATATTTTGTCAAATAAAATGGGAAACTATAGAAAGTAAACACTTTCGATCCAGCGCTGGCTCTTCGAAGGCTAGTAAACAAAAAAGAATAAGGATGGTTTGACAATATTATTATTTACCTACATTCATTATATTTTACGCGTAATAGATTACTATATTTATTTATTATAGATAACTTACTATTTGCGGTTTGCAAATCTATGTAACTACGCGTAATAGATTTGCAAACCGCAAATAGGCGTGTAGAACAGAATTGGAACCCTATGTCCGCGTAAATAAAGACGCCACGCGCGCAAAAGCTATAATAGTTCACTTTTCTCGCGGAATAGATTTTCCAACCGCATCAAGTGCGCAAAACAGTTGAATTTGAAACCTATTTCATACAGCATAAAGCCGCCACGCGCGCAAATTTTCTAATGGTTTATTTACTGTTTTCAAATATCAAAGAGGTAGGTTAAAAAACAAAAATAAATGATGATTGCCTGGATAGGCACTGTATGTGATAACACTATGACCTTGAGCTGGTCCAGCGTAATACGGAGTTTCCAAAGAATAAGTCGAAATACACACGGTCGTAATTTTTTGTCGGGTCACTAAAGTCGACGGTGGGTTAAAATGGAAATCCAAGATGGCGGATGCGAAAATTGTCGAATTTCCCATCATGGGTGTCGTTTTCAGGGTTTTTCGGGTTATTAAAGCCGATGGTGGGGTCAAAATGAAAATCCAAAATGGCGGCTAGAAATTTTTTTGAATTTTCCATCATGGGTGTCGTTTTCAGGGTTTTTCGGGTCACTAAAGCCGATGGTGGAGTTAAAATGGAAATCCTAGATGGCGGATGCGAAGATTTTCGAATTTTCCATCATCTGTGTCGTTTTCAGGGTTTTTCGGGTTGTTAAAGACAATGGTGGAATCGAAATGAAAAGCGAGATGGCGGCCATGAATTTTTTTTGAATCGAAATTCTTTTCACCTTAGATTTTCATTTTGATCCCACCATCGGTTTTAGCAATCCGAAAAACCCTGATAACGACACCCATGATGTTAAATTCGACAATTTTTTCATCCATCATCTTGGATTTCTATTTTAAGTCCACCATCGTTTTTAGCGACCCCAAAAACCATGAAAACGATTCCCATGATGGAAAATTCGACAATTTTTGCATCCGCCATCTTGGATTTCCATTTTAACTCCACCATCGGCTTTAGCAACCCCAAAAACCCTGAAAAAGACCATGATGGAAAAATTCGAGAATTTTCGCAACCGCCATCTTGGATTTTCATTTTGACCCCACCATCGGCTTTAGCAACCCCAAAACCCTGAAAAAAACACTCATGATGGAAAATTCTAAAAGTTTTGCAGCCGTATCTTGGACTTACATTTTGATCAGCGGCCTCGAAAACCATGACAGGTAAACTATGTCAAAAACAGTTAGAAAGAAAAATAATAAATGTAAGTCCACGTTCACACGGACGTAATAATATAGCGGCGGGATTTTTCACGCACTGGATATTTAACTCTCGGTAGTGAGCCAAAGGTTGAGAATCCAACACAGTGCAACTCAGCGCGTTGAAAATCTAACAGTGTGGTTTACTGTTAGATTTTCATCTCTCGGTACGTACCGTAGTCAGTACATAGTATTGTATGTAGGTATAGGTACATAAATAAGAAAATAAATAAAAACGTGCAACTAAAAAACTACGACGATCACCCTAATTGGATTATTACTTCCAGTCTGTATATAACTTGAACATAACTGGCGAATTGTCGGTGTACTAATACATCACTGCCCAACCCCTCTGAAAGAATACAGGCGTTACTCGTATGTTATGAAGAAATCTCATTTCCACAACTTATTATATCTTAAAAAATATTTACTAGAATAGTAAAACAAGATAAACTTTTACTAATCGTAATCAGTTCAAGTTGATCTACTGTATTGCTCTATTCAGTGACACAGTTAATACTGCTGCTGCGCATCGTAACTAGTTACGTCTCGCTACTCGTTTCGGGGGCTGAGGTAAGCTTTAAATGCCTACTGCGCTGGGTTCACCTCGCCTGGAGTATATATTTATAAAATAGAGTACCATTTATTAATTTCTCTTGATGTAATTTCTAGCACATTTTGTGGTATATAATTTTTTTATTGATTTTACAAGAATTGTAGGACCCCAAACATCCTCACATAATAGACTCATTTTAATCAATATTTTTAAAGCCCTGTTCCTCTCTTCTCGCCATGACCAACAAATAGTCAATTCAAGAAATCACTTGCCTTAAAAAGTCAGTTTATGAAAAAATAGTATTTTGGCGTGCTCTATTAGTGTTGTAGATTATAGAGTACACCCATAAGAAAAAGACTACAATACTCTATTTTAGATTACTGCAGGCAAGCCTAACCTACACACATTCTTCAGTACTTACCTACAAACCTAGTAGAACAAAAATACGAACAAATAAGTTGGCGACGAACAATAATACGCCAATATTGGTGGTAGGTAAACCATAAGAATAATAAATAATCATTCTTTTGCGCAAACCTTATCGCCATCTAAATAGTTTTGGATACTACCTATCTCGTTACTAAATACTTCTATAATAAGCATTAAAAATGTAAGTGAAGGTATAGGCTTTGGATATGTCACCATATGATTGTGAACACCGCTACTTTATAATCTATCTCACGAGATTATACTGTCCATAAATTGTGAACTGCACCATACTGCTCACAACATGAATAGGTTAGGTTAGATTACAACTGTCTTCAACCGCGCGCGAGCAGTGCCGCAGCAGCGGCTGGCGAGTGCTACTTCCAAGTTAGTGGCAGTTACTACAGTTATTTAGTAATAGCGCTATACGTACTATCTGCCTGCAGTTCACAATTCGTCTACAGTTCCAAAAGTATCTATCGAATCACTCGAACATAAATTAGAATGTTTTGATTCCGTGAGCATATCATTAGGATATGTAAGAAGGCATACCGAACCCTAGGTTTCGTACTCAGGCAAGCTCAGGGGATTACCAACATCACAACACTCAAGGTGTTGTATGACGCGCTAGTCAGGAGTCACCTTGAGCATAGTGCAGACATATGGGCTCCTCATCAAATCAACGCGTGCGCATCAACTGATGCAGAGCGTGGTTTAACGTTAATACTGTGACTGTTCCTAAATGACCCCAGGCCGATAAAATTTTCGTTTTTCCTAATTATGTTAATATTAGCTCTTAGGTCGGTTCCCCCTAAGGGGGAAGGACCGCACCCCTCCCCGTACGGCCCTGTAGAGCTCGTCACCAGACTGGTCACTCTCCCACCGATTTACTTTGAATGAATTCCGAATAGCCTTAAATTATACTTAAGAACTCATATTTATGGAAACATCTTGGATGTGGTTTTAGAAAGCTAAATATCAGAGATACTCAAAGTGCTTGTATTTTTATATAAATTAACGAGTAACCCATACGCTAGCGTATCAGGTTTCTGGTCAATCGTTACTCACACGATACTTCACGTCAACACTCAGAGTACTCAGGGCAACACTCCCATAAAGTGACGCAAGCTGCTTTTCAGCTACTTCACGTCGTCATGCTCTTTCGAGACATGGTCTCTAGCAGTTCTCTCGAAATGATAAACGTGATGAAGCGGCTTTCCCTGCGGCAACCGTGCGACCGGTCTTGTCTAACAACGGAGCGGCTAGTTCTTGCGGAAAATGGTCGTCATCATGCTCTTTTTGGAGACATGGTCTCTATCAGTCCTTGGGCTGAATATGAGATAGATGTGGTCACCCTAACCCCTGGAAGTTCACCCGTTGCACAACAAGCATATCTGTAAGACACGTGTTCATGTCAATCTGTATGAATTACCAATCTGAGATCAAGGATACAATAGTCACGGGTGACTAGTAATAGAGTTGAAAATCTAGATTCAGGAATTAGTACTAAGTAGATAAAAGGGTAGAGAATCAAACCCAAGAATAATTATTTAAATAGAATTGTGGATCAACTCTCATGAAAGTCTATAGACAGCCCAAAAGAGCCCACCCATCACCACTTCCTAGTGTTTGAGCTGAGGAGAAGAAGTGGCGGAACAAACTCCCCAGCAACATGCATCTGTCTAATTAGTTATAAGAACTTTAATAACACTCTCAACCTAAGATAAGTACATATTATAATGATAGGCCCACTCAGTCATACCAACAAACACACACACATAATTCTCCTCTCTCACAGGTGAAGGCTAATATCTGCAATAAAGTTTTAATTATGTGGAGGGGTGAAGGGACCGTTACGCTTGCGCTTAATTTCATTATTTAATACTACGTTAACTTATCTGTTTATTATTTACCCACTTTAGTGAGACGGGGAACCGTTTTACAACGTTTGCCTCATTGTACGTGCTCTGTTAGACCTAACGCATAGAACCTCTGAGGGCACTAGTACGATTCTAACGGAGCACGCTCCCTAAGCAGCAATAAAATGTCTTACTCAATCCTAAGACAGCGTACTGTGAAGTCAACTGTCATTGAGGAAGACAAGTTTTGGAGTAGTTTTAAAAACGTACTCATGTGAATGTCAACCTTGTGACTGTCTATCCCCTTCTTAAGATATCACAAGACTAGCACAAGCGCACCGTAGACTCAGCCTCTAGCAAGACTCATTGCGATCGTTCTTGGTGCCTGCCGAAGTGGAATTTCGGCACTTCACATCTCTCGCTAAATAGTGACGATTCATAAATAGGCCTACAGAACGGCCGGGTGTGGGTTTTAACGAGACACGATCCCTAGCGTTCTTAAAACGACTACCAATGCATTTTAGTGACAGTGTGTGAAGCCTACTCCTCTCCCAGAAATGTACAAACAGCAAGCCTCACGCAATACGTCCTGTGGGTAGACCTTTTTGGAAACAGAAATCATCACTAACATTTGGTTGGTTTATAACGCAAACATAGATCGGCTTTATAGCCTAGTTTAATTGAAATGAGTTATTTACGGTTCTGCCTTCCTAAAGTGATGCATCAATAGATCAACAGTTGTCAATAGTCAGAGCTTTATTGCTCAGTGTCAAGTTTAGCAGGAAGCCTTCCCCGTTTCCCTATAACCAACTGTAAATGACAAATATCTGCCGAGGTACGGATTAGGAAGGGGACACGCAATACAAGAGAAGATTACATGAATTATAAAGTCAGTTAGCACATAAGAGTAGTTACGCCATACTGAAATAAATGATCATTAATAGCACCATCGCGATAACACCAATCTGTTTGGTAAAATTTGTAATATACGATCAACCTGCGAGAACAATAAAACAAGATCTCCGTTTCTACAATGTACACACTATTACTAAAGATTGAAGTTGGCACTTACCAGGTAATTCTTTGGGGTGAATTTGAATACAACTCATACTTCGTCATACTTGCGCCTATTACCAGTTTCTCCCTGCACCATCCCTCACAGCTCACCACACCATTTTTCCTCGCTTCGAATATCTCGCTTAACTTAACTAGCCTGGGCTATCAACTCCGTCCGTCGTCCCTCACCATCCCTAACCGACTGCCTACAAACTCACTCTCTGAGGTTCACGTGCCTTACATGCCACTTACATTCATTCTAGACTAATATAGTCTAGTCTAAAGCTACACGCTTATCAAATATTTAACGTAATAAATAACACTCTCACAGAGATATAAATCTCATTGCTAAAGCCTAGCCTAACTCGACCGCCTCTTGCCGTGCTCACAAATTAACCGCTTCACAAACTCTCTCTGAGATTCACGCGCCTTACATTCATTCTAGAATAATACAGCCTAGTCTAAACCTGTACACATATCAAGCACTTAACGAATTCTGTAACACTCTCACAGCGAGATCTAATTCGACCTCCTCCTCCCGTGCTCTAAAACTCATTGTCTTTATTTCTAAATCCCTTCCCCATCTTCAAAGTCCCCACATGTCGGCCCCGCGTCTCTTTCTCAGAATAGTTTTATGGCCAGAAATGAGACAAAAGAAACCCTCTTTTGTCTCATTTCTCAATGGATTTCAAGGGTACGCTTGGGCCTATGTAATGGTATCCAGATGTGGCTGATTGCAGCGGCGAAGTGTAAATTTCTCCACGAGAGAAACCGAAACGAAGTCGGCTTCAATTTACTGACTTATTGATAACTAGCTTTTGCCCGCGGCTTCGCCCGCGTGAAAGTCAATGCATATTATCCATATAAACCTTCCCCTCAAGTCACTCTGTGTATTGATGAAACGCATTCAAATCCGTTGCGTAGTTTAAAAGATCTAAGCGCACCAACACGAAAGCTACTTTGTTTTATACTATGTAAGGAAGAATAGCTACTATCACTCCAAAATTTACACAGGAATGTAAATAATTTACTACTATCAAATTGGACAGCTGAAACCCAAACAAATTACGGAATCGCCGTTGTATGAATTCCCAGTTCCCGATTCTGACGCTTCGGTGCCAGGTTAATTCAGAACATTTTGTAGTACAAAGCTAAAGATAACCGTTGTTTGAATGTTATGGTGAATTAAATACCCGTAGTGTAAATACCTTCTATTGGCAATAGTAGCCATTACTAACGTGCTATGTGGTGCCTTCGCCACTGCTAATTTGTTCGTTGTTCTTAGAATTTGCAAGAAATATTGCATCCTTAGGTGCCGTAATTTATTGCTTTCGACTGTTAATAACTGGCATAAGTTCCCTAATAGTTTTAGAATTCCAAAATAGTTTTAGAATTTTAAAGAAATAGGTAGGATTATTTATTAGGGTCGAGCTCTCAGATCATAAAGTTGCGACTTAATGTGTTTTCTAAGAGGCCCGGGAACACGTGTGACGATTTTAAAATGATGATAACATTGCGCCATTTAATAGATGACAGACAGTCACAATACAGATGATATCTATCAAAGAGTTGCCACGCGTAGCAGAGTGCGTGGGTGACTGCACTAGCTGTTTAAGATCTAGGCAGTTCAAGAATGAGACTAATTTATCCGTCTTTGAGTCCGTGTTACTAAGCATGTTTATGTTGTATACACACAATACTGATGGGGGATCCATCAGTATTGTGTACTCACAATTAGTTAGGGAGCTTAATGAACATGATACAGCGTCCAGGAAAAGATCAACATCTTGCCAGGGCGCACAGTGGAACGAATGTATGGGAGCGGTTGGACGTAGACATGTCCGAAAAATAAGAGTAAAATTATGACAAACTAATGATGCCATCTTATTCGATTACTTAATGCCTTCATAAATTGTGGTGATGAATTTCTTCATAACTCCCATATTTCGGGAGTAATTTGAGAAAATGTGAAATTTTACTATGAAAATGAGTGTATCGAGCTCTCTCCCTCCTGATTCCGGGCTTGTTTCAAGTAGCGGTCTCTAATATCGTAATGCTATTACTAAGAGCTATATTTAATACTAAGACACATAGTGCGCCAAATGTGCACTTTCTGGGATAAAAGGAAATGAAAATTTAAAAAAAAAAACGTTTTTTCCCCATTTGTATTTACTTTAAACCGCAGACAGACTTATTAAGAGGTCTATAAATATATTATATATATATACAGAAATATATATTAACAAAAATATTCACAAGAACTGATGAGAGTATGACTTTTAAGTAAGTTGATAATAAATTACCTAGTTTCATTAAAAGTACAATAAATAATTAAGATGTAAGCTCTAATTTACTAAGTTACACATTTTAAAACAATAACATCATTTAATTATCTTCGTCATCATCATCATCATCAATTAATTCAAATTCAGAATCGATGTCCGCTAAATCATTTATGTTAACAAATTCGATATCACTTTTCTCAGAATCCGTAAGCTCATAAAATTCCTTAAAAGAAGATTTTTTTACAAACTTATTTCCTTTTGGACGGATACTTGTAACAAGTGGATCAGAAGACAGTAAAAGATTGTGCATAATATCTTCATTGCATGAGATACTGCTATGCTTTCGAGAATGCCCCTCTCTATATTTTCTAAAATCTTTATTTCTAGCCTCAGATGCCTCTTCGGATAGAAAACCAATGGGCACAATTGACATGTTCTGAACTATGTCTGGCCCATGCATTAAAATTTTATGAAGTGAAGAAGGCATATAATACCATGGGTATAACTCCACGTAAAGCTTAGCAGTATCAAAGCAGAACTCTCGGAATTTAGTTACGTTGATCTTCTCTCCTGATGAAATACACTGCAAGATCACACAGATTTTTCTTAAAAGCATAGCATCTATTCCGGTCAGTTCAGCAGATTTAGTGTAGTTTTCAAAAAATCTCCTTGCCGAGTTGCCATTGTTGGTGGATCCACTGCCTTGTTTCACAACATCGAGAAGTAAGCCCGTTTCTCTTCTTACAGCCTCTTGAACTCTTTTCTTCCTGTCATCAACTTGCCTTTTTGCTATATCACCCCTTACTTGCCATGATTTTATGTCTAATTTGTAGGAAATGTGTAATAAGCATTCCATTGAGCGAATCCAAGCGTGAAGGGTGCTTAAGCTATATTTATACATGTCCTCGTTTGCGTGTTTATCTTTGATTAACTCTAAATTATTCATTTCTTTAGGACAAGCCTTGCATATGTCACACACTGAAGCTGCTGTATTGGATATAATGGAATGAATTTTACCATCAATCACTGTCAACAGCAGTTGGTGTTTGACACTAATTCCATCAGTGATGGTGGATGGAGTTAAGGCTTCAATCTCTGCTTCGATTTCAGCCATCTCTCTCTGCACATTTTCTTTGGTTTCCTTTATAAACTTAAACAATATTGGCCGGCAAAATGAAGTGGAAGATGGTCGCTCGTTTTCCCAAATTGTTACACCTTTTGAGACGAGCCGCAGTGGTACAAGACTAATCATAAAATTACTAGCAAGATCGATTTGCTCATCTTCACTCGTCCTTTGATGATAAATGCTTTGGCTAGATGATCCGTCAAAACCCCATTTGCTGGTCAATACGAGCTGTTGATTGGGATCAACAGGGGTTTCTAACGACCTAATAAGTCTTCTTGAGGTTAAATCCATCAAGGCTTGTAATTTGATTTTTGCAGAGCTCTCTGTAACTGTGAGATCTTCTTTGGCCGGATAGCACTTAATTTTTTCTTTAACCAACATGTAGTAACTCGGGTATTGAAGAGCTCCTTCTTGAGTGTTGAAATCCCGAAGAGTGTTATAGCGCCATTTCGATAAGTTCATCGATACATAAAGAGCCAATGCCTTCAAAGGGGATATTTCCCGTACCTGAATTGATTTACCTTCAATGAAGGCTTTGATTTTTGAGGCCTCTTCTGGATTCTCCGTCAAGTATTTCATAACATAAGCTGTATCGCTTTGTCCTGCCTTTTGAAGCGCCCTTTCGGCCGAAAACATAATTTCAGCGCTGCTACTGCTGCATGAAAGACTATCTTCAGTGCGTCTTCTTTTTTGCCGGTTACTAAGGTCCTCAAAAGATTTACGAGGACTAGGATGTGTACAAGTTGAAGCATCAGATTTAGCAGGAGAAATTATGGGCTCGATGACGTCACTTATATTTTCTGTAGAAGGTTCCATATTTTCATTCTGTAATTCCGGCCATTGAATTGCAGCCTGTAGCCAAATCTCATGTTTCTTCCGAAACTTATCTGTGCTTCTTCCAGACTGTGTCCATTTTGCATAAATGCGGTAGCAAAATCGACGACACCAGTCTTTTAAACTTGTTTCAGCACTTTCACATAACTGAACACAACTGTTATCTTTTAAAACACTGAACAAATAGTTAAAGTCGCGTAAATCTTTATGTGCGCGTGCGCATAAAGCAACGTGAATATCAAGATTTGTATTAAAATTTGGAAAATACATTGCGAGATTAGCTTGGATACAACGAGGTGTAAATCAACACTGATTTTAAAGTTACTAATAGTGACCTATTTATATAAAATCCAGGTATCCCAGGTATCCTTTGTTAAATATTGCAAGGTAATTAGTTATTGTGATAATTAGTAAATGATGCATGCTAAATTAGTGTATTAAGAGCCATTTAGTAATTAAATAATAGCAATGTTCTTATCAGTAATCATTAGTGCATCAGTTTTATATGTAAACCTTAAGTCCCTAATTATATATCCTAATTAGCTTATATCTTCTCTAATTGGCTGCTCAGAAATGTTATTGTAATAAGGTAAACCTTTAGAAAAACGGTTTTAATCAACAAAATAAACAAAAAATAAAAAAATTGTGTTATAAAATAAACATCACTCTTTATCCCAGAAAGTGCACATTTGGCGCACTATGTGTCTTAGTATTAAATATAGCTCTTAGTATTAGCATTATGATATTAGAGACCGCT
Source organism: Polymixis lichenea (assembly GCA_949091785.1). Lineage (NCBI taxonomy): Eukaryota > Metazoa > Arthropoda > Insecta > Lepidoptera > Noctuidae > Polymixis > Polymixis lichenea. The sequence goes on along the minus strand of OX420939.1, from coordinate 75,123 downwards.
ACTTGAAACAAGCCCGGAATCAGGAGGGAGAGAGCTCGATACACTCATTTTCATAGTAAAATTTCACATTTTCTCAAATTACTCCCGAAATATGGGAGTTATGAAGAAATTCATCACCACAAGTTATGAAGGCATTAAGTAATCGAATAAGATGGCATCATTAGTTTGGCATAATTTTACTCTTTTTTTTCGGACATGTCTACGTCCAACCGCTCCCATACATTCGTTCCACTGTGGGGCGGGCGGTACGTGCGGTACCTATTGCTAGCTTAATTCCGCGAATAGTAATTGTGACGCACATCTGCTCGACCGTGGTGTGCACTGGGCTAGAAGAAAATAAGTGGCTTCGAACGTTAATATCCTGCTTGATATAAAAACCAACACCACCACCACGTCTCTTCTTGCCAGATAATGGGCGCGGTATATGCCGTAACCTATCCAGGTACAAAGGGCGCGCGCCCCTCTTCCCCTATTCGCAGCCACGTCTCATTAATGACCATTATGTCAACATCTAAACCCAGTAATGCTGCAATAACCTCGTCGTGTTTCGTGCCCAAAGAACCCGCCTTCCAAAAACCAACTTTTAGGTACCTATGTAGTAAACATCATTGACTAGATAATAATTGACTAAAGATAAATAAAAATATCATAGAAGTTACTAAATAAACTAACTCACAGATTGAGAAAAAATGCATGTAAATAAGATTGTAGTGGTAAATAAATAAAGTGTAGTGTAGTAAATTATTATTAGCGGCATAGTAAAATTATATAAATATGGTCTGGCACCGTGGGCAGCGTAGGTTACAAGTATCTGGCAAATTAAATTACTAAAGATGCTAACAAGATTACTCAGACAGGAATATGTAAAATTTATTGTACAATTTAACTCAAAAATAGTGAAAACAATAAGCATGTATTTAACAACGACATGAGACAATCAAACAAGAATAAGCTAGATATTAAACAAAACAATGAATTAATTTGAACATTCTTACGTGGTACCGCGTAATTCGACCATAAAACATAAAACACGTTGATAGCTACAGTTAGTGTTACTGTATACAAGAACAAACCTACTGAGTGTTGAAAAAATGCGAAATGTCTTTTTCCGGATGTGCACGACCGACTTTCCGTCTTCTTTGCGTGCAAGTATACGGCCATCTTTAGTCCAGGTGTACTTCCATTCTAGGCGACTAGCAGCCTGACGAGTCTCGAAGAATAATTGCCTGTTAGTTTTAGTCAGGCGCTCATTGAGGTGGGGAGTGGCGCTCCCGGCACTTCGATGTTGTGAGGTTGTGGCAGACGCGCGCTGCACTCAGCAAATTATCACGCGTCGCGCGTCTTGCTAGTCGAACAACGAAGATTCGAGGTTGGGTCGCTTCGCCTTCGCTGTGGTCACGCCGAGCGTTTCCAACACATTTAGCAAAAACGATATCCTGCTCTTCGAGCTTAATCGCTAGCTTGAGTGCAAGGGTGTCAATCAATTGAGCCGGGTTTTCCCCACTAAACTCCGTAACGCCAGGCAGTTGTACATCGTTAAGTAGTGACTCTTGCTCACGGTCATTCAGCTGTTGCTGGAGTTCCCCGATTGTTTCTTCCAGTTGAATTGAACGAGGGGATTTCGTTTGCTCGGTATTCTCTTCGAGTTCTTTAACGCGGCATTCCAGGGTATCCATACGATTGTAGCACTGGTTCACATCATCATGAAGACCTGAGAACTCATCTCAAAACTGACGGATTTCATCTTGTAATGCGTTAACCTCGCTGCGGAGACTAAGGATTTCTATCGCTAGATTGATCTCTTGAGTATCCGGTGTGTTACTTTTTATTTCAGCTGATATGATTTCAGCATTAACAGTCGGGCTGACCTCTGCTGGACTGGTGGATGAGCTGGACTCCTATGTTCCCTTTGATAATGATAATTCATAGCCATGTAAGAAATGTGTTGATGAAATACTTCAATACTGTTTCTATGGAGTTTCTTGTCCTTCTTCAACATGAAGACCTAGTTTTGGAACGGATGACTAGCTTTCTGATTAAATACTGACAAGCCTTATTGAAATAAATGTCTAGTCTTGTCTTTCTGTGCTTTACTTCATGAAATCCTTTCTCTTATAGTATCTGTTTAATACTGATACTGTACTTACGCTTCTTTTTCATTCATACACATCATCTTTGTTTTATTGTCCTTTTACAACTTTCTTACATTATTATATTTCACCCTTTGTTTTCTGTGTTAGCACTCTGCGAATTGGTCTTAAAACGATTCGTCAATATAGAATTACCTGATTTTACATTAGAATTTTCCATCTTTTTACATAATATTATTCTTGTTATGACATTTAAGTCAAACGTGTCAAACTGATGTCTACTTATTCTTTTAATTATCTATGCAGTCTATTTAAGGAAGGTTGCATTAGGATTGTATTTAGTAAAAAATAATTTTATATCGTTTTGGATAGCCTAAATTTGGTTTTTCTATCTAACTACATTGTCTACTAAATAACGAAATTCTAAATTATAATTATAAGATTCTTAAACGCACTCTCGGTTTGTATGAAGGAGGTTTTATACGTCTTGGCCGACTAGACTGGCATATGAGAGTATCTATGGCTGAAAAAGAAAAGGAGGAAGGAGTTTGGAATGTAAAAAAAGGAACAGAGCGGAGGACTGATTGAAAGAGGGAGCGGATGGATTTGGCACAGAGTACTTTTTTATATAGGGAATAGAGGTACAACTCAGCGACAAAAGTGAGAAACGTCAAGTGTCGCCCTCTGGACGCGTGTTTTGGAACTAATGCCAACATAATCTTACTCTCACACACACACACACACACACGTAGGTACACACATACGTACGTCGCCTACTACTTTCAGCCTTAATATTTTTTATTTAGAATGTGAATTACATATTCGCGTGTAGCTATGTAGAAAAGCGAAAGTAATTCATATCATTAAACAATAAAACAAAGTTCGATTTCATTATTCATTTATTTCTTTTGAAACACTTCTCAATCAGTTTTTATGCTGTAATTTTATACGAATCCGTATGTATCATCATCACGCTCCCTCAAGGCAATATTTTTTTCCTTTAAAGTAAAACGACGTCCTTTGTTGCCTTTCTTATGCTCTCTGAACTGTAGCCTCAACAACATTACCATTCAGTGGATCAAAGGACACAGCGATTCGCTAGGCAACGATGCAGCGGATGAACTTGCCAGGAGGGGGTCGAGCATGGCACCAGTGGAACCAGAACCCATTGTGCCACTCCCCTTCGGGTATCTACGCACTTTGGTAAGGAAACGAACCAGGGATCAACATCATAAAATATGGTTGAACCTAAGTGAGTGCAGGCAGGCTAAGGAATCACTTCCTGCGTTCGATGCTCGCGTCACAAAACAGGTTCTCCGTTTAACTAAACGACAGTTGCGTACAGTTACAGCAGCCGTAACTGGCCACGGGTCATTTTACAAACATCTCTTTGTCTTATGAGTAACAGACAGTCCACTGTGCAGAGCCTGCATGGAGGAGGACGAGACAGCGCCTCATGTGCTGTTGAACTGCCCGGTGGTCGCTAATTACAGGGCAAAATACTTCGGTAACCCAGGTACCCTACGTGAGATTGTCAGCAACACCAAGGCGTTGTCTTTCTCGAGGAGCTGGGGTGGATCGAATAACTCATTCTCCCACCCGTACGCAAAATACGCGCCTTGACGTGGAGTTGCGGAAAACAGCCCGTTTTACCTATTACCTATTTAAATATTACCAATAATGGAGATGCCCTAATAATCTCCAGTGTTTTTAGACTAGTGTGTTAAAAATATTAACTACACTATTACGTTATGTAGATTAAGTCACCCTGATTCATCAAAATCAGGTCAGTACATAATTATTTTATGCGCTACGGTAGAACACACGTAAATACACACATATATACATATATTGCTAAAATCATCACCCGTCCTTTTGGCTTTGCCGTAGTTGGGTAAAAACGATTTAGAAAAATATTCGGCGGATTTTACATATTGGTGTTGGCTTCCAATCTAACCGGATGCAGCTGAATCGCACACACACACTCGTATTATAATAGAAAAAAGCAGAACGAAAGACAGTGGTATGAAGGAAGCACAACGGTTTGTTCTGTTATAAATTATATTCCGCAAAAAGAACAAAAATTGTTATGAAATAAGAAAATATAACTGTTTTTCATCAGTTTGTATTCTTTGTTAACCCTCTCTGAAATCATTAGGTAATAATTTGTCTTGAAAAAATTTGGGAAACCTATCTAAAGTGAACTCCTGCTAGTGTTGCCAGGTGTCCCGATTTGCGCGGGACGTCCCGATTTTCAGGGGTCTGGGGACGCGTCCCGATTTGTACCTGATCGGGACGCTAAATGTCCCGATTAATCAAAAAATGAAAAAAAAATCATTAAAAAAATGTATATTATAAATGTGTATATATAACACGACTGAAAGAGTGCAATATTGATACTAAACACCTTACTAGTTACTGTGCAGATGATGCAAATGTAAACTTTGGCTGCCGCAATTCAGTTTTTCAATGATTGCAACATGATAATGAAAACATTTTATCAGTGGGATGTCCTGCACACATCTTACACAATAGTGTAAAGCATGGGCTGAATAAGATTAATTTTGATTTAGAGAGTTTTATTCTAAAGCTTCATAACCATTTTTCATATTATGCAAAACGAGTTGACTCTTTGAAAGATTTTTACGTAATTCACGAAGCTGAATTTGCTCCCGTCTTGCGACATGTGAAGACAAGATGGTTGTCACTTCTACCTGCCGTGGAACATGCTACTAAATCTTTCGATATCCTGAAAGATTATTTTATATCATTGGGAGATGACGAATGTTCCAGTGCGCTGTGGCAATTTTTTAATTCTGACGAAACTGAACCTTGTTTGACATTTTATCAAAATGCACTGAAAGTCTTACAGGATGCAGTGATATGTCTTGAAAACGAAACATTGCTGTGTTTTGAAGGTCACAAAATAATGCTAGAAGTTAGTGAAAAATTGAGGCAGAGAATTGAAGATGAATTTATGAGATTTACGTGTAGTAACTTGATTAAAAAGTTGCCTGCTGATAAAGTGACCAAAATAAAAAAGGACTGTTGTGCGTGGTACAAATATGTTCTTCATTACATAGAAACTAAATATGATCTCAAGAATAGCAGATTGGACTTATTTAAACCATTTCGTCCCCAAGATGATTCATTTACTTACACGTCAATGGTTATTGAAAATCTAAAAATTTATACGTTTTTCGACATGGATCAACTTTGTAAAATCAAAGAATTAGTGAAGGCAGCAGTGCAAAACAAAGACTTAACGCCGCTACAAAAACGGCACAACATTTTTAAACACAATCAAGATTTAGTAAATGTTCAAAAATTATTTTCTTTTATGGCTTCAATTCCAGTATCAAACGCAACAACAGAAAGGGTATTTTCCCAGGCTAACTTAATTTGGTCCGAGAGGCGAAACCGTTTGACACTCGAGCATGTGAAAGCAGAAATTCAAATTAAAACCAACTTTAATATGACATGCAATGAATTTTATAACTATATTATAAAAAACAAGGCCATTATAAATGCGGCAAAGTCCAATAAAAAATATAATTTTAATACAAATAATTTACGTTAATACTTAGGTACTTCATTCTTCTGAAGTGCGTCAATTACATTTAAAGTACGATTTTATTTTTAATTTCTACTAGTCTAGCATGACTGATTACTTGTTATGTAAGATTAAATAGACTTAAAACCCCTTGTTTTTTTTTGTTTACTGTCCCGATCCGCAACCGTAAATCCCGATTTTTTTGACCTCATGTACCGATTTACAACAAATCGGACCTGGCAACACTAACTCCTGCCTACGGTCCTGCATTCAGTGCCAAGTTAACCAAGCTCATACGTTTGTTTCAGGCGTACGCGTACCCAGGAAGCCCCGCTACAGAAGAAAATGGAATCATGGTAAGTTAATTTCATGATCACATTGACGTCACGCAAAATCTTGCATTTCGACATCAATCGTCGCCCACAGATACAACCCGTCTGGTAGCACCAACACTGTCCTCAGAACGTTCAATTTACTCTATACTGGGCAGGTTTACAGATTATTATAAACACCTTTTTTTGTGTGTACTGTCCTACGATCGCTTTCTCTGTACTACATAATTATATGGGCCGTATGTCTGAAATAAAGACAAATTAAATTAATGAATATGCTTGACCGCAACAGTAAGAAAAGCTGGTCCGGCTCAGCGACGGCGCCGTGGCGACACCAGAGCAACACGAGCGCGCGCGCACTCCAAGCGGCCGCCGCGTACCCGCGCCGCACCCGCCACTCATTCGCTACGTACGCGCCACGCGACCGCCACGGACCCGCCCCGCACAGTCACATGATGACCTCACACGCACACAATATGAGACTTCACGAAACAATTATAATATAAACCTCAATTAATATTTTTCACCAATGGAAATCGATACTGACATGATTATGACTCATAGACTCACACTACGTCAACACGCTCATAGGCGCAGTAAGGAAATGCACCTAATTAATACAACAAAGTATTTTATTGTGAGCGCGCGCGCAGGCGACGTGAGGGTGGGAGCGAGACAAAACGCGGTACATTTTAGTGTAGGTACCTTTTATGTTTTTGGGTAGAGCTATGCATTTCATTACTTTATTTCATTTTCATATCATTGGTTGTTTAGTAATATTACATTTTATATACTGTTTATTATAATTATTTTACTTTGTTACTTGTTTTGTCTAAATTGTAAAAATCCTGGTTTGATTTTCGTCCGTTGTTTCCGGGTGACCACTGAAAATCAGCGCTGTGCTGTGGGTCCCATAGCCCTTGCCTCGGAAAGCACGTTAAGCCGTTGGTCCCGACTGTCATTTGTGGATCTTTGACAGTCGTTAAGGGTCGTCAGAAGCCTGAAGATCTGACAACCAGTCTTACCAAGAGGTATAGTATTACCCCGTAACTGGGTTGTGGAGGTCAGATAGGCTGTCGTTCCATATAAAATATTGGTATCGCGGCCAGCAGTAAAAGGCCTACACTGGCGCGCCTTGTCGTATGATTATCTCTCACTGCTTTTGCGACTTTGATCATTGATGAATGTATAAGAATGAGCTGCATCCGGTTAGGTTAGGTTACTGGAAGCTGACCCCAACATAGTTGGGAAAAGGCTAGACAGATGATAATAAAAGTGTACAGGGACGCAAAAAAATGGTCAGTTTTAGAGATAGTAATTTTTATATTGAAGTCAGGAAGATGATTTTATGTAAAAGTTACTGCTAAAACATTAACAAAAAGCGATGACATTGATCACAAGTATCACAACAAGTTCCAATTCACAAAAACTCTTTGTCCGTTTAAACGTTTAACAAAACCGCTACTTAAGTTCAAACGCATCTAAACGTGGGTAGCTGTTTTGTTCAACGTAACGCAAACACAATCCAGCTGAACGTCATTGTTCAGTTGTTTTACATAACGGAGTTGTTTGTGAAACAACTTAGCGGTTTTGTAAAACAGCGGATTCGAAAATTCATCTGCGACTTATGCACGTACAGAATATAATTATTTCTAGAGTTTCTGCCTAAGAAACCTTTCTAAGAAACTGTAGGATAAAGAGTTTATGTGAATTGGAACTTGTTACATTCAATGTGATCGCTTTTTGTTTTTACATTTGTTTGTTTATGCATACATAGCGATGTAACATGGCTTACCTGAAGTAAGCCTTTGGTGTAGCTTCTAATTCGGTGGCCAAATCGGTTGCAGTAACTAAGCAAGGGCAGCCTGAGTAATTGATTAAGGTTAGGTTAGAACAGTGAACATCCGCGTGCGAACAAGTTACATGTAAACAGCTTGCGGTTTGGTAAAACAGCGGATTCGACAATCTATCTGCGACACATACACATTTGAACAAAAGGTGCCATGTGATCATGTGAATGACGTGCCAACATGTGTATTGAAGGGTGTCGGTGCATTAGGCGTTTGTCCAGCTCAAGCTAACGTCGCAGTTCGAGTTCATACGGAAAAACGATCATGACGATGACGTCAGTGAATAGTTGTTGTCGTTGCTTTATGTTATAACCAAAGGGGGTGGAGACGAAATAACGCAACCGATACGTACAAGCTCATTTATTTTACTGACGCAGCAGTCGTTAAAGTAAAACTTAGTCGCTAGTTTACCCTACTTATTTATTAATTATAAATAAGTAGGTACCCACATAACATCCCTCCACCTTTAATCAGAAAAACTTCTTATAATGTACCACAGTTCTATTTCGTTTCGACCGAGTGTCTGACTCGGGTTCTACGGAGGGAGCTGCCGAAATCTCTTCCTTTTCAACGGTGTGGTCGCTGTGAAGCAGCTCTGATGCAGGCATTTCAGACTCAACTGGTAGTTCTTCTACCGAGATTTCGGATGGTGGCGCCTCCCCGGAGCTCGTCGGTTGTGATGGCATTACAAATGCGGGAATGATCTCTTCGCATGGCCTATCTTCCCTCCCTCTGTATTTGAGCAACTGGTTAGCGTGTCTTTTGTCCGTTTGATCCGATTCTCTCAGTTGTACTAAATACACTGTTTTGCCAACATTTCTAACGATTATTTCCGATGTCCACCACTTGTTTGGCCACCACTGGGGGACAGCGAAACAACTTCTCAAAATTATTATCGTTGTTCACCACTGGAGGAAAGCGTCACAACTTTCTAAATAATATTCCCATTCGCCACCATTGGTGGAGAGCGACACGGATTTTTAAAAATTTACTATCGCCACCGCTGGGGTACAGTGGCACAACTTTTGATGCTATTCCCACTGGTGGCTCTACCTACATTACGCGCAGGGATACTCTCGATCCTGATATTTAACATTTTAGGAAATACGTTGAAGTACAATGGCTAAAAGATGATTCCATACGTGCGTTTTTGGGGATAGGCACCGAACGACAAACGCTGTTGAAGGATGGCACCACAAACCAAATTCAGCGATGGATAAAAAAGAACCAAACATAATGCACGCTTTAAGCGTTATTCGAGAAGATGCATGATTTTCTTTGTGAAAAAAGAAATACAAATAAGTCAAAACAAAGAAAGGTCCAACAATCGAAAAAAAGTATGTACGTTTACAGCGATCAGTAGGTATATTCAACAAGCCCAAATGGAACTTGTAAAGGCCCAAATATCTTTGGCCCAATTTCTGAAAATTATGAGAAATCTCTAATTATAATGAAATTATTTTGTCTCTAGACAAAATAATTTAAATTGATGACCAGTGGGAATTGGATCAAAAGTTGTGCCACTGTCCCCCAGCGCTGGCCATAGGGAATGTTTAAAAATCCGTGACGCTGTCCCTCAAGGTGGACAATGAGAATAATTTTTAAAAGTTGTGTCGCTGTCCCCCAGTAGTGGACAATGAGAATAATTTTTAAAAGTTGTATCGCTGTCCCCCAGTGGTGGCCAAACAAGTGGTGGACATCGGGAATAATCGCATTTCTAATAATAATGCCACGGCACCAAAAATGTTTTGTTTTATTACAAAGTTTCACTAAGACTTGGTCACCCACACTGAACGAAACGTTACGGTTACCACGATAATTGTCAATCTGCGAACACTGTTTGACCTTAACAACTGTGTCGAGTGCTGTGTTGGATGGCGTCGTGGTAGTCGGTACCAAGAGATCCAGTCTACATCTCAACTTATGACCGAACAAAACTTCAGCGTTGTCGCAATCTGTTTGTGGTTGAATGTTTGCAATTCCTATAACTAAGCAAGAATTCTGATATTTTAATATTTAAATCTCTTAAACATGAACCTGATAACAAGTATGATATTATTGCTTTTTTAATAATCTTGACATAACTCTCCGCTTGTCCGTTACTAGCCGGATTATATGTTGGTGAAGTTAAATGAGTGATATTATTACGAGTACAGAATTGTTTAAATTGATGCGATACAAACGAAGTGCCGTTATCTCGTATACTTAGTATCGTATGAAATAAGCCAAATCGTGACATTACTTCGCATAGTTTTTCAATTACTACTCGCGAAGTACCACCCGATGAAACATCAAATACTTCCACCCATTTTGAATACGCGTCCACTATAATTAAATGTTTTGCCGCTAATTGGACCTAAAAAATCTATATGTACGCGATGCCACAGCTGGGTAGGGAAAGGCCATGGTGTGAGGGGGGTACGCGGGGGCTCGGCTCGCTGCGATGCACACACGGCGCACGCGCCACCAAAATCTATTGCGTGCCTCTTCTTTCACTTTTGTGATTCCTAGATGACCTGAGTGTAACTCGTTTAACACTTTATATCGCAGACTTCTAGGAATCTATGACCCCTCATTAGACAACCATTTCAACCGATAATTCCAACCGGTGGCTATAATAATCCATTATGCATGGTTCTTTAATTTTATTTGGCCAACCATTTGTCAAATAGTCGATGACGGTTTTTTTTTTTTTTTTTGGGTGGGAAATCATCAAATAACTTCTCCCGCTCTGGGTGGAGTAGGGGGCGTGTCAGACTTTTACTGATTAAAATCCACGAGAGTCAGCTCTTTTTGAACGTCAAAATTACATAAGACAGTCCCCCCAAAACGCCCGCCCTTCACCACTTCCTAGTAGTTTAGCTGGGAAGAAGAAGTGGCGCAATAAACTCCCCAGCAGCGCAGCTATCTGTTAAGTTAGAAGAACTTGATTCCATACAATAATAGGTAAGTACTTAACATTACTAAACACAAAACATAAAATTAAATCATTTGCATTTGTCAGCTAGCACACGTCAATATACCAAATAAAACATGGTAATTAAACTCAAGCAGAAATAAATCATAAAAACAAAACAATAAACGTAAACATAACTCAATAAAGGCCTCCGGGCATAAAGGCATAAAAATAAAATAAAATCAAATCAAAATCAAAAGTCATTTATTCAAACTAGGCTGAGAGACAGCTCTTTTTGAACGTCAAAATTACATAAGACAGTCCCCCTAAAACGCCCGCCCTTCACCACTTCCTAGTGTTTAGCTGGGAAGAAGTGGCGCAACAAACTCCCCAGCAGCACAGCTGTCTGTTAAGTTAGAAGAACTTGATTCTATACAATAGTAGCTAATTAATATTACGAAACACAAAACACATTAAATTTGCCATATGTCAGCTAGCACACGCCAATATACCAACAAAACATTGAAAACTATAGGAACTCAAATAGAAATAAATAAATATTAATAAAAAAAAAAAAAAACGTAAACAGAACTTACAATTTAAACAAAACCCTCCAGGCATAAAGGGCGTGCCCGCTTACATATGCAATTCTGCATTATGTATATATAGCTATAACTAACTGGAAGTAACGAAAGATAAACTTTTTTTATTTTTTTCTGGGTGGGAAATCATCAAATAACTTCTCCCACTCTGAGTGCAGCGGGAGGGCGTGTCAGACTTTTACTGACTAAAACCCACCCGTGTTCCCTCAGTTGCCTGTGTGTCAGGGGCCGCGGTATCTCTTTCGAACAACCCGCACCCCTGGCAGACAACAAAAGTTAAGCTTAAGGTCCTTTGGAATAAAATTAATAAAAAGTTAAAACAATTAACAATAACAAAACCACGATCAGCAAGACTACCAGTCACCACAACAAAGATCAGCCACTACCCCCTCGCCATATTTAAGGGAAGAAGGCCCCCGACGCTACCGCAAGCAGTGACATCTAAAGGAGCATGAAGAAATTACTGCCGGCTGCGGTATACTTGTATGTGCAGATTTTAATGTTAATGTGTTAGATGTTACTCCATTAAGTATTAGACTTCTCAATCTGTTTACATCTTTCAATTTAAAAAAAAACTTGTTTAATAAACCTACTATGATCACGGCATCTTCGTCGACTTGTCTTGATAATATATTTAGTAATTGGGATGCCAAAAATAAATTAGTGTTATGTGACTCATCGTCAGACCACTGCGGATTATTAGCTAGTTTCCCTTTGCCCTTACATAAAAAGCCGCATAAAATAGAATGCAGGCCCTATACAGCTAGTCGTTGCAACAAATTTAAAAATAATATAGCTCGTAGAATTACACCATCTTTAATAGAATATGAGAATCGTAATGAAATCTATGGAGACCTTTTTGATGAAGTGTATAAAGAATTCCAGTCTACTTTCAAGACCAAAATCATTGACATTAATGGCACTTCCGTTGGCTTCAACCAATTGGCAAATCTAGGTATTTATAAAAGTAGAGCGAGACTATACGAGTTAAATGGGAAATACACGTTTGATGGTGCTTCTCTAGAGTATGTCAGAAATTATTTAAAACGATCTGTGCTTTTGCTAAATCTAAATTTTTAAGCAATACTATCAAAAAATCTAATAATAAAGGGTGAATTAGTGGTGAAATGGGTAAATCAGTTAAACAGGAAAAAGAATTATAGATTCAAATTAGTTGATAAAGCTGCTGACGTACCTTAAGCATTTAATGAGTTTTTTGCCAACATACCTACTACTACGAATCGCTCGTTAAATTCGTCCCTCATCTAAAGCTGAAAATCTTTTGCACAGTAGTCTGCCGAAATGTAGTAGCATATTTAGTTTCGAACATGTAACGCCTCTGGATGCAGTTAACATTTTTAACACACTTAAGTCTAAAAACACTGGAGATTATTGGGGCATGTCTAAGCTTTTAAGTAATATAATCAACAACGTAGCCCCTTATCTAGCTGTTACTTTTAATAAATGTGTTGATTTAGGATATTTTCCTGACCTCATGAAGAGTAGTAAAGCCATTATTTAAATTAGGTAACAAAAATAACGTTGGAAATTTCAGACCTATTTCTATCATACCTGCATTTTGCAAAATATTTGAAAAGCTGATACTCAAGCAGCTGCTAATACATTTTAACTTAAATAGCCTCCTACACGATGAAAAATATGGTTTTACAAGGGGTCGTTCGACTACAGATGCGGGTGTTGCTCTGCAGAAACACATTTTTGACGCATGGGAGAATTCGCAAAATGCTATTGGACTTTTCTGTGATCTCTCCAAAGCCTTTGATTGCATGCACCATGACACGCTTTTGCGTAAATTGCATCACTACGGTGTTCAAAACGAAGCACTCAACGTAATAAATTCTGATTTGCAAAATAGGCACTAATGTGTAGATGTTAATGATGTAAAATCCTCCAGGCTACCAGTTCAGTTAGGTGTACCTCAAGGCTCAATACTGGCTCTATTTTTGTTCTTAGTGTATATTAATGACTTACTATTCTACTTAAAGGGTATCTGTGACATTGTACTGTTTGCGCTGATGGTACGGCTTTTTTTTAAAGTAGATAGGAATAGATAAGATTTTGACGGCGTAAACAGTGCACTCGCAATGGTTACGGATTGGTTTACCACATATAACCTAGTTCTCAATGCCAAGAAAACGAACGAACGAACGCAATTTATCAATAAGGTCTAGCACCTTATTGATAAATTGCTCGAACAAGGTCGTTTTTGAAGAACAAAACTATTTTGAAAATCTGCGGCTTTGCCCCACAGCAGAATGCTGTAGGACATACCGCTATGAAAATAACTAAAATACACTAACCGCGCTATATCAATGTCAGGGTATTGTCTTACTTTCCGGACGGCGTAGGCGGCCGAACTGAGCCTTTCCGCTAGGCTTGGTATATGTGAACCCCACTGAAGTTTGGCATCTACTGTTATGCCTAGAAAAACTGCCGAATCTACAATTTCAAGTACCTCATTATCTACGACAATGCTCGGTCCTAGATTCCTAACATTCAGTAAGGCGGACATTATACATTTCGTTTTCTTGGCATTGAGAACTAGGTTATATGTGGTAAACCAATCCGTAACCATTGCGAGTGCACTGTTTACGCCGTCAAAATCTTATCTATTCCTATCTACTTTAAAAAAAAGCCGTACCATCAGCGCAAACAGTACAATGTCACAGATACCCTTTAAGTAGAATAGTAAGTCATTAATATACACTAAGAACAAAAATAGAGCCAGTATTGAGCCTTGAGGTACACCTAACTGAACTGGTAGCCTGGAGGATTTTACATCATTAACATCTACACATTAGTGCCTATTTTGCAAATCAGAATTTATTACGTTGAGTGCTTCGTTTTGAACACCGTAGTGATGCAATTTACGCAAAAGCGTGTCATGGTGCATGCAATCAAAGGCTTTGGAGAGATCACAGAAAAGTCCAATAGCATTTTGCGAATTCTCCCATGCGTCAAAAATGTGTTTCTGCAGAGCAACACCCGCATCTGTAGTCGAACGACCCCTTGTAAAACCATATTTTTCATCGTGTAGGAGGCTATTTAAGTTAAAATGTATTAGCAGCTGCTTGAGTATCAGCTTTTCAAATATTTTGCAAAATGCAGGTATGATAGAAATAGGTCTGAAATTTCCAACGTTATTTTTGTTACCTAATTTAAATAATGGCTTTACTACTCTTCATGAGGTCAGGAAAATATCCTAAATCAACACATTTATTAAAAGTAACAGCTAGATAAGGGGCTACGTTGTTGATTATATTACTTAAAAGCTTAGACATGCCCCAATAATCTCCAGTGTTTTTAGACTTAAGTGTGTTAAAAATGTTAACTGCATCCAGAGGCGTTACATGTTCGAAACTAAATATGCTACTACATTTCGGCAGACTACTGTGCAAAAGATTTTCAGCTTTAGATGAGGGACGAATTTAACGAGCGATTCGTAGTAGTAGGTATGTTGGCAAAAAACTCATTAAATGCTTAAGGTACGTCAGCAGCTTTATCAACTAATTTGAATCTATAATTCTTTTTCCTGTTTAACTGATTTACCCATTTCACCACTAATTCACCCTTTATTATTAGATTTTTTGATAGTATTGCTTAAAAATTTAGATTTAGCAAAAGCACAGATCGTTTTAAATAATTTCTGACATACTCTAGAGAAGCACCATCAAACGTGTATTTCCCATTTAACTCGTATAGTCTCGCTCTACTTTTATAAATACCTAGATTTGCCAATTGGTTGAAGCCAACGGAAGTGCCATTAATGTCAATGATTTTGGTCTTGAAAGTAGACTGGAATTCTTTATACACTTCATCAAAAAGGTCTCCATAGATTTCATTACGATTCTCATATTCTATTAAAGATGGTGTAATTCTACGAGCTATATTATTTTTAAATTTGTTGCAACGACTAGCTGTATAGGGCCTGCATTCTATTTTATGCGGCTTTTTATGTAAGGGCAAAGGGAAACTAGCTAATAATCCGCAGTGGTCTGACGATGAGTCACTTAACACTAATTTATTTTTGGCATCCCAATTACTAAATATATTATCAAGACAAGTCGACGAAGATGCCGTGATCATAGTAGGTTTATTAAACAAGTTTTTTTTTAAATTGAAAGATGTAAACAGATTGAGAAGTCTAATACTTAATGGAGTAACATCTAACACATTAACATTAAAATCTGCACATACAAGTATACCTTTATTACTTGATTTTAATTTATTAGTAAATCCTCTATTACCGATTCGAAACGAATAAAATCGATAAACGCAAATTATCACGTAACGCTCGAGTTCAACACAAAACAACTCAACAGTCCGCTCGATGGAAAGATTAACTAGATCTAAACGTTGTTTAAATTTCGTTGTTTAAACAATTATATGAAGTAACTCATTTAACATAATTTTCCTGATGAATGTATATACTGTTATTCATACGCTCTATTTGCATGCCCACAAAATACTTGAACTTTAGCTCTTTGATTTTAAAGCTTGTTTGAAGTATTCTAATATTTCTTATATATGTTGTTTATTTGAAGATATTACAAGAGCATCATCAACATATATTATTAAGAATACTTTAGTGCCATTAAAAAGTCCTGTGTAAATACAATTATCAGCCTGAGATTGAACAAAACCATATTTAAGCAAAAACTCTGTAAATGTTTTTTTCCAGCTTCTAGATGCCTGTTTCAAACCATACAGTGATTTATTTAATTTTAACACAAAATCACCTTTAATTGACAAACCCTCAGGTGTCCAGGCTTACGGCCCTCCGTACCTACCCAAGCAACACTTAGCTCATTACATATCCGTTGCTAATCTAATTGCGCAGGCGCTTTGCATGCGTATTTAGTTAAACCAACTGTCATTTTTACTTGCCTCAAATCCTCCGTCCATGTAACATCGATTTAAGATTCTCGCCACAGTGTACGTTTGAGTACGAGTAACACGTGTGTTAGATTTTCTGGTTGTTTTTCTGTGTTATTGTGTTTATTGTGACTTGTTATTGTGTTTGTATGTGTGTTGTCCTGTTGTTAACTGTTGTCAGGTTTGTTTAGTGCTTGTTTTTAAACACTGGTCAAAATTACCCATATTCATTATGAATATGGATAAAAATAAACCTCCAGATCCTCCTGATCATACCCCTACTACTCCTCTATCCGGCTTTTCTCCGTTCATCTCAACTCCCACCCCCAACACATTAAGCCAGTTTGCAGATGTGGTCTGTAATCTGGAGTCCCAAATCCTTCCATCCCAGACCAATATTCGTAAGCGCCCTGGTAATGAAGAGAATGTATCCAATCGCCCAACCAAACAACCGAGAACTCACGTAGGACGTGTTAGGTATTCCGTTACAGATGAAGGACCTTTTATAGTCCATATTTCCCGTCAGGAATGCCAACCTAACTCTGGAACTACCCTACACCCAGTTAAATTTGGGCGCTTTCTGGCAAATCAGAACTTCTCAAACATTGTTGCAGTTAAGCGAGTTGGTAGAAACCGCGTATCGGTTGAGTTTGCAGCCCCTCAGGATGCAAACGCTTTTATCTCAAATAATGTGTTAGGAAAAAATTTGTATGAAGCTGTAATTCCCTCTTTTAACATAACCCGTATGGGTGTTGTAAATGGCATTCCTACAGATTTTTCAGAAGAAGAAATCCTGACATATTTAAAAGTTCCAGTAGGTTGTGGCCCAATAATAAAAGTTAGGCGTATTAATAGGAGGATAAACAAAGACGGCGTAAATGAATACAGGCCCACAGAAACTTGTGTCATCACATTTGATGGCCAAGTTTTACCAAAACGTATTTACTGTTTTACACATCATTGACTGTAGATCAGTATATTTACCCTACCATCCAATGTCGAAAGTGTTGCCGATTTGGTCACGTAGAAACTGTTTGTCGTTCCAGACCCCGTTGCAGCAAGTGTGGCAATGATCACCCCGGTGATGGTTGTAGCATTGCTGAGAGCGAAGGTTTCTGCGTGTTGTGCTCTGGAAGTCACTTTGCAAATAGCAAGGCCTGCCCGGAGTACAGCAGGCAGAAAACTATTAAAACAATGATGGCTGAGAAAGTGATTTCCTGTTCTGAAGCGAGTAAATCTGTTCCAATTTCTACGCGTAGCCATGCAGATACTGCAAAATCACAGACCCAGTCGTACCGCTGTGTTTCTTGAGCCAAAGACCCATGCTCCCCTTTCTCCCTCCTGTGACAAAGCAGCTCATCAGCAGCTCACTAGCACTCCCCAATCTTCTCAGCCTAATGGCTGTGCTCTCAATAACCAAACAGAATCTTCTAATAACTTAACTGCAATCATTGACCTTCTAAGTAAACTCCTATTAACTTTAATGTCTTCATCCAATAAAAATCAATTACGGCCCAACGTTGCTTCCCCACTTATAAATTTTCTCTCAACCCATAATAATGGCTCGGTTGATGTTCCTTCAATTGAATGTGAGGAGCGTGTGGCAAAAGAAGTACGAACTCACATTCCTTCTGAATAAATATAAACCTTTAGCTTGTTCCCTCGCTGAGACTTGGTTAGTTCCAAGTCTTAGTTTCCGCTTACCTTCTTTTAACATTCTCAGATGCGACCGATCTGATGGCTATGGCGGGTCGGCTCTCTGCGTGAACAATCGTGATCCACTTGGGACTGTATCTTTGTCTTCTCCAGGCGGCGAAATTAGCATTGTGGCTGGTAGGATAGAGGGTATAACCGTCTTATCTGTTTATATTCCTCACCCTCATCAAAGTTTCCTTCCAATCTTAAAACGTACATTGGAAAATATAGTAGGCCCTGTACTTGTTATGGACTTCAATTGCCATCACTTTAGGTGGGGATCAGAGCGTTGTGAGACTTTTGGGGAAGGCTTGGTTGAAATTTTAGATGACCTTACCCTGTGTATCTTAAACAATGGCTGCCCAACCCGTAAGTCTCTTCCTGGACAGCATAAAAATTGTGTTGATCTTACATTCTGCACACTGGATATTGCTGCGTCGTGTCATTGGGAGTGTACCAGTTTGTCACATGGGAGTGACCACTGATCCAATTGTAATATCTTTGGCTGAAAAAACCTTCTTAGAAAAATGGAGCCCTCCACTCTTGAGGTATAATTTATCCAATCCTGATTGGGCAAGGTATTCCTCATTATTGGAGAACAAAATTGACTCTTTTCCAGATTTAATTTCTCATGACTTTGGTTCTCTTAGTCCCCTCCATGTTTCAAACTGTTTTAATAACTTCGTTTCTGCCACAACAGCTACCGAAGGCACATGTTTCTCTGTTAAAAACTCAGCTCGTGGACTGATCCCTCCCCCACCATGGTGAGATCAAGAGTGCACATCAGCAATAAGGGAAAGGGATGATGCTGAAATGGGATATAATGAGGCGATGGTTAGCTATAACTTAGTGGCATTCAATAAGATCGTCGCTAAATCGAAAAGATTGCTGCGAAGGAAGAAACGTGCCGTTTGGGCTGACTTTTGTGGTTCTCTGTCTCCCTCCACTCCTTTATCCGTAGTATATAAGAAGATCAACCGCTTTAGATCTGGATATTCCCCTTCTATTTCTTCTCCCATTTCTCGAGAGACTGCTGAGCAGTTCTTTGATAAACTGGCTCCTCCATATGTTCCATCGGAAACAAAACATAATCAGCCATCTTTCATTCCTTCAGACGATCCTTTTGATGCTCCATTTTCTATGCAAGAGCTTAACTCAGTTTCGGAACATGTTCATGACTCTGCCCCCGGTTTAGATGGTATTGTCTATTTCTTTGTGTCACACGCTGGCCATAGTGCAAAAAACTATTTTTTTATCATGTTAAATTTCTGTTACAATAATGGCTGGGTCCCCGATCAGTGGAAAACTCAAATTATCATACCAGTTTTAAAGCCTGGCAAGCACGCTGATGACCCAAACAGCTTCAGCCAATCGCTTTGTCATCAGTCCTTGCAAAAATATTAGAACACTTAATAAAGAACCGATTAGAATTTATAGTAGAATCGAGAAACTTACTACCTAGGTCCCAATTTGGTTTTAGGAAGGGACTCAGTACCATGAATAGTGTTGGGGTTTTGGTCTCAGTCATACGCTCATCGTTTTCGAGGAATGAATACAAGATACAAGATTCTTTATTTGTGGAATCTGTAGTCGCTGCCTTTTTAGACATTTCCTCTGCATACGATAATGTCCTTCTTCCCATTCTCAGGCAAAAATTGCAACAGCTGAGATTACCGGAGAGAATGGTACAATGCATCTGTAGTTTACTCATGTCTAGATCTTTGGGTTTGAGGGTACCAAGTGAGGAATTTGACGTCAGGATGTCATGGAAGGGCCTACCACAAGGCTCTGTTCTTAGTCCCTTACTGTACAATTTATATACAGCTGACATCGGTTTATGCCTCAATAACGACTGTCAAATTCTTCAGTATGCTGACGACTTGGCTTTATACGTCACCAACAATTCGGTTGGTGACGCTGCATCATCACTTTGTGTCTCCCTGGACTCTCGAAACCAATGAAAGTTGAAATAGCCTGTATAGAATTGGAGCAATCTGTTGTATTAAGTGTGTACAGACCACCTTCAGGATTGTATGACTGCTTTGAAAAGGTAATGGATGAAGTGTTACACAAGATTTGTAACTCAAACAAGTCCATTAATGTTTGCGGTGATTTTAATGTTAATTTATTAGATAACTCAGTTTATCGTAGTAAAATAATAAGTTTATTTCAGACCTACAATCTTGTAAACCTATTTATGGAGCCCACAAGAATAACTCCTAGTAGTGCCACATGCCTAGATAATATTTATACAGATGCTATACCGAGCCACAAAGAAATTATAAATTTACTAGATTCAGATCATTGCGGGCAACGGATTACCATTCAAAATCAAAATAACAAAATGGGTAAAAAGGATCATTGTTAACCCCAAAACTGCATTTCGCCTAGAAGCCTTTAAAGTTAAACTCTTTAATAAATTACCAGTTTTGTGTACCAATGCTGATCCACACCTTCACCAATGATGATGAAGGGTGGGCGTTTTGGGGGACTGTCATGAGACAAAAAACTCATCATTATAGATAATTAGGATCAAAATCAAAATCAAAAGTCATTTATTCAAATTAGGCTGAGAATCAGCACTTTTCGAACGTCAAAGTACTCATGTACTTTGACGTTCGAAAAGTGCTGATTCTCAGCCTAATTTGAATAAATGACTTTTGATTTTGATTTTGATCCTAATTATCTATAATGATGAGTTTTTTAAAGATATATTGTAAACAATTTAATTCCACTTTTAATCCCATGAATATTTCGATTAATAGTAACGTCTCTTTCAGTGATTGGGCTACCATTGGTGTTCATAAAAGTAGAACACGACTTTATGAGCTGTACAATGAAACGACTTATGTAAACACTGCTGAATTTCATTTATATATTAAAAAATATTCTAAATTATTTCAAAACGTTTGTTGGATGGCCAAGTCGCGTTATTTCAGTTCAAAGATTAAAAACAGTAGTAATGTAATTAAAACGACTTGGAATATTATTAATAATGAAACGGGAAGGTCTAGTAAGCGAAATACTGACTACAGCCTGTCTATCAATGACAACATAATAACATCAGACTCGCAAGTCGCCGCGGCTTTTAAAAATTTCTTAACAGATATTCCCGTTTCAACTACAAAATTTCTAAACTCATCTGCTTCTGTTGCTGAGTCTTTGCTTTAGGAAAATGTTAATGTTTGTGATTCAGAATATCATTTTGAACATGTTAGCTGTAGAGATATAATTAAAACCTTTCATACTTTGAACCTAAAAAAGACTGCAGATCTGTGGGGTAATTCTGTAGAAGTCGCCAAGTCCGTTATTGACATTGTAGCACCTACTTTAGCTCTTATATTTAATAATTGTATCGACTGGGGAGTTTCCTGACCTAATGAAGAATAGTAAAATAGTACCTTTGTTTAAATCAGGTAGTGCATCAGACCCCTCTTATTATAGACCTATTTCAGTACTACCTACCTTCAGTAAAATTTTTGAGAAATTAATTTTAGACCAATTGCAAAGATTTTTTAATAAACATAATTTATTACATAGCAAACAGTTCGGTTTTACAAAGGGTCGTTCAACTACCGATATTTACAATGCATGGGAAGATCAATACGATGCCTTGGGCATTTTTTGTGATTTATCTAAAGCTTTCGATTGCGTGCTTCATGAAACTTTAATCAGGAAACTCCGCCATTACGGGATCCGGAACACCGCTCTGGATCTTCTTATTTCATACTTGTGTAATAGGATTCAGTGTGTTGATGTAAATAGGAAAAGATCTCCCGGATCAATAGTATCAATGGGAGTCCCACAGGGCTCAATTCTTGGTCCTTTCTTGTTTCTTATTTATATTAATGCTGGTTAATGACGAAGTAAATCACAGGTGTTGTGGGGAAATGCCGCCGACATTTAGACTATCTTTGTCTTGCAGAAAAGAGCTGTTAGATCAATTTATAAATTTCAATTTCAATTTATTATTATTATTTCAACTTAAACACATATAAATTATATTTTTAAATATTAGAATATAAAATATATAAAAACATTTAAAAATATAAAAAAATAGTAGCCCACCGGTATCGGGAACAGGGTCCAAGCTACCCGGCGGTCAGGGCTCCAGAGAGAGGAACCTCCTAACAATGCGAGCCGTGTCCAGGAGTATCGCTTTCTGGATCAAGCCCTTGACCCAGCTGCCCAACGAGAGCCTCCTCAGGTGGTCGAGGCTCATAGCTATCAAGCCATTACGAGTACGGACCCTCCTGTCCAGGGCGTCGAGTTCGGTCTGAGTCCATTTGAGTATGCCGAAAGAGTACATCTAAACCAGCATGACCCAACCGTTGAAAGCGCGCACCTTGTTCCTGCCTGATAAAAGACTATTAAATACTTTCTTCAGGCGGCCAAAGAAGCGCTCCTTCAACGATTGCTTCATGTCAGTAACGTTGATGCCCAACGCTTCCGACATACCCAAATACTTATAGGTTTCGGCTGTGGCTCGAAGGTTTATGGAATCCGAGAGTTGGGTTCCCACGGATTCCACAATCTCCCCTCGCTTTACATGCATGACCGCACATTTGTCCACACCAAATTCCATCCTGATGGCGCTACTGGAAGTTTCAGTTACTTTCAGTAGCTCCATCAGTTGCGAATTGTTGGAGGTAAAGAGTTTTAAGTCATCCATGTAAAGGAGGTGAGATATAACCTGACAAAAGAAAAAATAAAAAAAAAACAAGAAAAAAATAAAAATAAAGAATCTTGTATCCACCTCTCCTCAGCCGATAGCCTATACCTGAATCCTCCAGCAGTGTGCTTAGCGGATTCAGGGCTAGGCAGAACCAAAGCGGACTCAAACTGTCGCCCTGAAATATGCCTCGCTCCACCCTTACCGGCTCGCTATTCCTCTGGATGTTTCGACATCCTGGATATCGAAGGACCGTACTCCATTGCCTCATACATGACATCAGCAAGGTGCGTAGAGTTGTATCTACTTTATACAACTCCAGCACCCTCATGAGCCATGTATGGCACCGAGTCATAGGCCTTCTTGTAATCTATCCAACATGTCGAAAGATCCTTTCAGAGACGACGAACCTGTTGGCTAATGGCCATATCAATATGGAGCAGCTCCTTAGTACCACGGGACCCGTTCCGACATCCATTTTGAGAGACAGACATGATGGAGTTACTATTTATATGATTGTAAATTTTAGCTTTCAAAATGGTTGTAAGAACTTTATAGACCGTCGGTAAACACGTGATCGGTCTATAATTTTTGGGCTCCGCGGTACTACCTGATTTATGGAGCTGGTGGGTAACTCCTGTCGTTAGGAACTGGGGTAGCGAACCAGACTCTAAAGCAGTCTGGTACTGAGCCGCCAAGCGAGCGTGCGATCCAATGAACCATTTAATCCAGAAGTTGTGTAGCCCGTCCGGCCCCGGAGACTTCCAGTTGGGCAGCGGACGGACTGCACGAGTTACATCTTGGGGGCAGATGGTAATAGCCCCCATTTCTGGTATTAGATCGCAGGCTCGCTTCACTTCCCGAGTCCAATCACCTTCGGTGTGACTGACAGGCACCGACCAGATACTACGCCAAAAAGAACACATGGCATCGTCATCTGGTAGGCGCGTGTCAGCCACACCTTGGTCCGGTCATTCCCAAGCCCTGTATACCCTCCTTTCATCACTCTGGAAAGTGCGGTTCTGGGTGTATCGTACCACTCGCTGCTTATACCTACGAATACGGTTTGCCCATGCATACACTTTCTGCTTCAGGAAGTCGATGCGCTCTGTGACACAGGACGTATAGTCTTGAGGACTGATATTAGTCCCCGAGAACGCCCGTCTCACAAAGCGCATCACTCTAGGGCGAGTATTGCCTTCCCTGAAGCAGATTAGTTTGCCGATGAGTGCTCTGGCCCCACTAATACGGCGTTCAATCCTGCACTGCCAAGCTGGTACGGCTGGTTTCGGTCGTGTAGCTCTTGAGTCATTAACGAATTTGACGTGAGCTACACGAAACGCCGCTACAGCCGCGCAGTACAGAATCGAATGAGCATCGGTGAGGTCTTCGCAGTCATCAAAATAGTTTGACAACTGCGAATCCAGAGCCACCACCAGCGGCGCCCTATTTTTGTTATGCATGGGCAAACGAGGTAAGCGTGGCCTAAGTTCGGGCGACATGAATCGATATTCCCGAATCGCACCCTCCAAAGCACTCCTCAATTCCTCACTGCACTGGGTACTTACGTTTGTAGCCCTGTCAACATTCCCCTCGTCAGCTTGAGGGGAATGTTGTATCGTCTCTGGCTTGGGGTAAGCAGCGATAGCGTTGACCTTGTCCAGCGGTGGCTTGATTCCATCGCTTGACACACCGTATCCCAGGAACTTGAAGTTTTCTTTGCCAAAGACGCATTTCTACGGATTTATTGTAATACCGGACTCGTCTAATCTGTGCAATACTTCTTGTAAACCTTCGATATGTCGTGTTTCGTTTTCGGATGCGACTATGATGTCATCAATGAACGGGAATGCGTAGTCTAATCCGATAAGCACTTGATGTAAGAACCGTTGGAAGGTTTGTCCGGCATTTTTCAATCCTGGACACATTCGTGGAAAATCGAACAGGCCGAAGGGTGTTGTGATGGCTGTCTTCTCGATGTTCATACACTGGTAGTTGTTGGTACGCACGATTTAGGTCGAGGGTAGTGAAGATTTTTTTCCCGTGTGGTAGGTGGGTGAAATCTTTGAGTCGTGGTACTGGATATCGGTCTGGTTTAGTGACATCGTTCAACCTTCTGTAGTCGCCACATACGCGAATGTCACCATTCTTCTTGGGTACGACGTGCAGTGGTGTGGACCAGGGACTTTTGCTTGGGCGGCATATTCCTTGCTGCATCATCGTCTCAAATTCCTTTTTCACGGACAGGTGTCGCTGTGGTGGTAACGGTCTTGTTTTGCTGTAGATTGGCGGACCAGTGGTTTCAATGTGGTGTTCCACGCGGTGTTTTGTAGTCTCCTTCATGCATGATGGCCACAAGATGTCTGGGTACTTGCTTGATTAGCTGGTGATATGGCTGGTCAACGTCGATACTTCTTATTGACGGCTCGGCGGTATAGGTAATTGGTGCCTTGACAATAAGGTTTGTGACCTTGTCGACGAGACAAAGACTGGCTATGTCGACAAGAAGTTGGTGATGTTTCAGGAAGTCGGCACCGATGATGGGATTGCTGACTGCAGCGACGATGAATTTCCATGTATAGGGTCTTCGCAGGTTAAGGTCCAATTGTAACGTTTTTTCACCGTACGTTGGGATAACCGTGTTGTTCGCTGCATACAAGCAAAAATCGGTTGGCGTTGCTTTCCCGCCTTTTTTCCTTTGTATGACGGACACGTTTACACCAGTGTCAATTAGAAACGACAGACGTGAGTTTCTGTCTGTAATGAATAGTCGGTAGGATGTGTTGTTTGCGTCGGTTCCCGCCTCGTCCAACGCAGGGTTTAGTTTCCCGAAGGAGGTCTTTCTTCTTCGAAACTGCATGGACGCGTACATCTTTATGCTTCCTTTCCGAACTTGCGATGATAATAGCAGATTCTTGTTTGTTCGGTTCGTCGCGGCGTATTGCTGCGCTGTGTGCGATGGTGATTGGGCCTGTTTGACGAACGTGACCTTGAGCGATAACGACTGTATGGTCGGCGTTGGTCGTGGTTTGATTGACTTGCCTTGAGTTCTGTGATTTCTCTGGTCAGCATGTGGATCTTCTCCTCGATCGATGTAGGTACATGGATGGTAGGTGTCGTGGTTACTGCAGTGGTCTATATCTATGAAAACATTATGTATGTTCGGAAAAATCTACATCTTTTTAGTAAGATAAGGGTAATATTAAAAATAATTGTACATTTCAACATGCTGAAATGTCCATGGTAGGTCCTATCGAAATAATGCGTATCTTTAATTAAATAAGTTATGATACGTACGCATAAATAATTAGGGATGAATTATAGGAATTTCAAAGCATAACTAAGCATATAGTTTTGTAACAGCACATTTTTGTTTTGGGATATATCATTTTTCTACCATGTAAATAATTATGTCCTCGGAGACTTGTGCGTTACAAAAGAGTCTCTAGTTTTTTACTTGCTACATATCTGACAAATTCAAGCTAAAAATAAACTTCAGTATTATTAAGCCTGTCTAGATTCTGCATTTTTTTTAATAGTATAGAAATAAATAATTAATTTAATGTCAAATCTGCGTCCACGATTTTTGTCATTTTTGTTATTATATTTTGTAACACCAATTTTTGGTTGTTTTTAAAATAATGAATTGGCACAACTGCATTTTTTGTTAGCAGCCAATCAGCTAGGGCTAAATAGTGACAGTCGGCCATTTTCCGACGTGCATTTATCTGAGTGCAGCAAGCTTATGCTAGTGGTGAATTTTTTCAACAATTACAAGTTTCTTTTGTTCGCTGGTCTGTTTGTCAAACGGTAAGTTGTTGATTTAATAATTGATTGTTTCAAAATTGTATTAGTCTTGCCCAAATCAAAAGTAAACAACAATTTCAGTTAAGGAGTTTTATTTATTTTTATTTCGTTTGAGGGTATATTCAACACCTGTTTTATATTCCTTTTCGTTACAATTTGTAACAAATTTTTGTCACGTGACAAAAATGAGTTAACAAATAGGAAGTAAGGGTGATTTTATACTGCTGAAAAACACGTCACATTATTATTTTGGTTACAGTTATTCTAGCATTGCTTTCACCTTACTTACTAGGAATATTAGTGGATGAAGGGAAAGTATTACTTTAATAATATAATTTATGGTTTAACTCGCGTATACATTCCGGGTTTGCCCAACTAGTTTCAACCGTGCCATCACCAAGATCCGTTCGAGATTGAAACTAGTCAGGAAAAGAATGAATAAATACGTTAGTAAAATCCTGCCTAACATCAAATTAGTAATGTCTCACAAAATGTTCTTAACTTAGAAATGTGTGAAAATATTTGCTTAATTTTTTCTAAAGTTAATTTCAGACAGAAGTCTGACATTTCTTTTTGTGTTAATTAGATAGTAGGTACATCTGTCAAATAACTATCTGGATGTAAAAACGAACTATACAGCTTAACTGGAGGGGTTAACAGGAATCAGCTAACTCCTTCAGTTAAGCTAAAAATGCTTGTATTTCTGGCAGAGAGTTCTTCGGTGATGATACGGGTGTTCTAATAGCTTCGATTAACTGCATCATATTTCTTTGCTGAATCTCGAACATTGTGCGCCAGTGAGATTTAGATCCCACTTCTGATGACGGTGCCAGCCATGGCTGAGCG
This sequence comes from Polymixis lichenea, assembly GCA_949091785.1. Lineage (NCBI taxonomy): Eukaryota > Metazoa > Arthropoda > Insecta > Lepidoptera > Noctuidae > Polymixis > Polymixis lichenea. The sequence continues at coordinate 47,884 of OX420939.1, read as the reverse complement.
ATAGCGTCGTCATCATCTTGATTAGATGGTACATGGTTCATTGCGTAGGTAATAGAGAATGAGAAACTCTAATGCAATAATTGAATATCACTTTAATAATCACTTTTAATTAGTACTTTACAATTCACAAAATTAACTTGGTAAACCGACAGTTTCGTTTTGGATGAGTGACCCGGTTGGTGTCCGAATTCAAATCGAACTTCGTACCAACCCCACTCTCCAATACTACTCTGTCCACGTGCCGCCATAGCAATAACAACTGACGTCACGGTGTTTACCACTACCTTGGGACTACAATAATCAAATGAGCAACTATTTAATTAAACGATATCGTTTTCTACGACATATATAATTAATTTAAAAAACCGGAAACCTCTGATGTTTTGTTCATAGTGTGAAATAGCCCTCTTAGTTCCTTTTTGTTTCCTTTTTGTAACAAATATCATTTTGGTAACGAAATTCATTTCCGTTTCTTTTTGGTGACTGTACAATTAATTTTAATATTACCCATAAGTGATAGGCACAATTTTAACACTAGAAATAGGAGCAAATTAGATCAACCACGTTTCAGATTGTCTAAAGTACACACTTCTTTTATGGGGTACTGTGTAAAATGTTATAATAAAATACCAGTCGATATTCTTGAACTAAGTGAAAAGAAATTTTAATCATGCATTAAACGCACACTATGTAGACAAGCATATTATAAGTTAGATGATTATATCGTCGATAAAAATGTTTGGCTTAATGCTGGTCCTGCTCCACAGCCACCTGGGCATAATAGTTAAAATTTTAATATTTGAAAGAGAAGCTTCCCTTTTTTATTTTTTCTGACATTACGAACATTTTTGTTCATAATATTATAATGTTTGTGACATTACGAATGTTTTATTTTTACTGAACTAAGTGTTAGTTACTATATACGTCAATATATATTAAATGTTTTTTCTTTCTTTTAGAAATTAAATTTTATTAATATTTCAAATAGATTGCAAACTATAGTTTTATATAATTTAGAAGCATTTTGTTTAAATATTGTAAAAATGTGAGTACCATGCATCCGTTTATTGTGTTGTTATGATAAACGTTGACTTGAAAAAGCACGGCAGTTGAGAGTATGTCATGCTCACATAAATGTCTCACTGATGGTGGCGCGTGTGTTGGATCATTCGGTTCCCTACAAAATGGTTGAGCTGGATGGTGCTGATCCACGCGTCAAGTTCGTGAACGGGCGCTGTCGGTTGAGATTGGTCATCTCCTAACTTCCAGGGCTTAATTTATCTTGTATTTAGAATTGCTTATATATTTTGTTTATTACATTGTTCTCACATACAGAAGCAACAAGAATAATGTTCCCAAGATTTTGTAATATTTCAACTTGATTTTAAAAGAGTGTCCGTGGAGTTTCTTGCCCGTTCTTCTCCATAGAGATCTACGTTTTGGAATGGGCAACTAGCTTCAACTTTCCAACTGATCGACTTTTTGACAATTCAAAAGTGCCTGTAAATGGTTTAATTGAAATAAATGCTTTGAGTTTGAGTTCGAGTTTGATCGCGCCATGTGGTTGCGCCTGCTCGATGATTTTGTCTGCCATCATCGTCAGCTCGTGGATGTCGGAGCGTTTCGCGATGTTATCGCTGACAGCGAAGACTGCTTGTACGGATTACGGTAGGTGATTAGTCCACATAATACGCAGCGTTGAGTCCTTTATGTTGTCGCCGGCGAGACTCTTCATGCGACGTAATAGCTGCGATGGTTTCAAATCGCCGAGTTCCATTTCGGATAGTAATCGCTGTACCTGTCGTTGCTCGGATTTTTCATATGCTTACAGCAAACGGGTTTTCAAAGCTTCGTACCGATTTTTGTTCGGTAGGTGGAGAATGACGTCGGATATTTCATCGAGATCTTGCCGCTCGAGCTGTCCGATGACGAGCTCGAACATGGTTTGGTCGCCTTTCTTCTGCGGGGACATGATGACTTCAAATTGTGCGAACCACAGTCGTATCCTGTCGCGCCAGATAAGTGGAATGCGCAGACACTTCGAAACACCGGAAAGTTCTTGAACTTGGTCGTTGCTTGGAACAGCCATGGTTTGGAATAGCTGGTTAGCTACAATTGAATCTTCGGATCTGGAGTTCCTTGTTGGAGGATCACGTCGGGGTCACCGTTGTAGCGCTTGGTACTTGTTATAGTAAAACTCCAGAAGATTGTAAATTGTATGTATTGTCATGATAAATATGTACAGAGTTAAAGCTAATATTCTTAACTAAGTAGTGCGTGTTGCGCTTATTACTAAAATAAATTGACCAATAGGAGAACAGTATAAATATTACAGTTTTGCTACAATTAGTACTTAATCTATCCGCGTGGTGCGTGACGACACAGTGTTCGCGCGAGGTGTGTCACACATATAAATATTCCGTGGCTCCACGCGATCGTCACCCAACCATCCCTTGCCTGTAGAAGTGCCAGCCCGCGCCGAACATGAGCAAGTAGAGTTAAAATCCCCGTTAATAATAATGAAATTGTGATCCAGCCTGTCCCCACTTGCTGTCCTCCCGAAAATAGTGACGCCCTTAGCCAAGGCCCGAACCCCGCAGGGGGTGCCCTCAGTGTAGTTTTGTAAGCCCTGGCTGGAGGCTCGTAGTCTAAAGCTAATAGTCCCCACAGGAAAGCCCGGTTGAGCAGTCACGGCCTCTCAAGTTCAACTGCGAGATATCATTTCCAAAAAAAAAAACCTAAAAATGCGATCGTCAGTGGAACGTTCGCTGTGCCGGAAGCGTACGGATGTCTTGATGTTTGCAGCTAGCAGCTAAAGCTTAACTAATGACAGGTCATACGAATTACTTCACATCATTGTTTATTTAACTTGACTGCATACACCATTTTTTTAATTTTTATTAATTAAATTTTCATTTATTGTTGAATGTTAATTATACATGAATGCTATTATTGTTAAGAATCTAGTTCTTCCAACATAACAGACAGCTATGCTGCTGGGGAGTTTGTTGCGCCACTTCTTCTTCCCAGCTAAAGCACTAGGAAGTGTTGAAGGGCGGGCGTTTTGGGGGACTGTCTTATGTAATTTTGACGTTCAAAAAGTGCTGACTCTCAGCCTAGTTTGAATAAATGACTTTTGATTTTGCGTATTTATTTACAATTGATAATATTGCTTTTACAGGTAATTATTTTAATGTTGATGTTTATATGTAAGAATAATTTGTGGGGCCTGTTGCCTTTGGTATTCAGGACATAGTGGTGCCTATTGCTATTGGTATTCAGGACTTTGTGCGGCCTGTTGCCATTGGTATTCAGGACATAGTGGAGCCTGTTGCCATTGATATTCAAGACATAGTGGGCCTGTTGCCATTGGTATTCAGGATATAGTGGGGCCTGTTACCAATGGTATTCAGGACATAATGGGGCCTGTTGCTACTAGTATTCAGGACATAATGGGGCCTGTAGCCAATAGTATTCAGGACAATGATTTAATAAATATGTGGTATAAAACAGAGAGGTCATTTTATGACATTTAAGTATTGTACAAGAATGATTTCTTACAATTTTCAATACTAATATCGAGGGTTCACGGGCTGTTTGTATTAAGCGACAACCTGGCCGATATTGAGTTATATATATTCGGAATCGTCAGATTTTTCTGCGTCGATTGAGTCGGTTTCATGGCGATCTGAGCATTTTTTTGTCGTTTGAAACATCACTAAATTTAGGTCTAGTTTGAATCTGGTTTGATGTAAGCGACAAAAATTTTGTACAATTTTAATCAAGATGGACTTCATACAGACAATATATTTTGTGATTTTGACTTAAGCCTCCTCCTATCCTGACATAAATTTCGTAACATAGGGCGTTTGAATCGTTTTGTCTGCATCTGAAATCCATACTTAATGTCGCCTAAAACATTGAGCCTGCACCTGAAATTCAAATATTCGGTCACATCTGCACCTGCACCTGAAATTCAAAAATTTATACCTTGTTGTCGTTTAAACCATTTATCCTGCATCTAATTTTAATACGTACGGGCGCTTAAAACATTTTGATCTTCAATCCAAATTCTTTTTACGCGGTGATTAAACTCTTTTTCTTGAACCAATTTAATAAATATCTGTCGCATCAAACATAACGAAACTGTACGTGGTGGAAGTTAAAACATTTTTCCTGTACCGGTATTAGGAAAATTATGTTCGTTAAGACCGTCAACATTTTGTATGAATCGTTTGCCAGTTGACGGCTAAGACAAAGCGTTTACGGGGCTAGGGCCTTTGAACCGCGTTAGTATAAATAGCGCGCGTGCCCCCGCGGCGCTTCAACTCCACGTCGCTGGCAACGACATGCGCGTGTATGCGGCCTACAGGCCGCCAGGCGACCTGATTGTGGTCGCCGACATACACGCGCTGCTCACCACTCCACTACTAACCATCATTGCCGGTGACCTAAACTGCAAGCATCCAGCGTGGAACTGCTGCAGCACGAACACTGCAAGCAGACGACTCTTCGCGGACGCAAAGGCCCGCGGGTACGACGTGTCTGGGCCAGAGGCGCCCACGGATTACCCGGACATACACACGCAGATACCCGATGTCTTGGACATCGTTGTCCACAGCGGCCTCACCTGCCAGATCGCACAGGACGTACCTACTGGACGACGAGCTGCGGTCTGACCATCAGCCCTTGCTCGTCCGTCTATCGGAGCGCACCACCCGAGTTGCCCATCCAGCGCCACGTCGCCACATAGAGTCTATACAAGCTCTCACTTACGCTCTTACTCGTCTATTAAGTTAATTAAAGAATACTAAGATATAAAATTAAAGACTGTTCTAACTTATGTGAAGACTAGACTTTGAGAGATTTAATAGTTATGAAACTTATTCTGCCGCCATAAGGTAAAAGAACGTTTCTACAGAAATATTGAAATGGAGAAAATAAATGATTTGTACTTTTTAAAATAAAAAATTCGCTGAGCGTAGGAAAATAATATCAATAATAACTTTGTAGTGCGAAAGTGTGGATTACAGTTGGGTCTATCAAAATACAGATACAAATACTAATTAAATATGCTATATCATTAAATAAATAACATTCTGTTTTCTTCTTAGTAAAAAAATTACAATATAATACGTGATACTGTAATGAAAAGGCGTATCTGGCTAGATGCGTCCTTTCAACTTAGTAATTAACAAGTAGCCTTTCTTACTTTTAGTGATAACGGGTTACCAGCACCCTAATTGCGTAACTTACGATTAATCTGTTTCGTTTTGAAACAGGTTGCTAATCCATTGCTTTATATGTTCGAAAAATGTTTCTGCTCAACAATGTTAATAACGCATTGAATATCGTTGAACTGTCAAAATGAAACGGATTATGATTAATCGTGAGTTACGCAATTACGGTGCTGGTCCTAGCTTTCTAGAAAAAAATTAGAAAATAAAATTTGAAGTTAGAAAAAATTAGATTTTTAATTAGAAAAGACGTTTACGTTTAAATTACTAACAGCAAATGGTTAGCCATTTGCTGTTAGTAATTTATACCTACGTATTAAGTGAACTTAAAATACTTTTTGCGGAAAACGCCTTGTTGCTTAAGATAGATAGGATGTATTACTTATTATAAAAAGTTGTTGTTATTTCCAGGTCAACTTTCTTAAGTACTGGTGCTTCCTCTGTAAACTGGGCATGGCATTTATTTTTACAATCATTGATATTACACCGAGGCTTTAGTTTATATTTATATTCCATATCATTCAGTTTTTCATTTCCTTCCTCTGTGCTAATGATTCATCATACTTCATACGTTTTCTGATTTTTCAATTTTTTGTAAGATTTATCGGTGTGTGTTCGTCATTTGTTATTTCGTATGACTCAGGGATAGTAACATTAATCGGCTGTGAGTTGGGGATGGTATTTGCAGAAGAATCTGAATTTGAACTTCAGAGTAGATAATTCTTATCAAAAACCGAATCATCAGAATTAAAATCCAGGTCGCTGAGTAAATTTTTATGTAAATCCGAGTTATCATTCTTGTTTGTACTCGTAAAAGGTAGCTCATGATAATTATCATCCATCTGTGACTCATGTGAAGAATTACTTTTTTCTGGCACCAATGACATTATTTTTGAGCATCGATTTCGTCTTAAACTGTCATACTGGAATTAAAAACAAATTCATTTAATTTGGTGATATCTGATGCACACTCTCACCCCAACCACTGTGGTATACCAACAGGAGCGGGTTATTCAGCGTAAGAAAAATATTTATATTTCAGTGCCTGCGAAGATATCACCGGCACACAGTCCCCCATCTGCCAAAAACAAAAAAAAAAGAACGGAAAGATATCCCGTACCATGGACAAGGACCAAGTTTGCCAGAAAACACTACAATAGCCTAGCGCCACGCCTGTACAGCAAATTTAGCCAGTTCAAATCTGTTAGAGACGTGAACAATTTCCTTATAAAAAAGGAAATATTAATTTGGTTGGAAAACTATAGCTATGATGACATTGACAACATTATTAGTAATCTAACCTAGTGGACAGACTCAGGCAAAACACACATTCACACACCTACATCCGCACACCCATCACACATCTCACCACACACATGTTACCCCTATTCTTATCGGAAACTGAATGTATTTTAGATTAATTAACAATTTAATTTTTGTTTTATATTTATTTTCCTGTTTATTATCAAAATGTTTGTATGTTTTAATTTTTAATTTAATTCCAATTTTATTCATCTTTTAATTATTCTTTTATGCTATGTGTGCATTGTATACAGTCTAAACCTTCTCATGTTGATCCTTGTAACTGGAGAAACCTCGACCCCTGTCATACAGGATGTCATAGTTCAGGGATCGAGACCTCATTGATGTAACGTGTACTGAAGTTTGGAAATAAATTACTATTACTATTACTATTATTATTACTCTACAATATAGCAAATATGAAATAAGACTCGCACACGAGGGTTCCGTACCACCGTACGATATTTACCATTACATTTTTTTAAAAGACTTAGTAAAATAAAACGCCGAAAAAAACACGTTTCTTGTATGGGGACCCTCTTTAGATTCTTACTTATTTCTTCGGACGGACGGCCAGCGGAGGCTTAGTAACAAGGTTCCGTTTGGCATACTTTGGGTACGGAATCCTAAAAATATCTAGAGTCTAGAAAGAATAGATACTTAATCTTACCTTACGATTTCGCTGCTTCGTAGCTTAGAGAGCGGCGCGGCTCGCGCGCAACTGATGGTACAGTGTTTCCAACTACGTACCCCGCTTTACCCCGCGCAACTAACAATACTAAGTTGAAAAGGCACTACTGCCACTTGCGTCCGGCAATTTTTGGTAATACTAAGATGAAAAGGCATATCTACGCAGAACCGTCTTTTCTTCTTATGAACATGCAGTAATGCCTTTTCATTTTATGATTAGGTATACATTTTGTAAATAAAGTAAGACTCTTCTACTTAAATACGCCTTTTCAACTTATTGTACGTCAGAAATGTCTTTCCTACTTGGCAAATATTATAGCTTAAAGCAGATGCGTCTTTTGATTAGTAAGAATTATTAGGTTTTCGTTAAATTTACGAGAATGTAAAAATAATAGTAGATGCGTCTTTTTTGGCTGCTTCCGAATATGTATTCAACTCGATTTTGAAAAAAATGTCAGTTACGTCTTTTTTTCTTATGACGGCAGTATTGTTGGAACCAGCTCTGAGCTGAAATGTTTTTCAAATAGTCTAATGTTATTTTTGTTACGTCATTATTCTAATAAAAACAATGATGGAGGTAAATGAACTTACACCAACCTAAATCGTACCTGAAATGAAATACCTACTTGTAGGTACACATGGCTACACCTCAAGTTATACATTTCCAGTATAAGCTGATCTCACATTGAATAGGATTTCCGTACAGTGCAAGATCAGCGTAAACTGTAAATGTATAGTTTGATGTGTAGCCGTGCGTACTTACTTGCAGCCGGTTATTCGTCCGACGTCCGTTGACCCACCGCGGGCGCGCTGAACTGACGCACACGCTCAGCTCTGCCGCGCTACGTCATCACCGAGCGGATCGCGTACGATCTTGCGTTTATGAATGAAATAGTGGAAGCGCTACTAAAATTTAACCCGAATGACAGAAAAAACGTGATAAATTTCTAACTTCTTTATTAGATGTCTTAAAAAAAAAATACAATGCCAATAGTGACTGTTACTCGTCTGGAGTTACTGTGTTTCGGCTCCAGAACGATGTAAAAATAATCGTATATAATGTGCATACGTACAAAATAACTTATTATAACGAATGTATTTAAAGCTAAAATTAAGATGAAAACTTGTGTTATTAATTGTATTGTTGAATTAGTACATTCCATTAACCTATTGTCACTTTTTTTTCACCGTACGAGGACGTACTAGATTTTGGATGGCCGAATGTTAGCTATTTTTGTAAATGTTAAGGTATTTTAATTAAGATATAAACAGTATTTTTAAAATAATACAATCTTGTTTTGATTAGTAAAAAGTAACTTGATTTGTTAAAAATTCTAAACTGGCGCCACCGGATATTAAGACGTCAACTGACTATTGAGTGTGATAAAGTGGAGGGGTTTAAAAAAGTTACCTGGTAGCGCCATTTTAGCAAGCAGTTGGGATTGAGGTGTAAAAGTGTAAGGATCTTGTGATACCCATGTAAATACTGAGAATTGTAATATTGTAATTATAAATGTATTGCCGTAATAGTTGTGCTTATATTCTACCCAGTGTTTAGTGTAGATTTCTTTTTGGTAACCGACAGATGTTTCTACGCTAGGAGGTCAAAAATCTTATGCTGATGCCAGGGTGGCAGGAACATCGACGCGGAAGTTGTGTAGTTACAGGTACGGTGTAGTTGTAAAACAGCGGTAGACCACGGATATTTGTCCAAAGCAGCCGATAACAACCTTAAAACAACGGGTGACTACCGATCATTATCCGACTGCAATTTAAAACAGTTAGATAAGTTTTTGAGCCTAAGTTATTTTATTTGAAACTTTCCAATTGGTTTTTCATGATAATGAAATGTTGTCACGAGAACTTGATTTGTTTACCCCGAAATAAAATACAACCTTGAAAACTCGTTGAAAGTTTTGTGTCTTCCATCCTAGGTTGATAAATGCGAAATTCGTAACACATTAGGTCGGACTGACAATTGTACCGTTGGCCGACTATCGGGCTATGGTGTTCACAATGGTGTTATTCTATGGTGTTCAGAATGTTTCATTTAAAGTCATCGTGGTTATCAAAATAAAAAAGCGGTACCTGGCTGGAATAAGCACGTAAAGAAGGCACATGAAGAAGCTAAAAATAATTTCAACAATTGGGTCTGGCATGGGAGACCCTCATCTGGATGCATTTATGACGCCATGTGTAAAAGTAGGAAAATTTTCAAATCACGACTTAAGTGGTGTCAAGACCACGCAGAACAAATTAAAATGGACACTTTGGCATCTCATTGTTCTAAAAATGACTTCAAAAAATTCTGACAAAGTACTAATAAACTTAATATAAAGCAGAATCGGGCTGAATGTATTAACTCTGAAAGGGATCCTTGTAACATTGCTAATATATTTAAATCGAATTTTAAGGTAAGTCCACTTGTGTCTTCAGTAGCGTCGCGTTGCAGTCTCCAGCCAGATACTTCTTCTAGTATACAAATAAGACCTAAAGATGTTAAGAGTGTTATTGACAATATGACTCGGGGTTAGATCGCCTGGACATGACAGCTTCAGCGTTGAACACTTACAGCATGCGGGCTGTCATTTGCCTAGAGTGTTGGCCATGCTTTTTTCCCTGTGCATGAGTCATAGGTATCTCCCTCAGGATCTCATGAGAACAATAGTCATACCAATCGTGAAATGTAAAACAGCGGATATTTGTGATAAAAGTAACTATCGTCCGATCTCCCTGGCAACAATTCTGGCTAAAGTGTTGGATAGTCTGCTTAACAGGCATTTAAGAAAGAACCTGAACCTGCATCACACTCAATTTGGCTTCCAACCTGGCCTTTCCACTGAGAGTGCTATTCTCTGTATGAAGCACACGGTTAGGTATTATTTGGATCGTAAGACACCTGTTTATGTCTGTTATTTGGATTTATCCAGAGCCTTTGATCTAGTTTGTTATGAGATTCTGTGGGATAAACTGCGTAAACAAAATGTATCCTCGGAAGTAGTGGAAATCCTGAAATTTTGGTATGACAATCAATTAAATGTCGTAAAGTGGGCAGATTGTTTGTCTGAGGAGTACAAGCTAGAGTGTGGCGTGAGGCAGGGTGGAATTTCCTCGCCTACTCTTTTTAATGTGTATATGGATGGCCTGATTGACGAGCTCAGTAGCATGCATGTAGGTTGTCATATTGATGGAGTCGCTGTCAATAATATAAGTTATGCTGATGACATGGTGCTGCTGTGCCCGTCAATTAGGGCCCTTCGTCATCTAATTAGAGTTTGTGAGCGGTATGCCGAGAGTCATGGTCTCAAGTATAATGTTGCCAAGAGCGAGTGTATGTTTTTTGGTTTTGGTGACGAAACCCTTCATGAACCTCCTTCTATTTTTCTGAATGGTTCTCCTCTCAGTAGAGTAAAAAAGTTTAAGTATCTTGGCCACATTATCACGGATGATCTAAGGGACAACGAGGACATTGAACGTGAACGCAGAGCGCTGGCGGTCCGGGGTAATATGTTGGCTCGCAGGTTTGCTCGTTGCTCACCTCAAGTCAAGTTAGTGCTATTCAAAGCATATTGCCAATCCTACACGAGCAGCCTGTGGGTTAATTATACTCAAAAGGCTTACAGCGCTCTGCGGGTACAATACAATAACGTCTTCAGAATGTTGTTGCGGTTGCCGCGGTTCTGCAGTGCGTCCGCTATGTTTGCCGAAGCGCGTACGGATGACATTTATGCAATAAGACGTAAGCATGTGTCGTCACTGTTGGGCAGGGTACGTGGCAGCAGCAACAAGATTCTGAAGATAGTTTCCACTAAATATCAGTGTCCGATACACTCGCTCTGGGTAAGCATCGTGGTTGGGACGGTAAAATGAAATGTTTAGATTATTACTTATATTTTGATTACTGTTAAATGTTTTGATTATTACGTATAAATATTGATATTCGTTGCTTACTAACATAGTTTATAAGCTCCTATTGTTACTAACCATTTTGGATCATGTTATCTAACAAATAAATAAATAATAATAATACATGGATGATATCAAACTATACGCCAAAAGTGAGACGCAACTCTATGAATTAGCAAACTTGACAGAACAAGTCTCAAACGACATTAAAATGGAATTTGGCATCGATAAATGTAAAATAAATTCAATTAAAGCAGGACACAATTACCAACACCAATACACTCTAGGTACAGGAGAACAGATAGAACCATTGGAAGAACAAGACAGTTATAAATACCTAGGTTACACACAATCACGACAGATACACTACAAAGAAACGAAACAAAAATTAACACTTCAATTTCAACACAGACTGAACATAATTCTGAAAACGCAACTATATTCTCGAAATACTATCAAAGCGATTAACACCTTCGCCATACCGGTTCTTATATATTCTTTTGGGATTATCAATTGGACCAAAACCGACCTGAAAAACCTTCAACGAAAAATCAATACCACAATGACCAAATTTCGCAAATACCACCCACGATCCTGTCTTCAGAGATTAACACTGCCGCGAAAAGAAGGAGGTAGAGGACTAATTGACATTCTAAACCTACACAATAGACAAATAAAAGCACTTCGACAATTCTTTTTTTCAAAATCGAAACTTCTATTCTTCACAATATGATAACAGATAACGACCAAAACTTAACACCCCTAAATTTAAAAGATACATCTGAACAGAGAAATGAGAAAGCAATTGACGACAAAATTAAGCATTTAGAATGGACCCAGAAACCTCTACACGGAAGACACCGCCAAGACTTAAACCACATAAATGTCGACAAAGAAGCGTCGAACGCGTGGCTAAATCGAGGTGAATTCTTCCCGGAGACTGAAGGGTTTATGCTTGCCATACAGGACCAGGTTATTGAAACCAAAAACTATAGAAAGTTTATCATAAAGAATTTAAATAATGACACATGTAGGAAATGCAATAGTTCTCCAGAAACGATCCAGCATATCACAGGCGCGTGCAAGTCGATAGCCCAAACGGATTACAAACACAGACACGACCAAGTAGCCAACATTATACACCAAAAATTAGCACACAAGTTCAAACTTATAGATTCCGTTACACCATACTACAAATACAATCCAGAAACTGTATTAGAGAACCCCTCAACAAAATTATACTTTGACCGCGCCATTCTTACCGATCGAACTATCCATTTCAATAGACCAGATATTACACTTATTAACAAATTAAACAAAACTGGATATTTAATAGATATTGTTATACCAAATACACATAACTTGCAAACAACAATAGCAGAAAAACTGAGCAAATACACTGAATTAAAAGATGAAGTAGCCCGACTTTGGCATTTGCAAAAAGTTACAATAGTACCAATAGTATTGTCTACAACAGGAGTAATACCGAAACAACTTCACCAATACCTTAATTCCATAAACTTACCTCCAAATACTTACCTTCTGCTTCAGAAGGCAGCGATACTAAACACATGCAGACTCGTGCGAAAGTTTCTGCAATGTGACTCAGAAAACCCACATCAAATCATCTCCTTACCATCTTCTGTGCAATCTTCTGCACGTGACCGCACTTAATCCAACTGATAATCACTTGGCCTAGGCCCGTGTTATCAGCGTTTTCCGGCTAGCCGAGAATATAAAATAAATGTCAAAAATAATAATAATAATAAAATAATTATTCTTCGTTACGAAAAATCGTATCCAATAACACTTGAATATTGTTTTTCAAGATTATATAGTTTTTGTTTTCTCTTTATTTGCTTAGGGGTTTTTATCTAAACATACGCCAACCCCATCGTGCCTTTTATTGTTGTTTATTATCAAGGTGAGATGTCAGATGTTAGTCTAAACTCACACGGACGTAATAAAATATTGGCGGGATGTTTTCATGCTCTGGATTTTCAAATGTCTGTGTTGAACCGAGAGCTGCAATTCCAACAGTGTGCAGCGCGAGTGAGTCTCAGCGCGACGAAGAAACACAATGCTCGTTCAATTTGAACTGTCGGCGGTAAGCCGTGGGTTGAAGATCCAGTGCGCGAAGAAATACCGCTGGGATTTTATTACGTCATTGGTTGGGAACGTGGGCTTACTCATCATAATGAGGCTCGCCCGTTTTTTTTAAAACAATATTGTATTTTCCAATTAATTAAAAACTATTTTAAATTGAAGATTGGGACGAGATATTTAACGGAAAAATAAAAATAAAATGGTTTATATCCATTTTCTCACTAAAAACTATTAAAATCAAATTTATTTTTCATTGTTTTGAATTTACCGCCAAAACGCTTCTTACGTTGACTTTTTATCACGTGACCACACTTGACGTCAGATTTGTCTTTAAATAAATAAATATATTTCCAGTTTACACTTGCCAGCTTATTGAACTTCACACTCAGCACATGGACATACTTGACCAGCATAGCCTTCTCCGTCAATTAGTGTCAGACTTCCAACATTGCAGTGACACTCATGACCACGCACTGAAACGGATATCAGGCCTTGAAGCAGAATTATGCAAAGCCAACAACATGATTTCCACCATCAACTCTCTGAAAGCCAGCGAACAGGTTGCCAACACCAATAACCTTTACGACGAGCTGGTTGGTAGTGTATCCGGACTGGAGTATGTGAAGCCCACCGTTACCATAGACCTGACTGGGGACGATACCGTAACTAGATGTCCAACTCTAACTAGTCATAATAAAATTAAGAAATATATTAAAATTAGTAAGAATATTAAAAAGTACAAGAAACTTTTGAAGTCACAAAGTGTTTACAAATTTAACCTAAATCTTAGGAAAGAACGTGTCAACTTACAAAGCCAACTAAATTTATGTAATCATAAGTTGGAAACAAGCAGACTTAAAGAAATATCTTGTAACTATGAGTCCAGTCAACAAATGTTAAGTGACCGTCTGCAGGAGGCCTGTGAGTTGGTGGACCTGGTGAAGTATAATGCAGAGAGGTATGAGTCGCTGACAAACAATCTCACCTGTAGTTGTGCTCCCACTCCGCCACCTCTCATGTCACAGCATGTTGTTTCTGCTACTTCACCCATCTTACCTCATACACTGGAAAGTAACTATCCCACTCATAGTAATGTTTTGGTATATTCTGATAGATTAGGAGCAGGTTTTGGATCATTGTTAAATAACCGCTCAAAACACACTATAACTAATTGTTGTTACCATAACCTGCACTTTAATGAGCTTGTTCATAAAATAAAACAAACAAAATTGAATGAGCAGACAACTGTAGTTCTTTTAATTGGAAACAGTCTGAGTTTGACTAAAAGGGACATAGTTAACGGTATTGACACCCTACTTAAATTAAAATTAGGTAAAATAATATTATGTGCTTTGCCATATTCAAAAAATTTGAATTATGAAGAAAATGATTATATTTTTAGCCTAAATAATTTAATGCATATTTTGACATGTCGTCATACTGACCGTTTATTGTATTTTGATACTAACAATTTTGTTAGAGATTTTGTGCTAGTTCGGGAACATATGTTTCTTCCCAAGAAAAGTCGACATGTATTAATTAGCTACTTTGTTAGCTTACAATATACACGCAGTTATTGATAATTTAACTGAGACTAGGTTTAGTGACGAAACAGTATTATCTAGTTCTTCTAATAATACTGTAATTAATTCTTTAAACTTTTAGACACGACAACAGAGAAGCATAATAAGAATATTTTACTGTATCACCAAAATATAAATCGCTTCCCTGGCAAAATCCTAGACGTGGAAATGTTAATAGATAAATATCATATGGATATCCTATGTTTTTGTGAAACTTGGTTAAAACCAGATAGGATGTTGTTTAATGTAAATAATTTTTCAGTTGCCAGTGCGTACAACAGGTAATAGATAGAAATAGATAGGGGGTGGTACTTTGATATTATGCAATAGTTGTTTTAGATATAAGGAGAGAAAGGATATCACTGCTTGCTCTGTTGATCGCTTATGTGAGGTAGCATGTGCAGAGGTTGAGGGCCATATTTTCTTATCTGTTTATAGACCACCAGCCTCAAACTTGTCATCATTTTTTATCATAATGGAAGAAATATTAGGTAAACTTTTTAAAGATGATAAATATTAGTCTTCGTGTGTGGTGACCTAAATATTGATCTATTAGTTAATTCACCAGAAAAATGTAAGCTTATCTCATTGTTTAAATCATTCAATTTAAAATGTATATTTAATGAAGCGACTAGAATAACAGCAACCACCGCTTCATGCATAGACAATGTATTTACTAATTGCAAAATAAAGGACTCGTCCTTAATTAGTGGCGTTAGGTCAGACCATACTGGTCAGCTTGTATCGTTTGACTTAGATAAAAAGTTACACCTAGATAAAACCATTGAATTGAGACCTCTGACTAAAAATACATTGGAAATGTTTAAAAATAATGTTCTTAGCAATCTCTCAACAGCAAGTTTTGATTCACAAGACCCCAATATAAACTATAGCACATTTTTTTCTACAGTATGCCAAGAATTCAATAAAGCATGCCCTGTAAAAAAAGTTACAATCACTCCTAAACCAAAATTTAGCGAATGAGCCACAGCTGGCATTAGAAAAAGTAGAGATGTCTTATATCATTTGTACCATGAAAAATCACTGACTTCTGATCAGGCCCTTCATAATTATGTAAGAAACTATTCTAAGATATTCAAAAGAGTCTGCGCTCAAGCTAAATCTAAATTAATAAGTAACAAAATTAATATTTATAAAAATAAAATAAAAGCTGTGTGGCAGGCAATTAACAAAGAAACTGGAAACACACAACAGCGAGATCAGAATGAGTTAGCTTTAAAAATTGATAATGAAACCATTTCAGATAAGTTAAAAGTTGCTGAGACTCTAGAAAATTTCTTTACCAACATACCAATAGAGGTTACGAAATCTCTCCCGTCATCATCTGTATTAGCTGAATCTCTTCTTAAAGAAAACATCAGTAAGGACATTCCAAATTTTGAATTCAAACCCATTTCTATTGCCACAATTAAAACAGCATTTAAAAGTCTTAATTTAAAGAACACTGAAGACTTATGGGGGATTTCCGTTAAGGTTCTTGAAGGTATCATTGACACAATTGCGCCTGTCCTAACAGGCATATTTAATCAATGTTTAGACAGCGGTACGTTTCCTGACTTAATGAAACATAGTAAAGTAGTACCAGTTTTTAAATCGGGTAGTAAGAGTGATCCCTCTAATTATAGACCTATATCTGTGCTTCCAGCAATGAGCAAAATTTATGAAAAAATCATGCTAGACCAGATGTTGTCACATTTTAACTCAAATGGGATTTTACATAGTCGACAGTTTGGTTTCACGAAAGGTAGGTCGACGACTGACGCGGGAGTAAAACTCGTCAGTCACATTTTGGAGTCTTGGGAGAAGTCCCAGGATGCAATTGGCATTTTCTGTGACCTCTCAAAAGCGTTTGACTGCGTTGACCACAACATACTCATCTGTAAATTACACCACTACGGAATTCGTGGACGAGCTGCTGATCTTGTACTTTCCTATTTATCAAACAGGCAGCAAAAAGTAAATGTTAACGTGGCAACGTCCTCGGGGTCTCTAGTTAAGATGGGCGTGCCTCAAGGTTCAATTCTTGGCCCTTTTTTATTTCTAGTTTATATTAATGACCTTCCTTACCTAATTGCAAACTTCTCGGATATAATTTTATTCGCCGATGACACTTCTCTTATTTTTAGAATAGATAGAAAAGATACGGATATCTTACATGTCAACGATAGTCTAGCTGTTCTCTCGAAATGGTTTGCGGCTAATAATCTTTTACTCAATGCAAACAAAACGAAATGTCTTAAGTTCTCATTACCAAATGTACCCCAATTAGGTCTAAATTTAAAACTTGATGGCAAGAAACTAGATGCTATTTCCGAAACTGTATTTCTAGGAATTACTTTAGATTCAAAATTGCAATGGGGTGCCCACATTAGAGCTCTCTCAAGTAGATTAAGTTCAGCTGCTTACGCAGTAAGAAAAATAAGGCAGTTGACTGATGTAGCCACAGCTAGGTTAGTATACTTTGCTTATTTTCACAGTATTATGTCTTAATATGGCGTTCTGCTGTGGGGATCGGCAGCTGACGTAGATTCAGTTTTCATTTTACAAAAGAGGGCAATCCGCGCAATCTATAAAATGGGGCCTCGCGAGTCTCTTAGAAACAAATTCAATGAAATTGATATACTAACTCTGCCTTCTCTTTACATCCTAGAAAATATCTTGTATGTTCGCAAAAACTTAGGTCTTTTCAAAAAAAGATGCGACTTCCATAATCTAAATACACGTAGTAAAGATGAAATTGTGATTCCAAAATTTTGATTAACTAAAACTAGCAAGTCATTTCTAATAAACAGTATCCGCTTCTATAACAAGTTGCCAAAGTCGGTTACAGAACTTAGCGATGGAAAGTTTAAAACTCACATCAAACGTGTCCTTATCAAAAAAGCATATTATAAGATAAGAGACTACGTTGAAGACAGGGAAGTTTGGCATTAATTCCTTCTGCACATGTGGCTTCCCTGGTACCTCATTAACAGCATAACTTTGTGAGAGTCTATTAACTGCTCCCAAATGACAATGTTAATTTTTGTTATTTTTATTTTTTACACTTGCTGACATATTCTCGTAATTTTTTGACATTATACATCACTTCTAGTAACAACTATACACGGTTAATTTTAGGTCGTTCTGGAACCGAAAGCCATGAACTCAATCATCGAACTCGAATCGATTGGGACAATTTTTTTCAATAAATAACAATTAAAAAAATCACGAAAACTTAAATTTATTGATTTTTTTGTGAAATAATGAGAACTCGAAGTAACGCTTCCTTACCATCAATGAATTTATGCGTGTGTAATGTGTGTAAAAATATGAAAAGCGAATTCAGACTTTATTTCTTAACAGTAAAGGGTAAAAATATAAATTACACCAAATTAGGTAAGTAGGTCCGCAGTTTACTAAAATTATTCTTAGAAACCTATTGTCTCGTGATCGACCGGCCTTTACAAGAATGCACAACCGAATTTCGCGGTTAAAATTATAACAATAAGATCTTAATTCGGTTCAATATTTTCATAGAAAAGGGCACCTCCAACTAATAATGAACTCTATGTAACAGATTTAACGATTCATTTTTCTGTTTGAATTGCCTGCCTTTGTGAAGCCGCCGCAAGCATGCATGTCGCATAAAAAATATTTTAGGCATATTTAGTATTTATCATATGGTTGTTTTTTTTTTCGGGTTGGGAAATCATCAAATGACTTCTCCCGCTCTGGGTGGAGCGGTAGGGCTGTCATAGGTAGGTATGTCAGACTTTTACTGACTAAAACCCACCCGTGTTCCCTCAGTTGTCTGCGTGCCAGGGGCCGCAGCATCTCTTTCGAACAACCCGCACCCCTGGCAGGCATCGGCACTTGCGGGCCCCATCTGGTGCTGCTGTCATCTCTTTGAGGTGCGCGTGGAACACAACGCGCCGTCGACCCGGGCTTGGTCCTTACCGGACAGCGAGCTACCCATTACTCGCCGTCGGCAAGCCCGCGCCTACGGTGGCCGGGAATCAGCCTGGGATTCCCAACACCCAGGGCGTTTCCAGCGAAGGTTGCAGCCACGAGGGCACATGTACTGCCTCTCCCTCACGTGCGCCGCCTCCCTCTTTGCGAGCATCACTGCTTCGCTGAAGGAGGTGACGGCTAACCATGTACTCTCGCTCCGTACCATGGCCTGGACCAGGGCCGGACGCGAGAGATCGCCGCCGCCGATCGCCTCCACGAGGACAAGGCGGTGGTCCGCCCAAGCCGGGCAGACCTCGATCGTATGCTCCACCGTGTCCTCAGGGCCATCTTCGCAATGGAAACACCCGAGCGTTTCCTCCCGCCTTATGCGAAACAGGAACCTCCCGAAACAGCCGTGTCCGGTGAGGACCTGTGTCAGGCGGAAGGTTCCCGTGTTATGATGATTTCTGATAAAATTACGATGTTAATCTGCACGATATTTTGCTCGTTTCTTATTGAATAGACAAGTACTTACCTAATCTAACAGCAGTATTTTTTTGGAAATCCTACTGAACATTTGCATAATATTTAAACTCAAACTTCATATCGCGCGGAGGTCAAAGGCCGTTTTGTGCACTCGAACATTCAAAGATCTTTTAAAAATAGTTTTGTTGTGAAATATACCTAGAATTTTCTTTAATTATGAGTACGATTTCTGTACATACCATTAAATACACCAGGATACACTTAAATTACTGTGAAACACTCAACACAATCAAACTTCACATAACAATGACGTCACTGAGCAACGGTTTGTTTACGTAACACTTTTTATCGAAAAAACAGTTTTTATGATGCTATTTGATGCAAATATTATCTAAAACAATGTAATAACTACTTATAAATGAATATTTATCCACTTCACGTCGAATATGCACAAAAAATAAGAAAAAACACTAAATAACTAGAGAGCCTAACAAGATAACGCTCTGTCGACGCGCGCGTTCGAAGCGTCACTGTCAACTATTTTTATAAATGCCACAGAACTTTTACGCGTTTGCATGATGTAGTTCACGAAATAGTGGCTTTCGGCTCATAGAGTTAAATCATCGCAGTCGAGATTAAACCTTGTTTATATGTAGTATTAAGATAAAAACCGCTTGCTTCTGGGTGGTACGATATCGTACCAGCCGGGCTTGAAGGGTGCTCGACTTATTGTTACGATATCGTAGCAGCCGGACGATAGCGGTAAAATACAACTCCCAAGCCTACTCGTCGTGTCTAGTTGAATAGGTACGAGTACCTACTAGGTGATGCGAGAGTGGTGAATTAAATGTCAATTAATTTCTCACGTTTACGAGATGTGATAGTGGTAAACACCGTGCCGTGCTTTCGATACGAGATGATGGAGGTAAATGAACATACACCAACCTAAATCGTACCTGAAATGAAATACCTACTTGTAGGTACACATGGCTACACCTCAAGTTATAAATTTCCAGTATAAGCTGTTCTCACATTGAATAGGATTTCCGTACAGTGCAAGATCAGCGTAAACTGGAACTGTATAGCTTGATGTGTAGCTGTGCGTACTTAGTTGCAGCCGGATTATTCGTCCGACGTCCGTTGACCCACCGCGGGCGCGCTGAGCTGACGCACACGCACAGCTGTGCCGCGCTACGTCATCACCGAGCAGATCGTGTACGATCTTGCGTTTATGAATGAAATAGTGGAAGCGCTACTAAAATTTTACTCGAATGACAGAAAAAAAGTGATAAATTTCTAACTTCTTTATTAAATGTCTTAAAACAAAAATAACAATGCCAATAGTGACTGTTACTCGTCTGGAGTTACTGTGTTTCGGCTCCAGAACGATGTAAAAATAAACGTGTATAATAGTGATTCTCATGAAAATCATGTCACTTGGTTTAAATAGGTTGATCTTACTAATGTAGATTATTTTACATATTGTGAATGGGAGAACGTTGTAGGCCTCACAGACATCGATTTATAGACGATTTTCTATTCTTTATTTTCATTCCTCTAAGTACCTGGTACCTATTGACAGTCCTGCACTGTCCGCCCATACCTATTATAACTGTAATTTGAAATTTCATTGTAAAACCCAATTATTTTTAAAAGAGTAACCGTGGAGTTTCTTGCCGGCTCTTCTCCATAGGAAGCGACAAATTGGAACCGTGCACCTAGCTTCTGACGTTTCATAAGTGCCCTTGCAGGTTTATGTGAAATAAAATATTTTGATTTGATTTGATTTGATTTGACACTGATCTCGCACTGTACGGAAATCCTATACATACAATCATACAATGCGAGATCAGCTTTTACTGTAAAGGATAGCTTGATGTGTAGCCGTGTCTACAATTGTTTAAACAGTTCTAAATAAAAGTCCGCGACAGCGTACATATATCTATCTTTTATGCGGAAACCATTATAGCCAAAATAGTGAGCTATAAAACACATTTAAATTATAAACTTACCGTTTTTACAATGCACATTTTAGAGTATTTACTTAATTATTATCTTATCGAAATTAATACCTTTATCGCTTTCGGACTGCCTCGTTGGTCTAGTGGTCGCAAGCGCTGCTGCGGAGGATGAGGTCTTGGGTTTGATTCCCAGGTCGGGCAAAGTGTTATGGGGTATTTCAATCTGGAATTTCTCAGTAGCCGCCCGGAGTCTGGGTTTGCGTCCGGTTGATGACAATATGCTCGCTCCTATTACATGGGGCTTAAACATATCTGGCGAAATGTGGGTGTGCTATAGGTACACCTCTGCCCAACCATTCGGAGAAGCAAGGCGTGGTGTTATGTATGCATGTACCCTGAAGCCTGTGGCACAGGCTACTTTTTATGAACACAATTATTATTCTTAGCTCAGAATACCTACTATTATTTATCTGTATTTACGCACAAATAAATTATTAGAACATTTGTCTTTTACTAATTCTTTGCATAGGCTAGGCATAGGTTATTATTTTATCATCATCGTTATGAAATTTTAATTTTTCATCTTCACATCATCACATTCATCTTCCTAGCGTCTTAGGATTGTTGTTTGTTAAGTACTTACGTCACTTGATAGTTATTTAGTACGTGTTTAAGTACTAATCGTAATCACTCAATAATAATTACTACACTGATATTGTTATTTAGGTTGTAGCATAGTTATAATGATCATGATGATGTTATTATTTATTATTATGTAATGTGTAGGTACTTGATGTTTGTATTTATTCAAGAACACCAATAGCATATTCATTTAACATTGGTTTTCAAAAGCATTTAGAAAAGGTAACGCATGACGAAGGTATCTGCTAGATTTTCTCTACAAGGCTAATATGTTGGGATCCCGGCATTGTAGATTTTTTTTCAAAAAGATGCATTACTATTCTGTACATTTACTAACAATTCCCCTAAACAAGTCTAAAAAAACCAAATGATGAACATACCTAATTAATTACGAATAAATAAAAATGCCTAAAAGTAACCATATATGCTCACGCACACGCGGCTGCGCATTGCGGCTTTTTCGTCAAACAGAGATAGCAATATTCCGACGTAATTTTGTCTTCGCTTCAAATCATAGTTGCGAGCTTGAATCGTCGGATTCTTAAGTGAGCATGCTTTTTTTTTTGGATGGGAAATCATCAAATGACTTCTCCCGCTCTGGGTGGAGCAGGAGGGCGTGTCAGACTTTTACTGACTAAAACCCACCCGTGTTTCCTCAGTTGCCTGTGTGCCAGGGGCCGCGGTATCTCTTTCGAACAACCCGCACCCCTGGCAGAAGTGAGCATGCTTTAAAAACCAGTGTGTATGCTTGTTTCCTTGATCTCAGTCGCGCTTTTGACACCATAAATCATGACCTGCTGCGGGGGACGCTAGAAAGTAGTAATGTGCCAGCTGGGGTTACGGGGCTTATTAGATATTGGTATTGTAACCAGTCCAACTATGTCAGATGGGGATGTTCTGTGTCTGAAGACTATAAGCTGTCATGTGGTGTTGGGCAAGGGGGTTTGACCTCTACCGACTTGTTTAATCTCTACGTAAACGACCTGATTGTGGAGCTGAGCCGGGCACCGGTAGGGCTCAGGTTGGGAGATCGTTATGTGAACAACCTGAGTTATGCTGATGATATGGTCCTGCTCAGCCCCTCAATTAAGGGCTTAAGAAAGCTGCTAGTTATTTGTGATCAGTATGCTAAAGACCATGACTTAGTTTATAACGCTAGAAAAACAGAACTTATAATATTGAGGTCGGCAAAGGCGCCTCAAAATTTTCCACCAGTGTGCATTGGGGGGCAGACAGTGAGGGTTGTGGGGAGGTTCAAGTACCTTGGTCATATACTGACATCAGACATGAAAGACGATGCGGATATCGATCGCCAACGTCGTGCTCTATCGGTTGTGGGAAACATCCTTCCAGAAGATTCTCTAAGACTAATGTACAAACGAAAGTGCACCTGTTCAAAACGTATTGTCAAAGTTTCTATACGTGCCAGCTCTGGACTGAGTATACAAGGAAGTCTTGGGATGGTATACGTGTTCAGTACAACAACATCTACAGACACCTAATGGGGTTGAAGCGCTATTGTAGTGCCTCTGGAATGTTCGCGGAGGCAAGGCTGAACGCGTTCAATGCCATTCAGAGAAGCAGAATTGCCTCTTTCATGTCCAGGGTTGGTACGTGTAGAAACACCTTAGTTAAGGACATTGCTGATAGAATGTATGCTACCAAGACCTACAAGCGGTGGTTGGAAATAGCCGCGTAAAATGTTTGTGCCTATTTATGTACAAGAAAAGAAAGGAGTGAGTTTGTGTGTGTGTGTGTGTGTGTGTGTATGTATGCTATTTAATTATATGTTTTTTTTCTACTTTACTGTAAATTTTTTGATTGTACTTATTATTATTTAATATTTTAATTTTTAATTTTTTTGCTTGTGTTTTCCTTTATAGATCATGTGGTCTGCAATAAAGATTTTTATTATTATTTTATTTATTATTATTTAAGTTTGTTGATAGTACATACCTACCTAACAAAGAAAGAAAAAATGTGCTGTAAAAAACTTGGACTGTTTATTTCTAGTCTACTACATCCCTGCCCAACCCTTTTAATAGAATACAGGCGTGATGTTATGAAGAAATTTCATTTCCACAACTTTTTCGCGCAACTGTCCGTTCGCGCATGTGGATTCGCGCAAGTGTCTTTCGCGCAAGTGTCCTTCGCGCAAGTGTCTTTCTCGCATATGTCCGTTCGCGGAAATGTCTTGTCGCGCATGTGTCCATTCGCCCAAAAGTCCGTTCGCGCAAAAGTCCATGCGTGGAAATATCATTTTGCGCATGTGGGTTCGCGCAAGTGTCTTTCGCGCAAATGTCTTTCGCGCAAGTGTCCTGATGCCTGCGAAAAGCTATGATCTGCGAATGCCTACCCGCATGCCCAGCGTGGCGATTATAGGCAAACCCTTCAATGGCAAGCCAAATTAACCACGGCCCCCAGTTCGCAGCCGCCTTGTTATTCCTGATTATGGCAGCGGTCACGGTAGGGGCGGGGGGGCTTCGAAGAATCTCCAGGTTACGAATGGCCGCCAAACCCAACTGCCTTGGCGACGTATAACGGACGCATGTTACGGCTAGACGAACACCTAGTGCAACTTGAAGAAGAGCTCGGAAAATAAGGTGGCAATTTCTTGGGTTGAGTGAGGTTCGACGACAGGGAGAGGGCACAATAACCCTTGAAACGGGCCATTTTATATATTTTCCAGAGGGAGACCAGCTATCTCAAGGCGGAGTCAGGTTCCTGGTACACAGATCCCTATGTGATAACTTTGTTGAAGTCTCCAGTGTCTCGAACAGGGTAGCGTACCTCGTAATTAAACTAATGAAAATGTATAAGCCTTAAGGTTGTTCACGTTTACGCACTGACCTCAGCATGCTCGGATGACGAATTGGAGGAAATCGAGGACATTTTTCCAAGCCCTTGCATTCCACCACTAAGGTTCACTACAACGTTCTCATGGGGGATTTTAACGCCAAAGTTTTTAATTGAAAGAATTGCATCGAATCGGTAGTAGGATCCTTAGGGTTAGGAAGCAGAAATCATAGGGGCAAATGCTCATCAACTTCCTTGAGAAGGAGAGGCTTTTCTTGATGAATTCCTTCTTTAAGAAACAGTCTCAAAGGAAGTGGACGTGGCGAAGCCACGACACTATGATGAAAAAGTTAAATTTAAAATTAAAAAAACCCCCGACCCAAAAACAAAAACCCTCTTTTATTAGATTTTGTTTTTGGGTCGGGGGTTTTTAAAATTTTAAATTTAACTTTTATTTCCTGCTTTTTAAACTTAATGTCTCCCTTAAATCTGCGCAGCGTTGCGTATGTTTCCCGCAGTGAAGTTTGTTACTAATTTATCCTCATTCTTTGTCCTGATCACCATTTATCTATAACCTATTGATTGAGACCTTTTTAATGAACCCCAACACGATACTTTTACTGTTTGTTTAGTGATTTACTTGGGTATCCTGGAAATTCCAGCTGATGCTCCAGCATCAGTTCAAGGTTACTTAGTTCATCTAATATCATTGAAGTAATAGAATACCAAATTTCGACTTGATCAGACCCGTGGAAGTTGCTTAAATCCCTTCATCAACCAGAAAAGAGCTGATAATCTTCAAACGGCTTAACCGATTTTGATGAAACATTTTTAAGAACACTCTCACACACACACACACACACAGACACGTCAAACTTATAACACCCCGTCGTTTTTACGTCGTGGGTTAAAAATAGACTTCATCATAACTGATAGGAAGCATATATTCAGAGATGTCTCGGTGACCAACAGGTTCAATACCGGCAGTGATCACAGACTTGTTCGAGGCTCTCTGAATATCAATTTCATGCTCGAGCGAACTCGTTTGATGAAGTCTAGGCTACGTTCAAATATGCTCCAACCTATGCTAGCATCTGAAGCGTTCCAGTCAGACTTGGAGAATCGATTAGCTACAAAAAAACATGCTGTCTCTACAACACATAAACTGAATCAGGTAAGTTGTAACAATCATAGATCTTAACTTGCTAGAAGTTATTAGCTACTTAATTTATAATAAACAATTCGAAGTGGCCACCATATTGTTCTGTACTCATCTGAACATATTTTTTTTTCAGTTTTGTCATAACTTTAATTTTATTTTTTAACTCATTCTTTCAGCGTTTTTCTTTAGGAACTATGTGTAAGTAGATCAGAATCTAAACAAACTGACTTAAAATTAAATTCATCCATAGGTAACTACATTTATCTACATTTCACGATTCCTAACGATTACAATAACATTTTTTTAAATGAATTTACAGTGGGAGCATATCTTTTTTAGGTATATTTAAACTTTGTCATTATTTGCAATTAACCTATAATTTATTGTGCTTTATAAAAAATCGTTTTAAAAATTTAGCATCAGGTACATATTCTTGTTATAATTAACATTAAGCACATTGCATACAAAGTACTAATTAAATTGCTGACTTTTTTATTTTAAATACAAGGTGGAGCAAAAGTAATGTCATAATTATAATGTGCAATCATAATGTTTGCTAATGGTGTCTTATTGTCATTGCAATTTGATACTTTTTTAAGTTGTGGACAGATAGAGAATTTGTTGACAGTATAATGGAGGACACACAGTCACACAGCTCATGCAGCGATGGAGATTTTGAAACACCAATTTCGGGGCCGGATGATCTCCCGTTTTGGCAATTCGTCCAAATCGCCAGATCTGGCGGCGGATGCCAGACTTCTCCTTGGAGGCTTTTTATAACTGTGTGTTTACTTCCACAAACCTTGCAAGTCTTAAAAGCGAACATTGAAGAAAAATCACAAATTTGGAGATTGTTTTGCGAGCAACGATTCAAAATGCCGTAAAACGAGTACAAAAATGTGAGTCAACTCCGGAGGTGTTCGTTTGACCGTTTTTTTTGCAAATATAGGTAAATTTTCCGTGACACAGAGCCCATTTTTTTCTAATAAAATGGCAGTCAATGAACATTATGACATTACTTTTGCCCCACCTGTACGTAGGTAGGCGGTTGTACACTTGTACAACCGCCTACACGCCAGGTGGTGCCTACTCAGCATTACCGACTCGGTAATAACGCTTTGAACATGAGAAGTCTAGCGCAGTACGGAGTTGCAATAGAATGGGAGGCCAGCTAATTAGGGTCGCTGACGTGCAGCGACTGTACAAAGTTGAAAGTTTAATCGAAGACCATTTCGCCGCCGCGTCACTGACAGTGGTCGTTGGGGTCGTTGAGTGCGTTGCGCCGCCAGCCGAACAGGAAGTAGCCGAGCGTGAGACCCAGCACTACGGCCAAGCATAGCCACACGTTGTACGTCATGAACACTAGCATGAGCAGGTAGCTCAGCGTCGACTGCAGCGCGTGCAGCGCCGTCTGCAGCATGTGCGCGCCCGAGCACAGCAGCGCCCTGCGGGGAGAGGAGACGGTCAGCACGCGTCACGGGCGCCAGCAGGCCCGGCACACTAAGAGCTGCCGAGTGGTGGGCCAACTCACCTGAGCGAGCGGCCTGCGCCGGTGCCGAGCTCGTTCTTGGTGATGTTCTGTTGCGAGTCAGAGAGCGTGGGGGGCGGTGCCGCCAGGGTCTCGCGCCAGTACTTGAAGCCCTCGTACAGCACGGCCGCTACAAAGATCGCCAGTGCCGAGCCGAACAGCTGAAGCTCGTTGGTCGTGTTCCAGCCATTGAACAGGATCTCCGTGCACACGCAGGAGTGGAACTGCGCATATGTAACTAGTTATTATGATCCTGCCTCTTCGACACACAAATTATAGGCTACTAGCTTTTGCCCGTGGGTCCGCCCGCGTGAATGTCGGTCATCGCATAAAAAAGCCTAAGACCTCCATGTTCCAGGCTATATTCCTGGAACATAGAGGACATAGGTTTTTTTGGCTGCTCAGCCAAATTTCATGACGATCGGTTCAGCAGTTTAGGCGTGAAAGCGTAACAATCAGACAGACAGACATACAGGCATAGTTACTTTCGAATTTATAATATTAGTAGCGATTGTTAGATTATAAGATTGTAAACTAAGACATTGAGAATGTATAAAATTTCGTGTGGTTTAAGGTTTTTACTAAATAAATATGAACGATACGGTACCCACTTACAGCAAAAAACATTTTATTTTTATTTTTGTCTGTCTGTCTATTTGTTCCGGGTAATCTCCGAAACGGTTGAACCGATTTAGACGGGATAGGGCAAATAGCTGATGTTACAAACAGTAACTTAAACTACTTTTAAATTAGAAATAGAATGGTTCCGCACAAGAAAATTATCAAGAGAATTTTTTTTTTTCAATGGAGCGGTACCAACCTACACTTTCTACATAATTGAAATACCCAACATCCACGTGAACGAAGTCGCGGACACAACAGCTAGTACCAAATAAAAACTTATCAACAAAATATTTTTATTTATTTTCGGCCAAAAAAAGCTATTTTCGGTTGGAATCTAGGTGTATATAGTGAGTACTGGTATACTAACCACCATGGAGTGGTCGTGCGAGGCGCAGGGGTCGTCGGGGTCGTGCATGCGCGGCGCGTTGCGCGCCGCCAGCTCCGCCACGGCCGACAAGGCCGACATGCCCGACATGCTTGTTCTGCAACAACAACACTCTATTAACCAGAGGCACTTTATCCTACATTACCTACAACGTTTTAAGGGATCACCACGGGCTCGGATACCCACCTTTAGCTGAGTTTAACGTAAATGACGACATGTATGACCGTTGGACCGGACCTACCTCGAAGAGCACGTAGCCGCGTCGGTACTTAACCTGAGATCCTGGTTGTCATACGAGTATGAGTTCTATCTATGACAGTTGTTACTTGTGACCCAAAATTCAACTAATCCCTTACCGTCTTACGATAAGATAAAAGTGTCTTGTTATTATTAAGTATTTATAATTCTTCATAGGTACTTACCTACCTACTAGCTTATGCGTAATCGTGAAATATTAAATATTTGCGCAAAAATCACACAAAGATTAATTTAATATCTACATAATTATATGGTATGCAGTTTCGGCTTAAAAATATATACATATTTATAGAGTTGAAATTTCTTGTTCCCCCGACCCACCCCGTCGCGTCGTATCACCTGCCCGCGCTGTTCCCCCGACCCACCCCGTCGCGTCGTATCACCTGCCCGCGCTGTTCCCCCGACCCACCCCGTCGCGTCGTATCACTTGCCCGCGTTGTTACATCGTTTTCGCTCAGCGTTCTTTCTTACTTTTTCTTTTTGCTCGTCTCCAAAGAACCCTAGCGTGATGTTAAATAAATAACTTATAGCATATCTTTTAAATGAGTAATTCTTGTATATTTATATGTATTTATATAATCTGAATCTCGGAAACGGTTCCAACGATTTTCATGAAATTGAGTATGCTGGGGGTTTCGGGGCACATCGATCTAGCTAGGTTTTATTTTTAGAAAACGTCAAAAAAGAAAATCGAGCAAAGCTCAATCATCCAGATCACTACGTACTTATTATAAAACAAAGTCCTCCGCCGCGTCTGTCTGTCTGTTCGCGATAAACTCAAAAACTACTGCACCGATTTTCATACTGTTTCACCAATAGATAGAATGGTTCTCGAGGAAGGTTCTAGTATATAATTTGTCAAGTTTTTGTGTACATTGGCTAAAATATAGTGATATTTGTTGGAAGTGTCGGAAAAAAATAAGCCCTAAGCCCAGCCTCCTACCTTCTAATTTTATCCTACTTCCTACTAATATTATAAACTAGCTGCCCCGGCAAACTTCGTACCGCCTCAGAATCAATAAATGATGTGTTAAGTTATCAGCAAAATATCTTAGTCACAGCGCATAATCTCCTACCAAGCTAAGACAACCTGGTATTTCGAAGGCATAAAGTGATTTCTAGCCGACAACATCTTCATAATTATATTAAGTGCTCTCCTACTAAGTTGTGACAACCTGGTACATCGAGGGCATAAAGCATTTTCTAGTTGACACACCTACATAAATTATATTAGGTTTTTTTTTTTTTGGTTGGGGAATCATCAAATAACTTCGAGCTCCTACTAAGTTATGTCAATCTGATACTTCGCAGGCATAAAGCATTTTGTAGCTGATACCATCCTGTGTTACGTAAGGGCGATGGTGGGATTCGTTCGTGGAGCTCCTGCGCACACTCTCCGAAGTACAGTCTGTAGAAGACCGACAGGCAAGCAATATTACCCCGATGTGCTAGGCTGTGAAGCTTAGCCATCAAAGTTTCGTCGCCTATATATACCTGTGTTATGTGTGCTCCTACCAAGTTATGATAACCTGGTACTTCAAAGGCATAAAGTGTTTTCTAGCTGATACAGCTGAGCTCCTACTAAATTATTCGTTAATAAAGCGTTCTTCTAGCTTTCACATATTCCAGATCAGTTGCGTTTTGTTATAACACGTTTTATGTCACGTTTCACGGGAACGGGATAAAATCTCTTATCTTCATCTTATGTCCGTTTCCTGGTTCTAAGCTACCTCCCCACCAATTTTCAGCCATATCGGTTCAGCCGTTCTTGAGTTATAAATAGTGTAACTAACACGACTTTCTTTTATTATAAAAATAGATATAGGTGCTAGGTGATGATTTTGGTATAGACGAAGGAGCGTTATCGTGTATAGGTTAAGAAGTTAAAACGGCTTATTTCTAATCGGATTATAATAATGTTTAACTTCTTAGTGTTTTATTATCAACTAATAAACATGAAACATAAACATGAGGTCTTGTGCAGTATAAAATGCTCATCAAAAGTTTATCGTATAATAGGTATTTTTTTATTATAAAGCTAAGATGGCCGCTTTGAGCTGACCTCCCCTTCCTACGGTAACGTCACGTTTTACCAAAAACAATTAATAGAAAATGAAAACAAAGAGATGTCACTAACGATTTGTTAACACTTTGTTATAATATTTTTATCATAATGATGGTTATCAGTTCTAACCTTGGTCTTAGATTTAAAATTTGGCACTAAATTAGGTTTCGGTTAAGATCCACGTACCGGTTCAGTAGCAGAGTGTTCGAGGTGACGAGGTGCGGGCGCCGGTCCGGAGCGTCTTCGTGTCGTGCTCGTATCAAGTCGGGTCCGACTGTGCCGAGCGTTGCTGAGCTGCCACCTATATCATGCGCTGCTATATCTTTGTCAGTCAGGCGTGGAGGTTATCTCTCATTTGAATGTTCATGCATCACCACGCGTCGCCGCTTATTGTCGATTAGGCGTGTAAGCCCTTTGTGTGAATACCTACTCCATCGACATCATGAACCTGTGAGTTGAAGGGACTATACAAAAAAATACTGCTGTTTGTTTTGTCCATTGTCTGCGTAACAAACGATATGTTCAATAGAGAGGACCTAGAACCGATCCCCCGTAGAATCCCACACGTTATCTCCGTCTGGAGAACGCCACCGCTAGAGCCACCGCCCCAAGCCACGTAGCGTAGTAGCTGCCGGTCGCGTATGTATGCTCGGACTACAGACGTACAAACTATAGACCTAAGTATCCAAGCTAGGATGCTCGGATACCTTGGGGTGCTCCCAGGGCTGGAAGTAAAAGGCGTTGACGATATCCAACTTCTTCGAGGTATTTAGGAATCCGAATTAGGATACAGGAAAGTCTGAGCTGAGCCTAGCTTCCTTCCTAATTAGAATTCAAGTCAATGTAGTGTATCATCACTATACAACGTGTAACGGAATGGGTGTATACATCCCAAGGGCACGGCTTCTTTGGATGATATCAAACAATATTGGAAGGGTTTTTTAATCCTATCTCCACATGTTTGGAAGCTATGAGAATTTTTAATACATTGATACCAGAAAAAATTGAAGCAAACACATCACTCGGAAGATATTTATCGTGATATTGGCAAGTAACGTGGAAAGTTATTGACCTACGTAGTGCGGTGACACGTTTGTTATGATTTGAATTTAAGAAACATATGAAACCGAAAATTTGGTATCAATTCTTAGAGTATTTTATTTTGAGCTGAAACTATGTATATTGATTCTATACCAGCTGTTATGTTTAGTGCTTAAGGATAGCAATAGGGTTTCTGTTACACCCTGTATATTATGAAACAAAGTCCCCCGCCGCGTCTGTCTGTCTGTCTGTTTGCGATAAACTCAATAGCTACTGAACGGATTTTCATGCGGTTTTCACCAATAGACAGTTTTAGATGAATAATCGGTTTAGGTTTTGTGTCAATTGGCTCACGCTGGCGAAGCCACTAACGAAAACTATTTTATTAATAAAAATGAACACTTTAACTACTCACACTACCCTAGCGTCCCTCTATCCCCTCGCTCGCATCTATGGTAGATCGCCGCTGCTGCACGCCATACTGGTTTCCGGAATACCGGAAAGGTTATTGGGACTAGGGCGGTACTAACAGCTAGCGGCAGGTGCCCGACGAGGACGTGATCGGAAGCCTCGTCGAGTAGGCATAAACCTATTTGTGACAAAATTTCCTTTTTTTCTAGTTAGAAATTAGTGTAAAGGTCGACGTCCCCCAACAGTGTACACAGGACTACTGCGGCCCAGCCCACCTTGCTCACCTTCTTCAACAGGATCAATGTTTGTCTTACATGCAAGTAGGTAGGTACTTAGTAGGTTTTTATTACCTACCTGTTGCATGCTTTTCATTATGACGGTATAGGAAATTCCTAATCACATTAAATTGTGCAACGAATTGGCAGTCAAAGATGCCGATTGTAATGAGTTATTTAGCGTTATCATTTATTCGTATTATGTCTTTATCGTTCGTACGAGGTTTTAAAAGATTACCGGTACGGCCCCGATAATTACGCACGTCTACTGACTCGCAACGCAAGGTCATACTGTATGTCTAAATAGACAAAGGTCCCATAATTTCATCACTATCACTGGCGAGTGCTGCGTGACTGTGTTCCAGCAGTTGAGTTCAGTTATTCAGCTGGCTCCACTGACTTATTGTTGACAGTTGTGACAGACAGATTGTCGCAACAACACGAGGCGCGGGAGCAGGCCTGCACACAGGCGTCCTGCCAGCGTTGGACTTAGTTCTGCTTCGAATCACAAAATTATCTGATACCAAAAGTAAAAACATGATAAAGAATTGAATTAGAGTCGTGTGCAAAACATTTAAAGATTATCTAAAAAATACTTGCCTGCGCTGCATGTGAATCGAAATCTAACTTCACTATGCTAGGCGACACCGCCTTCCGCTTGGCTACTTGCCTGCGTCTGGGTGCTCCTTGCGTGGTTTTACATGGATGCCAATGCGATGAAGGAATTGACTGCCTTGAACACCATGGCTTATCCTGCAGTAGGAGGACGGGCCGGATAGAACGGCACGCCAGCATCAATGACATCACCCGTCATGGTTTTGTCACCGCTTGGGTGCCAGCTGTGCTAGAACCCAATGGCTTGCCATGCAACGATGGGAAGAGACCAGACGGAACAACCATAATGCCTTGGAAGTCAGGTCGGCTTTTGGTGAGAGATGCAACATTTGTCGACATCCTTGCACCATCCCATCTTCCTAGCACAGCGGGTTGTGCTGGAGCGACTGCTGCAGGAGTGGAAAACCTCAAATAGCGCAAATATTCTTAGCTCCTTGGAACTTATATGTTCGAGCCGTTTAGCGTTGATGCTAGAGTATCAACGCTAAATGCTAAACTCAGACCCCGTGGCCGGAGGGAGGAGTCTGAGTGCCAACTTAGTGAAACCCGGTTACCCTCGGGTAACCGGGTTTCACTTAGTTGGCACACAAGACAATAGTCGACCTACCGCTTGGTAATGTCTCGACATTACCAAGCGGTTGGTCGACTATTGTCTTGTTTTGTGACTAGAGAGCTGGACTATTTTTTGGCCAAGGAATCAGCATTGCTTTACAACGTGGCAATGCTGCTAGCTTTTTGGGCACTTGTCTCGTTGGCAAAGATGCGGACGAATTTTTTGATGCCATTAGATTCATTTATATTTTGGTTTAAAGATATTTTATTCTCAAAAAAAAAAGACCTAAAATCACTTGTATGAGATTGCTTAAGACAAATTATTCGTATGAAAAGTTCGTCATAGATGTCACTGTAGTAATAATTATGATATACCCATCCAATGCATTCAACTTTTAGTAAAAGTGATATGTAATGAAAACATTATTTTGCATTTATCATGAATTTACATTAAAATTAAGTCGTTGTTATTACTACGAAAATTCATGTACTATTTGGTACCTCATTCAACGACGGTGTATTATGTGTATAATGTGTTGATTGGTGATACTAATCCACTGTAATGAGTGCAAAGTATTTTGAAATTGGATG
Organism: Polymixis lichenea; assembly: GCA_949091785.1. Lineage (NCBI taxonomy): Eukaryota > Metazoa > Arthropoda > Insecta > Lepidoptera > Noctuidae > Polymixis > Polymixis lichenea. The sequence continues at coordinate 13,714 of OX420939.1, read as the reverse complement.
GCTCAACCCTGGCTCATTAGGCACTAACCATGATAATTTTAACGCTGCATACATCATGATGCTCCAATCATCATGATGTCAGTATAATGGCAATAAATGAGATCTGGCTCAGGACGGGTTGAGGGACGCGTGTCAGAATATTGGTGGTATATAATATAACTGTATATATAAAACAAGTATCAAGCTTTGAATATCAGAATGGTTACTACTTATTATCTGTGTATATGAAGATTCTTATGAATAAGGTTTGTAGGGAAAGGATTTCATAAAGTAAAGCACAGAAAGACAAGACTAGACATTTATTTCTATTAGGCTTGTCAGTGTTTTAATTAGAAAGCTAGTCGTCCGTTCCAAAACTAGGTCTTCATGGAGAAGAAGGACAAGAAACTCCATGGAAACAGTATTGAAGTATTTCATCAACACATCTCTTACATTGCTATGAATTATCATTATTCTAACATCAACCCTTGGACCATTGTCCAAGACAACTCGGCATTATTATAACTTCATAACAATAGCTAGAAATAGATTATGAATATTCCATTTATATGATTTAACATTAGCAATATTAACAATAATATAACTTATATAACAACATTGCTATAATGAGCAACATATTATGGTATAATATCAAATTACTTAGCTTACATGACATCTGGTTGATCTATTCCACACAACAACAGCACTATAGGACTAACCAACAGAACATCTATCGAGCAACTGACCCGATAACTTCATTACAATCCTTTTTATATCCTACTAATGTCAATTTACGTGACATCTCCCGCCATTTTGAACAAGTTTCAGATCGTCACATATTTTGGCTTAATAACTTCTAACACAGATAATAATAAACAAAGGTTATGTAGTGAAACCATTATAAAACATTTTATGGTAATTAAGGAATTGAATAAGAACTGATTTGTAATTTAAGACAATTAAAAGTATTAATATGAACTGACAATATTGTGCCAGTCATTTGAATCAGCCTATTACATTAAATAATAACAGAAAACCTAAAATATATTACAAGTATAATTAAATACTACGTAATCATTTATGGTAACAACATTTAAGTTATTTTCACAAGTCAAGACAGTTATTTTTGTAAACATGTAGTCAAATTAGGTACTTCTACATTTGTTCAAGGCTTAGTTAATGTGACACATGACATTATCCACCAAACAATATTACAATATCAAAATGAACAATCTAACACACGCGACTGTCGTACCCGGGTACCGGCTGCGGCACGTGCCGCGCCCGGTGAGCACGCGCGTTTGCCGTGGCGGGGGTGTTGGGTTTTACATCAAGCGCGAGATAAAGGCACAGAATAACCGAGTAGAAGCTAAGCTTCATACTAACGCCGTGCTTAAGTACACTACTACAAGCACAGCTATGTGTGAGTGACGTGTCACCGACAAGGCGGGGGGGCACTCATCGGCACCCGCTCGCGGACAAATCGGATTGAACTAGCTCAGTTAGAAGACGAAGTAAAGGGCTGCTAGCGGCAAGCGATACGACGCAGACGTTTATAATTTTTTTTTATTTATTTTATTTATTTTTTATTTATTTCGTAACCATATTTAAATAACACGTTTAGTGATTGGAGCCTCCTTTTAAGCAAACAATGCCTGTGTTAGGAGACTCCGCTCTTCCTTAGCAAGATAATTTCACAAAAATACAAGTTAAAAAAGAGAAAAAACAAAAAAATTGCAAAACATTATTCAGGTGCGTGTATAACTGTGTGTATGAGAGTGAGTTTGCATGTGTTTCGTGCGTGTGTGGGTAGGTGAGTGTGTGTGTTGAGAAACTAGTGAGTTAGTTTGTGGTTTGCAATAGCGCCTCAGTATCTTCATAAGGAAATGATTTTATCCAGTTTGTTAGGATTTTTTTACATACGTGAGCTTGTTTAGTATATATATATATCTCTTTGTTTACCCTATTATATAATTGACCAGAACGTATGTTGTACTGTATAGCAGCGAATTTGGTTTTACTTTGTGGGATATGAGCAATCATGTCCTTTCGCCTTTTTGATATTATGTTTGCATCGTAATGAAGTGTCTTGTGTTTTTTTAGGACCGTATGTATAATGTACAGTTTTCTAACAGAAAGTAGGCCACTAATCTGGTATAGACTCTCAGTAGGGTACCTTAACTTTTTAAAATACATAATTTTGATTAATGCTCGCTGTCCTCTTTCAACATCTATAAATCTCGATTTAGCCGCTCCACCCCATATGGGGATACAGTAAACTATAACTGATTGTATAATTGCCACATAAACTTCATTAAGGAGGTTTTTAGGCCCAAATTTTTTATTTATATTTGTAGGGATGACATGTCGTAATGTTTTAAATATCCATCCCAGTTTCCTAACTCTACCCGTTACATGCTCGAGATGAGCGTACCATGATAATTTTTGGTCAATTATGACTCCTAAGTATTTAGCCTGTGAGGCTTTACTAATTGTAGGGCACCCACACTTATTTGTTGAAACTTTATCACATTGGTGTACTTTGATGCTAAAAGCTTCATTTGGTTGTGAGCGATTCGAGATGGTAAAGCAAATGAAGTTAGTTTTAGCAGTATTTAGTGTGAGAAGGTTCTCGTTCAGCCAGTTGGTAATTTGGACCATGCCCAATTCTGTTTTGAGTTTAACATCAGACCAGTCATTTCCGTAAAAAACAACAGCTGTGTCATCGGCGTAAGAGAAAATGTTTGCACTATTGACTTTTAAGTTGCAGAGGTCGTTAATATACGTTAAGAATAACATGGGGCCCAGTACGCTCCCCTGGGGCACGCCAAATGACACATCCGCATCATCACTAATATATGTGCCTATCTTAACCCTCTGCTTTCTATTGGACAGGTAATCTTTGAAAAAATTAAGAGGGGTTCCTCTTATTCCGGCTCTTTCCAGCTTGGTCACCAGGGTTGGAACAGAAACGGTGTCAAAAGCCTTTTTTAGATCCAGAAATACCGTCAGGCATTTCTTTCCTGCATCGAGATGCTCGGTAACCAATGAGCTGAGGGCAGCAACTGCGTCTACAGTTGATAATCCCTGTCTAAAACCAAATTGTGTAGGTGAAATTATATTAAATTTGTTTAAGTAGTTTATGAGTCTCGTATTAGATAGTTTTTCTATAATCTTAGACAGGGCTGGTAGGACCGAGATAGGTCTGTAGTTATTGACGTCATCTCCGTTCCCTCCCTTGTGTACCGGTGTAATAATGGATTTTTTCAGTGGGTCTGGGAAAGTGCCATTTTTGAAGCAAAGGTTAGCCAGGTGGGTAATGATGGGAACCACATCTTTGCAAACATATTTTAAGAAACTAGCAGAGATATTGTCCCATCCTGGGGCACTGGACGATTTCAAATTCATCAAAATTCTTTCAACTTCCATAGGGTCCGTGTCCAAGAGCGTAAAGGAATTTGTTTGCGCAGGGGAAATCTTAGGTCGATCAAAGGGGATTTTATTAGTCTGGGGTTGAATTTGCTCAGCTAATTCTTTTCCAATATTCACAAAGTAATTGTTCACGAAATTAACTGATTCAGCTGGAGTCGGTCTGATATTTAACAAAGCTGTACTTTGGTTGTTTACTTTACTTGTATAGGTGATTGATTTTATGTTTTTCCACAGTAACTTAGTATTTTTTACTGATTTAGTGAGTAATTCTCTTTCATATTTTCTTTTTATTTTTTTGATGAGATTATTACAATAGTTTCTGTATCGGCAGTATGTAATTTTTAAAATTGCATTATACGGGTCGGACCGAGAGTTTTTTTGCAGTTTATTGCGGTTTTTAATACAGCGTAATATCCCAGGGGTGATCCAGGGTTTGAATATGCGTTTACTGGTAGGAATGATTGTTATTGTAGTATTATAATTAATGGTGTCAGTCAGTTTCTGTATGAGTCGGTCAGTTAGTAGGTTTGGATCATTACAAAATAACAACTCCGCGAGATTTTGTTCGCGTAAGTATTTTAGTGCTTGTTCAAAATTTATAGTAGTAGCGGTTTTATTTATGAGCTCTTTGTTTTTGATCTTAGAAAGCGATAAGAATGTAGTGTGGTGGTCAGTAATTGTAGTTTGTAAGACAGCAATTGACGCTGTTGTCTTTTTTTTATGAATTCGCAACATGAAGTGGTCCAGGCAGTTCCGCTCTCTGGTGGGTAAGGTATGACCAGGTAATATGCCATAGGCCGACAGCATGTTAAGGTAGCTATTTCGGTTTTTTCGTTCATGAGGCAATTCAGCGTCTTTGGACCTAATGTTAATATTTATGTCCCCCGCTATGACTACATTTTTCTGTGAAGCTAATGAATCTAAGTGTAAACTAAGTGACTCCAAAAAAATATCCGGATTTGTGTTAGACGGAGAACGATAAATACACAAAATAGTATTATTTAGTATGTCCAGTTGCAGACAAGACGCCTCAGACAATTTTATTTCTTGAACGTGTGATTTAAGCGTATTTTTTATATAAACCACCACGCCATCATTCTGGTTCATGTGCCGTGTTGTTACATAAGAGTGATAGTTAGTAATTTGCGGAATAGGTTTATTAGTATTTAATCTGCATTCAGTTAATATTATTACATCGGTTTCAAACTCAAAAGTAGATAACATAACAATAAAAGCATCAAAATTGCAGTATATGCTCCTTATATTTTGTGAGAAAATAGTTAGATCAGTTTTGTTTAAGTCAATTTGTTCAGTAAGATTCGAACAATCACATTCAATTGAGCTCGCAATTTCAAATTTGTCTATCTCATCGACCGTTTGTAATGTGTTAGTCATAAGAGTTGTTTACTAATGGAATGGTAATCACTGCAAGACATTCGTAAGCTAAGTCTATTATGGTTGTAGTATGTAAGAGGACAACGACACAGCAACGGCATGCATGGTAGCTTAAAACTAAGAATTTGAATATAACATGTGATTATTTGTGTTGAGAGGGTGTTAAAGCTGTGTGAATTGCATAAGTGAAGAACTGTTTTTATGTAAGGTGTGCTTGTTTTTTGAGGGGTGTAAGTATGTTTATTTATGTGCATCTGAGTTATAGTTTGGGTGTGGGACGTGTGTGATGAAGGTGAACCTAGGTTTATATTCATAATAGGTATGAGTGATTTGTAAATACTGTGTGTAAGCAGATATATGGTGACATTAAACTGTGTTAATGGATCAGTGTGGATATTGTGTATGTGAGGGTCTGCGAAAGTAACTAAGTATACATTATAAACAAAAGGGTACCTTATTACTACGTCCATAGTATTATAATTAAACGGCGTCAGACTACGCCGCTTAAAAATAAAAATCGGAGGGTATTTCACTTTGAGCACTACGAATATCAACACGGTAAAAAGTCAGATTTTCAATATTAATTGATGAATTTGTTCTTCGCTTCTAATAGTTAGGGTTGGCGCTAGGTCATCCTTCTTTACATAAACTTTTCCATACGCAGTCCAGCAGTATTTATATGCACCCGACTTTGTTAGGTCACGGGCAAGGAAATGTAGGCGAGATCCCTTTGCGGTCAGATGCTCAGATAAGAAGATAATAGTTTTTTAAATTTTTAATTGTTGTTCAATATGCCAAGCTGTTGTACATGTGCATAAACAATGAGAAGAAAACCCATGATATTTCCTATTTTGTGTATCCAAAGGATCTTGTCATGTAAATTACTATATCTACCTATACCTTCACATTTTAAATGCTTTTTATAGAAGTACTAGCTTTTGCCAGCGGCTTCGCCCGCGTAGAGGTTGGTGTATTATACATATAAACCTTCCTCTTGAATCACTCTATCTATTAAAAAAACCCGCATCAAAATCCGTTGCGTAGTTTTAAAGATTTAAGCATACATAGGATATAGGGACAGAGAAAGCGACTTTGTTTTATACTATGTAGTGATTTAGTAAGGAGAGAGGTAGTATCCAAAATAATTAGGTTGGCGATTAGGTTTTCGCATAAGAATGATTATTTATTATTGTTATGGTTTACCTACCACCTATAATGGCGTCGCCAACTTATTTGTTTCGTATTTTTGTTTTAGTAGGTTTGTAGGTAAGTACTAAAGTATGTGTGTAGGCCGTCTGCAAGATTCCCTTTGACATTTCGTATTAGATACTTCTTACGTTCGTGAAATAGTAACACAAGGAAGGTAGGGAAGGTATCCTACCTTATGGCCTGGCCACGACCTTGCCGTTATCAGCGAAAGCTTAGCACAGAGCAGCGAGCGGGAAAAACAGATATGTACCTACATGTATTAGCCGATTTTGTTGCGGAAATGAACTCCGACGCATTTATTACAGAAATAAATCTTTCGCTTAAATCGATTTTTATTTCAATTAAGAAAATTTATTTAAGAAATTAAGCTAGCATTAGCCAGCGGCTTCGCCCGCGTGGGATGATTATGTTATCACTATTACATATTTTGCTTTCGTGTTTTGTTTCAGGCGACCCAACTGGCTTACAGCTGTAGGTCGGGGAGATCTAATTGAGAGACTTGGAGGAGGACCATCATTATTTTTGGAATAACGTAAAAACGTAAGTACAAATAAAATACAATTTTTTTCTTACGAATTTTCGGACTCGCGCTCTGAGGTCTAATAATAAAATACTTTAATAATATTTTTGGCTATAAATAAATATATGCCGATCGGTAATCGTAGACTATCGTTGTAATGGTTGAAAATAAACAGGATATTAATTCCCTAAAGAAAACTAAGCGAAAAATGTGTGACGCCCGAATCCGACCTCAGAGATTGGAGCGCGTGTTCAGAATTTTTAATAAACATAAAAGTTAATTTAATTAAAATATTCTTGATCATACTTCCAACCCCCAAAATTTATACCCATGTCGACTTTTCATCTAAAGATTACATCCGCCATCTTAAATTAAAAATTAATGATACAGTCGTAATCAATACCCCCAAAATATCCAAAATCAATAACCAGTATGGATATGGAACTTGTCATAAAAAACTACACCCGCTATTTTTGAATAAAATATGGATTAAACATTCGGGTCCGTGGCTTAAGCCCCCACAGTGGTCGAGGCACCTGTGGCCGACGCCCCCGATTCGATTAATTTAATATCTTATTTTTTTTGTGCTTTTTCACTTAGTACAGTAAATGATTAAAAGTGTTTCACTCGTAATCACAATCCTAAACATCCCTAAAATTGATAGATATGTCCACAATTTTATAAAAAAAAAAACATCTGTCATCTTGAATGACAAATACGTGTAGGGTTCGGGTACCTCCGTCAGGACAAAAATTCCTTCTTCTTCAACGAGAAATATTCATCAGCCGCCATCTTAGATTTATTTTCTTCTACTACTTCGTATCTATTGGTTTTACTAAATTGCATGTGTAGTTGTGGCGCGGTAGTGGGGAGCAAGTGGAGACACCGGGTTCCGATACATTTTCAACTACTGGGCATATCTCCTTCTTTCTTATATCTATGGTACTAATATTATACATTCTGTTGACAATCATCCCGTGGACACACAGAAAAGAATTCCACAGAAGGGACTGCTTTGTATAAAATCCAATTTATTGTCATAATTTATAGGTTAACAATGTTAAATTCATAAAAAAAGTTCATTTGACGCAACTAGTCACAGTTCTTCATATTAATTCAGTGCACACTTACCAGATTATTTAACACAAAGGAAAGACACACGATTGTTGACAAAAAACCTGTTAAGTACAATTTTTAAATCGTTAAAACAACGCACCATAGAAATCTTCTCAGCACAGTAACAAGTAACAGCTGCAGTTGCCAGCGACGACAAAAAAATATCGATTTTAAATTTCTGAAATCGATTCTAGACTTCGAGTTTTTTCATTCCACAGAATGGATATGAATTCCGTAAGAAGTTGTTTATTCAGTTGTTTATTCACATGTAAGGTATGAGGGAGAGTCATTAAAAACATGTCAAGCGTGATGTGGTCAAAACCCTCTGCAAGGACATGCTCGCCAAATTTATACGACTAGTAGAAAGGAAAACATGATGCTGATGTCACACTATCACCGGGAACATTTATAAAATGGGAATTTTATCAGAGTCATTCAAATCATTCAGACACACTTTTGAATGGTTATAAGGTTGACTTTAGATTTTTCCATAGAATTTTGTGATTGTGTATCTTACTATTAATATTGTGCTTTAAATAAGCCAGTTTCTCATAGTATGAGGACTTATTAACTAGACTTTTAAGCTCCCTGTAATACAATATTTTGCTCTCTGAAACGGAGTTTCTACATTGCATTTGTGCCTGATCGCGCAAGCACATCATAAGCTTGATGTTATCCGTTATCCATGGATACGACCTTACGTGGAGCATATTCATCAAAAATTGTGGTGATATTATTATTAAGTTGAGCCACCATAGTCTTCACATCACCTGTTACAGCTGTTGCAAGCCAATCCACTGAGACTAAGTCCTCCTTAAACTTGTGTTATGGTTTTTTAAAAATTTCTACGAGTTATCACAATTGGCAGTATTTTTTCCTTTTTAAAATAAAAAAACAGCCGCTATAAAAGCATGCGCGCCAAGCGCACTAATCCAGTCCACCTCAATGTCGCGCGCCCTCGCATCAGTCCACACTAGATCTATAAGAGTCTAGCTAGTGGAAGTAAAATGAGTAGTAGCTTGCACTAATTTATTTAGGCCGGGAGTTTGAAGAAATATATTCAATTTTCTCGTTTTAGTGTCTGTTTGATTGAGACAATGAATATTAAGGACGCTATCACATTTTTCTACAAATACTGCTGGTGCCTCACAATTGTGATTTCTCTTCATGTAATTGGTACCAGAGTACCAATTACATGAAGAGAAATCACAATTGTGAGGTAATTATGGTCTTAAATAAAAATATAGACGATAGGACGCTAATATGCAATGGAGTTTGTGATAGGTCATCACAGGGCGTTGCGTGTTTCCTCTGACGTGTATGATCAGAGACCTTTTTTTTGCTATTTATTTATATGTTCAAAGTTACTGGTTTTCTTATCTTATTTTACTTAATTTATTTTTACATTTATCTTAGTGCTATTCCTTAGATGCTGGTTTTATTTATAATACACTTCTGGACACATCTATTGGCCCACCTTAGAGTTTAGGTTTCGATGGCCCCTACCAAAATATGATTGCTAGATTGAACAAAAACTATTGATGCAGTTTTAAACCCGATACATTTGACCATCTTTTTCGATCGTATTGTTTTAAATTTGAATTCAGAATACCATACGACATGGAGCTACGCCTAACAAGTCGGATATGCGCCTTATTAAAGGCAATTGATTTTTGAATAAAAAACATGTTTTATCAAATAAAGGTTTAATTTAATAACGCGTGTTGCCTCCATGGGGATCTACCACAGCTCTCATACGATTAGGCATAGAGTTTATCAACCGCTCTATGAAATTTTGAGGGATCATCTCCCATTCCTCTTCTATGGCAGTTTTCAACTCCTGCATCGTCTGGGCAACTGTCTGACGAGCCCTAACACGTCTTTTTAGCTCGTCCCACATGTGCTCAATGGGGTTCATGTCTGGGCTTCTGGCTGGCCAGTCCATAACTGTGATGTTCACATCCCGAAGATATTCCCTGACGATGCCGGCCGCATGGGCTCTTGCATTATCATGCATAAAAAGGAAATTTGGGCCCACATAGTCAGCGTATGGTATCACGTGAGGTTCTAAGCACTCACGAATGTACCTTTCAGCATTTAATGTTGGCAGCCGTGGTCCTGTAACAACCTCAAGTTGAGTTTCGCCGCTCGCGGATATACCGCCCCAGACAGTCCATGAGCCACCGCCATAAGCAACCCTCTCTTCAAAGCAGCATTGTGCGAAACGCTCTCCCTTACGTCGGTAGACCTTCTTCCTTCCATCATTGCCATGTAACACAATTTTAGACTCATCAGAAAAGAGTACACGGCTCCAATCTTGCTGTGTCCAATTTAAATGACTGCGTGCGAAATGAAGGCGCGCTGTTCGGTGGGCTCGCGTTAGTTTGGGCCCATTAGCTGGCTTGTGTGGTACCATATCGCGTTCTTTTAACCTTCTCCGAACAGTTCGAGCGCTCACAGATACTCCGTGGAAGTCGCGAAGTTGGTTTTGTATCTCAATGGAGGTAAGGTGACGATTTCTCAAGCTGGTCGTCACGATGAATCGATCCTGCCTTTCAGTTGTGACCCGAGATCGTGGCCTTCCTTGGCGACGAACAAAGCCGCCAGTCTCTAGGTACCTCCGATAAACATTTCGGACCGCAGATCGACTTAAATTAAGTTGAGCACTCACGTTTCTTTGGCTGTGTCCAGCCTGAATAAGTTCCACAGCTTGGGCGGCGACTTCAGGTGAAGTATCCATAGATTATTGATAGAACCTCACCTTAATGTTAAGAATAAGTAATGTTTGTTGCAAAACCAAAGATATCAATCACTTTTTCAAGAATTAAATCAAAGTAAACCAATAAAACCAAGTTTTCTTAGTATTCGATTGTTTGATATCAACAAACAGGCTCCAAATTGTCTTTTGTTTCTTTAAATTCTGTGTTCGAAATTCAAAAAAAGACTATTGAATGAAATTGTGAATGTGCCAGGTTCAAAACTGCATAAAAACTTTTTGCTCGACCTAATATAAAATTTTAGCTAGGACCAAACGAAACTGAAAATACAAGGTGGGCCAATAGATGTGTCCAGAAGTGTACTACGGTATCTTATAATACAATTTTAGATTTACATGTTTCATAATACCTACGTTGATAACTTATCGAAATATTTTACAATATTAGAAAGTATATCTTCTATGCTTTATTCTTTTTCACAACTTTGGCAGCTATTTCTTTGTAGTATTTTAAGATTTTTTTTCTTATTTGATTGTTTTGCATTAGTTTTGGTATAGTATCTAGGTTTAATTTAGTTTCGGTTTCAAATTCAAAATGATATCTATCTTGTCCAAAAATGGGACAATCGATGATTATATGCTGCACGGTTTCTCTCTTTTCAGGGTCACAGGGACATGCCGGGCTCTCTTTGAACTTGAAGCGGTTCAAATACTCGGAGAAACCACCATGTCCCATCAGCACTTGTGTTAACAGGGTCACTTTAAATTTGCGCACTATATTATAAGCCGCGTTTGCATCAGGAAAGAAGATCTTGGTGGTTGAGGCAGTTATCTCGGACCGGTATCTCGTGTTCCTTTCGTCAAGCGAGTCCATTCGGATTTGTCGCTTAACGTATGAAATCGGGCACAGATCGTAGTCTGGTCTTGATTTTTTACCTAAGGCTGCCTCTTTTGCCAATTCGTCAGCCCTTTCGTTTCCCTCCAATCCTGCATATGCCTTTATCCAGTACATTTGAAGCGTTTTACCGCATTTAATCAGTTCTTGGATGTTCTTTCGGGACTTAGATGCCAGAGGATGGAGGGACACGCCCCGAGTCACCGTTTCCAGGGCCGACCTAGAAGCAAGACGGCCTAGAGTCGCAATATACCTCGACAACCGGAGATGTTTGTTTTAATGCCAGTTCGAAGGCTTTATGTAGGGCTAATAGTTCGGCCTGAAAAACGGTGCAGAACTGGTCCAGCTTAAACTTTTGAGTTTTTATTTCCATCCCATTTTCCCATAGGGATAGTGCTGCGCCGACTTTGCCCTCAATTTTACTACCGTCGGTGAAAATCTTGGGGTTGCCGAGTCCTCGCTGATCCATTTCCGCACCATTCATCACGCACTCGAACTCCATAGCTATCTGGGTTAGGTTAGGTTAGGTTTTTTGTTTTTTTTTTTTTTTTTTTGTTTTGTCAGGAGTGGGAAATCCTCATGGACGCCCAGACTGCCTCACTTGTGACGCAGTCTGGGCAGTGCCGGACTCTTACCGGCTAAAACCCACTCCTGCCCTTGCTCAGTGTTCCTCTGACATTATCAGAGCCCTTGTAAGACTATTCTGATTAGTAGTCATTCTTTGTTTTAATTTTCGTCAGGCCTGGTTTAGGAAGGGGAGAGTTCCCGGAAGCATTTGCCTCGCTTTATTCTTAGATTAAGACCGACTGTATTGTATTTTTAACAGCTACATCTTACATACCTAATAACTGATAAACTTATTTTGCTATCTTATTATCTACTTTTTTTTTTTTTTTTTTTTTTTATATATTGTGTCTAATTATGCTTATTCAAATAATTATTACAACTGTTACTTATTTTATACTATATTTATGCTATGACTATTCTAATATATATGCAATATATCACATAGACATATTTTTCTTATTCTATTTGCTTATATTTAATTCCTATTCTGTAATTTATTACTTCTAGTTTTAAACACTTATCTTGTCTTATTAAAAATCCTTGCAGGCTCAGAGCTGTTTGTCTTATCACAGTTATTTCAAGCATTTTGTTCTGTTTCTTGCTTAGGCATTTTCGTCTTTTATCCTGTAATTTACTTTGTTTCAGGTACTGCTCGACTGATACAGCGCTTTGAGTGTAGCGTTTCCTGGTGCCTACGTCCCTCTTCACATCAACGAGCTCGCTGGACCACATCATTAAAAAAGGTTTGTTACTAAATTTTGTTTTATTAATTATTTTTAAGTTTTCGGATTTATTGCGTTTTAAATTAGTTTTGTTATCATTTTTGTAAGTTACTAAAGAATTTAGTAATAGTATATATAGTGTAGTGTATAGTAGTTAATTTAGGGGCTTGTGGCTAAGTAACAATAGCTGCACGGGTCGATCGATCAGGTTAAGCTACGCTTGCCGCGGTTGGTCCGTGGATGGGTGACCATCTTTACATACCAAGACCCCTCCGTGCCTCGGAAAGCACGTTAAGCCGTTGGTCCCGGCTGTCATTTGTGGATCTTTGACAGTCGTTACGGGTCGTCAGAAGCCCGAAAGTCTGACAACCAGTCTTACCAAGGGGTATCGTATTACCCCAGTGACTGGGTTGTGGAGGTCAGATAGGCAGTCGCTCCATGTAAAATACTGGTATTCAGCTGCATCCGGTTAGACTGGAAGCCGACCCCAACGTAGTTGGGAAAAGGCTAGGCAGATGATGATGATGACTAAAGAATTTAAATAAGTTGCTGCTTTTAATTGGGCCAATTTTTCATAAAATAGACACCAATTTACTACTTTTATATTCGAAATTCTTTCGTTTGCAATGGTTATGGACGTTTTAGCTTTGCCTGCTCTGATTTTGAGGATGTGGTCTGATGCGGTCCTGCCATAATTTCCGAGAGCGTAAGCGTCGTGTAGGGCCTTACTGTACTGAGTTTTATGTCCGGGAGTGGCAAACACCACTTCAGCAATACGCCACTGACAGGCGTGCCAATGCGTCCCACTTCACGCGTATCGGGCACACACTGTCGAAGGCGTTGTGGTCCGTGCGATCCATTTTTGCTGACTCACAATTGTGGCACTTTGGAGCCTCTTCTGCCAGCCGCGACGGACAATCGGCACGCAGGTGGGGATCACCGCAGTGTACGCAGAGATCGGCGGGCTTCGTGCACAATTTTCTGCCATGGCCGAAGCACAAGCAGCGAGTGCACTGCACCAGTGGCGACTGGTCCTGCACTCGCACCCGCTGCAGATCAATGTGCAGGTTAGGTTAGGTTAGGTTAGGTTAGGTTAGGTTGGGGTGCTCGGACAGGAAACCTCCTCGTGTGCCCGTGGGCTGGAGTTTCCCTTGGATGCGTCC